>JAGIQG010000008.1:74207250-75579210 GCA_024679065.1 Sphyrna mokarran | reverse complement strand
TATCTGTCTTAAAAATGTTCGCCTTAATATATGGAAAACTTCAATCAAATCACCTCTTAACTGTCTAAATTCCAGAGAATACAATCCTACTTGTGCAGGAGGAAAGATACAAAGGGAAGTGAGAGAATGGAAATTGCAATGACACTGGCCATTATTTTTCAATCTTTCTCAGATTCAGGGGGCTGGTCCCAGAGATCTGGTGAATTGTAAATATTATGTATTTGTTAAAAATGGATGTAAAGATCACCAAAAATAGACCAATCAGTTTAACTTAGGTGGCAGAAAAATTTCTAGAAACACTAATAAGGACAAAATTAATCTCTCCTTGTAATTTAAAGAAAGGGTGAATTGAGGTGGAAGTTGAAATCACTACTAGTTTTTATGATGCTTGGGTGGACAGTATTTTACAGTATTTTAAATGACAGATGAGTGGGGTGGAACAAGATGAGATGCCCAAAAGGAAGAGAGAGTGCCAGAGGAGCAAGAGGACCTGCAAGGCAACTTTTGGGCTTCAGACCAACTGATTCGAAACACTCATTTGGACAGGCACAGGATTAATGATGAAGTGAGGAAAATGGTCATGCTGCCAAGAGCCTTAATTATCTCTCATTACTATTCTCCTCAGTGATCTGGCCACACAGTGAGAACAGATGAAAACTGTGGTGTTGCCAAATGAGCTCAGAACTCACTAAAAACCGGAAACACAAAGAAGAGTTAGTATGAATAACAACTCATGTTAGAGAAGAGTGAAAGTGTGTGGGAAAATAAAGATTAAAGGAACTGGTTTGGTGAGGTATATTGAGTGACAGATTAATAGTGCATTTGTGTGAATTCTTTTGATTTGACCCACAATTTACAACAGGAGCAGATAAGCATGATTCAAATTGCTGCTGATTTGCTCCAAAGCATTTGGATTTGTCTTTATATTAAGTAGTGATTCCAAATTAACATCACTATTGTTCCTACTCTAACCCATTCTTTTCCATGACCTCAAAGCTGCATCATTAGTTCTTTCTGCTTTACTCATTGTTTCTTGATTTACCTCACATATAGGAATATAAGAACTTCGTTCGATCTAGCTTCTTTTACTATCCTAGTAATCACATTGTAGAGATGTCCTTTCCATTTGTGAGCAAGACCAGAACATGGGATCCATATAGATAAGATATAGTCACTAACAAGTCTAAAATGGAATTTAAAGAGAAACTTTTCCTCAAGAAAGTTTAGAACATATAACACACTACAACAGGGTTGTTCAGGCAAATAGCATTGATGCATTCAAGGCAAACATTAGGATGTGTTAACACAGATGAAGAAGTGCAGAAGGATGTTCATGAAGAGTATAATCACCAACATGGTACAACCAACATACTTTGTAATGATACCGTGATAATGGAGTTAGGGAAGACAATCTCCAATGGTGGACATGATCCAAAGTCACCATTTTCCTTTGAAAAATACCACCTTATCCCACTCACATCGCATCTCAAAACACTCTTACACTGTGTCCTAAAATAATATGTTCTGAAAGAAATCTAACACACATTTGAATTAATTAATACTAACCGCTTCCATCGTCTCCATAGGGAGTCTGCTCCACAGATTGGTCACGTGCCCACTGAGATCTTCTATCTAACTTATCAGCCCTGGTAGTATCCTGCACTTGCAGGCCTTGACCTTTCACCTGGGTTTTGCAACAAAGAAAAGTACATTCTAGCTGACGTCAACGTCTACTAAAAATCAAATATCATGACGTTCAGCCCTTTAACATTGAATTTATGAAGATTTCTGTTTCACAATCCCATTTGCTTTCAGCAATCACTTATTTGAAACAAATTCAAAGCTGATCCAAACTAGCTACAAAGCTCAGTAAGTGAATTTAGCACGAGACTGTATTTAATACTGTGCTTTCACAAAGGTCATCTCATTGTCAGCAAAGTGGGAAGAGTAATTTATCAAAAGCATATTTTTGCAGATGGGTACACAATGGAAGCTGGACAAAGCAGAGCTCTGGGGGTTAAACAGGAGTCTCTGAGTTCTGGGAACTGGTTTGAATATAATAGTTTCTAGAACCACAGAATGGTTAAAGCAAAGGAGGCAACCATTTGGTCCATGCCTGCCTACTACAAGAGCAATTATTCCCATTCCTCCACACTTTGTCTAATCCCTGCAAATTTTCTCTTAGGTACTTCCCAATTCCCTTTTGAAAGATGCAGTTGAATCCTTTTAGGTAACTTTGCAATGCTATGATCACCGCTCCTTGATATTCCTCTACTGATACCTGATCCACCTCATTTCCTAAAACCAGATCAACAATGCCCCTTTTCTCATTGGACTGGAAAGATACTGATCAAGATAATTTTCCTAAACACACTTAAATTTTTTCCCTCTCCGTGCCCTTTACCCTATGATTTATCCCTATCGCAATTAATAGCTGGGTACTTAAAGTCCCTCATTATAACAACTCCAGAGTTTTCACATCTCTCTGCCAAGTTTCTCCTCCATCTTTCCCACTAATTGGTGGCCTACAGAATATACCTAATAGTGTAATGTCACTCTACTGTTTAATTCTAACCAAATAGATTCTTTCCTTGAGTTCTCTCTCATTCTGGTATTATTCTTCTTAATCATTAAAGCCACCATTCCTGCTTTTTCTCCTCTATCTTTCACGAATATCTTATATCCAGGAATATTTTAATACTCAATCCTGTCCTTTTTTGAACTGGGTTTCTAATATCACCACAACATCATATCCCTAACAATTATGCTGGAAAGAGTAACGTCACACAAGTCCAGTAAGGAGAGTTGAAGGGTCGGACAGAAGAGACCAGATGGAGCTCAATTCTGTGTTCAGTTGTGGCTAGAAATAAATCTTGCTAATAAGAGTCATTTTAAATGTGAACTATTCCATTTCTCAGCACAAACACGCAGAATACAAAAATTCAATGCAGGAAAATAAGTTAAGAGAAACCATAGGTATTTTTTCCAATCTGCAAACAACATTTTGTATACAAAAAAAAGCTATGCAAAATCCTCTCCAGAAAGTAGTCTGGTGAATCTTGCCAGAGATAAAATTATCAGTGTAACATTTTTCTTTTGATGCATTACTGAGTTGTATCAGAAAACTAGTTATTTAGAGTCTAACTATCAAAGTCACTTCCAAGTAAAAACAATTAATGCTTGAACATCTGCTGTCACAATATTTTTTAAGGAGATGAGCATATCATGTTTTGTTATACTGATCAGGTACATTTGAGATTTAGTTTCTTAACCTGTGCTGAATTATAATAGACAACTATTACTTTGAAGTCACCTTTCTTCCTTAAAAAGGAAGTGATAATACATTAATTTTATTCGTGGACCACGCTTATTTCCTGCATAACTCAATATATATAAGCAAAAATTCAAATCAATTTTGAACTAATTGCAGCAGATTGTAGATAATCCAAAATGCCACAGCTAGTTCATTTTCTTGGGTTAAAGTTGTAGATGTAGGGAGAAAAGGAAAACAAATGTAATGACTTCCATAGAGGAATAAGCATGGTTAACCAATATCATTGAAACTGTAACCTGGTGTACTACTGTGATGAGGAGAGATAAGTGGAAAGATGAAAAGAAAGGAGTGCTGTCTGGAGTTAAAACAGATTCGTTAGACAGGATTTAAACTTTCAATCATTCATGCTACAGTGCTCTCAGATGTAGAGATAAATTATTTAATTCCGGATTTCTGACAGAATTTATCTCACACACACGACAATAATTTGAGAAAAAGGTTTTCAGTGATGAAAATAACATCAGTGCAAATACCTGATTTGTTTATCAGCCATTTAATTCAAAACACAAGCCTTCTACGGAAAGAAAAGGTTCCTCAGTTCGATGTTAAATTCACAATGTAACCTCAGAGACTTGTGCAACCAGATGGAGACAGGCTATTTACTTAACTCGGCCACCTGTAAATAGAATGGAACCAAATTAGAAACTTCACCATCCATAAACTAAAGCAATAAGGAAGTCTAAATGGTTACTAAACATTAAATAGATAAAATACTCAGATATATATATCTCCTCTCACATATACACAAACAATCTTTCACAGTATTATTTCTGTAAGGAGATGTTGGTATAGTGGCAATGTCACTAAACTGGTAATCCATAAATCCAGAGTAATGCTCTGAGGACTTGGGTTCAAATCCCACCATGGCAGATGTGAAGTCTGAATCTGATAAAAAAAAACTGTGGAATTAAAAGTGTAATGATGACCAACAAATATTTGTCAATTATTGCAAAAACCCATCTGGTTCACTAATGTCAATAGGGAAGGAAATCTGTCACTCTTTCCTGGCCTGTTGTAATTTGTTTTATTTCTTAAAATATATATGCTTTGTATATAAATGCAGGTGGATCTTTGCATTCCCTGAATCAGTGAGCCAAATCCTAACCCCTACCTAAGAATTTTACTAATTCAGAATACTCAATATCAGTGCAGAATCCCCATTTCAATTATATCAAACTCCAGGACTATCACTTCAGTGCCTCTGAGGCATCCCAGCGCCGGTAAATATGGCAATCTCTTTTCCCATGCAGTTGAAATGTCAGATACCTACTTTCAATTTGGTATAACTTATACATCTTCCTCTTATTTTAAATGGTAACCAAAAAAAACAGCAAAATATTCATTAAGGGTATATATGAGCAAACATTCATTCAATTTTCACAGAACAAAGTGCAGAATTTAATTCCAGAACTACTAGTAAGATTGTCAAACGTATATATAACAGTGATGGAAATGAATTGATTCAGTCACCATGAATCAGCACTGTTCTCTCTGTGGCATATCGCTAGGGTTATTATAAAATGCCATATTCACTGTTGGTAGGGCCAATTGGTTTCATACGGCAAGCATTAAATTATATATATCCTATGCAAATGAACTGCACCTAGATTTATTTGGATATGAGCTGATAAAATGACCACTATCTGGCAAGTTATCAAGCTTGGTTGCTACAGCTGGAACTAATAATACAAAGAATGAAGGCTCAAATGATTAAGGTCGAATTCCAATTAGGTTTCCAAACAAAAAAAATTGAGTTAAATATAACCATAATCTGCCAACTTGTCATCAAAAACAGTTCACAAATGTCCTTTTGAGCAACGATTGTCAAACTGGGATTGGCTGACCTCTACAGTACATAGGGCAAATGCAGCACCACATGTGCAGTGCTGAAGGGCTTGGCTGTTTTACACAGGAGGGGGACATGCATGGATCAGCACCAAGTGAAATAAAATAAATACCTAATTTCTTTGATATTCTTTCATGGAGCACTTTCATATTGTACATTATAAAGCATTACTTTTGGATAGGGGCCATGGTTACTATTGCAACTGAAAAGAATTCTTCAGCCAAAAAAATTGAGAATTTTTTTCAATTCAAAAATTGACTCCAATGCCATATTGATATGACCGATTCTTAACGGCCCTCTGAAGTGGCCTAATGAGCCACTTGTTGTTTTAAACTGCTACAAAATCCTGGAACACACTACTCAACAATGTTGTGGGATCATCCTCGCGACATGCACACACATAAAAGTAGGAGTTCAAGTGGACATACCCTTCGGCAACGGGCAATTAATGCTAGCCTAGTCAGCAAAGCCCACATTCCAAGAATGAATAAAATAGAAGCTTCAAGCAGAATTCTGAGTCTTGCTCCACAGAGGAGAAAGAGAAAAAAAAGTGTTGGAGAATCAATCTCTGACTTTTAATGCACCCATCATCAGGTTACCGATGATACCATAGTCTGGGAACAAATCAGCTCCAGGGAACGAAGCCTCCAAACAAGTGGCATGTTCCTGGTCTGTGCTTTATCTCACATATTCTGGAAGGAGCACGAGTGCCTTGGCCAAAATCACATGCAATCTTTTTCTTTCTCCCTCTTGAGGGACAGAACAGCAGTTCAGGAGGTCAACTCTATTTGGTTGTGAGAGCCCAGTTCCCAGTGCTCTACTACTTAAGTGTTTTTGCAGCTCTACTACTCAGTGCTGGTATGATTCTAATTTGATATTTCAACATGATCCCTTTATCTTTACAGTTAATACAACCTCATCATGAGACAAATTGTAGAAGGTTCTGCTGTCCTGGTTTCTGTAGACAGCTGCCTGTTTTGATGGCTGTGTGATACACTGGTTCTTTCATCTCTAGGTTTGAATCCAATCCGAGAAACCAACAAAATATTATTACGACTGGGTGAGGAGGAATGAGCTGGCTCTCCTTTTTATTCAACTTGCTCAGCTGGTAGCAACAAAGTTTTGTTTAAAATTGCTATTGGATACCTTTCTCAATCCAAATGTATTTACTTTTGATAAGGAGCCAATTTAAACAAGTTTTCCTGAGTCAAAGAAAGAGCAAGACCATTGGTTGCTAAAACTGGAGGAAAATAAAGGCGCCATATGCACATATACACAAAGGTCAGAAATGAAAAAGAGTCCAAATCAAATTTAAAAGAATATACAAATTAGTCTTTGACTTGTCTGTAAGGTGTAGATGGTGGTACATTGAGGCCATTAGGTTCAATGATTCTTTCATGGAACTGTCCTTATTGATTCTGCAGTTTTTGGAGACACCTGTTAGCTTGCCCCAGAGGATAGGATGACCTGGTTGTCTCTGTAAGATTAACTGAAAAGGCTATCTTGTCTCTTGCTGTTACTGCTAAAACACAATTGCTTCCAGAATGATAGAAAGGGCTTTTATTCTTTTGCTCTCGTTGGTCTTCAGCCAGTTTTAACTCATTTTCTGTGTGTATTGCTGGGAGAGTGAAATTGGTCTGTCTTGTATCCACAGTCCATTTCACTTTCAAGTCAGAACACTTTATACGTTGAAATATCGATCAATAAGGGTTTTGAATCTTCTAATGAAATGCATGAAAGCCTCCACAAACATAAGAAAATAAAGTCCAACCTTCTTCATTTTTCATTACTTTCCTCTCAGGTTTGAAATGATCTTGACACTTTCAGGTGTAGCGTTCCATGTTCTCAGGACTGGTCTATGTATTTCACGTTGGAATTTTCTAGAGAAAATGATCACTTTACAGTATTCTTTTGATCACTATATTTTCTTGTATTTCTTTAAAAAAAATAGATCTTCCTTAAAACGTTCAATACTCTCATAGATAGTTGGTGAAGCTGTTGTCCACCTTTGTGATAAAATCCCTTCCTCTAACTGAGACTCAAATTGGTGTAGTTTTAATCAAAGACTAATGTGAAAAGACCCAGAAAATTAGCCTAATAAGGCACTTCTTTGTAGTTATCTGACTCAGAGAGGCAATACAGGTGGCTAGTGCACAGAATAAAAAGTTATATTTGCGTAGGAGGTAGTACTTCTAAGTTGAGATTAAGGCAGCTTTGATAGCATACAGTCCGGTGAGTTTTAATTCGTATCAAATTCTTGGTGATCATCTAACCTGGAGTTGGTTAAGTATTGGGTAACGAAAATGAATTATGTTGCTCAAAAATTTAATTTTATAGACTCCATTTCACTCAATCTTTCAGTTGCAAATTTCATTTCACCACAAAGATTATTTTTAAATGCAAAAATCTCCATTTTTTTTCTATGGATGTTTGTTTGATTAACAGTCATTTCATTTAAGCACATGATGCAGTGGTCTATACACAACCCTAACTTAAGCAAAACGGGTTATCTCCATTAATTAGATTTGCAATAACTAGTGAGAGCCAAGCTATTCACTTCAGCATGATTTTCTAACAGTTGGCAAATGGCCAGAATGACCCACAGTTACACTACAAGTGGAAATCTGTTCAGTGCAAAACCCAAAAAAAAGCATCTGATGGAACATTAACCAAATGAAATGGATCACTGCATTTTTTTATTGGATGTGGGTCAGCAAACTGCACCTCCATCAGGATACTCGAGTACCATGACCTGTTCGTGTGAAATTCTATTGCATGATATTTTGACATTTGCAATTGAACAAGTTAATGGTTGCATGAACAAATTTACACAAACCTATTAACTCTTGGAAAGTGACCCTCTGTGAATTGCAGAATTAAAGTTGGATTGAAATATTGAAAATATCATTCCTCAATGACTCTGAGTTTATCTGGTGAGTACTTCTGTGACAGGAGGGTTCAGAATTGGTATCTAGTTGGTGATCTTTATTTGGATAGAGATAGAAAGACACCATACTTTCAGTGCCCTTGTTTTGGAGGCAGCATGGGGGAGGGAGTTTGCTGCTAATACTCAAATTAAGGCTTACACATGAATTATAGTCACTGGCTAGAGGGCCCTGGGGGGAAAAATTACATTAATGTAGCATCTTTAACATCATAAAATGTCCTAAGGGATAGAGGAGGAAAGAGAAGAACAAGGTGTGGGGAGGTTCATCAAGGGAATTCTAGAGCTTACAGCCATGATACTATCGCCAATGGTGGAGCAATGGAAATCGAGGGATGAACAAGGCGCCAAAGTTAGAGACTACAGATATTACAGAGGGATGTGAGGCCGTAGGAAATTACAAATAAAGGATAAGCAGGTGAATTTGATTCAGAACAGCTTATGTCTTCAATTCTATGCATTTTAAGCATAAAGTAGTTACATGTTACAGTTATATATCATCATTATAAAAGTTTGCTGGAATGGCCAGCACTCATTTGTGATCGATGAACTGCCTGAGAATAAAACTCGACAGCGCTCCAGGATTGTACATCTTGGTGGACTGTGATTTATAATGCCCAGCAATGGCAAAATGACTCATACATCTTCAATTAACGTGGCATGCAAGACAGGCTGAACATGCATAAATGTTCACTTTAAATTACACATCATTCACTACTGAATTTGTGAACAATGTTCATAATCATTTGGTTATTTATTTGTTTGGATTTGGAGAAGCTTTTAAAGAGTTTCTAAAAATGATCATGAAGTTTCTATTTTGAATGCAACCCAAAGATGTGACAGAATTGTTCCACGTTTAGGTTACTGTAATTGATCTATGAACATCTATAAAGACTGACTGGGAGTGAGCCAGAGCCAACAACACAGAAACAATGGAACTTGAAGATTTATGTTTAAAAATCTAAATTATGGCTTAGAAAGTGGCTTTTTTCCTGTTAGGTTGTCTTTATAATGATGAGGTAGTTATAATTTTGGGTGAGGATAAGAAAAAATAAAGAATTTAGTTAGAACAGTGAGGAACTGAATAGCTTGCAATGCATACCAGAATCTGACTTTCATTAACAGAGCCCTGTTATCTTGGACACATGTAGTCAAATTTATCATGGACAAGACAAACTCAACATATTATTTTACTGTAAAGAACCATCTCACACTGGGTACTTTGTGGGAAAAATGTTATTTTTAAGTTTGCTGCATCACACTGTGCGAGTCATGGTGACGCACAACCAGGTCTTTGCCAATTCTGCTGTGCAACCATCTGCTCACAGATGTGAATGTCCCCCAGGTGGACTGCATTCAGATTGCTTTTTCTGGACGTGAACAGCTTGCTTTGAATAAGTGTGTTTTTCACTCTGAATGCCCATCTCCCCCATCTGACATCGGAGATTAGGAACTCCTTAGGGGCCAGAAACAAATCTGCTTTCCAACTAAAAAGGAGATTTGCATTTATACAATGTCTTTCAGGATCACCAGACATCTCAAAGCACTTTACAACCAACAAGGTACTTTTGAAGTGCATTTACTGTCGTAATGTAGGAACAGATTCACCCTAGCAAGCAACATAGGGAACAGAGATCAATCATTGCTTCCTCCTATTTCATACAGTAATCCTCCAATACTATCTGAAAATTCAACATGGAGCCAGCCTTTTTTTTCCATACAAATATTATACTCATACAACTATGCATCTTTAGGTTAATAAATGATGTACACTATAAAATAAATTCTAGTTGTAAATAATTGCTACATCTTCTGAACAATTCTTTCTAAGCAACCTTTTTCTTAATGATACCTCTCTAAATTTTCTCTTTTAAGATATTTCTACAAAAATTCCTATTTAATAAATCTGTTGATCACCTGTCTTAACTTCACTTTATATGGTTCAGATTTAAATGTATTTTTATAATGTTCATGCAAACTATCTTTAACTATTGTCTTTGTGTAAATATAGGTTATTGTTTCAAGACATTCCACAGGCATTTAAAGAGGCAAAGAATGATCAGGGACTGTCAGCATGGCTTTGGAGTGAAAATCATGCCTCACAAATTTGATTGAGTTTTTTGAAGAGGCAACCAAGAAGGTAGATGAGGGCAGTGCAGTTGACATCGTCTACATGAACTTTAGCAAAGCCTCTGACAAAGTACGCATGATAAATTGTTGCTTAAGGTTAAATCTCACCTGATCCAGGGTGAGGTAGCCAATTGAATACAGAACTGGCTTGGTGACAGAAGACAGACAGTGATTGAAGAGAGTTGTTTTTTTCAAACTGGAGGCCTGTGACCGGTGGTGTGCCTCAGGGATGAATGCTGGGTCCACTGTTACTTGTTATTTATATTAATGATTTGGATGAGAATTTAAGAGGTATGGTTAGTAAGTTTGCAGATAACACAAGATTGGTGGCATAGTGCAATGGGATCTTGGTCAATTGGGCCAGTGGACTAACGAGGGGCAGATTAAGTTTAAATTAGAAAATTTGAGGTGAGGCATTTTGATAGATCGAATTGGGGCAGAACCTACTCAGTTAACGGGAGGGCATCGAGGAGAGTTATAAACCAAAGAGATCTAATGAATACAGGTTCATAGCTCTTGAAAGTCTAATTACAGATGAACAGAGTGGTGAAGAAGGCATTTGTCATACTTGGTTTCGTTAGTCAGAACACTGAATACAGGAGTTGGGATGTCTTGTGGAAGTTGAACAGGACATTAGTAAGACCATACTTGAAACACTGTATACAATTCTGGTCACCCTATTTATTATATAAAAAAATTATTAAACTAGAAAGAGTGCAGAATTATTTACTAGGATGCTACCGACTTGATGCTTTCAGTATTAAGGAGAGGCTCGATAGGCTGGGACTGTTTCCCCTGGAGCGTAGGAGACTTAAGGGTGATCTTATGGAGGTCTATTAAATAATAAGGGGCATAGATAAGGTAGATAGTCAACATCTTTTCCCAAAGTTGAGGATCTAAACCTAGAGGGTATAGATTTAAGGTGAGAGGGAAGAGATACAAAAAGGAACAGAAGGGTAATTTTTTCACTCAGGTGGTGAGTGTCTGCAACGTGTTGCCAGAGGCAGTTGCAAAGATGGGTACAATTTTGTCTTTTAATAAGCATTTAGACAATTCCATGGGTAAGATGGATATGTGCCAATGTAGACAACTGGGACTCGTTTAGTGGTAGAAACTTGGTGGTATGGACAGGTTGGGCTGAAGAGCCTGTTTCCATGCTGTAAACCTTGATAACATTGACTGCTTCACATTGTTTGTTAAAAACTGGCTCTCTATTCAATGGCTAAAGCAGGAGCAGCAATTAGTTTAGCTCAGCTGCCATCATTCTCATGAAAAGAACATTAAAGAAAGACTAAAACGGGAAAACAAAATGGAAATCTGAAATAAAAATACTGATTGCATACAAAGTAAATCTGCATCTGGATCAAAAAGAGGGATTAGAGTTGCATAACTCTTAATTCTGAGGGATCCCATCTCAACGATCCATTTTTCCTCTTTCAGTTGTTGCACTTTCAGTCATGCTGTTCTATTAAAAAACAACCCCAAGTAGTCTTCTCTTCATGACTCTCTCAAAGTATCTCAATATTTTTCAAGGAGACTTTTTTTTAAATGCCGATTTAAAAAGGGAAGTATTAGGAGAAATAATGAAATATTTAATCAAAGAAGTGAATTTTCAGGAGATTCTTGAAGGAATGAAGGCAGAGCTGAAGAAATTTAGGGATGAAATTTTAGAGTACACAGTAGCTGACAAACAGAGATGCATTAAAGACCAGAGTTAGAAAACCAGAGTTTTTGGGGAGGGTTTCGGTGGTGCTGGAGAAGAGTATAATGAAAAGGAGAAATTAAGTTTCTAGAATGGCAAGAAGACTAGATACACATCTGAACAGTCAAGTCGATAACAATTTCACTGTCGAGGATTTCAGTAGAAGATGAGCTGAGATATTGGCAGAGAGTGGAAGCTGACTCCTTTGTGATGCAGAGATTTGGGACTATGTTGTTGGCAGCCAAACAGAGAAGCAAAATTGCTGACTCCCAGATTCAACTCAAGAGTGTGGCCTCACAGAGGATTGGAATCAATGCTGAAAGGATAGGTACATAGAGAGGACTGAAAATATAGTCAATTTGGTTGACTATAATCACTGCTCCCAGTGCAATCTTCTCTACACTGGGAAGACTGAACACAGACTACATGACTGTTTTATGGAACACCTTTGCTCAGTCCTTTTAGCTCTTTAGAGTCATACAGACTTGAAACGATAACTCTGTTTCTCTCTCCACAGATGCTCCATGACCTGCTGAGTTTTTCCAATATTTACTGTTTCTATTTCTGAAAACAATAACTTTGGCTTTTCAAATGGTGGAGGAAATGCAGTTGATTTGAGACTGAATGTCAGCCAAATACGCATGACAGCAGAGACAGCAAGGGAATTGAGATGTGATGTAGATGTAGAATTTGATACTGTATCTGCAGAGGAAGTTGCCAAAGGGAAAAGGCATCAATGGGGAAGAAGAGGATCCAGGAAAAATTCCTGATGATATCAGTGCAAAGGAAAAGCAGCCTTCAACTTCGATTGGAATTTTAAGTGTGAAATAATCCCAAATAGACTTTACGGGGGAGGATGTTCTATTGAACTAAATCAACAACTGCAATGAGGGGAAGATGTGTAACGTTCCACTGTCAGAGAATATTTCTGAATTAGGAAAAATGCAGAAACTTGACTGGAGGAAGTCAAACAGCATATAAACCGATCAACTCTAACTCAGTTGGATTCACAAGTTAAAGTTTGCAAAATTGACATAACAATTATAAATGTGTTTTTGGAATCATATTACTCAATTCCAAAGTCGTACTAAGAAATCTGCAGAGGTTGTTTCAGCAAATAGATCTTTCGAGCAACTGAAATGTAAGAAATAAATCCATACAAAACCATCTTTGTCATTTTACTTTTTGTGCTGATTTTTATCTGATTCTTAATTATCATATTTCTGGAGAAAATTAGTTTAGCTTGATCCACCAGTTGATTCGGATTGACTGTTTTGCAAAATGCAATAGAATGTTTTGACATTCCACAGAATCTCTAGTCCAAATAACTAAATTATTCCTTGTGGATAACACAAGGAAATATGAAGACAATGAGATAGGTTTTAGAAAGGGACTTAAATGAGGAAAGTGGTGGGCGGTGAATCTTAAGGAAGGAGCCACCAATTTAAACCAAGGATGTTCAAAAAACCAGAATTGCAAGAATCCAAATATCTCGGAGGGTTGTAGGCATGGAGGAGATTTCTGAGATAAGGAGCCCAGGGGTAATAAACGAAGTGCTGGGAAAAAAAATAACAAATCTAGCAGCATCTAAGGAGAGCTAAAGAGTTAACATTGAGTTCCAATATAACTCTTCTTCAGGGCACTGACCTGCTGCATTTTTCTAGCACTTTTTTTTAATTTCAGATTTCCAGCACCCACAATATTTTGTTTTTATTTCAGGGGCTGTAGGTAGTTGTTATTCTTTCAGCAAGCTACTCTACTCCCAGTAAAATATGTAATAGTGCAAGATTCAGTCCACAGGAGCTATTTTCTCACTCATATTAAGCAATTCTGAATATTCTGAATGTGTTTTTCACAGTGACCATTTTTACCAGTGTTTACACCTTGTGAACACGTCACATGGAATATATAATGAAATACAATCTTTCCACTTTATACTAACATCATGCAATATATTAAACATCAATGGGTCAGCTTTAGATCTATTCTTCAATTTATTCAGGCTGTATTCTAGCACAAAGGATACTGATATCAGTACTTAGCAAACTTCTCTCATCAACATATGCATTCAAAATAAATATCTGAAATTGACAGTAGACTCACTTACTGTGCATCAGCATCCACAGAAAATTGACTGCCATTTATTTGTGACAGATCTCTCATTTAAGATGCACCTTTGGAATACAGAGCTTACCAGATCAATGTGCTGCTTTTAAGTGGAAACTTAATAAGGCAATCACCAATTATCTCTATCTGCTACCATTTCCATCAATAAACCTCCCTGGTAGGTGGGATATGTCACATCAAGAACTACATTTTTGCTGCATCTATTGAAGTCTGCAGTTAATGTGTCTATGTGTTCTCACATAAAGCCATAATTTTTAAAAAAAAGGTCTCAATGGTTTTCTGTTTTTTAGATGTCATGGCATTTTGAAATTGATTCAATAGCAAAATATTTTTATGCACTTGGGAAAATTTAATGATTTGGATCATGTAATATTTGTCAAATTCTGAAGCTGTAGCTTTTGAGACTCAGGCAGAGCCAGTGACCAAGCAAGCTACAGTAGTGAGACTACAGTCGTTATCTAAATGGGATTTCCTAATTCTTACCTTTTCCTTTCATAAAGCGTAGATAACTTGAACTGTACCAAGTAACACTAAAGTTTTCCTTCATATCAAAAGTCCTCTGACTGCATTATCATCCGAGAGGTTATATTGTCATTCCGACTTCTACAAAATGTACTTTACAAAGAGGACACCTGTGTTTTGTTTTGACAGGATCACTCTATAGGTCAGCAAGGATTTACTCGGCGACCCAAGTTCAACATCCTATGACCAGCTTGTAGGTCGCTACCGCACCCCCCAATTGAAAACATCTGTTCTAAACTCTGAGATTGTTCTCTGAGAATCCATTCATTACTTCAACAACTGGAGTGATGCACTCTGCATCTTCAGAAATAGAGGCATAAAGGTATGTAATATTGAAGTGAGTTAGCAATCATTACATCCTGGTGATGGTAACTATGTGTAAATGCACCAGATATACTGTGATAAAGCAAAAAAGACTGGCATAAGCTTGTTTGCCTTTTCTAAGAATCTGCAGTGCACAATCTAATCAAAGACTGAATAATTGATCAACAATAATGTTTTCAAGTCAACCATTGCAGTATTCAGCATGAATCCCTACAATGCAGGAGGAGGCTATTCGGCCAATGCCTCCTTCTACACTGACCACAATCCCACCCCAGGCCCTACCCATGTAACCAACTTTTTTACACTTGAGTACCCTGACACTAAGGGACAATTTAACATAGTCAATAACCCTAAGCTGCACATCTTAGGAGCGTGAGAGGAACTGGAATATCCAGAGGAAAGCTATACAGACACATGAAGAATGTGCAAACTCCACACAGACAGTGATCCAGGGCTGGAATTGAATCCAGGTCCCTGGTGCTGTGAGGCAACAGTACTAACTACTATGCCAATTCAACCATTTCAATTTTTTCCTCAGAGTAACAAAATAGAAATTGTTGACTCTGAGAATGTTGCTCAAATTGAAGGTTTTTTAAATTTCTCGATATGAAAACATGATAGAAAAAAACTTCCCTTTTGCTATAATTAACCTGACAATTCATATGACTGCATAGATGTCAAAGAGAAACACCAGGAAACACTGAAAAGACTTTTCACTGATGGAAATTGTGGCCACATTGTGACAAATAGCAGCCGAATGTGTAAATGGTTGTTAAGGAACCTACTTTTCTATTTCATCATTAAATCCTAGCCACTGAGAACAGAAAAAAGGCTCACAAGGCATTGAATATTAAATATGTGTGCATCAAAACTATACACAGGCAGATACTTTAATTTGCAAACAAAGCAGTAAGGGGGTGTGCTTCTCTTATTTTACAAGCAGTCATAAGAAAACAGTCTCGGTGATGGAGGGGACATTGGGAGGGGGGTGTCTCTTTCCGAGTGGTGTGGTGCTCAGCCATGAGTAGGTGGCAGGGCAGAAGTTGGCTACAGCAGCAGAGGGCTAACAGACCTCATTCTCTCTCTGTTAAGCCTCTGCTGTTGCAATTGCATAGGTGCAGCCACAAAGATCTGCACCTGTGCAATAACTCGCTCTGCTGCCTGATTAAGCTGTCTGTGAGTATAGCCCCATCCACTACCTCAAGTAGCTAGAAACAGTCTTGCTCATTTTTTCCAGGTGCATAGGTTTGCAAGTAAAAACTCATCCAAAAAAAAAAAACAGATTTGCAACTCTCCTATTTTCACGCTAGCTGGACACTTAGTTTTCTTAACGCAATAGTAATACCTCAGTATTATCACACAACTATGCACTAACTGGCTGCTGCATCTGTTTTACTACAACGCTTTCAATTACTCAATTGGTTATGAAGCACTTTGGGACAGCCTGAGGCCATGAAAGGTGTTATTCATGCACAGTACTTTTCCCCCTTGTTGGGAGACTTGCACTGGCCATTTTCCATCTCCCCTGCCTTGCAATCAAGCTCAGTACAAACATCCTCCATGACTGCTGCCATTTTGTTTCTCAAATTCAGCTGCATAAAGTCTGGATTTCCTAAATCAGTAAGTAAGCAGGTACAATATACAGAGCTGTGTCAACCACTACCGAACTTGGAAGTCAATCGCCCCTCATGATTAGTATCCAGAACTAGAAAGAACAGTGAGCATCATGGTCTCTACGGCAACAACTGATCAGTGAAATCATAGGTACCAACAGTTGAGCAGTTGAATGCCAAGGTTGAATCCCAGGGTGATTTTTTTTTCACGGCATATTTTCAATGCGTCACACGAGAAAGTCTCCCTTTACACTTAGTCTTTTAAAGTTTGCCTTTTTATGAACACTGGACTGAGAAGTAGGCCATTTAGCCCTTTGAGCCTTTTCTACAATTCAATACAATGAAGCACATCTAATTGTGGTCTTCACTATTCTGCCTGTTCATCCATAACTCTAGATCCTGCTGTCTACCACAAATCTATCTGACTCAAATCCATTCTTCCCTTCCTCCTGCAGGTATTTTGAGGCTCCTGGCCCAAGGCCTCTGATTTCCAGACCCCTCTCCCTCTGCTCATTCCCCCTGTAGTTCTAGCAGTCAAATTAGGGAAACAGCAGCAGAACAGCCTTGTAAAGTACAACACATTTTCTTCAGCTGCAATCAGGCAGCAACAGGATGCATGTGTTCCCAATTTCCTTCCAGCAAATCATATGTGTCTATCTGATTCAGTCTTGATTAAATTCAAAGACTCAGCTTCCAATTTTTTCTGGAGAAGAGAATACCACAGAAGAAAAACCCTTAGAAGACATTTCTCCTTATCACCACCTTAAAAGGTAGGCCTCCTATTTTTAAATTGCACCTCCCTCATCAATTTCTAGTCACTGATATATATTGCAAATAGTTGAGGCTCCAGCATTGATCTGCAAAGCATTGCACTGGTTACAGTTTGCCAATCTGAAAAAGATGCACGTGTTCCTACTCTCTGCTTGCTGGGCCCCGCAGGGACTGGGGTGCATTACTGACCCTAATAATCACATTTTAATTTGACAATTTAAAGTTTCCTTTGTACTTTGGGCTGTTCCCCTTCTTTTTGGGGAGCTGCCCCTTTTACTTTGTCCTAATTAAATTTAAGTTTGTTTATTTGGTTTGGCCTTAGAAGAGACTCTGCTTTCTGTTAGCTAACCACTCCATTATCTATGTTAATATTTTACTCCCACAACGTGAGCTCTCTTTTTCACTTTTGTTGCGGCACATTATCAAACATCACTTGGAAATTTGCGTACACTACACCTGCAGATTCCCCTGTATTCACCTTGCTTATTACTTCTGCAAAAAACTCTACTAAAAGAGTTGAACATGATTTCCCTTTCACAAAATTATGTTGACTCTGCCTAATCCCATTATAATTTCCTAAGTATCCTGTTGTGACATCCTTAGCAATGGATTCTCACAAATTCCCTTGGAGGTTAAATAGCCAATAATTTCCTGTTTTCAGTCTCCCTCCCTACATGAATAAAGATATTATTTGCTATTTTGAAATCCTTCGAGACATATACTGTATCTAAGGAATTTTGAAAGTTTATAACTAACACTCAACTCATCTGATCCTAGGGATTTGTCAGTCTTTAGATCTTATAGTTTTTCCAGTGTATACCTTTTCCCTGGTGATGGTAATTCTTTTAAATATTTCCCTCCCTTTCACCTCTTGATTTTCAAGTATCTATTGGAAGTTTAAGTATTCTCCAACGAAGACAGACAGTAAATACCCCTTTAAAACTTCCACCATTACCTTGTTCTCCAAAATACCTCAATGTGGAATATTTCACTCTCTGAAAATACAGCAAAGTTGAACAAAACTACAGAACAAAATCTGTTCAGCTTCCACCACCTGCAGTCTAGATCCAAGGTCATCTCACCGCTGTCAGTAAACTACAATATGTAGACGATGTTTGCACTTACATACACTGAGGCCAAACTTTGAGCCTTCAAGAGCATCTCCACCAAGGGATACAAAAGTGTAGGTCTTACACTAATTATCCTAAGACACAAGTCCTCTACTAATCTGTTCCCACCACGAAGTACTGTTCCTCAGTTGTCAAAATCCACAACAAGACCTTGTACAATGTGGGCCAATTTCCATCTCTTGAGCCTAATATCAAAAGGGGCAGACATCTACAATGGGGTTAACACCTCCTTCGGTGTGCCAGCATAGCCTTTGGTCACCCGAGGAAGAGTGTGTTTGAAGATCCAGACACAACACCAAGTTCATGGTCTACAGACATCTATCGGCCTTCCTTTATGGTTCAGAGAATGTGGACTATATACAGCAAGGAACCTCAAACTCTGGAGAAGTACCACCAGCACCGCCTTTACAAGATACTACAAATCCATTGGCAGGACAGGTGCACCAATGTCAGTGTTCTTGCTCAAACCCACACCCCAGCATTGACCACACTCAAACAGCACTACTAGGCAGGCCGCATCATCCACATACTTGACATAAGACTTCCAAACAAGTGCTCTACTTCTACTTTTAACACAGCAAGTGAGCCGAGCAGGGCAGAGTTTAAGGATACCTAAAGCCTTTTTTTTAAAAAAGTAGTATCCTCTGGGAATCCTTGGGCCAAGATTGCCCGAAGTGAGTGAAAAGCATCCAAGAAGGAGCTAAACACATCACCAGGAGCAAACTAAAGCCGTGCAATGATGGCAAAAGAAGCACATGCCCACCCAGGCACCCTATTCACCTGCCCTCCAACCATTGTCTGCTCACCTAGGACAGGGACATTAGGTCACACATTGGAGCCTCAGTTTTGTTGCAAACTCATTTTTAATGTAAAAGCAAGTTATCCCTAACTCCAGCTGCCAAGCAAAGGTTTCTATTATTAATTCCCCAGATTCTCTCTCTCCAGCATTAACATTTGTTTTAATTATTTATTTCCTTTTGAAATACTTCTAGAAATTCTGTTTTTATCTTTCTAGCTAGCTTTCTCTCATATGCCAATTTCTCTCTCTATTACTTTTTAAGCCATTACTTGTTGCTTATTAAAATCTGTCCAACCTTCTACCTGCCATTAAACCTCAAAATTGTACAATGTTTCTTTCAATTTGACACTATCTACATCTTCCTTATTTAATTAAGGATGATGCCCCCATCTCAAAATGTCGTCCTTTGTCACTGGGATAAATCTTTGCTTTGAGTTATTAAATTTCTCCTTAAGTGTCCATTACTGCATTTTACCTGTTAAGCTAGTTTCCCAATTCACTTTGGCTAATTCTCCCTTCATACCTTATAATCTTGATTTAAATTTAAAACAATTGCCTTAGACCTACATTTCTCATCTTTAAACCGAATGTGGAATTTCATTATGCTATGATCGCTGTTGCCTTGAGGCTCCGCTAACATGAGGTTACTTGTTAATCCTGTCTTATTGCACAATACCAGACTTATGATAGCCAGGCTGATGCTAGAATGCACTGTTCTAAGAAACTTTTCCAGGTTATCTTTGCCAATCTGATTTGCCAAAACTACATATAGAGTAAAGCTACCAGTGATTATTGCAGTATCTTTCAAAGACACCCCATTTGTTTCTTCCTGTATACTCTATCCTACAGTATTTCATGTAGGTGGGTGACAATAGTCACTGTCTGCAGGTTATTTAACATGGGGAGTGACAGATTTAGGATCAGAAGTGGCAGTCTTTGCCCAGATTACCTGAAGCACCTCAGTTTCAGTTCAATTCAACTAACTCAAGCATAAAGTGAAACCAAAGCTGGGATTCAGTACGAGATCATATAGAGTACTGACTTATTGAGACTTTTTGAAGGAACTCGGATTTACCTTCTTCTGTCTCTTTGGTTTAAGACCTGTCACCATCAAGGGTGATGCCTTATTCTTCCTTTCTGATGCTTCTTTCTTTTAGATAGGAAATCCAAACAATCAATGTGTTCTCACGTGGTTACAGTCCCACAAACTATATGCTAATATTTGCCTTTGCAATTGTTACCTTGAGATGTAACACATTCAATATTTGTTCACTTATACACCCAAATATTTTCCCTGCTGCTCATTATTTGAACTATATCTTTTACTGTGCAATCAAAGAAAGCCACAATATTTAGCACCAACATAACGCAACTTTAGCTTTTCATTATTAAAGGCAAACTGCCCACTTGTATTTTACATGAGGACACAACAACTTTTTATTATAAGAGAGCTAGTGGTTCCTTAAAGACATAACACAAACTAGTTACACTAGCACTAAACACAAAGTTATTGGATTAGCAGCTGAAAGGATAGGTGGCGGTGGGAAAGAAACAGAAGACATTTCTGCATTACAGAATATTACCCGTTAAATCTGTTTCCAGGCATGTACACTTAAGAGCTCTGTACTCTAAAATGGCTGGAAGGATGTATGAAGAACGAAGAGAGCTTTAAGAAATGAAACAGCACAAAACATTACTATTAAATTTAGTTAGGGTTTGATTTTAACTTTCCATAGTTGGTTTGTCCAGATATAGAGACAAGTGGAACAAAGGAGAAGGCTTACTCGTTCCTTTCTCCCACCAACTGGACTAACCACAACTTAGGCTGGCACAGTGGTTCTGGGCTACCTTTGCCAATCTGATTTGCCCAAACTACATGTAGATTAAAGCCACGAGTGATTATTTCAGTATCTTTCTTAGATACCCCATTTATTTCTTTCTGTATACTCTATCCTACAGTGTTTCATGCAGGTGGGTGACAATAGTCACTGTCTGCAGGCTATCTGCCATGGGGAGAGACAGACTTAGGATCAGAAGTGGCAGTCCTTGCCCAGATTAACTGAAGCACCTCAGTTACAGCTCAATTCAACTAACTCGAGCACAAAGCTGAAACCAAACCTGGGGCTCAGTACCAGGTCACATATAGTACTGATTTATTGAGTAGTTAGCACAGCTGTCTCACAGCACCAGAGACATTCGACTCCCACCTTGAGGCACAGCCTATGCAGAATCTACATGTTCTCCCCATGTCTGTGTGCATTTCCTTTGGTTGCGCCAGAAGTCCAAAAGATGTGCTGATTAGGTGCATTGGCCATGCTAAATTCTCCCTTAGTTAACCTTAGGCGTTGGAGCATGGTGACTAGGGGATTTTCAGAGTAACTTCATTGCAGTGTTAATATAAGCCTACTTGTGACACTAATAATCTTTAAATTAAGAGGCATGGGCAACTGTTCCAAGCCAGAAGGCTCTCTTTAAACATACAGATAACAGCAGCAAAGTTTAATCTGCCATTTTAATCTTAAGCCCAAGTACAGATAGCCTAGGCAAATGCTGTCAAGAACAGCAGCCAAAACTAGTTTTGTCTCTTAGCCAAGAGCAGCAAGAGTGCTCTCATAGACCCCCTTGGCCTTCCTCACCCCTTCTCTCAAAGGATTCAGGAGTTGGGATCAGATAGTGTTTTCCTGATACCCAAAGTTAATAGCCTAGTCATATTCCTGCAGGAGACTTAACAATCAAACTGAGTCAATGCAGAATTCCCAGCTCAGCCAAATCAAACAGCATCTTCCTCTGATGTTCCTTAACAAGGTACTTTTAGTCCAAACTTCAGAAAAGAAGTTAACTGTGCCAATATAACATTTTCACTTTCAGCTAAACTGACTCTTTGGAGTCAGACTTTCAATTGTACTCGGAGTTGAACAGTTTTCACAAAAATCAGAATCAGATTGAATCTGTCCAACATCATATTGCCAATATCAGTCAGTTTCCACTGCTAAAGCTCTTTCTAGTGCTGTACAGACAGGCCTCGGGAAGCATGGAGAGATATCGGAACTCTTCACAACTTCTCGCCAGCAATATAAATGCTGATGATGTATTTATATTTTGAGCTCTGTGTACAACAGATATCATTTCTTAATCTTGAGATTTTTGATCAGAGGGGACTTCGCTTTTTTAAAAAAATCCTTGAAATCATTATTAATAATGATTTTTAGAGGGATGGTGAGACATGACAATGTGAAACAAGCCATTAGCAAGCTGTAGTCCTGAGCAGTCAGCAGGAGCCATTTCTGCCAGGGAGGGGTTAAAATAAAAAGGTCAACAGCCAAGGATGGATTTATGCAAGACAAAAACACACATGCATATAACTTACAGTATCAACCAACAGTGATTTTTGTAGCTCCACACTGAGTGAAGAAGTGAAGAATCTAGATATTAAGATTCCACTGACATGATTAACTAGTCATACTTAGTGTCGTGCTCCATATATGAAGCAATACAGGATGGGAAGAAGAATGAAGGCATTGTTGACCAGATGATTTTTGGGGAGTGGGAGAGGGTGTTGCTTCTGAAGGTTGTAAAGGGCAATAGAAAGGGTAATAATTTCATTGAAAGCAGTTCAGAAAAGATTTACCAGGCTATTACTTGAAAGGGCAGGTGTTTTCAGAGAAAAAGTTAGGTAGACTAGGTTCGTATCCACTGGAGGTTAGAAATGTAAGAGGCGAGTTGAACGAAGGTTTACTCCCCTCAAAGATCTTGAAGAGTTTTGACAGGATCGAATGGAGGAATGTTTCCTCCTGCGAGAGAATCTAGAATTTAGGGTCACTTTAGAAATAAAGGGTTGTCTATTTTCAGAGAACAGGCTATTTCCTTCTCTCAGAATTTACCTTCTGAGTCTTTAGGACCTTTTTCCTGAAAAGGTGATCAAAACGATTGTTGAATATTTTTAAGGTGGAAGCAGATCGATTCTTGGTAAGCAAGGGGGTGATAGTCTATTGGAATAGGGGAATGCAGATTTAAGGTTACATAAGGTCATGATCTTATTGAATGGTGGAGCAGCTTGAGGGGTTGAATGGGCTGCTCCTATTCCATGTTGGTAGTAGGAAGAATAATTCCAATTGGTTTTAGGAAAACAAATTCCAAGACGTGGCACTGACTATAGACTGTAAACTGACCTTTCACAGTTCCTGTTTAAAATGAGCATGTAATGCACACAAATGCAATAATGAATAGAGGGAACCATTTAAAAATGATGGCAACTGCCACTTTTAAAGAAAGCTGCAAATGGATTGTAGCAATATAATTTCAAACAGTTAAATGCTGATATTACCAGGAGAAGCTAGTCTGAAGTTATTAAGGATAATATGGTGCAGTTATATCAGTCAGGTAAAAAGACTTGAGACACTTTTAACCTGCTTCCTCACACTGCCTTTCACAAAGCTAGTTTTGCTAATGTTATCAGCATTAGTTCAAAATTTCTGATCTTTTCTTGATCTGTACAGAACATTAAATAACAGAATTAAACACCGGAAGCAAAAATGAGTGTTAATATTTACAAGTCATCAGATTTGAAGTCTATCAAAAGATAAGAAGCATATGTTGTGATTTGTACACGTAATGAGCCGAGGAGGACAATTAGCGTCTTGTGTGCGTGTTGACATTTTATACTTCTTTCTGTCTATCATTTTTGCAAAAGCATTACCCCATACTAACTGAGATAGTTTAATGGAGCACCAGAAAGCGTTTGGCATCCTCCATTCATTCCTGTTATTTCTTGCTGATGACTATAAAATTGATCAAATGAAACATTCCACATTTTTCACTATTTTCTATGGGATTATTCACAAATTGTTCATGTTTTTCATTTACACACATTTGCAATTAATATTTTTTTTAAATGCATTAAAATCAGGAGATACAGCTCCGTTAGTGGCTACACTGTTAAGTGTCCTACACTGTCAATTAACAAATCTCAAGCCTTTGGTTCAGGATTAATTAACCAATGAGGCAGCTGTGTTTAAAAACAACCCTTTTGAAACTCCATGAACACAAACAAGCTATGGTGTAGCTAAAAAATACACCATAAATTAGATACAGTTGACTTGGCTTTGTGAGCTGGAATGTCAGTGCTTGGAGGACACAAGATGGGTACATATCAGTTAGAAAGCTCATTTTATCTTGAAAATTTAGGTCCACTTCAGCCCAACATGAAGGATTTAAATTCCTAATTTTTGGTGTTTGCAAAGAAGTTTTGTTCAGATTTTTTTAAAGGTACACTGACCCAAAGCACAAATTGCATAGAATGTGGTTCCAATAATCAACTGCAGTCAAAGACGTCATTTAAATAACTGAGTTAATTGAAATTTTCAACACTAAAACCAATAGGTTGTCATTAGCACAGGATGTGAGACCATATTAAGAAAGCTCAGGCAGGTCAGCACGATCTCATTGACCTTAAGGGGTTGAATGGTCCGTTCCTGTTCCTAAAGCACATGTGGATAGCCAGCAAAGACTTGATCAGGTAGCAGAAGATATGAGAACATCAGGAAAAAAATCAGGCAAGTTGATGTAAGTTGAAGTAATAATCTTGTTTAATAGTTGCCTCAAAGGATTGAATAGTCTATTCCTGTTACTAAAGCACATGTGTGTGGATAAGAAATGAAGACTTGATCAGGTAATATAGGGTTAGGGAACATCAGAAAAATCTGGCAAGTTGATGTGAGATACAGATCAGCACGATCTCATTTTAATAATTGTCTCCAAGTGGTTGGATGGTCTATTCCTGTTACTAAAGCACGTGCATTTGAGTAAGGAGTGAAAACATGATCAGGTTTGGCTGCAAGCAACTATCTCTTTCAAGTCAATTAGGTTGCTAACCTTCTGCCTAAAAACTGAGATTTATTAAATTAAGTATTGAAGAGAGAACAACACCAAAGGAATCATAACACAGATGACAGTTTTTCAGATGGAAAACAAGATGCCAGCAGGTTCCAGTGACATGGGCACAAAAAACGGAAGACCAGTCCAAACATGCGACCCCATCAATTTGATCACCAAATTAACATGATGCATTAAGTCATTATAGAAATCTACCTATCAACTGGGTATAACTGGGAGCTAAATATTCCATGCTACATGACCTTCAGAATGCACAGAGAAGTTGAGAAGAACTTTTCATAGCAGAAACATTACAGCACTAAACTGACATTTTATTAAGTGATTAAAATCAGAGAAAACACTACATGTGGACCTAAGGAGCAGGCAAGGATGTAATATTCCAGTGGGAATTCTCTACAGATCCAATTGTAATGATCTAATGGATGGGGGCTGGGGGGGAGTAGGCAGCAAGCATTGTACAGTTTGCAGTTTGTAACCACAATACAAGGAAAAGCTAAACTGCAGCAGATCAGAAGTTATATAAGGCAGAGATACAAAGTACGTGCTAAGAGATGCAAAAGGGATTTAAAAAACTTAAAAGGAAAATCAAAGCTCAGAAAATATTTCTTTATAGGTATATTTAAGAGAGTGGCAAGTGGGAATGTGACATAATTAAGGACAGATGCAGGTCAGACAAGAAATGGAAGACTTGTGAAAAGAACAACCTTGTTACAGTAAGAAAGAACAAAATACGATTGGAATGGGAACATAGAAGAAAAGGAATGGCAAGATATGCTGAAAGGCTTAATAAGATAGACAAAATAAAAGATTTTTGTGTAATATGTACATCAGAATATATAGCCTGTGTCAGTTCTGTATATCCTATGTTTAAAAAAACATACACAATTGGAAGGTACCTCATGACACAGGAAGGTAGGATAGAGATAGTAGCAATAAAAGGAATACACTTTGGCAATAAGGAACATCACTTAGGCCTCTGCTTCATTCAGGTCATTAATAATGATGATGTGAAGCTACCAAGAATTGTATATTGTAAGGGACCAAGACCACACGCTATATTTTTTCTGAAGTATACATCTGTTCATAGTCATTTCTAAAACTTTTTAAGACTGCACAAAGACCTTCAAAATGGCTAAAATTGTCTCTGTGAACCAGAAACAAAAGCTACTTTATAGTTTTAGGAAAACCCACAATTCATTATCTCTCGGAGCAACTAACAACCCTGTCTGAACTGTACAGCCTAACTTCAAAAACAGCCATACTAAGGCCATCTGCAAGTAATAACCCAGGCTGGCCAGAAGGAGATAGATCACCTAAGACAAAGACCTTGCAATCTTCCTTTCGATTCTTGGAATCAGAGCACAGTAAGAGACCCTTTAGCCAATCATATCAGTTCTGATCATCAAGCACCTTTCCATTCTAGTCCAACATAACCTTGTATGTGATGGGCATTTCACGTGCTCATTAAAATGCTTTCTAAATGTTGAATTCCAAATTCCATCCGTTTTCCTCAAATACCCTCTACATCTCCTGCCCCGTACCTTAAATCTACTAATCTGGTTATTGATCCTTCTACTAAAGAGAATTTTTTTTCCCATCTACCCTATCCATGTCTCTCATAATTTTGTACATATCAATCAGTTCTCACCTCAGCCTATTCTGCTCCAAGAAAAATGATACCAACTGACCAGCCTCTCTTCAAATCTAAAACAGAGCTAAATGATAGAGAGTATGGAGATTAAGGGGAGAAACGCCAGCAGTGGTGTCCAAGCCAGGCCTCTCCACAATCCCGGTCTCTCCACCAACCCTTCTCTCCTCGGCTTCTCTCTCTAGTCCTGGCCTCATAGAACATTACAGCGCAGTAGAAGCCCTTCGGCCCTCAATGTTGCGCTGGCCAGTGGACCCTCTAACCTAAACTATTCCAATATCATCCATATGCCTATCCACCAAACATTTGAATGCCCCCAAAGTAGGCGAGTCCACAACTGCTGCAGGCAGGGCATTCCACGCCCTCACCACCCTCTGTGTAAAGAACTTGCCTCTGACATCCGTCCTATAACTACCACCTCTTAATTTAAAGTTATGTCCCCTCGTGTTGGTCATCACCATCCGAGGAAAAAGGCTCTCACTATCCACCCTATCCACTCCCTTGATCATCTTATACGCCTCAATTAGGTCACTGCGTAACCTTCTTCTCTCTAATGAAAATAACCTCAGGTCCCTCAGCCTTTCCTCATAAGGCCTTCCCACCATACCAGGCAACATCCTGGTAAACCTCCTCTGCACCCTTTCCAATGCTTCCACATCTTTCTTATAATGCGGCGACCAGAACTGTACGCAATACTCCAAGTGCGGCCGCACCAGAGTTTTGTACAGTTGTAACATAACCTCACGGCTCCTAAATTCAATCCCTCTACCAATAAAAGCTAACACACCATACACCTTCTTAACAACTTTATCAACCTGGGTGCCAACTTTCAAAGAGCTATGTACTTGTACTTGTCTCCTTCTCAATGGTTAAATCTCATTGGAATCTAGATGAAGAATACTCACCTTTATCAAAGGTGATTATAGAGTCAGAGGTTTACGGCATGGAAACAGGCCCTTGGACCCAACCTGCCATGCCAATTTTTTTTTTAAACCCCTAAGATAGTCCCAATTGCCTGCATTTTGCCTATACCCCTCTATACCCATCTTATTCATATAATTATCTAAACGCATTTTAAAAGACAAAACTGTACCCACCTCTACTACTACCTCTGGCAGCTTGTTCTACACACGCAACACCCTGTGTGGAAAAAATTGCCCTTCTGGACACTTTTGTATCTCTCCCTTCTCACCTTAAACTTATGCCCTCTAACTTTAGATTTCCCTACCTTTGGGAAAAGATATTGGTTATCTAGCTGGTCTGTGACTCCTCATTATTTTGTAGATGTCGATAGGATCACTTCTCAACCTTTTACGCTCCAGAGAACAAAGTCCCAGTCTATTCACCCTCCTTGTACCTCATCAAGTCCCAGTAACATTCTTTTCTGCATTCTTTCTAGTTTAATAATAGCCTTTCTATAAAAGGGTGACCAGAATCTCTCAGTATTCCAAGTGTGGCATTACAAGTGTTCGTCTTGTACAACTTCAACAAGATGTCCCAACTTCTGTATGCTATGTTCTGACCAGAGAAACCAAGCATGCCGAATGCCGCCTTCATCACTCTGTCCACCTGTGATTCCACATTCAAGGAGCTATGAACATGACTCCCTAGATCTCCCCAATGCCCTATCATTAACAGACTAAGTCCTGCCTTTGTTCAATCTACCAAAATGTATCACCTTGCATTTGACTAAACTCCACATTCAGCCTGGAATTCAGTTACAGGTGGTGTACCTCAGGGATCTGTTTTGGGGCCACTGCTGTTTGTCATTTTTATAAATGACCTAAATGAGGGTGTAGAAAGATGGATTAGTAAATTTGCTGATGATACCAAAGTCAGTAGACAGTGAGGATAGATGTTACAGCTTGCAGAGGGACATAGATAAGCTGCAGAGCGAGGCTGAAAGGTGGCAAATGAGTAATTATGCATAAAAGCATGAGGTGATTCACTTTGGTAAGAGTAACAGGGTTACAGAATATAGGGCTAATGGAAAGACTCTTGGTAGTGTCGATGAGCAGAGAGATGTCAGTGTACATGTGCATAGATGCCTGAAAGTTGGCACCCAGGTTGATAAAGTTGTTAAGGTGTATGGTGTATTAGCTTTTATTGGTAGAGGGATTGAATTTCGGAGCTGTGAAGTCATGTTGCAACTGTACAAAATTCTGGTGCGGCCGCAATTGGAGTATTGCGTACAGTTATGGTCGCCACATTATAAGAAAGATGTAGAAAGCATTAGAAAGGGTGCAGAGGAGGTTTATCACGATGTTGACTGGTATGGTGGGAAGGTCTTATGAGGAAACGCTGAGGGACTTGAGGTTATTTTCATTAGAGAGAAGGTTAAGAGGTGACCTAATTCAGGCATACAAGATGATCAGCGGGTTAGATAGGGTGGACAGTGAGAGCCTTTATCCCCGGATGGTGATGGCTAATACGAAGGGACATAGCTTTATATTGAGGGGTGGTAATTATAGGACAGATGTCAGAGGTAGGTTCTTTACTCAGAAGGTAGTAAGGGTGTGGAATGCCCTGCCTGCAGCAGTTGTGGACTCACCAAGTTTAAGGGTGTTCAAATGGTCAGTGGATAAGCATATGGATAACATTGGAATAGTTTAGGTTAGAGGGCCATTAGATTGGTTGGTGCAACATCGAAGGCCAAAGGGCCTGTAGTGTGCTGTTATGTTCTATATTCTGACATTCATCAGCTCTATGTCCTAATTGATCAAGAGATGGAGAGGTGGTAGCCATGTGACATTGTCCTCTGACTTTCAGAACAAGTAATATTGCCTTACTGAACTGAAAAACTTTGTCACTTTCCATCTGACGTGCAGTCTCACGGAAAAGGAGCTCTGCCAGATTGAACACCTGGCCCCATTTAACCTCCTCCTTTAGGAAATCCTGAACCACTGCATACAGAATCTATTCAGCTCTGTGTGTACCCATCTCATGTGAAATCAATGTCAACGGAAAAGTGAATTCTACAATATTGGCTTTCAGCTTTGCGACTCCCTGAAGGAATACCTTATTGGATTTGGATTCAGGACTCTGGAACTCAAAACAAAAATTCACTTTGTGGTCTCTGTACTGTAAATCTTTCTTTTCTCTATCCTTCTCTTTACTTTGAGTGTGGAGGTGACATTGCAACACTCCTTTCAAATTTTGAATGTGTGAAAATAAACTAACTCTTCGATATCACCTGTCTCGAGCTTGCTGTGGGGTTATTAATAGAAAATTGGATCACATATGGGTTAGACAATATGCTACCACTTATAAAAGGGAAATAAATTAATGTTTACAGTCAGGTGTTGGGAAGCAGAATATATGCTGTTTAATGCTGCAATACACTGGCACAATGGTTAGCATTACTGCCTCACAGGCTGGTCTTCAGCCCAGGAGCTCAGGTAACTGTGTATGTGGATTCGCATATTTTCCCTGGGTGAGGATTGCAGATCCTCTGCTCGGGTTTCCTCTGACAACGCAAAGATGTGCGGGTTAGGTTGATTGGCCATGCTAAATTTCCCTTTAGTGTCAGGAGGATTAGCAAAGTAAATAAATGGGTTATGGGAATACGGCCTGAGAGGGATTGCTGTATGTGCAGGTTTGATGTGCCAGATGGTTTCCTCCTGCACTATAGGGGTTCGATGATTAAATTAACCCCCTTCCTGTCCATAACAATATCTATCTAAGTTTGTAGTTGATAACAAGCTAGAACACATTGAAAGTTGTGTAGGTAAGAGCAGGAAGGTGCAAAGGAACACAGACAAATAAAGTTCAATGTGAGGAAGCATGAAATCATCCATCATGGATTTAAGAATTACAAAAACTTCTTAAGTGGTAACAGACCAGCAACTGGAACAAAGAGATTTCAATGTTCATGTAAAATAATCACCAGTACAATATGTAATCAAAAATAGTTCTTGGACTATTATCCTTCATCACAAGGGGACTGGACGAAAAAGGGAAGAAAGTGTCGCTTCAGCTGCAAAAAATCTGTCATATCCCACCTAGAGTTACTATAGTTTTGAATATTGAACCTTGGGAAAGATTTACTGACTTTGAAAGAGGTACAGTGCAGAATCAGCAGAATTATTCTGGAAATTGAAGGCTTAAATTATGAGGAGAGGTTGCATGAACTTGAAGAAAGGATGCAGAAAGATATCCAAAAGTACATGAGTATGCTGAATGAATATTTTATCAACAATGCAGGAATGAAGAGGTGGAATGTGGGGAGGAGAGTAGTGCCATATGTAATAGATCACATTCAAGAGGGCAGGTTACAAGCTTGGAGGAGCTTACAGAAATACATGTAACAAGTCTACAGAGGAATTTGTAAATGAAAATTGGCAAACTTGTATATGTAAGGGGACCATTTGGACTGTCAATGTCTCTAGCACCCTTATCCAACAAGAGTCATCTTTGTCAGGTGGTGGCGGTGGTGGGAGGGAAGAAAGACACAAAATTGTGGGGCAAAGTGTAATTAAACACAAAAGTGACATTGAAAAATGCACAAGATTGCAGATCCAAATGTACTTTTGCTTCAGATCCAGCAGGATACAATTCTGCAATACCGACTCCAAACAACTGAAGTGAAGGCAGCAAGATGAAAAACACTTGTGGCAAATTTCCAACCCCACCACTCCACAAAGTATCCAGTTGAGATATTGCACATTCTTAGGTTTTAAAAGCTTACAAAATTGTTGATGTGACTAGATTGTGAGATTTTTTTAAAAAAAAAATACTAATTAGACCAAACTACAGTACATGAGAAGCAGAAATGCCATGCAGAGGCCAGGGTAGACCTTGCAGCTGAAGTATTCAATATTTAATGTCAGCAGGAATGAACTGGCAATGTGTCCATCATTAATTCAGAATATCTTTAACATAGAGAGAAAAAGAGAAATAATCTGAAACAAACAGAAAGAGGTATCAGATGAATCATTGATTGCAACCACAAATGTAAAGTTGGTCTAAGAGGTACTTTTTTCCCCCCAGATGATGGTCTGGCAACTGCTACAGTTGGGCAGTCAGAACATAACCCCAACAACAAATTTATATATTATCAGAATGACCGCAGTTGCAGACAATACAATATCTAGTTCAATTTTTCTCTCTTAAATAAGCAGGCTTGAGTGTGTCAGTAAAGCATTCAGCTTGGATATATCTACACATTTGTTTATAGAGGGAAAAAAATGACCTAATCTCTTCACCCAAGAGTAAATAGAATACTTGATGATTTTGAATTATCCCATTTCTAATGAAAATCAGACTTTATTCAGCAGAGAGAGCAATGAACCTTTTAGAGACTTTTCACATTTGGATGCAACTGTGTAAGTACTTTGAAACTTATTTCAAAGGAAATGTTCACTCTTAAGTATTTAAAAAAAAAATCATCCTCAAGGGCCACCTTTTAGACTCCCTGATCATCTATCCAAGAATTTTTCAGAGGATTTCAATTGGAGTAATTATAAAATGCAGCTAAGCTAAAGCTCATTTTGAAAATAGGTCAGTTTCTTAGTGCAGTACCAATCAGACAAAGTGGGCAATATGAAGTTGTTTCCCTTAGTGATGAAACAATTAGCGGTTCAGTAGTGTATCTTGGTAATCAGAAAACTGCCTTTCATCACCACACTGAAGCTGTCATTCTATAAAATAAATGGGAAGGGGAAAGGGTTTGTGTCACAGAAGTTTTAAACTGGATTAGAAATGAAATAGAAGGAAGCCAATAAAATGCTGCAGGCTTAAGAAAAGATAGGAATCTGCAGAGGGAGAGTGTAGAACGAAATGCAGTTAAGTCAAACACAACAACTGAATGAAAAGGGAGTGTGTGGCTTGTGCAGGATTCTTCAATCACATGATTATCATAACCACTGTTCCAGTTGCTCCCTATGCCAGGACAAATACTCAGTGATTTCATGCTAAACTTCATCACACCTTGGGTTAACTTAAAAGCAAAACATTATAGATGCTGAAAATCTGAAATAAACACAAAACGCTGGAAATATTCAGCAGGTTAGGCAGCATCTATGGACAGAAAAAGAGACAGTTAACATTTCAGGCTAAAAGAAAAGCATTCATAAAAGACATATATCTGATCAAATCCCAAAGTCCCAGTTCTATATGAAGAGACAAAATAGGGTTTGAGACAACTGCCATAAACGTAAGGCACACAGGCCATTTTTGGGTGCAGCTGAAGCCACTGAATGCAGTAAGGTCTCCCTAAGCAAAGAGATTAATTAGTACATCCAAGTTAACTAGATCCAAAGGAGAATACAACTCATGGCCGCATAATACTGCAGTTCTATGTTTGAGAAGAGTGCCTGCTTAAAGCGGTGCAGAGACAGCAGCTGTGAATTTCACAGCTCGGGTCTGCAACATTCTCCAATGAGGCACACTTCACTCTGCCATTAAAACCTGGCAATGCTAACATTGCCTAGGAATGCTCCTTCCCAACATTTAAAAATGAAAAATTGTAATATAAAAAGCTTGTTCTGTTTGATTGCAGTTGTATTACATTTGCGATGCTGATCTTAAATTGTGGATAATAGATCTCACGAATCCTGATTGTGTAAAGGGTTTCCTCCTGTTCAGGAGTCAGTCTCCCAATTAGAATTATTTTGCAAATTATGGATCTGAAGACACAAATAATTTAGTAACTTCTTTGCATTGTGGTCTCGGATTTGCTGCATACAATTAATTACTTTCGCTCATAGGGCAAATTTGTTCCCAGACTGAACTATCAAAATCAATATTCCATTTCATAGACATTTGGTGGTACAAAAATTCAGGATTGCTGAAAAGCTTTGATAAAATGTATTTTTTCCAGCAATAATCCACAATATGAGAAACCAATCACAATCTTCGCAGTTGAGAAATGTTGACCAAGTGTGACTTTAGTGTTGTTATCTCTCATAGAATCCCTAGATTAGCCCATTGAGTTTGCACCAACCACAATCCCACTTGGGCCTTATTCCCATAACCCCACATATTTACCCTGCTAACCTTCCTGACACTAGGGTCAACTTAACATGGCAAATCAATCTAGGCTGCACATCCTTGGACTGTGGGAGGAAACCCCACAGACACGGGGAAAATGTGCAAACTCTACACAGGCTGGAATTGAACTTCGGTCCCTGGCGTTAAGGCAGCAATGCAAAACCACTATGCCATCATGTTGCTTCTTATCCTTGCTCTCCAGTAAGAAGTGCCAAAGCTATTAGGAAGCAATACGATCAGCGACTACTTATCACAAATGAAATGGCCCAATTAAAATAACTAATTCAGTTTGTAATTCAGTGACTATAAGGTAGTCAAAAGTAGGAATTTTTTGAACTGAATATTAACTTGTTGTGTTATTTACATAAATTCATTTTTGGAAATGGGCATCACTGGCTAGGCCAACATTTTCTGCCCATCTCTAATTGCTGTTAAGGTGATGCCAAGCTGTCAGCTTGAGCCACTTCAGCCCACAGTGTTGTTTAAGAGGTATTTCTGGGATTTTGACCCAGCGAAGCAAAGGAACAGTCAGAAAGATCCAAGTCAAGATGATTTATGCTTTGGTGGGGAACTTTCAGTTGGTGGTGTTCCCATGTGCCAGTTGCTCTTGCCCTTTTAAATAAGTGGTTGTAGGTTCAGAAGGTGCTGCCCAAGAGGTATTGGTGGGTTCCTGAGTGCATCTTGTAGTTGATGCACACTGCTGCCACATTTGTTGGTGGTAGACAGAGTGAGTATTTGTGGAATGGGTACCAATCAAGTGGACTGCTTTTTCTAAAGTGTTGTCAGGCACCAGGCACTCATCCAGGCAAATTCCATCATATTCCTGACTTAAGCCTTATAGATAGTGGACAGGCTTATGGAAGTCAAGATGTATGTTATTCACTGCAAGATCCCTAGGCTTTGACCTGCTCTTGTAGGCACAGTATTTATATGGCTTGTCCAATCCGGTTTCTAGTCAATGGTAACCTCCTGCTATGTTGATAGCAATGCCATTGAACATCAAAGGGTGAAGATTAAATTCTTCCTAGTTGGAGGTGGCCATTGTCCAGCACTTGCATGGTGTGAATGTTATTTGCCACTTGTCAGCCCAAGGCTGGATTTTGTTCAGATCTTGCTACATTTGAACATGGGCTGCTTCAGTATTTGAGGAGTCACTGCTGTGGGAAGGTGCCCATCCTCCATCTGCCAAACAAGAAAAGTGAAGTAAGAAGCTCACTGTACAGAGAACAGCAGGTGCAGCCCATGTTCCATCACTCTGAGGTACTATACAACATGTTGTAGCATGTCTGAAAATAATCCTTGAGCAAGACACTGGTTTGTGTCATGATGCTCATCAAATGTTAGTGAGTATCATAGCTTGAAATCATTAAACTGTAATTGAACCTATTGCTCTCTACATTTGGTCAGCGTTGTATTTTGCGAATTAATGAGCAGTCTGTTGCTAATATGGAAATGGCTGTTCCGAAACGAGATCACATGCTGAAGGGCTACGCTGTACCAGTTTCCATTGTGTTTGCTCAAGCATATAATCAAAAGACACACACTGATACATTAGCTGAAAGATAATGGGTTGGAAATTATAATTGTGGGAAAAAAAAAAGGGTCCCAGAACACAATCTGCCATGTTCCAACTGCAATCTAACAAAACTATATTGGTATGATTTGCTTGTAAAGGACTTAGAGTCAATTATATCCTAAAACAAAATTCCTATGGTACAGCTTTCTTTCCAAATACCAGTCCATTGGAAACACAAGTTACAATGAAAGTATCTGAGGGCCACAGGGTTGGGCCATAACAGTACTTGGAGCTTGCACACAGCCAAAGTCGTCTTGAGATCATTTTAAATATTGTAAAATTAGCCTTACAGATTATACTTTTAATGAACAAACAGGTTTTCAACAGGTAAGTACTTGCACTATGTATACCAGAAACAAACTGCAAAATGATAATATAGCTTAAACTGTTACCTTAAGTTTGAGAAAATACTTGCCAGAAGTTGTACAGATTCAGCAAATGTGTCTCTATATGGGTCTGCATCATTCCCCAGAAAAAACTCTAAACTCTACCATCCAAATACTGAATTTGTGATGATCCTAAATCACGAGTAATACATTACTCTTGGTTTGCAACTAAATTCCTATATTTGAAGCAAAAACAATGATACGCAGGGGACTGACATTCAGGTTGTATAATTATGGTATTTTCTGAATATAAATCTTTTGTCCTTCAGAGCCACTTTTCAAAAATATAGTAAAACTGAGTTAAACCAAACAGGTAGAAGAGAAAAAAAAACCTTCTGTCATACTTGCATTACGAACCATCAACTAAAATGTTCTACAAAGTGATGAACTTGCTAATGAGATAAATTATACCCTATTTATGACTGGTATCAGTTAGCTGGCACCCCACAATGTAATATTGGAAACAAATATAAACGCACATGACCATGGACAGGTTCCACTATCAACTTTTAAGTTTCTGACCATTGAGTTCTCTATTGTTGGTGGAGAGGGGTTTTACACAGACCTGCAGATGTGAAAATCAGAGGTGTTAGCACCCATTGCTATAATAAGCCACCATTTATACTCATCTTTTCTCTCAGGAGGCTTCTTAAGAAGCACATCTCCTGAAATCTTTTCCTTGGAGACCTCCAAAAGTACTAGCATCAACTCAGTTACAGTACTAATGGGATGCCTCTGTAGGTACAATAATACCTGATTATTGTAGATAAACTGTAAAAGTATTCCCTCCATCCACAGCCTATTAAATTCTATGTTAAACCATGATCATGGAACTAACATTTGATTTTCAAACCTTTAGAAATAAAGGTATGTAACAGAACATCAACATTTTATAGTTGTAATGCTTTTGAAGAAAGCCAGGTTATACGTTTGTATCCTTCAATTTCATGTTTTAAAATGGAATTTCATCCACCTAAACAATATGCTATATAGACATAAACACATATGTTGAAGTCATAAAATTTGTGACTAATGCAACAATGTCCCATTTAACCAACAGCCAACTTGCCACATTATCTGACCTTAGCTAGGACACTACAGTTGGCCACCCAGTTTGTGCCGGATAAAACAGCCAGAGTTCTGTTATTCACTACATGGAGGTCCTGCTCAAGTCCAAGTGGGGGCAGGATCTGGTTCACCTGTGACATCTTCCAGAGTCAGAGGGACTGTTACCAATCACTGCTAGGCATTATGAAATCTAAACTGACCTCAATGATGAGCGTGGAATTCAGGTACTCAAAGTATCAACTAACCCCTGACTTCCTGCAATGCAGTCTGGCAGCAGGCTGCACGTACACAATTCATCAGAACTGCATTTTTGATTTTTTTTTTTTAGGTGTCTGCACAGAAAAAGAGAGGAAAAAGTGCAAAAGCTGGATCAGAGAACCATGAAAGACTGGTGTTCTAGTCAAAGAAGAGGGAATCGGAGAGGTCCCAAAAAGGGGAGGAGGACAAGGAGAGGCCCCAAAGGAAATCCCAGGCAGTGGACAAAGAGGAGATAGAAACAGGTCCCAATTAAGATGAGAAAAGAGAGTGGAGAAACAGGCTCCAAACAGGAAAACGACTCTGGGAAACAGAGTTTTAAAGAATAAGAAGTAATCTTATTGAAACATACAAGATCCTAAAGGAACTTGATAGGTAGGATATCCTGGAAGATATTTCCTATTGTGGGGAAAATTAGAACTACGGGACACATATGAGATCCCTCTTTTAAGACAGAGATAAAAATCATAGAATTCCTACAGTGTACAGAGGAAGACTATTCAGCCTGAAGGGAAATTATACTGAGGATCATCAACCTTGAAATTCTGTTCCGGAATAGGGGGGATCATTCTGCACTAGATGGATGTAGATTTATTTTGAGCGGTCTACATTTTAGAAGTGTCATGTTACAATCTTTCTGCAGATTCATCCCAAGAATATCATAGATGTGCTCCAAAAGATCTTTTGCTGGTGAACGCCTTATGCAATAATCAGTGCTCTCGGCCTTAGGTGCTTGACAGATCACTCAACTACCCTGTTCCAGCATCTATCACAGTTGTAGCCAAAGTTCCCAAAAGAATGCAGTCTTTACTTCTTTCTCTTGATGTTGAAATGATTAATCGGCAGTCAAAAAATAAGGAAGAGCTCAAAAAAATCCTCACCTCCTGGCTTTCTCCATCACAGGAGGTAAGAGCAAAACTTGCTTTTCAGAAAGCATTCCATCATTCTGCATACAGGATCAGCCCTCTTTCTGACAGGGGGTCACAGTAACATACAATAAAAAAACAACACTGATTTCCCAACTTTCCCTGCCCCCTCCTGTCACAGCTCCAGGCCGAAGGTATACGTGAAAACACCTACTCCGCCCCACTTCCAAACACTGTCTCATCATCTCCTTTCCCCATCTTGGAAAAAAAAAATGAATACTCCAAGGTTTATATTGAGTAAAAGATCAGGTCACATTAGAGACCCTTCATGTCTGTATGTCAGGGCACCGGAGATCCCTTAAAAGGGAAATAACTCCTCTGTGAATTTTTTCCAGAAACATGACTCACTTATCAGCTCATGCCAGCAATAATGGTTAAAAACCCCACTGAAAGTAAGTCACCTCATTTCTTATATTTAAAATAAGCAACTTAGCATGATAATATTTGTAATGTATGATATATGTGGGCTAGACTTGAGTAGGGAGGTGAACTTTCAACTGTGAGAATATAAATAGGCAGTACAGGCCTAAATCTGTATCCCTCCAAGGACTGCAGAAACAGTTATGCACCAAAATTGATGATTCAGCAATACAGGCTATTCAAAGATTAATATCAATTACCTGATGCTCTACAATTCTTAAGCAACAGAAAGCATGTTGAGTTCAGTGAAATGTTGAAGCTTGTTAATGCTGTGATGGGAATGGGAGAATACCTGAGGACTGAAATTAATTCAGTAATCGTTCTTCATTATTGTTTTTGTGGCATGCAACTACAAAATGGAGAAACCCGATTGTCGAGATGCATAAATATTTATGGAATAAATTTCTGTAAGAATGGACTCACTGCCTTTACAACTCTGTAAGCTTAAGTTCCCACTATCATTTCACTGCCTTTTTGCAACTACCCCACGCCAGGAAGATTTAGCCTCCACTTCACTTCCCTGTCTATGCAAGTCAGCAAATTTTAGCTTTGGAGGTAGTTAGTGGTGCCACTGTAAACATCAAAGTCCTAAATGGGCAGAATCGCAGGTGTTGATGCCAGGAGTTATCACCACCATCTTCTGAAGGGCAACTTGGGATGGGCAATAAATGCTGGCCTACCCAGCAATACCCACATCCTGTAAATAAACCAATAAAGACTGATATCTGGTGACTCTTGCTGGACAAATATGCATGCCAAGCTCTCAGATAAACACAAGATTAGTTGGAGAGGACAGAAACAGCAATGATACTTGGCAACACTATATGACCCAAGCTTAACATTTAGGCCATTAAATATCTAATTAAATGAACCTTCAATTGGAACAGTTATGCTCGTTTGAGAGTTTTGCACTGCATCTAATTTAAAATGAAAATGACCGGTTTTTATTTATTCCTTCAATGTTTCTTATTTACCTGGCTTCCAGAATTTCCTTTTTAAGTTTAGTTAGGGCATCATGACCTGATGGGCTTGAGGGGCCGAAGGGCCTATTCCTGTGCTTTTCTTTCCTTCATTCTTCTTGGAAGATCAATAATGGGATTGTGATTCATTAGTGTGATGGTTAACGTATTTATATATACACAAATGATTTTTATTTTGCACAAGTCATCTTAAAAGAATTTCTAAAATCATGTTTTTTAAAAAAATATCCTGCACAAGAAAATCAACAATTCGGGTCAATGTTTAATCTGTTCCCAGAATCACCATTCTAGTAGATCACAATTCCACTACTCACCGTCACATGTGGACAAGTCTATGCCCTGTGGAAGCACAGTCCAGCAGAAAGTTGTACCTTCAAGAAACCGAGAATAACGGAAGGCATATTGGATGAACACCACCGCAGTGATTGTCTTGGTTTTAGTTTTAAGTGGAACAAATGTTCCATCTGAAAATTATAAATTTCCATGTAGTGAAAGTTCTGCAACTTTGGAAATGAGCACGCTGATGAATTCCAGTTATTTTAAGAAAGAGAATTGTTTTACGAAGCAGTGGTCTGGATACGTGCTGGATAATCATTCTAAATTGAGAGATCTCTTTTTTTAAAAATGGCTTTTTGCATAATGAAAAGGAAAACCAGCTCCAGATTGAATAACAACTTGCTGTTTATTCTATGTAAAATCTCACTGAAACTAAATCATATCACAAACTGAACAGTGCCTCAATTGTCTGTTATTTTCTCTTCCCAATTTGATTTGGGCTTTTTCTAGTCGTGTTTGGGAGGATTGTTTTCCAGATGACTTGTAATAGATAAAGACAGCTTTTGTACATAATTAAACAAGTAGAATCCCATTGAATCACAATCCCAGCATTTTTCAACTCAAAAAGGAGCACTGTCATTTTCATTTTAAATATAACTGAATTTAGTTAATGCAGTGTGACTGTCCCAATCAAAAGATTGGTTAACCGTTAACTAATTAATATTGTATACACTGAATCATATAGTATTACACAAACAACAAAACCAGCTATCTCCCTGCCATCCAGGTCAATGGTATTTTCAAACATTGTTACGACAACTTCCCCTCAAAAGCCAAAAATAGCAGAATCTTCGCCTGTCATCCACACTAGACCCTGCTCAGCCATTCTTACCCTGAATTCTTTCTCGTATGGTGGTCAGCAGTCTTCCCTTAATGAATTCTCTGCTGCATTCTCAGCTCCCTACTGTATGCTGTCAATCTTTATTCCACTCATTCCCGGCCCTCAAGGTTTCTTTTATTCTCATTGCACAAATGTATAACACAATATCACATACCTCGCACTTCTAATAAACCACATCAACCAGCAAAACAGCATAAAGTCACTGAGGTTTAAAACTGTTACTTTCGCCCCCACCTCCAGTGATAAAATATATTTAATTTTGTTCTCAACTACATAAAAGGACAATTCAATATGATCAATTTCATTATAAATATATGCATGCACATATACACATTATATACATAAAAATAAGTATCTAACCTGCTACTGCTCTGGCTTGAATTTGAATCCAGACCAAGATAACCTCATGCCTAGATACCTTAGTATATGCAATAGACTAAAAGAAAGCTAAGCGAGTGAACACCAGTGGGACGATTCATTTCAGCTCACGCAGCCTGTGTTGTATCACCAATGGAACTGCTGTTTCCTTCTGTGTTTGGAATGAAGTGACATTACTGGATACAGACAGCTTAGCTCCGCAATCAGCTACAGTGCATGTGAACTCCAGGGCTGGTGCCTGTCACATTTCTGCAGGTAGCTTGCCTCTTTTTGTAAAAAGTCAGGCCACTTGTCTCAGCTATAGCAGCCCAAAGGCAGGTCCTGGGGAGCCAAGGGTGGAGTGGTGCCAGAAACAAGCAAGTTTATTGCAACTGTGATGAAGTTCTGGGAGTACTTCTGTTCATCCTATGTCTACACAATATCTGAAGTGACAAGGCTCTCAGCAGAGCAGGTCCTACTCCACACGATCATCAACTAATTCCAAAAAGAGAACCTAAACAGGCAGTGGATATTTCATTTGCATTCTAGAATCTGAAAGTGTGTTTTAGGCACCCACTTGCTGCAGTTTCTAAAGGGAAGATAGCATCTCTTGAAAACTCCTTAAATATTTAAGAAATGACTTTACAGGTTTAGTTAAGATGACTGTTTACTTTCAATAGAGAATAAATCTAAGACTGTCAAAAATGGCAATAAAGGAGGAAGAAATTATGGCCATCAAGGATAAATGATCTCTTTCACCATCAAAGACCTTCACTGTTCTGCAGAAAAGTGTAGCATATAAACTGCAACTGGTGTATAGTTAAGAGTAAATATTAAATTGAACTAAATATTAAATTGCCAAGAACAATACAAATTTTTATTCAGATCAATTCCTTATTACCATCACAATTGGCTGTTCTTTATACCCTACCATTTCTCTTTACCAAAATGCTGTAAAATGAGTCGGAGCTGGAAGAATGAAAGGTCTGTAATGACCAATGAAATTGTTTCAATCCTTTGTTGTACTTCACTGGTTATGAAATGCTATGGGACATCCTGAGGTATATAAATTCTTCTATCATGCATTGAAGAAATCTCATTGACATGGCACATAAAGAAGTTTCTCTATACTAGCACCTTGAACCTGTGAAACAGAACTAAATTTTGTATCTCTGATCTTAACACTTGGGAGTTGCATTGTGGAGTGAGATCTAATTTGGCCTCCCCCTCACATTCTGTCCTGAAGAGTGTGAACAAACTTCCATCTCTCCCATATGCCAGCTTTCACGGCACCCACTCAGGGCATGGATACAGAATCGTATTTGTGGTACACAACAGCAAATCCACTTGACAATTTTTTGTGATGTTTGCTGCATTATTATCTGAGGAGTTATATTTTCAAAGCAGGAAATTTAACAAATGTCAACAATGCTATGATAAATCAATTTGCCCTGCAATATGAAAGATTCTGCCTAAATCAGAAATAAATTGGATTATAATGGGGTGACAGCATCACACTTGCATGGTTAATAATGCAGTTTAACCTCTGTTTTTCAGACTTTATCTCCCTGCATTCTTCTTCAAAATGATGTATGCTGAAGGCATTACTTCCCAGTAATCTATCAAGTGGTAAGTTTGCACTGATTGTTACATTTGCTAATCTTGTCAAAATGGAGGTCATTGCATATCAATAACAGCGAGCAGTAGACATTGACAGTTGCTACGGAATCTGCTGAAATCTAAAAGGCACACGCAATAAAACATAATTATGAAAACATTTTAATAGTATATACTATTATTGGAGAAATAATAAGCCTGTATAGTCTATTACATGTTGATGACTAAACCTAATTTGATCCTTCTTTTATGTCAATGTCAGACAAAGCAGCACCTGAGGCATCTCAATCAACCTCAGCTAAATTTGTTCCTGATCACTATGCAGGGAACTCTGGGATGGGTATGCAGAGTGCAGAACAGTGGGTACAAATCCAGACTGCCTATGTAGGCCTCTAGGATAACAGTCAACAAACAATACCATATGGTCATACATCAAAATTAATCTCTTGGATGAGGTAGAGCACTGGAAGGCATGTAGCATATGCTGAACATCACCAGTGATTTTAGGAACCGGGTGGCATTTTGTTGAGGGCGCAGTGGTAGGCAAGATGAAGGCTGGAGGTAAAATGATACACGGTAATAACTACAATAAATACAATGTTGAGGTTAATCTAATCTATACTCAATGACTGTTATCAGAGTAAAGCTCGCTAAATTTATGTTTTAAACTGGATTTTGAACCGTAATAAGATTATAGCCCTTCAATGCAGGAGGGCATGCCAAGAGTGGGACTAGGTATAACTAAAATGCTGTGTCAACTTGGCAAAGTTGCAACTCAGGACTACTTGCATGTCAAAAAGCATAAGCAGCAAGTGATAAGACAGAGCAAACTAGGCCCACAACCAACAGATCAGGTCTAAATTCTGCAGTCCTGCCACACCTAGCTATGAATAGTTGATGGTGGATTAAATGACTTGCTGGAGAAGGACGCTCCACAAATATCCTCATCCACAATGATGGGATGCCCTATACATCAGAAGACAAGGCTGAAGCATTCATAACAATCTTCTGCTAGAAGTTCCAAGAAGATGATCTATCTTGGTCTTCTCCAGACATATCCAGCATCATACATCTCAGTCTTTGACCAACTTGACTCATTCCATATAATAACAAGAAATGGTTAAAAACGTACTGGACACTGCAAAGGCTATGGGCCTTGACAAACTGAAGACTTGTGCTCCAGGACTTGCCACCCCCTAGCCAAATTATAATACTGGAATTTACCCAACAATGTAGAAAATTGCTCATAAAAAGCAGGACAGATCAAATCCGCTCAATTAGTATTGCTACATCAGTATACTCTTGATTATTAGTAAATGCTGGAAGATGTTATCAACAGCACTATTAAGTGGCAGCTGCTTAACAATAACCTACTCAGTGACACTCAGTTTGCGATCTACCAGGACCACGCAGCTCCTGACCTCATTTTCAGCCTTGGCTCAAACATGGACAGAAGAGCAGAGCTCCAGAAGTGAGGCAAGAATGACTGCCCTTGACCTCAAGGGCAGTCATTTAATTTGAAAGTTTATCTTCACAACATTCCTTCACTGTCACTGACTCAAAATCCTGGAACTCAGTTCTGTTAGAACTAAAGGGTGTACCTGGAGCAGATGAACTGCAGCAGTTTAAGAAAGCATCTCATCGCTTTCTCAAGGACAATTATGATTGGGCAAGAAAACACTGCCTTGCCAACAATGCACACATCTCAGGAAAGAATTTAAAAAATCTTAAGCAGCTCAAAGAGAACAGACAACCAAGTACATCCCGAGAAAAGATTCCTGATATTTGCTGTTGCCAACCTGTATCTCCAGTTAATTGGATGAAAGATGATTTTTTAAAAATTATGCATACTGTGACCATGTAACTGCAGAATTGTTACTATCACATCCTTCCAGTTTGTCAGTTAAAGGGATGTAAGATATACTTAGTATGATGGGGTTTTACATAGGTGAGCTTTTTGAACACCTCTGACAAAAAATAATAGACTAATAGACAATAAACTAATAGACAAATCTCATATTTTGGCTCTTACCTCCCAAGCTCTATCATTTTGCTTTTATTAAAATATGACCAGCATTCTTGTGAACTTCTCTCTTGTTTCTTTTGTATTTCAAGCATTCAATTTGTCCTTTTTTGCCTACATTTTTATGTTTTAACAAGGATAACCAAGTCAAAGAATCTAATTCTAGAACAGGTTACATAAACACTGTACTGAAAGCAAAATCTAACATCTTTGGCTGTGAGAAACCAGCATCCATGGTCAAGATCAGACCAATATCACCATACGCTGATTTACCTTTCTCCAGGAACTCAAGATTATTCTCCTTACAATTCTCGGTTTCATCCTTCTCCGACAGATTGCAGACAATTAAAGCACAATGTTCATACCACCTAATCACTCCTCTCACTTGTGGCTGAAGTTTCACAGTCACGGTCCCTCAAGAAGCAATCTCAGTCAGAAAAACACACATCAACCACTTCAAATTGATGTGGATCATAACTTTGCTCTTAAAAAAACCCACAAAATATGATGGCTGCAAACACCACAGATATTTGAGTTAAGCCATCTGTATATAATATGTCAAATATTAGCACAGAAATTTCAATAAGTGGAGCGTACCTGAGCAAGGTTCAAAGATATAAACCTTTCTTACAATATTTCCTTCAAAATTTCACTAAATCTGAAATACTCGTAATGGGACTATTGGACAAAATCAGTTTGCCTTTAAGTATCTCAACGTGAAAGTTCCACTATATAAAGCTGAGAAATATTACACAAGATGTAATAAAAGCTAACTTATCAGCCGCCATCAGATTATCACTATTGACCTATGTTGCACGGTTCAGTGAGGTGAGCAAAGTTTAATGGGTTGCAAGAAGAGTTAAAAAAACTGCATGCTCATCATTCCGTTTTATTTCATCATCCTTGCAAGTACTGCTAGTGTGAAGGTAGGAACATGTTTGTTGATTTAGAGTGAAATTCCAAACTATGGCCAAATGCAAAGCCTAGTTCCCGGAGTTCTCGAGGTTTCACACTGCCCCCTCCAACCAACCCTATGTCAACAAGGCAGTTTAATTAAAAAATAAACGGACCCATCAGTTTTAAATTGGGGGGGGGGGTGGTGAAGATTCAAATACTGTCTCACAAAATGACTGGAATCATAGTCTAAATGCAGGACACTCCTTTTCCTTCACATAATACGGTGCAATCTGTGGACACAACCAGGAGTATTTCTCAGTCTTGTTTCAGCAGCCATTGTTACTGTCCTCAGTCATTCATTGCCAACTCGGTTAGCAAGAGATTACTTGAAGCACTGTGAATCCACAAGTGGAGAAAAAAAATAAATAGAAGGTGAAATAAAATAGGCTGACACGTCTGCTACTGGATAAAATGAGGGAGATTTGTGGTTCCTTCCACAATTAGAATGCGTGTGTGTCTCTCTCACTGCAGCTTTCCACTGTCCCGTAATAAAAAAAATCCACCTTTAATCGCCTCAGGATTGCTGGGCTGCCGTTACATTAAATGTTAACATGGATAGAGAAAAAAAAATAGCGGTGGGGGAAAACAAACATTTACAGAACATATACAGGCATCGGTTCCCACAAGGTGGACTGGGTTATTTCAATGTGTGTGAGCCTGCTGATGTACCAATCCCTCACTCGGGATTGTGTGAGTGTGTGTGTGTAACTGTGTTGCAAGCAAATTGCGACTTGATTCATAAAACCGCTAGGTGAGCGCACAAGCAAGAGGCAACCTAAACAACAAACCATATAGACTACATAATTATAAATGAGATCCGCCTTCCTCCCGTTATTGCATTATTCTGCTCTCATTAACCACTGCATTTCGCCCAGGCGTTTCTTACCTCAGCCAGCCTGCCTGCCTGCTCCCTCACTTTGCAAAAAATATACCATCTGGACACACGATTTGCTATGGCTGCTCCCGACGTCCACACACCCAGGCTGCCAGCGCGCGCACCCGAACCCCCCCCCCCTCACCGCGCGTCTGTACATGTGAGCGCGCGCACGCGCGCGCGCCAGCCGGAGGACAGCGAGAGCCCGCTCCCCGCGTGCACGTGAGTGCTAGTGCGCGCTCGCAAGCCAGCGGGGCGTGCACGCGCGCCTGCCGATCCCCTCTGTTGGCTCTGCAGGAAAGTAGCGCGAGACTGCGCGAGCCACAGGGTCAGGCACCAGAACAACATTGGGCAGTCAGTCTGTGTGTGTGTGTGTATAGCTTCCAGCTACAGTCTTCCAAACACCAGTGCTCTTGTGCTGCAGGCAAATCTTTCTTACTGTGTCCTCCCAATGTGTTAGATTTGAGTTTAGTCCATTTGTTAATGTCACGTTGCATTAACACTGCAATGAAGTTACTGTGAAAAATCGGGTACACCGAGGGAGAATTTAAGCACGGCCAATGTACCTTACCAGCATGTCTTTCGGGCTGTGGGAGGAAACCCACACAGATGGGGGCGGACGGGGTGGAAGGGAAAAAACATAACAGGCTCCACACAGACAGTGACCTAAAGCCAGGAATCAAATCTGGGTCCCCGGTGCTGTGAGGAAGAAGTGCTAACCAATATGCTGCTGTGCCCCCTCTATCCCCAATGTATCACCATGCGCACCCCCTCCCCTCTTACTGTGTCTATGTGCCACCCCTCCCTCAACACTGAGGGACACATCCCCTTCCCCTACAATGAACATGAATACCATATTGAAATTGTGCTGAGGCACTTTATATCACCTTAAAATAACTTACATTCTATTGCACTCTCTCAGTTTCAGTTGGAGATGTTTGTCCCTCCTCCCCCTCTCTCCAGGGTGCATGCCTGACATTGGAATGTATATTGTAAATATCAAAGGAATTATATTCTCACAGAGGAGTGGGCAAGTGCAATTTTTATGGCACTTTCTATCATTTTCAAATTGAAATGTAGGTTGAAATATTTTGTAAGGTACTTCTACAAATTTTTATGAATAAAGTATATTTTTGAAAAAATAAAGTCTCTCCCCCACTCTCTTGTTGTGCATTTTTAGTGGGGGTGGGGGAGAAAAATGATAATTGGTCTGGCAGGTACAAATTTGCATTGATCAGACTGATATGTAATTTTTAAACCTTTATCTTCAGGAATGTGTATGGAAGTTTAATACGATAATGTAAATGTTTTACATTGCATGAATTTACTCATTGCCCCATTTTAAACACCCCTTGCATAAAAAGGAGAACTTACATTCAGTGGCAAATCCTTTGAATTTTGTATTTCCCATTACCAAAAACAAAAAGTTCTGTTAATCGTCCAACAGTAGTGCAGGTTTCAGATAAAAGCTGAGAATGATTCACTCCTGCTGTTCATTGCAACATCTGAGCAGGAGATTAGCTTCCCACCACACCAACTGATCTACTGCTCATTTTGGGGTAAGTACTAATTTGGCAAATCAATCACAAATATGTCAGAAATCACATTAAATGTGAATCACTACTATTGGAACAAAATGTTAAAAGGTAAACAGGCAATGTGACATAAAATCCTTCTCAATTAGTTTGTAACACTGTTTTCTGATGCCCGCAAACTTACTGTTTTACACTAATAACAGATCCAGTAAAGGTGACTGCAACTTATCTGAACCAAAATTATAGGACATGGTGATAAGTTCATATGTGAATAATAAATTACTTCACCTTCCTCTAACCCAAAATACAATAATTGACCATAACTCACTGCTTTCTATGGTTAAGCCAATTTTATCTAATTGGATACCGGCCCTTGTATTCATAGGAAATAGGTGCAGGAAAAGGCAATTTAGCCCTTCAAGCCTGCTCCACCATTCACCAAGATCATGGCTGAACATCCACCCCAATAACCTAATCCTGCTCTTTCCCCACAATCTTTGATCATATTTACCTCAAGTGCCATATCCAGTTGCCTCTTGAATGCATTCAATGTTTTGGCATCAACTACTTCCTGTGATAATGACTTCCACAGACTCATCACTCTTTGGGTGAAGAAATATCTCCTCATCTCCATCCTAAATGGTCTACCCTGAATCCTCAGACTGTGATCCCTGGTTCTGGACGATTCCACCATCCCTGCATCTATCCTGTCTGGAACTGTTAGAATTTTATAAGTCTCATTTGTCTGAACTCCAGTGAAAACAATCCTAACCTAGTCAATCTCTCCTCATTCATCAGTCCTGCCATCCCTGGAATCAGCCTGATAAACCTTTGCTCACTCCCTCGAGAGCGAGAACATCCTTCCTCGGAAAGAAACCAAAAATGCATAAAATATTGTAAGTGTGGCCTCACCAAGGCCCTGTATAGTTGCAACAACACATCCCCACTCCTGTACTCGAAACCTCTCTCAATGAAGGTCAACATGCCTTCTTTACCGCCTGCTGCACCTGCATATTTACTTACAGTGACTGGTGCACAAGGACATCCAAGTCCTGCTGTGCACTCCCCTCTCCCAGTTTACAGCCATGAGCTTAGACTTTGTTAACCAACCTATTATGCAGTAAAGGCAAAATATCACAGATGCTGGAATCTGAAACAAAAACATAAAGTTCTGGAAAATCTGAGCAGGACTGACAGCATCTGTGAAGAGAACAGAGCCAAAAGATTTTGACTTTAAATGACCCTTCATCAAACATTGGCTCTATTCTCTTTTATGTGTTACCTTGTTGAATGCTTTCTTAAAATCCATATAACAAACATCCACCCCATTTTCATTATCAACCTTCTCAATTAGTCAAACACAATCCATCTGTTAGAAATCTGTGCTGACTTCCCCTAATTCACTCAAAACTTGTCTATTGATTTTTCCTCCCAATCATAGATTCCAAAACCCTACCCATCATTGTTTTAGCATCCTTACTGTTTGTCCTTATTGGAATGTTCTTAGTCTGCACTCGAGCATGAAAGTGAAAAATCACCTATTGTTCCATTAGTTTTTTCTGTCAGTTTCTTGCCCACCACAGCCATCTTGAGGGAAATGTGCAGAGGAAGTTGGACAGCAGGCACACTGGACGGGTCTGATAGGAAGACTCTTCTCACCACCTAACAAGTTAAATCTTGGCATTTGTTTGAAAATTCTGGTGATGAAGTACTCTATCAAATGATTTTGACAGTCTGCTCAGGGAACTAAACAACAAGATCCACTATCTCCTTATCTCACAACTCCTTGAGGAAATGACAGTCAGACCACTACCTGATAGACTCATGGTCAAAGGTGTCTTTCTGCAAAAACTTCTCCATTATGGTCAGATGGGATGGCATGGTCCAACTAGCTTAAGCATTTCATAGCAACATGGCTGAACTCACCCTTAAGAACACAGATACAGATTGCACCTGGTGACATAGTGACTTTTAATGATTTGTTTTTGCTTGTGTACTTAAATCATTTGCTCTTCCGCCCATCTAGGGTGTAGGTGATGTCTCTATTATTCCTACCAAAGTTTGTCACCTAAAATCTCTGTGTGCAACCCAAAGATGCAGGTGAGGTACTAAATGAATACTTTGCATCTGTGTTCACTTAGGAGAAGGACGATGTAGGGATAGAAAGTTGGAACAAGGACTGAGGTAATGGAACAGATTAGCATTCGGAAGGAGCAGCTGTTAATGATTTTAGTGATCCCAAAAGTGGATAAATTCCCAGGCCCAGATTAGATGTATCTTAGGCTGTTGTGTGAGGCAAGGGAGGAGACTGAAGAGATCCTGATACTGATTTTCAAATCTACTCTGGCCACAGGAGAGGTACCAGAGGACTGGGGGGACAGCTATTATTCAAGAAGGGAAATAGGAATAAAAAGCAGGTAATAACAGGCCCAGTGAATGTAACATCAGCATTGAAAAATGATTGGAAAAAAATCTGAGGAAACATATTCATCTCCATTAGAGAGATAAAGATTAATCAAGGATATTTCAACATGACTTTTTTGGGGGAGATCATGTCTAACAAATTTGATGGAATTTTTCGAGGAGGTGACCAGGCATGTAGATGAGAGCTATGCAGTTGTTGTAGCATAAATGGATTTCAGTAAGGTTTTTGACAAGGGAGAATGATTAAGAAGTAATAGCCCATGAGATCCAGGGCATTTTGGCAAATTGGATCCAAAATTGACTTATTGGCTGGAGGCAGAGGGTGAAAGTTGAAGATTGTTTTTGTGATTGGAAGTCTCTGTCCTGTGATGTACAGTACGGATTGGTACTGGGTCTTTTGCTGAATGAAGCGTGCAAAATTTTGAGGTACATAGATAGAAAGAAACATTTCCCCTTAGAGTGATTCACGACCAGAGGGAATAGATTTAAAGTAAGGGAAAGGAGATTTAGAAGGGATTCAAGGAAAAGCCTTTCACCCAGAAGGAATTGGGAATTTGGAATGCACTGTCTGAAAGGATGATAGAGGCAGGAACCCTCAAGATTTAGGCAGCACACAAAGCTACAGATCAACTGCTGAAAGGTGTTTGATGACGAGCATAAACATAATGGGCTGAAGGGTTTCTTTCTCTTTGATTCTAAGAATGGTTCATTTCCCATTTGACTTCCCAGTCTGCAAGTTTTCTCAATGTCTTATTGTAGCATATCATCTTCACCAGCAGTTTGGTATCATCTGCAAACTTTGAAATCAGTTTACTTGTTTTTAAATCCAAAGCATTAATGTAAATTTTGAATAATAGCAGTCTAGACATTGATCTTGTGCAACACCACTCTTTATGTGGCTCCAACTTTAAGCAAGTGCCTTTTATCCAGACTTCGTTTTCATTTTCTTTTTTAGCTAATTTACCATATATTAGCCCTATCTCGACATGCTCCACATCTGTGTCATAAGGCTATTATGTTATTGACAGTCTTTTGAAAATCTTTTGAAAGTGCATGGCTACATTATCACAGCCTAGTCTTCCTATTAACTCTTCAAAGATTTGTTTGCTAAGCATGACTTCACTTTTGAAATGTGCACTGACTACTTTTAATTATTTTTTTTTATTAATTTGTTTTATTAAGCAACACAGCACGGGAAACAGGCCCTTCGGCCCAACGAGCCCGCGCCGCCGTCATACCAAATAGTAGCAAATACATTATCCTATTTTAATATTCCTATATAATAATATATATATTATTCCTAATATGGAAAATTTTCACCATAGGGACAATTTGTTACCCAATCAGCCTAAGAGCGAATTTTTGGGTTGTGGGAGGAAACCGGAGTGCCCGGAGAAAACCCACGCAACCACGGGGAGAACGCGCAAACTCCCGCAGACACCGGCCCAATTCCAAGTGTCTGCACAGCCACATCGATAGTCTCTGAGCTGTCATGGTGCCCTTCAGATGGTCCACATAAAGCACTCATTTACGACATGAGGTACCAGGCAACCCATGAATCAACATCCAAGAGCTGTACCCGCACCACCTGCCGAATGCGTGCTCAAATTATGGACCGAATTACCTGTGGAAAAAAGCCGTAGTTAAACAGTCCTAATATATCCCTCTATCTGCATACCGCTCATGTGGCTGTCCAAGAGACCCTTAAACAGCCCCAGCGTGCCTGCTCCCACCACCTTACTCGGCAGTGCATTCCACACCCCCACTACCCTTTGTGTGAAAAACTGCCCTCTAATATTCGTCCTATACATAGCCCCCCTCACCCTATGGCCATGACCTCTCGTCCTATCCATTTCTAAAGGTGGAAAAAGTTTACCTCCATTTACTCTATCTATACCCCTTATAATCTTATACACCTCTATGAGATCCCCTCTAAGCCGACGTCTTTCAAGGGAAAACAACCCCAGTCTATCTAATCGTTCCTCATAGGACAGTCCTTCCATACCAGGCAGCATCCTGGTAAACCTCCTCTGCACTCTCTCCAAGGACTCCACATCCTTCCGATAGTACGGAGACCAGAACTGGGCGCAGTATTCCAAGTGAGGCCTAACCAAAGTTGTATACAACTGCAACATCAAACTCCTACTCTTGTATTCTATACCCTTTTCTATGAAAGCTAACATACTATACGCCTTCTTTTCACCTTCTCCACCTGTGAGGACACCTTCAGAGACTTGTGAACCTGCACCCCCAAGTCTCTCTGCTCTCTATGCTCCGTTATAGTTTTACCTTTTATCCTATAATTCTCTTCTACATTTTTCCGGCCAAAATGCATCACCTCGCATTTTTCCGGATTAAATTCCATTTGCCATCTATCTGCCCAGTCTACCAACCTGTCTATGTCCTGTTGTATTGCCTGACACTGCTCTTCTGTACCCGCCAATCCAAGCATCTTGGTGTCATCAGCAAATTTGCTGATCTCACCACCTACCCCTACTTCCAAGTCGTTTATGTAGACCACAAATAGAAGAGGACCTAGTACTGAGCCTTGTGGCACTCCACTAGTGACAGGCTTCCAGCCGGAAAAAGAGCCTTCCACTACTACCCTCTGTCTCCTCCTCCCGAGCCAGTTCTCGACCCATCTACATACCCGACCCTGTATCCCATGCGCCTTCACCTTCTCTATCAGTCTACCATGAGGAACCTTGTCAAACGCCTTACTGAAATCCATGTAGACGACATCAACAATTATGTTTTCAACCTCGTAATGGTCAGAAAACTAAACAAGGCAACTTGAAGAAAGAAGCAGTCCAAAGAGGTACAAGTGATACAGGAAGAAACTGTATAGCTGGGATCTAAATTTCCAATGGAAAAGAACTAGTAGTGCCAGTGAAAGGACTTTAAACCAGTAAAGTGTAGGGAGTGGGTGGCTGGTGGAACAATGCTATTCAAAAGATAACATCAGAACAAAGGTCAGAGTGCAAAAAATGATAGTGGTGCCATAAATGGTGCAGGAACAAAAAAGGTTATGAAAAGTAATAACACAGACTGCACAGTGGCAAAGTGGTTAGCATTGCTGCCTCACTGTGCCAGGGCCGCAAGTTCGGTTCCAGCCTTAGATCATTGTCTGCGTGGAGATTGCATGTTCTCCCTGTGTCTGTGTGGGTTTCCTCTGATGCTCTGGTTTCCTCCCACAGTCCAAAGATGTGCAGTTTAGATTGAGTGGCCGTGCTAAATTGCCCCTTAATGTCAAAGGAATTGGCAAGGTGACATGGGTTATGGGCATAGGGTCTAGGTGGGATTTTTGTTAGTGCAGGCTCAATGGGCCAAATAGCCTCCTTCTGCAAGGTAGGGATTCTATGAAAATATTTGGTAAAGAAAACTTAATATTAAATGGTAATGATGAAAATAGGGAAATGTTGCATTCCCTGTGCAGTAATGTAGAAAATATCAGCAAGAAAATGGACACATTCTCCCATATTATACTCCAACTGTCAATTTTGTTGCCTATTCACTTAACCTATATATATCCTTTTGTGTCCTCCTCAGTTTAAGTTTATTTACTAATTTTATGGACTATCACCAACCATTCTTCAATTTATTAGCACTAGGTGTACTGCATATCTTCAATCTATTCGTTCAGCTTATATAACCTGTCTGAGATCCAGGGTGTCTCTGTGTTCTCAAATTACGCTTATGCAGTATTTAAGATTTTCTTCTCCTTCAGAACATAAAATATAACATTCTGCAGGCAATTCACTATCTCATGCAGTCACAGATGGCTTAAAGTAAAATTTACACACGCTCTCAAAGGAGGGTCCAGTCCGAATAACACAGAGACAGATTTCTGCTGCAACATTTCTTGAATACTAAAAACGTTTAACATATGGTGAGTATCAATTAATAACTTGAAGTAAATAACAAACTGAATGCTATTTCAATGATTATAGTTCATACAGAATTAAGAAATGTGACAGGATTATTGATCATGCCCTGTAATTATTTTGTACATCTTTCATGCCTGATACTAGTATTAATATTCTAAATAACCCATTAATTAAGAATAGAAGCAGAAGTTGTTAGAAGTACTGAAGTCAATCAGCATCTGTGGAGAGGAAAACAAAATTAACCTCTCAGGTTGATGAATTTTCATCAGTAAAGGTCAGAGATTTTATTTTAATCATTCATGGAATGTGAGCATTGCTGGCTAGGTCAGCATTTATTACCTATCCTAACTGCCTTTGATAAGGTGATGGTAATCCTCAATGGAGCAGTCCATATCATTTTGGTACACCCGGAGTGCTATTAAAGAGGATTAGAAATTCTAGAACTTTGATCTAGCTACAGTGAAGGGCTGACAATATAGTTCAAAGTCAGTATTTATGTGACTTGGAAAAGAACTTGCAGGTACTGGTGTTCTCATACATCTGCTGTGCTTGTTCCTGTAGATGGTAGAGGTTTTGAGTTTGGAAACTACTGTTAGAGCTTGGCAAGTACATCTTGGCTGCCATGGTTTAGAGGAAGTGAATGTTTAAAGTGGAGAATAGGGTGCAAATCAAATGGTCTTTTTTAGGATGGTATCAAGCTTCTGACGGTTGTTGGAGCTGCACTTTTCTGCACAATTGGAGAGTATTCCATCACAATCCTGACGACCTGGCAGTGGGGAGTCAGGAGGTGAATTATTCATCACAGAATTCTTAGGCCAATTATCTGCTTTTGTAGCCACAATATTTATGTGGCTGATCCAGTTAAGTTCTTGATCAATAATAACTTAAGGTTGCAGTTTGGTGTTGGGCGCTAGGTCGAGATGGTTGGGTACTCACTTGGTAGAATTGGTCACCAACCAAAGCTTGAATGCTTTGTTCTTACAACATGTAGGTGTGGACGATTTCATTATCTGAGGCATTGTGAACGATACTGAACACTGCAATCATCAGCAAAGACACCCACCTCTGCCCTTGGGTAAAAGGAAAGGCATTTAACGAAGCAGCTGAAAATGGTTGGGCCTAAGTGACTATTCTGAGGAACTCCTGTAGTGACATCCTGCAGCTGATATGATTGATCTCCAATAACCTTATTCTCCTTGAATCCCATTCACTTCAATTTCACTGTCTTGATGTCAAGGGCAGTCACTTTTAGCTCACCCCTGGATTCAATCCATGTCCATGTCTGATTGTAAGCAAGGACAAAGGCAGGGAAAGGAGCTGGAGAGATGTGAAAGAAGAACAAGGAAGGTCTATAACTGATTAATGATTTGATGGTGCAAGAAAATGAGTTGGATGGATGAATTATAAAATAAAAGATAGGTCTAGAAGAGCCATAATGGCAACAGCCGAATCATTAGCAAAATCTGTTGTCTGAAACAGTGGACGTGTGGAGATGCTGGCGTTGGACTGGGGTAAGCACAGTAAGAAGTCTCTCAAACCAAGTTAAAGTCCAACAGGTTTAGCGCAAGCTTTTGAGTGTTGCTCCTTCCTCAGGTGAGTGAATAGTTGTGTTCAGCAACAGGGCATACATAGACACATACTCAATTTATAAGACAATGGTTGGAATATGAGTCTTTACAGGTGCAGACAATGTGAGTGGAAAGAAGATTAAGCAGAAGTTAGAGGTGTGAATTGTCTCCAGCCAGGACAGTTATTGAGATTTTGCAAGCCCAGGCAAGTCGTGGGGGTTACAGATAGTATATCAAGATCCCGGTTGAGGCCGAGCTCGTGTTTATACCTGTAAAGACTCACATTCCAACCATTATCTTGTAACTTGACTCTGGGTCTATGTATGCCTTGTTTGTGATCACAACTCTTCACTCACCTGTGAAAGGAGCAACACTCTGAAAGCTTGTCAGGGCACTGAGGGGATGCCCCATGGGGATTGGCACCTTGGCAGTGCCAGCTTGAGCCCCTTGCACTGCCCAAACAGCAGTGATAATGTCGAAGGGACATCTTGGCACTGTCCAATGACCAATTGACAGTGCCAAGGGGCAGGGACCTAATGGGGGAAGGGTCTGATGGATGCAATTGGTGAGGGTAAGGGAGTCCCACTTCCACTCTGCAGTTAGGTGGGAGAGAGAAGCCAGCAATGTCCAGGTCATTAAGGGATGGGGTGGCTAGCGATGTCCGGGTCATTGGGGAGGTCAACAATTCCGGGTCACTGAGGGATTGGGAGGCCAGCAATGTCTGGGTCAAATTACAAATTTACATCCAGTAGTTAAACAATTTGTGCTTTGGTTTAACCAATAGCACCTGACATTACAGCATCCCTCAATGCTGCTGCTTAAGCTGTCAAGCAGACCTCAATGCACTTACTCTAAATGTCTGAAGCCTTTATAACAAGCAGGCAAGAATATAATAGGGGAGAAAGTTTTGCTGTAGCTTTACAATCCTTGTTTTGGACCACATTATAATTCTAGGAAGCGTAGTTTAGAAAGGACACATTTGGTCCTGGAAAGGGTGCAGTATAGATTCACCAGAATGTTATCAAGGTTCCAAAGATTAGATTATGATGAGATTGTATGTAAACTAGGCTTGTATTTCCTGGAATATGGAGAGTTAAGGGGTAACTTGCTTGAGATTTTTAGTAATTTGAAAGGAGTTGATCGGGTAGAGAGAAACTTTTTTCACTTGGGTGGTGATTAAAATGAATGGATGTAACTTTAAAATTACAGAATTGTTATGGCACAGGAGGCCATTCAGCCCCTCATTTCTGTACTGACTTTCCTAATGAGCATTACAACATTGTGTTTCTATTCAACTAATCATTTAAAGCGATGTTGAATGCCTCGATTGAACCTGTCTCCACCACACTTTCAGGCAGTGCATTCCAGACCTGAACCACTCACTTTTTCTTAAATCACATTGTTTCTTTCGCAAATCACTTTCAATCTGTGCCCTTCATTCTTGATCCTTTCATAGTGGGTCAGATCAGGCCTTTTAGAAGAGAAGTTTGCAGATATTTCTTCATGGAAGCATGTTAAAAGTACAAAATTCTCTACTACAAAAATAAAGCTGCTAAATCAATTAATAATTTATCTGATAAATTACTACTGGTCAAGGCAATTGGGTAATCCAGCTCCACCATCGTAATGATCTCACTGAATAACAAAACAGACTCAAGTGGTTGAAAGCTCATTTGTGATCTAATACATGGTAACTGTGTAAGGAGCACCTCAGTGACCTGTATGTCCATGACGTCAGGAAGACCAGCATCCTCAGCCTATACGTCCAAGTTCATTGGAGGACCTCAGAGTGCTCATTTTACATTTCCATGATCACAGAAGGACACATTTTACATATTTCCTTTCACATTTTATTGTTAAACAGTTTTATAAATAGAATTTTCAACTTAGCCAACAGGGTATGTAACTTCAGCAGCTTAATTTTACATGAACAATTTAACTTTGTTTTTATTTTGAATGCTTAACACAATCTTAAAACACAGTTCTGTTTCTAATTCCAAATTATATTCATAATTTAAATGGATTTAATTAAGGGAAATATCCAAGTCACTAAGTACTTTAGATGACACTATCATCTAAATTTTTTTTGCTGCAGCTCTTGATTAAAAACAATAGGCATATGAGTATTAGGAGTCAGTGCAGTGGCGGCTGAGGGGTACACAACCAGGAAGGAGTGGTTCTGGGAATTGTAACATTAACACTGGATTCCATGAAGTCTGATGGCATCAGGTTAAAGAAGGGTAAGGAACTATCCCGCTGATTAATCTACCATCCTCTCTCATCTAATCAATTAGTACTCCTCCAATGTTTAACACCGCTTGGAACAAACACTGATGGTATCAAATGTACTTGGGGTCTAACTAAAAATGAAGTGCAAAACTGATGAATTTACAACATCAGACTATTTGCATGCTAAAGATTCGATGTACCAGGCAATAGACAGCTAAGTGATTCCATGACCAATGGATCAGCTCAAGATCAAGCTACAGATCAAGTGCTTGAAAATGGGTTTAAAATAAATAGATACTTGATGGCTGACACAGACACAATGGACAGAAGGCCTCTTATTGTGTTGTAAAATTCTATGACTCTTATGACAAGGATCTATAGTCCTGCCACATTCAGTTGTATAAGATGGTGGAAAAAAATTACAGATATCCCAACCCTTAATGGGCGCTGGAATCCAGAATGAGCCCAAAAGATAAGGTTGAAGCATTTGAAATCACATTTAGCCATAAGTGCCAAGGTGATGTTCCACCTTGGTTTCCTCCTGATGTCCCTAACACTACAGATGCCAGTCTTCAGCCAATTTGATTCACTCCACGTGATATCAAGAAACAGCTGAGCACACTGGATACAGCAAAGGCTAAGGGCATGGCAACATTCCAGCTTTTGTGCTGAAGATTTGTTCCACAGAAGTATCTGAGATTCCAGCCAAGCTTTTACAGTACAGTTCCAATGCTGACATATACATGACAATGTGGAAAATTGTCCAAATGAACCTGTTCACAGAAAGCAGGACAATTACAACCCTGTTAATTATGGTCCCGTCAGTCTACGCTTGATCATCGACCACTGTCGACGGTGTCATCGACCATACTATCAAGTGCCATTTACTCACCAATAACCTACTGGCTGATGGCAGTTTCGGTTCCACTAAGAATACTCAGTTTCACTCCTCATTAAAGCCTTGTTCCAAACATGGACAATAAAGCTGAATTCTAGAAGAGTGGTGAGATTAACTACACTTGATATCAAGACAGCAGTTGAGCAAATGTGGCATCAAAGAACTGTAACTGGGAAAATCTCCACTGGATGGAATCAGTCATCTCAGCCCCGCAAGAGTTCCTCAGGAAAGTGTTCTAGGCCTAACATTCTGCAGCTGCTTTATGAATAATGTTCTCTTCGTTATAAATCCAAAGACATGGGAACACAACTACCTCAAAGGTCCCTTCCAACACACTCACCATCCTGACTTAGAAATATATCACCGTGCCTTCATTGTCGCTAGATCAAAATCCTGGAACTCCAGCACTGTGCGCGCATCTATACCCCAGTGACTACAAGCGGTTGAAGAAGGCAGCTCACCATTACTTTCTCAAAGGTAGTTAGGGGTGGACAATAAATGTTGGACCAGCCAATAATGCTCACATCCTGTAAATGAATTTTTTTAAAAGTTGGGACATTCACTGAAATTGCACAAGGTTCAGTTCCGTTTGGAACACCTCATAACACTGAAATCATTTGAAGTCACATGTTATAAAATTGGAAAGTATTCAGAATTTGGCTAATAACTGTCAAGAAACATACATAACTAGGCAACGACCATCTCCAATAAGGCAAAATCCAGCTATCTCAATGCAGACGTTCAATAACATTATCTCCACTGAATTCCTCAACATCAACATCCTGGAGGTCATTGTTGATTAGAAACATCATTAGACAAGTTACATAAATACTGTGGCTACAAGAACATGTCAGATATTTAACATTCTGCAATAAGCGACTCACCATCTGATTCCCCAAAGCCTTTGCACTAACTAGGAGGAAAGTGCCTGGAGTGTGATATAATATTCTCCATTCACCTAAATGAGTGCAGCTCCAGCAACACTCAAGAAGACTGACACCCTTCAGGACACTGTATCCCATTTGTCTAGCATCCCATCCATCTTCTTTAAATATTGGTTTCTTCCACTACCGTCATGCTATTATCTACAATGTATTTCATCTAGAAGATGCTCTGTAGAAACGAGCCAAGGCTTTTTTTGCAGCACCTTCAAATCTGTGACCTCCACTTGTTCGGAATGATAAGGGTAGCCGGCAAATGGGCTGACATCCAAGTCTCACACTATTCTGACTTTAAAATATATTGCTGTTCTTTTATTGTTGTATGGGTCAAAATCCTGGCACTCCCTCCCTAAAAGCACTGAGTGTGTACCTTCACTACCCTGTCTGCAGCCATTAATGTGCTAGTTCACCATCACCTCTTCTACGGCAGTTATGGATGGGCAATAAATGCTGGCCCTGTCAGTGATTCCCACATTCTATGAAAAACGGTGCTGCAAGTGAAGCAAATGGAATGCTTTAAAATCAAAATCTATGGGTGAGGGAGGGTTAATCCCCAGGAAAACAAATCTCCTCCGTCAACATATGAGTGAAGGAATGACAAACATATCCACAACTTGTTAAAAACCTGTGTCCCACAACATTATCAGTGTTATTGCAAGGATAAATGTTTCTCTTCATTTAACTGTGTTAAATGACTATTGAGAAGTGAAAATCCTTGCAATATTTGGATTATTTCACAATGAATGTATTAAGGTAGCCTGAATGCGCATGCTCTTCTTTATATATTTTATGGTGTTGTTAAACTATCATCTGAAATGTAAATAAACATTAGAACAGTGGCAAATAATTTAGTAGGATAAATGCCTAGAGGACATACCAATTGTGAAAAAAGTCATATCTTTAAAGGTAACATATCATTGCACTGGACTGACCTAACCAGCCTACATTTCATTTTGAGAGAAATGTGGCACAAACAGAACAAATCCCTGGTGTGTAATGTCCTTTTACATATGTCATTCATTTATTGATTTTGACCTAGGCAACTGATAGTTTGAACTTGTGGGTGACGACATCAGATTACTCACATGTTAAAGACTGACTCTGTTGGAATTTTACCACCTCACTCGCCACAGGAATTGGAGCAGGTGAAGGGCAGACAATGGGAAAGTCCATTGACCATAAGGTTGCAGGATGAGTGAGGCTATAAAACCCTGTCCTATTTTTCTTAGAATGCAATTTTCTCATAAGATGTATAAGTAATTACCAATTTTCCATATGTGTTGAAAACTAAAGGCAATCCATATTTCTCCTGTATACTCATTTTAGAATAAATGAATTCCTAAGTATACACCGTTTATGACTCACATGCAACTCCTGTAAGTTTGATGTTTTCTAAAATACATTAAAATGAAGTAGCTGCAATATTTGAAGAACAAATTTACAAATTAGGCTCTTAAATTCAGTGCAATCCTGAAAGAAAACATTAAAGATTAGTGCAAAAAAATGCCAACATAAACATAATACCCACATTCATATTTGCACACACAGCTAAATAAATAGGAACATTAAAATACATTCAGATACCATTAGGCTTACTTGGTTTCAGCTTGGTGGAATAAGTATGACAACTTACACTTGACCTGAAGGCTACTATAGATTGTACATTATGTACTGACATATCCATAGATCCAGTTCAATTAATATCTGTATTTGTTTCCATTTAATGTCATGTGCACTACATATGGCAAAATATTGGCATACTGTTCTGTAATAGAAAGGAATAACCTATGCTGCTCTGTTTACCTGTCATTTTTAAATAAAGAAATACCAGTACATCAAAAAATTGTTCCTACTTCAATCACTCTTTTCTCTGGAAGTTAACATTAATTATATTCTCCATAAAACTTTGTAGTTGATTGTAGTAAACTTTTATATTGCTCCATGGGTAGCTAAATTTACACAAAAGTAAGAAAGAGAATTCTTTAGTTGACTCAATTTGCAAATTGCAATCAATGTGACAAAAAAGGATGAAAATGAAAAAAAATCACACTAGCTAGAGCAGGGAAAATGTTGGAGCTGAGTGGGAACTGCCACTAGTACCTTTAGGAATCTAACTTCACTAGGCAAGGTTTATTAATTAATTTACTTTATGTGGGCCTGGTAAACACTATGGACAAAGGTCATCTAAACAATACAAATTTTATCACAGAAACTCATTAGTGTAACTCCTTTGCAAGGAAACAGAGGCTGCCTGTCATTGCAAGTTCACCAACCTTATCCTTCATTCATGCTGTAAAGGGTGGTACACAGCATCTTGGTAGGGCACCAGAATTCCAATCCAGGTTCACCCTATGGCAAACTCGGTGATACCAGGGGCTTATGCAAATAAATGGCAAAAAAGCCTATTTTCCAGATTTAAATTGCAAAGTGAGCAAGTAACAGAGTCGGATTAGATTAGGTAGCTCGGGTGGAGAAAAACACTGCTGGTTTAATGTGCTGAATGGCTTCTTTCTATGTGGTGAACCTTCATGGTCACATTTGACACCCCTCACCTTGAAGAGTAAAGAAATTCACTTAACATTTTAAACTAAGTGCAAGGTATGCTATTCTGGATAACATGCACAGAATAAAATTGTCCATCATATGGCTAAAATCAAATTGTAAATTGCATATCACTACAAATCAATTAGTGCTGTCATAAAAGCTTGTTCGCTTTCTCTGTAAAACACAACCACAGTGATTCTTGATACTTCTATGGAATGAGCTCTGTGGAAGTTGCATACATTGATCCATTTTCCATGCAATGCTGAGAATTCACTGTCTCCCATGACATCTTTTGCAGCAAAAATAAAAGTCTAAAATAGAATTTGGGAACTCCCTCCCTCACAGCATTGTGGGTGTACCTGCACCACATGGACTAGAGCGGTTCAAGAAGGCAGCTCAGCATCACCTTCTCAATGCTAATTAGGAATGGGCAACAAATGCTGGCCTACCCAGTGACATCCGAAAATGAATAAATAAATAAAAACCTCTCTATCTTCAAGAATCACCAGGAAGGTTCATATACATTGTCTACAGTTACAGAATTTCACAGGTTACACCATTGCTATAGCTGAATCTTCATTACTGCTTTCTTGGCTCAGTCCTACTCGGCGAATGGAATCATGATATTTCTTCCTTCCCAGTTCAATAATGCAATGCACTTCTTCAGCAATATCTTCACGATCACTCTCCTTCATTGCCTGAATTAGCTTATTGATGCAGCCTGGTACACTCACGTTGCATTGTGCCCACATAAAAAGCATCTCTAAGATTTGCTTGTCCAGGTCACCCCTAAAGAAAATGAAGCAATAACTTAAAAAGACAAGAAGTGGTTCAAGAAACATTTCCTTGATAGGCAATATTCAAGAAGTTTCACATTCAACATCCTGAGGGTTATCATTGACCAGAAACTGAACTGGACAAATCATATAAATACTGCCTCTACAAGATCAGGTCAGAAGTTGGAAACTCTGTGGCAAGTAATTTACCTCCTGACTTCCCACAGCCTGTGCACAATCTTCAAGGCAAATCAGAAATACTCTCCACTTGCCTGAATGAGTGCTGACCCAACAACATTCAAGAGGTTCAACACCATTCAGAACAAAGCAGCCTACTTGATTGGCACCCCATCTGCAACTGATGGCACAGTGGTAATATTTTGTGTCATCTATAAGATACACTGCAGACAACATCTTCCAAACTCACAACTACCACACTAGGAGGACAAGAACAGCAGACAATTAAGAATATTACCATCTGCAAGATCCTCTCCAAGCCACTCAGCATCCTAAGTTGGAAATATATCACCATTCCTCCACTATTGTTGGGTCAACATTCCTGGAAATGGGTTCTACACCCAGTTCTGCAGTGGTTCAAAACAGTTTACCACTACCAATCCAAAGGTAATCAAGGATGGGCAATAAATGCTGGCTTAGCCAGTGAAGCCACATTCCTTGATTTATAAATAAATAAAAAATGGAATGAAATCAACAATGTCCATTTGTCTATTTATTAGAGGATCTAGTAGAGGTATATAAGATTATGAGGGGTATAGATAGAGTAAATGGTGGTAAGCTTTATCCACCATTAGAAAAGGATAGAACGAGGGGTCACGGCCTTAGGGTGAGGGGGGGCTATGTATAAGACGAATATTAGAGGGTAGTTTTTCACACAAAGGGTAGTGGGGGTGTGGAATTCACTACTGAGTAAGGTGGTGGGAGCAGGCACGCTAGGGTTGTTTAAGGGTCTCTTGGACAGCCACATGAGCGGTCTGCAGATAGAGGGATATAGTAGGACTGTTTAAATATCCTATTTGTTTCCACAGGATGTTTGGTCCACCTTGTTGACCAACAAGGGCATGCATGCGGCAGGTCGTGCGAGAGCTGCTCTTGGATGTTGCTTCAGGAATGGCCTAGTGCTTCACATCGTTAGTGTATTCTTAAACTGGACCATCTGATGGGCACCATGACAGCTCAGGGACTATCGCTGTTGCTGTGCAGACACATGGATTTGGGCCTGTGTCTGCGGGAGTTTGCACGTTCTCCCCGTGGTAGCGTGGGTTTTCTCCGGGTACTCCGGTTTCCTCCCACATCCCAAAAATGTGCTCTTAGGCTGATTGGGTAACAAATTGGTCCCTATATGTCATTAAGACGTTAGGATGGCGGTGCGGGCTCGTTGGGCCGAAGGGCCTGTTTCCGGTGCTGTGTTGTTCTTTGTTCTTTGTCATGACTCTCCCTCTCAGTTACTGGTGGGTAGGTGGAATAGAAAAGAAGTAGAAATCATAAGAATGTCATTTCTGAAATCCTCAGAACAGCTTAGGCAGATTCTACTGGATAACCACTGGACGGAAAAGGCTAGTGGGGCCAAAGATGAACTACAAAGAAATTAAGAGGCATTAGACCCTCAACCAATCTAGCAATGATTTTATGTACTGTTCTTAGAATGTTCACCTGTCAATTTAGCAAAAATAGCAAGAAGAGAGATACAAGCAGTGGTATTTGTAAAACTGAACAAACTGAGAAAAGTACCTGCTCTTATTTCAAGAAAAAACATTCTTCATGAAAACAATTTTACCACAAAGGAACTTGTAAAGGCTCAAAATAAAATTGATATTTTAAAAATGCCAAAGTGGATATAAAAAATATGTTTTTCCTCTTGTGTTTGTATATCAACACAATTTATATAGTGCTAGACAAAATGGTTTCCACGGTACACTAAATGTATGTATCCCTGGACAGAATAATTTCCTGCTCTGTACCAAATCTCACCTTTTAAGTTTGAAACTGGTAATTTCAAGGTCCACTAAAAACCTTGTACACTCTTAACTAGGTTGAGAGTGCTGATTGTATTGAGGTAGTGATAAATTGCCAGCAGTATTAAACAAGTTATTTAAATTGAGATTCCATTTCTCCCAGTTTCTCAGGTGAATATTAAAATTCCCAAGCCACTATTTAAAAAGTGAGGAGCTTCCCAACGTTCCAGATAAAATTCCTCCATGAACTAATCCTGCTAAGAAAAATTGACTGCTCATTCATCTTTCTATTTATGGGGTACTACTGTGTCTATTGTGTTATAACCAACACAGCAACCAGTTAGTGGACCTCCAAGTAACCCAATGTAAATAAAATGTTGAAGAGATATTGCATGAGTGCAATGCTTTCATCTCACATTTTTGCACTAGTGTTGTATTTTAGAAAGAAAAGTATCTTGTAATGACGAGAAATGTATTTACATAACATCTAATGTAGAAACTTGTAAGTCAAAACCCTGGATCCCTCTCCTTAGCAGCACTGTGGGTTTACCTACACCTCAGGGACTGCAGCAGTTCCAGAAGGCAGCTCACCAATGCCTTTTCAAGGACAATTAGGGAGGGACAATAAATGTTGGCTTAGCAGTGATGCCAACATTCCACGCATGAATAAAACAAAAACATTCAAAAATATATCAGAAGTGCAATAAGTGCAACCTAATGCTTGGTCAAAGAGGTGGATTACTAGCAACGTTTGTTCAAGTAGAAAGGAAAGTGGAGAGTTTTTGAATAAAGAAACTTGGAAGCATAAGCTTTGGCAACAGGGATCGCCAGTTGTCAATAATGGGGTAAATTGAGGGGATAATACAGATGAAGCTCACGTCAAACTAGCGAAAAGATCTGAAGCAGCTGGAAGGGTGGGGGGGTGAGTCATGCTGTACAGCAGCTGAATGTTACAAAGATGAAGAGGGATGAAATGATTTAAATGCAAAGTTAACCATTATAATTAAATGGTTAGTTAACTATTGAAAATTGGATTAAGTAACCCATCACTCATACAAGGTGACCTTATGGGAACTTTGTCACAACTACTACAAGTTAATGATCATTTTTTGAGATTACCAATCTATTTTACCCGAGCTGCATGCTGCACCAAGAGTTACCATTAAACAGTCCAAACCAAGGTGGCAAATACCATGTGAACCTGGGCATCTTCAGTGAGATATCAGTGGCCAAGAAGTTATTAGTTGGATCAAAAGTCAAATGCAATTTTCTAGGTATCTCAGCAACCATTAACCAACACAGCATAAAGATGTGTGCTAAAGTCTGCCAAGAAGCCAAATGTCCCCCTCACTGTGCAGCTGCAAGTCTTGCATCTACAGCAGAAAGCACATAAAACACTGAGAAGGCTGCAAGCTGTTCACCACTTTGAATGTCAAGGCAATCAACATTATAGTTCTCCCCTGGGATTAGGACTAAGCTGATAAAGGTGGACTAATGCTGGATCAGCCCATGTAGTGGCAGTGGTCGATCCATTAGAGCTGCACCTTTATCTGCTGTCCTTTGGGGAAAACATATGTTTGGCATCAAATGAAAGTGGTTCAAGGTCAAGCTGAAACAAACATGAGCAACTGCGCTATGTCAGTGACATACCAGGAATGTGCTGCACATACCAGGTCAACTGCCATGCATCATTTATAAAAGAATGATGGACATTGTAAAGGCTTATCTGAGGCTCATTGTGTTGAGTTTGACTATCAATGTTTCCTGTGCACGAGGAATATTTGTCATTGGACTGTAAAGAAGAATACAGACCTTTTATTATTGCTGACCTTTAAGTTAATCTGACAACCGTCATTGTACTAGAACAATCAGGAAAACCAAACTATTGACCATAGTTATAAGGAAGTGTCTTTCTCACCTATTACTATATTCTATTCTTTCCAATTGCGCATAGGATAAACCAAGATTTATACCAATATTCTTCCATTCCAGCCCGATTCTCCTTGCGATACTCAAAAGATTAGCTTCTGTGAGGTAGCCAGTTTCTGCCCAAAAGTAAAGTAAGAAACCATTTAGAAAACCATGTATAATGAACCTGTGTCCATTCAGTACTTCTAGAACCTATTTCAGTTAGCTCTTTATATTATTAAGCTCATAATCATGAACACATTTTCAATAAATTGGCCAGAATTTTACTGGCATGACCACTCCGATTCCAATGTCAGGCAAGGCTCGGAGAACAGCATTCTCCGTTGGCCTCGGGCAGAATTGTATAAGCATTGGGCGGACATGTCGGTAAAATTCCACCCATTAGGTAACAATAAGTGAGAATTTTCAAGCGTGCCAGAAAATAATATTTGTCACAGGCATCTGTCCCGAAGAACAGCCAAAGCTAGTACCTGTCCACATCAATAATGGGCAACTTCAGAAAAGATTGTAATGTGCTGGCAACTCAAGACCAACACTTGCAGAATGCAAACAGCATCCAATTGGAAATGTCACATCCACATCACATGTTCCTAATGTGGGTTTCCCAAACTAGATTCCACAAATTCCTGGAGTTCTGCGGGAAGAATGTCAGTGATTCCGAGGCAGGCCAGGCTGATGTATAACATTTGAAATGTTACAGAGCTCCTTGTCCAATCAAGGAGCTGACTAGTCTCTGATTAGTCGAGCTGAAAACAGCACCAAACTCAGTTTCCCTGGGAGTGGGGAATGTGGGCCTCGGAGTATGGAAACGTGGGCTTCGGATGGGAAAATGTAGGCCTTGGAGCAGGGGAATGTGGGCCTCGTAGTGGGGAAATGTAGACTTCGGAGTAGGGAAATGTGGGCTTCGGAATGGGGGAATGTGGGCCTCGGAGCAAAGGATTTTAGGTCTTGAAGTAGGGAAAGCAGGCATGGAAGAGGGACTGGGGAAATCATGTCTCAGAAAGGAGGTTCCAGGCCTCAGACAGGGGGGTAGCGGGCCTCAGAGAGAGGGATTATGGGCTTCAGAGAGGAGGATAGTAGGCCTGAGAGAGGGGGAGTGAGTCTGAAAGCAGTGGAAAGGAGGGTTGGGGAAAGGGCAGAGGAAAGTAGGCCTTAAGCGGGACTAGGGCAAATTATGTGTGTCTCTGTATATCAATATTCCAGCAATACTCATTACTTGTCCCATTGAAAATGGAAAAAGGTAAGATCCATATACTCTTTAAATAAGAGAACCTTTTAATTGTAGTATATACATATAAGAAATAGAAAGGCTTCTATAAATCAGGTTTTTGTATATTTGTATGTCGTCTGTGGAAACAATTTTTTTTTGCGTTTTAACTCTTCATCACAACTGGAATATTTTTCAGTGGTTCTATCAGTACTCCTGGGAGATGGAAAGGGTTCTGTGGTTGGAAAGGTTTGAGAAATCCTGCCCTAATGCTTTGTGATTGTGGATGAAACGGCTGCTTTCTCAATACACTCAAAAAGACCACAGGAGCAATTCTGCTCCCGCCTTCACCATAAGGGGAAAAGGCGATGTGTGTAAAATCCCGCGACAATCGCAAAAAGTGATTCTTGACAGCGGCATCTTGCTTTTTGATTTCCCCACCCCTCGCAGGTGACACTTCTGGGTGGGTGCCTAATTTCAAAACATTTTAATATTTTTCAGTACTCTTAAAGGCTTCTCTGCCATATGTTCTGCCCATATAAGGGATTCCTCTGTTACCAACGTGATGGCTTCATGTGGATTCTCCCATTCAGCTGGCGGTGCACCCCTGTCTGTGAGTTTTCCTACTGGCATGGGGTGACATCAATGGGAATTCCCATTGACAACAGCAGGACCAGAAAATCCCGCCACTAGCAAACAACACGTCACCTCCCACCAATGGGAAAACCAGAGCTGGGAAGATGGAGAATCCCGCTCGACATCATGTCGCCAGGGTTTACAACAGTATTTAAAAATGTGAAACAGTCGAGGGGACATGGGGTACCTGCCGCGAACTATGTAAAATCATGGCCGGAGCCAGCAGCAAGCCTCTGGGGAGACCATGCAATGGGGCGGGTTCCCTTAATGTGTGCTGGGTGGGGTGGCCCCACTACTTTTGGTCAGGTGGGAGGTGGAGTATTGCCCTGGTGCTTGTGGAAGCAGCGGGAAGATGATTTTGTCAGCACAGACTGAGACATATTTTAAAAATAGGACTCCGATCTCCGTGGAACAGGTGCTGCTGGCTTTATTGGGCCCTGCCTTGATGGCGAAAACCAGGTTATCTGTTGTGATCTGAGTGCCAAAGAGCCTGGACAGGAAAACTCAGCTGTGCAGCTGGAGAACTGCATGTTAGTTTTCTCACCTCAGCCACCATTCTGTGCACAGAGTGCAAACTTTCACCCAATAGGTAAGTTTGTAAAAGAGCCAGGACAGCCAGCCAGTGTCATCCCTGAAACAGCTTGTAAGATAACTGTCCAGAATGCATCTCACCTCGCTCTGTGCTGGGGTCAGGTCAGACCTTGACCCCGTGTAGGATTCATCTCTCATTTTCACTGAAACGCTGTGCATTAATATGGAATTGGTATTATAATTCTTCTCAGATGTAATTGCTAATGACTCAATTGCTCGGGGGAAATGGACCTTCAATGACCTTGCTTTTCTGCATTTACTCGGTCAGTTTATCCGATTCAAGATAGCAAAAGCCATTCAGATACTCGCAGGAAACTAAATTGCTAGGTACTTTATAAAGCAAATTGATGGTAACAGAAATAGAAGAGTTCTTCCGCAAGTTTAATTTTAGTTTAAAAAAAAACCCTACACATACATATTTTTATACATGTTAAGCTTAAGCAAAATGCTGACTCATACCCCTGAGATCCTGGCCAGACACTGATATGATCGAGCAAACAATGAATGACAATGGCATTGCTGACATTATTGGTCTATCTTTGGCTTTTACAAGGGGTGGAGACTCAATAATTTATAAAATGCTGCAGTTAAATGGATATTTAAGAATGCTCGTACATTTAGACCAGAATTGTTCAATTTTTTTCACTCGCGGTAGGGGCATAATTGCATATTCTTTTCACTTAAGGGACCAACAAGCAAATTTCGGTAAGATTTGACACAATAATAAACTGAATTTCCAACAAGAATTAAGATTATAAAGAAAGCAATATTGCTGAGCAAAAATACACTGCTGTCATATTAATAAATTAAGTCAAGAAAAGAGTAAGTAATAAAACTAACCAGTGTGTGCAAGGGTTAGTGCATGTGGGTGGATGACTGTGCAAGGGTGCATGTGTATGGATTGGTGTGTGCTGCTGAGAATGTACAAGACACCGATACACACTCACCATTTCACATTCACTCAGTTCCTTGAACTCACCCCCATTCAGTAACTCATGCCCTCATACTTGCCTCCATACAATCAGTCACTCACTCTCACATCCATGCTGTCAGACTCATTTCAACACACACACACACACACACACACACACTCCCACATATTCACCATGGCACTGTCACCTCCCCACCTCCCTGGGTCAACCAAAACTTCGCCCTTCCCAGGCCTGTTAAAACTTCATCCTCTCTGGGTCTGTCAAAACTTTGCCTTCCCACACTCCAATGCAGATGGCCTTCCTGGGCCTAATGAGACTTTTCCCTGGCTGGGCTGACAAAACTGTATGCTGCTGGTTCCCCGGACTCCAGCTCTGCCATTGCTTGGCTTCCAGACTTGTTGCTTGGCTCTCCAAACTCCTGCCCTATCATTCCTTGGCTTTCCCCTGCACATACACCAATGCTGGTATTCTCTGATCCTCCCATCAGAGACTGTTTCTTTCCCACTTTTGTTGCTGATAGGCTCATTAGTCATTTTGGAGAGAAAAGGCCTGCGATTGAAGGAGAAGCACCATGCAGAACCTCTTCTTGAAACTTACCTCTTTGACAGGGATTATGAAACTGGCTCCAGGGGCCGTACAGAGGATCTTTGCAGGATGGATGTGGCTCATGGGTCATATGTTGGACAACTTGGATTTAGATTCTACAATGTTATGCTTGCCTAGTCTTGCAGTCACTGCCATCCAAATCACATTATGCAATTCATTATGGTTTGATTTTGATTACCAATTTGTGTTTACCACTTAATGAATGTCAAAGATGACGCAGAAGGAGAACCAGACAAAAATACCAACTAATTAACAACACTTCTCCTTTAACAAAATCACATTCTCCTCTCTTTGTTTCAAAATAAAAAAAAAATTTTGCTGGCATATAGGAGTGAAAAATTTGGGCAGAAAATCACCTTTGAAAATAATCTAATTTTTACTATCACTATTTAGGACAGAATGTTACAGCATTACAACTGGATGATATCAAAAATAGCAGAACCTATACTTTTGCTGCAGTAAACCTCTTAAGGCTCTTATTAAGATGCAGACACAGCAGAGAGAGCTTACTGGGTCTGGGAATTCATGGTGCTGCACAGACACTGGGTTAAAAACACAGAAAATTCATCCCATTGTTCAGCACTTGGACAAAATCTAATTAAATACCTGGAAAGTAAAACAGTCTCACCTTCATCGCCAAGATTTAATGGTGGAAAGGATGATTCCGTTCTTGACTCATTGTGAAGCCTTGATTTCTGCTTCTGGAAAAAATTCAGCAAGTTTTTAAGAAGCCACATAAACAGAAATCTCAGCACTGTTACAGTGGCCATTTGGCCCATTATGTCTACACTGGGTCTCCAAATGAGCAATATGGCTTAGTGCTTTTTTCTTGCCTTTGCCTCGTATTTTTGCATATTATTTCTCATCAAGTAATGACCTAATGCCCTCTTGAATGCCTCAACTGAACCTGACTCCATCACACTTCCAGGCAGTGCATTTCAGACCTGAGCCACTCAATGTTTTCTCATAATGCATTTGTTTCTCATGCAAGTCAGTTTAAATCTGTTCTCTCTCACTCTTGATCCTTTTATGAAGGGTGGAAAGTATATCCCTACCTACGCTGTCCAGTCCTTCATGATTTTGAACAGCTCCATCAAATCTCCTGTCAGCTGTCCTGTCTCCAAGGAGGACAGTCTCAACCTCTCTGATGGACTGTATGTGAATATATTATAGTTTTAGCAGTTTAAAATCAAGCCTAAAATATGGGTTCAAGCCCCACTCCTGGACTTGAGCCTATACTCTAGGTAGACACTGAGGAGGTGTTATTTTGTCAGAAACACTAGCCTTTAGTGCATGATATCAAATCGAGGATCTTTTCATTTGGTACACGACTGCAAATAAACTTAAAAGATTGCATGGCACTACTCTAAGATAAAGAAAGGACTTGTTTTTCAGCTTTTTGCTGAGCACTTCTCTCTCAGCCAGTCCCACGAAATTCAAATTAACTGCTGTTATGCACTGCTATTTATAGGTCCTTGCTCTCCACAAAATGGCCACTACATTTGCCTATAACAACACTACCTGCACTTTAACATAATTTCTAAAGTGATACTTATAACAACAGGCTTTCTCAACTCTCTTAATAAAATGTGTCCAGTGATTCTATTGCGACAGCTTTTAAGCTTACTTAAACCCTCTCAGAAAATACAATATTAATGTAAAATCTTGCTGCTGCCATTCACGCTGGCGGAACTTTACGGTCCTGCTGACGGCACATCCTCACTGCGAGTTTCCCAGTGGCGAGGTGTGTGTTCATCGGGAAACCCCATTGACAATGGCAGGACCATAAGATCCCACCACCAGTGAGTGGCACGCTGCCTCCCGCCACTGCCAAACATGCTGTGGAGAGGGGAAGAAATCCCGACCTAACAAAATGAAGCAGCTTACTGGCAATTTAATTGGCAAAGTGGCCAGCCACATCGAATCTGGGCCTTTTCGCTTCCGAGCAGCTTCCACAGGTACGTTTTCCGGCAAGGATCCTCTGTAAAAGGAAACCTAGAATGAAGATCAGTGAAACACCATTACACCTTGTAATCTTTGCTTTGAGCACAGGATGCTGTTCTTTAGAGGATCTTGATAGGGAGCTGTGCTGTGGCAGGCTGGCTGGCTCTCGAGCTGCTAAACAGTATTACAAAAGCATCCTGCACAGATTCAAGTTTGTACTTCCTCTCCTGGCAAGTTCCCACTCTGACACTGCCAACAGTGGAGACCAGATGGTTCTCTACAAGGAAGGTTCAGCATTTCAGGGCATCTCCAAACAGTTCTGCCTCAAGTGAAGACTAGAGAGCCACTCAGCTGTCCATAGTCTCCATCAGACAACGGCACTCCGAAGCAGAAATGAAATAATCCGTGACAAGAACACGTTCTCAATTTCTTTCCTTATCACCAAGTACCTGTGTGAAATCAAGAGTGCCACCGGGACAAAAAGAGCAAAAGAAATAGAACAGGGTAAAAGCCATTCTGCCCCTTGAGCCATTTAATAAGATCATAGCTAATCTTATGTTTCTTTAACTTCACTCCGTCCTGTTCCCCATAATCTTTGGCTCCCTTGCATTCCCATCAGTTAATCCAAACAATGATCAACGCATTCTCAAAACTTTAAATGAAGCTGAGCGATTTAACATTTAAATTTCATTGTCCATGTATTGTCAATTTTGCTTATACTGTTACCATCCCATCATGAGTAAAGAATAAGGCATTTCTACAGCAGAGGATCCTGTAGTTTTTACTCCTTATTGCCACAATCTCTGAAAAGTCAAAGCAATCACATAGTCCCAGTAGGAAGCCACAGTCAGGGCCTGACTTTACCATCAAGTTGCGCTCATTTTCGGGCACGAAAACATAGTAAAGTTGGGCATGAGGTGAAAAGTGTGATCCACGACCACCTCTGCACCCATTCCCCCTTTACCAAGTATCCAAAATGGACCCAATTGGCATCATGCCCGAAATGGGTGCATCGTCAATTTAAATGCATTTGTGTGCATTTAAATTGACTGAATGAGCTGCACGCCCAAACTTACCAGCATTTCCCCCTATCCAGATTCAGTGCAAAAAAGATATGATCCACAAAGATCTGATTCGGGCACTCCAGGTAAGTTCAGAATCTCCAGCAGCTCTCTAACTCAGATGGTGGGAGGGGGAAAAGGAGGAGGGGGGGGGGGAAGAGAGTGAAGAGAGAGAGAGAGAGAGAGAGAGAGGAGGAGCGAGATAGGGGAGGAGGAGGAGTGAAGGAGGTGGGCCAGATCATTCTCTAATAGGGTTGGGGAGTGGGGGGAGCAGGAGGGAGGTGGGCCAGATCATTCTCAAGTGAGAGGGGAGGTGGGGGAGGAGGAAGATGGAGAGGATTCTTCTCTAGTGAAGGGGAGGAGGGAGGCAGGTCACATCGTTCTCTGGTGGGGGACAGGAAAGGGGGAGGTGGGTCACATTTGTTCTCAGGAGGGCAGAGGAGGAGGGAGGTGGGTCAGATCATTCCCTGGTGGGGGTGGGGGGTGCAGGGGCAGGTGGGTCCGCTGCCACTTTGCATGTGATCAGTGGGAGGAAAGGGGGCAACAATCGATCTGGATAGCAGAGGTTGAGAGAATAATGGGTTCAGTTATGTTGTGGGGGTGGGGCAATGTCTATGGGGGCCGGGGGAAGAAAGTAGCAGGTCTGGGAGCGATGTGGCAGGGGAGTGTTTTTCAAATTTTTTTTTGTTGAAGGCTCCAATCGAAGCAGCAGTGTTTCCGGTGCAATAAGTTCCGCCCACAGTCTCTGCAGCACGATTCAAAATTGCTGCTTTTTTTTCAGGCAGAGGGGGCTTCTGAGAACGGGTTGACAATTCGGATTTAGAATACTCTCACGTTCAGCACTTAAGAATCAAAATGGTAAAATCGGGGCCTTAGTGTCTATAGTACTGTAATGCTGACTGTCTGACACACTCTCCCCTTGACCTCAGCACAGATCAAATATATGTATGTACAACACACATGCTGAATAGCAACTGTCTCACACTGAAGGGAAACATAGAGAACAGGATAATCGTCAACTAAATGCAAAGATTCCCTCAAATATGAGGATAACATACATGAGTTGAACGAAAGAGCTACTACCTTACAAACAAGGGATTTACTCAAATTTAAGCAATATAACTACATTTCCATGTAAATTGCATTGAATCAATAAGTCAGTGATGTGAAATGAATTGGTCTGAATTGCAGCTGCTTCAGCCACCAAATCCTGGTCTTATGCCTCATCGTCCTTATTAAGTGACTGATGTGAAATCACATGTGTCTTCAGGCTAATGCATACTCATCAGATAATCACTAGCACAGAAAATAATCTGCATAATCCTGAGATTTTAAAGAAAGCAATTCCATTTTATGTTTAAATTTTATAAACCATGGTTCCACCTATCCTTTTTGACGGCTGTCAAAGATGTTACTAGTATAAGCAGCAAGATAAACTCGCTCGTGTCATTATTTATCCCTCAACCAACACCAGTAAATACAGAACCATGCTGATGTATCTCATTCCTGCTTTTATGACCTTGCCGTGTGCAATTTCTGATATTACCCTATTAGCTTTGAAACACCCTGAGGTTGTCAAATGCAATATATAAATGCAAGTTATTTTCTAATCTCCTTTCTAATAATCCAGTAACATAAATTCCCAAGATATATTAAAAAGAACAGCAAGTATTCTGCAAATTTAAAAGGGAAAAGAAAATTATTAACAAAGGGAGGATCACAGGAATGGCTAACAAGTACTTTGCTTCAATATTTGCAAAACAGAAGGTTAATTGGAAAGGGGTTAAGTTTCAATTGGTTAACAGAAAGGTGAGAGGTATTGTAACAAATAAAAAGAAAGAATTAGAGAAATTTGTTAAGCTAAGATAAGACAAAATGTAAGGACCTAATGGACATGTGGTAGAAGTTATGATATGATTTAATTTGCTTTATTATTACATGTATTAGTATACAGTGAAAAGTTTTGTTTTTTGTATGCTATACAAAGCATACAGTACATACAGAAAGAAAGGAGAGAATGTAGAAAGTAGTGTTACAGTCATAGTTAGGATGTAGTGAAAGATCAACTTAATGTGAGGTAGGTCCATTCAAAAGTCTGATGGCAGCAGGGAAGAAGCTGTTTTTAAGTTGGTTGATATTTGTCCTCAGACTTTAGTATGCTTTTCCCGAAGGAAGATACTGGAAGAGAGTTTGTCCAGGGTGCGTGGGATCCTTAATTATGCTGGCGTTTCCGAGACAGTGGGAAATGTAGACAGAGTCAATGGATGGGAGACTTTGCATCAGCAGCTTTTCAAATGCCTTCAGTTAGATTGCAAATTCAGAACCAGAAAAAGACTTATCAACAGCTTGAACTGGATCCTAATGCCTAGAATAATCTTTTAGAACAGATCAAGATTGGAGTATAGAAAGCACAAGCTATTCTGCTATGGTTCAGGGTCTCCCAGCCATTTCGTCCCAGTGCTCATCAATCTGAGAATTGTCTTGCACATTCCAAAGGAACTACTGGCAGTTACAGAATACATCCCCTAAACAGGCGACATTCATGACTGGCCCAAAATTATGAAGTTATCCTGGATTCTGGAAGCAAATATAATGCTTCAGTAAGTAGTTAAGCATCTGACTGTGGAAATGCAGATTCATAGAATGCCTACAGTGCAGAAGGCGGCCATTCAGCTTATCAAGTCTGCAAATTCTCTGAAAGAGCATCCCACCCAAGATCTATTCTCGTAACCCCACTGTATTTACCCTGTTAATCCTCCTATTCTACACATCTTGGGGCACTAAGGGGCAATTTAGCATGGCCAATCCATCTAATGTGCACATCCCATGCAGACACAGGGAGAACGTGCAAAGTCCACACAGTCACCCAAGACCAGAACTGAATCTCTCGAGCCATGAGACAGCAGTCTAAATACAGTGCCGTCCATTAATGAAAATCTTTTTAAGAAAGCGGGAACATCATTCACCTGTCCTTTAACGGCTTTTGTTTTCCTGTCAACCACAGTGGAGACATAAACTTCCTTACTGTTCTTCAGGTGCGAGTAAAAGGTGAACCCAATCCTCCCATCCACACAGTCTGGCCGATCTGAAAATAAAGCAAATACTTAAATTGTCTGTTGCAAAAGTGAATATTTAAAATACTAATTCGAAAACAATTAATCATGATACCAACATACGTTTTCTTAGTCCCTTCCTCAGCTTGTGCACTGGTCCTAGCCACAATGGGTTATGAATTAAATTAAAATTATCCTCACCCTAGCATCTTAATCATCTTATTCTCAATACATCAAGGAGTCTCCTCATTGGGAATACTATGATGTGATATGGAGGGCATTGAATTATTCATATTTCATGATGCAAAGTAAGTCGGTACATTACAACAGCTCGTGTCATAATGTGGGAGAGAAAGAATGGCCAGGATTTTTTTTAAAGACATGCTGTTAAAGTCAGAATCCCCAAATCTGAAGCTCGTATTCTGAGCAAACACTCTTTGCTTCCTCCTTATGGCTCATGTGCCAGATATTCCAATAGTTTATGCATCAGGACACTTGCTTATTTTTCATTAAGTGATAAAACATGAGCAGTAATTTACCACTTGTCACTCAGATCTAATGCTGTTAAACTCCACCTGTTTTTCAAAAAAAAATCTTTCTCTCTGTCATTGACATCTAGAGCTCATGTACAGCAAATGTATACCCCAAAACAGGTGCAGCAAGAAGACCACAATGGAATGTGGCTCATGGGCTGCATTTACATACATATGTAAAAATACAGACACATTAATTTCAGCAAATCTGGACCTTGGGAGATGGTGCAAAAGAACTCTATCAGGATGAAACTAGAGATGAATGGCTTCACTTGTGTGGAGAGATTGGAGAAGCTGAGAGTTTTCTCCTTGGAGAAAAAGTTGTTAAGGGGCGACTTAAAGGACTTATTCAAAATGATGAGGGGTTTTGATAGACAAAATGCCTCCTTTGGCAACAGGGTTGGTAACCTGGCGGAAATGAAGATAAGTATTTTCAGACTTGTTGAGATCTATAATTCATTATACTATCTTAAATGACAGAAGATTCAGATTTCATAGGGACGTTCAAAAGACAATTAGACGTATACTTGAAGGTGATTAATTTCCAGAGTTATAGGAGATAAAGCTGAGTAGTGGGGCTAAACACAATGGCTCTTTCAAAGAGCTAACACAGCACGATTGGTTAAACAACCCTCTTCTATTGTATAAAGCTCTTCAATTCTAACACTTCTATTTCAATGACAATAGATGTCTTAGTTTGCCTGTATTCCCATTGTGCAACAAGAAATCAAATACAGGATATGGAATATCACGTTCCAGAATAAGGGATCTTGGATTGGATTTTCTACAATTGGCTGGTGACAGGATTTTCTGATGCTGCAACTAACCACAGGGTTTCCCATTCTGTGTCCCAGTGGTGACTAAGATACCATCAGTGAGAATGGCCCAGAAATTCCAGCCATAATCTCAAATTATAGTATTGCAGTACTCAAAAAAGTGATATTAATACAGAAACCAATGCATTATTAAAAGATTATTAGATGCCATGGAGAGGAATACAATTTTGACCATGCTATGATGATGAGATGAAGTACTCAAGCTTTATTATTTAGGTTTTTAATCAGAGCTGTACAGCAATGTTATGTAGCCCTGAAGCATAAATTTTCCACTGCTTTAACAGAGCTGTAAATGCAATTTGAAAAATAATATCCAATTCCTCAAGCTGTTTATCTTGAAAACAGCAGCCAAAATGTGAATTTCTTCTATCTCAAAATGATCTTTTCTCATTGTCTCTTCCATTGTTTCAGAATGTATGTGTCAGAATTGCTAAGAGTCATCTGGAATAAGTATTTTAAACTGCCTCTCCCATTTGTCAATATGTGACCTTGAATTAGCAGCTGTGTGATCAGCCCGTGGCGTAATATGACAGAAAATATACTGCTCTTCAATTGCAATATACTAAATATCTTTAGCTGTCTGTCTGCTTAGAAGGCACAAAAATAAAAGCTAGTGAATCAGTGAAATACAGCTGTTGCATTTTCATTTGACAGTATATAATTTTGATGCAGACTTATTTTAATATGAATATCATGAGAAAAGTAAACTGGGCGACACGGTGGTTAGCACTGCTGCCTCATAACGCCAGGGGTCTGGGTTCAATTCCCGGCTTGGGTCACTGACTGAATGAAGTTTGCACTTTCTCCCTGTGTCTGCGTGGGTTTCCTCTGGGTGTTCTGGTTTCCTCTCACAGTCTGAAAGACGTGCATTGACCCAAACAGGTGCCAGTGTGTGGCAACTAGGGGAATTTCACAGTAATTTCATTGCAGTGTTAATGTAAGCCTTACTTGTGACTAATAAATAAACTTTACTGGAAACCTCAGAAAGGTCACACATCATTGAACGGAACCAATCCATCACATGATATTACCTGAATCTATTTCAATCCCTTTTTCAAATCCAGCAAAAAACTGTTCTCCTTCAAACATTTCGACAATATCAGATGGCTCAGGGCCACAATATCTGGGCTCCAACTTATTGCGAACGTATTCAACCTAAGCCACAAAAGATTACATTAAGAAAAATGGGCAAATAAAATCTCACAAGCATTGCGAAATATGGACAAGCATTAAATGCTGCAGATGGCCAAACGATGCATGTGGCCAAATGCATAATGTGTCCCTGCCTCTGAGCAGAAGCTCTGGGTTTGAGTCCCACCCAGGACTTGCTGGCAAGGAAGGTGTATTCCTAATGCAGCCAAACAGATTGAGTGTCAACCTGCAAAATCCTTCAACACAGGCCAATGGTGGGCATTAAGAGTGGGAGAGGCTCCTGATCAGCCATGCTTGATGCAAAGTGGCACCCTCTCAACCTTTAAGCCTCTGACAACAGACTAGTGACCTGTTCCAGGAATTACTAGCTACAGAAACAGACAAAAGTCTCTTAGTGCACTACTTGGTGCAGAAGGAGAATTGAAATTGGAATTAAATGCTGGCCTAGCCTGCATTTAATATTGATCTACAAAGCTGGACAAAAGTAGCCAATTATCCTTCTCATGAAGAGTGTAAAAAGATGTCAGCCATAACTCAACTGACTGAGTTGAAGTCCCATTGCAGACACATAGGCCAGGATTCTCTGGCTGTTCATGTCCCACTGCCACTACCAGCAAAGATGAGGATCTGGCGCACCAGATTCTGACTAGAGAATCCTGCTGGTGTGAACGGCCAGAGAATCCCAGAGAACGTACTGCTGTAAGCAAATGTACTGAACACATTAAATGACCTAATTTTACAAGCTATCTTTGCTGATCTGATTCATCCACTTTGTACGTGGATTAAACTAATTCACTGTGACTTCAATTGTAACAGTGACTATATTTCATAAGTGCTTCATTAGCTGGAAAGCACATTGGGATGCTTTGAAGGCAAGAAAGATGCTATTTAAATGCAACTCTTTCTTCTTTCTGTAAGAAAGGCGTACCTTATTTTTGGGAACGCACTGCAGGAAAATTTGCTCTGGGTCCTTCTTTCTTTGCAGTGCCAAAAAATTTACCTGCCACTTCCTCAAGCGTTCGTACACTCTTTTAGCAATACCACCGACATATGTTTTAGTCGTGTACCACAACCAGTACCTGTTTAACACAAAAACAAAGCAGAGTTCATCAACAAGGCATTTGTTCTGAACAAGTCGTAGGAATTCTCCAACCATTATGCATTTATGTCATGCACACCTCTATGTAAAAGGAGAAAAAGCCCCAGGCCACTGTTACAACCCATAGAGTAGAGACGTTGAAGAAACAATCACAGGTCAGACCTGACAAGCAAATTCCTTTCATTCAGTCCTCCAAACCCACAATCATGTGTTTCTCAATTACATGCCCTAGAGAATAAACTTCTTCAGATTCTGTCTTTAGTATTTCAACGTGGAGTACTGTGATAGATTGCCTCCTCAATTGATTTACCTGATTAGGGAGCCGGTTTTCTCTAGAGAGAAAGCCTTTGGCAATCTACAGAGTTATGGAAATTTGAAAGCAGTCAACTGCTTTTCAATTACTTTTAGCAGTTTGAGAAGATCGAGGAGGCTATGAAGGGTGTGGAGTTGGCAATGCTAATTTTGGTGCTTGTGACCTCTTAGACTGGTTTAATCACTGAAGAATGATGGGTAGGAATGGGAATTTCCAGAATAATTTTTCCCTTATCAGCTGCATTTCCTTACATCTCCAAAGATATTATGGCTACAGATGTAAGGAGGCTGAGATGAAGGGAAATGTTTAGTCCTGATCTTCTGACCGTGACCCTCATCATGGGCTTGATGGAAAAACTGGATCTTTCCTGCCTGTCAGTCCTGTATGTTCACAAGAATTTAAAATGCTGTTTTCCACACATTTACATTTGCTGGTGTAAATAGTCAATCTTTGAAAGAAAGAAAATCAATAATTATGGCATTCATGAGTGCTATGTGAATAATGCTAACATGGAGTAGAAGAAATTGTTTCAGAGAGGGACCACCTTGATACTCCGAGCCAGATAGCTTTGTAAGCTGCTACGTATAATGCAGCAATATTTTAGAAGGATGCCTTGCAGGTAATGGTCTGCAGCTACACAAACAGATTTCTTCTCCCATGTCTTGAATGGTTTTGAATTTTGTTGGAAATAAAAATGGCATTATCAAATACCTTGATTAATGGTATTATTCCTGACATAAAATCATATGTGGTCCACTCATTAATTATGCACCAGATCTGGCCTTGGCCAAAAATCAGTACATTCTCCTTTAGTGCGCAGAATTCCTCCTTTGTCTGCAATTTAACAGTCAACTAAATAAATTAAATTGTCAAAAATTTCAAATTTCAAAACCACAATTTGTTAACTTGTTTGGACAAAGAGAGAGGAAGATCTGAATATTTGAAAGGTTGTACAGACTCTGCAAGCCTTTAAAAATATATTCAGAAGGTCCTCCCCAACTTCCAACAAATCACATTTTGCTGGTAGGTGAAAAAGGGCAAGACATGACCCACACAAGAAGGAAATCTGAACTCATTCAGGCTATTTGAACGTTTGAAGCCAATGCCAAATTCAAACTAGAAAGGGTAATCTTATTGTGTGGGAGTCACAAATTCTTAAATGCTCAAGCAAGACAGATATGGTGCACAGAACAATTGAACTATGAAGTTATTTAAATCTTCAGCTCTTTAAAAAATTGTGCCAGTGAAAATTAAGAAGGTAATGTTCTAGCAATTATAACAGTTGTTTGTTAACATGTACACAATGGTTATCATTATAGCATTATCCGTATTTGGTTGCTTTCCATAACATATATTAACAGCACCATTGGGGTGCTTAGTTCATAGTTTGACTGATAATTCAGAAAGATTATTAAAAGACTAGCTGTTTGTTTATTTTTAGAAGGAAAGAAGTACTTGAGGGCATTTAAATGTTCTGAGTGAGCTTTCATGAATTGCAGAGGTATTTTTATTATAGTAAAAGCTATAGCATATTTTAGACCTTCATTCTATGCCTGCTCAATGGCTCCTGTCTACCCAAGGTGGATATTGGATGGGTTTAGCTGATGATTGTAAGGGCTAAAAGTGCTAAGTGGGTTGACATTAGGTTGGCATAGAGCTATAAGGGGCCATGATGGTGGGTGGGGTATGACTGTGTGTTAAATTTCATAGGGGTGTGGGAGTGGCATGGGGAGTGGGTGGGAGGATAATGTGGGGTATGAGGACTGGAGGATCTAAATTTTCACAAAACAAGGCCAGAGAACCAAGGCCCACCATAACACTTGGCAATCTCTGTGGCTGTCTCCTATCTGCATCCAGCAGCAGTGAATCCAATTCCATCCATACCACCATACCCACCCATAACGAACTTTGATTTGATTTATTGTCACATGTATTAGTGTACAGTGAAAAGTATTGTTTCTTGCACACTATACAAAGCATACCGTTCATAGAGAAGGAAAAAAGAGAATGCGGAATGTAGTGTTACAGTCATAGCTAGACTGTAGGGAAAGATCAACCTAATGCGAGGCAAGTCCAATCAAAAGTCTGATGGCAGCAGGGAAGGAGCTGTTTTTGAGTTGATTGGCACATAATCTCAGACTTCTGTACCTTTTTTCTGATGAAGAAGGTGGCAGAGTGAATACCCAGGGGTGTGGAGTCTTTGATTATGCTAGCTGCTTTTCCGAGGCAGTGGGAAGTGTAGACAGTGTCAATGGATGGGAGGCTGGTTTGAGTGATAAAATGATGAACATCACACCATTTGCCGCAGATTGTCCTGAAGTGGGTGTGGTGCAAAATTTCCTGACACCTGCCATCCATTAACTGTCCCTAGATGTAGAGCTTCAGTGCATTTAAAAAAAATACAATTAATAAAGAGGAGGTAAGAAAAAAAGGCCAATCATGCCCTTGCCCAACCAACATCTGCAGCAAAACAAAACTGGTCAAATTGCATCTTAATTCAAATCTCCTCAACATCCATTTGTGAAGTATTGTCGCAGTGAATGGAAAAAAAACGGTCACATACATAAATTTAAAGCAGCTGCAAATGATTTAAATGCCATACGTTAAACATTAGGTAATGTTCTAGAGTGTTGCTCATGCTAAGTCACAGGATGCATCATTTTGTCACGGTTTAGAGTAGAATAATGTACAAAGCAGTAGGCTACAGGATCAAATTCACTGTATGCTCAGTAACCTGACAAAATGGATTGCTTGCTCTTTATTGAATTCACCTGACCATCATTCCAAAAGGAACATAGAGTGGGCATGTTCAATGAGAACCACACTCTGCCAGATTGCTGCCTAGATGGTGAAGGTGAAAATCTACCTCAATAAAATATCTCTGTTAAACTGTATGTATTCATTTAAGACTATAAAAATTGTAGCTTGGCTGGTGATCTTCCTAATTAGATCCTACTGGCATGTGCAGTCTCACTGCTCCATGCCCTGCCTTTGAGCCAACTGGGGATGAGATTGTCACTGCCCTCTCCTTCTGGAATGTGTCTTTGCATCAAGCGTTTTGGAAAGAGATGCAGTAGTTTTTTTCCAAAGTTCATTCCAAGCAGCTTCATAACCAGGACTAATTGCTCCACGGGCTGTTCCCAGTGACATACACCAAAATCCACTGTTGTTGGAAAACCATCAACTTGGAGAACAATGCCCTTTGGTCTTACTGAACTTCCCGCTCTTCCATCGCAAAGAGTTGTGGATGATAGAATGTCGCAGCCTGGCACATTCCAAGATCCTGGACTATGTGCCGAGGGATGAACTGGGTGAAATCTTACCAAAAGATGGCAGAGTGCTGGTTTGGCACGAAAAAGAGCATTTCTTGTCAACAGTGCTGGCATGTTTTTTGGGCCTAATCTTATGCCTCATAACTTTTAGGCCCACAAGTTTCACAGTGTTTAAGTGGCATATAGCCTCTGATTCATCCACCCTTCGATGGCTTAACTGTTGCAAGCACTGGAGAACTCCGTATAAACGGCTCACCAGCCACTCCCAAGCACTTGTTCCACACGAGATGCCAGGCAAGAAGGCAGCACTGCACTTTTCCGGGGTGGGGGGGGTGCCTCACAAGGATGCTGGGTGGAATGAAGTGCAGGCAAGATACACTCTACCCTACTCCAGGAGACAGCCTCAGCTGTGATATGAACAGGAAGGCAGGATGGAGGACACGGGATGGAGGCGCTGCCAGTATACCTGTATACCAGTGTCCACAATATCTTTAAACCTTCTCCTCCTACCACCACCACCATCAATACATGAAGGGAATGTAAGGCCTGCAAGTGATTCCATGAAATGATGGTTCTGGAACCCCATGTCCAAGCTGAATGTATCTGTGTTTCTGGTGCCCCCCGAGCAGTGCGCATTGCAGTGGGTACTGGCTGCCTGAGCACACACTTTTTTTTTCCCCTTCAAAGGTAAGGCACCGGGATCAGCCTTATGTAGACCTGTTGTAAATGGTGCTGGTGTGACATCACTCCAGCACTTGCTGAATATCCAGTGAGGGAAGGGCAAGACTTAAAGAGAGTGCTTGCTGATGACAAGCTAATGTATTAAGATGAGCTTTCTGCAGTTCCGCGACACGTTTCATGCCATTGGTGAGGGGTCGGTAAGATTGGAACTCAGAAACTCGCCAGTATGAATCACGCTCTCTGGATTTCAATCACGCGCTGCAATTCCTGCAGATGGAGACGGGAGGCTCAAAATCACCCCCAATGATGTCTGGGCAGCCGTCACAAAGGCTTAATGGAGAAAAGCCACAATTTAACCCCTCGCCCCCAACCTTAATATAGTGAGGCAGTGAAAGTGGTCCAAAACCCCTCAGACTATATGTTTATAGAATATTTGACATGGAATGTAAATGTAAAAATATAACCTGTAATGGAAAGTGTAATGAGGCACCTCATGTACTGTATTGAAATAAACTGTCCTATATTGTACTTTATGTCAAATTTGAACTGTTATATAACGTACTTTGATAAATCTTTTGAATAAAATATAATTTTGGAGAAGTAATTGCTTTAAAAGTATTAAGTTTAATTGATGTTCAGTAAACACCAAGTGATTTTATTCAAATGTTGCTTGCCTGAAAGATTGAAGATTAAAACTTGGGCTTTATATCTAGGAAGGTCAGTTTTGTGTGTACTGGGGTGGGCATTATCTTTGTCCTCCATACATCTTTGTAAACAACGTGGTACCGAACCTTGTTTTCAATAGTGTGTAACGTGTAAAATGAGATTGGCCAGAATGTCCGTGGACACATATTTTATCAACAGACTTCCTGTGGTTTGACTGATGGTGAGTCAATTTTTTAATTCACTATTTTGGTTAAATTTCAGAACAATTGATTTATAGCAACTGAATAAATTAAACAGTCTTAGAAACATACCAAAAAAGGAGCAAAAGGAGGCCACTTGGCCTTTCGAGCCTGCTCCACCATTCATTATGATCATGGCTGATCATCTAACTCAATAGCCTGATTCCACCTTCCCTCCAGTAGTCTTTGATTCCCCTCCGCTTCACCCCATGGGCTATATCTAACTGCTTCTTCAAAACATTCAATATTTTGGCCTCAACCACTTTCTGTGATGGTGAACTCTAGATGAAGAAATTTCTTATTCGAGCACTGTGGCAGTGTGGGGTTGATATTTTACAGACTTCGGTTGTATAATTTTGTGCATATCTGTACAGCATGTAAAATATGAAAGAATAGGAAGAAAGCATTTTAGTAATGGAACATTCTAGATATTGTGATTAGGAATATTGGTTTAAAATTAAAACATCTAAAATGGAGGAAATAGCAAAGAGAAATTAAATGGAACTTAATAGAATAGAAAATAAAGTGTAATTATAAAAGTGAAACATTTATATACTTATTACTACTTTTATTTACATAATCATCACCCCCCCATATCTTTAAAACGCCCCAGGGCATTTTATAGGCAATAAATATTTTTGAAGTGTAGACACTGTTATATGAGCAAACTTGGCAGCCAATTTGTCCACAGCAAGATCCCAGAATTACCAATGAGAATAATGGCCAATCAATTAATTTTGGTGATGTTAGTTCAGATAAATATTAGACAGAATAGTAAAAGGAACTCGTCTGTTCTTCAAATAGTGCCATAGCATCTTTCATGTCCAAATGAAAAATCAAGTGAGTTCCTGGTTTAATGTCTCATCCAAAAGAAAATGGCTCCTGCCATAATGCAGCATTCCCACACTATTGCAATAAAATGCTAGTTCAGTTATACTTTCACAGTAACTTCATTAGTGTTAATGTGAGCCTACTTGTGGCTAACAAGTAAACTTTTAAGTTTTTACTTATAAATTCTTGACTGGACTTTGAACCAAGCTCTTTCAAACACAGAGGCTTAGGAATAAAGGACACAGGAGTTTCTCATTTAACTATAAGTGAACTATTTGAAATAGTATCATTGAAATCTCTAAATACTTGTTGTGTAAATACAGTGTGTGTGTATATGTGTAATTCATACACGGTAATATTATACAAAAGAAATACATTTGTATGGATTTTGTGTACAAATATAACAAAAACATTTGTTCAATTTTGTACTGGAGTATTTGCATGAAGCAGGAAATTGTGTTTATGTTGGCAAGTGATAGTAGATGTGCCATGAGGCAGGAAGTTGGATTACATATTTAACAGAAGGTCAATAACTCTGCACTAACTGACAGCAAGGTCACATATTTCATTTGGGGAAAACATTTTGGGCTGAAAATTGACACCTTGTTAGCTTATGTAAAAGTGATCACACTTTTGTCTGTGAAGTGCTCTTGAACAATAACTTAAATATTTCTTCCATTCGTGGAGATTGTGGGGTGAAGTGGGAGTTGGATTGAGTAACAGCACAAAGCAGGAAGGCGAGGGGCTGAAGGAAGAGGAGAATTGTGATTAGAGAGAATTCGGTATTCAGTGATGATGATGGAAGATTGCACAGAAGAGTTAGGGTGACAATGAGGGAGAAAATGGTGATAAGAAGATAGGGCTTGAGGTGTTAGCATGATGGGGAGGGATTAGTATAGGCCTAGTGGGAGAATGAATTTAAGACATTCTAAACATTAGTTAAACATTGTGAGGTTTCTCAACAGTGACCTTTATTGTTTGAGATATAAACAAAGCACCTGTGGTTAAAATAAAATACAGCCCAGCATTTAATTTAAAATGCAGGATTCTCTACTACAGGAAAGACTTTTAATTCCCTGAACAGTTCCTGACTTGACCTGAACCCTGATCCCAACATTACTGCTGCATCCTTCTCCAGCTGCAGCCTGATCCATCATCTCTGGCTGCAGCTGGTTCACAAGGAGACTATTTGAGCTAAAATGGGATTAGACAGGACAATGTTGGATTACTAAAAGCTTTTCAATATTGTTAGTTGGCTCTGAAGTTTACGAAGTCATGAGCAGACACAGCTTGGACCGAGCATTTAGTTGCAACAGTGCAGGTTTATGAGCATTGCTTGTTATATGGGGATTTAATGGAACTGAGCCACAGAGTCTGAGGTTCAACAGCACAGATGTGACACCTAGAGGCAACGGTGCATGAGGGGAAATCATTATGCCAATCCCAGTTTTACCACTCACCAACATCTAGGCTAAAGCAATCTATTGATGAGTATACCAACCACCATCATTGACATTCAGTTTCTTCACCACCATTATACAATATCAGCAATAAGTATCATATACTAGATACACTGCAGCAACTCACCAAGTCTCTTCAAAACCACCTTCCAAACTGCAAACTCTACCACTTGGGTAGCACGATGGCACTGCTGACTCAGAGCGCCAGGACTGGGTTTGATTCTCAACTTGGGCCACTCTCTATGTGGAGTTTGCAATTTTCCACATGTCTACATGAGTTTCCTCCAGCTGCTCCTGTTTCTTCCCACAGTGTGGGTTAGGAGGATTGGCAATGTTAAATCGCCCCTGACTGGGCAAACTCAGCCTACGAATGCACTGTGCTTCAGGTCAAGGAAGGTTAGGGCGTTATGCTGGTACAATGGTTAGTACTGTTGCCTCACAGCACCAAGGAACTGGGGCAATTCAGCCTTGGGTGATAGTGGAGTTTGCACATTCTCCCCGTGTCTGCATCTGTTTCCTCCGGGTGCTCTGGTTTCCTTCCACAGTCCAAAGATGTGCAGGTTAGGTACATTGGCCATGCTAAATTGCCCCTTAGTGTCCCAAGATGTGTAGGTTAGAGAGATTAGCCCTGGGGAATGTGTAGGATTATAGAGCAGGGGAGTGGGCCTGGGTAAGTTACTTAGTCAGAGAGCTGGTGCAGACTTGATGGACAAATGGCTCTTCTGCATTGTAGGGATTCTATAAGATGAGCTTTGTTTGTTAGTTCTATTGCATGAATAGTTACATTCTCAGTTGAAAAATCTAACATTTTTGCTACACCCACACATTCTCGGGGATTAAGTTTCCTTCCTCTGTAGATGTCTCAAAGTGCCTCACATTAACTGAGTTCCTTTTGAAATGTACTCAATGTTGCTTATGCAGGCATAAAAGGACAAAAATAACTGGAGAAAACATGCAGTATTAATTACCCAATGAAAAAAGGTAAAGCACAAATATCAAGAACATATTTTGCATTGCAGTCATCAAACTTTCCTGGAAGTAAATCAACTGGCTTAGTTTCTTAACCCCACCCATTGCTATTAATGGTGTTTTTTTGCTTTGGAAATTTTAGTCAACTCTAGTCAAGACATAGTTTATATTTTAAGATATTTTACATTACGACCAGCTACTTTTCTTTAACATGTTTAGAACAGCGATGAACTTTACTTGATTACAGTCATGGACAAAACAAAGCTCCCTTCCCTATAAGAATAGGGCTCCTACATCCAAGTTATGTTCAGTCTGAATTCCTAGGCAGCTACTCATATTGAAAACAGTGAAACAGAATTACGTTCAATGATAGTTGGCTGAAATGGCTTCTAAATTGACATTTGCATTTTTCCAATGACTTTTGGAGTTGGAGAGCTATGAGGACCCCTTTAACAAAATAATTTATATTACATTCCAGGAGGTTCTATTGGTCAATTATTCCTTGGTTAGCTGGCTGACAAGACACATTTGGAAACGATCATCCTGCTTAAGAGTTTCCAAACCAATGACTGAGAGTTCCACTGCAGAAGTTTCAATCTATTCAATATGGAATTCCCACTGTACACAAACAGACACCCAGCACTCAGCTAAGTCCAGTAAACCTTTGCCTAGAACCAACTTAACCAAGGCTAAAGCTTCTGAGTTTGTACATAAATACTTGTGGAGTCTACATTCTGTACAGCATAATTCACTGATAAATTTCCCTCTCCAGGTCAACTAAGGCTTTGTTTCATTTAAAAATTATCCAGCATTAAATGGGGAAAAATTCCAACTCCCAATGACAGTTTTACCACTCCAAATCCTCTCAATAAACTAGGTTAACTGATTAATCATCAATCGCATTTTGGAAGATTACTGAGTTACCTAACTCATGCATTAAACACAAAGGTCGCAAGACAGGGTCAACTTAATTCCAATTTCCCAACACAAGAGATGTCAGGTTAGACCCAATGTGACCACAAGAGAATCTGCTTGACTCTCTCTCATCGCTAAGGAAGAGCGGATGTCCAAAAATTGTCACAGTCCAAAAAATGAATAGCTACAGTGAAACTTTGCAAAATCTTACCACGAGAAATGGTTAACTTCAAAAACAGCATACAAGTGAGTGAATTCCAGCACCACCTGATTCGTAATGTCCATCCAGTCCTGCACTTCTGGGTCTCCGTGGAGCAAGTGCAATTTGGAGCGGTCCATATTTGAACCTGGATGAGGAGTTAATTTTTAAAAAAATCAAATTTTCAGATCTTTTTAAGCTAAGTAGAATTACCCGTTCCTAACAAGTTAGCAAAACAGAAATAGTATGTGATTCAAAAGTCAATTTACTTTTTGACCTGAGTAGTTAGAAAAGATAGAAGTGCACAAATTCCAAATCACCCAGGTAAATATAGTTTAGTATAGATTATGCACATTCCCATAGAGCAGGTGAACAACCATCCAAAGCTGATTCAGATGCTCTTTCAGATAGTTGGTTCAGATTCAATGGGCTCAATGGCCTCCTTCTGTAGAGATTCTATGAATGATCTTTCTGGTGTCTTTGAAAGAAGGTATACCAATCTATGTGTGGTTTTGTGCCTAGAATCTGCACCCAAACTTGTTTTATAAAGCTGTTCGTAGAGAAAGTCGATATCCACAAGGAAGATGATTTGCACTACAAAGAAATCAGCAAAATTATTTTAATTGATGACTTTAATCAACCAAATGTAAACTGGGAAAATCCACATCATTTTGAATCTACATTAGCAACTATCACGCGTGACTGGTATTTGTCTTTGTAACGAAATGACTCAAATTCCATGGATGATATGAAACTTCTGGCACCTTAGGAGGATAAGGAATCACAGAAAGATCAAGTTCAACATAGTCTGAGATTCAGAAATGCCAATGATCAAGAATTAAGCATGTTAGTTTAAAAATATAATCAATATTTAGGAAAATGAAAATGAAGCAAATTTTTGGTTAGGGAGGAAGACAGAGGTTCTTAGAAGATACTAAAACAGCAGATGACATATCTGGAGCTAAAACAGCAGATGACATATTTCAAACATTCACCATGGAAAATAAGAGCAACAAACCCTTCCCAACTGCAATGACATAACAATTCACAATTCCAATATAAATGGTTTCAAAAACCCCAGGAACAGGAATGATTGGCATTTTCGACTTGGATGAATTTATCACTCCTGGTGCAAACTGTGCCCAAGAATACTCTTTTTCCATTTCCAAATATCAAATCTGCCACGAAACAGCACAATACAACAGTGCTTCAAATGTGATTTTAGAAACAAATTATTTTAAGAAATATCTCTTTGTATATTTAAGAGTGGTAACTTGTTGTAGTTTTATTAATGCAGTGGCGATTAATTAAGCTGTGGGAGTGACCACTGAGATGGGAAGGCTAGCTTCTAGCATGTGTTTGTTAAACTGGTGCAAAAAGGGTGGAAATTCAATTTATGCTGGAAATAATGTGCACTTGAAATTTGCATTTGGTTTGATGAATTTCAAATAAATTTTGCTAAGAGAAAATTAACGTGACCCAGCAGAAAGTCTAAGCCATTAATATGCTTACATTAGGAAGCTGAATCACAGTGTGCATGAGGGAACCTTTTGAAAGACAAATTCAAAAGGGCCTTCTCATGGTCTCGTCGCATACCAAAGATGTTCTCCATTTACTCCCTTTGGGCTCCTCATACATTCCATGCCAGGCTAAATCCCCCCAAACAATCCCTATGGCCCCTCATGCCAAGCTATGGCACTTTCATGCCTATTCACCCACTGTACATCGTATAGACAGAACAAATCAACAGTAAAATGTGTAAACAAAGCTTTAAAACAAAAACAACCATTCATTAGTAACTTCAGAAAAACCCTTTTTTAGTACATTCCAATAAAAGTGTCAACCATTTAAACACTTGAAAGTATCAACAACTGAAACTGCAAATTTGGAACCTCTTTATTTTGTGTAAAAATAAATATTGTGAAACTGTCAGCTAGACTTGAGAGCCAGAGTTGTCAATCAAGCAATGTTTTCTATAGGGCTCAAATACTTCAACAGATCAATGATTTTCTGGATTCTCAGCCAACGCTCATTATGTATCCTTGCTGTTGGTTCCTTTGCCTCATAATATGGGCCCAATCTGTCACCATTGTGCTTCAAGTCTCAACTATCTTGTTCAATGGTATTATCGAGCCACCTCTAATGGCACACAATGAAGTTCTGGCTAATTGTACATTCAATGCCTTTCTTAGTTTTCTTCAAGCAACATTGAACATGGAGGGGTTACTGATCAGTTAGTTGTGCGGGGGAACAGGGGGATGCAGGTGAATTGATTGGAATGACAGTTTTTCCCTTAACTGAAGAACAAGTGAATCTGTTAGGTGGTTAACAATCCAACATGATTATTTTTCTGGTACTAGCCAAAAAAATGATCAGATGCATGAAATTCAAATTTACAACCAAATAGGAATTAAACTCAAACCTTTGGTTTACTAATCCAGTGCCACAACAATTAGATAACCATACTGTTTGCCTCCAAAGGTCATGTAATACTGTTTTGCATAAAATGTTATGATTGAATTTCAAAGTAAATTGTGGAAATGGATGAGGAACAGGCTGAAAGGTAGGAAACAATGATATCTGTTAGAGGAGGTTGTAAATAAACAAAAAGGCCCAGGAATTAATGCTTGACCTTTACTTTTACTAGTTTATATTGGTGATAAGGATTCAGAAACAAATTGGTTAATTCAAACAATATTGAACTCGGAGGAATGACCAACACAAGGAGTCCATTCGGGAACTTCCAAATTATTTTGATAAATCATAAAAATAGATGGAATTTGACATAGACAACACATTGGAAACAAACAATGCCCAATATATCTAATAAATGGAATGAAGTAATTACTGTGGATACTGAAAAATACCTCATAGCTTTAAGTAGACTTGCTGATCAATTCTAATCACTAACAAAGCAAATTGAAGGCTGAAGTATACAGCCAAACAATAAAGGTCAAATTGGAAGAAGTCTGTATCAGTGATTTTCAAACTGGGATACCATAAGAGCCCACACACTTTCCAGGTGTCTGGAAACTATCCTTCTGGCAAGAGAGTTAAAGAGAAAAATACAAGGGCAGTAAAAAGGCAAAAAAAATGGTATGCTGTCTACATTGTAGAAATGAATGGTAGTTAATGTTATTCCCACACAAGCAACTGACAAGATGTCCAACCCCAAGCTCTCAACCTTCTTCTTAATGATGGGTGCCTAGGTTGCCATAGTTTTTAGCAGTAAGTCGCAGGCGAAGGTGGGAAGCTAGCTGCTTCAGTGATACTAGGGTACACCCAATTTTCCTTGATACAACTAAGCAAATGCTATTTTAAAGCTTCCTGGCCTAAGTTTTTCTCACATTTCCTTCTTCTATTATTCTCCTGTTGATGTCATTCTTGTAATCGTGGGAAAAAAAATTATCAGTTTGTCATGCTTAAATTTTCAACTATGCTGCAATAATATAAATTCCTTGAATGATTAAGTAAGATTAAATAACACTGAGAAACTGAGCTGGGTTTGCATAGGTCTGTAAAACATTCCTGAGAGTGTCACGCTCAATAATAAAATTGCTCTATAATAAAATTGGAGAAAAGGAAATTGGTATATTTATGTGAAGTCATTTTGTGAGATTAAAATAATAGGCTGCTTTGAACTGGTTAAGCATCTAAATGGGGTGAGACTGCTGTTAATACTTATCTGGCTAATAGTTGGATGTGATCTGTGAACTGACTGTGTATCAGTATCATTAACAGACAATCTTTAATCACATTAAAAGGGTCAATCAAATTTCTCCATAACCTTATCTGCTCAAATGAAAATAAGCCCATTTTCATTCAGCTCTTCATGTAAACTGAGCTTTTCATCCTTGCTACCCTGACTCTACTCTGAGGCCTTGACATTCTTTCTAAATTGTGGTGCCTATAATTGCCAAATATTCCAGCTGCAGCCTAACCAGTATTTTTTAAGGTTTAGCATAAATTCCTTGCTTTTGTACTCTATGCTTTTACTTATAAAGCCTAGAATCCTATTTATCATCTGCCACTAGAGAGAGTCTAACCTGCTGCCCCTTGCCAGTCAAAGGCATTACTATCACTGAATCTCTCACTATCTTGAGGACCCCCAATGACCAGAAATCTAATTAAGACTAGCCACATATGGCTACAAGGGCAGGTCAGAAGTTGGTATCATGCAGAGTGTGACTTGCCTCCTGACTTTCAAACATTCAGAAATGTGCTGGAATTCTCTCCACTGGGCTGGATGAGTGCAGTGCCAAAAACACTCAAGAAGCTCAATACTATACTAGACAATGTAATCTGCTTAACTGCCACTCCATCCACCATCAGAAACAATCACTACTTCCACCACTGAAACACAGTAGCAGCAGTGTATTTAGCTACAAAAATGCACTCTAGCAGCTCACCAAGCCTCCTTCAACTGTATCTCTACCACTCAGGACAAGAGAAACAGCTATACAGGAATACCACCACCTCACATTTCCACCCAAGTCACATACTATCCAGACTTTGGACCATAGTATCATAGAAGACAGCATGATGGGACAATGATTAGCACTGTTGCCTTAGTGCCAGGGACCGGGTTCAATTCCAGCGTTTGGTGACTATCAACATGGAGTTGGAATGTTCTCTTCCTGTGTCAGCATGGGTTTCTTTGGGTGCTCCAGTTTCCTCTCATAGTTCAAAAATGTGCAGGTTAGGTGGAGTAACTATGCTATATTTCCTTTTTAATGTCACAAAGATGTGCAGGTAAGGTGGCTTTCTTCATTGGGCCAAAATCTTGATCTTCCTAACTAATTAGTGCAGTGGGAGTGCCAAAGAACAAAACAGCACAGGAAACAGGCCCTTTGGCCCTCCAAGCCTGAGCTGCTCATTGGTCCAATTAGACCATTCTTCTGTATCCCTTCATTCCCAGTCTGCTCATGTGACTATCCAAATAAGTCTTAAACAATGCCAGCGTGTCCGCTTCCACCACCCTGCTTGGCAGTGCATTCCAGGCCCCCACCACCCTCTGTGTAAAATATGTCCCTCTGATATCTGCGTTAAACCTTGCTCCCCCCCACCTTGAACCTGTGACCTCTCGTGTTTGACACCTCTGACCTGGGAAAAAACTTCCCATTGTTCACCCTATCAATATCCCTCATAATTTTATAAACCTCTATTAGGTCTCCCCTCATTCTCCGTCTTTCCAGGGAGAACAACCCCAGTTTGCCCAATCTCTCCCCACAGCTAACATCCACTGTACCAGGCAACATCCTGCTAAATCTTCTTTTCACTCTCTCCAAAACTTCCACATCCTTCTGGTAGTGCGGCAACCAGAACTGGACCAGAAGGTCACATCTGATGACTAACCAACGTTCTATACAACTGTAACATCAGACGCCAATTTTTATACTCTATGCCTGTCCTATAAAGACAAGCATGCCATATGCCTTCTTCACCACCTTCTCCACCTATGCTGCCAGCTTCAAGGATCTGTGGACTTGCACATCCAGGTCCCTCTGTGCGTCTATACTTTTGATGGTTCTACCATTTATTGTATAGCTCCCCCCCTACATTAGTCCTCCAAAATGCATTACTTTGCATTTATCTGCATTAAATTCCATCTGCCATTTCTCCAACCAATTTTCCAGCCCATCTATATCCTGCTGTATTCTCCGACAATGTTCATCGTTATCTGCAAGTCCAGCATCTTTGTGTCATGTGCAAACTTACTGATCATACCAGTTACACCTTCTTCCAAATCATTTATATATATCACAAATAGCAGAGGTCCCAGTACAGAGCCCTGCAGAACACCACCAGTCACAGACCTCCAACTGGAAGAAGACCCCTCCACTGCTACCCTCTGTCTTCTGTGGTCAAGCCAGGTCTCTACCCATCTAGCCACCTCTCTTTTCATTCCATGAGATTTAACCTTTTGCATCAACTTGCCATGAGGGACTTTGTCAAACGCTTTACTAAAATCCATATAGATGACATCCAAGACTTGTCCCTTGTCAACCGTTTTTGTCACCTACGTTTTTGCCTTCGCTACCAGGACAGCAGCATTTCAAGAAGGCAGTTCATCACCACTTTCGTGACTAAGGACGGGTATTGCCAACATTCCCTGACTAATAAAAAATCATCTTCTCAATTTGTTCTGCCACCTCCGAAGAGCTGTCTACCCGCACTCCCACCCTTTTTTAAACTGTATAATCAGAGTTGTATTTAACTCTGATTACTCACATGACAGGGATGGAACAAAGCTTTGATCACCCACAACACACCTAATCTCTCAGACACACTGCTATTCTAAGTCATTTCTGCAATGGTATTAAAAAGACTGACCTGTGACCCCACTCGGTAATGGGAGCTGAATCTTGACAGGCTTCAGGAAGTTGTCAAATGCATCCTGTGACAAACAGAGCAAAGGGCTTGCTACAGAATCCCGATCATTCAGGAGCTCATATAATTCATCCGGAGCGACCGCTAATACCTGCATGTAAATTTAAGCAGATTTTATCAGTGGAGTAAAATAAAAAAAAAGTGAATATAATCACAAAACAAAAATTTTTTACTGGATGGGCATGATGTTTGTTACTTCATTCCTAGGGCTTAATATGATCCATGCACCTGCATTTTCACACTGCGGGATGCATTCACCGCTCCAGGTGGGAAGGTCACTTTTATGTTAGGATCCACAGAGGAGAAGAGTCGGGTTCCCTCAAGGGGGACAGTACATTTGTTTTCCTTCAGTCGAGAAACTACAAGAAACCAGGAGAAGTGGAGCACACTGCAGCAGGCCACGTGTTGCGACTACAAAGAAAGAAAAGAGTCGTTTACAAAAGAAATGAGTGGATATAGCAGCCGGTGGCATGAGAATTTAACTTTGCACTATAATCACAAGCCCCCACATCACACAAATCCACAAACTATTTCTATGCTAGGGACTGACATTTACACTCGGAGATGGATCGTGCGGCTGTCACCACCGCTGCTCTGTAAAATGAGACATTTCGACATGGGTCACGCAGTCAATGTCACGATGCCTGCCTGCAACAAAGTAGAAGGCGGTCAGAAGCTTGTTCACTTTTCAGAAAGCAGCAATTAAGTGCTAATTAAGGCAATTAAATTGCCAATGCACTCAAATTTTACAAGGCCCCTGCAATTCTTTAGGTAGGGCACAAGCGAAACAGCGGGAGTGATTCAAAGCAGCTTTTCATGGACAGCAAACTGGAGCTTGGACTCGCTCTGAAGAGGTAAAGGCAGCAGCTGAGCCTGCTGCTCGCGGTGAAAGGTGTTTTCATTGATTAATCCTGGGTCAACCTCTCAGTGTAACAAGCTGCAAAGTTGGATTTAAGAGGAGGAAAGCAAAACCAAAAGGGTGGCATAATGGAACAGTGGTTGGCACAGTGGCTTCACAACGCCAGGGTCCCGGGTTCAATTCCGGCTGTGGTTGACTGTCTGTGTTGAGTTTGCACATTCTCCCTATGTCTGCGTGGTTTCCTCCAGGTGCTCCAGTTTGCCTCAAAGTCCAAAATTGTGCGGGATAGGTTGACTACCATTCTAGATTGCCCCTTATTGGCAGGAGGATTATCAGGGTAAATATGTGGAGTTACGCAGATAGGGGTTGGGGGTTGTCAGTGTAGGGCCAATGGGCCAAATGGCCTCCTCCTGCACCATAGGGATTCTATGATGTTACAGGTCAGTGGGCCCTGGAGCCACAAATGATTCTTAAATGAGTAGGGTCACTCTGAAAAGAATAGTGCATGTGCACTGTGTACTTTGGTGGAAACTCTTCCAGTGAGGAAGCAGGGAGACAACAGTTGGAAGGAAAAGTCACACCATATAAGAGGCACTTGGTGATGTTAATGGGGCAGAGGTTATGGAGCTCATAGCCGTCAGGGCCAGCCAACCCGAAGGATTGCTTACACTGGAGGTAGGTGCACAGGCAATGTCAAACTACCTGCAGCTGTTAGAGTGCCACTATCTTTGTTGGTTGTGTTAATAGCAATGAGACAATAACATCTCTGTGCGAGATACTGACAGGGGAGATAACTTCCAATTGAGCTGGTGAGCACCCAATCCCCATCATTCTCAACTTGACAGCAGCCTTGTGATTTTTATGCCTCGAGAACCTTTCAGGGAGCAGCTGGGGATCAGTGCAGCACCTCATAGGCATCAGCCCAATGATGTATTGAGGTGGCTATTGATCCACTTTTCAGAAGAACTGGCAACTTCATCAACTACATCACGGATGAGGTTGGTCAGGCCCAAAGAATCAGAGTTTTTGGTACCATTGCATGATTTCCCACGGTGGAGGGAGTCATCAAGTGCACACTTGCAGTCATCAAGGCCAGTCAGTGGCACTTACGTATCACAAGAAATTTCCTTCCTTGAAGGTACCAAGTTATATGACCATTGGCAGAGGATCATGCATGTTTGTGCTCAGTATCCTGGCAGTAACCACAATGTCTATCTCCTTAGGTGTTCCCAGTTGAGCCAGCTGCTCATCTCAGCATCACTATTGGAAGGATGGATACTTGGTGACAAGATTGTCCACTGAAGAGATGGTTCTTGACACTATTGAGGAATGGCACAGGCCCAGATGCCTAGCTGGTGGTCCTAGTTTGTGTCTCCCTGATTTTGGTCATCTGCTGTGCCCTTCATACTCCTATGTTCCTGAAGGGAGGAGATCCTGGCAGAAGAAGATCTCGTTGATCAACCTTGACAGATGAAGAATCAGATGTGGAATCAGAAGAGGATTAGAAGGATCCTGTCCAATCTGCTTTCCAACCTGGAGATCAACAGGGATTGGATCCAGGGAGACTTGCAAGTCTAAAACTGGGGATGCAGAGACCTCTTAATACGAACAGCAAAGCTCCGTAAACTTCCACTCTACATCCCACATATCATTCAAAGTTAACGCCATCAAGGTCAGCATTGCACAGCGCCTCAGGAAAGAAGTTTCTGAGGACCAATGCCACTTCCAACATCACCAGCCGCTCATGGGCTCACTGCCCTTTCCGATTATCATCAAACTCTGAGATCCCTCAGAACAACACGCATATTAGGCATTACGCAGTTAATAAAGATCTTCAAAGTATACCTCACACAGAAATACAACTTCAACTAGCAGCCATGATGATCCATACGTGTCTCGTGTGATTCCTTAATTCTGTGTATGCTGTGGTGCTTCCCCTGTGCCACAGCAGGTTGCTGGGTCCTGGTCTTTTGCCTGGGATGACACTGGCGCTATCCTCAGTCACCTGAAGCCATGAGGACCACAGTGTTGAGGGACTCATATACAATGACAGGAGTCTCTTTTGTCATGCAGCATCGTGAGGCATGGCAGAGGGTGGGAACAACCACGGTCTTTGTCAAAAGCACCGGCATACCGAGCATCCCCTGACTGTTCCGCTGATTCTGACTCTCCATAAGTGTTGCCAATCTTTCAAAGGGAGAAGCCACATGTGCTGAGAAGAGATCACAAAATTCATGGCCTGAATGGATTCCACCATTGTCCATGCCAGGGTTGTGCAGATCCCATGGAATCACTGCCAGATCTTCACATCTCCTGTTGTGCGTCCAGCATCTGCCAACTTAAGGATGCCTCAAGAGGCTCACCATCAGCCTGTGGCTCAGCAACGACCTGCAGTCCTGCACTCCTCCAACTGTCAGAGCCTCTGAAAGCTCATCCTGTGTTTATATGGTATGCTACTTGTACTACTGCGACGCCAGTCTACTGAGTTGTGAACAAGTGAGAGGTGTGAAGCAAGGATTGGATGCACGACACTGCAGTGGCCCTTTAAATTGAGTGCCATAACATCCTTCTGAGTCATGGTTTGTCACCATTGCTGCAGGATGTCCCACCTTCATCCAACAACTAGCTGCAGTTAATTGGCTGATCAGTGTTTAAAGGTAAAGCGAGTAAGGCGCAGGGTGGGAGTGGTGATATCCCCTCTTTTCCTTGCACCCCCATAAGCCTGCAGCAAAGTGTCAAAATCAGCACTAAAATTTCAGTTGCCTCAACAAAGGCACAACCACAAAATTAAAAATGTTAGAAGTCTTTCCTGAACAATATGTGCTGTGTTACACCCTTCCACGTCACTGATTTAGGAGACAAGTTATTTCAGTTAATTTAAAGGAAAATGGGAACAGAATGCTTGGAATTAAAAGAATGGCAGTGAGGCTTCCTTTGCCTTTAAACAATAATTTTTTGTTTTTGTTCAAGTAAAATGATAAAAGTTTAATTAAATCACCAGACACAGAGCAGTACCGTAGACATGATGTTATGCCTCTGGTGAGAATGAAATACATTCTACGTGTCAACGGCAAAAATCTATCATATGTTAGCTCTTGGCACCAGCAAACTCCTGTAACCATGGGAACTCTATCACCATGGCTACCCTTGAAGAATTCTGCAGCATCAACATCGTGCAAACAAAAATAAAAAAGATCACCAACATCACATGATGACCACTCGAGAAAGACATACCAAAAAACAGCCCACATTGGATTTGCACGACCAAAACTGGAAGAAACTAACAGTAACAAACCTCCCCTACCAAGACCAGATCCAAATAATCAAAAGAATACATTCCATCGACGTATTCTTTCAGTGCGATGACTCAGAGGGTGAGTCAGTCCGCCAAGTATTTTGGATGAAGTTACAGACAGTGAAGCGTGAATTTTGCTGGAACCACACTGACCCAAAGCTACATTAACTATTGTGTACATTTGTGTACATTTAAGAAGTTTTTTTTTAATTATGTACTCTGCAGTTGTAAACAAACTTGTTGCCCGGCTGTTTATGAGTCTTTTTACTTCTGCTTGAATGTGGGTTTGTTTATTTTTACTGGGATGTTTATGACTCTGCATTGTTAGAAGAAAAACTGGTTGACAGGTCAGGTGATAGCAGCTTTTGTTTTCATTTTTAGTTTGGAGCTGCAGGTTTGAGTTTTAGTTTTAGAAGGGCATCAAGCTGAAAAGAACTCTCTCTCTCTCTCACTCTCTACTTTTGGAAATTCTGCTGGTTAGCTGAAAGCAAAGTCTTGCTTTTCTGAAGAGGGGAATTGGCTGTTGGTGGCTTTCCTAGAGTTCCTGATGTTTTGGGAAGCTGTTCTGACTTCAAACTGTTCTGAGTCTATCCAGTTAACTGCGGACTTCAACCAAAGGTCTGAAGTTTAGTATCATAACAGTCTTTCATCATCTTTCTTGTGTTGAACCTGTGAAAAGGGTCTTTTGTCTATAGAAGGTTTTGGTTTTGATTGGAAAACATAGATATATTTAATAAGGGTTGTATATTTTAGTGGTTGTTCTGTTTCTTGTTTATATTTGATAAAAATTCTTGCTAATTTTCTTATTATACCTTTTAAATATATTCTTAAATAAACTTTGGTTGATAAAAGCTCCCAAGTGGGTCATTTGAATCTACCTGAAGTGAAACATATCATGCTTATTCTAGTCAAATTCAAGAGGCAAAACTTATGATCCAGCCGGGCTCCATAAAACACTTTGGAGTTTCTGACATGAACCATAACACTATTGCTAATTTTTGAAACTAATATACTGCACAAAAGTTTTTCAAATAAAATACAGCTTTAAAGGTTGATGCAAATAATGTTTACTGTTGTGGGAAAGCCAAATACAAGTCACTCTTAACTTTAATTATGAATGAAATAGTCTTCATTTGTGAAATTAATATTATTTTCAGCAACTTCATCACCATAGAAACGATATAGCGTAGAACAGGGCCATTCAGCCCACATTCCGGCCGGAATAATGTAGAGGGGAGTTATAGGATAAAAGGTAAAACTATCCGGAGTATAGAGATGCAGAGACCTGGGGGTGCAAGTTCACAGGTCTCTGAAGGTGTCAGTACAGGTGGAGAATGTGGTAAAAAAAGCATATGGTATGTTAGCCTTCATAGGAAAGGGTATAGAATACAAGAGTAGGAGTCTGATGTTGCAGGTGTATAGAACGTTGGTTAGGCCTCACTTGGAGTACTGCGTCCAGTTCTGGTCTCCGTACTACAGGAAGGATGTGAGGCCCTGGAGAGAGTGCAGAGGAGATTTACCAGGATTCTGCCTGGTATGGAAGGGCTGTCTTACGAGGAAAGATTGAAAACACTGGGGTTGTTTTCCCTTGAAAGACGTCGGCTGAGAGGGGATCTTTTAGAGGTATATAAGATTATGAGGGGTATAGATAGAGTAAATGGTGGTAAGCTTTTTCCACCATTAGAAATGGATAGAACGAGGGGTCACGGGCTCAGGGTGAGGGGGGCTATGTATAAGACGAATATTAGAGGCCAGTTTTTCACACAAAGGGTAGTGGGGGTGTGGAATGCACTGCCGAGTAAGGTGGTGGGAGCAGGCACGCTAGGGTTGTTTAAGGGTCTCTTGGACAGCCACATGAGCGGTCTGCAGATAGAGGGATATAGCAGGACTGTTTGAATTTCGGGAGGACCAAATAGTAGTAGACTATCTTTTAGTTTCGTCTCGGGAATGTCTTAGTTTTTTTTAGCATGTTTAATTAAGTCTTATTTGTTTCCGCAGGCAATTCGGTCTACCTTGTTGACCAACAAGGGGCATGCATGCGGCATGTCGTGCGAGAGCTGCTCTTGGAGGTTACTTCAGGAGTCGCCTAGTGCTTCACGTCAGTGTATGCTTAAACTGGACCATCTGATGGGCAACATGACAGCTCAGAGACTATCGCTGTTGCTGTGCTGACACATGGATTTGGGCCTGTGTCTGCGGGAGTTTGCGCGTTCTCCCCGTGGTTGCGTGGGTTTTCTCCGGGTGCTCCGGTTTCCTCCCACATCCCAAAAATGTGCTCTTAGGCTGATTGGGTAACAAATTGTCCCTATATTGGTCCCTATATGGGAATCTTCAACAATAGGCATAGCCTAAAGTCAAGGATATGTCATTAGGACGTTAGGACGGCAGCCTGGGCTCGTTGGGCCAAAGGGCCTGTTTCCCGTGCTGTGTTGCTCTTTGTTCTATTATCCATGCCGACCCAAAGTCACCCAAGTGCCCTTTCTAATCCCATCTTCCTGCACATGACCCATAGCCTTCCAACTTACAATACTTAACGATGCTGATCTAGTTATCTTTGAAATGAGTTTAGGGTCTCTGTCTCCACCACCAACTCAGGCAGCAAATTCCAGACACCCACCACCATCTGCGAGAAAAGCTCTTCCTCAGGTCCCCTCTAATCCTTCTGCCACTTAGCTTGAATCACAGTGCCATGTGTAAGTCAGACCACTGTAGTCTTTAAATAGGTGAAAGGATCAGTATAAAAGTTATCAATAAAATTCACTTGTATGTTCCCAGTATTGCTTTCTTGGTCAGTGTACAGTAGCTTGCTTTACAATATATAGAAAGTTCAAGTTTGTCAGTTTAGATTATTTCCCAATGAGTCTGCTGTGATAATAATTCATTAATATTGTCATGCCAACCTCAAATGGAGCAAACCAGCAGCAATGGCTGGCACCAACATCTGACAAAAACAGAATAGAGTTATCACATAGGCTTATATTTTCCAACCCTTCCTGCTGACAGGATCTTACGGTCCCACTAACCCTCCCTACAACTGCTGCTGTGGGTTCCCTGGCAGTATCATTAAATAAACTTCTAATAATATGAATGTGACTGAGGAAATTACCTTGAACACCTTGGTATCCACATCATTCCAACTCTCACTTAATGTTCGGATCACTACCTCCCTTTGGCGGTCAGACTGAGGAGGAATATAAGGCATCCGGATTACCACTTCCTGCTTGTGCACAAGGAAAAATTATGTTAAGTCAGTCCATAGTCTTGATCAATAAGGTGCCTTTCAACATTCCTTTTTCGGTACAACGTGCACAGACTTGAAGCAACGGTTCATTGCCACAACCTCAAGGTCAATTCAATATACAGAAACATGACAGTCCAGATGTCCACTTTATTCTCACTGTCAGCAGTCAGAACAACGTCCTTTCAACCCACTCATTGCCACCAAATTACGAATCTAATTTTCTGCTCAACATGTCCCAATTTTGGGAATTGTGATTTTGTGTCATTATTGCCATCTATCTTGCTGAAAGAATATCTGAAAGCACTTAGCAAGAGGAGACAGTGGGCCTTGGGAAAGAACACTGACTTAGTAAGTAGTCTCAAATGCCAGGTTAAAGTCCAACAGGTTCATTTGGTAGCACGAGCTCTCAGGTAATGAAGGAGCAGCACCACGAAACCTCGTGCTGCCAAATAAACCTGTTGGACTTTAACCTGGTGTTGTGAGACTACTTACTGTGCCTATTCCAGTCGAACACCAGCAACTCCACATCATGAACACTGACTGAGAAAGGGAGCAGAGCCAAGTGATCTTCAGAGAGAACTTCAGAGATCAGAGGAGCATCCATTGGTGAAGTACAGTCTGGGAGGAGGGGGTGGAAGGCAGGGGCATGGGGCTGGCAGAGAAACAGCCGTGTAACAGAGAGTATGAGTTGTTGCAAAGAGCTGATAAGCTCAATATCTAGAGCAAAGTAAGAACACACAAACATTTGATGGTTTGGATTAGGATCTTCCCCATAGTCCATTAAGACACAGGAAGACGAATGCTGAAAATTATAAACAAAGATTGGTGAAGAGCAAAGAAAAATACAACACAAGAACAGACCTGCACCAATCATGATGCCTGCCTAACCTAAAACCGTGTGCGCTTACAGGGTCTGTATCCTTCCATTCCTGTCCTATTCATGTATTCATCTCGATGCCCTTTAAATGCTATCGTATCTGCACCCATCATCTCCCTGGGCAGCATGTTCCAGTCACTTACCACACTCTCTGTAAAGAAATTGCCTCAAACATGTTCTCTAAACTTTCCTCTATGCACCTTAAACCTATGTCCCCTAGTACTTGACAGTCCAAAAGCTAGGGCTTTTTTTTATAAAATGCTTGATCTGACAAGTATTCTGCCAGATGTATGTAAGATAATCAATATGTGGACAAGACACCTTGATAGAGGTGTGAAAGTGTATCAGCCAACTTATTACAAGCAATGCTAGGCAATATCTAGTAATGTAGATCAAAATGTACCTTTTCAAACTGTATACCATGAGGCAGAAGTTCCAGAACCCGGCTCAGTAAGAAGTCATGATGCCTCAGTTTCACCTGCTGTGGGTTAGGGGAGGTCACGCTACAGGTGATCACTGCCAAGGAAACTGCTTCAGATGGGAAGCGGATTTCAATCCCACAGGGCAACACAATATTGCAGCCTTCGGTGGTGACAGTGAAGCTGGAACATTTAATTGATACAAAGATTTCATTATATAACCACAAACTGATAATACCCAATCTAATCAAACAACAAGCTGAGTGTACCTGTCGCAGTCAGAAGCAAGGTATCGGACTGGAATTTCTTTGGGTTTGGTGCGGTCTGTATGAAATGAGAACATAAATCGCATGTCAACTGTTGTAGAACATAATCAAGCCTTTATACAAATTTATATCAAGTAATTTCAAGCGACTGCCAGTACATTTATTGCTTTGGGAATATAATTTCCCAATTTGCCGACATGAATCGGCCCATAAGTCCCAAAGCAATAAAACTGTGAGTGACAAGTGCAGGCCAATCACATCATGAAAACTGATATTAAAAATGCTTATCTTCCCTTCACTTAACATGGGGTTCCTTTGTGTTGTATGTTTTCATTGCAGTCTGTGTGCAGAAACATTCAATGGTAATAATCTAATAAGGGATTTAGATAATGTCATAAAACACAAAATCAACATTTACCTCATCTGTCAATCGCACAAACCTTAAAACTAGGCATCCACTTGTGGCTTTACATTCATCCAGTAATTCCATTAGTTTTTTTTTAATAAAAATCCTTTAACATTTCTACTATGCACAATAATACTGTAAGGTGCAAGAAAGCCGATAGCACAGAACACTATTCCTCCGACGTTAAACTGCACCAGAAATCTCACTTATAGATTGAGTGGCACGGTGGTTAGCACTGCTGTCTCACAGTATCAGCGACCTGGGTTTGATTCCAGGCTTGGGTCACTGTGAGTTTCCTCTGGGTGCTCTGGTTTCCTCCCACAATCCAAAAGACATGCTGGTTAGGTGCACTAGCCATGCTAAATTCTCCCTGTGTATCTGAACAGGTGCTGGAGTGTGGCAACTAGAGGATTTTCACAGTAACTTAATTGCAGTGTTAAGATAAGCCTACTTGAGATACTAATTAAAAAAAAGAAAAGATTTTCCTTTGTACAACAGCTTTCACTACCACTCATTGCTAACTTAATCTGATCTGGCTGCCTTGGAGTCATATAAAAATGTCACAGGGACGTTATTTTGTCATTGTGAGTACTGCAAGATACCCCTGGCGTTTCATTCACTGAGCAAGTCTCTACATGAACAACACGAATGGTATATATCACCCTCTAGTGGTATGTTCAATTCAGTACTGGAAAGCCGACAACAGAAGGATTTAGAGCTGCTTTTATCACTCACTATTTCCAGTCCCAGAAATTTAGTGAGATCTCCAAAAAAATGCAAATTATGATTTCTACATTCATTTAAGAAAGAGCCTTACTTGCAATCATTGATTGAACAGCTAAGTAACCATGCAAAGATGATCTTCAATAATCTCCACATCAAACTCCATCCATATAATTTATTTTTTGACAGCATCAAGTAAAGAGCAGGTCATTGCAAAACTAATTAAAAAGCAATGCTACTTCAAGAGTAATATTTCTCAGGATACAAAGATATCTGGTCATTCATCCAGTAAAAAATGTGAGAAATTAGAAACATTTGCACTGTGTAACTTATTAAATAGATGACGATACAAGGAGGAATTTGAATGAATATGAACAATAGTATAGAGCGCTCTGTTTGGTAAATGTATTGCCCAGTGTGGAACTGAGACACACAGGCCACATTGGTCCAAGGTTCAACCTTTCATCTGTGCTAATATTTGTCAGCATCTCTAAGAGGGATGATTTAAATAAAAATCCCCAGTCAGTCTGTTAGAAAGAACAGGTACAGCTGTCAGGCAAGGGCAGCATATGGATAAAAGCAAATTACTGCGGATGCTGGAATCTAAAATCTCAGCAGGTCTGGCAGCATCTTAAGGAGAGAAGAGAGCCAACGTCTCGAGTCCAGACAACCCTTTGGGAAAATGATTCTATTATATGACTTGGTGTAATGTCCCTCCATGGTATGTTGAGATTCATCTGTTGGCTAACTATTTGGGGAAGGCAGTGATGAGGCTGCATCTCAATGTGAATCAGCAGTTACAGAAATGGAAGAGATGGAGAATAAAAAGACATTCAAAATGAATCACAACGCTGAGTAATGCTGCACCAGAGAGAGGGTCAGTCTACTGCCCTCCACTTAGTTGTCAATCTCAGCCATCATGTATGGGCATGGGCCATGACGAGCTTCTCTTGAGAGAATGAGTCCAAAATATGCGGGATAGATGGATTAGCCATGATAAATTGTCCCTTAGTGTCAGGGGGATTAACAGGGTAAATACATGGGGTTACTGGGATTGGGCATAGGTGGAATTATTGTTGATGCAGCCTTGATGGGCTGAATGGCCTCTTTCTACACTGTGTAAGATTTCTATGAGAAGGAAAGCTGGATCCTCTCAAAGCACCAGTGTTATTTGCAATGATTTTGTATTTCTAAAAACAAGAGCCAAAGGACCTCTAGTGGCTAGTGAACGTAATGTCAGTAAGAGGTCTGGCAACACCGCTTTTAAATCCAACCGATTTATTTGATAGTAAATCTGCTAGCTTTCGGCGTTTGTGCCTTCGTCAGTGAACATAATGACCAGGAAAGACCCAGCTCCAATCCTGAACACAAAAGCAAAAGACTGCAAATGCTGGAAATGTTCAATAAAGAACAAAAAATGCTGGAAAGACACAACAGGTCATAGAATCATGCCGATGCAAGAGGAAGCCATTTGGCTCATCATGTCTGTGCCAATGAGCCACCCAGTTTAATCCGACTCTCCAGCATTTGATCCGTTGCCCTGCAAGTTACAGAACTTGACGTAATATTCAGACACTTTTTAAAATGAGTTCAGAGTTTCTATCTCCACTACCCTTTCAGGCAGCGAGTTCCAGACCCCACAACTCCTTTGGGTGAAAATATCTTCCTTATTTCCCATCTAACCTTTCTATCAAACACCTTAAATCTACGCCCCCTTGTCAGATCACTCTCTGCTAAATACTTCTTCACATCACTCTATCCCAGTCCTTTACAATATTGTATCTGAATCTCCCCTTGGAGTCCTCTGTTCCAAATAGAATAATCCCAGCCAATCCATTATTTCCTCATAGCTGCAATTTTCCAGTCTTGACAACGTCCTGGTAAATCTCCTCTGTACCCTCTTTTGTGCGATTACATCCTTTCTGTATTGAGATGACCAGAGCTGCACTGAGTACTCAAGTTGTGGCCTAACAAAGGACTTACACAGTTCCCTGTTCTTCTATGCCTTGGCTAAGAAATGAAGTGATTCTGCATTCCTTCTCAACCACCATATCAACCTGTCATGCTACCTTCAGGGATCTGTGGACACTTCCTCCAAGATCTCTCACATCCTCTATTCAGGTCAGACAATATCTGTGAAGAGAAATGCAATTACTTAGAAAAAGACATATGTCAAAAATCTTTGACTTGTACTCATCAGGGCATTTGTAACAATACCAAATGTAAATTCCTGATTCTTGAGAAAAGTGCCAATTGGTTGGCAAGTCAACTTTGATTAGTGGATGTCTTTCTTGGAGAATGCACTAGTTAACTGATGGCTGACAGTTAACTGCCAAACTTTGTTTACATTCAAATCAGGCAGGTTAACACTGATTGGTCAAGGCATTGCTGCGGGGAATAAACCAGGAAATGGCTGGTGCTTCTTTTGTCCAGTTGAAACAGATGCTATGCGTGTACGTGTCTCTTCTGTCTATAAAGAATAGGGTCTGTGCACTAATGTATGTAGCTTTGAGCATGCATAAATGTGCTATTCTGCGAATCTGACTGATAATCATAAATTGTCCTCAGAATAATTCTGTACACACTCAAGTGTTGTCCAATTTCAGAATTACATCTAATGTAGGACATTGTGTTTTTAAGTTTTGCAAGCATGGGCTGGTTGGGTATTTTCAGTAAATTGCCAATTGCAAATAGTCTCTGGGACATGCTGGTGTGTAACTCATGCATTATCCATGGCAACGCCTCTACCAATCAGAGTCCATTTGCCAACAAATCATCATTCTCTTCGATGATGTATAAGTTGTTATTCCCTTTACATTTGGTACTCTCATGAAGCCCGGCCAGATGAGTGCAAGAAGAAAAGCTTTGACATGTGTCTTTTTTCTGCAATATTCAGATTCTATACTACTGAACAATTATTGAGAAACGCAGGAGGAAATTCTCCAGTCATTGCTTTCTAAACAGAATTGGGTAATTATCAAAAGAAAAAGATTTACAGGTCTACAGAAAAGGGAGGGAAATGGGACTAGTTGAATAGCACTTCCAGACAGCCAGCACAATTAAGGCAGGCTGAAGACCTCTTTCTGTACTGTAAATCATTCTATGATTCTATCTCTGTATTCTATGGCCTGGCAGAGAGCAGAAAATCAAACCAAATATCCCAAGTTTCCTCTCTTGATCAACACCCAGCTGCTGAAGGTGTAAATGTGGCACCATCCTCCTCCAATACTCAAACTGTTCACCTTTTCAGCTCACAGGATGAAGATGGACCACCAGATAATTAATCTGCAATGACTTCAATCAGGCCTATGAGGTTAGCCTCTTGGAGTTCCCTGATTGAGGATATAATATCCTGCTCAATCCGCGAGCCTCACTTGTATATAAATATGGGAGTGTCAGCTCCACTGCCATTCCAGATTCTGATTTTGTACCTGAAGCACTCCAGGAGTGGAACAGAGTTTGTAAATAAAACGAATCTAGTGAAGAGATATCGGCCTCTGAGGGGCTATCTCACAATCAACAACATTTGTATACATCTGTATGCATTATGTCTTGTAAATTTCAGAGTAGAATCGGAACAAACACAGCACATTTCATGGTTTACAATATTCAGCGGCCCAAAAAAGACAATCTGGATTTCATTTAGGAAATAGATAAATACACAACAAATTTCCATAAAGATGCAATGTTGCAGCCAGCAAAATAACACACAAATGACTGAGGTGGTACCTTGTTCTTTAGGGCTCTCTGGCTCCCCTATCGGATTGCCCTTCAGATGCACGAAGGGGAAATTCTGGATCTCTGGAGGAATGGAGCGCAGGTTGTTATTCTGCAGGTCAAGTCTAGACAAGTCAGGAAGGTGAGCAAGGGTTGCTGGGACAGTGACAAGTTGATTGCTGTGTAGATGCAATTCCCTGAGAGATATCATGTTCGCTGTGTGAAAGGACATAAAGCTTTGTGTCATTTATAACTGCTGTTTATAATACATTATTATTAGATCCCTTGTAATGCCAGCATCTAAAATACATTACTAAACTAACATATTAAGATATACATACAAAATTCTGGACAATCACAAGACTAATGAAGATTATCAACAAATTGCCAATTTATTAATTATAAATATAGATAGATAAACATTATTGGAACTGTAAATATGTTGTGGCATAGACATATAACCAAACATCTAAAAGAGCTTGGATTATTACAGTCAGACAGATGAAATAAAATTCAAAACATTTCACACATTATCTCTTAATAGCTCATAAATCATAACACAATTATCTTAAGTATAATCTTAAGGCTATATAATCTTACATCAAGGTATGTCATTATTCTAGTAATTAGAATTGCCTCACAATTAAACTCACCAAATGAGGATGGCACAGTTGTTAGTTTATTGCCCGAAAGGTCTAACCGTGTACAATTGTGAAGGTTTCCTATCTCGCTGGGGAGCTGTTCCAGTTCATTTTCAGATATATCTGCTGTCTGAAGTGCTGCAAGTTCACCAATGCTCCCAGGTAACTTTCTCAGCTGGTTTTTCATCAGTAAAAGAGAAGTCAATTTTACCAATTTGCCAATGCTTTTAGGCAGAGTTGCCAGCTGATTGTGGCACAGCTGAAGCATTGTTAGTTCCTTCAACTCAGTCACACATTCAGGCAAAGAAGTAAAGCTATTGAAGCTCAAATCCAAGTGGGTTAAATGCTGGAGATGGCTGAACTCCACAGGCAAAGTTGCCACCAGACCACGCTGGCATACACCATATTCATCCTTGAGATAACCACCTGGTAAATTAAATTAAACAAATACCATTAGAGCAAGCTTCAATATCCAGAAATATACATGGGTATTTCTGGATAGGATTGGCATACCCAGATAAGGAACAATGACAGCTATCTCAACGACTATAGCTATGGAGCCAATAGACTAGTAGAAGTTTTCCTAGATATTTGCCTCCCTGTGTGCACAGCATTTCCTACAGTATCCATTCCAACCTTTGGAACTGTAAGGTATCAATCCAAGTTATTGTCAGATGTGAAAGGAAAAGGGATGGTGTGGTAGCACAATGGTTAGGGCTGCTGCTTCACAGCATCAGGGACCTGGGTTTGATTCCCGGCTTGGGTCACTGTATGTGCGGGGTTTGCACGTTCTCCCTGTATCTGGGTGAGTTTGCTCCGGGTGCTCCGGTTTTCACTCACATTCTGAAAGACATGCTGGTTCGGTGCATCGACCCAAACAGGTGCAGGACTGTGGCGACTAGAGAATTTCACAGTAACTTCATTGCAGTGTTAATGTAAGTCTTACTTGTGACTAATAAATAAAATTTACTTTTCTTTAAATCAAGACTACATTGTCACCACAAACACATCAACAGCTCTGGATAATCTAAAGAATATATCAGGGTCCAAATTTTTTAAATAAGTTCTGAAATACTCATTGAAATGTGGCCTCAAACAGAGCAGTGATACTTCGCAGAAGAAAGTAATTTAAACTTAGTAAATGATCAATGCAACCCAACTCACTGATTGCTTCATTCACACGGTTCTTAACTGTGAAAAAGATGTGACGTATCAGGAACTGCAGGAAATTAGAGTATTATCCCAACAGAAACCCATTTATTCAAAGAAAATCATATTCGCTATCATTTCAAAAAATTAATGATAAGTACTTATATTTAAATGAAACAAAAGCAGAATAGATGGCAAGCTATTTGTAAAGACTTCCATTACCTTTAAGTACAAGTGATTTCAGCCTCCTTAGTTCAGGAATGATGGCGAGTGATGAACCAATTTGCTCTTCATTGCAGTTTAGTCGTAGAAACTCAATCTGTTGCACCTCCTCTTTGCGTCTTTCGTAAAGTGCAGAAAAATGGCTGGGGCTGTTTGGAAACACGTCTAAATTTAGCCTGTTGTCTGCTAAGAACACATCTGCAGTGCCAGCAGTGCCTGCTTCCCTGAGCAGCAATTCGGCCATCTTTTACCATCGCTCAGCTGTGTGAGATGCATGTTCCAACAAGTCGGTCAGACATGAGGCTTTTTTCACAACAATGCTCCCTCGAGAATAGGCTGCAAGGTAAAATGATTGGAAAAATGAGACAGCCATAAATTAACATTTTAATTGTATTTCAGAATTATTATTATAAATTACGCATTATATTGTGCATGCATTCCAGTTTGCTCCCCTTCTCATCTGAAGAAAATGACCCATACTGGCGCACAGTCCACAGCATTCCAGTATCATAGTAGTCCAGAGACATGGACAGGTTATTCAATCACAAAGGTAAGACAGTCCAGCTCATCCTGTCCTTCTTTGATTATACACAAAAGTGTATATGTGCAATTGTGTTCTTCGAGTCATTAATGTATTGAGGCACAGTTTGTAAATAGTATGCTTTTATAGAGTTTAGCTTTCAAATATATATTCATGATATGCAGCTGTATCTCTCCACATCTCCTAGTCCCTCATTGCTTCCACGCTATTATACTGCTTAAACAAATTTGAATCTTGCACTGATCAGAACATAAATAAAGGCAAATTACTGCAGACGCTGCAATCTGAAACCAAAAGAGAAAATGTTGGAAAATCTCAGCAGGTCTGGCAACATCTGTAAGGATAGAAAAGAGCTGACTTTTTGAGTCCAGTGATCCTTTGGCAAAGCTAAAAGGCTTAGGAAGTGAGAGATATTTATACTGTGGGGTGAGGAAATGAAAGATGAGCCACAGCCACAAAAACAATGGGAAAGGCTGCTAATGGCAGCTCGTTGAGAGAACAGAAGTTTTGAATGGCCAAACAGCAGAGAAGCTGAAATCAGAATGTAAGTTGTGACAGATGGGAGATATGGGAGGAGAGGAGGTGAGATAGGTGGGGGAGAGAGGTAACATTGGGGAAATGGGAAGCAAAGGAGGAATAAAGGTAAGAAAATGGGGAAGAAAATAGGGAGAAAGAGTGGAGGGAAGAAAAATAAAGAAATAAAAGATAGAGGACAGTTAAAAGTTAAATAAAATGAAAACAAAGTGGTCGAGGTGGGGTAGAGCTAATCATCTGAAGTTGTTAAATTTGATGTTGAGAGCAGAGGGCTGTAAAGTGCCTAATTGGAAGATGAGATGCTGTTCCTCCAGTTTGCGTTGAACTTCACTGGAACATTGCAGCAGGCCAAGGACAGACATGTGGACGTGGGAGCATGATCATGTGTTAAAATGGCATGCAACTGGAAGGTCAGGATCCTGATTGTATATAGACTGATTATATAGACTGAAGGTGCCCAGTAAAGTGATCACGCAGTCTAAGTTTAGTCTCTCCAATACAGAGGAGATCACTGATCAGAACATTCTCTGTTCAACATTAACCCAAAGCTACCATCTTCTGCCACCACTTCTTTGCCATGGACTTCTTTCCTTACGCTTTCAAGGACAGCTGCAGCATTTGCAATCTTAACATGTCCAATCCTAAACTGAGATTTAAACCCCGTCTCGTATCCATCATCATCAACAATCACCTCTGCAACATTTCTCACCACTTAGCAACAACAACTTTCATTTAGTGTGATAAAATGCAGCAATACAATTGTACTAATTAACAAAATGTGAAAGTAGGCCACATAAAGAGATATTAAGACAGGTTAGCCAAAGTGATAGATTTCAAGGAACTTCTTAAAAGAGAAGAGGGAAGTGGAAAGATGTTGGAGAGAATTCCGAGTTCAGGGCCAAGGCACCTGTGGTCAAGCAACGAAAATCAGGATTTGCTGAAGGAGCTCACAGAGATAAGGAGGAATGAGGCAATGGAGGGATTCCTTAAAAAAATCTTCCCCACCTCAGAAGTCAAAATCCTGAAGCTGCTGACATCAAATGATGGAAAAACTTAGTGGGTCAGGTAGCATCTGTGGATAGAAAAACAACAGTTAATGTTTTGGTCTGCAACTGAAAACTTTATATATAATATGTTTTAAGCAAGTACAGGTGTCAGGGAAAGGGAGGGGTGAAAAACAAGGGATATGATGGAATGCAGGAGTGATTTCAATGGATGAAAGAATGGCAATGGTTGAAGCAATAGAACATGAGAACAGCAGTAGGTCAATTAGTCTCTTGAGTCTTTTGTGCCTTCAATGACGCCATGGCTGATCTGTGATCTAACTCCCATCGGCCTTACTAGTAATGGAATATGATATTGTGACTGGACCAGCTATTCACAGAACCAAGGGTAGTACCCTGAACCACAACAAAGATTGAAATTTGAATTGAGTAATAATCTGAAATTAAAAATCTAATGATGACCCTAAAACTGTTGTTGATTGTCAGGAAAAACCATTTGGTTCACTAATGTCCTTTAGGAAAGGAAATCTGACATCCTTATCTGATCTGGCTTATGTGTGACTCCAGATCCACTGCAATGTGGTGGACTTTTAAATGCCCCCTGAAGGACAATTAGGGATGGGCAATAAATGGTGGCCCAGCCAGTGACATCCACAGATTGGTGGCATAGTGAAGAAAGTTATCTAGGATTGCAAAGGGATCTTGATCAATTGGACCAGTGGGCTGATGAATGGTAGATGGAGTTTAATTTAGATAAATGCGAGGTGATGTATTTTGGTAAATCGAACCTGGGCAGGACTTACTCAGTTAATGGTAGGGCGTGAGGAGAGTTATAGAACAAAGAGATCTAGGAGTACAGATTCATAGCTCCTTGAAAGTGGAGTCACCGGTTGACATAGTGGTGAAGAAGGCATTTGGCATCCTTGGTTTCATTGGTCAGAACATTGAATATAGGAGTTGGGATATCTTGTTGAAGCTATGCGAGACATTAGTAAGGCCACACTTGGAACACTGTGTACAATTCTGGTCACCCTATTATAGAAAGGATATTATTAAACCTGACAGAGTGCAGAAAAGATTTAATAGGATGCTTCCAGGAATTGATGGTTCCTTGGAGTGTAGGAGGCTTAGGAGTGATCTTATAGAGGTTTATAAAATAATGAGGGGCATAGATACGGCGGATAGTCAGCATATTTTCCCAAAGGTAGGCGAGTCTGAAACCAGAAGGCATAGGTTTAAGGTGAAAGGGGAGAGATACAAAAGTGTCCAGAGGGCCATTTTTTTCACATAGAGGATGGTGAGTGTCTGGAATAAGCTGCAAGAGGCAGTAGTAGAGGTGGGTACAATTTTCTCTTTTTATAAGCATATAGTTAGTTACATGGGTAAGTTGGGTATAAAGGGATATGGACCAAAAGTGGGCAATTGGGAATAGCTTAACAGTAAAAACTTGGCAGCGTGGACAAGTTGGGCTGAAGAGCCTATTTCCATGCTGTAAACCTCTACGAATCTATCCCATGAAAGAACTTTTTAAAGATCTGTCAATGTCAGAATTAAAATTAAGAATTGATTAAGCATCAATTGCTGTTTCCTATCTTCCAAAGTGTAGAAATATTTCTTAATTTTCTCCTGAAGGAACCTATTTTAATTTTTAAACTATATCCCAGTTTTATACTCCCTATTGGATAGAAATAGTTTCACTCTATTTACTTTCTGATTTTTGGGACTGACTTTTAAATACAGAGAGATATCAGGAAACATTGTTTGAAAAGGGGTAGGTTCAAAATATCCTCCTTGTACCCCCATATGCTAAGGTGTACCTCCTCCCACATTCACCCACTATACACTTATTGGAAACAATGAATCTTAGTGACAGTAGAATTTGGAAAAAAAACTTCTAAAAAGTCATTCATTCATAACTTCACAGTTTGTTTAAATAATCTTTTTACTTCAGTCCAATGTAAGTGACAATCATCTAAATTACTTAAGGTATCAATAGTAGAAACCGCAAAGTACTTGAAAACCACTCCAATTTGTGTAAACAAATATTATGAAATTGACAGCAGAAATCAGAGAGCCAGAGCTGTCAATCAAACATGTTTTCCTGAGATTCAGGTATTTCAACAGGCTAATGGATTTCTGGTCTCTCAGACAAGCTCTATTATGCATTCTTGGCTGAAAGCTCAGTCACCCTTCAGACTACATGTTATGATGGAGATCATCAATAGATCTCCTCGTGGACCTCATTGAGTATTAGCTCCACTAGGCGAGTGCAGGCTCATCCTTTAGAGAAGGAACATGGGAGTTTAAAACCATCCAGGAACACTTCGGCTGGCAATCAATAAAGTCAGGTCCTATCCGAATACTCTAGTCGTTGAATGAGTTTTCTGACATGAGTTTTTATTCCAGTTTTTTTCCTAGTTAATGATTTGAAATTTATTGAATTTAAATCTCACCATCTGCCATGGTGGGATTTGAATCCTTGCCCCCAGTGCATCAGCTTGAGCCTCTGAATTACAAATGCAGTGACACTGCCACAATACCAAGTCAACTGAACTGATGGGGGAGGCCAATCAAGAGTGCATTGAAGCATTCTCATCTAGAGATAAGAAAGGTGTGCAAGAGGATTTCAGCAGCTGCAGATGAGCCAAGCAATGGGCAAAGTCGGGGCAATATTAGAAACATAAAAATGGACGGTCTTAGTGATGGCACATGAGTGTGGTCAGAAACTCAGCTGGTGAAGAATTGGGATGAATTGGATAAATATTGTCCAGCTATTCTGGACAATATTTATTTCTCAACCAGCATAATTTATATTAATGATCTGTGTGAGAATGCAGGAGGCATGGTTAGTAAGTTTGCAGATGATATCAAGATTGGCAGCATAATAATCACTGAAGAAGGTTATCTCGGATTACAATAGGATCTTGATCAAATGAGCTAGAGGGCTGACGAATAGCAGATGGAGTTTAATTTAGACAAATGCGAGGTGCTGCATTTTGTTACTTTGAGCTAGGGCCCGACTTATTCAGTTAACAGTAAGGCATTGGGGACAGTTATAGAACAAAGAGATCTAGAGGTACGTGGTATGGAAGGTCTGAGTTACGAGGAGAGGTTAGGCAAATTGGGACTGTTTTCCTTAGAAAGATGTAGACTTAGAGGAGATCAAATAGAGATGTGCAAGATTATGAGGGGTATAGATAGAGTAAACAGGGTTAAGCTTTTTCTAGGATGGACTCGAATAGCACGGGGGGTCACGGGCTTAAGGTGAGGGGGGTAAGGTATAATTTGGATGCTAGAGGGAATTTTTTCACGCAGAGGGTGGTGGGGGTATGGAATGCACTGCCAAGTAAAGTGGTGGAGGCAGGTACTCTGGAGTTATTTAAGAAATACTTCGATGGGCACATGAACAGAATGGGAATGGAGGAGTATAGAAAACTGATTTAAAATAGGGATCATGAGCCTTGGGAGTCCCTGGGAAGTGTGTAAATAGATGATGATATTGATGTACTTGTTTTTATCCTACAGGTGCTTTAGTCCACCTTGTTGTCTAACAAGGGGCATACACGCGATGGGTCGTGAGAGCGCTGCTCTTGGATTTTTTTTTCGAGAGTATCCTAGTGCTTCACGTCGTTAGTGTATGCTTGACCTCGACCGTTTGATGGGCAACACGACAGCTCAGTGACTATCGCTGTGCTGTGCAGATATATGGATTTGGGCCTGTGTCTGTGGGAGTTTGCGCATTCTCCCCGTGCTTGCGTGGGTTTTCTCCGGGTGCTCCGGTTTCCTCCCACATCCCAAAGATGTGCTCTTAGGCTAATTGGCAAAACAAATTCTCCCTAAATTGTCTCAAATTTGGTTTTTAATCCATAGATCTATAAACATAGACAGGGATCACAGGTAGAGATGGGAACATCGAGGTGGCGGCACCGGCTCGTTGGGCCGAAGGGCCTGTTTCCCGTGCTGTTTTGTTTTTTGTTCATAGCTCCTTGAAAGTGGAGTCACAGATGGACAGAATGATGAAGAAGGCATTCAGCATGCTTGGTTTCATCAGTCAGAACACTGAATACAGGAGTTGGGTCATCTTGTTGAAGTTGTACAAGACATTGGTGAGGCCACACTTGTATAGTTGTCACCCTATTATAGAAAGGATATTATTAAACTAGAAAGAGTGCAGAAGAGATATACTAGGATGCTATCGGGACTTGATGGTTTGAGTTATAAGGAGAGGCTGGATAAACTGGGACTTTTTTCTCTGGAGTGTAGGAGGCTGAGGGAGGATCTTATAGAGATCTATAAAATAACGAGAGGCGTAGGTAAGGTAGAAAGTCAAGATCTTTTCCCAAAGGTAGGGTAGTCTTAAACTAAAGAGCATAGGTTTAAGGTGAGAGGGGAGAGATATGAAAGTGTCCAGAGGGGCAATTTTTTCGCAGAGGGCAGTGAGTGTCTGGAACAAGCTGCCAGAGGTAGTAGTACAATTTTGTCTTTTAAAAAGCATTTACACAGTTACATGGGTAAGGTGGGTATAGAGGGATATGGGCTAAATATGGGTAATTGGGACTAGCTTAGAGATTTAAAAGGGTGGCATGGACAAGCTGGGCCAAAGGGTATGTTTCCATGCTGTAAAATTCTATGACTCTATAATCAAAACACATTTATTAATTATTTTCTGTTTATGTCACCTTAATGTGTTAAAATTGGTTATGACATAGGTCTACAGCCATGAAGGCTACATTTCAAAGTACTCATTTGGAATATCCTAATAATATGAAAGGCAAGCTGCATATATTAATGAAGTCATTCATTCCTTATCAAAGCTCATCTTTTCGACCAAGCTTTTGGATTGACCCTCCCAGCCTATTTTCCTCATATCTTTCAATGAAACGGCTTGAGACAGTTCTTTGCATTAAAGGCGCCATACAAATGCAAGCCGTTGTTGCACAGGAGGCCCAATGCCACCTTCCCATCATGTCCTCATGACGCTATAAATCTTTTTTTAACTGCTAAAAACAGAGAATAAGGTCCCTTTAAGAAAGTGTCGATCTGTTCTTATTCAGGAAGCTGCACGGTGACACTTTATACCCCCGCGAAGTAATCATTCAGGATATGCCTGCTCAAATGCACATTGTTACAACGTTAAATAAATAAAACAAAGCAATACAGGTAGTTTTACATCGTAAGCTGCAGTCGCTCCATGAAAAGAAATCGAAGCGTTCGGCCCACAGATAAAGTTTAAGATAATGGGGGAGGGGAAGCTGAAAAACTCTTCCCGATTCCAGATCAGCGAAATCACACTTACAAACTAAATCCGGACCAAAGTGCCAGCGATTCGGCGGTAGTTGAGGCGATTTGCCAAAATCTTTTTCAAAGTTGAAGAAGCCTGAATCGGTTATGTTTAAGGGAGTCTGAGAGTGAATGTGGGATGTGGTTACACTGCTGTATCGCTCAGTTATTGGAAAGCGCCCGCGGGGCAATTTCTTCCCGCCTCTTGACACTATCCCAGAGTCGATGTTGCAACGTTCCAACGTTAGAATGTCGCAACTTTCCAATGTTCCAGCGACAGAATGTTGCAACGTTACACGGCTGGGATAACCTTTGCTATCTAAGTCTCCCTTAGGGTGATGGACGGATTGCAAGTTTCAGTGGCTCCCAATACCGGCCTACCCACTGTCGCGCTTCCCCTACAAGGCTGACAACAGCTTCAGCCGCCAGCTTTCTACCATGTCCCGCACCTGAGCTCAGCTACTGCCAAGTCCCCAGAGCGACAGATGGTAACACCTCAGCCCAAGCTCAGTTTCCCGCGCCAATAGCTTTGCAAACAGCGACTGAACGAGTTCGCACATGTTGGTAAATTTGTTTCTTTGGTGCTTATGTGTACACCACGCAGATGAACTAAACCGGGTAATTCTGAAATTACTTTGTAGGTTGGGTAATACGCTTTCCGCAAGCTACAAGCCTACGGACCACGAGCTGGTCACAAGCGAGACATTAGTCTCGCGCCTAAGATCCTCACCATGTACTGTGGGCATGGAGGATGGTGAGCGGAACTGATCTCCGAAAGTGTTACTTTTACCAGTACAGCCCGTAACTTACCTGTGTGTTAGATATTGTTTTAACGTTGTATTCACCTTCCCAATACCAAGCGGGCAGATAAGCATATTACCATAGTAATTCTGAATGTTGTTTTGGGAAATAATTTTAATATATTCCCTGACAATTATTAGTATGGTGATAGAATGTTTCTGGGGGCGGGTGGGGAGTGGTACCAGGTAGGCCAGCTGTCAGGCTGTTTATTTCTGCATTGTTACTTTGATCTTGCCACGATGAGAATTGTCAACCATAATTTTCACTATTGTATTAACATGGATGTCATTTAATGAACCTGGCAATCCGCCTGCTCGACAGAAACACTGATGCTGTCAGCTGCTTAATCGAAAGGAAGGCATTCTGTCCAAAGTGGAAATTTTGAATGACAAATTAGTATTAACTCTCGCTCACTGAAGAGACAGCATCTTCGGAGGAAATCATAAACAGTGAGCTTGAAATGGAGTGGAAAATAGTACTATGTTTCTCCTTTGTTTTATCGAACAAAAATTGGTAGGAAACCAATAAATCTTACTGCTCATACTATTCTGTTCATTCATGTATTTTGTACTGGTTTATAATACCTTGTCTTGCTATATTATTTGTCAGTCCGCCTTCCTTAAAGACAGGGAAATACACAAGATTCTGTAACCAGTACAAACAACAGATATTCAACTTACGCCCTCCCTCGTTGTTGTTTAACTGGACAATGGAAATTAAAAGTGCAGTCCAGATCATTTGAGAATGATGTCCACTTCAATTTACATTAAGTAATATTGTATCCAAGAGGCTACCTAGTGTAAAATTTGTGATATTTTTAAAAACATGCATGATGCTGTCAGGTATTGTTTTGTGCTTTGATAAAGGGTCATCTGGACTCGAAACGTCAGCTCTTTTCTCTCCTTACAGATACTACCAGACCTGCTGAGATTTTCCAGTGTTTTCTCTGTTGTTTTGTTCTGGGTCCCTGACAATACTATTAAGATAGCCTTCCAAGCCTTAAAATGCTGGCAACATGAAATAACACTAACAAGCTTTTACTGTGAAATACTGCATTTTATGTGTGTATTCTTATTTTTATTCATTCTCAGATTGTGCATGTGCCAGTAATTCTGGTATTCATAGTTGTTTGCTCTGATTTGGCAATTTTATACAACTGGCTTACTTGGTCACTTCAGAGTGCAGTTTGATACTAGCAAGGTTTGTGTGAGAGACTGGAGAAATATAGACAGATCAGCTCAGGGCAATAAGTTTTCTTCTCTAAAGAACATAATTAACCAACTGGACTTTTATGATTTAGTAGCTTCATGTTGGATGTACAAGTAACTGAGAACGGAAAAATGACATGAGGATTATGCTAGATCTGAGCTTGAAAGACATCTCTAATTTCACATTGTTATTATTCCACAATACTCTTCTGCAAAAATATATTCAGGTAGTCTTCTTAACAGGAGTTTGAGGACTTGGAAATCCTGAACCTTCCCCCGGTTCAGTTCTGTATTATATGTCGTTCAGTTGTGCAAACAGGGAAGCATTACTGATGAGTTGAGCTAACACATACCATAATTACAGACATAACAATCTACAATGAAAACTTGGAGGATTTCACTAGGGTTCAATGTTTTTATTTAATTTACACTCCTTCCCCAAAAAGAATGGGATGGGATTGTTGTTGGTGCAGGCTCATTGGGCTGAATGGCCTTTTTCTGCACAATATGGATTCTATGATTTGATTCTATCTTAAATCTTCTGTAAGTCTTGGGAAGCGCTCAGTTTCTGCATGTCCATCAGCAAGAGTTTTAGTGGAATAGGGATTCTTATGGGGTAGATGTTCTACTAATCTTCGTCCATTGGAGACAGACATAGAATTATAGAATCCTTACAATGCAGACAGAGGCCATTCAGCCCTCCAAGCCTGCATCGACAACTATCTAACCCAGGTCCTGTCCCCGTAAACCCTGCAAATCTCCCCTGTACTAAGGAACACTTGAGCATGGCCAATCCACCTAACCTGCATATCTTTAGACTGTGGGAGGAAACCCACGCAGATACAGGGTGAATGTGCAAACTCCACACAGACAGCGACCTAAGGCTGGAATTGAATCTGGGTCCCTGATGCTGTGAAACAGCAGAGCTAAAAAAGACTTAAAATTTTTTAAAAAACTCCATTACTAAAATTACAAAGTTAATAGACCGTAAGTCAAAGTTGGTGTTGAAGAATTATTACTGTCAGTCACAGTTAAATCTTTCTCTCGTCTTCCTGTTTGCAGAGGCAGGAAAATCAAAATCAAAAAAAAGCGTCAGTTATAAAATTACACACATGCCGAAGGTGGTAACATTTTAAACAATGTAAACATTTTAAACTGAACAATGTTTCTTACATTGACAGGTCCATGTATACAGTAGAAAGTTCAGGAAGTGTCACCATTCTTCCTCTGCTGCCCATTGCAAAGGTAGCCAAGTGCAGTTCAAAAACTTCCAGCCAATGGCTTGAGGGATTACTCAGCTGACTGTATGATTGGTTCGCAGCTGGCTGGGAATGTCCAATGGTACTGCAGGAGGTCGGGACATCATCTGTATGTCTGGGAATCAGAGCGAGGCTCATTCTTTTCCGCTCTGAGCGAGTGTGTGAGTTGGACAGCAGAGTACGGCCTGCTTCGCCGCACAGGTAAAATCAGCCCCAGCACCTTCCCTCCCTTCACTGGGCAGCCGCGATTCTGAATCCCTCCCCTCACCCGTCGGATTAGCCTGGGGACCGGCGGGAAGCCTCACACCATGCGGGCTGCATCCGACAGATGCGAGGGAGGCTCGAGGCCTAGGCAAGCAGGCCTTTGGACGAGGGGAGTAGGGGTAGCCCGGGCATCGCCCTCGTTCTCCCCTCCCCGCCCCCCTCAGAGTGTTGATTCTACCTCTGGGGACGATTCTGCCGCCGTTAGTTGCTGGTTGATTGAGGAAGGGGCGAAGACGCCTCCAGTCGGAGTCCTATCCCCCATTCCGCACGCGCGCCCTCCACGTGCATTGGAACGGTCTCGATTGTTAACGCGGTCCGGGAGAAATGTCACCGCGTTCGTTTTCGGAACGTTGGCGGCGCCTCCGTTCCATGGACTGTCCACTCCCGCCCCGACCCCGCATCGCATGCTGCTGCGAACCTTCTCTTTGATCCTCAGCACGTCTCCCTCCTAGGCTAACTCATGAAAGAGTGGCCTACAGCCTGGAGCTACCCCTCACTCTCAATCCACTCAACAATCCTTGCATTACAGCAGATTCTATTTTATAATATATATCGTATAGTTGTGCAATTTGTTTTGGTATATCGATCTAAGATAATACTCGTATTTTTATTTACTTGCTTAGTTTGGGTAGGTTAAAAGTTTCCATTTAAACTGACCTTATTGATTTTTTTCTTGTGTAATTTTTTCTCCCATTTTCTTGAATTTTTTTTGGAGAAACTTTGCTTAATACGTGCTGTATTAAGCATATGACGGTACAAGTGGCTTGAAGACCTGCTTATGAATGGGTTGGTGATTAAGGAAGCAAGTTTCTCACTTTTCAAAAACCTGTTTGACACATTGCTGTGGAATCATGTTCCAAAAGGATTTTTCTGTGTATCTATACAGAAAGAATGTACCACATCACACTATTTATTAAGGTCCTGACATTTGGAGGCTTTTGTTGGGTCACTCCCACCCCAAGTTTTAACTGCATTCTCCTTTACCTCCTCTTCTCTAATTTACTGCCATAATATTGCTGGATTTTGTGGGTTAAGCTGTAATGACTTATTTTGATTTTGAACTGTTTCATAATGACCACACAAATCTACAAACTTGCCTAGTGGTTGGTGGGTAGGGCCAAAGATAGGTTGGGAGCTGAGTCCAGTGCTTTAACATCTAAATGGAAAAAACTGATCAATTTGTTTGGCTTTTGTGATGTCTTGGCACAGGATGGGTTATTGGCTAACATTGGTTCGTAACATTGCATAAGGAAGTACATATTTAATGGCAAGAATCTATGCAATTCCTGTCTCCAGAGATGTTATGTATACAGTGGTGATGGGCACATCAGCCTGTCTGGCAATGGAATCTTTGCTAGATTTAGTAACATTAACAGAGTAGCTGTTGGTCATGGTGATACATTTCTGTCTTCAGTGGCCATATTATCCTTCTCCATCAGACTGTCATCAGAGTGCTCTAAATACCTCCATCAACCAAAAATACTAATCTGGCTGTTAAAATCTGTCCAGCAGCAATACCAGCACCTGTGCTTAACTGCTGCTGGAATAGGTAAAACACATTTGTGGATGATGTACTTGAGCAAACATTGATATTTTCTCATCACCTGAAGGCTTCCTACACAACAAACAGTAACTAATAATCTTCGTACTGTGTCCCAGTGCCTTCAAGATAGCATTAATTGACCTGGGGAGAAAATGAACCTGTGGTTAGGTGACTAGCTTTTTTTTAAAACTGTACGCAGAAGTGAAGCCTAAAGTGCAGAGAGTACACAAGTTTAGCAGAAAGGTAAGTTGAATAGAAATCCTAAAATGGAATTCTCTTGTTTTATTTTTAGAATGCGTTACGTTGCAGCTTACCTCCTCGCCGTGTTGGGCGGCAATGAAGCCCCATCTTCAAAGGACATCAAGAAGATTCTTGACAGTGTTGGTATTGAAGCTGACGATGAGCGGCTGAATAAGGTATTGTGCTTTTGTAGATACTTGAGTGTTGCAATAGGCTGAGTTCTGACTTTCTCTGGAGATAATGTTCTTTTAAATGTATTTCAGGTCATCAGTGAGCTGAAAGGCAAGAATGTGGATGATGTTATTGCTGCTGGTAAGCAATCTCAGTCAGACTCTTAAAATTGTTGAGATGTTCACAAAGTGCTTACTGACATGAAGGTTCAAAAAAACTCCTGTGAAATGCAATGCCTGCACACACAATGAAAAGTGTGGGTGAGAATCCAAAGGGCAAAAAAGTAACTAGGGAAAGAGTAGGGCTTCTAAGGATCAACAAGGTCACGTGTGTGCGGATCCACATGATATGGTGAGATGCTAAATTAATATTTCTCTTCAGTACTTACTGTTGGGAAGACATGGATGTTGGGCAACTTGGGGAAATAAATAGCGATGTGTTGAGGAGTGTACGTATTACAGAGAAGGAGGTGCTAGAAATTTTAAAGTGCATTAAGATAGATGAATCCCTAGGACCCGATGAAGTTTATCCTGGATGTTGTGGGAGGCTAGAGAGGAAATTGAGAGTCCTGTAGCGGAGATATTTGAATCATCAAGAGCCAGAGGTAAAGCGCCTGAAGATTGGAGGAGTGGTAAATGTGCTTTTGTTTAAGAAGGTCTGCAGGGAAAAGCCTGGGAACTCTAGAGCCTAACATCTGTAGAGGGTAAGTTATTAGAAGGTATTCTGAGAGAATGTTACTAAAGACACCTGTTGGACTTGAACCTGGTGTTGAGAGACCTTTTTACCTTGATCACAGAAGACAGGGTGGTTGTAGAGAGTTATTTTTCATGCTGGAGGTCTGTGACCAAAGTATGCCTCAAGGATCTGTGTTGGGTCCTTGTTATTTGTTATTCATATTGATGATTTGGATGAGAATATAGAAGACATGGTTAGTAAGTTTGCAGATGACACCGACATTGGTGGCATAGTGGCAATCAGTTGGGGGGGGGCAGTGGGCTGATGAATGGCAGATCGAGTTTAATTTAGATAAATGCAAGGTGATGCATTTTGGTCAATTAAACCAGGGCTGGACTAACTCATTTAATGGTAGAGTGTTGGGAAAAGTTATAGAACAGAGATCTAGGGGTACAGTTCATAATTCCTTGATAGTAGAGTCACAGGTACTGAAGAAGGCATTCAGCATATTTGGTTTTGTTGATCAGAACATTGAATACAGGAGTTGGGACATCTTGAAGTTATACAAGACATTGGTAAGGCCACACTTGGAATACTGTTCTGGTCTCCCGATTATAGAAAGAGTGCAGAAGAGATTTACTAGGAAGTTACTAAGACTTGACCCTTTGAGTTATAAGGAGAGGCTGGATAGACTGGGGATATTTTTTCCCTAGAATGTAGGACACTTAGGGGTGAAGTTATAGAGGTCTATGAAATAATGAGGGGCATAGATAAACTAGATAATCAATATCTTTTCCCAAAGATAGGGGAACCTAAACCTAGATGACATAGATGTAAGGTGAAAGGAAGAGACACAAAAGGATCTGGGGGCAATTTTTCCTCCACAGGGTGATGAGTGTCTGAAACAAACTGCCAGAGAGTGTAGAGGCAAGTACAATTTTTTTAAAAAGCATTGGGTGGCACTGTAGCACAGTGTTTAGCACTGCTGCTTCACAGCTCCAGGTCCTGGGTTCAATTCCTGGCTCGGATCACTGTGTGGAGTTTGCACATTCTCCTTGTGTCTGCGTGGGTTTCCTCCTGCAGTCCAAAGATGTGTGGGTTAGGTTGATTGGCTATGCTAAAAAATTGCCCCTTAGTGTCCAGGATGTGTAGGTTAGAGGGATTAGTATGTATAGTATGTGGGGATGTGGGGGTAGTGCAGACTTGGTGGGCCAAAGGGCTTCTTTCTGCATTGTAGGGTTCTATCATTCTATGATTCATTTTTTTTTTTAAGAGCAACACAGCACGGGAAACAGGCCCTTCGGCCCAACGAGCCCGCGCCGCCGTCATAACTATAAAGTAGCAATTCCATTATCCTATTATAGATTTAGGTTATTCCTAATATGGAAGACTCTCACTATAGGGACAATTTGTTTCCCAATCAGCCTAAGAGCGAATTTTTGGGTTGTGGGAGGAAACCGGAGTGCCCGGAGAAAACCCACGCAACCACGGGGAGAACGCGCAAACTCCCGCAGACACCGGCCCAATTCCAAGTGTCTGCACAGCCACATCGATAGTCTCTGAGCTGTCATGGTGCCCTTCAGATGGTCCACATAAAGCACTCATTTACGACATGAAGTACCAGGCAACCCATGAATCAACATCCAAGAGCTGTACTCGCACCACCTGCCGAATGCATGCTCAACGTTGGTCAAGTATGGACCGAATTACCTGTGGAAAAAAGCCGTAGTTAAACAGTCCTACTATATCCCTCTATCTGCATACCGCTCATGTGGCTGTCCAAGAGACCCTTAAACAGCCCCAGCGTGCCTGCTCCCACCACCTTACTCGGCAGTGCATTCCACACCCCCACTACCCTTTGTGTGAAAAACTGCCCTCTAATATTCGTCTTATACATAGCCCCCCTCACCCTATGGCCATGACCCCTCGTCCTATCCATTTCTGAAGGTGGAAAAAGTTTACCTCCATTTACTCTATCTATACCCCTTATAATCTTATACACCTCTATGAGATCCCCTCTAAGCCGACGTCTTTCAAGGGAAAACAACCCCAGTCTATCTAATCGTTCCTCATAAGACAGTCCTTCCATACCAGGCAGCATCCTGGTAAACCTCCTCTGCACTCTCTCCAAGGACTCCACATCCTTCCGATAGTACGGCGACCAGAACTGGACGCAGTATTCCAAGTGAGGCCTAACCAACGTTCTATACAACTGCAACATCAAACTCCTACTCTTGTATTCTATACCCTTTTCTATGAAAGCTAACATACTATACGCCTTCTTTATCACCTTCTCCACCTGTGAGGACACCTTCAGAGACTTGTGAACCTGCACCCCCAAGTCTCTCTGCGTCTCTATACTCCGAATAGTTTTACCTTTTATCCTATAACTCTCTTCTACATTTTTCCGGCCAAAATGCATCACCTCGCATTTATCCGGATTAAATTCCATTTGCCATCTATCTGCCCAGTCTACCAACCTATCTATGTCCTGTTGTATTGCCTGACACTGCTCCTCTGTACCCGCCAATCCAAGCATCTTGGTGTCATCAGCAAATTTGCTGATCTCACCACCTACCCCAACTTCCAAGTCGTTTATGTAGACCACAAATAGAAGAGGACCTAGTACTGAGCCTTGTGGCACTCCACTAGTGACAGGCTTCCAGCCGGAAAAAGAGCCTTCCACTACTACCCTCTGTCTCCTCCTCCCGAGCCAGTTCTCGACCCATCTACATTTAGACAGTTACATGGCTAAAATGAGTATAGAAGGATGTGGGCCAAATGTAGGCAATTGGAACTAAGTGATTTTAAAAGGAGGGGGGGGGTGGTGACATGGACAAGTTGGGCTGAAAAGCCTGTTTCCATGCTATAAACCTCTGATTTTAGTCACAAAATTCTTACTGTAAACTAGTGGCCTCAGTTGCTGCTATTTGTTTTTGATTGAGGTTAAAGTAACAGATTTAAGACACTCGCCCACATCAAGCCCTGCTGCCTCCGGAAGCTTGTCCACTAAGGCTACTGTTGACAGTTTTCTGGAAAGTGTTTAAAATGAGTGCAATGCCAATGGATGGCATCCTTGATATAGCTGGTTAGAACATGTTAAAATCAAAAATCTGGAAGAAAACACTGGGTGTTGGTTCTAGAGACTGTTTGCTTATTCAAGAGGGGATATATTGCAGATTAAGAAAAAAGTAACCAGATGTGATTTTTGGAACAATGCCTTGTTTGAGCTGTGTTAGAAAGACACTGCCAGATAATTCACTTGCACTTTATGATGGTGGACAGCAGAATGGAAATAGCTCTGATAGGTTCTTAATTTAAAAGCCCTTGGTTATCGCACTTGGCTTGAAGAGATGATGTCTTGTGCAAAAGTGATCGCAGTAGTCATTATAATTACACCAGATATCCTGTGATTTTTGGATGTGGTGATCAAGGACTTCAGGTCAAAGGGACTTGAATTTAGAGAGGGACCATGATGAATTGCAATGACATTGCATGGATGAAATGGTTATTTGCCTGGAAGAAAGGTATCAGTAAATTTATCATTTGCCAATAAACTTATTGGTAGAATTGCCACCCATGGGGTTAAAGGCACAGGGGATAGAGGTTTACTGATGCAACAAAAGCTGAGCATGTTAGTGGACAGTTGTTTTTCTGACTGGAGGAAAATCTATGATGTTCTCTAATGGTTGGTATTACGCCCATTGTTCTTTGACTTGTATAAAAAAGGTTGTAGATGACCCAGAACTTGGAAATGCAGTGAAGAAGATGCTGGAAGACTTGATGGCTTAAGTGCATGTCAGATGCTGCATAGTATGGAGTAGTAACGATGAGGCATGATACAAACTAAACAGTACTGTTTAAAAAGTGTACAGGAGCAGAGTACTGGGGATTTATGTAATGCATCTTTGCAGATGGCAGGACAGCTTGATCAGGTTGATTTTATAAATAAAAGCATAAATAACAAAAATATCCAATTTGCACTAAACCTTCATAAATCATTGGACCCTATCGTATGGGAAGGATATCAAGAGCTTAGTAAGGATCTAGAGCAAATTTACTGGGGGTGGGGAACATCAGTATCAGAAGAAGTCAGTGTTGCTTACAGTGAAGGATAGAAGGTTGGGAAAGGTATGATAGAGGTGTTCAAAATTGAGGAATCTTGATAAAATGTGAAAAATCTCCAATGGCAGGCAGGCCAGTAACCAGATGAGAGAGATTTATGGTAATTGGTGAAAGAAAGGACAAGCTAAGTATTTTTGCATGTCCGTAATGTGCTGCCTGTAGGCTGCTGGAGACAGATTCTAACAGTTTCTGGGTGAGAAGTTTGCAGGGCAACAGAATGATAACACATTGGGCCAGATGGCCTCCAGTACAGTATTCTAGGTCAGTTCTTTTTTAAAAACAAAATGACTTGTGGAGGAAGAATGAATAAATAAATCTCGATGTTGAAAGTTTTGTGAACCTGGTATTTAAGACACTGGGAAATGTCCTTGGTTTGAGGCATCTCCCAGCAGTCCAGGGAGGGAATGCTTTCTTCACAAATCACCTAGTCCAAAGGAGAGATGAGCAATGGTTAAAATTGTCATTGAGTTCCCTTTATAATTAAACCGGGTAAGTTGCGCGGAATCATCAGCCTTGGCTTAGTGATGTATTTGTGCCTCAGACACAGGTTGTGGTATCAAGGCCCAGAGTTGACCATGTGATATAGGCTGAAACTTCAATGTAGTTTTTGTATGCATGCTAACAGAAGTAATGCGTTATTTCAGCTTTGATTTTAATCAAGGTCTCATCCGCCCTTTAAAGTGGGCATTGAAGATCCCATGGCAATATTCAAGGAACTGAGTGGTTTCCTAATGTCCTGTCCACATCACTAAGGCAAATTTATCTAGTCAGTATTTGAAGTGATTTCTTGTTCTGTATTTGTTCCCTATATTACAATCATAACAATACTTGCCTCATTAACTGAAGTGATAATTTTTGCTTCCTACCGTTATTCTGGTTGATCATAGAATCACTTCAATGCAGGAGGTGGCCATTCAGGCCATCGAGTCTGCACTGATGACAATCCCGCTTGGGCTGTAACCCCACATTTTTACCCTGCTAGTCTCCCTGACCCTCGGGGGCAATTTCACATCACCAATCCACCTAACCTGCACCTCTTTGGATTGTGGAAGGAAACCAGAGTACCTGGATGAAACCCGTGCAGATCGGTGGGAGAACGTACAAACTCCACATGGTCACCCGAGGCCAGAATTGAACCCGGGTCCTGCTGTAGGGCAACAATGCTCACAACTGTGCTACTGTGCTGTCCTAGATCTAATGCTTTTGTTGACTACCATTTATAAGAGTTTACGTCTAATGCACTATTTCCTATAAATGTCACTCATGATTACTATTTCTTGCCATTAATTTAATGATTGTGTTTAACATCTATTTATTAGAAAGTAGTTGCATTTATATAGCACCTTTTTATGTACTCTGAGCACCGCACGATACAAGTACTTGAGAAGTTTAGTCTGTTGTAATGTAGGTAGCTAGTTTGCACAGAAAGCTCCCACAAATGGAAATGAAGTTATGACTAGATGATCTCCTTTTGGCTGGTGTAATTGAGATGAAAGTTGGCCAGATGCTGGAGTGTGTGGAGAGAGCCTTGATTAAATATTTTGTAGCAAATATAATGCTGCACTGGTGTGTCAGCCTAGATTTTGTTTAAATTCTGGGTGGGACTCCCTTCTCAAACAGGAGAGCTGTTATTATGATCAGACTTTAGGCAAGTGTTCTTCTGAAATTACTCTGTGCATTGTCAGTGCAGTGACAAATTAATGTACTTCATTGCAGAATTACAGAATGAGAAAGGACTCTTGAGGAATGTGCTAGAGGATAAATGGAAATCTGTTGGGATGACCAAGTCTTTAGGTGCTGAGAAAGAAGAACATCCAGCATAATTTAAAAAGGATGGGGGAAATGATGAGAAGGATATAAAGAGGAGACAAGTTACTGTTAGAGCAGATGTATGCAAAGAGGTTTAGAAAATTCAAGGGGCATGGACCCCAGAACATGGATGTCATGTTCAGCATAAGTTTAGAAAATTGAATAACATGCTGGCTCAATTCAATTCTGTCCTTCCCCATAATCCATGATTTCCTGAATGCTCAAAGATCACTCATCAATCTGTGCCTTGAACATGCTCATCAATTATAACATTGTGTGGAAGCTCCAACTAATAGAAACAGCCTCTCTGCATCTGCCATGTCAAAATCTCTAAATGTTATATTAAAGTCCAGAGAATGTAGGCTATTTATATGGAATTTCTCCTTTCATGCCAGGGATCAATCTAATGAACTTTCATTGCTCCCTAAAACGCTTTGGGCAGGGAAATCAAAAACCCTGTAAGTGAGTTCAAATTTCTTAGTTTTGTACATCAACCTAGCAGCAATAAAGTTAACATACAATTTGGCTTCCTAATTGCTTGTCATATCTGCATTTTAACTTTGATCTGTGTACAAAGACCTTCATTCCTCAAAACCAATATTGCCTTTTTTTAAAAAAAAGTTTCCTATTTTCTCCTATTAAATTCTGCATTTTCCTCAGACTGTAGTCCATCTGCTATTATGTTCTCCATTCACTATATCCTTTTGCAGCAACTTTTATGTCCTCATTTCTTTCTTATCCAGACATGTATGGTCAGCAAACTTGGATCAGGGTTCTGTGTGTAAAACATCCATGTCATTGATATGTATTGTTAAGTGGCTGGCATCCAAACATTGGTTTTTGCAGTACTTCACTAATTTACAGCCTGAAAATGGACCATTTCTTCAAAAGCTGTTTCCTTTCCAGTTAATCTCTATCATTAATCCATGCTCAAATGTTGTCCCCAGTCTCATGAGTATTAATCTTTGTGCAAGGGTTGTAATGGAGTTAGCTGTAGTTTTGAGGATTGGTCACTAATGCCCATTCTTACAAATATGAAAGCATTAACTTGGACAATTAACAGGTAAGTTTGTTTAACATCTGTTAGGGGAATTTTTTTAAATGATGAATCTATAATGTGCCTAAGTGTGTAAATGTTAAAAATAGCAAACACAGATTTGAGAGGGGACTATTTTGCGTGATTTTGGAGAGAAGGCAAATATCAGTGAAAGGCAGTAGGTTTGCTGCACTTGGACTTCAAGCTTCAAGGATCCTTCCCTTTGATATTCACCCCACCACCACCATCACCAACATTGCTGTTTTGTTCAAGCACTTGACTGTTTCCATTTTTCTGTCTGTGGCAGATTGTCAGCCCATGCCCCACACTACCACTGCATGCTTGTACTAGAAATTAGTTGGCATTAGCTTTGGAATCTGGAGAGATGGGGATTGCAGAGGGGTTGTGTTGTACCTTCACAAGTATAGAAACATTGTTAACCAATTGCTTCATTTTTAGGCAATGCCAAGCTTGCCAGTGTCCCTGCTGGAGGTGTTGCACCTGCTGCTGCTACAGGTGGTGCTGCTCCAGCTGCAGCTGCTGTTGGTAAGTGCTTGACCTGTTAAGTTCAGCCTATTTGAAGATTGGGGGTAAAATATAAATATGCTGTAGAACTGAATGCACAAGTTGACTTGCAACTGTAAAGATTCAAGCTTGAGGTAGATGTGGGTTTGTAGATTTGTAGCTACAACTTATTTATCTCTAATTATTTAGCCAATGTGCCCACTTTTACAATACATAGTACTGTAAAGCACTGGACTTAATTGTTTTCAACAGCATCACCAGGAAAGAATTGGTGGCATTTAACAATGGCCATTCTTGAGAGATCAAGGTGCTTGTGTTAGCAGTAACTGAGGCCACAAGCTTAGTAAAGGCTCTGCTCGCTTGATTGATAACCTTTGGTGGTTTTTTATAAAACTTTAATTCATTTTAGAGCAGTTTCTTTTGCTTGTCTTACTTATTTTGAATATCCAGGGTGGGGGTAATAAATTCTGGCTGAGGTAGCAGCATCTGCATCCTGTGGAAACAAAATTTTATTAGATTATGTGACTGTACAGAAATGAAGATCTTAATTTTTAACTTTCTAATTTCAGTTGAAGAAAAGAAAGAGGAGAAGAAAGAAGAGTCTGAAGAATCAGATGATGACATGGGCTTTGGCCTCTTTGACTAAATATAAAACTGTCATTAAAATAAACTATTCTGTGTTTTAATAGATTGTCCCTTGTGTTTGTACAGAGGTATATATGGGGTTATCAGCAAGCCAACAAATGAGCAGTTAAAACAAATGGACTGTGGATTTGCATGTGCTTCATGGACTTCTCTATCACATGATCTTTGAGCTGTAGTTTGCACCTTGTGTACAGACCCAAAAGTTGAAGATTTTGGATATGCTGACCATCCAAATAAGCTATTAATGTTTCACTCCTTGTCACCTCTGCTCTCTTCCCCTTACTTTCCAATTCAGATGAAGGGTCTAAAACCATGAGTATTACTATGTACTGAATTGTGTATAATCACCATTTTTGACTTCTAATGGTTTACTATGCAGGAGTACTGTGCTTAGTCAGAGCCATAGATTTGGGGCTCGGTTTCTATTCAACTTGTTTTCATTATAGCTGGATTGGTGCAAAGTGGGTACTGTGGTTGACCATCTTAGTAATGGAGTGCTGCTGCTTGTATACACAAGATGTGCCATGGTGCTGTGTTGAAGAGCTGTCAATAACTTCATCCAGACTTGAGGATCAAACTGCTTGAAGATTGCTGGCCTTTGAGTGTCCTGTCCTCTGTTTCCATCTCTGAGCTGAGGGAACCAGGAAGTGAAGAAAACAGGTTTTAATTTCGGAGAGAGATTTGGCTGATGAGCTGGTGCACAGCTATTGTCATGGATGATGCATTTGAATAAGACTTCTGGTTAAAAATATTTGCTTCTGCTGCCTTTTCAAGAAGAGTGCTGAGGACACCACCTTGAGCAAGCATGTGTCACCTGTTTTAAATGGGTCACCCGTATTGTAAACGGTGACTCCACAATCAAGATTCTTCCACAAGAGGCAGCATCTCCATATTCACCCTGTTAAGATTTCTCAGAATCCAGTGTTTCAATCACATCACACTTCTAAACTTCAGGTATAATCCTGATCTGTTCATTTTTAAATAAGACAACCCATCCGTTTCAGGTATTCATCTGGTAAATCTGAACTGCATCCAAGGTTTTTATACTCTTAAATAAGGTGACTAATTACTTTCAGATCCTGGAACCCTGCTGTAATTTCTTTAATAGCTTCTAACATTTTCCCTACAAATATTAAGTGGACTGGCCTTTAGTTTGTCTTTCTTATTGAATAATAGGACTGTCTCTGAATTTATGGAGTTAGAAAATTAAAACCAAAGCATTGACTATTTTGCTAGACGCTCATTTCTCTAGGAAGAAGTCCAACAGGCCATCTGTGTAGTGCTGCTTTTTGCTCTTGTAGTGAGAACTCTGAATCTGTACAGATTCAAACAATAGTGTGAGTTGGATGTCTCAAAAATCTGAGCAAGATAAACATTGCAAATAAGAGAATTCAGTTGGGCTAAATGGAGGAGGAGGAGGACTATATTTCACTTCTGGCAGTGATTTGAGGTTTTCATGCTGCAGATCTCAAAACAATGAGACTGAGGGTAATGAAAGAATAGTACATTTATTATATACAATTGGACATTTTTCCTTAAATACCCTGCATAAAACTATCCAAGTGGTGTGCTTTGGAAATGGAGGATGCTTATTTTCCACAATCTCAGTAATAACTGCTGGTATACAGCAAATGGATTATGGAGATAAAAATTGAACTACATGAAGTCAAGTGGGAAGAGACTTGTGTGAAACATTAACACACTGACATAAGCCAGTTGGAACAAGTGGCCTGTTGGTGCAGTTTAAAGTTCATGTGAAAATTGTACAATATTTGATAATTATGCTTGTATTCCACATTCTCATAATGCAACAGTTCATTGTGGAAAATATCTCTTGAGCATGCAACCAAGAAGTTCCAGATTTGAGTCTTTTCAGCCAGAGTAGAAGTTAGGCTTTGCAGTCGGCCTCTAGACTAATGAAGAGGAAAATTAGTGATATTGATCAACTATCTACTGTCTTTGAAGTGCATGAAGTCACATTGTCTCAACTGTTAGATTCATGGTAAAAACCCTGTCTTCAGTGTGTTGGAGTTTATTGAATATTTTGACACTGCAACCTTGTGGACTGGTAGCTCATTTGCTCTGCTTTTGTATTTGTTGTACTGAATTTCTCGCCCTTGTGTTTTTATGTTGGCTGCATGTAATTCATGTCAGCATATTTTGGGAGTTTCAGATTCTGTAAACTTGGCCCTGACTATATCTGAATTTTATGCAGCCTTTGAAACATTGTGTCTTACTTTGATATTTTATTGGGTTGCATATTCATCATGCCCAAGTTATGGGTTATGTGACTAAAACAGGTTTGTGGGAGGTGATAGTTGACCATATTATGCCTCATTCATCAATTAATTATGGTAATCACTTGTGATAATACTGTATAGGCACAGAAAAGAACAGTTGTGCTTGCAACAGATTAATGTCAAATGTGGGATTTTGTCTGTGAGGTCGAGTTCTATTTGCTTCCTCAGCCTATTCAGCATGGAGTACTGGCCACTGCTCAGTGGCTAGCACTTTAGTAGACATACATTCAACAAATAGCTAGGCTGACATTCTGATGCAATGTTGAGAGTGTCATATCTTTTGGATGGAATGTTAAACATAAGGCTCTTTACCCTCAGATGGACATTAAAAAAATCCCACTGCACCATTTTTGAAGAAAGTAAAAGGTACTATATAAATGCATGTTATACCTTTGGACAAATCTCAATGTCATTTCCTGGCTTTGCAGACAGCTATTGAAAGGTGACTAGCTGTTTAATGTACTTGACTTCAATTTATCCATGTTACTGATTATAAAATATCTTTAATTTCCCACCAGTGTTGCCCTAATTTTAACTGAGCTCCCTTTTTAAAGAGCTGCTGTGCACAATATAAAATGATGCAAAGATTAATTGACAAGAACAAAGTCCTTATTAGACCAAATCTTTAGCATGTGATTTATAAATGTATCACATCTGTCACTGGTTTGTAATTGGATTATCTATTTTAGACTAATGCATGTTTTTCTACCATCTCCTATACAAGTTAATTCTGTGCTGTTACAGTTCCATCTGCATTCCCAGTAGCTCACCTAATGGACTATTCATGAGTCAACATTAACAACTTGACTCCAATTATATTGCAATGCAGCATGATGCTCTGAATTCTCCAATCTGCTTGTGTTCCTATGAGCTTTTCAACAAGATTGTCACCTGTTGAATCCATTTAATTACTAATGTTGCATTTTATCTTAATTAAATGTCAAATAGACCATTTTGGCATTATTATTGTTGGTGCAACAGTGAAACTAGGAAAGGATTATTTTGCCTTTCACTGGATTAGTGTGCAGTTTTTCCCCTCAACTTTCCTATTGATCATTCCTGATGGTACACCTCCAATACTACACTTGAGTATTAAGTTATTATCACTTCACTGTTTTTAGGGCCTAAGTTGGCTTCCATGTTTCCTACATTGCAATGACAAAAAATATGTAATTGGCATTTAAAGATGTTCTGGGATCGTGACATGCTAAATAAATACAAATCTTTAACTGGCTTTTTCATGCAAGTCAACTCAGTGAGTAGAGAAGGCAGTTCAATCATTTGCAGTAAGAAGTTGAATCCAGTAGGTTTTGATAACCATGCTAATGTATTTTTCAGAATAAACTGATTTGAAATAGGGAGCCTGTTATATTTGTCTTTTGTCTCTCAGCCTATGCATACTGAGTTTAACTGTTCAAATATCTACAGAAGCTAAATTGGTTTATTTGGTTCTTGGCCCTTTGTGGTGTCTGCGACTCCCAATTCAATGTAACATGCATTTATTTGTTGGCCTAATGGAGAAAATCCAAATTGGTTTGCAATAGTCCCTAGTTTATTCTCATGATTAATTCCCATTTGTCCAACTTAAAAATTGATGGAAATCCATGTGAACAAACTTGTAAAAATGGGTCTATTAGTCAGTCTGATCCTAGAGTCTTCGTAGAGGTAAATGTAAATAGCAACTTGATAATTAAATCATTCCCTATTCCTTCACTGCATGCCTGGCCCTGAAGAATCAGTTAGTTATATCTTGGAGTTGGCAGTTCAAAAATCTGGTCAGTGCCTTAATTCTGAATATGCAGTACTTCTGTGAATGAATGAGGCAAGTGTTTGAAATGAATGTTTGAATTTGTCACTTAAAGGAGGGCTAATGTAAAGTAGCTGTTAAAGAAGTGTGGGCATCTCTGCCTGAGCCAGCATTTATTACTAGTAGCCCTTGAGTATAGTTTGGAGTCAATCACATTGCCTTGGATCTGGAGTCACATCACCAGATAAGAACGATAGGTTTCCTTTCTTAGGGGACATTAATGAACCAGCTGGGTCTTTACAACAAATGGCAATGGTTTAATGCTTGGATTGATGAGCTTTTAATTCAAATCCCACCATCTGCCCTGGTGGGATTCAAACCTGAGTCCCTAGAGCAATACACTGGGTTCTGGATAACTGGATACCACTATGTCACTATCTGCTGCTGAACTAGAGAGTGGTATGTTGTGAAAGGTTTGGAAATGGTACTAGTGAAAATCAGACTCATTTTCAAAGGGCAATCAAAGTTGACTTTTTCCAGTTTGTTCCCCCAGCATACATAAGATTTTTTTTAAAAAAACTGCAGAAGCATTGAGGTCAGACAATAACAGATCAGCAACATTTAAAAGGGAATAGAATGGGGAAGAGAGCACTGACTGAATTACATACAGTATGGAATGACATGTAAAATGCTCAGTTGAGGATGAGTATGAAGGGCAGAGATAGCATATGCTGGAGACCGGATGAAAGAAATTAAAAGACAATGAAGGATAAAAAGGGATATTTTACTCAAATGAAAAGCATAAATGAAACTGGATTAAAAGAGAGTGTAGTAAGACAATTCTACAATTTGGGAACTAGGCAGTTATATAACAATAGTGGAGTGAATAAAGAGGCCAGGGTTAAAAGATCACACATGTCTCTTGGAAAGTTGTGGGGTTATTGAAAATTGCAGAAATTGGGAGGGAAGGGCACAGCCGTGGAAGGCTTTGAAATATTAGCTGATCGTTGTCAACACAGTCACCTGAAATATGTCTTAAAAGTTGGTTCAAGTACCTTATTATCACACTAACTAGGGGCAAGTATGGCAGATGAATTTTCCAACAATGACATATTAAATATTTTGCTGTAAGTTTTATATTATGTATTTCATTTAAGAGTCATGCCCATCCAAATGAAGGAACTGAGCATATGCAGTAGTAAAAAAAAAGGAAGCAAAATATTGTGAATGCTAGCATTGAAATAAGACAAATTGCTGGAAAAACTCAACAGATCTGACAGAATTCAGAACTGTTAACTATTGCTATGATTTTGAAGGTAATGTGAATGTTACAATGGCATCAAAATAGTGCAAAGAACAAAATGTTGAACTTTCTTTCACAGCAAAAACAACCACAAGCTGCAGTCGTTATTGTAAAACAGTAGTTTAAAGGGATTTATATTTATATTGACAATATTAGAAATAAGGTATAGTTTTAAGTGGTTTTAATTTAGTGTAAGGAAGAATAAACTTAAAGTTAGATTCGTGCTGGTCAAAGGTTTGGTAGGTGTGGTATGTGTAAGGATTTACTTAGTTCATCTGTGCTTAGAGGGCTACAGTGTGTAAACTTAACACTGGGAGAAGCATAAAATTGTCGCTTTGCAAACAGAGGCATCTTTCAGTAGGAAGTCCTTGTTTAATTTAGCTGGATATCAGTTGAAGGTAGAAAACTGGAGAGTGCACATTTTCAGCTCTGCCAGAAAAACAGCTGGACTGGACAAAGGATCTGCAAAAAGACAGAATTCCCAAAGAATAAATTAAATGCAGACAACCAAAGATTTGGGGCAGAAAGATTGAAGTTACAAGATCAAAGATCAAGAAACGACCCTTCGGGAGAATCGAAGGGAAAAGCAGATAGTGTACTTAGAGACGACTGCAGACTTCAGAGACAATTCAAATGTTTGGTGTCATCTCAATATAGTTTAAAAATTGATAATTAAAATTATTAATAAAGGAATCCTGGAGGGGGAGGTGTAAAATCTGGAAGCAGCTTAGAAACTAGAAGCAGGAGTAAGCAATTTGGCCCTTTGAGCCTGCTCAGTCATTCATTGTGATCATCAAATTCAATAACTTGATCCTTTTTTGCCCAAGGGCTATATCTAATTTTTTCTTGAAATCACAACATTTTGGCCTCAACTATTTTCTGTGGTAGTGAATTCCACACATTCACCACTCTCAAGGTGAAGAAATTATCCTCATCTCAGTTCTAAAAGGTATACCTCTTATCTCCAAACTATGATCCCTAGTTCTGACTCCCCTGCCACTGAGAGCATTCTTTCTGAATCTACTTTGTCTACTTATGTTAGAATTTTATAAGTTTCTATGATATTTCTTCTCCTAAACTCCAATAAGTACAGTCCTAAGCAACTTAATCTCTCCTCACATGACAGATGAGCCATTCCAGGAATCAGCCTGGTAAACCTTTGCTATACTCCCTCTATAGCAAGGACATCCTTCCTTAGATAAGGACACCAAAACTGCACACAATATTCCAGGCATGGCATAGCCTCACCAATGCCCTGTACAATTACAGTAAACATCTCTAGCCCAGTATTCAAATTCTCTTGCTATGAAGGCCACTATACAGTTGCCTTCCTTTTTGCCTGCTGTAACTGTGTATTTGCCTTCAGCAACTGGTGCATGAGGATACCAAACTTGCAGGAAAATATTACTTAAAAAAAAAAAGATATCTTTATGAAAGCAGAATTTGAAATCATTCATGTGGAAGTTGAAATTCAGTGATACAAGGTAGCCTATGATATACAAATCATCTGGAGGAATTTTGAGGAGAAATCCACAGAAATTCAATGTCTGTCTGACCATAGCTGTACAATGTGGTTTAAAGGTTTGCATTACTGAGATCATTATAGTTTAAGATATACTTTGTAACTTGTGTTAACCTTAAAATCTGTGTACATTTGTGAAACTAAGATGGGGAGGGGGAAGTAGAGGAGTATTGTATCATAATTAAACTTTTCATGTTTAATTTATTTTTCTTGTTAAAATTAGCAATCCTGTGACTTTGTTCCTGAATAATTTCTTAAAAAAAATAAAAGTCATGATCTTTTTGAGCGAGGGATCCATCCTGGAACACCAGCTGGGATTGTAACATCATATAATGTCTTTTAATGTGGTTAAAATATCTCAAAATACTATCACATAAAATTTGACACTTAGCCATAGGACAGGTTTCTTGGCAAGAAGTGGATCTTTACTGTCCTGATGGAGGCAAAAAGGAGAGAAAGTTCAGAGAGGAAATTCCTGAGCTTACCTGGACAACTGGAGGCATAGCCATGAACGGAAAAGCAAAGGAAATCAGGGATATACATGATGTCAGAGGAATGTTAATTCTCAATTGATTGTAGGCCAAGAGGAGGCATTGGAGGGGAGAGAGGCACAGATATGGAGAGATTTTAACATTAGCTTCTCAATGGGGTCGTTTAGCAATAACTAGCAACATTTAAAAACCAATTATACCTCATTCAAAAAAGTGTGACCTTTCCAAGGATTTTTACAGCACGAAGGAGGAGGTTTTGGTCATAAATTTCCTGTTGTTTGCAGCCTGGGGGTGCTGCAACAGTGCACTCTTTGGACAAGCATAGAATCACTGGCACTAACTTCTGATTTCTTATTTAACCTCACATATGAGTTAAAGTTGCTGTCAGTTTCAGTGGAATTAGAAAATTTTAAAGTTTATTAGTCACCAGTAAGGCTTACGTGAACACTGCAATGAAGTTACTATGGAAATTCCCCGAGGTGATCAAATACAGTCTACCAGCAGCACTGGTGCAATATCTGGGTTATGACTTACTTTGCTATTGTGTTGAGATTGAGCACCTGGAACAAAGTTGGGTGCATTGGAACTTGCCTTCTTCGTGCACCTGTACTTCAAAAAGTGTCAGCAACCACATGGGAGAGAAGATGTATGATAAAATGAGGAAGGCATAATGATGAAAAACAATTCAGATGTATTCATCAGATAATAAGTTTCACACTAAACTGGTTGGACAAAAATGTTATATCATTGTTTATATCAAGAAGAAAATAACATCAAAAATATAGCAGCTGGATGCAAAAGCCCTATGAAATAGAAGCTGAGAAAGATGGAAAAACTCAGCAGATCAGGCAGCATCTGTGGGGAGATGAAACAGAATTTACATTTCAAGTCCACATGACCCTGTTTGAGAACAAATTATTTTAGTATTTTGCTAACCCTGTGAGATATCTGCATTCATCTACTCTTGATCTCTTTGAATGCCTCTGATTTTAATTGCTCCAGCATTGGTGGCTGTTTCTACAGCTGTCTGGGCCCTCAGCTCTAGAGTACCCTTCCTAAACCTCTCTGCACTGCTTTCATCCCTTAATGCATTCCTTACAATCTATTTTATCACGCTTTTGGCCGTATAATGGTTACAAAACTGAAGGAGGCCATTAAACCCATGTTACCCACTTCTTGCCCGAGCCACTCTGCTCAATCAATTGCCCCCTTTCATTTTCTCAGAAGGCTAAGGAAATTCAGTACGTCAGCTGTGACTCTCACCAATCTTTACAGATGCATCATAAAAAGAATCTTTTTGGATGAATCACTGCTTGGTATGACGTCTGTCCTTACCAAAGCCACAAGAAACCACAAATGTTGTGAGCTTAGCCCAGTCAATCATTGCAATCCAGCCTCCCATCCATTGATTCTGTCTATACTTCCTACTGCCTTGGGAAAGCAGCCAGCATAATCGAGGACCCCTAGCACTCTCATCTATGTTCTGTTGGGAAAAAAATCTGAAAACAAGTATCAACGACTCAAGAACAATTTCTTCTCTGCTGCCTTCAGACTTTTGAATGGTCCTATCATATATTAAGTGATTTTTCTCTTCACCCTATCTATAACTGCAACACTATTCTGCACCCTTTCCTTTTCTTCTCCTTTATGTACTCTATGAATGGTATGTTTTGTCTGTACAATGCGCAAAAAATACAACACTTTTCACTGTATCCTGATACGTAAAACCATTGAATCCCTACAGTGCAGAAGGACGTCATTCAGTCCATTGAGTCTGAACCAGCCACAATCCCACCTAGGCCCTATTTCCGTAATCCTTCAAATTAAACTTGCTAGACACCCTGACACTAGGGTTAATTTATCATGGCCAATCAACCTAATCCGCACACCTTTGGACTCTGGGAGGAAACCGGAATACCCGGAGGAAACCCATGTGACAATATACATGTGACAATAATAAAAAAAGTAATCTTTTTCTTCAGTTTCATGAAGGAGTTGGGGGCAGGGGTTGCTGCTGCTGGGGGAGTGTCATTTTTCCTTAATGTGGATATCTGAATTTGCTTTAAAGGGCTGTTTGTGATTACAATATTTAAAAGACACTTCGACAGCTAGGAAAGGTTTCAAAAAATATGGCACAGTGGTTAGCACTGCTTGTGTCAGTGTTAACCACTGAATGCGCTGGGGTTCAATTCCAGCTTAGGGTCACTGTGGAGTTTGCACATTCTCTCCATGTCTGCGTGAGTTTCCTTCAAGTGCTCTGGTTTCCTCCCACAGTAAGAAGTCTCACAACACCAGGTTAAAGTCCAACAGGTTTATTTGATAGCAAACGCCACTTTAACCTGGTGTTGTGAGACTTATTACTGCATTTACTCCTGCCCAAAGCCGGCATCTCCACATCGTTCCTCCGACAGCCCAAAGATGTGCGGGTTAGATGGATTGGCCATGCTAAATTGACCGTCATGTCAAAGCAGGATTAAAAATGTGGAGTTATAGAAAAAGGGCCGGGGTAGGATCGTGGTGGGTGCAAACTGGATGGACCAAATGGCCTCCTTCTGCGCTGTAGGTATTCTATAATGAGTCAAACACAAGCAAGTGGGACTAGTTCGGTTTAGGAAACATGGTCAGCATGGATAATTTGGGCCGAAGGACCTGTTTCCGTGCTGTGTGACTCTGGGACGTTCGGACTGCCGTGTAAACACGAGTTGTTGTTGAGGGACAGGAGTGCTGGCTGGGCGGAGCGGCCGGGCTGCATCAGGGATTGGCGGCGGGAGGGTGGGAGGCAGCTGTCAGTCTGCCTGTGTGCTGGAGGTGATTGGCTGAAGGGGCGGAGAGCCCATGGAAAAGAGAAGAGAAAGAAAGCTGGTGGAGGGGAGGCAGTCAGGAAGCAGCGGGTTAGAGTGCTGCTGGAAGATGTGAGTGAGAGTAGCTGTGTCTGTCCCAGCGGATACACTGTGTCACCGAGGAGGAGATGCTGCCGACTGACGACTCGAACTCCTGGAGCATCTCGTTCGCCGGCTGCGGCTTTTTGGGCATTTACCACATCGGGGTGGCCAGCTGCCTGTGCGAGCACGCCCCGCACCTGGTGCACAACGCCAAGAACATCTACGGGGCATCGGCTGGGGCGCTGACAGCTTGTGCCCTGGTCAGCAGAGCCTGTCTCGGTAAGTGCCCACTCCAACTCTTAGCAAAACGGCCCACCCAGCCAGGGACAGAAAGGGACACAATAATAACAACAGCTTCTGATTAAAATAGCGCCTTTCATCATCCCAGGATATCCCCAAGCTCCTCACAACGAATGGAGTACTTTTGAAGGGCAATCAGCTACTGCAATGTTGTAAACAGGGCCAGCGATTCTGTGCGTGGTGAGATTCTACGATTTTTTAAAAAAAGTTTATTAGTGTCACAAATAGGCTTACATTAACACTGCAACCAAGTTACTGTGAAAATCCCCTAGTCGCCACACTCTGGCACCTGTTTGGGTACACTGAGGGAGAATTAAGTATGGCCAATACACTTAATCTCCTCATCTTTTGGACTGTGGGAGGAAACTGGAGCATCTGGAGAAAGCACATTCTCCTCCTGGGTTATCGTATCAATAACTGGATAATTTGTTTTATTGATAGTAGTAAAGGGGTATATATGTGTGTGTGTGTGTATGAATTTTTTCAGCTCTTTGATAGTGTCTATTGGTCATTTTACCACCTGTAGGACCTTCTGTCAGTATTCCTGCACGGTGGGTTGGTTTCCTTGATCATTAAAGCTAGTGTGTTGCAATAAGCAATGGTTGTTCCAACCACAGCTGAAATGGTTAGAATTATGCTTATGAAATTATTAATAATCTCTTGACTCTCTATTGCATCCTTAAACAAGCTTGAGTTTTGCCCTTATGGTTACTTGGGAACAGGAGTAGGCCACTCAGTCCCTTGAGTCAATAATATCAGAACAGATCTGTATCTTGCCTGCATCCACTTGCCTTGAATTCACATACACTTTACTTAAATTACATATTTATTACTCTGTATCTCCATTTCAGTTTCATACAATCTGCATCTTGCCTAACTTATTAAAATGTACACAATGCTATTAAGTTATAACTCTGGTTTGAAAAAAATGAAGAGGCTGACAGGCTGTTGCCACAGGACAAAAGAATGCAGTTATGTAACTAATGGGAAGACCTAATGAAGAATCAGCTGGTGGGAAGGAGATTTTCTAAAGTTGTGGACAAATTCAGTCGCACTAGCTATTGTACAACGTTAGGCCAGATGTGATCAATAGTCATTGATAACATTGCAGGTGCAGGATAGTAATGCAGTTACTATTATTTTGCATGTTTTGTTCAGTTAAAGAAAGCCTATTTAATGCTGGTATGTATGTGGTTTATCGTGAGACTATGAACTGTGATTGCTCAAGGGAAGTGGAATTCAAAGGGAAGGAAGTTTATGCTTCAGTTGTTTGTAGCCTTGATCAGACCTCATGTGGAGCACTGCATTCAGTTTTGGCACAACTCATCAGGTAGGATAAAATGATTTTAGAAGGTGCATATTGTAAATTTGCGAACACAATACTGGGGTTTAAAGGTTTAAATTCAGTACAGATTGAATTCAATGTGGCTTGTATTCTGTTGAATTTAGAAGCCTAAACAATAATCAAATTGTGATCTTTAAAATGTTGAAAGAACTCAAGAATCATAAATAGGAACAGGAGTAGATCATTTGCCTGTACTACCATTCAGTAAGATCCTAGTCTGTCTTCAGCCACAAATTCAGCTACCCCTTAATTCTCCTAATATCCCAAAATCGATGGATTTATGTTCTGAATATATTCAGTGACTGAACATACAGAACTCTGATGCAGAGAAATTCCAAAGGTAAGTGTTTTTGAGTGACATTAATTTTTCCCAAATCTCAGTCCTAAATGACCTGCCCCTTTATTGAAGACGGTGACCCTGTGTTCTAGACTTCCCAGTAAAGCCAAATGGATGGCATTTATAACAAGGGGGGCATAACCATTCAGCAGTGAAATCAAGCAACATTTTTATATACACTGGATAGTTGAAATCTGTAATTCTACCACCATCCACCCCTTCATAAAAAATGTGGCTGTTGGGTCTATTAAATATTTCAAAATGGAAATAAACAGCTTTTTAACAAAGGTTCTGGATTTTGTCAAGAGGTGTGAATTAAAGGGGGTAAACAAGGTTAAATCATTGAATCTCTATAGTGCGGAAAGAGGCCATTGAGACTGCACCAACCACAATCCCACTCAGGCCCTATCTCCTTAATCCTACTTATTTACCTAATAACCCCCTGACACTAAGAGGCAATTTTTCATGGCCAATCAACCTAACCTGCGTATCTTTGGAGTGTGGGGGGAAACTGGAGGACCCAGAGGGAACCCATGCAGACATGGGCAGAATGTGCAGACATTCAGTGACCCAAGCTGGGAATCGAACCCAGGTCCCTCGCATTGTGAGACAGCAATGCTAACCACTGGGCCACCGTGCATGGAGCTCCACGTCAACCATGATCATATTGAATGGCAGAAAATGGGGCAGCACAGTAGTTAGCACAGCTGCTTCACAGTTCCAGGGTCCTGAGTTCAATTCCCAGCTTGGGTCACTGTCTGTGTGGAGTTTGCACATTCTCCTCGTGTCTGCATGGATTTCCTCTGGGTGCTCTGGTTTCCTCCCACAGTCCAAGGATGTGCGAGTTAGGTTGATTGGCCATGCTAAGAAATTGCCCCTTAGTGTCCAGGGATGCGTAGGTTAGAGGGATTAGTGGGCATAATACATAGGGATATGGGAGTAGGGCCTGAATGGGATTGTGTTCGAGGTAGACTCGATGGGCTGAAGGGCCTCTTTCTGTACTGTAGGGTTCTATGATTTCTATGAAAAGACTGAATAATCATTTCCTTGGGAATGGGGAAAAAGAACACTAAAGTTCATCACTTGAGTTTTCTCATCATAGTTATTTCACAACTCCATTGTCTTTCATCTGTTTTAAAAAAAACACTCAACCTTCTCATCTTTAAATTCTGTGACATGCTTAATGACCTAATCTCCCTCTACCATTTTAGATTGAGATTACTATATGAATGTAATCCTACAGCATATTAATTGTCCAGTGTATTGCAAAGATCGAAGTTATGTTTATACAGTGTTCTCCAACAAAACACTATTGAAGTGTAGGCTCTTATGAAGTAAAAACTATAGATTCAACAGTAAATGAATACTTTCTGGGGAATTCAACAGGTTAAATGCATTTTACGATTGCAGCATGAGGAAATCCTGCTGATCTGTTTTACAGACATAACATGCAAACATATTTCTTATCCTAAAAGAAGAATGCTAGTTTACTGTCTAGGTCCAAATTATTGGCTATTCCTGTATAAAGGAAATTGAATGAACTCTGTGAATATTTACAGAACTTGAGCAAGGACAGATTTTTTTTTCCTCTATCATGTGTTTTCAATAGGATTTACCCACTTCAAACATTGGTTTATTAACCAAAACATTACATCAGATTGTGTATTTTCAGCATATTCAGATAAATAAGAACGTAGATATAAAAGCATTTCGCAATTCCTGCAGTGTCGACAAGTAGTCAGCTGAATCATGAGTAAAATGGTTTTGAGGTCCCACGAAAACAATTTATGTTCACTGTAAAGTCCTTGACTCTGGCAAAATGTCCCACAATGCTTCGTGTTTGGAAGGCAGATCTGAACAGGAGTAGGTGATGTTTGGGGCGGGTACCTCTGTACGTTGTTATCAGAGATTTGCAAACCAAAGCAGTTTAGAAATGGGGGTTTACTGTGAGGGCAAGTTAGCAGAAGGCCCTGCGGATAATTAAAAGTCTTTAATCAAGACAAAACGCTGTAGACCTACATTTTTTTTAATGTTCAGGGTATGGGAAGGATGCATTTGTTGCATTGTGAGGTAATGTGGGCCTTCTCCTTGAACTGTAGGGCTCAATTTTAACTCTGAGTGAATAAAATTGCTCTTTGAAGCCCTTGTGCTGATGGTGTTTCCATAATAGTTTTATGTTGGGAATTTTGAGATGTTGACTCAACAACAATATAGGAAGAGGGAAACAAAGGTAAGCAATAATTGCCTTGATTAGATCTGTGCTATCTGTAGGATAGGACATTATGTTAACACTTGGGTTGGTGGAACTAACTTAGTTGTACTGAAGCTGTTTGGTATGTGATGTGGCTGCTTCTGAATAGGGCATCAGAATGACAGCTACAGTTTTGTTTGTATCCATAGTCTTTCACCTGGAGTAATCTGAATTAACTGGAGGTTGATATCTATCATGGTGGGAACTTCAGAAATCCCAGCAGGATAACTCACCTGCTTTGGTCAAAGATGCCTGAAGTTGCATCAGCTTTGTTCCATGACCGTAACGCATACTAAGTTCACTATTGCTGTCGATTGTGATGTTCATGGAGCCTCCTCGTGTTGTTTTCCATTTTTGACTGGATATGGTGGGGCTAGAGAGTGTGCTTGTGGCTTTGCCAGGTTGCTTCCTAGTGATTTAGGATTAGACACTCTTCTTAATGCTTTGTGGTTATGTGTTGCTGTTTAGCTGCAGAATTTGCACATTGTTTCTGGGACCTTCTACCCTTCTTGGCTACAGATGGCTGTTTTTTACATTTATTGTGGAATTTGAATCTTTGATCTGATATGCTCTTGGTGACTGCATGTTTAGTATTATCACTCTGAAATCAAACGTTGGCCCTACATGCCTACAGACACTAAAATTACTGCAATTTGCACTACACCTTGAAATAACAATTTCAACTGGCCTTGAAGCAGTTAATTCCACCATATAGAATGGTTTGGAACCACCCCTTTTGAAAAAGGATATGGTTTGCAACATAAGTAAGTGTATGCAAATATATTCCCCCCCCACCCCCCAACAATTGTGCCGTCAGCTGTCAAGGCCTAAAACTTGAATTCTCTTCCTTTCTCCACAACACTCTTCTTTTTAAGATGCTTTTTTTCTCTAAGATTCTCCTTAAAACCTACCTCTTTGATCAAGCTGTCGTTTACTGGTATACAATGATTAGCACTGTTGCCTCACAGCGCCAGGGACCCAGGTCCAATTTCTGGCTTGATTCACTATCTGTGTGCAGTTTGCATGTTCTCCCTATGTCTGCAAGGGTTTCCTCCCATAGTCTGAAAGATGTGCTGGTAAGGTGCATTGGCCGTGCCAAATTCTCTCTGTGTCTCTGGACAGTTGTTGGAAAATGACGACCAGGGGATTTTCACAGCAACTTTATTGCAGTGTTAATGTAAGTTTACTTGTGACACTAATAAATAAACTTAAATCTGTCTAGATTGCTAAATGGCTCAGTATCAAACTTGTGGGATAAACATACATACATAGGATGGATGTCAGAGGTAGGTTCTTTACCCAGAGGTAAGGGTATGGAATGCCCTGCCTGCTGCAGTTGTAGATGCGCCAAGTTTGATGGCGTTTAAGAGGTTAGTAGATAAGTTTATGGACGAAAAGGGAATGGTTTAGTTTGGAGGGTCATTGCTTTTTCCTAATTGGTCGGCGCAACATCGAAGGCCGAAGGGCCTGTTCTGCGCTGTAATGTTCTATGTTTTATACTTGCAAATCAGCCCTGAACAATCTAATATATCAAGATGAAAGCGGATACCTTAAGGTCCTCATTCATCAGTCGCTGAAAGTAAATGTGCAGGTACAACAAGCAGTAAATAAGGCAAGCGGTATGTTGACCCTTCATTGAGAGGATTTAAATATTGGACTTGGTAAATCAAAGATGATTTACTGCAATTGTGTAGGACATTGATGAAGACACACCTGGAGTATTGTATGAAGTTTTAGTGTCCTTATCTGAGGAAGGATGTCCTTGCTTTTGAGGGAGTACAGTGAAGGTTTACCAGGGTAATTGCTGGGGTGGCAGGTCTGTCATATAAAGAGAGACTAAATTGGCTAGGATTGTATTCGTTGGAGTTTAGAAGAGTGAGAGGGGATCTCGTAGAAACTTAACATTTTAACAGGATTAGATGGGGTAGATTCAGAAACAATGTTCCCAATGTTGTGAGAGCCCAGAACTAGGGGTCATAGTTTGAGGATAAGGGGTAAATCTTCAGAACTGAGGTGAAGAGAATTCTTTCCACTCGGAGGGTGGTGAATACATGAACTTCATTACCACAGAAAGTAATTGAGGCCAAAACGTGTAATTTCAAGAAGAAATTAGATTTAGCTCTTGGAGACAATGGGATCAAGAGATGGGGGGGGAAATGGGGTGAATTAAGATATTGAATTTGATGATCAGCCATGACCATAATGAATGGTGGAGCAGGCTTAAAGAGCCAGATGGCCTATTTCTGCTTCTACGTTTATAAATACGGATGTTGTTGTTGAACAACTGATCTGAGTGCATAAGTATCTGGGCACATGCGCATGCAAATTGGGTTGGTCCATTTTTCAGTGTAAACCTTTGATCTTGTTAAGTAAACTTTTTGATTCTGCTTTCAAAGCAACTGTGCCATCGTGTGAGTTTGAACAACTTGATTTTCCACTTGATGTGCAGTGGTACTGGAGATTATTGAACTTTGTGTCAACTTTTCTGTCCCTTCCACTCACTTTCCCATCATGTTACTGAGCATATTGAAAGTCAGTGAACATTTGCTGTTTTGTGCGCTCTTTCTGATTTATAATTACTATCTCTAACACTAATAGACTGGTTGTACTAACGTTTTACAGAAGAGGGATTTTAAATAAAGGCACTGTAATGTAATTAATTTTGAAGTATAAAGATTTGTTTATGTTTTCACCACTTTGGTTCATATTAAATACAGAGCCTGCCTTTTGGCCTCTACATAGAAAGAAAGATCTTTTATACAATGCCTTTTATTGATCTTAGCATATCCAAAAATACTTCATAACCGATAAGTGTTTGTGGGGAAAAGACATCACCTGTAATCTATTGAAAAGCGGCAGCCAGTTCGCATATATGTTTGTTGTTGGCTGAGAGATGAATAGCGATCAAGACAGCTGGGTGACTTTTGTGCTCATCTTTAAGTGGTACTTTTGAATCTTTTATGTCCATCTGACAGAGCAGTTGACGGGTCAGTTTAATATCACACTTGAAAGACTCTGGATGGCATTTTACGGACTTTATGCTTGTCCTGAAATGCAAAATCCTGCCCATTGTCAACAGATGTTTCTATGTTTCACTCCTTACCTGTCTGATTCTTGCGGCAAGTGGGGCAGTAAAATTCTGGCCTATATCTCTAACAGTGCAGAACTCTGTACTGTGCCAAAGTCCAAATTTAGATTACACACTCAAGTTTCTGAAATGAATCTTGAACTTGCAATAGTGTGACTCAATATGGGAGTGGTGACACTGAGCCAGGACTGATGGTTGGTTGGGCCTATGAGGGCATATTGACTTGTGTTATTGCTGGGGTATTCCATCCCCATCCAGTTTTATGGTGAGAATTGCATTTTGGTTGTTTGCATCTTGCAAGCATTGAGATGTTTTAGACATTTTTAAAACAAAAAAAAAATGCCAACCTGATTGGTAGAGTACCAGAATAACTGTTGGCACAATGTAATCGCTTGCTTCCTTTTGGGTTGATTGAATACTTTCTTGACAACGTTTAATTTCCACCTCTGCCCCTTTTCCCTTCTCTATATCGGCTGGAATTCTCCTGTTTCACTCGCTGCAGGAATTGTAGTGGGGTTGGGGGACGGACAACACAAAGGTTCATTGACCTCAGGCAGCATTTGAGGTGAGCGTGGTCGGAGAATCCTGCCTTATATCTTGCATGACCTGCCTCTGACATTCAGTATGTACTAAAGTTTTAAGGATGAATTGTAGATGCTTTAAGTTGGATTTTGGAGACTCACCACTTCTGGGTCTCCTTTGTTTTAGTCTATTTTCTGTAGCCCAAGTTAAACTGAGTCCGATGGGCTGCAGAGAAATGACTCTGTAGCATAAACATTAAGGGATAGTTTGCTGATGTGGGGCTTTTGGAATCCAAGTTTAAAGAACCATTTAAAATCAGCTTTTGTTTCCTATTTAACAAAACCATTTTTGTGAGAGCATTATTTGCCTATCTCTAGAATGAATTGGACAAATTGCGTGCTACCAGCAGAGTCTGATTACTGAGTAGAGAAATCCAGTGCTTCCTAATCACTTTTCCTTGTTTCGGGTAAATATTTAGCTGCAGCAGGATATTCACTTTTCTAGAGATAGAACATAGAACATAGAACAATACAGCACAGAACAGGCCCTTCGGCCTTCGATGTTGTGCCGACCAAAATAAAAAGCATGCCCTCCAAACTAACCATTCCTTCTCTTCCATATACTTACAATAACCTCTTAAACGCCACCAAACTTGGCCATCTACACAGCTGCAGGCAGGCATTCCATCCCTAATCACTCTTTGAGTAAAGAACTACTCTGATATCCGTCCTATAACTCTACCCTTATTAAAGCTGGTCCCTCGTGCTAGCTTTCTCCATCCTAGAAAAAGGCTATCACTGCCACCCTATCAAACCTCTATCATCTTATTGTTCATAAGTCCCCCTTAGCCGCCTCTTTCTAACGAAAACAACCTCAATCCTCACTCTCTCATAGACCTGCCCTCCATACCAGCAACATCCTGTAAACCTCCTCTGTACCCTCTCCAATGCCTCCACATCTTTCTATAATGTGGACCAGAACTGCACACATACTCCAAGTGCGGCGCACTAGAGTTTTTACAGTGCAACATGATGCTGCGGCTCCTAATTCAATCCCCCTACCAATAAAAGCTAACTCATAGCCTTCTTAACAACTTTATCCACTTACTGCCTACTTCAGGTATGACACATACACAAGATCCTCGTCCTCAACACTATTAAGAGCCCTACCATTAGCCCTATACTCTACACATTTATTGTTCCTGCCAAAGTGCACTACCTCACAGATCTGGACTTTCCACGGGATCCAACAGACGAAACAAATAAAGGCTGCACTCATTATACAAAATATTTTCTAAACTGATCTATTTAAAGGGCTAAATGGTTTATGGATCCATATTGTGTTGAGGTACATGAGCCTGAGTTTAAAGTTGAGTCCAAGGCAGCTGTGTCCATGCTGAGCTACAGTTCCACAGTTGGTTATTATTCAAATTGAGAAAGCTGGAAGCTTTCAGGGGTGTCTCCATTTACATAGCCATAGCTGAAGATGAGCATACCATCTGACCATTGGGCATCTTATGCTCACGCATATTTTCACTAGGAGTTGCTGTATAAAAAGTAAGTAATTGAGATGAATCCTGAATTGAAGTTGGGTGACCTGTGAAAGTTTGGATTTCTACTGACTAAACCCTGTTGATGTGACCACACATATTAGCCTGCACATTCAATATCTTGAAGCTCCACCTATTGAACCCCTGGTTCTAGGGAACTGGCGAATTTCCACTCAGCAGGTACAGCCCAAGGGCATAAGGTACGCAATGTGCTACAAAATAGATCTATGCCCATGACCTCACTCTTTAGTTTTGCAACATGCTTTCCTCTTGAGTGAGAAAGGGGTGGGAGGAATATGTTTTGTTGGGAGAAAATATTGCTTAAAATGAGAGGGGAGCCGTTTACTGTATTGAGTAGAGTACATGCAGTAAACAGCCCATAATGATCTATTCGTAGCTGAGTCTATGCCAGTGTTTGCACTTGTTGAAATGCGCAATCATTAGATACTGTGCTAGCTGGTCGAAGGCCAATGTTTAGAAGAAACTTTAGTGCTTCTCAGAACTGCGGCACATAAAAGAAGCACAGTACTGAATGCAAAAGACAACTACTAAGCGTCGAAGTAATGAAAAACAAGTTGGTACACTCTACTGTATTGCAGATGGTCACAAGTTTGCTATCTTGCATTGCTAAGCTCTGAGGATTGAGCTACAAATAAAAAGATTCATGGAGATTCAGTGGGATTTTAAATGATTCTCTGCTCGTAGGCAGAGCAAATATCTTCTAATATGAGCCTAGACCAGTTTGATGCCTCACTGGTAGCACATTATCCTCAATCCCACTCCAAGATGTGAATACATAATTAGAAGGATATGGGCCAAATGCAGGCAATTGGACTAGCTGGGCAGGCACCATAGTGGGCATGGACTGATTAGGCTGAAGGGCCTGTTTCTGTGTTGCATTACTCTTATGAATCCATAATATATAACTTGTGCTGTGTTTCAGTGCAGCACTGAGGAACTGCTGCTCAATCTGAGGTGCTGCCTTTCAAATAATGTATTAAACAGCCTTTATTGGGATGGGCATAAAGGATACTAAGCATTACTTAAAAAAAAAATACTGGTTAACTAACATCACCAAAAACAAATTTGCTGGTCAGCAGTTTCATTTCTGCCTGTCGACCTTGCTGACACAAGTTTGTGTCAGTATTTGCCCAAGTTAGGCTTCAAAAATCATTTGTCTGAGGTGCATGGAGACATACTTTCTTATTGCCAATAACATGTCATGATCTTAGACAGAGAATTAATTTTGATACTGACCAATTAAGGTGGTTGTCAAATGGGATATCCCCTAGAGGAAGGAGGCACAAGAAGTAGTTCCACTTCCTTACAAGCATGCTCCCCTTGCTGATGGAAGCTACATTAGCTCTGCCTTATATTGGCTACTGGAGAACAAGAAAATAAACTGGAATAACGTTGCGTTCTAACTTAATCAATGTACCAAATTGGCTGAGGCTATGAATAGGAGGCTCAGTATATCGTTTAGTGGAGGGAAGAGGAGTGTAATTGGATCCAAGGTAGTATGTTTGAGTGCTATTTCTTTTAAGCTCATGGATACTAATGGACTGATAACACTTATTTCTATTTTTGGCTGCCAGTCTGAGTAAGCTATTACGTATCAATTTGATTCTGTATTGTATGCCCATGACATTCTGTCAAAACAAAGTTTTCTCTGTCCCTAATTTACTGGAAGAGATTCCATTATAATGCAAAGTTATTATGAATAGCTAGATATCTGAAGGTCCAGATTGAACCTGAGTCACTGTCTGTCTCTCATGTATTTATCTCTATTGTTCATCCATTGTCATCGATGAGGACCTCGACACCATTAGTCATTTTGAGGCTGGTTGCAGTGTGTCTGAAGATAACTGACCAGGCCAATTTGGACGCAGAATGTCCTGGCACATATTGGACAGATTTGTGTAGTCACTGTAGTTGTTGCGCTAGTGGCTCTGGACTTGCGCAGCTCGCGCTTAAGTTGTGCTTCAGCAATACACCTTGATTTGTGAGCTTGACAGCCTTTGTAGATGAGGCAGCGCCAGGTAGGGTGATTTTGTGCCAGCGCTTCCCAGGTGGTCGTGTCAATGTCAAGTGACTTTAGGGAGGCTTCGAGTGTGTCTTTGAAACGTTTCTTCTGCCCTCCATGTGAATGTCTTCCAGCAGAGAGTTCCCCAAAAAGGAGCAGCTTGGGTATGCACTTGCCTGACATAAGGATGACATGACCTGCCCACCGGGTCTGCGCTCTCAACAGCAGTGCGTGGACTAATGGTAGACTTGCTGTAGAGAGAACTTCAGTGTCTGGTACTTTATTTTGCCATCTGGTGCGTAATAATATTCTGCAAAGACAAGTAATGTGGAAATGATTGAGCTGTCTTGCATGCCTTCGATACACAATCCACATTTCACAGGCATACAGGAGGGTAATGAGTACCATGGCGCTGTAGACCTTTAGTTTTGTTGCTGGGCTGATTCCTCGACATTCCCAAACAGTGGAGCGCAGTCTACCAAAAGCAGAACTTGTCTTTGCTATTCTGCAGTTAACTTCTTCAATAGTCACTATTTGGGAGAGGGTGCTTCCAAGATAAGTAAACTGGTCTACTGCCTGTAGTTTCTACCCTTTGACTGTGATTATGGATTCTGTGTACGGTACATGAGGGGCTGATGGCACATGACTTCGGTCTTTTTAATTTTGATGGTGAGTGCAAAGTTGTCACAAGCCGTGGAAAATTTGCCCATTCTGACTTGCATCTCTGGCTCTGAGCCAGCATGCAGGGCGCAGTCATCAGCAAAGAGGAAATCTGTCAGAACAGTCTTTTTTACTTTGGTAATAGCTTGAAGTCTCCTCAGGTTGACACCATCATCATCATTTATCTCTGAAAAGGTCTATGAATCACACTGGTATTTATAACCATGGTATTAACACTGGTATTTATAACCATGTGTGATACTTTGCAATAGATACTACCTGTGATGCCTGCTACAACAATTTCAGACTTACACTGTTGCAAATGGATGATGTTGGGATATCGGTGTAATGTAACAACAAGAAAGATTGAAAAGAATTGGAATGACTTTGCTAAAGGTGTGGTCTCTGCCCCTTTAAGATAGGATGTGGAGATGCCAGCGTTGGATTGGGGTAAACACAGTAAGAAGTCTCAACACCAGGTTAAAGTCCAATAGGTTTATTTGGCAATAAACGCCACTAGCTTTGGAACACTGTTCTTTCTTTGCCTCACGTGAGATGATGGCATCCATGTCAGTGATCCAGCATGTCTTGCAGAGTTATGTTGTGTTGTGGTCAGATCATCAACATGGATGCCATCATCCACCAGATACGCAGCACATACTCTTGCAACTCGGCCTATGTTGCCTACCTAATACACTGCAGGAAAGGATGTCCTGTGGCATGGTAAATTGGGGAGACCGTGCAGACGCTACGACAATGGATGAATGAACATCGCTTGACAATCACTAGACAAGACTGCTCCCTTCCTGTTGGCGAACACGTCAGTGGTCACAGGCGTTTGGCCTCTGATGTTCAAGTAAGAATTCTCTGAGGTGGCCTTCATGACATACAACAGCACAGTGTTGTTGAGCAGAAACTGATAGCCAAGTTCCGCACACGTAAGGACGGTCTCAACCAGGATCTTGGGTTCATGTCACACTCTAACTTCCATGACTTGCCTGAACTTGCAACATCTCTTTAACCTATGCTTAATGCTTTCCTCACTCACATCGTCTGCACCTTTAAGACTTGAATAGCAGATTAGCTGTAAAGACTCACACATTCTAATTAGTATTCTGTAAACTGTGTGTGCCTTTATATGCCCTATTTGTGATCAGAATGCTCCACTCACCTGTTGAAGGAACAGCATTCCGAAAGCTAGTGGCGTTTACTACCAAATAAACTTGTTGGGCTTTAATCTGGTAATGTGAGACTTAATGCCTTTAAGACAGCGCGGTAGAAGGTTACCTGGCTTGGGGAATCAATGGGAACTGAGAGTTAGTGGTCAGTCCAGAGGATGGAGATCTCTATCAGGCAGAATATATACTGAAGCCATATAATGAGCATGTAAGAACCAGGAGGCACTCTATAAGGTTGCCAGTCCCTGTATGTAGTTTATCTTAAATACCTTTTGTTCTGAACAAAGCCTTAAATTTATTTATGACATGTTAGGTGCTATGACATAACAATAGCGGACACAAATACTAGAATTCTACCATCTTGCCTGCTACAGAAACTTGAGCGAGGCAGTAAAATCCCACTCAGTGACAAGTAAAATGAGAGAAATGTAATCCAAATTGAGAAGCTCATTGTTTCAGATAAACCTATTGTTTAAACATGCTGAGTTTGCATTGGTGTGACTTTAATACAAAAGCAAAATACTGCAGGTGCTGGAAATCTGAAATTAAAACAGAAAATGATGTAAATACTCAGCAGCTTGGGCAGTATGGGGTGGGGGGGTGGGGTGGCGGAGAGAGGAAACAGTTATTGTTTCAGATCTGTCATCTTTCATCAGAACATAGTGGCCAGAATGTTATCACCATGCAGTGAATGGAGATTTGGCTGGATGCCAAATTTTTCGACCTCACTGCAGCAGGAGCATGGTGTGAACGGCTGGTAGGATGATAGCCAGAAATTTCGGCTAAGATAGTGGGACAACGGAAACAATGAATTTTAGCTGCAAAATGTAGACAACCGGAGAGGTTACAGGCTAGGATGTAACATTCCTTGGTTTATGTTACGCATGTTACTAGAGAGCTTAAATTGCATCTTTCCTCAGTTTATAAAAATTTGATTAAGAATTAAACTCATTGAATGGAATATAAAAGTAGGAATATTTCACAACAGTTGTACAGGAGTACAACTCCTGGTGTGACAACATTTGGAGTACAGTGTACAGTTTTGGTCTCTTTATTTAAAACTGAAATAAATGGATTAGAAGCAGTTCAGAGAAGGTTCACTGGACTGATACTTGGGATGGAGGGGAAGGGGTTATCTTGTGAGGAAAGGTTGGACAGGATGGTCTTGTATCCGCTGGAGTTCAGAAGAATGAAAGATGATTGTACTGAAATGTATAAGAGCCAACAGACTTGACAGCATAGATGCTGAAAGATGTTTCCCCTTGTGGGTGAGACTAGAACTAGGGGACAAGTTCAGAAATAAAGAGTCTCCTATTTAAGAATTGATGAGGAGAAATTGCTCTTCTCAGAGGATCATGTCTCTTTGGAGTTCTCTTCCTCAGAACGGTGGTAGCAAGGTCACTGAATATTTTTAAGCTAGAGATGAATAGATTCTTGACTAACTTGGCGTCGAAGGTTCTCGGGTGAGGCGGAATGTGGAGTTATGGCAACAGTCGGATCAGCCATCCTCTTATTGATTGGAGAGCAGGCTCAAGAAACGGAATGGTCTACTGCCGTCCTTAATTTGCATGAACTCAGCCCAATTCTTTGTCTAGCTGGTTCTAGGATTAAAAACAAGATCACATGTTTTCTCAAGTTTTGTTAGTTGCTTGCTGAGTGTGAGATACTTATTTAGGGGAGTCTAAGGATATAGTAATACTTTAGCTCTCTGAATTTGAATTTGACTTGAATTAACTTGCAACTGCAGAAGATGTTAAGCTCTTGTGATTCCACCTGTACCTCAGCTGCTCATATGTTGTCACTGGGTTCTGCATCAGATACGTTATCAGGGTTGTGGAGGGAGAGACAGAGATGAAAGTCTTTGTTCCCATGGAGGGACAGAATAGGGGTAACTACTCTATTAATTCACTCTGAAGCTATGTGCTGAAGTAGGAAGGCAGTTGCCAATTTTTTTACTTAATACAAAATGCAACATTACAAATGCCTGCCTCCTGCCTAACCAAAGTCCCTTATACCTTTTTTTTTGAAACATTGGGAAGACATTCCTCTCTCTTCCATCCAGTTTAAATAGAAAGAGTTTTGAGTCAAATGTGACTCTTTAAACTCCAGTTCTGAAGAAGAATCCTATTTTACTCAACACCAACTCTGTTTCTTGTTCCATAGATGCTGCCAGACCAGTTGCGTTTTTTAGCGCTTCCCTGTCACCGATGTTTTGCTTTTAGTTTAAATGAATTTGCTACCTTTCCCCAAGTTCCAGACTCAATTTTCTACTGTAATCTCCTGCGAGGTGCGTTATGTGAATATTCATTCCATTCAGTATTTCCTTTGTATCTGTCACTTCCAAAGAACTCCATTAGGTTTGCTGAATATGATGTTCCTTTTAATTATATTGTCCAATTAGAGTTTTAATAATTTCATCTGTCTAACTAAGATTTCAAAATTTTCTCTACCATGGATGTTGGCTAATTGACCTTTAATTAGCTTTGTCGTTTTGAGCATTGATATTACATTGGCCATTCCCCAATTTTCCAGCAGTTATCTACTCTCACTGGAACTCTTAAAAGTATTATGGTCAAAGATGATGCACTCACTCATATTTAACTCATACTGGATCTGTTTCGTCATTCTTCACTAGATTTAGCAATGCTTCCCCTTGCAAACATCCTAGCTGCACACATTTAAATAATATCATCTGTATTCATTTCCTCCCTGTCCCAATTTAATTATTCCTTTTTATTTCTCTAATCCATTTACAGATTTCCTTATCTATTCCCTTTTTACAATAGGAAAAATCTCCATTAAAATATAACAATTTTTTATATGCAATCTTTAACAAGATTGACTCTTATGTATATTGGTGCTCTCACTAGCATGTATTTTTTTTCTTCTCCATTGTTCCTTCTCTCACCTACTCTGACCTTCGTTTTAAACGAAGTTAAATTAGTTTGTTTTCCATTCCTGCCCAGATTGTGGTATGGTTTCTTTCTCGTGCTATTAAATTTATATCTTCTTGTGACCTACTTGTTTCTAATTCTCCATACTGGGCGTTATAACATAAGTATTTATTTCCTTTCTGGCTATATTTAATGCTCCTGGTTTTTGTTTGTCTTTTTTATTCAAGCTAATGCCTCTTTTTTTTTTCTGTATTTTCTTGCTTATAACTTGTCTATTTCATTTCTTCTTCGACTCACATACGTTCATTTTGTGTTCTCTCCATCTTAGTAAATTTGATACCTCTACACTGATCTTAATTTTAACTATCTTTTCTACTTGTTCTTTCAGATTTGTTTCAATGACTCATCACATCCTGATTTATCTATTTTGGCTGTATTTCTTTTAGCTCCCTCCTGTTCAGATGTATCCAATAGTTTGCATCTCTTTCTCAAAGGAAGTACTACTGCTTTCTTTAGTCAAATTCCCTAATCTTCTCCATAGCCCAATAGTTAGCATTTGCTGCCTTATAGCATCAGGGACTCAGGTTCAATTCCAGCCTTGGGTCACTGTCTGCGTGGGTTTCCTCTGGATGCACCGGTTTCCTCCCACTGTAAAAAGATGTACAGATTAAATGAATTGGCCATGATAAATTGCACCATAGTGTTCCTATGTGTAGGTTAGGGGGATTAATGGAGTAAATACATGAGGTTATGGGGATGGGTGGGAGGTGGGTTTGGGTGAGATGCTGTGTCAGAGAAACAATGCAAACTCAGCGGGCTGAATGGCTTCATTCCACACTGTATGGATTCTATGATTCTCTATTCTAGCAGCATTTTGCTTTTATCCAGATACTTCCTTGCATCCTGACAGTCTGCTTATGCCTGTTTTCTTAACTCCTCCTGCAGGGCTTCAAGCTTTTCCTTTCTTGAGTGTTTAATGGGTGATCTCTGTCCCCTTCCAAAGTCCCTTCCAGTCTTTCTGAAATGTCCATGCCCTTAGATCTAGGAGGCAATAAAATATCTGGATAAAAGCAAAATTCTGCAGATTCTGGAAAAACTCAGCAAGTCTGGCAGTACCTGGAGAGAGAAACAGAATTTTTTTTTCAAACCATATGACTCATCAGAGCTAAAGAGAGGAATGAATCATGTACTGTAGGAGAGGGCACGGAGCAAAGTGGAAGGTTGATGATAGATGGGAGCTAGGAGAGATTGCAACAAAGAGGTTCAGGCATGAGGCAGTGTAAAGGACTATGGCTGATAGTGACATAAAGATAAGATAGCAGAATGTATTAATGGGGGAACAAAGATCAATACTCAGTGAAAGCAAAACTGAATAATAAGTGACAGATGGCCAGTGAATGGGGGTTTATGTTTGTGTTGGAATAAAGTAGTAACTTCATTGCAGTGTTAATGTAAGCCTTACTTGTGACTAATAAATAAATAATAAAATAGGACTTGAGATGGAAGAGAAAGATCATAATCTAAAGTTAATGAATTCAATATTGGGTTCTGAGGGCTGTGAAGTGCCTAATCAGGAGCTCCTGAGTTTGCATTGGGCTGCACTGGAACATTGCAGTAGGCCTAAGATGGACATGAGAGCAAGATGCTGAGTTGAAATGGCAAGTGATAGGAGCTTGGGATCATGCTTTTGGACTGAGCGAAGATGTTCCACAGAATGGTCAGCCAGTCTGCGATTAGTTTTCCCCTATATTGGGAATACTGTATTGAGGGCAGCAAATACAGAATACCTAGGTCTCTCGCTTTGGCTGATGAAGATGGTGCTCACACTTCTAACTTTCGAATATCCTTCTGCGTTCCTAATTTCAGTAGTCTCTCCTTTTTATTTAAAAGGAGCAGTGTTCCGACTACAGTATGCAGTACATTACAAGACCACATTAATCTGCCTGCCAGATTTGGAGACCTGCATTCACTCACAGCTTTGCTTTGCGAAAAATCACGATTACAAAGTACACATTTTGCTATTTCCTTCCGATTTGCTTTGGTAACGTCACCTGCCTCCCTCCTATACAATCCTGCTCAAAACAGCCACTCGAATACTTCAATTTCATGACAGCTGATTGTCAAACTATTTCTTCATTTTGACCATCCGCCTATTGGCTGCTAGAGGAAAAGTAAATAATTTTTTTGATTGCTCGATGCAAACACTAAAATGCTGCCCGGATCTAAAAGGGAAACATGCAATGATTGATAGCAGCTGAGCGGAAATTGTGGAAACTGAAGAAATAGTTTCACAGTCAGATGTTAAGGAAGTGAAGGAAAGGCATCTGTTGTCTCGCACGCCACTGTTGGTCCAGTGAGATACCAGTTGATGTACCGGAGTACGATCAGAGCCTAATAACATAAAAGTTCGTATCCTAGTGCTCTGCAATCATGAGAAAAATATTTGTCACTAGCCCGGTTCTGATGTTGAGCCAATACAACTTTCCTCTCGATAGTGTTCTCTCCCTATTATTTCCCTAACTTTCTTTGAGCACAGTCCCGTAACATATGTGACACCAACACAGCAGTCAGATTATCTTCCACCAAAATTTATTTTTTGTTTCCTCCTACTGAAGAATTCATTTTGAATAGTGTTGCTTAGCACAAGAGGAAGCTACTCAGTCCGTCGATCTTTACGCTTGCTCTCGCTCTCTCTCTGTCTCGTGTCACTAGTCTGTTGAGCTGCTTATCACTTACTACTTTGAATAAAAAGCCCTCCCGTTCATTCAAAATTTTCAAGGCTGGAAATGGGAGGTGGACAGACGGCCGTGGAATTAGTGTGCCAGGCAGTCCTGGTGTCATTCCCTACCTGCCGGATCTTCTTTTCGACTTGAAAGGTTGCTGATTGACCGTCTATCTTCAAGAGCCCACCTGCCAATCTTAATTGAATATTAATCCCACCCACTTGCCAATATTTGATTATCATGGAGAAATTCACTGGAGAAAGTGAGAGTATCTGACCTCAATTTCAGTCTGATAATAGGCTGCAGAAGCCCATAGGGAAGATGCTGTCCCCAGTATTTGTCCTTCCAGTTCAGTTTTCTGTTAAATATAAGAATTAAAAACAATTCTAACACCATGATGCAAACTCTGATACAATGTGCATTAATAATTGGCATCCAAAATGAATTGAACATTATATTTTTAAAAATGCTGTACCCTTTATGTAAGCAGAATTTAACCATTGGCCAATATCAGTGCACAGTAAAACAAATTCCTTTCCATTTCAACACAGTTAAAAATCCAAAACATTGCTTGCCTCTCAGTTAACCTGTCTTATCCCTTAATTGATTCCGACAGATTTCACGTTCATGTTTGTAGTAGTTTATTCCCTTTTTACTTCAACCTAAGGGACCTGTAATACTAAAGTGGAAAGAGATCCAATGCAACTTTTGGCATTGCATCACATAGACCATTTGTTTTGGATCGTGATGGTTCCACAGACATTAGTCCAAATATTAGTTAAGTGAAGGGAACCTTTTGTGTTGTTATCTCAATTTTTTTTTACATTTGCCTTGTACCTGCATGCTGTCACTTCATGATTTATGTACAAGGACACTCGGATCCCTCTACCTCAGTCTCTCCCTATTTAAATAATCAGCTTTTCTATTTTTTCTGCAAAACAGCCTCATGTTTTGCCAAACTATGCTCCACCTGTCAATTGTTTGGCCTATTCATTTAGCCCCTGCACGTCATTTTGTCTCTTGATTTCCTACTATTCTTGGGATATTTTCTATTGCGAAAGTGAATATAAAGTACTTGTTCAAAGTCTCTGCCATTTCAATGTTGTTTTATTTATTAATTCTCCACTTTCACTCTCACGAGATAAATGTTTCCTCTTTTTTTTATCCTCCATATACATGTTGGAGTTTTTGCTGTCTCATTTTTCCTTGTTAATTTTTTCATATACACCAATTTCTCCTTTTTAGTTAGTCTTTGCTGGTAAACTTCTGCAGAATTGTACACCTTTTTTTAAATTTGATACCATCCTTAACTTCCTTAGTTAATCATTGGTGCATTTTTCTTCCTTCCTCAATGCGGTATAGCTTTGTTGAGAGTTATGAAATATCTCCTCAAATGTCTGTTGCTGCTTCTCTACTGCCTTTTTTAGCCTATTTATTCTGTCCACTTTCGTCAACTATCAATAGTTGATCCTTGTAATTGCTTTTGTTTAAGTTTAAGATACTAGTTGTGTGGCACAGTACTTAGCACTGCTGCATTGTAGCACTTGGTACCTGGGTTCGATTCCTGGCTTGGATCACTGTCTGTGATGAATCTGCACATTTTCCCCATGTCTGCGTGGGTTTCTTCCAGATGTTCTGGTTTCCATCCACATTTCGAAAGACGTGCTGATTAGTACATTGACCATGCTAAACTCTCTCTTGGTGTACCAGAACAGGCACCAAAATGTGACAGCTAGAAGATTTTTGCAGTAACTTCATTGCAGTGGTAATATAAGTCTACTTCTGACATTAATAAACAAACTTTATGGACGCGTATTTCTTGTTCTTTATGATGAATTTTGCATTTAGTTTATGATCACTCTTGCCTAGAGGATTCTTTACTATGAAATCTTCAATGAATACTGTTTCATTATACTGTATGTGATACAAAAATTGGTGGTGTGATAAATAGTGAGGAGCAAAAACGTTAGAGCGTAGGGCAATATAGATGGGCTGGTCTCAATGGGCAGAACAGTGCCAAAAGGAATTTAACTTTGAAAAGTGAGGTAATGCATTGTGGAAGGACTAACAAGGCAAGGGAATATTTTAATGAATAGTTGAACTCCAGGATATACAGAGAGTCAGAGAAAACTTGGTGTGCATGTCCATAGATCTCTGAAGACAACAGGACAGGTAGATAAGTGGTTAAGAAGGCAAATGGGATACTTACGTTGAATATAAGACCAGGGAGGTTCTGATTGATCTGTAGAAAATGCTGGTTAGGCTATAACTGGAGCACTGTGTGGTTGCCACACTATAGCAAGGAAGTGATCGTGCCAGAGAAGGTACAGAGGAGATTCACCAGGATGTTTCTTGGGCTAGAGCATTTCTGTTATCAAGAGGGACTGGGTAGGCTGGGATTGTTTTCCTTGGAGCAGGGAATGCTGAGAGGGGGGAACCTGATTGAAGTGTACGAAACTCAGTATAGATAGGGTGCATAGGAAGGAACCTTTCCCTTTAATAGACGTGAGGAAAAGGTTTTTCCCCTCAGAGGTGGTTGGAATCTGGAACTTACTCCTGAAAGGGTGGTAGAGGTGGGAATGCTCACAACATGTAAGAAGTATTTAGCACTTGAAATACCATAGCAAACAAGGGTATGGGCCAAGCACTAGAAAAAGGGAATAGAATAGATTGGTCAACACAGACATGATGAACCAAAATGCCTCTTTCAGTACTGTAAAGCTGTGTGTCTTATGACTTTAACAGCTCAAAATAGCCTGTACTTTGGTAGGTTCCAGAATGTATGATTCTAAGAAACTGTTTCAAATACACTTTATGAACTGGTCTTCCATGTTACTTTTGAAAATTTGATCTATGCAATCAATGCAAAGATTAAAATAATCCATGATTATTGCAGGATCTTCTTGCAGCTCTTAATATTTCTTGATGTATACTATGTCCTGTTGTGTTAAGCGGCCTATAAACTATTCCAGCCAGTGACTTTATTTCCCTTGCTTTTTCCTTACTACCACCAAACTGATTCTATATCTTAACATTCTAAGCCACAATCATTTCTCATCTATTGTACTGTCTAATCTTTTATCAACAAAGCTACCCAGCCTCCTTTTCCTCCTCCTCCTGAAATATGTCCTAAGGAAATATTCAGATCCCAGCCTTTGTCACCAATTAAGTCTTCGTAACGAATATCTACTCATCATTCTGTGCTTTTAATTTGGCCCTTGATGCTTTTATTTTCTATAGCAGAATCTCTTCCTTAGTCTTACTTATGCCTTTGGTACCCACGTGGACCATTACAAATTAATTATTTTTCTTTCACTCCTCTGGCATTAGGCAGGCCGTACAACCTTCGGGAGAACTGTATCTATTAGTTAACTGCATTGTCCTCAACTACAACTGACCTTTAATTCAATTACCTTCCCGCCTCTACTTGAATGGACCCTCATGCCATGGTCAATTAGCTTGTTCTCCCTGCAATTCTGGCTCTCATTCACACAAGTTGCAAGAACCTCAAACCTTGTCAGACAATTGCAAAAGCTATGGTTCCTCCAGTGGATGCCAGTGCCTGTTGTACTTGTCATCACACCCTCCTTCAACAGACCAAATTCAAAGTAACTAGACGATGGCTGCCTCAAGTGTCAAAGTAATTTTTTCCCCTTCCTGACACATGGCAATGTTAGTAGCTTTGGCTCAGAGTTGCTGAATTAGAGGCTATGTTCCTGAAGCTGCAGATAAGGTAGTTGGCATTGGTGTCCACTGGCTCCTATGTGCTACAGGTGCAGTGGATCATCTGCCCTGCCAATTTTACTGTGTTTGACTTAATACATTGCATGATATTTCTATGATTATTTTGTAATTATATCAAATATTATAGTTTAATTAGTTAAGCTATAAATGTGAATACATGTGTCCTCGCAATACCAGTTTAAAACTACTGCCTCTGTTTTGGACTGAGAAGAAATATCAATTCATCAATCATTCACTGATTTGCTCACCTAATTAATGCTTCCAGACTTTAGCTCTCAAATCCTACAATTGCTGTTGTGCTCCCTGTCTCTGATCATTCCAAAAGGTCAGAACAGTACTTCCTCCCTCAGTGCTTGCCCCATTTTGCAGATTCCTAAGCTGCAATCTGTCTCAAGCTGCACTCTGTGATGAGTTGCTACCTTTGTATACTTGGCAACACTACTTGTATTTAATTTTTCTGCATAGGCTGGAAAGTGTGGATTCACAATGGCGCTGCACTTTCAGAGTTGGATTTATTTATTAGCATCCACTAGTTGTTGATTTTATTCAATTGCTGTAACAGTCCTTGCTGAATGCCAGCAGCCAGCTCCTGGACATGTCTCAAAGCACTTCTCTGCAAACTGCCAGCAGAAAGATTGGAAAAACGTGCCAACTTACTTTGGATGGGAGCTCTGTAAAGGATAAAATAAATGCAGTGATTGTTGTGGATTTGTACTATTTTATAATTCAATGTAGTAATTGGGGCTAATTTGGACTGAGTTAGCACTATGTTAGGGCTTGTGGAAGTTTGTGTATGGTAAATCAATCCTGGGCACTGCCCAGGTCTATTTTAAATGGTACAGATAGAAGTCAGTAATTTAAGCTTAAGTGCTGACAAACCACTGTACGAGAAAGTCGTTGCATGTTTGTGTGTATCTCCTTGAATCAGTCAGTCAGACTTGCTAAATCAAAGTAAACAAAGACCAGAAATGTAAATTGTATTTATTAACAAGTGTGGCCTTTTCCTGTTCTTTATTTTTAAGCATAGTTGATGGCTCTACATTGATGATTTGGTTTCAGCTGGCTCCAGTCCTGTTTGTAACTCAGTCCTGTTTGGGGACGGAACTCAACCTTGTGGTGTACTGCCTTAACATGCCAACAAGCAGGAAACAAATTTGTACCCGAAGTTAGTATATGCAAAGTTCCTATTGATGGAAAGGGATTTGTGTCCCTTGCCTGAACATGCTGAGTCAGGTAACAGGTGGGTGGGTGATAGGGCTTGAAATGAAGGTTAAGCAGAGTTTTACTCCTGAAGGGCAAAGGATAAATGAATCCACCTTTCTTATGGTCCTGCAACAATGTGATATAAAAGATGAAAAAGAGCTGAAACCTTAGGGGGACTGTAAAGATCCATTTTTCTTTGATGTTCTTTCTTACATTTTCTTTGTTTCTTATATCCTTATTGAACAGTTATTTACATACCAGAAATGTGGGATAACCAGGGGAGCTCAGAAGAGCGAGGAACCTGAAGTAATTAATGTCGGAACCTAGAACATGAAGGCACAACTTCAAAGTAGGGGATCTCCCCTTTAAGATTCAGATGTCAGAGCATTGTTAATTTTCTGAATTCTCTACCCAAGTGGGTAATGGAGACTGGGATACTGAATATATTCAAGGTTGAGATAGACAGATTTTCGTCTACAAAGATGTCCGGGATTAGAGGGGCAGGCCAGCAGGAAATGTGGAATTGAGGCCTAATTGTGTCCATGGCATCTCCTGCCAATGTAAGATACTCGACTACGCATGTGCACTAATCTGCGCATGAGTAAAGGTCAAAAGATTTCACGCTAGGTAAATGTAACACAGCAACTTCATTGCAGTGTTAATGTAAGCCTATTTGTGACACTAATAAAAATAAACTTTAACAGGAATCCAGAGTCAAGCAGTTAATAGTTTAGCATCAATAGTGGAGTTATGGTCTGCAACGAGATGAGCTTCATTTATTAAATTTTATCGGGAGTTTAGAATATTCCATCATAAAACAATGATAAGGACAAACACGCAACTATGCTGGGATTATGCTATGAGACAAATATGGCAGCTTTCAGCAGACGGTATGCAATGCTAGGGGTTTAAGGGTTTAAAAGAATATATTATACAGGAAGATGAAAGGCTTTTGGAATTGGGAGTAATGCTTGCATGGATTGAGAATTGGTTACCACTCAGGAAGCAGAGATTTGGGATGAATGGGGCATGGATGAAAGCTGTAACTACTGGAGTATCACAGCATCTGTGATGAAGGGTTAGCAATTTACAATCTGTAATAATGACTTGGATACTAAGTTTCCTGATGATATAAAGTTAGATATGAATGTAAGCAATGAGGAGGATACAAAAAGGTTGTGAAGAAATGTAGACAGGTTAAGTGAATGGGAAACCAAGATACAGAAGCATTTATTCATTTAGTTTAAAAAAATTCTTTCTTGGGACATGAGTATTGCGGGCAAGGCCATTCCCAAGCAATTCCCAAGAAAGAATTGCTGGCAAGGCCAGCAATTGTTGCAATCCCTAATTGCCCTTGAACTGAGGGCCGTTCACAGTCAACGCGTTATTACGAGGCTGGGATCACATTTAGATCAGGTGGTGGATTTTGTTCCTAAAGAATGTAGATGGGTGTTTATGACAATCGACAAAAGTTTCTTGGGCACCATTACTGAGACTAGTTTTCAGTTCCAGATTTTACTAGTTGAATTTTAAATTCTGTCAGTTATCACTGTGGGATTTGAATCTGTATTCCTGGAGAATTAGCTTAGGTCTCTGAATTACTTATCATTTTAGAAAGCCAGATGCTACTGTTTTCCCTTTAACAATACAAAAGCAGAATATGTTTTAAAAGCATGAAACTTTTAAATGTAGTGTTCAGAAAGACTTAGATATACTGACATGAGAAACACAAAATAAGTACAGCAAGTAATTAGAAAGGCGAATGTATATTGGTCTCTTTACTGCAAGGAGATTGGAATACAGAAATAAGGAAATCTTCCTATGATTGTATTAAATTTTGTTGAGAGCTCACCTGGAGAACTTTTGATTTCCATATCCAAGGGAAATATAGAGTCATAGAGGATTACAATGTGGAAATAGGCCCTTTGGCCCAACTTGTCCATGCTGCCCTTTTTTTAAATCCCTAAACTAATCCCATTTGGCCCATATCCCTCTGTACCCATTTTATCCATGTAACTATCTAAATGCTTTTTAAAAGATAAAATTGTACCTGCCTCTACTATGACCTCTGGCAGTTTGTTCCAGACACTCACCACTCTGTGTGGGGAAAAAATTGCCTCCCTGGACTCTTTCGTATCTCTTCCCTCTCACCTTAAACCCCTAGTTTTAGATTCCCCTACCTTTGGAGAAAGATATTGACTATCTAGCTAATCTATCCCCTCCATTATTTTATAGACCTCTATAAGATAACCCTTGAGCCTTCTACGCTCTAGAGAAAAAAAGTCCCTGTCTATCTAGCCTCTCTTTGTAAATCAAACCATCAAATCCTGGTAGCATCCTACTAGACCTTTTCTGCACTCTTTTTTTAGTTCAATAATATCCTTTTCTGTAATAGGGAGAACAGAATTGCACACAGTATTCCAAGAATGGCCTTACCAATGTCTTGTATAACTTCAACAAGATATCCCAACTCCTGTTTTCAATGTTCTGACCAATGAAACTAAGCATGCTGAGAGCCTTCTCCACCACTCTGTCCACCTGTGATTCCACTTTCAAGAAGCTAAAACCTGTACCCATAAGATCTCTTTGCTCTGTAATTCTCCCCAGTGCCCTACTATGAACGGAGCAAGTCCTGCCCTAGTTCAGTCTACCAAAATGCATCATCAAACTCCATCTGCCTTTGTCAGCCTACTGGCCGATTGATCAGGATTCCATTGCAGTGGGCAATAACTTTTTTCATTGTCCACTATGCCACCAATCTTACTAATCATGCCTCTTAAATTTTCATCCAAATCTTTGATATAAATGACAAATGACCAATGGACCCAGCACTGATCCCTGAGGCACACCACTGGTCACAGGTCTTTGATTTGAAAACAACTCCCTACAACCACCATCTGGCTTTTGTCAAGAAGCCAATTTTGTACCCATTTAAAATACCTCACCCTAGATCCTGTGAGATTTAACCTCATGCAACAACCTACCATGCAATATTTTAATTGGAGGAAGAACAGCAAGGCTTCACTAGATTGGATTTCCCAAAGACATTCAGTAAGATGCCACGCAAAAGGTTAGTAGGCAAGGGCACATATGAGAAAGTTGCTCTATATTGAGAGGCCAATTAAATTGGCATATATTCTGCAGCTTGGAAGAATGAGGGGTGATCTAAATGAAACATAATAGATTCTTAAGAGGGTTCAGCAAAATAGACAGAGACTTTTCCTGTGGGTTGGGGAATCTAAAACACAAGGACACCATCTTGGGAAAAGTAGCCAACCATTTAGGACTGTAAGGAGAAATTTCTTCACTTAAAGGGTGACAAATCTCTGAAATTCCCTACCTTAGCAGGATGTGAAATGCTGCATTGTTGGATGTGTGCTGAAACAGATTTATAGCCACGGGATTAAGGGGAGCAGGCCGTAATCATATCGGCTAGCAGTTTGTTGACTGTCCCATTGTTAATAGATGTAAAAATGTTTGGGATTCTGAGGTAGATGTAACTGCCAATTTGAATTCTTGTGGTGGAACCAAAAGCAGTTTCAAAGATATGTTGTTAAGAAACAATTAGCTCTGCCACTGTTATAGAAAAGCATGAAATGGAATATGTTGCAGTTATCCAACCCATGCCTACCTGAAGAATAAAATTAATTTGTATTGTCCATTTATTTGAAGCTGATGTTGAACCAGACAACCCATTGACATTGAAGCTGATGTCAGAAATCACATTGGCTCATTTATTTAATTTCCCATCTTCTGTTTTATTTTCTTGTTAAACAACTGCAGTCATACTTGTGCCACCTTAAATTTATTGGTTTTCTAATTTGCATTCCAGTTTGTCAAAACCTTAATGTGGTTATTTAACAAACTTGAAAATGAACCCCTAATTAGAGTATAAATTTGTGCACTATAATTGAGCTTTTTTTGTTATTGTCCCAACTATGATAACTTTACCTAAATGGCTATTATGATATGTGATCATTAATGTTGAGGAAATGTAACTTTTATACATGTGTACATAGCAAATGTATATTTTATTTAGAATTTCTTTTAAAGATGACAACTTGCTGGAATGGCTATACAAGGATGGGTTTTCATCTGGAAATGGCCTTTTCTTTCATGTGTAGCAACTATAGTGAGTTTTGATTTAGTTATTTGACCACAAAACATGGTTGGGCCCAATTCTTTTTTTTCATCTGATGTCAGCACAAATGCACTTCCAGCAAGGCTGACAAGCTGCAGCAGTGTCTTCTGAATGAATTTCTCCTTTCCAACTCAAATGTGCTGATGCCACTTATGACCAGTTGAGATCAGCTACTGGCAGATACTAGGAATCTCCCTCATTAAAAATAGGTCACAGGGTAAGAACACTTGACTCGTATGGTGCATGGAAAAATCTCTTGTGGAGGATCTGGTAAATTTTTGTTTATTAATGTCCTGTTTATTAAATTAAAATCTAATTTTCAGGCGAAAGCGGTGCAAATATTATTGATGTTTCCAAAGAAGCACGGAAAAGGTTCCTGGGTCCACTCCACCCTTCTTTTAACTTGATGAAGATTATCCGTCGCCGACTTCACAAAGGGCTTCCAGACAACGCGCATGAGCTTGCAACAGGCCGGCTGGGCATTTCGTTGACCCGTGTGTCTGATGGCGAGAATGTTCTGGTGACAGTTTTCAACAATAAAGAGGAGCTTATACAGGTGATGTACAAATGCATTGCTGATGTTGTTTGTGTTTCTGCCTAGTGGAAAAGATTTTGATCTTTGGGAATTTCACATTTTGATCCCCAAATCCTGATTGCAGCTGACGGAACAAAGATCTCATCCAAAAAACTGGTTTCTCTTAATTACTCAAAAGAAAACATCCTGAGCTGGACTCTGCCAGCTGGAATACTGTTGTAATCTACCAATTTTCCTAGATTCCCAGTAGGTTATAATGACATTGTTATTTTTGGACAGCCATAAATGCTGTATCACTCATACCTTGTTTAAAAATAGCCTTTGATTTATTTTGCAGGCCTGTATATGCAGCGCGTTTATTCCTGTGTACTGTGGACTCATACCACCAACACTGCAAGGAGTGGTAAGTTGGACTGTGACTAGAAGATATGAGACTGTTGATCTGGAATTTGACTGGGATAATCAACACATTGTTCAGTCTCAAATTAACTTGTGAACCTGAGTGAGTTTGGGCTTACCAGTTTTCCTTTTCCAAACAACAGATTGGTTGAATTACTATTGTCATATGATTAACTTTCATCTTCCTTTTTCCTTTCCTGTTTCTCTATCCAGGTTGCAACATTGTCTCTTTGCTATCAAACAGGTCAATGGACAGAAGGCATCTCCTAATAACTTGCCCATATTTAGCTGCCTGTCCACGTGTGTGCATGCACACACAGGAATTACATTTTATTTTGATGTGTACTTTAATGCACTATCTCTAAGAAACTGCATTTTTAATTTATTCCATAATTTGTTGACTTTCTTTACTTGAAAAGAAGCAGGCGCGCGCACACACACACAATTAGCAAGTTGCAGCAAATGTCATGCCAGTTCTCAGCTAATGTCCGTTCACACATTTTCACTTGAATCAAGAGCAGGTTCTGTCACCACTTTTTTTTCTCCTATGATTCAGAAATATGTAGGCTAATTGTAACATCTGAGCTTCCATTCTAGTTTACGTAGACAAGGAACCAGTCTCGACTGTTTCAACCTTCTTTTGGTTATCCTTTGTAGAAGCTATAATAGGTTTATGCTTTCTTTTGCAGACACTAAACGTAAGAATCTGGAGTTTACAAATAGTTACATGGTAGTACAGAACTTGAATATTGCTGAAAAAAGAGGCATGCTGTCAAAGTTTTTCATCTTGCGCTCATTAGGACAGATTTAAGAAAGCCACATTTCAAAGGGAGCTGCAATTTGTACTGCAAAAGAAAAAGGTGTTGATGGTTGAGGCAATGCCAGGGAGAAAGCACCAGGGAATATCATCCCCCAGCTCTTAAACCTTTTGATTGTAGTACATGATTTCTATCCTTTTCCCATCATCAGAATTTTGCTCTAAACTGATCTATTAATTACATCATATAGATTGTTGTATCAAATTAATACTTTATTTCACATTCAAGTATAATTTAGGAATATTCAGTGAATTGGAAAGAAAGTGTCCTTATTAACAGAATCTTTAAATCTAAAGTATCTGTGCTGCTGCCTATTAATTGTGATTTTTGTGTGAGAGTTTATTGATGAAGACTCATGAATAATTGAATGTGTGAAACAAATGAGATATAACTTCTGTCTTGAAGTGCTGTAACATTGCAAAATAGGTGCTTAACCTCTATTATACAACAGTACATTGGTTCTGAGAAAATGATTTCTCAGTAAATGTCCTTATTATTTGCTGATCTTGGATGAAATTTGATGGTATTTGTCAATGCTTCCTCTCCCCCATTAATAGGTGTGTAAACTTTGCAAGCCAACTGAGCCTTCAAGTTCCTGCACAAACAATTGTTTATGAAAGTTTGTTCAAAGCTCTTAACATTGAAGGGGTTTAGCTTTAGCATGAGTCATTGTGTAAACCATTCTAGCTTCACTCGATGTCATGAGTTTGTTCATGCATTGCAGCTTTGTGCATTCCGTGGTGTTGTTTGTTGTCTCTCCCTTATTGAGGGCAGATTGGCTTATGCCAAACAATATAGCCTTGGTAGAGTACAAAGTGCTCTTCTGACCAAATACCTACCCTGCCACTTGACCCCGTGTCTCCATTATGTCTTGTCATTAATCTCTGTAACAGATAATGGGAATTGCTCAGTATTGATTGGAGATGGGGGGGAGGAATGGGCACTAGCCACTTTTACTTTTCATTTAAAAGTTCTCTTCCTAAAGCTCAATAAGGTTGTTAAGAAGGCACATGGAGTCTTAGCTTTTATTGGTAGGGGGATTGAATTTTGGAGCCGCAACGTCATGTTGCAACTGTACAAAACTCCAGTGCGGCCGCACTTGGAGTATTGTGTACAGTTCTGGTCCCCACATTATAAGAAAGATGTGGGGGCATTGGAGAGGGTACAGAGGAGGTTTACCAGGATGTTGCCTGGTATGGAGGGCAGGTCTTATGAAGAGAGGCTGAGGGATTTGAGGTTGCTTTCATTAGAAAGAAGGCAGCTAAGAGGAGACCTTATTGAAACATATAAGATGATTAGAGGTTTAGATAGGGTGGACAGTGATGGCCTTTTTTCTAGGATGGAGAAAGCTTTAAATTAAGGAGTGGTAGTTATAGGACGGATGTCAGAGGTAGGATCTTTACCCAGAGGGTGGTAAAGGTATGGAATGCCCTGCCTGCTGCAGTTGTAGATGCGCCAAGTTTGGTGGCGTTTAAGAGGTTAGTAGATAAGTTTATGGACGAAAAGGGAATGGTTTAGGTTAGAGGGTCATTGCTTTTTCTTAATTGGTCGGCGCAACATCGAAGGGCTACGTTCTGTGTTAAAGCAGAGCTCTACAAACACATTAAACTTTCCAACAGCTTGTTAAGGAGTCAATCTTCATGAATATACATGGACCATAATGTATTTTTATAACCTAACAATGAGTAACACCTCAGGATTTTTAGAGATAGAAGAAAGACAGACTATGAACTTGAATCAGCAGCAGGCAAAAGTAATAGAAAATGTTCTGAAATAAAGAAGAGGGAAATAATCAGGAGAGGTATGATGTGGCAAGTCAACAATATCAGATCTTGCTTGACAAATCTTTGAGAATATATTTGAGATAGTTGTACTTGGAATATGGGAATTACAAGGTAAAATAGCACAGCACTGGAGAAGTTTTTGAAATTGGTAAAGTATAGTGTTGGCATGGAAAGAGATGGCAGCAGTTGCTTCCATTCTGACATGGTTGATTGTACATGAAGAGTCAGTGGCCAGGTTTCTAAAGTTTGTCAGTAACACCACATTTAGTGAAGTTAGAAATAATTGGAAACAACTGGGATAGTTGAGTGAAATGTGGAATGTTTTGGAGTCTGAGCCTAAAAGAAAGCAAGGTTGCTGAATTTGGAAAAATTAATTATTCAGTTTGACGCACAATATGGAACAAGAAGGAAATAAAAATTTGTAGCTCTTTGAATTTTGAGCAATTTTTGTTCAAATTTCTAAGTCATAGTTCCGTTCTGCAGTTGGACTGTTGCCTCAGGTTCATGCTGTGTGTCACTTGAGCAAATAATCCAGGCTGACGTATCTTCAGTGTGGTACAGAAGGAGTACTGCACTGTAGTGGGGGTAAAAATTCTTTTGGGTGAGACATTAAACACTACTTACCTGTTAAGTTGAACATATTTAAAGAAGAGCAAGAGACTATCCTGACTAACATCTGTCAGCTGACACCATCAAGAAACAGATATCTGATTATATATGTCGTTGTTTTTGTGCTATCTTGCTGTGTGCAGATTTGCTGAGGGATTTATTATATAATAATGGTAACTGCAATTAATACACTTTTGGGACGTTCCAAGGTTATGAAATACATTTAGAAGGAGGAAGTCATTCGACCCATTGCTCACACCTGCTTCATCCTATCCCCTAACCACATGCATTTTCCTCAATAATCCCATAATCTACTTGGGACATTTGAGGGCCAATTTAGCATGGCCAATCCACCTAACCTGCACATCTTTAGACTGAAAACGGGAGCACCTGTAGAAACCCACATAAACACTGAAGACGTACAAACTCCACAGTTACCTGAGGCCAGAATTGAATTGGGTCCCTGGTGCTATGAAGAAGCAGTGCTAACCACTGTACCACAGTTCTGCCCCCAAAATCAAATTGAAGAAGGTCTTATGTTATAGAATATAATAATGTCTGTTCTTTGACAAAGTACAGTCATTTTTATGTTTTCAATTTACTGAAATTCATGTAGCTAACAATAAGATAGACTTCATTAATTTCATTCCTATTGCTATAACTTTGAATTTTCCTGTTACTCCCAGTCTTTATTATACATCTGACTAGGTAGCTAATCCAGTCATTTACTTTCCAGCAGTTTTTGAACCATCAATCAGGAAGTATCGTAGTATCATGAAGTGAATCACCTTCAGGTGTTATTTTATTTTTTGTTCTTGTCTTGTGTTTCCACATGATGCATTCCCAAACAGGTTAGCTAAGATTAACAAATTATCTTGTGAGCAATAGAGATAAAACAGGAATTATGTTGATCTGCTGACAGACCAGTAACTACTTTTGTGAATCTTGCACGTTTAAAACAAAATTCCTGTTTGAACTGGATTTGCTGAATACTATTTAATTCCAAATTCAGGCAGAAGCAAATGGCTGCTTGCCAGTGCGGATGACTCCTGCTTCAGCCAATAAAGGCTTGTTTCCAATGACAAACCAAGTCAATTTCAGTGAACGAAGGCATTCAAAATTGAATGTGATGCAAACATTCAGCCTGACTACTATGAGCACTTTTGCTTCAAAACTAATGATAGTTCTAACAAAATAGCCTCTAACAATCACTACTTCAGGACAGATGTTCCTTATTGTGGAAATAATTTATTGCACATGCAATATGCAAATCAGGAGATAAATCTACTCTACTTCAGTTGCATTGTTGTAAATTTAACACTAGTCCTGTCTCTGTTCAGTGGGTTAATGCGTTGCCTAATTATCTTGCTATTAAAGTAACTAAAAACTTCAAGATCATTACTTGTCACCAATGAAGCACATAATGAAGCTTTCTGAGTAGATTTTGGTTAAGGTTGAGAAATGAAAGACATGCATTTCTACAGCTTCTTTCATGAGTTTGGGACTTTGCAAAGTGTTTTACAACCAATGAAGTATTTTACAAATTTAGTCACTGTCATAATGTAGCAAACACAGCAGCTGATTTGCACTCAGCAAGGTAGCACATAAAGTGATAAGATAATGACCAGATAATCTGCTTTTTAATGATGATAGTTGTGGGTGAATATTAGTCTGGACACATAGTGGAACTCATTTACTCCAGTACAGTAATTCCTCAAGTGAGTAGTGGCTTAGATTTTATACTTGACTCATAATGCTTTACAGTATGGAAAGCAGCCATTTGGCCTATCATATCTGTGCTGACCATCAAACATCAAACTGTTCTAATCCCATTTTCCAGCACTTGGGCCACAGCCTTGGTGTTTCAAATGGTTCTTAAATGTTGAGTGTTTCTGCCTCTACCATCCTTTCAAATAGTAAGTTCCAGATTCCCACCACTCTCTGGGTGAAAAAGTATTTCCTTAAATCTCCTCTAAATTTCCTGCTCTTTACCTTAAGTCTATGCCCTTGATTATTAACCCTGCTTCTCAGGGGAATGTTTCTTTCTATTCCTCATAATTTTGTACACCTTATTTCCCGACTCCCACCTCATCTCACTTCCCCTCCCCTCTGCTCTGAGGAAGACAACCCCAATCTATCCAACCTTGCAGAGAAGACTCACCAGCATGCTGTCTGGGAGCATTGCCGCTCCCAGACAGCATGCTAGTGAGTCTTCTCTGCACCTTCTCTAGTGCAATCATTTTCTTATATCTATGGTGTCTCTGGAGTGGGTCTTGAATCCAGAACCTTCCAAATTAGCTGCAAACATTATACACACTGAATCATTTGTCTTGGATATGAACATTACTACAGCTGGAGTCATCTGACCAATAGGCAAATTTTTTTGTAATAGTGATTCATTTAGTTTTGAGACCCCTGGATTAGGAGTGAAAAAGGGTTTTTACCTCTTAGCACTATCCAGCTGCTTCAACAGGAAGGAGGCATTTAAGACTCTGGTTGTCCTTAAAAGTGATGCCTGCTCTTTAGCTCCAACACTTTTGAATCAGTATGCCAGAAATATTCAATCCCTTTGTGTTGGGGGGTGGGCGGAGCCCCAAACCTGATGGGAAAAGGAAGATTTACTATAAAATGCACTTGCATTTATCTCTGAAAAGTTGCAGAGGGCTCAAGATTGGAATGGCAATTAAATTGACTAATTAGATCAAATCTGATTCAAAATCCAAAATATCAGCTAGTTTAGAAAATGCTGCTTTAATGGAAATTTGCACTGTTTGCAACCAGCTGTAGTCATATATCAACTCTGAAATGTAGACACTGTTTGTATTGACCAGTAATAACTTCCATTGAGTCAAGTGAACTCCCCTTTACACTTCACCTCATGGTCAGCCAATAGCAGCTCTTACTATGACTTTCTTTAGTTTGGATTGCAGTAGAGAGGTATCCATGCGCAGCTCCCTACTTCCATCACAATACATCTATGTTCTTATTTCTGGAATCCGTAAGAATGTTATAGTAGCATAAATGTGGAGAGTCAGTATAAGGGACCCTTAGACTATTGTTAGCTGATCATTTGCCTCTACCTATTGGAATCTGGTATCATACATTCTGTTGCTTACGTAATTTGAAAAATACTCTGAACATATATTTCTTTGTGCAGGAATAAGCTTTTTCAAAATCCCTTTCTCATGGGAAGTGGGCAAGTTTGGCCAGGCCAATATTTTTGCCCACTGTGAATTACCTTTGAGCTGAGTTGCTAGCCATTTCAGTGGACAATTGCTGTGGATTTAGAGTCGCATTTGGGTCAGGTCAGGTAAGGACAGCAGATTTCCTTTCCAAAAGGCAATTTGTGAATCAAGTGGATTTTTACTTTGATGATTTCATGGACAACATTATTGAGACTAAATTTGTAATGCCAGATTTATTAATTGAATATTACATTCCACGAGCTGCCAGGATGGGGTTTGAATACATTTCACCAGAACATTAGTCTAGGTCTCTGAATGACTAGCCTAGTGACAACCTCATGGGGAGCCAGTGGTGATAAATAGCTATGTGTTTCTTAACTTTGGTGTATATGTATCTTGGCGACATGAGTCTTGGTTTTAATTCAGTGAATTAAAATTTTGCCCATTACCTCCTTGACCATCCATGCAAATAGATGGTAAATTAGTGGTAAAGCTCCTTAAAGACTTTTCTAGTTTTGCTGCTACTAGTGCAAATAGTTAATGTTAACAAGCTTTCATCTCCTGAAGAGATTCTTGTAAATTGGGTTATAATGTTAAGTTGATATCTGTCTCATTGTATACAAGAGATTGTGTTTTATAATCTCATTGGTTTTGTTTAATAATTAATACCAAAGTCGCAGTGTTTCACCTTCCTTGAACTTATAGCAGTTGAGCTATATGACAATGTCCTATATAAACACAAAACAAAGCACACCGTTTCTTGTCCAAAATGGCTCTTTGTACCTTCCCAAACAGCTCCTTCTTGCTTTCTTGTAGCCTGCCTCACAGTCTGTCTGACTTTCTGCACTTTAATCACCACACACTACATTGCTAATGTTCTTCTGCATCAACATTTCCTTGTCTTGTCTATTTTTCTTCAGGTAGGTTTTTGACTATAGGGTTAGTGAGAAGCAGATTGTCCCTATTGTAAAGCACATAGGGTAATTCTTGGGTTTGGCCAGCTTTAGCCACAAAATAGTTACATCTCATTTTGGTCAGAGTCCTTAGGATGTGGTTGTTGCTGGCAAACAGACACCTGTTGCCTATACTGAGAAAAGAGGAATTACAATTGTTTGTAATGAATTTAATACAACTAAATGGCTCACTTGGCTACTTCAGAGGGCAGTTGCAGATCAGGTACATTGACTTGGGACTAACATCACAAAAAAAAAACAAATTAAATAAAAATGACCAGCTCCCTTGCTTGGAGCATACTAGTGAGCAGTTGAGTTATTACAACAATCCAACAGCTTTGTAGTCCAGAACAAATTCTGAAATCAAATTCTACTATGCTGGGATGTGAACACTCAGCATTATTAGTCCAGGCCTTGTGATTACCAGTCCAGTAACATGGCTATTATCAAAGTTCCTTCTCCACAACCAATCATGCTTCCATAGCATGCTTTGTTTTTCTGTTCACTGAGGTTTAGGAAGTCCTTTGCTATGCAGAAAAAGGATTGTGAAATGACTGATGTATTGGTAGTAATTGCCTTTTAGACAGCATAGCAGTTATGGCAATTTTATTTTGATTTACGCTTGTGCATCGTCCATAAATCAGCCATGCACTGTTATTATGTTGTACTGATCAGAGTTTGACAATCCTAAGATAGTGTTTTCAACAGTTCTCTTGAATGTTTGGGTTGGAGCACTTCCAATTTGGGCCTTCCTCTCTGCAATTTTTTTTTTTTGTTGCCTCAACCAATTGTGAGGAATTTCTGAATGTTGAAATAAGGCTACCCATGCTGCAGTGTGTGTATATATATATAGTGAACAAAGAACAAAACAGCACAGGAAACAGGCCCTTCAGCCCAATGAGCCTGCGCCTCGATATTTCCACTTCTGCCCGTGATCCCTGTCTATGTTTATAGATTTATGCATTGGAACCAAATTTGAGACAATTTAGGGAGAATTTGTTCTGCCAATCAGCCTAAAAGCACATCTTTGGGATGTGGGAGGAAACCGGAGCACCCGGAGAAAACCCACGCAAGCACCGGGAGAATGCACGAACTCCCCCAGACACAGGCCCAAATCCATGTATCTGCACAGCACAGTGATAGTCACTGAGCTGTCGTGTTGCCCATCAAATGGTCCAGGTCAAGCATACACTAATGACGTGAAGCACTAGGCTACTTTCAAAATCCAAGAGCAGCCCTCTCACGACCCATCGTGTGTATGCCCTTTGTTAGAAAAGGCTGACCAAAGTACCTGTAGGATAAAACAAATACATCAATATCATTGACAATTTACAACCTCCCAAGGAACTCTCAAAGCTCATGATGCCTATTTTAAATCAGTTTTCTATATCCCTCCATTTCCATTCTGTTCACGTGCCCATCTAAGTATCTCTTAAATAACTCCAGAGTGCCTACTTCCACCACTTTTCTTGGCAGTGTGTTCCATATCCCCACCACCCTCTGTGTGGGGGGGGAAAAAAAACTCCCAGTAGCATCCAAATTATACCTCCCCCTAAGCCCATGACTCCTCATGCTATTTGAGTCCATTCTAGGAAAAAGCCTAACCCTAGAGGTTTACTCTACCTGTACCCCTCATAATTTTGTACACCTCTATTAGATCTCCTCTAAGTCTACATCTTTCTAAGGAAAACAGCCCCAATTTGCCTAACCTCTCCTCGTAACTCAGACCTTCCATACCAGGCAGCATCCTGGTAAACCTCCTCTGCACTCTCTCTCCAGAGTCTCCATGTCCTTCTGATAGTAAGGCGACCAGAACTGAACACAGGCTTACGTTCAATTTAACAATCATTGAGCCTGATTTGCTGCTGCTTGGTTCAGTTCAGATAACTAAAGTATATTGTACAAAAAAAACCCTTGCAATAATCTGATCTTCCACCATCCTGGCAGTCATATGATACAGTAATGGAGTTTTACTGGAAATTTGAGTCCTCAGTAGACTTCCAAGTATTCATTGAAAATGGAGGGAGGAGTGTACTGGGTTCATTGCTGAGTTGGCACGGGAGGACATTTCAGCTATGTTAGACCAGTAGTCGATTAAATAATTAACCAGAGACCTTGGTGTTATAAAGTTGAAGTACAGGGCATGGCTGTCACCCCTGAGTCATAGTTTGGAACAGTACATTCCAGGAAAAGGTCATAACCAGGAAAACAGCCGACAACACTCCCTACTGCTGCGTTTGGATCTTTTCTGAGTGCACGTAGGGATTTCACCACTCACCTTGAAGCTTCTTGTATGCTAGTTTCATATAGAACAGATATTTTAGGAGTCCAAGATTACACCACGCTACCATGGGGCAGCACAGTGGTTAGCACTGCTGTTTCACAGCTCCAGGGACCTGGGTTTGATTCCTAGCTCGGGTCACAGTCTGTGTGAAGTTCGCACATTCTCCTTGTGTCTGCATGGGTTTCCTTCAGCTACTCCAGTTTCCTCCTACAGTCCAAAGATGTGCAAGTTATGTTGATTGGCCATGCTAAAAAATTGCCCCTTTATTGTGCTCAGATGCATAGGTTAAAAAGATTAGTGGGTAAAATATGTAGGATATGGGTGTAGGGCCTGTTAGGTGCAGACCCGATGAGCCAAAGGGCCTCTTTCAGCACTGTACGGTTCTATGATAACTCCAATTTATTATGTTAGTCGAAAATGCATTCATGATGGCTGCTGCACATTTGTCTTGCAATCCCTGTGAATAGTAGAGTTTCAGAAATTGAAGAGGTATTATTGCATACATAAATTTCCCTGCAGCTGATGTCTATGGGCTATCTCACTACAGAGCTTTGTTACTTCCTGAGCTCATCTACAAAAATTACCACCAGTAACAACAATGCCACTTTTACAAATTGCACTAGTTGTTGCCAGTCTGAAGTATCTTTGCATTTCTCCTCTCCTAAAATGAAGGAGGTACAAAGGGCATTCAGTATATAAAAAAAAAAATTAGCGGGTCATGCTGCAGCTGCACAGAATCTTAGTTAGGCCTTGTTTGGAATATTGTGTACAATTCTGGTCACCACATTAGTAGAAGGATGTGGATGCTTTGCAGGGCGTACACAAAAGATTTACCAAGATGTTTCCTGGTCTGCAGAGTATTTAGCTATGAGGAGCGGTTGGATAAACTCTGTTTGTTCTCGCTGGAACGACGGAGGTTGAGGTGTGACCTGATGGAGGTCTACAAGATTGAGTGGCATGGACAAAGTGAATAGTCAGATGCTCTTTGCTAGGATAGAAAAGCCAAATACTAGGGAACATAGGTTTAAGATGCATAGGGAAAAGTTTAGAGGAGATGTGCAAGGCAAGTTTTTTTAAGCAGAGGGTGATGGTAGAAGCAGGTACAACAGTGGCATTTAAGGGCATCTAGATGAATAGATTGGGAATGGAAGGATATGGATTCTGTAAATGCATAAGGTTTTACTTTAGACAGGCATCATGGTTGGTGGAGAGTTGGAGGGTGGAAGTGTCTGTTCCTGTGCTGTACTGTTCTTTGTTCTTTGTAACATGTTGGTATGTAGTTCTACGGATCCAGCAACATCTTGCACAAGAGGCTATGCAGCCCACTTGCTTTTCAAAAAGATCTAGGCTAATCTCCCACTTCAGTTCTGCACTCTTGGATTATCCCATGTGGATACAGCTTGCTAAACAAAATGATTATTGCTGAAACTAATAGCAACAAACAGTGACCAGAGAGACACATTCAGAAGGAGTTTTGTAATCTCTAATTCCTGACATGGTAATAGGTGCATGCAGTCTGTCTCCCAAACTTTATTTGGGGCTGGGTTGGATGGGGAGGGGGAGGAGAGTTCTGATGGCATTGCATGTTTGTGATATGGTCCTTTATTATATTCAAGACCATACAAAGTCATTGTTCATGGTATTTATCGTTTTAAATGTTGTGCTACAGTTTGACACTTGTTTTTGTTCTTCTCAGCGATATGTCGATGGAGGAATTACAGATAACTTACCTCAGTATGAACTCAAAAACACAATTACAGTGTCTCCATTTGCTGGAGAAAGTGATATTTGTCCTCGTGATTGCTCTAGCAATATGCATGAGCTAAGAATAACCAACACCAGCATTCAGTTCAACCTGCAGAACTTGTACCGACTTTCTAAGGCTTTATTTCCCCCTGAACCAGAGGTAAGAACAAATAAATAAGGAGAAAGTTCCATGATGATTTTTTTTAAAATTACAGGGTGCTTCAAACAATGATGAAACTTTGTTTATAGATGGTGCTGTAGCTGTATGAAGTCCAACCAAAAGGAACAAATCTATACAAGAATGCTTCACTTAATTCCCAAATCTGCTGGAGAAGTTCTGATTTTATACATGCACAAAGGTTGCAGTGTGGATGTGCAGGCTTAAACTTTTCTATTCCAATAGATATAAAATCCTAGATATGCTGCTGCAAAGATCAGTAAAGCTCCTATTCTATTGTGTCTGAATTGGCACAATGACAGTGATTAGCATAGCTGCCTGACATTGACAGGGACCCGGGTTCAATTCTGGCCTTGGGTGACTGTGTGAAGCTTGCACGTTCTCCCTGTGTCTGCATGGGTTTCCTCTGGATGCTCTAATTTCCTCCCATAGTCCAAGATATGCAGATTGGTAAATTGGCCATGCTAAATTGCCCCTTAGTGTCCCAAGGATGTGTAGATTAAGTGGATTATCCATGGTAAATGTGGACTGTTATAGGAATTGGAAGAGGTGGGGGTGAGGGGCTGGGTATAAATGTCAGAAGGTCAGTACAGATTTGATGGGCCAAACAGCTTCTGTCTGCTCTGCAGTGTTTCTATGGTCAATTGCCCTTTAGTGTCAAAAAATGTATAGGTTAGGTGGATTAGCCATGTTAAGTGGGTGAGGTTTGATGCAGGAGGCAATGGGGATAAAAATTCGTATTCTTACGATGCATTGTTAATATGTGCCAAGGAAGCCTTAATGGTTCTTTTTATGGTGCAGGTCTGCTATTACTGTAGCCAAAACTATGTAATTTATTTTTGTCCAGTGTGGTTTAGCTGAACATTTTCTTTGTACAAAGCTTCAAAAGAAATAAATGTTCCAAAAATTAGAATGGAATGTCTGTGAAATACATTAAGTATTGGTAGCTAAAAATAATAGTGCACTATATAGGAAGTATTCTCAATTTACTGAATTAAACTGATGGAGGGCAAAGAAATGGGATATTGATTGTACTGTTCCAAAGTTCAGTCACTTCAATATATGTATCTGGGTAACTGTGGGGAGACATTTTGAAGATTCCTGCTAAATGTTGAAACAACTAAACCTTCAATTTACCAGTAGTGTCCAAAGGTTATTTCGCAGAGGAACTAACCTGCAAATGCATTCCTTTTTAAAAAAAAAGCCTCTGTGACGTGTTCTGTGAACTGTGTGAATCAAACTTGAAATTGCCTGCGGGAACTGACCCCACATCCAAGGATGAGCCACTCTTGGGATTTTCAGGCCAGTAAATGATTAGTGTTCTCCTGTTTAATCAACGATTGTTTCCACATTGGAATAAACATCCACAAACCAACCGCAGTGAAGGTATTGCCATTCCCTGTCCTGTGTTCTGCTCCATTTACTATTCCTGGGCAAATTTGAGCATAAACATGTTGGCTTTTTATACTCTTGATTTTCACATTGTGACATTTTTTTTAAAAAAAATGGTTGGAGCATTGTTGGCAATTTCAGCATTAATTGGCCTTAAGAAGATGATAGTGATGGTGGTGAACCAGCTACCTGAACCTTTACAGTTCACGTGGTGAAGGTGCTCGATATTGTTGTTAGGTCAGGAGTTCCAGAATTTTGACCCAGTTATGATGAAGGATTAACAGGAACATGAGAGATCTGGAGAGGAACTTGGTGATGGTGTTTTCATGCATCTGCAGCCCTTGTCTATTTAGGTGGTAGAAGTAATGGTTTGAGAGTAACTTCCACGTTGTCTGTGTGGAGTTTGTATGTTATCCCCATATCTATGTGGCTTTTCTCTAGGAGCTCTGATTTCCTCCCACAGTCTAAAGATGTGCAAGTTAGGTGGATTGGCCAAGCTAAATTGTCCCTTAGTGTCCCAAGGTGTGTAGGTTACGGGAATTAGCAGGGTAAATGCATGCAGCTTTTGGTTGAATTTTGGTGGGATGCTTTTTCAGAGATTTGGTGCAGACTTGTAATGATTTTACGGTATTATTGAAGAAGCTTATTGAACTTCATTATGAATGCTTCTATGAATAGCAAGTTCATGTGTTGGGCTCAAACCCGGCGTTTCTGGTCCAGTGGTAGGGATTCAACACTGCCACAAGACCTCCTAACGGTTGGGAGGTGAGTTAACTTAGAACGTAGAACCCTACAGTGTAGAAACAGGCCCTTTGGCCCATCAAGTTTACACAGATTGCAATCCCACGCAGGCCCTATCCCCATATCCCTACACATTTACTCTCTAACCTACACATCCCAGGACACTGTGGGACAATTTTAGTATGGCCAATCAACCTAACCCGCACGTCTTTGGACTGTGGGAGGAAACCGGAGCACCTGGAGGAAACCCATGCAAACATGAGGAGAACATGCAAACTCCACACAGAAGGTGACCTGAACCGGGGATTGAGCCAGGTTCTTGGAGCTGTGAAACAGCAATGCGAACCACTGTGCTACCGTGCCGCCCCATTTTGCAGAGTTAATCTCTGCAAAATCCCTCTCGCCTGCTTTTATATCCTTTTATATGGCTTATATCCTTTACAGTCTTTATATGGCTGTTCCAGTTAAGTTACTGGCCAATATGGATCATGATAGTGGGGGTATTAGATGACAGACTTTGTATGAACTGCTTCAGTTTCTGAGAAATCATGAATGGAACAGAACATGACAATCATCAAAGAGCAATTCCACTTCTGGCTTCAAAGGAAGGAACATCATTGAAGAAATGAAGGTGGTTGAGACCCTTGTCCTGAGGTCCTGCAGATGACTACCACCCTTTGTGCTAGATATTATTCTAGTGAACAACTGAATGTGATAGACATTGCACTCATCCAAGCAAGTTGTGGGTATTCCATTGCACTCCTGACATATGCCTTGTTGATGGTGGAAAGGCTTTGGGGAGCTGGTGGAGCATTTTTTATTGATTTGCTTTTACTTCGGGTTTACTGGACTCCTGGTGTGATCCTCAGTTAGAGGCTGATGCAAAGGTGATCACTAATGTCCTCCAACCCCATTCCGCTATCTTGTACATATTTGACTAAGATCGCAGTGAAGTCAGAAGCTGAGTTGAATGGCCCTGCAGAACCCAAACTGAGTGTCAGTGAGCAGGTATTGCTGTGTAAGTACCGCTTGATAGCCCTATCGACAACCCCTTCACTTACTACTGCTGATGATTGAAAGTAGACTGATGGGACAGGAGTCGGCTGGGTTGGAATTGACTTTCTTATGTGGACAGTACATACATGTCCAATTTTTCTCAATTTTTGGGTTGATAGCAGTGTTGTTGCTGTGCTGAAACAGCTTGGCTCAAGGCTGCACCATTTTTGAAATGCGTTTATCCCTATAACCAGTGTGTTATTAGGGCCTGAAGCCTTTCTGTATCCAGTCTGCTTAGCTATTCCTTGATATCATATGCAGTGAATCAAACTAATGGTAGACAAGTTTCTGTGACCTCAGGAGAGGCAATGATGATTCATCCACTCAGCATTTCTTCTTGAAAATTTTTTGCCCTTGCTTTTTTTTTTGCAATCAGATGATTACCATCACTGGGGATGGGATGTTCATGGAGCCTCTTTCTCCCATTCATTGTATAATTGACCATCGCTATTCATGATTTGAAGCGGCAGACCTCAGCAATTGATATGATCTGTTGTTTGTGCGATTGTTTAACTTGCTACCTCTGCAGGAGATTACTGTGGACAATACTAAATGGTTTGGTAGATTAATGCAGTGAGAGTTAACTGGGGGATGGGGAGCAAGGTGAACCCAGAGAATGTGATGGAAGAACCTGGGACATTTGCTAAAAGGTATGATTCTGTAAATATAATTATCGGGCTGTTGTTTGATTACTTTATGGAACCACTTTTCCAATTCTAACGACAAATGTCGAGGTGTTGGTAAGAAGAACTTTACAGATTTAATTGAGCAGGATGTACCTTTTTATATTTGTCAAGTCTGTTCCTAAATTCATATTGATTTTTATGGTTTTTCCTTGATATCATACTTCGGTGGACCAGAGTGACTTGCTAGGCTATTTCAGGAAGTATTTAAAAGTTTGCTATATTGCAGTGGATCTGGAATCATGTTTAACCTGTACTTTAACACCTTTGTTGGGCATTAGTAATTAGGAGCATCAAGCTCTAATCTGGGGGTGCAATTTGTAATAAACTAATTACAAATTACTTTTTGATCACAGTTGACCTTCTATATCCCTGCATAACAGGTCTCCTAAGAATTTAGAAGGAAGTGCATTAGAAGTACATCTGGTTCAATTAAGCTATGACTAATGATCTCAAACTTGCAATGTTGAATTGGTGGATTTTTCTTTTTGATTTATTGTCACATGTATTAACATACAGTGAAAAGTGTTGTTTCTTGCATGCTATACAGACAAAGCATAGTTGCAGTCATAGCTAGGCTGTAGAGGAAAATCAAGTCAATATAAGTAGGTCCATTCAAAAGTCTCATGGCAGCAGGGAAGAAGCTGCTCTTGGGTTGGTTGGTATGTGACTTCAGACTTTTGTATCTTTTTCCAGATGGAAGAAAGTGGAAGAGAGTATGTCTGGGGTGTGTGAGGCCCTTGATTATGCTGGCTGCTTTTCCAAAGCAGCAGGAACTGTAGTCAGAGTCCACGGATGGAAAGCTGGCTTGCATGATAACGTTGAGTTTTGTTCATGACCCTTTATGAAGCACTTTGCCTATAAGAAATTTAGTTCAGTATATTGGTCCTTGCACTGTCAGTTGAATGCCGTCTTCACTGTGGGAAGAATCCTTATCCCCACACCTTTTCTGATTCATCACTTATCAATATGCCAGAGGGACGGGTGTAGCAGAGTGCCGAAAGCCAGTGTGAACTCTGTTTATAATATTCACAGCAAAACTTGAGCTATTCTCAAAGAAGACAAGTGCGTGTAAAACTTGCCTTGCATGAGCCAGATGAATTGTCTTGAGATCAGAGCTAAGACTTTTGGATGCTGCAAGGTAAATAGGTAACAAAGCATGGGTAGGCTGTGATTAGAACAAAGCAGATACAAAGCTGTTACTTTTGCATGGGTTCATGAGCACAATTTCTACGTTGTTGATCAGTGAAGCATTGCAGACAGCCTTTGGTCCCAGAAGTGTTTTTCCTTAAATCAGAATTCAGGTTAAACATGTGGCTGACTTCTCTTCAGAAAAATTGGAGAACAAGATGTCAAGACCATATGGAGATGTTCTTTAAACAGAACAGCGAGACATAAGAAAAGTACAGTAGGAATTTGAATTAAGGTGGACACTTTATGAAATATGTTCTGTCTGAATTCTTCAGATTACAGTGTTCTAAAAGTCTTCATTGAATTCCAGTAAATCTTCCACAGTCGGCATATTTAATAGTAATGAAAAAGCATGTGATAAGTTTTACAAAGTTAACACTTGGCATGTCCAAATTTGTCCACTCACCATGTTTTAATCTGTCTGGCAGGTGATGCGGGATATGTGCAAACAGGGCTACAGTGATGCATTTGACTTCCTCAAGAGGAATGGTGAGTGTATCCCTGCTATATTTTTTAAACAGGCAGATTTATTTGCTGTCTCTATTTAAGTGAACTATATTTTGCTTCTATTTCTGTGAACTATATTCTGCAACATTGGATTTAATTACTAGAGGCAATAATCACCATTGCATATTATATTTACTAAAGGTATTCTGCAACTGATTTAAAAAAAATAATGATGCACATATCCAATAATTTTGTCTTTAAAGAGATGGCAAAAATTGGAAATCTATTTATAGCTAAGATTTACTTAGTGCTTGTGTTAAATCTGTTCCTCAGTAAGATTAGTTTTGGGGCAACCACTGGTCCATTGAAAATCAAGTAATTACTGGTATCCTGCTTGGATATTCAGCAAGTGTACACCATCCTGGCTGTTCACCATTCCTGAAATCAAGGTTCCTTTTACTTAATTTTGTCCCTTCTCTCTCTCCCTCCTGTGAGCCATTCCGCAGGTCAAACCATCTCCACAAGTGTTAGTAAGGAAAACAGCACAGATTTACAAATTGAACACAACTCCTTTCCACATGTATGAATTTGTGTGGGGCCAAATGGTGCAATCATCATGTACAAAACAAGCACATTATAGTGAGCAAATTAATTCCTTATTTTGTGACACGCCAGATCAACATTTATACTATAATAAAATGCAGGGTAGTCTATGAACTGCTGGATTTTGCATTCTATATCATTTAATCATTCAATAACCATGTACGAGTAAATAGGCCATCCCTTTCATACAATGAAGAGAGTGAAAGATGGACAGGGTCAAGCAACCATACTGTGGATGCTGGAATCTGAAACGTAAACAGAAAATGCTGGAAAGTCTCAAGGTCTGACAGCATCTGTAAGGAGAAGTGTCAGACCTGAGATTTCTTAGCATTTTCTGTTCAGGGTCTTGATATTGCTCACAACATTCTTGCTACTACTGATGAAGGCTACCTGCCTGCCTGCCAGATTTTATTCTCTCCTGATCTAACAAAGCATCCTGTAGGTAAATTTGAAAACCAAAACTGCAGTGACAGTCACTGCATTGGTAACATATCCGCACATAACGGGCAGGATTTTATGGCCTCGCTCATCTTGAGACCATAAAATCCTGCTCAAGGTCAATAGACCTTTCCATGGTCTGCCCCTTGCTCGCTCCAATACCCTTGGCGGGCGAGACAATAAAATTATGGCAACAGATCTGAATTCCATCCCTCACCCACCACCAAATTTTGGTTTGGTGGAGGGTAATGGTGCTTCTAAATGCTTCTAAAACCATTTCAATTGCAGAATATGTTTAAGGCAATCCACATAGTTCACTGTTGCCACTACTGTATATTTTTGAATCTGTCAAGAGAAAAATCAAAAGGTTGATTGCTAACTTCCAAAAGCACTACCCAAAATAGTTTCATTTAACTGTTCGTTTACAGAACAGCATTTATATATCTGGAAGCAAAGAACACTGACACAGCTTTCATTGCCTACCATAACTGTAAGGGAATTTGACATAATCCCAGTCTCGTTACATTTACACTGGAACTGCTTGCTTGGAGACAATACTGTATTTCTGCCTCTATATAGGGAAAGAAAGGAAAATGTGTGGTGTAGTTTCACATTCTAATCTACCTCAAACTGGATCATCTGAATAGTGGCATTTGTGAACTGTGAAGAGGACTCTAGCCATGATAACTTCATGTATTCAACCTGAGGATTGTAGTGTAAACCATAGAGTCACTACAGTGCAGAAGAAGGCTACTTGGTTCATCAAGTCTGCACTGAGCATCCCTCCCACGCCTCAAAAAAAAATTTCACCCAGGAAGTGAATGAAGGTGTAGAGCCAAACTTAGTGGATTGGAATAACCAGTATTTTCAACCTACTTTGTTTAATTTATTTGGTTTGCATTCTTTGAATCAGAAATTCTCTTCCACGTTTTTTTTTTTGCTATGTTATGGCGATGCTAAACAACTGCACAGCAAAACGTTTTTTTGGTTATCAATGTGTTTTACCTTATGTTGCCTTCAAAAAGACAATGGCTTTTTGCTGATTTATGAGGAACCAGATGCCTTTTAAGTTCTAGCAAAGAAGATTTGGCAGCTGTTTGTATTTTGTGAGCTGCAGCAGGGTTTAAAATCAATCACAAATATTAAAGCAAAACATCAGTAGATACTGAAAATCTGAAATTAAAATAGAAAATGCTGGAAATAATCAGCTGGTGGGCAGTATCTATGGAGAGCAAAACAGAGTTGATGTTTCAAGTCAAATTCTATTCTTCAGTCGAATATGACTTTCAATTCTGATGTGAAGTCATATTTAACTTGAAATGATTGTTGAGTGTGTCAAAATGTTAACATATTTAGGGATAAGTGACACAGCAATGAACTGGAAAACAGATTCATTGCAAAGAGCTGATGTGAATATGTCAGTAGTTTGTGGTATCACTGAATCTACCCGTGTTCCTGTCTGGCTCCCTTGTTCTAGAGCCCCAGGTGCTCTGCAAGACAATTCATAATCAACCCTATTCCAAATGTTTGCTGCCTTGACAGAATGTCTTTGCTTTGCTCGTGTCTCTTGTGTGTTCTGATTGGTTCTTCCAGCGAATACTTTGAGCTTGCTCCAAATGCTTTTTCTTATGCCTAATAAGAATGATCCAGCATTTCCAAATGAAAGTGGTCACTCATTCACTCTGACTCTAAGCATAAGATAATGTGCGGTGGTCAGCCTAGGCAAGCAATAAGAGCAATACTATATTTGGTATTTTCACCAAATATAGGACCTCTATTCCGTGTCTCTTTTCACATAAGAGAATATCTGCATGGTAGTGCCATTCAAATTTTATACTGGACTAGCCTCCCAAACAAGTTATTCCGAGAAGCCCAAGATATAAAAGGAATGTAAGTAAATACAGCAGCTTGAAAACAATTCATGAAGGGTTAAACCCAAACCAGTCAGAAGAAATGTTTTCTTGCAGAACTTAGGATAAATCCTGCAATCTTTGCAGGGCTGCCATAAACATAATCACAGAGCCACAATATGGTTCTGCATTTCCAAGACGAAGTGAAACTGCTGATGCACACAATGTATGCAATCTCTTTTTCTTAATAGTCACAAAATGCTTTGATGATCAACCTGAGACAAGAGATAATCTGTGTTTTGTTTCTTTATTCTCCTACTGGATGTTGGTGTCACTGGCAAGGCCAGCACTTGTGGCACATCCCAAATGGCTTTTGAATTGAGTGATTTGCTAGGCTATTTCAAGAAGCAGGGACAACCACATGATTGTAGGTCTGGGCTCGTGTATTGGTCAAACTGGGTAAGGAAGACATAATTCCTTCTCTAAAGGTAGTGAGATTAGTGAGCCAGATGGGTTTTTACAGCAATTGATAATTGCCATAGTTGCCATTACTGCAATTAGCTTTTGATTTTTCACTTGAATTTAAATTCCTCCAGCTGCAGTAATGTTTTGGAATCTGTGCCCCCAGAGCATTACCTTGGGCCTCTGGATTATTAATCCAGTGACATTATCATGACACCACCATCTTCTACTATGTTAACAGTAATCTTCACAAGCCATAAACATAAAAGGATGATGAAAAGTAAATTGTAAGTGCTTATTGTCTTCCAAATCTGCACATAATGGCTGGTTCAAAACATTGACTTCAATTGAATCATTTTCATCTACACTAAATCGCTCTCCCTCTAGCATTATTTTTATTTAATTTTTAGTGGTATTTTCATTCATAGGTTTTGTAATTAAAATGTTTTTATTTTTCGAATGCTTTAAGAGTTATAGCAGATGTGTTTACTCTCTGCGTTGGATATAAAAGACAATTTGCTTTGAATTTGCATGTAATGTGTTAAAATTTAACTTTAAACCAAGGTCCCTGATCTCCTCTTCCACTTCTGCTATTTCTTATCTGATGTTGAAGCTCTTAGTTCTATCTGTGGTGCCTCTAGATTCAGTCTGTACTGAGGTTGTCCTCACCCAACGTCCATTCTCCACTCTTTGTAAATTTCAGTACATCCATAATTCTGCGACCTGTATCATATCTGCCATCAAATTCTCATCACCAACCACTTCTTCTGTTTTCTGAGTAGCTCACAAATTCTCAATTCTTCGAAATCCCCATCTGTGTTTAGTTTCACCCCGATTTGTTAAGTCTCCAGCCTTACAAATCATTCTCATCATACTTTTTCCTGACCCTGCCTCTTTCTGGCGTGAATTTCTTCCACTTTAATCTCACTTTTGATGACTACTTTCATCTTGCTGAGATGAATGTTTTGAAAGACTATTCCTATACTCAACTTCATTAAGCTTCTCTTTCCTTTTCAGACCCTCTTTAAAAATCCACCTCCAACCATGATTTTGGACACTCTTCCTTTGTGCCAGTGGGCATTTTTCCTTGTACCTCCAAAGTTCATTCAAATGTTCTTCTACATCAAAGGGACTTTTATAAATGTAAAAGCCAAGTAGAAGGTAGATGAGCCATCTCCATCCCAGTGTGTTGTTTGCTGAGTACTAGATGCAAACTGCATCGAGATATTTCTGGATAAAGTTATATTTTGACTCATTGAAATTTGAGACTTACTTATGTGAGCAGCCTTCTATGTTGAGCTTCAGAAGTTGTTTCTGGTGAGATCCCAAATTGCTACGTTACTTTTCTGTAATGTGTCCACACTGAATTTCCCTAATTTATATATGCAATTTGGTAAAACAGTAATTAAGATTTGCTTCTTTCAATCCAAAGCTTTTTCCACATGAGAAGAGTAATAACTTTATTTTCTATTCCCAACAATGCAGCCCTATTGAATCAACCACGACCTTTGCACAACCTTTCTCAGCCAGCATCAAACAAATGTGACACTGATGATGAGGAGGTCATTGAAGAGGATCAAATGGGAGTTTTAGACATGGTCAATAAGAATGATGACCAGATCTTGGCACATCTGTCACCACGACTCCACAAAGGTGAGCTAAGTTCACTCATGATATAATTGTATGGTGAAATAAGCTTGAGTTGAAAGGCTTACTTCTGTTCCTAAAGCACCACCCATTGCTTCAGGGAAGATCACTTGCAGTCTGACTGTTCAAAGGGGTAAATGTCTTGCCCACTATACCATTCCTTAAGTGCTGGTTGTCACTGCAGTGCCTCCTCATCCAGATTAGCCAAGTCTATCTTAATAAGTCCCATGTACTTAACTAAAAGTCTCTTAAGACCTATCGAATCCGCCTCCACCACTGTTGCCGGCAGTCCATTCCACGCACCCACCACTCTGAATGAAAAATGTACCTCCGACATCGCCTCTGTACTTACTCCCCAGCACCTTAAATCTGTGTCCTCTTGTAGCAACTATTGCAGCCCTGGGGGAAAAAACCTCTGACTATCCACTTGATCAATACCTCTCAACATCTTATACACCTCTATACGGTCACCCCTTATCCTTCATCTCGCCAAGGAGAAAAGGTCAAGCTCCCTCAACCTATCTTCATAAGGCATGCTCTCCAATCCATGCAACATCCTTGTAAATCTCCTCTGCACCCTTTCTATTGGCTTCCACATCCTTCCTGTAATGAGGTGACCAGAACTGAGCACAGCACTCCAAGTGGGGTCTGACCAGGGTCCTATATAGCTGCAACATTATCTCTTGACTCCTAAACTCAATTCCTCAATTGATGAAGGCAAGTACACCATACGCTGTCTTAAACCACAGCTTCAACCTGTGCAGCTGCTTTGAGCATCCTATGAACTTGGACCCCAAGATCCTTCTGATCTTCCACACTGCCAAGAGTCCTATCATCCTATTCGACCTGCCAAAATAAACCACTTCACGCTTATCTGGGTTGAACTCCATCTGCCACTTTGCCAGTCTTGCATCCTATCAGTGTCTCGCTGCAACTTCTGACATCCCTCCACACTATCCACAACACCTCCAACTTTTTGCGTCATTTGCAATTCTGTCAGTTTATATGAAACCAGATGTCATGTCTGCAGGCGTGCTAGGTAACTGAAGAAGTGAGTGTAGAAGGCAAGAATAATAGCAAGGCAAAGGTGCAGGACTGTGAGAGAGATCATTGCTAGAAATGCACTGGCTACAATTTGATGAGTAAGAGTTGGGACCAAGTAAGAGTAGTATGGAGTGGAATATTTTGTGGCCGAAGGGATAAAGCAGAAGGAATAATGTTCCAGAACCACGCAGGATGAATTTCTGATGATGATCGGGATCATTTCAATGCTGTGGCAGTGAAAGAAATCTGATTGAAGAGATTCAAACTTGGAGTTACAGGTTAGATTGGATTTAGGAGCCGAATCATGTTCAAGCACTGAGATGAGGAAAGTAAAATTAGTGCTGGGTTAAAACAGTATTAGATATTGGGCAGCTTGGTGACACTGGTTAGTACTGCTGTATCACAATGCCAGGGACCTGGGTTCAATTTTGGCCTTGTCTGACAGTGTTTGCATGGGTTTCCTCCAGGTACTTCAGTTTCTTGCCACAGTTCAAAGATGTGCAAGTTGGTCATGCTAAATTGCCCTTTAAAGTCCAAAGATGTGTAGATTAACCATGGTAAATGTGCAGGGTTATGGGGATAGGGTAGGGCAGGGGAAAGGGAGGTGGGGCGGTGGGTCTGGATAAGATAAGTTGGTGCAAATGTGGTGGGCTGAATGGCCTCCTGCACTATGGGAATTCTATGATTTGTCTGTATAAGATTGGAGGAGCAAGGATGAGGATCTTGAGTATTTGGAAATTGACCTCAAAAGACAATGGAAGCAGAATCTTGGAATATTTTTAAGGTAGAGAACAGATCCTTGATGAGTAAGGGAGTGAAAGATTATCAGAGATAGAATTGAAAGTGGACATGAAGTTGCCATGATATTGAATGGTGGAGCAGCTTTCAGGAACTAAGAATGAAGAGTAATCCACTTATGCTTAGAGGCCATCAACAGGTCCAGGCAGTGGATGGTTGAAGAGGATCTCTGATCTGACTGAACCCCCTGATACTTTGGCTATGTTCACTATGGGGTAGCCCTGTGAGTGATGTGGGGCTTGGATGCAGTATTGCCCCTGGAAATTAAATGTTGGTTTAGTCCATTGTTTCTTTTCATGATTTTGTTTTTGTTACAGTTTTTGTTACTGACGTTGTCACCCCCTTTCATTTATTGACTTGTTTAATTTAATGATTTTTTTTATTTACGAAGAAAAGCACAAGATAGTCTCACCTCTAGTCACTTGGGAGTAATTGATTGTAAAACCACATCAGAACAGATATCTCATTCTGCTAAGCAATTTTTGTGTTCACTAAGATTTCAGAAGGATCCACATATTATAATGAGATTAAGTTGAGTTTAAGAAAAAAAATTAAATTTTACTCTTAAATGTTCTAATCTAATTTTGTAAATTTGCCACATTTGTTAATCTTCCCTTCTTTAATTCAGATCATAAGATCGTAGAACCCCTACAGTGCAGAGGAAGGCCATTTGTACCATCAAATCGTGTCAACAACAATCCTTTCCCTGGCACTTTGCACATAATCCCACATACTTACCCAACTAATCCCTCTACCCTATGCATCCCATGACAGGGACAATTTAGCAGGGCCAATGCACCTAAAACTGCACATCTTTGGACTGAGAGGAAACCGGAGCACCCAGAGGAAACCCTTGTAGACATGGGGAGAGCTGGCAATAAAACGTAGGTCCCTGGAGCTGTGAGGCAACAGTGCCAATCACTGTGCTACCGTGCTGATGTAAAATTCTGTGCCCTCTTGTTGAATTTGTGACATTTTAAACATCAGGACAGCTCAGTTTATTTATTTCTTGAAGTTTTGATGATTTCTGCTGGACCTGGCTTTGGTCAGATTGTGGTTATTAAATAAGAGGTGTGCTCACTAGTGCATGTATGTTCCACCCATTTAAAGAAAATGCAATCAACCTATGATGATTTTTCTATCCATGATTAGTCTTTCCAAACAGCTTTCTTTCACACTCTGATTCACTTGAGTTATTCTATCACCATTCCTCCCACCCCACCCCACAATGTCTGAAATTATTACCATCATTATGTTAGTTCTGGACAATGGAGGATTTTTTTTTTAATTTTTACTTTGGTATTGGTATCCGGTGTAACATAGGTGGCATTACAAATCCTTCTGCTATTCCTAAAAGATCCTCGACTCCCAGCTTCAGAAAGACACGTGACTTTTTTTTCAATTTTTCTTTGCATATGTCATTCTATGAGGCTATGATTGTGAATTTATTCTAAAATGTGAACAGAATCTTATTTTGTGCTCACTGTGAACTGGACAAATCGGAATGGTTAGATTCCATTCAATCCTGGAACTATTCCAGTATTCTGAGATGAGTTCTCTGAAATGTTCTAGCCTTCTGTGTCAAGCAGTTTCTTCAACATCCTGGACTTTGTTTTCATTAATTTGTTCTAATTGGCAGTCGTTTGATTTCCTGTAAATGTGTTTTTTTTTTACTCAGCACTACTTGAAGCCTGTGCTGAAAAAAGAGGTTTGCGTGCTGTCTTTTCAAACATGTTGCCGGTCCGCTTGGCCTCTGCCATGATGCTTCCGTACACCTTGCCTCTGGAATCTGCATTGTCATTCACCATAAAGTAAGATTGCAATTTCTATTGTTCCATTTGGGATTATATTTTCCTTTTATTTGGGCCTGTTTCGGAACATCGGTAATCTTCTAATCAGTTGAAATTTGGGTTTGACTGCTTGCTTTGGCTATTATCAACTCAGTCTCAAGGTGGAGCACTTCAGTAGAGTGTGAGGTTGTGGAATTAGTCCTAGCAAGTCTGATCTTGTACAGTGCTGTCTGTCACTATAGCTACTAGGATGATTCAACGCCCAAAGCTACTAGTCCAAGGGGAGAGATGGAGACAAGCAGATGTTTGTTTCTATCGCTTATTTTGGGGTGTAGAGTTCATTTTTCAAAGTTGGAATTAATTCTGCTTTACAATTAGCTTCAGTACTGTATAATTATACTATTGTTTTCAATATAGCTCTGCATTAGTTGAAAATTTAAAAAAATGGTAGGCTCAGATAGCCAGGAATTTCCTGGCATTGATAACAGTGCAAGGGCTAAGTCAGTTTTATGGTTTCTTTAATCTGAAAAGGGAGGAATATTTGCTTAATAAGGTAACCAGGGTGCTTTTAATTATACTTGATGGGGCTAGTTAGCACAGTTGGCTGGATGACAAGTATGGGTTAGAATTCCTATTGTGGCTATGGTTCACTTGGACCTGCCTCCTTGCTCTACTCCTCGAGAGTAAAAGGCAATGGTAAAGCACCTCTGGGGGGAAAAAACCCAGTCATGGAAACTGTTCAGAATAAAGTATTTATCAGACAGTGAGCCCAGAACCAGTGCACACATGAATGACTAAATGAATTATTATATTTGCCTATCTGAAATTCCTTTGCCTTCAACTTGTTACCTGACTGGATTTTCGTATACAACCAGAACATTTGTAGCAAAATGCCCTGAGGCTCTTCACAGGAATATCATCAAACAACCAAGAGCTTAGCAGAAAATCGGTTCAATACTGTCCTGTATGTATTTATAAATTCCAGATTGCTTTTTCAATTTGCATGCCTGAACAATGCTGATAAAGATCACAAAAGCACTATTTTGTACTCCAGTGTTCCTTTGCTGTTCGAAGGGTAACTATGTTGTCATGACATTGGACAAACTCTTTTGAATTTAGAACAGAATTAGGTTGGAACTTAAAGAATGTGTACTATGAAAGAAGTTTAAAGTTTATTAGTGTTACAAGTAGGCTTACATTTAAACTGCAATGAAGCTACTGTGAAAAATCCCCTACTCGCCATACTCCGAAGCCTATTCGGGTATACTGAAGGAGAATTTAGTATGGCCAATGCACCTGACTGGCACATCTTCGGATTGTTGGAAGAAGTCGGAGTACCTAGAAGAAACTCGGGCAGACATGGGGGCAATATGCAGATTCCAAACATACAGTAACTCAAGCTGAGAATCAAACCTGGGTCCCTGGTGCTGTGATGTAGCAGTGTTAACCACTGTGCCACCATATGTTGGATGAGAAGTCAGCTTGAAATCAAGGCGTTGATCTCTGTGTTTATATATGTTGGGTGTTGATATCATAACCTATTTGTGCTCTTATTGTCCAAATCCGCTGATATGCGCACAGGGATTTAATTAATCTTGTCTCTTTATATTTGTATCTGACAGAATGTTGGAATGGTTGCCTGATCTCCCAGAAGATATAGACTGGATGAAAGATCAGATTGCCAGTATTTTGTGGTACTTTGTCACAAATGCCAAGGCAAGCCTGGAACATCATTTTTCAGTAAGGTACTGACAGGTGATTTAGTGAATAATTGTGCAATGACTGACTGCACTGTTGGCGGTTTGAAGTTTTTCACGTACATCGACATTTTCCGTCTACCCAACTTGTCAGTCACACGTTTTCTTCATTTGTAAATGGGACTAGGACATGCAGAGTTGAATTTTACGATCCCACCCACCTCAGGAATTGAAGCGGGTAAGGGACAAGCCATAGAAAGGTCCATTGATCTTGGGTGGAATTTTCCAGTTTCGTGGCGAGTGAGGCTGGAAAGTCCTATCCATTATGTGGAATTCTGATCCTTCCCTAGCTTGTGTTGAGTACTTGATGGAATATTTTATCATGAGAATCATCTATCACAGCCCTACTAAATACTTTTGATATCCAATCTCCCCACTCATGGCACCAGGAATCAAAGTTGAGGCCAAAACATTGTGATTTCAAGAAGAAATTAGTTATACCTCTTGGGGCTAAAGGGAGCAATGGACATGAGTGGGGTGGGGGCAAAGATTAGGATATTGAATTTGATGATCAGCCATGATCAAAATGAATGGAGTAGCAGGCTTGAAGAACTGAATGGCTTACTCCTGCTTCTATTTTCTAATATTTCTACCAGTACATGACTCTCTACATCAAAATGGTGGCCTAGCCTGTGAAGCCCATATAATTTTTGAGATGTAGGAAGTACTGTTTCTCCAGTCCTACAGTAACCCTTCTGAAGCAGAACATTGTTACACTATAATGATCAGGATTAGCTGTCTTGTGTTTTCCTTCTGAGTTGAAGCTAATTGTAGCGCTCCAACTGTTATTCTGGGTGACATCAGCTGAACTACATAATATACATTCATTAATTTGTTGTTTATGACCCCATAATCATCTTTGAATTCCATTATTTGTTTCTAATTAGTCTTGGCCCCAGCATTCCCCCCCATCATCCTCCAGCTCCATACTTAATGCAGGTCTTAGTTGAATTAATTTGAATTCAGTGATTGCTCACTCTCATCTCCCTATGCAATTCTTTCTGACAGAGTCAACATTAAAACTTTGCTCTCATTTCTTAATAACTTCCTCTTTCGCAACCCAGCACAAATTTTCCTTCATCTTGGAAACCATTGAGAACAAATACAGAACCTCCAGAGCACTTGGTTCCCCAGGAGGACATCACCCGACTCGCCACTGGGAAATCAAGCTTCCAGCCCTTCTCATTTGCATGGCAATGAATGGTGCATTAAATCACTGAGCAGCATTGGGTGCATACTTTTCACTGGAGCTTCTCATAAGCATTATAATAGGGGAGAACAGGGAGTTAGCTCACCTCTCTCCCATATTAATGCCTGTTTAATCAGCTTGCAAACAAAAGGTCTGAAAATGAGAAGAAGCCAATCATTTTGTTTCCTTCTCTCCATTCCAGGCTGCAAAACAGTATGAGGTTACAACGGACCCAGAGCCTTTTCATCCTACGTGGACCGTCCACCTACAAGTCTGTTAAGAAGTGGCTCCGGAGCAATACTTCAGTGATGGATCTGATTTCAAAATGTGAAGCATACCAACGCCACTTATGGCCTAGAATGCCCCTTACCAACAGGAATGTTCAAGCCTCTCTCTATCAGCAGGACTTCGATCCTGGCTTAGAGATGAAACCTTCTGCTGCCTACGGGGACCAGATTTGACCGTCATAAGCTCCTTCCTTTCTCGCAGAGCATTACCTCCTCTAGGTGTCATGTCACCTGCAAATGTTTTTTTACACAAAGCCAATACATCAAGTGAAAATAAACTGTTTGAAAACTTGTGGAATTGTGTGTTCCACACTGCACAACAAACCTCTTTCAGTTGAACAAATTATTTTCTGCTTATCACTTTGCCGTCGTTTGTGACCAGCCTGATTGTTGGAGCTGCACCTATATTGTAACTTCAGTAAATAGTCTGCATCATGATAATTGCTATTGTTAATATAATTTTATTGCCTTAAGAAACAAATAGAAACTTTATAATTTATTTCTTTTCATTTGTAAAATCTAAATTATTCAGAGAAAGTGGATTCTTTTAATCAGAGTTATGAAGCTAAATTTAGCTGTGGGACATGTGATTAAATATCTGAATGGAATCACAAGTCCCTAACAGAATTCTGAAATGGAAAGCTAAGTATGACCAAAGATTAATTTAATTTCAGAAATGGCCATGGATAGGGAGTGCAGGGGCATATATACAAAAATACAATTTCTAGTGAAGTGACTAACTGAAGAATGCATCAATAAATATTCATACCTCATCTTTACATACACCATCAATGCAACATTTTTGTGCCACATCAATGCAGTTCCCAGCTACTTTTTTTAAGTTTTGATTTGTTTTAGTTGGAATTATTTAAAAAGTGGCATTTATTGTTATATTTTGTTGTATTTCAAAAAAAAGTAGCTGCCTATGTTTATAGATTGTTTTGATAAGATATTTTGTGATGTATTTTGACTAGATTTATATCTCTGCTCAAACATGTTATTGTTCTGTTTCTACTCCACTTATATTTTTGAGACTCCTTCAATATGGGTGAGGTTTCTATGAATCTGTCAGCTGAGCGCAAAATATTAACTTTCAGCTTCTGTGTTACTTACTTCTGCTTGTAAATGCACAGTGTACAATTACTTGGAAAGCAAAAGTAAAGAATTGTCCAAGACCACCAATAGGTCACCTGCCAGCCTTTAGATTAGTAGATAGCTGATTATTTTAGAAATATCTGGATAGAAATTCATCTCAGTTGACAGGTTAAAGTGGGCACCTATTGTATGACCTGCTTGATATTCATTTCTATTGAAGTGAATGGTACTTAAAAACTGCTGGGATGCCAATGCAATGTTGCCTCTCTTGCACTGCTGTCCGATTATAAATTTGTCTTGTTATGTAATATCCTTAGAATATAATCACCATATCATTATGCCACTATAATATAATGGATTGGGAGGGCCACATCTCCATAAATATATATTCTAATAACTGTTCTATACAGTTCACTTGAATAATAATATGCATGTGTGCTAAAGCAGTATACACAATCCTCTGAATGCCGAGATGGTGTTGCAATTTCATACGCATGCAATATATATATTTTTTATTTTGAATATGTATATAAGGTACCATGTCTGTAAAATACAGTGTGGTTTAATCTCCTAATATAACCACTATTAAAACTTTTGCTGGTTTTGTAGACTTGTGGAACTGAGGGGAAAAAAAGATTTGAATTTCCATGCAGAATTTATATTTTAGAGAATTAATCAATCTTTTCTCCTTCTGCTTTTAAATTTTGCCCAATTCTTAGCTGAATGAGTTGGCAAGTAATCTATTACAGAAATCTTTCACATTATAGGTGTAAAAGCATGCCTTCAAATAGCACAATTTTCACTCTCTTTGCCTTTTTAGGGTCACTGCCTATAACTTATTACAATTGGAAAATGGGGATGCAATCAGTCAGACCTACTTGTGGCACATTGGTGTCCAGCAGTGCAAAATGGCTTGTAGAATTTTACATCACATCCAATTTTCTTTCCCATTGAAGCTCATTCATCATAAGAGTCTGACATTACTGGCTTAGACCCATTCCACCTCCCTGCCACCAACCCCACCTCCCATTTCTGTATACATAGCGTTGCCCAGCAGTAGATAATGTTTAATTAAAAGTAGTTTATTTCTAATATATTAACATGTATATATTATGAATTAATAATATATTGCTCTGATTTATTTGCATTAAGAATTTTAAGAGTTTTTTTGTGCTGTAATAATGTTTGTATAGACTGTATAGAGGCTTCACCCTTAGAGATGTAGATTTCACAAAAATGTGATCCATCTTAAGTGGCTGAAAGGAGGCGCTGGATTTGTTATTTAAACAAATTGTATTTGTTAAATTTAGATTTTTCTTTGACTCTAAGGTAAGCACTTAAAGTTACAGTTGCAGATTGTAATTGACTGGGTTGCACATTTGAAGAAGATCATACAGGTTTATATTGAAGTGAAACTCTTGCCACCTTCCTCAAGTTCTTCACCTGAGAGCATTAACCCTCCAAAGAATATGATTGACTGAACTGCCCTTTGGTACCTAGTGTGTATCCAAGAGCAAGCCAAAACAATGAAGTTACGCAACCATGGAGGGCAGTTTCACCAATAAATTTCATGGCAAAATCACTGAATAGCCATCAAGAGCTGACAACCAGCTTCTTCTTTTCCTTCTTTTAATATTGGAGGCATTGAGGTTATTTGAAGTGTCCCAAGTATTCTACCTATCTTCAGCTAACTTGACACAAACCTGGAAATTTTAATTTCATATATATTGGAACACATTGCAAACAATTTACCAACTTTTATGATTTTTGATTTTGTTTTTTGTAGCTTAATTACAAAATTCTGTTTACATGTTGCACCTAACTATGGAATGAGTAGTACAGTGTTAGTCTGGTGAAGGAACCTATGGTAGGTATTATGATCTAATGCTGATCTTAATTTTGCACTTTTAATACGAAATAGATAGTGAAGTGGTAGTTCTGGTTTCCTCACATTATGGTTTCTAGGCATCTCCTCTATCACCTTACTTTATAACCTTTTCTAAAGGACTGCCTTTATTTATTCCCCCAATCTCCATCTAATTAAAATTTAATTGTTTAAAAACAATTCCAAAGCCGCAGTAATTTGTGTTCTGCTGGAGAATGCTTTTCTATTACATAATTTGATTAATAATTAGAGTTTTAGAATTTCTAGACACTAATATAAAACCATCTTTCAGTGGAGAAGCTTTCTCATTAATAGAAGACTCAAAAGACTATGTTTTGTAAAAATTATTGATATGAAGTGAACCCAAGTCTTTGTATCATTTTGTAAAGAATGGCTCTGGATAATAAATGTATTAGAACAAGTTTTGTTGTTGGGACATTTTCTCCCATGTATAATTCCTCTCTCAAACTTACACTATTTAGGTGTGCTCTATGATGTGTAGAGGACATGGAATTTTGTGGAGTCTTTATTTACTAAGCAATGGCTGGAATTCTCCTGCTGTTCATGCCTCACCACCTCTGCCAGCAAGACTGGAAGATTTGATACTCAGTTAAATCTCCATTCACTGCCATGGGATTGAAGTATCCCACCTGCAGGCAAGATTGGAGAATGATGACCAATATGTCCCTCCACCCTAAGTATTGTCACCAATTAATGCTGCAGATTTTTGGGATGTTTGGGAGAAGGATCAATGGACTTGATATGTTAACTTTGGTTCTCTCTCCATAAATGCTGTCAGACCTGCTGAATTAATCCAACATTTTCTGTTTTCAGCCCAGGGTTGTAGGTTTAGTGTTAATTTTTTATTTTGGGGGGGGGTGGTGGCGCTGTCTATGTTATCATTGGTCATAGTGATTGCATAGCTAGTGGACACGTAACTAAAGATCATTATCAAAAAAAACAGGTTAGGAGGAATTGTTCTAGTCGGAAGGTTACGAGGATGTGAATGTCTGCTAGAGATAATAATACAGGTAAAATCTGTGGCAATTTTTGAGTGGGAACTAAATAAATAAATCGTGAAGAGATATTTGAAAGCTTTGGGGGAGAGGAGAGGTAAAAAGCTTGACAGATGATTGGCATGAGTATGATGGACCAAATAATTTCCAGTACTGTAAAATGTATCTTCATTTGGGAAAGGTCCTATTTGGAAGTCGCACAGGTTCTGTGGCTTTATCTAATATGATCAAATGCCCCATTGCCTATCTGCAGCATTGTTTTATAGTGCATTCTCCAGATCTTTCTGCTGATTTGATTGAGCAGATTGCCCCCATCCCCCGCCTCAGAATTCACTGGATTTTCATTTGATTGAAGTCAATGGAACAAAAATTTGGGTACGTTCAATTAAGAGTATATATTCTGCCAAATCACTGACCAGGCTGTGAAGACTAATTCTACCCTATAGTTTCTTCAGCATTTAGCACATCTCTTGAATTGCGTGCTCACTGGAGACTAATACAACCTGGGAGTTTGCTGAATTGACTCTTGACACCTTTGTAACTCATTAAGATAAAATCCTTCCACCCCCATCCTCTCACCGATACAAACCTTAAATAATCTAATTTAAATTTATTATCCACAAGGTGACTATAATTGGTTAAAGCAATGTAATTGAAATTAAATAGCAAGTTGGGTTTGAGTAGTGGCACAGTAGCACGGTGGTTAGCACAGCTGCTTCACAGCTCTGGGCACTTGGGTTCAAATCCTGGCTTGGGCCACTGTCTGTGTGAAGTTTGCATGTTCTCCTGTGTCTGCGGGGAGTGGTTTCCAAAGATGTGTGGGATAGGTTGATTGGCCATTATAAATTGTCCCTTAATGTCTCAGGATGCATAGGTTAGAGGGATTAGTGGGTAAACACATAGGGACATGGGGATGGGGCCTGGGTGGGATTGTGGTTGGTGCAGATTCGATAGTCCGAGTATCCTCTTTCTGTACTGTAGGGTTCTATGAGTGGAGCTTAATTTGTGTTCTGACAAACAACAGCTTGCATTTATATATAGCACCTTTTTAATGTTTAATCATTGTTCCTTGGGACAGTTTTAACCCCAGGATACATCACAGAAACAATTATTAAACATAATTTGACACTGCATTTGATCTAAAGCTTGGTCGTAGTGATAGGCTTATGAAATAGCTTTAAAGATGGATTGTGAGCTAGAAAGATTTGGGGAGAGAATTCTAGAGCAAAGGGCATGACTGCAATGGTGGACCAATAAAAATTGGGAATACTGAAGGTGAAAACTGGAAAAGTGCAGGAGATATTGTCAGGTGTTTGAACTGCAGGAAGAGAGGGAGAAAAGAATGAGAGAGGCTGTGGAAGTGGATTTGGAAGCAGAGTTGAGAATTTTAAATCAAAATGTTGATAAATTGGGAGGAAACAAATGGCTATGTGGGGAGTGAACACAGGGTTAAACGGGACTTTTTGCAAGTTAGGATCATGCAGCTGTATTTTTTTTTTTTGATGAACTCTTTTGTGGAAATTGCAAGTTGGGAGGCCAAAGAAAGAACATTGGAATAGGCAAGTGTGGGGGAACAAAGGCTTGATGAGGGTTTGGCAGCAGCAGAAGAGCTGACTCCAATATTATGGAAGTGAAAGTAGAAGTTAGAGTGAGGATATGGGCCTGGACATTCCACTCTGGGTCAAATAGAATTCCAAAGTTCCGTCTCAGACTCTAGATAGAGAGAAGGATGGAGCTGCTGGCTAAGGAAGAGATGGCAAGGACTGAGGCAAAGACATTGATCTTTCCAAACTAAAGGAAATTTTCTGCTCATTATTTAATTGAAGTGGCTGTGAGGTTTATGGGATTTCCTAAAATATAAAAGTTAGGTAAATGCAAGTTCATTTGATAGTGGTTTTTTTTTAACTGCATAGGAGGCACTAAATTATTTAGAACTGGACTTTATATTCCCTCACTAGCAGATTTGAAAATGAAGGGGGGATGACATGGAAAATTCACCAGGTGGTCTCCCCACTACTTACCCACCCACTTCTGACCTGACCTGACCTCTCTGAAATTTTACAGGAAACATTGGGCTTTCTGCCCACCTTTGGACCAATTGAAACCCTTAAATGGCCAATTATTAATCATCTCATTACTGCCAATATTTTATCAATGGTTGGGGGCAGCTTAACTGCATGGATTGAAGTTAGGCAAAGGGAGACTTCCTTTGTGGGTTCCCAAACTCATTAAATGCAACCCTAACCTCTCCAAGGTCATTCCCCAGTTTAACTGTCTCCCTGATATTTTGAATCTGATTCTGGGTTTAACCCGAGCATGGTTGTGCTGCCTGTAGTCCCAGCAGTGGCCTCTGCTACAGGTGGCACTGCTGAGCCTACAGAGCAACGGCCATCTGATTGGATTGCAGCTCTTTTAGTTGGCCCTTTGACCAATGACAGGGACAGAAGCTTTGCCTTAAAGAAATTGACACTGCTTTCAGCATTAAAATGCTGTGGGAGAGCTGTCAGGATCATGGGTGGGCTCAGTCCCTTCCAATCATTTAGTGGAAGAGTAGAACCATGGTGTCATCTTAAAGTCACTAAATCTACTCTGGTATAGGGGACTAACTTTGATTCAGACACTTTGCTCCAAGAATGTTTTATTGAAATGACAGTAGATACTGAAACAATAATAGTGCTTCATTTAAATTCTGTGCCCTGCAAAACAACAAGCTGATTTCATTTTTGCATTTTTTTGTCTTTTTGTGTTACCATGAGCTTAGAGGTCAGTGCACTCTGCGTGTTCTCTCTATTTACAGATCCCCACTTGTAAATGATTGACAGCAATTCTTTTACAATATGTCAATAGTTACACGGGATATTTAATATATGGGGTTTTGAACATGTTGGGACTTGATAACCATTGTGAAAGTTTTCCTGCAGAAGGCTCCCATTTTAGAAAGCTGTATAAGGTCCTGATTTACATATCTTGTCAACTTACACTTCCCTCTTTATAAAGGCACTGACTCTTCCATCATGCCTATTCTCCACATGTTAGTACATCCACCTGTCAAGGGACCAGATCAAAGTGTTATCCTTTCCCCTCCAATTTTGTTTGCACATACAAACATGCAGCCTTTTTATCTTTTTTTCTTTAAGTTGCGGTGATAACTGGATGCAGGAACTCTGGCTGCCTATTTTTTAAATTTTCTTCCTATGCAGTGCACTCATTCCATCATCTGACCCCTTACCCCGAGTCCAATTATTGCACCCTGACTGAGAGCTAATCAGTACAGGAATCAAACTTGAGGATTTCTGGCAGGTATAACTTTGCTGCTATATTGCAATTGCCTTTATTCATTAGAATATCGAGGAAGTCTCATTTTTTTTCTAATTCTATGTATATTGGTTTTAAATGTGACATAACTCTGATCTAATGTGTGTTCTTCAGTTGCTGTGTTGTAATAATCTCTATTTTCACTTAATAATAAAGTGTTGCAATTAACTGGCATTTGTGAACCTCTATGATTTAAGAGCTTCCTAGATAACTTGTGTGTCAACTGTGGCTTAGTTGGATAAGATCCTAGCCTCTGAGGCAGAAAGTTGTGGTGTTCCAATTCTACTCCAGGATTAATACAGGAATCAGAGCTGACATTCTATTGCATTACAAAAGAAATGTGACAATATTAGAGGTGCCATGACATATTAAACTGAAACCCTGGCTGTTCTCTCAAAGATGTCAACAATGTTTGAAGACAAGCCAGGTAGTTAACACTGATAACCTGACTTATATTTTTCCCTTAATCAAAGTGTGGCAATGCTGGCATTAGGCTGGGATGGGCACCGTATGAAGTCTCTTAACACCAGGTTAAAGTCCAACAGGTTTATGTGGAATCAGAGCTCCAGTCAGCACTCACCTGACAAAGGAGCAGTGCACCAAAAACTCGTGATACTAAATAAACCTGTTGGATTTTAAACTGATGCTATGAGACTTCTTACCGTCCCTTAATCATCATCACAGATTCCCTGGACATTATCACCCATTCTCTTTTGTGGGAGCCTACTACAAATACCTTAACTTTGTATTACAACAGTTTCAAAAAGATATTTATTTTGTTGTAAAGTAATTTGGTACATTCCGAAGTGCACAATAGGGATGTGAGTCTCTTGATATATTTAGATGGAAACCTTCATTGATTCATCAGAATGTTATCGTGAACAATATCTGGTTTTGGATCTTTTTTAAGATCAGGTGACCTGCAAATTAGATTGTTTAGTCTTTGAATTTACTTCCTTCAAGATAATGAAATATAGCCATCTTATTCCAAAGCATAAGGGTGCATGAGAAGGGAAATACAAAAGATATCGCCAGTATGTCAAATATCTTGAAGGGGAAGGTAGACAGGCAACAGCATGGGAAGGGAATCCCACGCAGAGGAACATAGATAGCTGATGGCACAGCTACCATCGGTGTGGTGTAGAGAGAGACACATAATTGGAGTCAGTGGAATAGAGTTCAGGTGAGTTTTTATTCATCCACTGGATGTGGGTGGTGCTGCCTATGCCAGCATTTGTTGTCCATCCCTAATTGCCCTTGAAGATGGTGGACAGCTGCTGTCTTGAATGCTGTAGTCCATGTGGTGTAGGTACAGCCACAGTGCTGTTAGGAAAGGTGTTCCAGGATCTTGACTCTGAGACAGTGAAGGAACTGCAATCTATTTCTAAGTCAGGATGAAGAGTGGTTTGGAGGGGGGCGGGGGAAGTGGAATTCAAGATGGTGAGTTCCTATGTGATTAGTGCCTCGTCTTTATAGATAGTAGTGATTGTTAGTTTGAGGCATTTGCTTAGCAATAACTTGCTCACTGATGCTCATTCTGGTTCTGCTAGGAGCACACAGCTCCTGATCTCATTAGAGCCTTGATTCAAACATGAACAAAACAGTTAAACTCTAGAGGTGAGAGCGACTGGCCTTGACATCAAGGAAGCATTTGACCTGACAAACATACAAAATAGGAGATGAAGTAAGCCATTTGACCTCTTGAGCCTACCCTACCATTCAATGAAATTATGGCTGATCTGACCTAATAATGGTGACACCTGATTTTTAAAATAGTTCTCCCACTAGAGAAGACATCCACATTGTCAATACCATTCAGGATCTTACATGCTTCAATCAAGTTACCTTTCATCTTCAAAATTTTTGTGGAAACAAGCCCAGTCTTTCCTATCTATCCTCATTAGGTAATCTGTTCAATCTAGTAAACCTCCTCTGAACTGTCTCAGTGCATTTACATCCTTCCTTAAATAAGACAATACTGTGTACATTGTTCCAGATGTGATCTCACATCTGAAGTGTAACCTTATTTTTATGTTCAATTCCTCTCATAAAGGATAGCATTCCATTTGCCTTTTTGCCTAGTAATACGGATGGAAGACTGGCTGGCAGAAAGTAATGATGTGAAGATGCTGGCATTGGACTGGGGAAAGCACAGTAAGAAGTCTCAACACCAGGTTAAAGTTCAACAGGTTTATTTGATAGTAAACGCCACTAGCTTTTGGAACACTGCTTCTTGGTGAAAAGAGCCTGATGAAGGAGAAGCGCTCCAAAAGCTAGTAGTGTTTACTATCAAATAAACCTGTTGAACTTTAACCTAGTGTTGTGGGACTACTTGCTAGCAGAAAGTAGGCATACGTGGATTTTTTTTCAGGGTGGCAAGATGTGCCACAGGGATCAGAATTGGGGGACCTGACTGTTCGCTAATGACTGATACTAATGACTTGGATCAAAGTTTGAAAAGGACATGAGGGGGCTACACAAAGGTATTGATAGGTTAAGTGAGTAGGCAAAGATCTGGTAACTGGAATATAATGTGAGGAAAATGTGAAAATTGACAATTTTGGGAGGAAGAATAAAAGAGTAGTATTATCTAAATGGTAAGATTTGCAGAGCTTTGAGATGTAGAGGGTTACTTCAATCTGGTTACTACATGAATCACAAAAGGATAGTATTCAGTTATCGTAAATAATTAGGAATTTATGGCCAGAGGAAATGAATACAAAGTAAGGATGTTATGTTTCAGTTGTACAAACCACCAGTGAGACCACATCTGAAGTAGTGTGTTCAGGATTATTCACTTTATTTAAGGAAGCATGTAAGTGTGTTGGAAGTTGTTAGGAGAAGATTTACCAGACTAATACCTGGAATGGGCAAGTTGACTTATGAGGAAAGGTTAAAGAGGCTAGATTTGTTTTCACTGGAGATTAAAAGAGAAAAAGATGACTTGATGATTGAAAGATATGAGATCTTGAATGTTCAGGACAGGCTGGATGTGGAGACAATATTCCTGCTTGTGGGAGCATCTGGAACCAGTGGGTCGCTGCTTAAGAATAAGGGATTGCTGTTTTAAAACAGACAAAAAAAAAAATTCTCTTTAAAGGATCACGAATTTTTGGAACTCTTCCTGAAAAGGTAGTGGAAGCAGAATCTTTGAATATTTTTATGTTGTATTTATAAAAGTTTATTTATTTATTAGTCACAAGTAGGTATATGTTAATGTTACGATGAATTTGCTGCTCTCACCAGCAGCTGGAATCAGGAAATTTGGAGAACGGCCTCTTGACTTTGGCAGAAATTTCCAGTGTCACCAGTGGCAGGACTGTAAAATCACGGCACATCCCGGCCTACTGCCACAAGCCCACCATTGCCAACCATTCCCTCCATCTCATTGGCCATTCTTTAAGACTGAGCCAGATAATTAGAAATCACACCATCCAATGCAATCCCAAGAAAGAACTGATCATATACTATCTCTGTCATTAGGTCTACCTACTTCTATTTTCATATCAAGCATATCCATTCCAGGCCCGCACATCTATAATATCCCCGTTTGTCACATCTGGGCTACATTACATATGAACAAGGAGCAGGGGTAGGCCATTTGGCCCCTTGAGCCTGCTCCATCATTCCATAAGACTGTATCTGATTTGATAGTAATCTCAAATCTGCATTACACCTAACCCAAATAACTTCTCACCCCTTTGTTTACCAAGAATTTATTGACCGCTGCTAGCCCAGGTGGCACAGAGGTTAGCACTGCTGCCTCATTGTGCCAGGGACTTGGTTTCGATTCCTGGCTTGGGTCACTCTCTGTGCAGTGTCTGCATGTTCTCTCCCTATCTGCAAAGGTTTCCTACAGGTATTCCAGTTTCCTCCCACAATCCAAAAGTGTGCTGGTCAGGTGCATTGGCATTGCTAAATTCTCTGAGTATCCAAATAGGTGCCGGAGTGTGGTAACTTCATCGTAACATTAACATATACCTACTTGTGACTAATAAATAAACTTTTATAAAAGTTTATTTATTCCAATCAAGGGCTTTGGTTTTCCTAATGTTTAATGAAATAAAATTATGGCTCTTCAGTTTGGGTAATGATTTGATTTGATTTATTATTGTCACATGTATTAACATACAGTGAAAAGTATTGTTTCTTGTGTGCTATGCAGACAAAAGATACCGTTCATAGAGAAAGAAACAAGAGAGTGCAGAATGGAGTGTTACAGTCATAGCTAGGGTGTAGAGAAAGATCAATTTCATGCAAGGTAAGTCCATTCAAAAGTCAGCAGCAGGGAAGAAACTGCTTTTGAGTTGGTTAGTTTGTGATCTCAGACTTTTGCATCATTTTCCTGAAGGGAGAAAATGGAAGGGAGAACTCCAGGATCCATGGAGTCCTTAATTATACTGGCTGCTTTGCCAAGGCAGTGGGAAGTGTAGACAGAGTCAATGGATGGGAGGCTGGCTTGCATGATGGATTGGGCTATATTCACTATCTTTTGTAGTTCCTTGTGGTGCTGGGCAGAACAGGAACCATACCAAGTTGTGATACAACTGGAAAGAATGCTTTCTATGGTGCATCTGTAAAAATTGGTGAGAGTCATAGAGACAGGCCAAATTTCCTCAGTCTTCTGAGAAAGTAGAGGTGGTGGTGGGCTTTCTTAATTATAGTGTCAGCATGGGGGGGGGATCAGGACAGGTTGTTGGTGACCTGGACACCCAAAAACTTGAAGCTGTTGACCCTTTCTATTCCTTCCCTTTGATGTAGACAGGGGCATATCTTCCTTACACCTCCTGAAGTCGATGACAATGTCAACAAAATGAAGGAGATTGAAAGAAGAGATTATTGTTGCTGCACCAGTTCATGAGATTCTCTCATTCCTGTTCTCTGTCTCGGCATTGTTTGAGATCTGACCCACGATGATGGTGTTGTCAGCAAACTTGAAAATTGAATTGGAGGGGAATTTGGCCACAAAGTCATAGATGTATGAGTATAGTAAGGGGCTGAGAACACAGACTTGTGGGGCACCGGTGTTGAGGATTATCGTGGAAGAAGTGTTGTTACCTATCTTTACTGATTGTGTCATCTGAGAGTTAGGAAGTTCAGGATCTAATCGAGGCCCAGGCCACAGAGTTTGGAGATGGGTTCCATGGGAATAATAATGTTCAAGGCTATAATTGATAAATAAGAGTCTGATATAGGTGTCCTTGTTATCTAGGTTGTTCCAAGGTTGAGTGCAGGGCCAGGGAGATGGCATCTGCTGTGGACCTGTTGTGGCAGTAGGCAAAGTGTGGTGGATCCAGGTAGTCTGGGAGCCGGAATTGAGTCATTGCATAACTAAACTTTTAAAGAACTTCATAATGATGGTGCCAGAGCTACCGGCCAATAGTCATTAAGACATGCTGCCTGCCTTAGATAACTTAGATAACTGGGTGATGGTCATCTGGACAAGCAGTGTAAAAGTAGAGGTTGAATTGGGCATGAAGAATCAGCATGTCAATACTAACCCCAGGAAGCAAATTATCCTGTTCCACTTGCCATGGGAATCACAACGGGTGAGGAATAGATCATGGATAGGTCCGTTGACCTTGGGCAGGACTTTCCGGTTTTAGCATGAGTGTGGTCATAGTTAAGAGGTAGAAAGTAGATGAGGTGGAGGAATGTCCAACAAGGGGTAGCACAGTGCTTAGCACCACTGCTCACAGCGCCAAGGACCCAGGTTCAATTCTGGTCTCTGATGATTGTGTGCAGTTTGCACGTTCTCCCTGTGTTTGTGTGGGTTTCCTCTGGATGCTCCAGTTTCCTCCCACAGTACATAGATGTGTAGTTTAGGTTGATTGGCCATGCTAATTGCCCCTTAGTGTGAGGGGATTAGCAGGGTAAATGCATGGGATTAAGAGGAAAGGGCCTGAGTGGAATTATTGTCAGCACTGGCATAATGGGTGGAATGGCCTCCTTCTGCACTGTAGAGATTCTATGACTTTATTCTAAAGTAATGTAGCAGGAAGAGAAGCCATTGTTGGAGATTGGTAAAGTGAACCAAATAAAAGTGAGTTGAACAATGGAGGAGATCTGTTAGAGGAAGGTGATACGATTGACTGTGATTGAGATGCTGCTTCTTTGAGAGAGTGCAAAATTGTTATAGAGAAGGAGTCCATTCAGCCATTATGTCTATGCCAACTGCATAAGTGAGCAATGCACCTAATAATTCTCCTTGTAATCCTATACATTCTTCCTTTTTCGATAATAATCCAATTCCTCCTTGAATGCCTTTAATGAACCTACGTCCACCACCCTTTCATCAATGCATTTCAGATCCCAGCCACTGTGTGAAAGTGTTCTTCTCATGCTTCCATTGTTTTTTTGCCAATTGTCTTATATCCTCTTGTTCTTGATTCTTCAACCCACGGAAAGAGTCAGACTGGACACAAAACGTTAATTTGGTTTTCCTCTCTCAACAGATGTTGCCAGGCCTGTGATTTCTTTTCGAGCACTTCCTGGTTTTACTTCATATATCCATGCTTCTACACATCCCTTCAGAATTGAGCCCTTTATTTTTTATTCTTCCTCCCAAAATGAATTGCTTCACACTTCTCTGCATTGAATTTTATCTGCCACTGGTCTGTCCATTCCACCAACTTTTTCTACGTTCTTTTGAAGTTCTGCACTATCCTTCTCGCAGTTCACAAAACCTCCAAGTTTCGCAATTTAAAATTGGTCGGAAAAGACACACGAAATGTAAATGTCAGGAATAGAGCTTCACATCCCGAGTGAAATTAAAAGTCCTGCGTAGTACTTTCACAAATAAACTATAATCACAGGCTATAAATCTTTTAACATGAATGTATTTTATAGAGACTATACTCATTAATGATTTACAGTAACAAGTTTGAAAGGGAAAGGTTCCACAGAGAACTTCAAAGCACAGTAGTTTCAATATGATCTCTCTTTCAAAGACCATTTTTCACTAACTTTTCCTAGTTAGTGACTTTTCACTAACTTTTCCTAGTTCTCACGCCTTGTTCTGCTTAGGTTATGCACAAACTATTAGCGGTGAAGGTTGGTGAGTGACCATCTCTAGCTCTTGGCTCTGATTCAGCCACAAGGAGGCAAACAAGAGATGAAGCGACACCACACTGCCTGCATTTCCTTTTAGCTCCTCCCTAGGCACATCTTCACATAATGCATTTGCCATTCACCCCTGCAGATGTCACCAAATCCATATTGCAGGATGTTTTTTTTAATTTGCACCTCTAGCCATCTCGACTAAAAATGATTTGTTTTTAAAGAATCAATGCGCATAATTGATGTAAACGTTTTGGCCTGAGATTGTGACTTTACTTTTGGGTTAAAACATTTAACCAAATAAACTCTGATTCTTTGACCTCATATCAAACTGTCTAATGTCAAATTCATCTCTACTGAAAGCCCATCCTTCATTGGTTGCCCCTTCCCCCATTTCTTGATTCTATGACGCCTGAAGTAAGTTGAGAGGAGATGAATGTCGGAACCACAATCTGCATTAGTTGTGGAAGCAGAAATCCCTGCAGGGAAAGACAACTCAAAGCTGATACAAATAGATCAAGTTTCTTTCAGTGCATAAGCCTTGAGGCGAAACTCATCTCAGTTACTTTAAAATTCTAAGTTTATTTATTAGTCTCACAAGTAGGCTTACATTAACACTGCAATGAATTCATTGTGAAAATCACCACACTCCGGTGCCTGGGTACACTGAAGGAGAATTTAGCATAGCCAATGCATCTAACCAACATGTCTTCTACAAATTGTGGAAGGAAAGCAGAGCTGACAGACCTGGACAATGTGCAGACTCCATGCAAACAGTGACCCAAGCTGAATATCGGACCTGGCTTTGTTGCACTGTGGTGCAGCAGTGCTAACCACTGTACCACCATGAAACACCACCACCACCACCTGCCCCCATTGTTTCATCACATATCTGGGAAATTGCAATGAGAGACATGCAAAAGAAGTTCTGTTTCTAATATTTATATCTATTATTAACCTGCCAACATGGCATTTTATTATGTAATGAGTTTACAATGGGTAACCTGTTCAATGTTATTATGCCAGAGATGCTATTCATTCATTTTTTTACACACATAAGGTCAAATCTCAGATCATAACAGGTATAGGACTACTTATAAAAATTATGTTTTGAAGCATGCTTGATCAATGAGTGTTGGAAAATTACCTGATTCACAACATTTCTTAACATCAATCATTAGAATTACTTAATAAAATTACTGTCATTTTCTTATGTCAGGCAAGGTCTGAGCATTTTATAACCAAACTGTATAGCTCCTTTGATAGCATTTTTGACTATATTCCATAAAATAAATGTTATATGACAACAAAACTTCATCTGTTACATCTTGCAAACGCTGAAGGATAGTCGAAGATAAAGATAATATATTGGTGTTTGTGACGACTATCGTGAAATGGACGATAGAGGCGATCCTATGCTATATAATACTTGAAAATGTGGGCACCATGTCTGTGAAAATGTGTACAGAGACCAACTCTTTCTAGTGGTAACACCATATGTATTACCATTGATGGTTCTGTTGGTACCTTGAACACATGGATTATGGACTGCAATAAGTCAAACAGGTAATTGTGGGAGAATTGGGAACTGAAGATGTAGAGACTGTAGTCAAAAAAAAAAGAGGTTAACAATGAGATTCAGCTGGAATGGATGGAACAAGGGTTGCTGTCTGAATAGAAAGATGATGAAAAGATTTTTAAACCAAGAGACTGAATATTTATCAGCATGTCCTCTACAATTCTCATCAAATTTTACAGATGCACCATATAAAGCATCCTTTCTGATTGTAGCACAGCTTGGTATGTCTCCCACTCTGACCAAGATGGAAAGAAACTACAAAGGGTTGTGAATGTAGCCGAACCCATCACACAAATCAGCCTCCCACCCATTGACTCAGCCTACACTTCCCACTGCCTCGAAAAAGCAGCCAGCATAATCAAAGGCCCCACACACCCCGGACATACTCTCTTCCACCTTCTTTCATTGGGAAAAAGAGAAAGAAGTCTGAAATCGTGCACCAATTGACTCAAGAACAGCTTTTTCTCTGCTGCCATCAGATTTTTGAATGGTCCTTATCTACATTAGGCTGATCTTTCTCTTCACCCCTATCTGTAACTGCATCCTCTCATTTCCTTCTCCCCTATGTACTCAATGAACGGTATGCTTTATTGGTATAGCATGCAAGAAACAAAACTTTTCACTGCATCCCAATACATGTGACAATAATAAATCAAATCAAATAATCGGGTGGCATGGTGGCACAGTGACTAGTACTGCTGCCTCATAATGCCAAGAACCTGCGTTCAATTCCCAGCTTTGGTCACTGTCTGTGTGGAATTTGCATGCTTTCCACGTATCTGTGTGGGTTTCCTCTAGATGCTCAGGTTTTCTCCCACTGTCCAAAGATATGTGGGTTCGATGGATTGGCCTGCTAAATTGCCCCTTGGTGAGAGGGGGACTAGCTAGAGTAAATGTACGGGTTATGGAACATAGAAAATTATAGCGCAGTACAGATCCTTTGGTCCTTGATGATTCACCGAGCTGTGAAACCAGTTTAAAGCCCATCTAACCTGCACTATTCCAATACCATCCTTATGTTTATCCAATGACCATTTAAATATTGGCCAGTCCACTACTGTTGCAAGCAAGGCATTCCACGCACTTACTACTCTCTGAGTAAAGAACCTACCTCTGACATCCGTCCTATATTTAAAGCCATGTCCCCTCATGCTAGCCATCTCCATCTGAGGAAAAAGGCTCTCACTGTCCAGTATATCTAAACCTCTGATCATCTTATATGCCTCTATGAAGTCATCTCTTAACCTTCTCTCTAACGAAAACAATCTCAAGTCCCTCAGCCTCTCCTCATACGATCTTCCCACCATACCAGGCAACATCTTTGTAAATCTCCTCCGCACCCTTTCCTATGCTTCCACATCCTTTCTATAATGTGATGACCAGGACTTAACGTGATACTCCAAGTGTGGCCGCACCAGAATTTTGTACAGCTGCAATGTGACCTCATGGCTCCAAAACTCAATCCGTCTACCAATAAAAGCTAACACACCATATGTCTTCTTAACAACCCTATCAACCTTTGTGCCAACTTTCAGGGATCTATGCACATGGACACCGAGATCTCTCTGCTCATCCACACTACCAAGTATTTTACTATTAGCCCAGTACTCCGTATTCCATTACTCCTTCCAAAGTGAATCACTTCACACTTTTCCACATTAAACTCCACTTGCCACCTCTCAGCCCAGCTCTGCAGCTTATCCATGTCACTCTGTAACCTGCAACATCCTTCTGCAACAACTTCACCAACTTTGATATAATTCACAAATTTACTAACCTACCCTTCTATGCCCTCATCCAGATCATTTATAAAAATGACAAACAGCAGTGGCCCCAAAACAGATCCCTGCGGCACAACACTAATAACTCAACTCCAGAATGAACATGCCACTTAGGACGAATAATAACTGCGTTCCTCTGCTTTCATCTTTCTTCTTTACGTTTCTGCCTTTCTTCCTGCATTTGATGCAGCAGTGAAGCTTTCTCTTCTTTTCTGCTTGCTCCACCAAGAGATAACTCTTTCTTCTTGCAGCTAGCCAATTTCTGATCCAAATTGCTAAATCATCCTCAATCCCATGCCTTCGTACCTTCTGCAATATCTTACCATGGGGAACCTTATTACATGCTTTACTGAAATCAATATAACCACATCAACTGCTTTACCCTCATCCACCTCTTTGGTCACCTTCTCAAAGAATTCAATAAGGTTTGTGAGGCACGACCTACCCTTCACAAAATCATGCTGACTATCCCTAATCAAATTATTCCATTTTAGATTATTATAAATCCTATCTTTTATAATCCTTTCCAAAACTTTGCCCATTACAGAAGTAAGGCTCTTTGGTCTAAAATTACCAGAATTGTGTCTACTGCCCTTATTGAACAAGGGGACAACATTTGCTATCCTCCAGTCTACTGGGAATATTCCTGTAGACAATGATGACCTAAAGATCAAAGCCAAAGCCTCTGCAATCTCCTCCCTAGCTTCCCAGAGAATCCTAGGATAAATCCCAACCAGCCCAGGGGACTTATCTATTTTCTTACTTTCCAGAATTGATAACATTTCCTCCTTATGAATCTCAATCCTGTCTAGTCTGACAGCCTGTATCTCAGTATTCTTCTCAACATCATTGTTTTTCTCATGGGTGAATACTGACATAAAATATTCATTTAGCTCCTCTCTTAACTCTTCGGACTCGATGCACAACTTCCCATTACTATTCTTGACTGACTCTAATCTTACCCTAGTCATTCTTTTATTGCTGACGTACCTGTAGGAAACTTTCGTGTTTTCCTTAATTCTACCTGCCAAAGACTTCTCATATCCCCTCCTGGCTCTTCTTAGCTGTCTCTTTAGGCCCTTCCTGGCTAACTTGTAACTCTCAAGTGCCCTAACACTGCCTTCATGTCTCATCTTGTCTTAAGTCTCCTTTTTCCTCTCCACAAAAGATTCAACTTCTTTAGTAAACCATGGTTCCCTCTCTTGACCACTTCCTTCCTGCCTGAAGGGTACATACTTATCAAGGACACGCAGGAGCTGTTCCTTGAACAAGCTCCATATTTCAATTGTGCCCATCCCTTGCAGTTTCCTTCCACAGCCTATGCATCCTAAATCTTGCCTATTCGCACCACAATTTCCTTTCCTGCAAATATAACTCTTGCCCTGCTGTGTATATCAATCCCTTTCCATGTAAACTGAATTGTGGTTACTATCACCAAAGTGTTCACCTGTCTCCAAGTCTAACAACTGGCCTGGTTCATTACCCAGTACCAAATCCAATGTGGCCTCGCCTCTTGATGGCCCATCTACATACTGGGTAGGAAACCCTCCTTCACACATTGGACAAAAACTGTCTCATCTAAAGTACTTGAACAATAGCTTTTCCAGTCAATATTTGTAAAGTTAAAGTCCCCCATAACAACTATCCTGTTACTTTTGGTCCTATCTAGCATCATATTTGCAATCTTTTCTTCTACATCTCTGGAACTTTTCAGAGGCCTATAGAGAGCTCCCAACAGGATGATCTGTCCTTTCTGTTTCTAACCTCAGCCCGTACTACCTCAGTAGATGAGTCCTCATCAAACGTCTTTTCTGCCATCGTAATACTGTCCCTGACCAACAATGCCACATCTCCCTCTCTTTTACCACCTTCTCTTTTTAATTGAAACATCTAAACCCCAGAACCTGCAACAACCATTCCTGTCCCTGCTCTATCCATATTTCCAAAGTGGCCATAACATTGAAGTTCTAGGTATCAACCCATGCTGCAAATTCACCCACCTTATTCCAGATGTTCCTGGCATTGTTATAGACACACTTCAAACCACCTTCCTGCTTGCTGGTACACTCCTGCAACCTTGAAACCTCGTTTGTGTCCTCACTACTCACAACCTCCTGCACACAGGAGCTACAATTCAGGTTTCCATCCCCCTACCAAATTAGTTTAAATCCTCTCGAAGAACATTAACAAATTCCTCCCCCCTCTACCCCCCAGGATATTGGTACCTCTCTGGTTTAGATATAGACTATTCTGCTTGTAGAGGTCCCACCTATCTCAGAATGATCTCCAATTATCCAGATATCTGAATCCCTCCCTTCTGCACCATCTCTGTGGCCACATGTTCAACTGCTCTCTCTCCCTACTTCTCTCCTCACCAGCACATGGCATGGGTAACAAACCAGAGATAACAACTCTGTTTGTTCTAGCTCTAAGCTTCCACCCTAACTTCCTGAATTTCTGCCTTACATCCCCATCCCTTTTCCTACCCATGTCTTTAATTGGAAAAGAAAAACAGAAAATGGGGAAAGGGCCTGGATGGAATTGTGGTTGATGCAGGGTCAATGGTCTAAATGGCCTCCTTCTGCACCGTATGATTCTATGATTCTATGAATGGGAGTAGAAGCTGCAACATGCCAGAATAGAAGCAAAGAGAATGGGACTAAGTCAGTGGTGGATAGTTTGTAACCCAGGGGCCACATACAGCCCATCCAGATTCTGAATGCAACTTATAAAACATTTTGTTGACCATTGTCCATAGGCAATGTTGCCACATTCTCCTTCACTCACCTGGTGAAGGGTCAATGCTCTGAAAGCTCATGCTATTAAATAAACCTGTTGGACTTTAACCTGGTGTTGTAAGACTTCTTACAGTTTTCCTACTGGTATGAGTGAAGAGAGATGCACGTACGTCAAGGGAAGTGAAGTCTGTATTTCTACCTCAGGAATCAGCTAAAAACAGGGATAAAGTCATGGACAACCTTTCTGAATTAGTGTTTATGAAGCATCATCCAGATGTGAAATGTTGTCAAACCTGCTGAGATTTTCCAGCGTTTTCTGCTTTTCTTTCCAAACTAAAGGCTACATTGTTTATTTCAACTCATAATTACCCAAATTCAGGCCAATGCTGCACTCTGTGGCCTACACTCATTGTTTGTATCTAATTGTTAGAAGCCACATGACAAAAGGAGACTATTCAACCCATTACGTCAACTGGTTCTTAAAGAGCTAGTTCAGTTAATTTTTTTTGTTTCAAATATATACGTAATTCATATATAATCTGAAAAAGATTATGCAAGACATTTTCAATCAATGCAAACAGTGAAAAAGTCATATTTATATTTGCCCTAACAATGAAATTTACACTGCTCAGTTCAAAAATGTTTCATTTATGACTGTATAATCCAAGGTTCTTTGTCAAACTATATAAATTTGTCACATTGCTCTTTGTGGTGTTGTTACAGAGTTACACAGCTATGCAGACCAAGGTTATTTTTTACAGTTACTAGCCTCTCAGTCTACATTGGCTGAAAGGCCTTTTGCGATGGCCTTTCCCCGTTGTGCTCTTGGCTGTCCCATGATTGAGAACATCCCTCAGCACGTAGTCCTTGGAATGTGCCAGTCTGCAACACTCAACGGAGGGCAATTCTTTCCACTAGATGATCAGCAGGTTTTGGACAGACCAAAGAGTGTCTTTCACAGAGCTGATGACCCTTCAGCAGGAGTTGATATTTCTCTCAGTGTGCATCTCTGGAAACAGCCCTTAGGGCACAGAGCCCTGCTTCACAGAGCTGCTCAGGATGAACCTCGACAAGTATCATTGCATCTCACTCCAGACCTTATTTGCAAAAGTACATTCTACAAGAAGGTGTGCGACCATCTCTGCACCCACCCCCCATCACCCCCCACCCCCATGCCCGCCCCCACAGCTGCTTCGGGGGCAGCGTGCGATGGCATTGAGACTTCAGGCATGCATAAAGGATCTGATGGAGAGTGCCTTTCTCATTGCCAGCCAATCCAGGTCTTGGTGCCTGTTTGAAAATACTGATGATGAGGTGCGCTGCTAGGTGACACTGACAGTTCCTACAGAATTCACCAATACCTTTCCCTTCGGACCTCGAGGACATTACGCGCTGACCACTCCTTGATCGCCTTATGTTTCTGAATAAGTTTCTCCGCAAGGGACAGGCAATGCAATAGGATCCAACTACTTGGAGCATTTCTTGGCAGTGTGGCCAGACCCATCCTCCACAGTAGTGAACAGGTAGAACCTCAAAAATTAGTGGCACTTGGTGTTTGCATACCGAGGACTTACATACAGCTTGATGCAGTTGCAAGGGTGGGGGGGTGGAGGCATCAGGTTGAGGGCAGCCTTGGGGACATTTTTCCCTCGCTTCTCCAGAGATTTATGCACGGTGTTGGGGCACGATCCATCTTGGATCTCCAGATGAATTTGAAGGTAATCTGGGTGATTGCTGCTGGACAGGACTGGGGAATGGGCCAGAGTGACATATACTAAAACAGAGAGTACCTAACACCAGGGATAGAGAGGGAGTGTTGTTTCCACATGTCCAGTTTCTGCTTTACCTTAGCGGTGTGCTCCTCCCAGTGTTTGGCATATGCCCCAGCCACTCCGAATCATATCCCCAGCACCTTGGGGTAATCTGACCTGACGGCGAAAGGGACAGGCAGGCAAGTCAAAGAAATTCAAAGGATCAAACCTTTGTCCTCATCTCCCTCCCCCTCTGTGATCTTCATGCGATATAAACAAGTGCTCAAGTGACTGAGGGTGAAAGGGATCGTGCCCAAGAAATAAATATTCTCAAATTTGTGAAGCAATTTGAATATTAAACCAATTTGAATGCTAATCCAATGCAAATTCCCAGACCGCTGTTAAGGACACCAGGGGAAGTAGTACAGGTGCATGTCTTTGAGGGACCGAGTTGTGTGGACCTTGAGATGTTAAAAAAAATTGTTTCAGCTCGGAGGGGGAATATTTGTCTTTAGCTGCCAGGTTTGTACGGCCCATTTCCGGAAATTGGCAGCAATAATCTGCTTTACAAATTGAGTGGCTTGTGTTTCCTTTGTGGGAGAGGTGGATTCGGTGTTCTCAGCAGACAGGAGTCTGCACTAACTCCCCCGCTCTGTAACCAAGAACAGCAGCACTACGGGTGCTCAGCCAGGTAAGAGTTCAAATAAAAACCACTCATTTCTTTCACACTTAGTCGCGCTGCTGCTAACACCGCAGGCAGTCACTAGTTTAAAACTGCAGCGTGCTGCTTTGATCCTGTGATCTCCCTGCAGTCAAGTCCTTTTTCTGTGCGAGCTCCGGTTTGTGTCTCGTTCCCTTCTGGGATTATTTCAGCGAGAGCCACCTGATTGTCAGTTATTGTCGCTATCGTTACAAAATCATAAGTTGCAAAGTTTGAAGTTCAGTAAAAATTCAAATGTTAACCTTTTCTTTTTGTTTGAAAACTACACAACATACTAAAATGATGGTCTGCCAAAGTAGGGGTCGAAATGATCCTAACTTTGTGAAATTTTGTATTTCATCTTTGCTGTCCCTGTGTGTGTACCCCCCCCCCCCCCCCCGCCCCCCCAACCCCGTGGCTTTGAGAATGGATTAAGAAGGGTCAAACGTGCTGTAGGAATGACAGAAGCAGCTCCTACAATGTGCCGGGATATGCTTTGGGACACAATCTGAAGTTTATTGACAACTGTCCACTCTTTCTTTTGTTGGGTCATAATTATGGGGGTAAAACTCACTCAGTGACAGAATCACAGAATTGTTACAACACAGGAGACCTGTTGTACCTGTATGGACTCTCCAAATGTGCATTTCACCTAGTGCCATTATCCTGCCATCTCCCCATAACCCGCTAGAGAGGAGGTTGTGGAGTAGCGGCATTGTCATTGAATTAGTAATTCAGAAACCTGGGGCAAGTCAGGGGACGAGAGTCCTGGTCCCATCGTAGCAAATAGTGAAATTTGAATTCATTTGGAATTAAAAGTCGAATCGCGACCATGAAACCATTGTTGTTTTAAAACCGCATCTGGTTCACTGGTGTCCTTTAGGGAAGGAAATCTGCCACCTTTACCTTGTCTGGCCTACATATGACTCCAGAACCACAGGAATGTGGTTGACTCTTAACTGTCCTCTGAAATAGAGGGTTGTCAGGAATAAGCAATAGATGCTGGCCAGCCAGTGATGTCCACATCGCTTTTCAGACGGTATTCAAAAGAGAACAAGACTTTCAATTGAACTTGCCTCCACCTCACTCTCAGGCAGTCCTTCCAGACCTTAACTGCACACTATGTGAAAACTGTTTCCCCTCATGTCACTTTTTGCTTTGTTTGCCAATTATTTTAAATCTGTTTTCATCCTTTTATGATTTGGGAATAGTTTCTCCCTATCTACTTTGTCCAGACATCCTCTTGATTTTGAATACCTCTGTCTAATCTCCTCTCAGTCTTCTTGGCTCCAAAGAAAACAGCCTGAACTTGCCAAATCTATATGAATGAAGTTCCTCATCCCTGGAATCATTCTCATGAATATTTACTGTACTCTCTCCAAAGCCTTTGCAGCCCCCAGAACTGATATCATATTCCAGCTGAGAATGAACTCCTTTGCTCCTTTATCCTCTGCCTCTATTAATAAAGCCTATGATACTATATGCATTATTAACCATATTGTCAACCTGTCCTGCCATTTTCAGTAGCTTATGTACATTCAGATTTCTCTGTCCTACCAGAATTCTTTTCTGTATATTCTCACTCTCTGCTGTTGTGACCAAAATGAACCATGTCCCATCTCTCTGCTTTGAATTTAATCCATCATTTGTCTGCTCATTTCATCAAACTGTCTGTGTCCTTGCTGTTCACAATGTTTCCTTGTTTTGTATCATCTGTAAATTTTGCAATTGTGCTCTATATACCAGGGTTTAGCTCATTTAAAGCAAGGATCCCAACACAAGGGGTGGCATGGTAATTATCATTGCTGCCTCACAGTGCCAGGGACCCGGTTCGATTCCCATCTTGGGTCACTGAGTGGAGTTTGCACATTCTCCTTGTGTCTGCGTGGGTTTCCCCCAGGTGCTCTGGTTTCACCCCCATAGTCCAAAGATGTGCAGGTTAGGACGATTGACCATTCTAAATTGGAAAATTCTAAATCTAGAATCAGGGGACTGGCAAGGTAGATGAGTAGGGTTATGGGAATGGGGCCTGAGTGGGATTGTGGTCAGTGCAGACTCAGTGGGCTGAATGGCTTCCTTCTGCACCATAGAGATTCTAACTCCAATACAAATCTTCCTCCAGCTTGATAAATATCCAGGCTGGGATTTTGCATTCCCAGCCCGAGCCCAAAGATGGGAACAGGAAGTTGATGATACTCTGTTTGTAGAGTGGGGTGGGTGAGCATGTTGAATTGTGCTTTGCGCACCTGATTATGCAGGAGGATTGCATTGCATAATGCGTAGGAAGTCACATACCCCATTCTCATGACCAAGTACCATATTTAAAAAGCACCCGGACAGGAGGGACATCCTCTTTCCCAGCAATGGGAGTTAGAAGCCGATCCAACTAACCACTGTGGCCTGGGAGGAGTTTGCCAGGGTGGTCAATGCCACAGGGGAACAACGGTACAGTAAATACATGAATGACTTAATCCTTGCTGGTAGAGTGAGTGAACCCCTTATACACACCCTTAAACATTTCTCTGAACTTGTCGTGGGATGTGGGCATTGATGACAAGGCTCGCATCTGGGCAGCCCATCCCTTCAGAGGGTGCTGGGGTATCACCTTATTGCCCTATTGAAATCCATGTGGTTTGCTGATAGTGAGGAAACTGTTCCAGATTCTGTTGCAGCTGCGCACACATTATAGTTTGAGCAGTGGGCAATTTTGCAGATGCTGCTGATTCCATGTCTCTGCTGCCCCTGAATTTCTAGCTACTCGAGCTCACAGGTTTGGAGGAGGTTGCCAACAGAACCTTCAGGACAAGTTGCAGTAAAATGTTCACATATCACGTGGAGCTCCCAGTGGATTGGTGGTGCAGTGACTGAATGTCGAGGGTGCTGGATTCTGTGCCAGCCATGTGCTGGATGGTGCTCAGCTCCCTGTGTTCTGTTAGAACTACACTTAACAAGACAAATGGAGAAATATTCCCTCAAAAATCCTCATCTGTGCCTTGCAGGTGCACCTGAAATCAGCCCCAAGGCCCAGGAGACCTCAGAAGAGGATGGCTTTGTGCACGCTCTAATATCCAGAGACACTCCCCTTAGTGGCTCGTAGACTTAGTTTAGTTTGGGCTTACATTCTGTTTGTCACAGCGGACGTGTCCTCAACAGGAGGAAGATAGTGTCAGTCAAGGATTCTTAAAATTGGAGGGCTGCAGGAGAATTGGCCTCTAAGTTTGAGTCTGCCTTTGAGAGCATCGTGGAGAAAATGCTAGAGTATCAGCGATGTGCGGGAGAACTTCAGGGCAGACTGTCAGAGACCCTCAACAGAGTGGCACACAAGGTGGGACAATGTGTCTGTGTGGTCTCTGATGCTGTGGTTCTGAAATATGAGTGTATTGAAGTTTCTCTGAAGAATCATGTCCAGTAGAATGCCCGGTTTCTGCTGTAGATGTACTCAGACCTGCACTCTTCACCGTAATGCATCTCAACCTCCCTCCAGGTATCTCTTCTCCTCAAGGAGCGGGGGAAGGTAGCTCAGGCACCCATAGGGAGGAGGAGCATACGGCAGTCGCTCCTTGGGTTTCCGCACAGGACTCTTCAAAGATATTTGTAGGTTCCAAGTCCCCCCTGCCTATGACTCCATCAGCCCCAGCCTCTGAAACTGCCAAGGGCGCAGCTGTTCTGAGAGGAAGATCCAAAGAAAGCTGGTGGCTCCAGGCCCCAACTCTCCAAAGGACAACCACCAAAGGCATCAGAGATAAAGGCGTTAGGGTTAGTCAGCAGGCTATGTCCACATGTGCTGCACATACTGGGAAGCACCCAGATATAGTATAGAGTAAGAAAAATTCACACTAATGGCACGAATGTACAATCATTCATTGATAAAATCTTATAGTGCAAATGGAGGCCATTTGGCCCATTGAGACTGCACTGAATACAATACAACCCAGACCCTAAACCCATAACCTCTTACATTTACCTTAGCTACTTCCCCTGACACTAAGGATCAATTTAGCATGGCCAATCCACCTAACCGACAGATCTTTGGACTGTGGGAGGAAACCGAAGCATCCAGAGGAAACCCACGCAGACCTGGGAAGAAAATGCAAACTCCAAACTGACAGTGACCCAAGCTGGGAATCGAACCCAGGTCTCTGGCACTGTGATTTGAATTTTTGTAAATGTATTGATCATTGCATTTCATGGAGGTCTCCTAGATGTTTATTGCTGCTACTGATGTCATTGCCCATGTGTGCACACACTCTCTCCAGCACCGCCCCCCACCCAACTACTCCCCCCTTCTAGGGATCTGTGTCCCCCTGAATCATGTCTCTGCATGGAGACATTGCTCTTTGCCAAGGCTCTTATGAGCAATGTGTTAGAAGCCTTCTGGTCCCAATATGCCTTGTCTTTCCACTGTCATATGGAATGTATATAGAGATCTTTGCCTTGTTCGGACCGATTTTATGAAGTTTCTCTTTCAGTTGCTCAGTGAGCTGACCTTCAGCTCTGCCCATCTGATGACCTGCCTCCCATAGAGCATTTTTTCAATGGGACATTGAAACTGTGGATATGGGTGTGCCTTCACATGAAGGTAGTGTGTGCCACATTCCAAACTGTCACTCAACACCACCTACCCACCCCCGCTGTAACTCAGCCCCTTCAACCTTCACCCATTGAACCTTGCCCTTTCACCCTGGAACTCTTCCCTATCACTCTTCAAATACCTTCTCTCTCTGATGACCCCCCCCACATGTCACAATCCCCATGTTCATCCTGATCTTGCCCTTTCCCAAGATCCATGTTAAACTTGTATCCCTTCTGATCCAGATGAGACCTACACATTTCACAGATATCCTGTCATCTTACCACATCCCATTACTTCTTTCTTCCCATCACCATGCCCTCCCACCGCTAATGTCTATAGTTTATGCCGTGTTCCCCCCCCCCCCATATTTTCCACATTGACAACATATTTCCCGTCCTGTGAACATTTCCCTACTCTATCCCCACATTAAGGTGCTCCCCTACCAAACTCTCCCTCCTCCCATCCTACCATATCCTTGGATGTAACACTCTGTCCTGTGCTTTGAAGACCTCCTCCATCCCATCCTGTCCTTGGATGCCACCCCAACCTCTCATCTCTCGTTTGATGATCCCCATTCTGTCCTTGGACTTTGGGATATTTTTTACCTTAACTGCCTGTCTCTTTTCGCACTTTCTCTTTCCTTGTCTACTTTTCGACATCCCCTCTGAACCTTTTACATTCAACTTGATTCTTATTTGTAATTTCTAGCTAACAGTTGTATAAGCACACTTTTTGCTTCTTTATCTTACTTTCCATCTCTTTATCATCCAGAGAAGCCTGGATTTGTTTGTCTTAACTAGCCCCCTCCAAGGGAATACTCCTTGATTCTGCTTGTAGCTCATTGTTCAGCTTTTGTTTCTTCCTTGCCAACCTTGTATTCCAATTTATTTGGCCCAGACCCTTCCCTACCCCATTGATGTTGGCTTTTCGGTGGTCATGTGAGCTATAAGCTGTAAGCTTTCCCAGTCAGTCTGACACTGGAGTTGGGAGCACATTTCTTGCACCCTGTATGTAGTTTATTTGTATAATAAATAGTTTGATTAATTACTAAACTTGGTGGTTGCCAATCCTTCGAGATGTCACATCCCAGTTAATTATTCTTACTTTGGATTTTTCCTTATCCCTTTCCAACCTAAATCTTAAGATGCACTGATTACTGTCCCTCAAGTGTTCCCCAGCTGACACTTGATCCACTTGGCCCACTTCATCCTTTGTACTTTTCTTGTTGGACTGGAAGCATAATGGTGCAAACTTTTGCTGCTCTTGGCCCTTTGTGCTATTACTATCCCATCTACATTCAGGTAATTAAAGTCTCTCACCCTGCAATGAACCCAGTCCCAGCTTCATTTAGGTGCAAACTGTTCATCCTGTACAAGTCCAGAGCTGATTCCAATATCTCAAGACTCTAAAGCCCTCACCTCTGCACCATCTTTCCAGCCATACTTTCTCTGTGTCCTCCTCTTTCTATACTCTTCTTGCCCATGACACTGGGAGTAATCCAGAGGTCCTGCTTCCTTATTTCTTACCCGGCTCCGTAAATTCTGAATGCAGGACCACATTCATGCCAATGTTCACCTCTCCCCTTGGGGTAATTCAGCTGTGCAGTGACATCCTTGACCCCGGCACCACGGAGGCAACACAGCATCCTGGATTCATGTCTGCAGCTGCAGAAACTCCTGTCTATTCCCCAACTATTGAATTATCACAGATTACTATTGCTCTTCCAATCTTCCTTATACTCCTTCTGCACAGCTGAGACCAAAATGGGGAACAGAAGCTCCTTTCACTGGGGCAGTACGTCCAAGAAAAAATGTTTTATAGACTTTCAACTTGGCTTGGCGGCACAGTAGCACAGCGGCTAGCATTGCTGCTTCACAGCTCCGGGAACCTGACTTCGATTCCCGGCTCAGGTCACTGTGCAGAGTTTGCTCCTTGTGTCTGCATGAGTTTCCTCCCACAGTTCAAAGATGTGTGGGTTAGGTTGATTGGCCATGCTAAATTGCCCCTTAGTGCCTGAGATGTGTAGATTAGAGGGATTAGCGAATAAGTAAGTAGGGATAAGGGGATAGGGCCTGGGTGGGATTGTTGTTGATGCAGACTTGATGGGCTGAATGGCCTCTTTCTGCACTGTAGGATTTGTATGGTTCTATGGCTGGAAATGAAACTCCTCTTTTGAAACCAGCCGGTTCCATCTGTTCTCCTTCACTCTTGAGCTCACAACCTTTGAACTTGGAGGCTGTGGATTACACTAGACTGTCAGACTTGCCAAAGATATTTTTACACAGAGTTAAAAAGTTTTATAAGTTTTGTGCAATTAGGGCCAAAGCCAGCCTCTATAACATAAGAGATAGGAACAGGAGTAGGTCATTTTGTCCCTTGAGACACTTGGTAAAATCTGCTGCCAACATAATATGGGGCATCGCTTCCATGAATGCTTCTTTGTATTTACTGTAACAACAGGCAAAAAGATACACCATCTTTCACTGCATGGGGTTGTCTGAGAATTAGAATTGTCTGTTTCTGTGCTGTATTTCTCTATGACTCAATCTGCTTTCTCTCCTGGGGGTTGTAATGCCTCTGCCTGTCTATTTTGGATGTGTATAATTAAAGCAGAATACAATGGATGCTGGAAACCTAAAATAAAAATAGAAAAGGCTGGATAGACCCAGCAGATCTGGGAGCATTTGTGAAAAGCGAACCGTGTCGAGTCTAGTATAACTCTTCTGAGAACGTTTCAGCTGAGCTTATCCAGCATTTTTGGTTTGTATTTGTGTCTGTCCTTCCAAAATTGTTACAATCCACTTCTCCCTTCTGAAATGGTTAATTTTAAGTTGAGAATCTTGTAGGGATTTTTCACAGTTTTTCAGGGCAACAATAGTTCATCTGGATTTCATGCTCAGTAATGGCGTTGCTGTTTATTGTTCAGGGGTCTGAAGTGTCATTGTTTGTGCCTGAATCACTTTTTAAAGAATGTGAATAAGGTGACTGAAATAAGTTTGGGAATCTCTGTGATAACTGGTTTCAGTTTTCCAAACCATTTAAAAACAAAAGGAATACATCCCAGAATTTCATAGCTGTGGTTTTCAATAACTTGGAACAGAATTTATCACAGAAATAGTTAAAATTCCTACTCCTAAACTTTAGGAATGGTTGAGGGGTGATGGTGATATGATACGAGTTTTAGCCAATTCAAATCTATCACTATTGTATTGGTAATATATTATGTTGTCTATATGGATTTTAGTAAGGCGTTTGACAAAGTCCCTCATGGGAGGTTAGTCGAGAAGGTCAAGGCTAATGGGATATAAGGACAGGTAGCTAGATGGATAAGCAACTGGCTTGGTAACAGGAGACAGAGAGTAATAGTGGAAGGGTGTTTCTCTAGCTGGAGGTTGGTCACGAGTGGTGTGCCGCAGGGCTCGGTACTGGGACCTCTTCTATTTGTAATATATATAAATGACTTGAAAGAGGGAGTAATTGGAGTGATCAGCAAGTTTGCAGACGATACAAAGATGGCTGGACTTGCGGATAGTGAGGAGCATTGTCAGGCGATGCAGCAGGACATAGGCTGGTAGCTTGCGCAGACAGATGGCAGATGGAATTCAATCCTGATAAGTGTGAGGTGATGCATTTCAGGAGAAAGAATGTAGAGGGGAGGTATATGATAAAGGGTAGACCTATTAAGAGTATAGAAACGCAGAGGGACATGGGGGTGCAGGTGAACAAGTCTCTGAAGGTGGCAGAGCAAGTGGAGAAGGTTGTGAAGAAAGCATATAGTATGTTAGCCTTTATAGGAAGGGGTATAGAGTACAAGAGCTGGCCTTTAATGTTGCAGTTGAATAAAACGCTGGTTAGACCTCATTTGGAATACTGCGTCCAGTTCTGGTCGCCTCACTACCGGAAGGACGTGGAGACTCTGGAAAGAGTGCAGAGGAGGTTTACCAGGATGCTGCCTGGTATGGAAGGTCTGAGTTACGAGGAGAGATTAGGCAAATTGGGACTGTTTTCCTTAGAAAGATGTAGACTTAAAGGAGATCTGATAGAGGTGTACTAGATTTTGAAGGGGATAGATAGAGTAAACAGGGCTAAGGATGGACTCAAATAGCACAAGGGGTCACAGGCTTAGGGTGAGGGGGGTAAGGTATAATTTGGATGCTATTGGGAGTTTATTCACACAGAGGGTGGTGGGGGTATGAAATACGCTACCAAGTAAAGTGGTGGAGGCAGGTACTCTGGAGTTATTTAAGAAATACTTAGATGGGCACATGAACAGAATGGGAACGGAGGGGTATAGAAAACTGATTTAACATAGGGATCATGAGCCTTGGGAGTCCTTGGGAAGTGTGTAAATAGATGATGATATTGATGTACTTGTTTTTATCCTACAGGTGCTTTGATCCACCTTGTTGTCTAACGAGGGGCATACACGCGATGGGTCGTGAGAGGGCTGCTCTTGGACCTTTTTCGAGAGTATCCTACTGCTTCACATCGTTAGTGTATGCTTGAGCTGGACCATCTGATGGGCAACACGACAGCGCAGTGACTATCGCTGTGCTGTGCAGATACATGGATTTGGGCCTGTGTCTGTGGGAGTTTGCGCATTCTCCCCATGCTTGCGTGGGTTTTCTCCGGGAGCTCCGGTTTCCTCTCACATCCCAAAGATGTGCTCTTAGGCTAATTGGCAAAACAAATTCTCCCTAAATTGTCTCAAATTTGGTTTTTAATCCACAGATCTATAAACATGGACAGGGATCGCGGGTAGAAGTGGAAACATCGAGGTGGCTGTGTGGGCTCGTTGGGCCAAAGGGCCTGTTTCACGTGCTGTTTTGTTCTTTGTTCTTTGTAACTCGTGTTGAACTGCTGTCCAGTGAACTCCCCCAAGAGCTCAATATGGATTCTTGACTTGTGATATTATGTGATCTGCAAGTAATGTCCAGAGTTATTGATTAACTTCCCATATTTATTTTGACTTTGAGGAGTTCAGATGCCATGTATTCAGGTGCTATCTCAGGAATTTGTTTTTACTGACAGATTTTAAATGGCAACCTTTGATCATCATGATTGAAAGATTTCTCAGGACTTGCTTCGTCCTGAAATTTAAAAGATTTAGCTCACCCCTGTTAAGTCCTTTGACCCTGTAATCTATGGGTATTCAAACTGAATGCCTGCATGGCCTTGTGGGGTTTGCTGCACAGTTGATGTTTTGCTTCTGCTTCCTACTTCCAATCCTGATATGGAGTTTCTCTCAGGCTATCTCCTTCTGAGTTTTTCTTTAAGATGTTTTCAGTCGGGTCAGAAGGCTGATCCTTTAATTTTTTACCTTTTGAATTTCTGCTCTAGCTGAGGTCCTGGGTTTTGTTGTTGGATACCATTTGGTCAGTTTTAATAAAGTCTTCATAATTTGTTAACTATTTAAATACAAATTCATACATACAGTACACGGTTAAAGTGAAGAGCTGTTTCCATGCTTGCTTGTGCACAGGTCCTTGTCCAACACTAGACTGACCCCTAGATGTGTCATGTGTTCTGTTATATCACTGGCAGTAATGCAGAGTCTCACGATAATCTTTTATATGCCAGACCCTTTTATGCAAAGAAAAATTAATTTTAGAGCAGGCAGAATTTCTGCCTGTTACAGTGCTGGAAAATTGATAGCCAGTTGTATAATCTGCATTCCCAACAAGAAAATTTTGCTGGAAGGGAGTGTTGGTTGAAGATTGGTTGAAGATCGAGCTATGATATAGAAACATAAAAACTAGGAGGCCTTTGAGCCTGTTGGGACATTCATTATAATCATGGCTGGTCATATTCAATATCTGATTTCCTCCCCCCCCCCACCATATCCCTTGATATCTTTAGCCCCAAGAGCTATATCTAATTCTTGAAATCGCACAACGTTTTGGCCTCATATCTTTCTGTGGTAGTGAATTCAATATATTCGCCATTCTCTGGGTGAAGAAATTTCTCCTCACCTCAATCCTAACAGATTTACCCCTTATCCTTAAACTATCACTCCTCATTCTAGACTCCCCCAATCAGGAACATTCTTTCTGAATCTACCCTGTCTAATCCTGTTAGTATTTTTTAAGATTTTGAGATCCCCTCTCACTCGTCTAAATTCCAAAGAATATAATCCTAACCGACTTTGCTTCTACTCATGTGACAGACCTGCCATGCCAGGAATCAACCTGATATACCTTTGCTGCATGCCCTCTGTAGCAAGGATGTCCTTCCTCAGATAAGGGCACTAATTTGCATACAATACTCCAGGTGTGACTTTACCAATACCCTGTACAATTGCAGTAAAACATCCCCGCTCCTATACTCAAATCCTCTCGTTATAAAGGCCAACATACTAAATGCCTTCTTTACAGCCCACTGTATCTGTGCACTTACTTTTAATGACTGATGCATGAGGATACCAAAATCTCACTGAATATCCATCTTTCTCGATTTACACCCATTCAAATAATAATCTGACTTTCTATCCTTGTTACCAAAGTGGATAACCTCACGTTTATCCACATTACACTTCATCTGCTGTACATGTACCCACTCACTGACCCTGTTCAAATTACACTGAATCCTCTGCATCCTCCTCATAGCTCACCCTCCCACTCAGTTTTGTAACATCTGCAAATTTGGAGACGATGCACTTAGTTCCTCTTCCAAATCATTAATATATTTAGTGAATCGTTGAGGTCCGAGCTCAGATCCCTGAATACCCCACTGGTCACTGCCTGCCAACTCTTTGCTTCCTATCTGCTAACCAATTTTCTATCTCAAGGCACTACCTGCAATCCCATGTACTTTAACTTTACGTAATAGTCTGCTTGTTGAAGCGTTCTGAAAATGTAAATATACCATATCCACTAGCTCTCCTTAATCAACTCTACTAGTTGCATCCTCAAAGAATTCCAATAGACTCACCGTGATTTCTTTTTCGTAAACCCATGCTGACTTTGTCTGATTATTCCACTGCTTTCCAAATGCCAAGTTATGAAATCCTTGATAATGCAGTCTAGCAACTTCCTCAGTTAGGCTCACTGATCTATAGTTCCCTGTTTTCTCTTTACCTCCCTTTTTAAATAGGGATAGCAGCCAATCTACAGATAATGTTCTCTGTGAATACCCTTCCGTGCTGCATTCCTGGAATTCGATTCATAATCAGGGAGGTGAAATGATGAATCCTCTGTTCCCCCTGCTATGACTGCTGAGCATCTGGATACATGAACTGAATGCACATTTCTCCTTTCTACTTCAGTGGGCGGCACCGTGACTCAGTGGTTAGCATTGCTGCTTCACAGCACCAGGGACCTAGGTTGGATTCCCAGTTTGGGTCACTATCTGTGTGGAATCTGCACATTCTCCCCATCTCTGAATGGTTTGTTCCCATAGTTTGAAAGACATGTTGGTTAGGTGCATTGGTTATGCTAAATTCTTCCTCAATGTACCTGCAAAGGTGCCGGAGTGTGGCGACTAGCAGATTTTTACAGTAACTTCATTGCAGTGTTAATGTAAGCCCACTTGTGACACTAATAAATAAACTTTAAAATGCACTGGATCTCTGTAACTCGTAACAATAGTGAGTGTACTGGACTTGTAACTTTAACACGAGTATACTCAATATTTGACTTTTTATCAATAGCTGGAGGGAAAAAGTCAATGAGTGAAAGCACCTTTTTCTAGAAAATCAAAATACTATGAATGGTGGAAATTTGAAACAAAAACACAATGTGGGAAATACTCAGCCAGCCAGCAGCATGTGGAGAGAGAAATGGAATTAATGTTTCGTTGACTTGGTCATCTACCTCCAAGATGAACTCTTTCCACAGATACTGCCTGACCTGCTGAGTATTTCTAGCATTTTGTTTTTATGGAAGTACTACCTAGCTTCCTCCAACCACGGAGACTCCATTTCCACAGAAACTTTCAATAGAATATAAAACTACGGGCAGTGAACTGGGATGAGTCACTGCAGAACAATGGGAAGTGAGTCATGTGCTTCGGGGCACAGCGTGCAGCCAGCCTGTTTGAAAGATCTCCCTTCCTCACAAACCCTTTAACATCCTCCTGTGGAGTGAGTGATGCCATGAGTCCTGTACCATAATATCTTTGGCTAACTTCAGCCACAGTTGACTGCTGGCACTGTATTTTATAAAGGCCTTGCTAACCTGTTGAGGACTGATTTTTTTCACGGTAACCATCAATTTTTAATAAAACCATTTGGTTCTTTTGGAGAGCTGGCTGGAGTGATTTCATTGAAAAGTAAATAGGTGTTGCCATTTATGCATAACAGGTGCAGCAGAGGAATGTAGTCACCTGATCATTACAAGTATTTGTTATTAAAAGTTGCCGCTGACATTTCCTCCTTGGCTTGTAACTGCAGCCAGCTGTCAAAGCAACCGGCTTTTCTCTGGGCTTAAGCTGCTAAAGGATCACGAGGAGTCTGAATGTTTTGTTGCTGGGTAGTGAAGATGGATTGGTTTCATTAGAATCACAAGCAAATGTTTGGTATGGTGGGAAACAAGTTCCATCTTATGTCTCTCTTTGTGCTATAAGGGCGGTTATACGCATGTGGAACAATGGATTTTATAAAGGCACTGTTTGAGGTTATTGAAATGCATTCTTTGGTTCACAGACATTTACAGCACAGAAGGAGGCTATTTGGCCCATCGTGTCAACAAAGATCTGATGACACTAATCCCATTTTGCAGTGTTTGGCCCATAGACCTGAAAGTGCCAAATAGCTTACTCTGCCTTCTATTCTCTAGGTTTCTATGTTATGGAAGTGCAAGTGAATATCTAAAAACTTCTTCAATGTTATGAGATGCTTCTGACTCAACTTCCCTGCCAGGCAAAGAGTTCCAGAATCTGATCACGCTCTGGGTGAAAAAAATTCTTTTCACTTCCTCTCTTAGCAGGCTACTTCTTACCTTAAATCTATGCCCACTGGTTATTGATTCTTTTATTAATGAAAAAAAAATGCCTTCCTATCCACACCATCTACGCCCTTCAATCTTATACACAGCGATCTGGTCGTGCCTCAGCCTTCGCTGCTCCAAGGCAAACAGCCCCAGCCTGTCCAATCTTTTCTCATGGCTCAGATCTTCCACAGTAAGAAGACCAACAGCAACAGGTTAAAATCCAACAGATTTATTTGGTAGCAAAAGCCATTAGCTTTCGGAGCACTGCTCCTTTGTCAGGTGAGTGGGAGATGTGTTCACAAACAAAGCATCTAAGGACACAAACTCAATTTACAAAATAATGTTTGGAATGTGAGTCTTTACAAATAAATAAACCTGGTGGACTTTAACCTGATGTTGTGAGACCTCTTACTGTGTTTACCCCAGTCCAACGCTCGGCATCTCCACATCAGATCTTGCAGCCATGTAGAGTCAGGTAAACTTCCTCGATATTCTCTCCAGTGCAATCACATCCTTCTTGTAATGGGATGACCAGAACTGGATGCAGTACCCCAGCTCTGGACTAACCAGTATTTTATACAGTTTTAGTATGACTTCTCTGCTCTTAAGCTGCGCAAAGTCTTACTCTATGTCATATGCCTTCTTTAACCAATTTATCAACCTATCCTGCCACCTTCAGGGACCTATAGTTAAGCATTTCCTCTGATCTTCAGTACTTTCAGTGTCATTCATCATTTAATCTTTTGCGATGTTAGCCTTCCCCAAGTGCATTACCATACAATTTTCCAAATTGAGTTTTACTTGCCACTGCTCTGCTCACCTAACCTGTCCACTGATATCCTCTAGCCGTCTCTGGCAATACACCTTACTATTTACCACCCTACAAATTTTATGTCATCCTTGAATCTCATGATCATACCCCCTTATATTAAGTCCAAATCATTAATGTACACCACAAATAACAAAGGCCCCAGCACTGAGCCCTGTAGAACACCAGTGGAAAAAGATTTCCAGTCAAAGAAATAGATTCACCCTCTGCTTCCTGCCTCTTGCCAATTTTGGATCCACTGTGTCACTTTGCCCTGGATCCCACAGGCTCTTATTTTCTTGAGCAGTCTACCATCAAGGACCTTATCAAAAGCCTTGTTAAAATTCATATAGACCATATGAAGTGTATGCTCTCATCAATACTTCTCATCCTCAAAAAAATTTAATCAAAAATGAACTTACCTTAACAAATCCATGCTGACTATCACTGATTGATCTATGTCTGTCCAAGTGTAGATATATCCTGTCCCGACGCATTTTCTAGTAACTTTCCCCACCATCGAGATTAGACTGACCGGCCTGTAATTTTCTGGTCTGTTCTTACTTCCGGTTTTTAATAATGGGACAATGTTAGCTGTCTTCCACTTCGTTGGCACTTTGCCTGTGGCCAGAGAGGATTTGAAAATTACTGCCAGTGGTCATGATATCTCCACCCTTGAGACTCTCAACAGCCTGGGGTACACCTTGTCTGGGACTGCATATTTATCCACCATTAAGGCTGCTCCACTTACTAGTAGCTCCTCTCTCTCTCTCTCTCTGTCTGTGAATTTCCTCAACTATTTCACCGTCCTTCATTCTGTATGTCATTATCTGCACCGTCCTTTTCCATTGTGAGGACTGACACAATGTATTGAGGATTGGCCCACTTACAGATTACCTATATTATCCCTCATTGGCCCTACTCTTTCCCTAGTTGTTACCTTGCTCTTCATGTTACCCACTAAAGTTTCTTCATACACTCTCTTAGCTTTTCTAATTTCATTTTTAGGTTGTCCATGCCTCTTTGTACCTTTTAATCTCCTCTAGAGATTCCATTGTACTGAGTCCTCAGTATCTGGTGAAAGCTTCTTTGGTTACCCCCCATTGTCCTGACCTTTATGTGCCTTGACACCAAAGATTCTCTGGCATTGGTCCCACCTTTTTGATTCTGTGGGAACATATCTGTCCTGTACTTCTGCTGTCTCCTCCTTGAAGGCCTCCCACTGCTCTGACACAATGTTATCTGCAAGTAGCTACTCCCGGTCCACTTGGGCTAAATTGTACCTTATCTTTAGTAAAGAACTTTTTCAGAACTATCTCAGTTCAGAACTTTTATTCCCAGCCGTGCTTATTCTTTCCATAACTATCCTAAAAAGTGGTCTAAAATGCCATAATTTAGAATAATCTATTATACAGAATAGGGACAGATCAGATGGTTTAACTGGATGAATCATAGAATCCCTACTGTGCAGGAGATCATTTGGTCCATTGAACCTGCACTGACAATAATCCCATCCAGTCCATATCCCTGTAACACTGCATATTAATCCAATTAATTCCCCTGACATGAAGAGGCAATTTAGCATGACCAATCCACCTAACCTGCACATCTTTGAAATGTGGGAGGAAACTGGAGCATCCCGAGGAAGCCCACACAGACAGTCACCTAAGGCTGGAATCAAACTCTGGTCCCTGGCGCTGTGAGGCCACAGTGCTAATCACTGTGTCACCTAAAATGCTACAAAGCCGCTTGTCCAATCAAAGGCTGATTTCTCTCTGCATTGGCTGCTGAAAGGCTCACTAGTCACGTATAGGTTGGACTAAATAAAGACAGCAGATTTCCTTCCCTAAAGGACAACAATGGTTTCTTGGTCATCATTAGACTTTTTAAGTCCAGAATTTTATTGAATTACAATTTCAGCATTGGTCATGGTGAAATTTGAACCCAAGTCCTTACAGCATTATCCTGGCTCTCTGGATTACCAGTCCAGTGACTGTAATACTATGCTGCCAACAATCCTGTTTGCCAGTCTTTCTTCCTCAGTGTGGTCTGTGCCTGAGTGACCCGAGAGATGAACCATATGTTGGTAACACTTGAGACTTTTATATAGAAAATTTCCTGGGCCTCCTGTTACCCTGTTATGGCTCTGCTTTTTATAATTAATCCACAAAGGTGACATGGATTGCCCACACAGTAATGAATTTGCATGTGCCACTTTGTGCCAAGGGGCACTGCTAATAATAGATCTGCAACGTAAAGCTCAATTTCAACAAAAATGAAAGAAAACTCCTGTTTTAAAACTCTTCCTGGAGAGGCATTGGTATTGACACTGGACTAATAATGCAGGGATTCAGGTTCGAATTCAATTTAATTCAGTTCAATAAAAATTAAAAGTCTAATGATGATCATTGAACCATTGATGATTGTCAGAAAAACCCATTCGATTCACTGAAGTCCCTTGAGAAAGGAAATCTGCCACCCTTATCTGGTCCGGTCTACATGTGACTTTAGACCCATAACAATGTGCTTGATTCTCAAATGCCACTGATATGGAGGTCAGTTAGGGACAGGCTATAAACGCTGTGCCAGCCAACTATGGTCATGTCCTGTAAAATGAATTTTAAAAACAGTAACAATAGTGCCAAAACCTCGACTCCCTGCTCAGTTTTCAGCAAGAACCTTGAGCATTATCCATGGACATTACATCTTGCCTTTGTGAATCGCAATCTTAGCCAGGCCCCAGTGTGGATAGTTCATTGGATTAACCACACTCCTTGTGCACTTGCCCCCTTCCAATCCCTTCACCCTGACCATCCGCAACCCCAGATTGAATGATCAAAGATCAAAAGCATAAGGTTAAAGAATACCCAAAATTTGATGAGTAATTTCCTCAGAAGAAGAGCTGATGTTTCTCATACTCAACACAGCCACTTAGCAAGAGTTGCAAGACTTTGTCCCAGATTCCTGCTTTCACCACCATGGTGGAAGCTGTTGCTTCTTCTGCAGCTTATGCTATCACTGCTTAGCTGGCATTGGACTGGGGTAGGCACAGTAAGAAGTCTCTCAACACCAGGTTAAAGTCCGACAGGTTTATTTGGTAGAATGAGCTTTCGGAGTGTTGCCCTGTCATCAGGTGAGTGAAGAGTTAGGTTCACAAACAAGGTGTATATATAGACACGAACTCAATTGCAAGATAATTGAGAGTCTTAACAGGTAATCAACAGGTTTACAGATGCAGACAATGTTAGTGGAGAGAGGGTTAAGCACAAGAGGTGTGAATTGTCTCCAGCCAGGATAGTTAGTGAGATTTTGCAACCCAGGCAAGTCATGGGAGTTACAGATATTGTGACATAAACCCAAGATCCCTGTTGAGGCTGTATGTGCGGAACTTAGCTATCAGTTCCTGCTCAGCGATTCTACATTGTTATGTGTCCAAAAGGCCACCTTGGAGAATGCTTATCCGACGATCAGAGGCTGAATGCCCGTGACTGCTGAAGTGTTCCCCGACTGGAAGGGAACACTCCTGCCTGATAATTGTCGAGCGGAGTCCATTCATCCATTGTCGTAACACCTGCATGGTCTCCCCAATGTACCATGCCTTAGGACATTCCTCCCAGAACGTATCGAGTAGACAACGTTGACCAAATCACAAGAGTATGTACCGTCTACCTGGTGGATGGTGGTCTCGCGTAAGATGAGCAGATCCTGTGTCCTGAGGCATGGGGCATTGGCGAGACGATGCAGATGCTACAATGAATGGATGCCGCTTGACAGTCACCAGGCAGGACTATTCCCTTCCAGTCAGGGGATGTTTCAGCACTCAAGGGCATTCAACCTCTGATCTTCGGGTAAGCATCCTCCAAAGCAACCTTCACGAACATGACGACATAGAATCAAAGAATAAAGAACACTGAGCAGAAACTAAAATCCAAGTTTCACATGCACGAAGATGGCCTCAACTAGGATCTTGGGTTCATGTCACACCATCTGTAATCCTCACGACTTGCCTGGGTTTGCAAAATCTCACCAGCTATCCTGACTGGAGACAATTCTTTATTCTGTGCTTAACCCTCTCTCCACTCATATTGTCAGCACTTATAAAGACTTGATCACCTATTAAAACTCACATTCTAACCATTATCTTGTAATTGAGCTTGTGTCCACGTATGCCCTGTTTGTGAACAGAACTCTTCATGCTCCTGATGAAGGGGCAGCACTCTGAAAGCTTGTGCTACCAAATAAACCTGTTGGACTTTAACCTGGTATTGTGAGACTACTTTACACTGCTTGGTGAGGGGGACCTTGCCTGTCATGGTGTGATAGACTGGGGCATGAAATATGAATGAAAATATGTAACACAGAGCAAATCCAGAGTTCTAAACAACTGTAAAAAAATCACAACTTGACGCACTTTATTTGAATGCATGAAGCATTTGCAACAATTTGGATGAATTGATAACACTGATTGTAACATATGTGCATGATGTATTAACTCCATGGTTGCAGAATGACCTGGACTGGGCACTCACTGTTACAGAGTATAAAATGTTCCAAAAGAACAAGCCAAAGGGGAAAGGAGGTGAGATAGCGTTAATCTTGGAAGGTTTCAGAGCAGTGCTGAGTTGTGATGTAATGACAGCAGATGGTGATGTAGAATCAGTTTGGGTTGAAATCATGAATAGCAGGAGAAGGTTAGACAAGACTGGGAATAGTTAATAGATCACAAATGTGATCTCTCAACAAGTCAAAGCATAAATAGGGTAATATCAAGGGTATATTTGAAGGGAACTGCAATTATCATGGGAAATTTTAATCTGCATATTAACTAGACAAGCCAATCTGGCAAGGATTGCATAGAAAAAGAATTTGTGGAATGTATCAAGGATTGCTATTTAGAGCAGTATGTTATGGAACCTACCTAGCTTTGGGCTACTTTCAATTTGATTTTGTGTAATGAAGAAGAATTAATAAGCCATCTTGTGGTTAAGGACCCCTAGGAAGTAGTGCCCACAATATTCGAGATGCAGCTTGATGATGAACTCCATAGGTCCATAACCAATGTCTTCAACTGAAATAAGGACAATGATAATGGTATGAGGGAGGAGTTGCCTAAGATGAACTGGTAAACTAAGGTACAGGTCAGCAGCTGAGCAGTGGCAGATATTCAAGTGGCTGGTCCAAAATGCTCAGCAGGAGTTTATCCCAATCACAAAGAGAGATTCCATGAGAAAGAGGCAAAATCCAGAGTCAACACAGGAGGTGAAGGATAATGTTAACTTGAAAAACAGGATACACAAAGTGGCAAGGGAAGTGGTAGACCAGAGGAGTGGGAATGTTTTAGGATCTAACAGCAAAAGAGTAAAAAGCTCATACGAAGAGGGAAAATGAATTTTGAGGAAATTTGTATGCAGCATTAAAAATGAGCAGTAAGGGCATGATCTTATCTGCCATTCACACCACACTTCTGCGGTAGAAAAGTCAGGAAATTTGGTGACCAGCCAAATCTGTATTTAATGTGGTGGGATAGGAAAATCCTACCGGCATGCATTGTGGTAAGATTCCAGCCAAACAGTTTCTATGGATCTATAAATAGGAAGGGGGTGGCTAAGATAAATAAGATGAAAGAGGTGGGTGAATTGATAACAACAAACAAAGAAATGGCAGGTATGCTAAATTTTTTTTGCATCAGTTTTTCCTGTAGAACACATTGCAAATATCCCTAAATTATCAGATTGGTTGATTTGAAAAAAACATGGTAGAACTTACACTATCCTTTGTGCTTTGGATTATTGCATTAGTGAAACTTCAGAGGCTAAAGGGGGATAAGTTGCTAGGACCCATGAATTGCATGCTGAGGTTTTAATGGAAGTGGCTGCAGAGATGAATCCATTGGTTAATCACTAAATTCTGGGAGGGTGCCAGAAGATTGGAAAATAACCAACATGATGCCCTTGTTCAAAAAAGGAGAAAGTCAGAAGGCAAGAAAGTATAGACCAGTTAATGTAACATCTATTTTTAGCAACATGTTGGAATCAATAATTAAAGAGGAAATATCTAGTCATTTAGGAAAGCAGACTATAATCAAACTTAGTCAACAATCGACATAGTTTTAGGACAGGTAAATCATATTTGACAAATTTACGCAAATTCTTTGAGGATGCAACAGAGAGAATAGATAAAGGGGAACCTGTAGGTGTAATGGATTTAGATTTCCAAAAGGCATTTGACAAGGTGCTGCATAAAATAAAAGCCCATGGAATTGGAGGAAGCGTGCTATCATGGATTGAAAACTGGCTGTCACATAGAAAACAGAGTTAGAATAATTGAGTCCTTTTCAGAGTGGAAAAATATAACTAGGGGAGTACCTCAGGGATTAGTTCTTGGCTCTGCGTGGTTTACTATTTACATTAATGATTTGGAGGAAGTAACAGAATGAAAGGTTCCAAATTTGCCCATGATACGAAGATAGGTGGAAGGGCATGTCATGATGAGAATATTATGATTCTGCAATGGGATATAGATAGATTGGGTGACTGGGTGAAAATCTAGCAAATGAAATTTAATGTGGGGAAGTGTGAAGTCATGCACTTTGGTAATAGGAATCAAAAAGCAGGTTATTATGTAAATGGAGAGAGTAGTATAGAGGGATGTAGATGTTCTAGTGAAAAAGATCTCAAAAAGCTAGCATGTAGGTCCAACAAGTAATTAAGAAGGCAAATGGCAATTTGGCATTTTTTTGCAAAAGTGTTGGAGCCAAAGATAGTGAGGTTTGTTGTACAGAGCGTTGGTGAGGCTTTGACTGGAATTCTGCATTCAGATTTGGTTTCCTTACCTTAAAAAGGATATAATAACATTGGAGACTGTCCAGAGGAGATACACCAGGCTAATTCCTGGGATGAAAGGATTGTCCTATCAAGAGAAACTAAATAGTCTGGGTCTGTACCGCTTGGATTTAGAAGAGTTAGGAATGACTTTACTTAAACATATAAGATCCTGAGGGGACTTGAGAGAGTGAATGATGAGATGTTTTCTTTAATGAGAGAGTCTCAAACAAGGGAACATTGCTACAAGATATGCAAGATTAAAAACTGAGGTGTGCAGACATTTCTTCTTGCAGAAGGTAATGAATTTCTGGGATTCTCTGCCTCAAAGGGTAGTGGAGGCTAGATCAATAGAAATATTAAAAGTGGAAGTGGATAAATATTTGATAGATCGAGGAATAGAGTGTATAGAGAAATGGCACGGAAAAGGAGCTGAGGCAGGCATAGATCAACCATGCTGTATTAAGTGGTGGACAGGCTTAAAGGACCTCGTAGCCTATTCTGCTTCTATTTCTTGTGTTCTTGCCCATGTAATTTTCCACACAAGCTTGAGCCATAAATTTTCCATAGAATATTGGCGTTAAACATAGAATCACAGAATTGTTACGTCCATTTGGCACAATGTATCTGTGCTGGCTCCCTGAAAAAGTAATTGACCTCATGCTATGCTTCTGCCTTCTCCCGTTAAGCTTCCAGAGGGATTTTGTGATAGTCTCACCGCGGTTTATGTTAGGATAATTGATGAGCTTCCCTAATGGTTCAGTGTATTTATATTGCATGCTTAATAGTAAATACCTCAAAGACCTTCGCAGAGGCACAGTCAAAGAAGAAATAAATCCTAAAACAAAGAAGGAGACATTGGGAGGAGTGGTCTACAGCTCGATCCAGGAGGTAGGTTTCAAGGAGAGAGATAGAAGGACAGGTTTAATGAAGGCATTTCAGAATGCAGGGTTTCAATGGCTGAAAGCCTGAGAATTAGTGGTGAGTGGAAGGAAGGAGATAGCCAGAGAGGAGTTTGAATAAATATAGAAGAGATAAAGGGCCTGGCTGTGGGCAGGGGTGGGGCAGGTGGTGATGGCGTGTCATTTGTCTGCCAATATTGCAGTTGTCACTGCAATTTCAAAGTGAATATCTAGACAAGTAAGCCCAACTAATTTTGTTTTATTAGCAAATTGAAGATTTAGCTAACTCTATCATTAAGTTCTGTGAAGTGATCTGAAGCACAGCTGGGAATCCTCTGATTAAAAATAAATTACAAAAATTTTATATATTGAAAACTCTCATTGTCTTCCAATCTGTATGGCTTACAGCTCTTTCCCAAACAATTACATTAATGCAGAATAAACTTAATGGAGGCTTTTAAAACCATTGCTACCCAGAGGCAAGGTACATTTTTTTTCATTCTCTATACTTGTCCCTTAGGAGTTCAGTCAGAGGTGTTTCCATGATAACTGAAGCTTTCCATTTTGAAAAAATAAATTCACACTAATTGCTTCCAATGTAAATTTCTCAATAACTCATTTGGCCAAAATGAAAAAATATTATGTCCCTAAGGACCATAGGCTGCACTCTCCTTTTGAGAGAGAGCTGACTGGTGATAATTTAACTTGAGGATCACACCTTGGACATGGACAAAGTTGAAAAGTGGGTCCTTCATGGTTACCCTCAGCTGGTATGGGAAGTAAATTTGCACTGTTGGCATTGCTGTGCATGACGAACTAGCCGTCCAGCCAACTGAGCTAACTAACCTCCGTTAAGTGCAACTTTATATTAAGGTTAGGAGCTATTGAGACAATTTCTAATATGACTCATTTGGGTCTCCCATTGAGAATCAAAAGTCTTTCCAAGTGCTGCGTATTGAAATAGTAGGAACAACTGAACAGGTTCTAACCGGCTTAATTTAATGTTATGGCTGTTGTCTTCACATCAGAAACAATAAAGGCTCCCTCATTGTCCCAAGGTTAATTAATAAAAGCGTTCTTAAAGACTGGAAAGCTTCTAATTACTGGATGTTGTTTTTAACATTAATGGAAATTGTGCTTTCACCCAGAGCAAGACTGAAAGCTAATTGACGATCTCCTGTAATCATCAGTATTTCAAAAAGTTACTCTCTTTTGCTTATTGATTTCCATTTTCCAGTATGATTAGTTCTTCAGCAGAAGATATCCATTTGATCTAATGTGTCCGTGCTGGCATGTTTGAAGAACTAATGAATAAGGTCAGAGGACATGGAGTCTGGGAATAAGTGGCAGTTGATCCTTGGGGAATTCCATTTCCACCTTCTATCGCTCTGAATAATTATTCTTTACTCTCACTCTGTGCTTTCCATTCTGAAGCCAGCAAACAATACATTATGCCACTTATCCCTGGACTCCACAATCTCTGATATGCAGGTTAGGTGGATTGGCTGTGCTAAAATTGCCCCTTAGTGTCAGGGGGTCTAGCTAGGGTAAATGCATGGGGTTATGAGGATTGGGCCTGGATGGGATTGTATTTGGTACAGGCTCAATGGGCTGAATGGTCTCCTTCTGCACTGTCGGATTCTATGATTCCATTAGCAAGCCTTTTGAAAATGCAGATAGATTGTATCTATTGCAGTATCTTTGTCTACCCTCTTTTGGTTACCTTCTCAGAAATTTGGTCAAAGATCCTCCCTTTAGAAATGCTGAATATTCATTATGCTTGTAGATCGTTGACAGGATTTGGAGAGTTAGGAGGTGAGTCACTCTTCACAAAATGCCCAGCCTCCTGACTGCTCTTGTAACCACAGCATTTATGTGGCTGGTTCAATTCAGGTTTTGGTCAATGTAACCCCTAGGAGAGTGGGGGATTCAGTAATGGAACTGCCTTTATAGAACATAGAACATAGAACATTACAGCGCAGAACAGGCCCTTCGGCCCTCGATGTTGTGCCGACCAATTAGGAAAAAGCAATGACCCTCCAAACTAAACCATTCCCTTTTCGTCCATAAACTTATCTACTAACCTCTTAAACGCCACCAAACTTGGCGCATCTACAACTGCAGCAGGCAGGGCATTCCATAACCTTACCACCCTCTGGGTAAAGAACCTACCTCTGACATCCGTCCTATAACTACCACCCCTTAATTTAAAGCTATGTCCCCTTGTGCTAGCTTTCTCCATCCTAGGAAAAAGGCTATCACTGTCCACCCTATCTAAACCTCTAATCATCTTATATGTTTCGATAAGGTCCCCTCTTAGCCGCCTCTTTCTAACGAAAACAACCTCAAATCCCTCAGCCTCTCTTCATAAGACCTCCCCTCCATACCAGGCAACATCCTGGTAAACCTCCTCTGTACCCTCTCCAATGCCTCCACATCTTTCTTATAATGCGGGGACCAGAACTGCACACAATACTCCAAGTGCGGCCGCACTAGAGTTTTGTACAGTTGCAACATGACGTTGCGGCTCCGAAATTCAATCCCCCTACCAATAAAAGCTAAGACCCCATATGCCTTCTTAACAACCTTATCAACTTGATTGCCAACTTTCAGGGATCTATGCACATATACACCAAGATCCCTCTGTTCATCAACACTATTAAGAGTCCTACCATTAGCCCTATACTCTACACATTTGTTATTCCTGCCAAAGTGAATTACCTCACACTTTTCCACATTAAACTCCATTTGCCACCTCTCGGCCCAGCTCTGCAACTTGTCCAAGTCTCTCTGCAAACTATAACACCCCTCTTCACTATCTACCACTCCACCGACTTTGGTGTCATCTGCAAATTTACTAATCCATCCTTCAATACCCTCATCCAGATCATTTATAAAAATTACAAACAGCAGGGATCCCAAAACAGATCCCTTAGGTACACCACTTGTAACTGAACTCCACGATGAATAACTTCCATCAACCACCATCCTCTGTCTTCCATCAGCTAGCCAATTCCTAATCCAATTAGCTAAATCACCCTCAATCCCATACATCTGCATTTTCTGCAGAAGCCTTCCATGGGCCACCTTATTGAATGTCAAGGTTTGAATGTCAAGATTAGATTATTGGAAATGGTCATTGCCTGACACTTGTGTAGGAGGAATTACTTTATCAATGATAAACCCAGAATCTCCAGAAGGATGAAGGGGGTGGGAGGGGGGCGGAAATCTCATTGAAACTTACGGAATACTGAAAGACCTGTATAGAATGGAAATGGAGAAGATGCTTCCATTAGTAGGGCAGACAACGGTCAAGGACACAGCCTCAGAATAAAGGGACAACCCTTTACAACCAAGGTGAAGAGGAATTTCTTCAGCCAGAGTGGTAATCTGTGGAATTCATTGCCAGACCCCATTTGGAGTATTGTGAGCAGTTTTGGGCCCTATATCTAAGGAAGAATGTACTAGCCTTGGAAAGGGTTCAGAGAGGTTCACAAGAATGATCTGGAATGAAGAGTTTGTCGTATGAGGAACGTTTATGGACTGTGTCTATACTCATTGGAGTTTAAAAGGATAGTGGGGGGGATCTTATTTAAACTTGCAGGATACTGCGAGGATAGAATGGCTGTGGGTAGAATGTCTCTACTAATAGGAAAAACTAGAATCAGAGGGTACAACCTCAGGCTAAAAGGATGATCCTTTAAAACAGAGATGTGGAGAAATATTTTCAGCCAGAGAGTGGTGAATCTGTGAAACCCTTTGCCACAGAAGACTGTGGAGGCCAGGTCATTGACTGACTTTAAAACAGAGATTGATAGGTCCTTGATTAATAAGAGCCTCAGGTTATGGGGAAAAAGCAGGAGAATGTGGATGAGAAAAGAAGTCAGCCATGATTAAATGGTGGAGCAGACTCGATGGGCCGAGTGGCCCAGTTGTCTTATGGTCATAGTAGGATGTGAAGGCCAAGTCATGGAGTATATTTAAGACAGAGGTAGATAGTCCTTGATTGGTAAGAGGATCAAAGGTTATGGGGAAAAGGTTAAGGAGAATGGGGTTGAGAAACATCATCATTCAATCATGGCTGATCAGACTTTGATGGGCCTGATTCTGCTCCTGGTCTGAAGAAGGTCCAAGTCTTGCCACATTTGGATAGGGACTGCTTCACGAATGATGCTGAACATTGTGCAGTTATTAGCAACTATCAGATTTAATGGGAGGAAAGTGACAATCTCCTTGGTGACACTGTTGAAATGACTCATCCTACACTGCAGAGAAATGCCTATTTTTAAACAAACTCCACTTCCAAAATTGTTTGGCTCAATTATCTACTGCTTGACTCAAAGACTGCATTAATCTTGATTCTGTGCCTGGAATTTTACTGTCCGAAAAACTATGGGAATCAGCGAAGGGGAGGGGCAGACCATAGAAAGATCTATTGTCTTTGGGTGGGATTTTATGATTGTGTAGTGCCATTAAAGTTTTATGAGTTGGAAACTGAAAGTATTTTGCAGGAAAGAGAAACATCAGCTTTAGGCTTGGGGATTTCTGTTAGTCACAACTCCACGAACAGTGGAAAGGAATGACCTCACTAGAAGTTGTAAGGCTGGGCTCCAAACACTTAGGAGAAATTACACAAATTGTGCTATTGGCTGGCAGTGAACTTTGTGCAGAGATGGCAGCTCTTGAATTGTGTCAGTGTACACAATCCACAGCTTAAAAAATAGATCTCATAACTGATTCATCTGAAAATCAAAATACAAATCACCATGGTTAAGATAACATAGGAACACAGGAATTAGGAACAGAAGCAGGCAAATTCAGTCTTTTGTGTCTGTTCTGCTATTCAGTAAGATCATGGCTGATCTCTCCCTGGTATCAAATCCACTTCCCCACCTGTTTCCCATATCCCCTTATCCCATTTTTAATTAGAAATGTATCTACTTTTTGAAATTATTCAACAATTCAGACTCTGCCATGCTATGGGGCAGTGAGTTCTACAACTTCACCACCCTCTGTGTGAAGTGGCTCTTCCTCATCTCAGTTTTAAATCTACTGCCTCTCAATCTATACCTGTGACCTCTTGTTCAAGATTGCCCCATAAGAAGAAACATTTGGCCTACATTTACTTCATCAATCTCTTTTAAAATTGTATATCCTTGATCAGATCCCCTCTCATCCTTCTAAATTCCAGTGATTACGAGCCCAAACTGTTTCATCTTTCCTCATATGTCAATCCCTTCGTCCCTAGAATCGAACTGGTGAACCTCCTCTGAACTGCCTCCAATGCCACCATATCCTTCCTCAAATAAAGAGACATACACTGGACACAGTACTCTAGATGTGGTCTCACTAACGCCCTATATAATTGCAACACTTTCTACTTTTATACTTCAGTCTCTTTGCAATAAATGACATCCCATTTGCCTTTTCTATTACATGCTGCACCTGCATACCGACTTACTGCAATTCATGAACATAGACACCCAGATCCCCCTGCCCGAATGCATTTTGAATCTGCTTTCCATTTAGTAATAATTTGCCTTTCTACTTTTTCCTTCCATAGTGGATAATGTCGCACTTATCCACATTTAACTCTATCTGCTAGATTTTGGCCCATTCTCCTAACCTTTCTATCTGTCTGTAAAATCTTTATATCCTCTTCACTGCCTGCTTTTCCACCTATTTTAATATCATTTGCAAATTTTTGCTATGTTATACTCTGCCGGCTGTAGATCATTTATACAGATTGTAAACAGTTGAGGTCTGAGGACTGACCCCTGCGTCACTTTGCTAGTTACATTTCATCAGCCAGAGAAGAACCTATTTATCCTGATCCTTTGCTTTCATCAGTCAGCAAATCCTCAATTCAATCTAGTATTCTATCCCCAGTCCCCTGCAATCTCACCTTCTGCTGCAGCCTTTATGCTGCTTCTTGTCAAACATCTCAGAAGTCTAGATATACCACATCCATAGATTCCCCACTACCCATCTTGCTGGTTATACAAATGAGCTTTGGGGTGTCAACTTCAATAGGTCAGGAAAATGCATGAATTCGCCTGTTCCAATTTAGTCTGTCTAAACTTGGAAATTTTTTGACATAAAATTGGATTGATGTAATTCCTTTGCAAGGAGACAGAGATCAGTGAGCACATGACCTTCCTTTGGATATACTCCAAACTGCTGTGAATAATGCTACTCGACACACCTGAAATGGTGCTCCCTGCTTGTCCACAACACAGCCCTGTATCGAAGGGGGATCCTCCCTGTTTCCACAGTGCAGGATAAAATACAGTCATTAACTCTAATTGGAGGTATTCCTGATGATTTACACCTAGTTATCTCCCAGCTTCAACTGATCCATTCAGTCGAACAACTTCTTTTCACCCTCTGTTCATTTTTAGAAAGCTAATACATTCTGAAGAAATGACCTATGGAAAACTGGGGAGCTGGGTGGGTGGATAAACACTCCCAGAAGTGTCCAGAATATTAATCTTGTCTATGGAGCCAACTAATAGGAGAGATGAGATTAAGATCAAAGGAGTTTGTTCCTTTTTTTTAGAAAAGTGAATGTACGTCTACTAGTAACCCGTCTTCCTGCTGGAGCAAGTACTGTACATCTATTTTTGCCAAGAGATAATCTGCAATTAGTTACAAAATATATTATCATCTGTTATGCTTCAATATGGCTTGAGGGGAGAGAAATATCTTGGAACCAGCAATTGTATTTAGTTGTATCTTGTGAAAGGTCCCTGAGTATTTTTGATAATATTTGAGGAGGAATGGGTGTGATCTGAAATATGAATCTACTCATGTAAAACAAGTTTTTTTTTTTTGCTTTTAATTCCTCAACCTCAGTCTCATGCAAAATCATAGAATCCTTACAATACAGAAGGAGGCCATTAGGTCCATCGAGTCTGTACCGACCAGAGTCCCACCCCGGTCTTATTCCTGTAACCCCAAACATTTACAATGCTAATCCCCCTGACGCTATGGGTCAATTTAGTATGGCCTATCAACCTAACTTGAACATCTTTGAACGGGAGGAGGAAACCAAAGGAAACCTATGTAAACACAGGGAGAAAGTGCAAATTCCGCACAGACGGTGACCGAGGTCGGAATTGAACCCAGGCCTCTGGCGCTGTGAGGCAGTAGTGCCTTCATCACACCTTCTTCACCATTTATCCCCCACTTACCCATCAAATACGCCAGCATCACCCTGTAGACAGTGGAAAAAAAAATACTTTCAGTTCTTAAAAGAAAATCCATGGCAAGCATTTTTAATTTTCCTGTGAGGTGTGGCCCTTGCTGGCTAGACCAGGCTTTATTCTCCATCTCTAATTCTCCTTGAGAATGACATGGAGATGCTAATATTGGACTAGGATGGACAAGGTGAGGAGTCACATGATAACAGGTTATAGCCCAACAGGTTTATTTTAAAATACAAGCTTTCAGAGCGCTGTTCCTTCGTCAGATGAGATATCCTTGAGAAAATGACTATGAAACATCTCCTTCAGTCTGTGTGATGTAGATACACTATTGTACCATTAGGAGAGTGTTCCAGAATTTTGGTGAAGTGAAGGAATGGCAATATAGTTGAAGGCAGGATGATGTGCGGCTGGGAGGGAATCTTGCCGGTAGTGGAGTTCTCTTATATCTGCTGCTGTTTTTGAGGTGGTGCATGTTGCAACTTTGGAAGATGCTGCCTTGGTGAGTTGTTACAGTGCATCTTATAGATTGTACACAGTGCTCTCGTTGTGCATCAGTGGTGGAGGGAGTGAATGTTGAAAGTGGTGAGAGTGAGGGAGTCGATCAAGTGGGGCTGCATTGTCCAGGACAGTTTTTTTATTCATTCATTTGTGGGACGTGGGTGTCACCGGCTGGCCAGCATTTATTACACATCCAAGGGCAACTGAGAGTCAACCACATTGCTGTGGCTCTGGAGTCACATATAGGCCAGACCAGGTAAGGACAGCAGATTTCCTTTCTAAAAAGACATTAGTGAACCAGCTGGGGTTTTCCAACAATTGACAATAGTTTCATGTTCATCCAGATTTTTTTTATTGAATTCAAATTCCACTAGCTGCCACAGTGAGATTTGAGCCTGGATCCCCAGAACATTAATTAAGTTTTTGGATTAATTGTCTAGCAATACTACCACTAGGCCATTGCCTCCCCATTATCCCATTGATAATATCAAATGTCTTCAGGCATAGAATCATAGAATACCTACAATTGAGAAAGAGGTCATTTGCTTATAGAGTCTGCACCAACTTTCTGATGGGGCCCTATCCTCTTAACAGCACACATTTATCTTAGCTAATCCCTCAATCCCACATACCTTGTGACAAGAAGGGACAACTTAATGTGGCCATTCCAACTAACTTGCACATATTTGGACTGTGGGGAGAAACTGGAGGAAACCCACGCAAATATGAGGAGAACGTTCACACTCTACACAGACAATCACCCAGGGCTGGAATTGAATCTGAGTCTCTGGGGCTATGGGGCAGCATTGCTAACCTCTGTGCCACTGTGCTGTCCTGGGAGAGGGAGTTGCGTTGGAGCTGCACTCCTCCAAGTAAATGGAGGGTGTTCTTTCCAAGTTTTTTTCAGGATTGAGATCAAGCCCCACAATATTGTGTTAACCAAGGACAAACTATCTCGTTAAATGGAAGGTCTGGAAGGTCTGAGTTACGAGGAGAGATTAGGCAAATTGAGACTGTTTTCCTTAGAAAGACATAGACTTAGAGGAGATCTGATAGAGGTGTACAAGATTTTGAAGGGGATAGATAGAGTAAACAGGGCTAAGCTTTTTCCTAGGATGGACTCAAATAGCACGAGGGGTCACGGGCTTAGGGTGAGGGGAGTAAGGTATAATTTGGATGCTAGAGGGAGTTTTTTCACACAGAGGATGGTGGGGGTATGGAATGCGCTGCCAAGTAAAGTGGTGGAGGCAGGTACTCTGGAGTTATTTAAGAAATACTTAGATGGGCACATGAACAGAATGGGAATGGAGGGGTATAGAAAACTGATTTAACATAGGGATCATGAGCCTTGGGAGTCCCTGGGAAGTGTGTAAATAGATGATGATATTGATGTACTTGTTTTTATCCTACAGGTGCTTTGGTCCACCTTGTTGTCTAACGAGGGGCATACACGCGATGGATCGTGAGAGGACTGCTCTTGGATCTTTTTCGAGAGTATCCTACTGCTTCACGTCGTTAGTGTACGCTTGACCTGGACCATCTGATGGGCAACACGACAGCTCAGTGACTATACTGTGCTGTGCAGATACATGGATTTGGGCCTGTGTCTGTGGGAGTTTACGCATTCTCCCCGTGCTTGCGTGGGTTTTCTCCGGGTGCTCCGGTTTCCTCCCACATCCCAAAGATGTGCTCTTAGGCTAATTGGCAAAACAAATTCTCCCTAAATTGTCTCAAATTTGGTTTTTAATCCATAGAATTAAAAGTAAAAGGATGAGAAGAGAAGGGATAGGACCTATAAAAGGTGAAGGGGGAAAAGTCTGTATGGAAACGGAAGAAATGGCAGAGGTGCTTAATGAGTACTTTGCCTCAGTATTCATGGTGGAAAGTGATCTGGGAGGATGCACTACAAGTTTGCGGCAGACTAAAAAGATTGAGTATGTAGATATTAAGGAAGCGGATGTGTTAGAACTTTTAAATGCTATCAAGATAGACAAGTCTCCGGGACCAGATGGGATGTACCCCAGGTTATTGTGGAAGGTGAGGGATGTCATTGCAGAGCCCCTGGCGATGATCTTTGCGTCGTCGATGGAGACGGGAGAGGTTCCGGAGGATTGGAGGATTGCGGATGTGGTCCCTATTTTCAAGAAAGGGAACAGGGATAGTCCTGGAAATTACCGACCGGTGAGTCTGACCTCAGTGGTTGGTAAGCTGATGGAGAGGCTTCTGAGGGACAAGATTTATGAGCATTTGGAGAAGTTTAGGTTGATTAGAAATAGTCAGCATGGTTTTGTAAAAGGCAGGTCATGCCTTACAAGCTTAATTGAATTCTTCGAAAATGTGACTGAACACATTGACGAAGGAAGAGCAGTGGACGTGGTGTACATGGACTTCAGCAAGGCATTTGACAAGGTCCCACATGCAAGACTTCTTGAGAAGGTGAGAGGCCATGGGATCCAAGGGGCTTTGGCTTTGTGGATCCAGAACTGGCTTGCCTGCAGAAGGCAGGGGGTGGTTGTGGATGGCTCTTTTTCTGCATGGAGGTCGGTCACCAGTGGAGTGCCCCAGGGATCTGTTCTAGGACCCTTGCTGTTTGTCATTTTCATAAATGACCTGGATGAGGAAGTGGAGGGATGGGTGAGTAAGTTCGCCGATGACACGAAGGTCGGTGGTGTTGTGGATGGTCTGGAGGGATGTCAGAAGTTGCAGCATGACATCGACAGGATGCAAGACTGGGCGGAGAAGTGGCAGATGGACTTCAACGCGGATAAATGTGTTGTGGTCCATTTTGGCAGATCCAACGGGATGAATGAGTACACTATCAAAGGTAGGAGTCTTAGCTGTGTGGAACAGCAGAGGGATCTTGGGGTCCGGGTCCATAAGACTCTCAAATCGGCCACCCAGGTGGAGGATGTGGTTAAGAAAGCTTACGGTGTACTGGCCTTCTTTCATCAAGGGATTGAGTTCAGGAGTCAGGAGGTAATGCTGCAGCTTTATAGGACCCTTGTCAGACCACACTTGGAGTACTGTGCGCAGTTCTGGTCGCCTCACTATAGGAAGGACGTGGAAGCTATTGAAAGGGTGCAGAGGAGATTTACAAGGATGTTGCCTGGATTGGGAGGCATGCCTTATGAAGACAGGTTGAGGGAGCTGGGACTGTTCTCCCTGGAGAGACGAAGGTTGAGAGGCGACCTGATAGAGGTTTACAAGATGTTGAGAGGAATAGATAGGTGGACTCTCAGAGACTATTTCCCAGGGCTGAAATGGTCGCGACGAGAGGGCACAGATTTAAGGTGCAGGGAAGCAAGTACAGAGGGGATGCTAGGGAAAGTTTTTCACTCAGAGGGTGGTGAGTGAATGGAATCGGCTGCCGTCGGTGGTGGTCGAGGCGAACTCGCTGGGGTCTTTTAAAAGACTTCTGGATGAGTATATGGGATCCAATGGGATTGGGGGTTATAGATAGGTCTATGTTTTGATGTGTTCGGCACAACTTGTGGGCCGAAGGGCCTGTTTGTGCTGTAGTGTTCTATGTTCTATGTTCTATGTTCTAGATCTATAAACATGGACAGGGATCGCGTGTAGAAGTGGGAACATCGGGGTGGCGGCGCGGGCTCGTTGGGCCGAAGGGCCTGTTTCCCGTGCTGTTTTGTTCTTTGTTCTTTAAATGCTCTCTGAGTCCGTTCTTGGGTCTGTAGATATTTGCAGAGCTAATAATTCATAATTAGGGTGAAAGAAACATCTTGTGTGGTGTGCAGTCCTGTGAATTACGGCAGAGTTATGTTTGTTGATTATTCGGGAAGTGCCTGTATGATTGTTCGTTTGCAGTTCTTCCCAGAAGAAAAATATTTAACACTGACATCTGGCTATTGACACGGCTGGTGCTCTTGGCTCTCAGCCCTTGATGAACAGACGAAGATACACAAACCTTGCTAAATTTGCTGAGCCCTCTGGCTGGTCACACCCAGATCAAAGGCTCAGACAAACAAAATGATAAAATGCTCAGAGCCTTTATGAAGTAAAGCTAAGTGTTGAAATGGTATTGCATTCCTGTACTCTCAATCTAAAATGGGATCAGTTTTGTATTCTCTGTCTTTTTTAAAATTATCCTTGGGAAGGTGTGGAAATATTTGGTTCTCAGTTCTTAGATTGGGGGTGGGGAAAACTAAGCAAATTGATGCCGCTGTTTTTGGCAGCCATGGGCAGGCCATTGATGGGATGGTACGATGAGAGGAAGACAGTATGAAGGCTCTTCTCAATTAAACTGACAAGCAGCTGAGAATACATCATTAGTCACAAGTAGGCTCACATTAACAATGCAGTGAAGTTACTGTGAAAATCCCCTGGTCGCCATACTTCAGCACCTGTTTGGGTATACTGAGGGAGAATTTAGAATGGCCAATTCACTTAACCAGCACATATTTGGATTGTGGGAGGAAACCAGAGCACCTGGAGTAAACCCATACAGACGTAGGGAGAGTGTGCAGACTCAATACAGTAACCCAAACGGAAATCGAACCCAGGTCGCTGGTGCTATAAGGCAACTGTGCTAACTACTCAATATTGGAGCCCATGGCTTCATAGTGTTCCTTTTAAATCCAGCAGGCGAAATCACTCTCTGTCTCTCGCTCTGGTTTTTCTCACAAGAATATCCTTGTTAATAGCTACTGGTGCCAAAATGCCTTATTGTCACAAGTGTCATTTAAAGCAGAAGGAAATCATCAGAATTAATTCTGAAACTCGAAAGTAATATTAGTTGGAAAGAGTGTTGTTGACTATCAGTAAGAGATATGCAAGTTCTCTTTAACTGCTTATCTTGTTCAAAGGCTGCCTGCTGTTCAAATTTTCATTGTTGCAGTTACTAATTAAAAGATCTATGCAACTGTACCATTTTGACTGACACAATTATATATCATTACACATCATATCATGTGGTCAACTGTGAGCTTTCTGTGCTTTCTACCCGAATGTTGGTTTACTTGAGCTGTCAGGGGTGGGGGTGAAGTGAAATTATTGCACTGGCTGATTGCCAGGCGATTGCACACTCCTAGCTGTGAACTGCCACGTACTGAGCCTGTGTCAAGTGCTTTTGAATTTGCTCCCAAGCTTGTCTGAATGCTGCAGATTGATGCTCTCTGTTGAAATGAATGCAGTTGGCTCCTTTACTTTGTGGCATCTCCGGAGACTTGCATTTCTGCAGTGCCATCAACATAGTAAAACATTCCCAGGCATTTGCCAAGAACGTAACCAGACAAGAATTGGCAATGAGCCCAAAAGGAAATTAGGACAGGTATCCAAAGGCATGGCTGAGATATGTTTTAAAGGAGGGATTTAAAAGTTGGAGGGACTGAGAGATTTATGGAGAGATGGGAAGCATCGTTGGCACAGTGGTGGTTTAAGGTCAAGAAAGTCTGGGGCCCCACATTCAGAGGGCATGCACAGTAGGACAGTGTTTAACACTGTTGCTTCACAGCATCAAGAACCAGGGTTCGATTCCCAGCTGGGTCACTGCCTGTGTGGAGAGTGCACGTTCTCCCCGTGTCTACATCCAGGTGTCCCAGTTTCCTCCCACAGTCCAAAGATGTGTTGGCTAGGTTGATTTTGGCTATGTTAATTTGGCCCTTAGTATCAAAGGGACTAGCTAGGGTAAATGCATGTGAGAATGTGCCCTGGGTGGGATTGTGATCAGTGCAAGCTCAATGAGCTGAATGGCCTCCTTCTGCACTGTAGGACTCTATGATTCTACATTGTAGGTTAGGGCCAAGGCAGCTGAAGGCAAAGTTCCCCAGTGATGGGACAATGGGATTCAAGGCTAGACAAGAGACCAGAATTGAAAAGAGTTTTATCAGATGGTTGTACTGATAGAGGGGAGGCAAGGCCATGGAGGAAAAAAATAATTTGAAATGGGGACTTTTGTGGATCAACAGCTAATGAAGATCAGCAAGGTATTGCTTGAAAGGATGATCACTTTCAGTTAATAGAGAAAGATAGTGTGGCCAGCAATGTCAAAAGCTGCAGAGAGATCAAGAAGAGGAAGGATATGTCACAATAGTCGCTGTGACATAGGATATAATTTGTGATTGTCATTTATTTATTTATTATTTATTAGTCACAAGTAGGCTTACATTAATGTTGCAATGCAATTACTGTGAAAATCCCCTAGTTGCCACATTCTGGTGCCTGTTCAGGTACACTGAGGGAATATATAGCATAACCAATGTACCTAACCAGCACATCAGGGGACACACACAAAAGGGTCCAGAGGGGTAATTTTTCTTCACACACAGGTTGATAAGGGTCTGGAACAAGTTGCCAGAGGTGTAGTGGAGGCGAATCAATTTTGTCTTTAAAAAGCATTTAGACAGTTGCATGGGTAAGGTAGTTTTAGAGGGATATGGGCCAAACATGGGCAGTTGGGATTGGCTCAGGGATTTAAAAAAAAGGGCGGCATGGAAAAGTTGAGCCAAAGAGCCTATTTCCAAGCTGTAAATCTCTATGACTCTATCTTTGGACTATGGGAGAAAACAGGAGCACCCAGAGCAAACCCAGGCAGACACGAGGAGAATGTGCAAATTCCACACAGACCCAAGGCTGGAATTGAACCTGGGTCCCTGGTGCTGTGAGGCAGCACTGCTAACCACTGTGCCACCGTGCTGCCCTAAGGGGCAGAAACCTGGTTGGGCAGGTGCAAAAATGTGGGAACATTGTGTAAAGATTTGGGAGGCATTGGCACATTCCAGGCCTTTCAAAGGGAAGTTGGGTGGTGGCTACAACAAGAATCAGGAACGGGTTTTCTGAGGAGGTGGGTGACGATGGTAAGTTTGAACAGAGATGGGTCAGTGCATGAGGAGAAGGGATTTTGTAACAGCCTTAGAAGGCTGCTTTCCAGTGAACAGTTTCTGTGCTATTGCCAGCAATGAAACCTTCACATTTATAATCATAAGTGGCTGGGAAACCCACTGCTGATGAATGACCGTGACATCTAATCTTTCAGCCATTCTGGCTTCAGACCAAATTAATTGAAAACCTGGAAAATCTCCAGTGAGCTGTGTATCATTCGATGCTTGGGGCTTCCCAGAGCAGATTGACTCTGAATCTCAGCTCTGAGGTTAACTGTCATGCACAGGAGAATTTATTCAGGTAGGTAGCTTTGACCAGAGGGACGCTATGTCTGCTACGCTCAAATGTTTTTCCTCACAAGGTCAATCAGTCCTGGAGAATAGAACACTTGGCGATGTTGGCAGCTGGAGATGACATTGATTCCTCTCAGGCGAGGGTTAGCAAATATTATATTAAAGCTCTACTCTGAATGAGGGGTGAACCTTAGCTCTTTTACTGAGCTGGCATGATATTTCCATGTCTCAGATCAGTCACAATTTTAACCTCTTCTGTCCATCAGGCTGATGACAATCAGCTTGTACAATACGAATTTTTTAAAAAACATCCTTCCTGGTTTTACTCTTCAATGCAGCCAATATATTGGGTGGGCTGTAAAATTGACATTTCACCCAATCCCCCTTTTGTGAGAAATTATCACTTTTTAACTTCATTTGTGCCAATGTAAGAGCAATTTGGTTTTGTGGGCTTGTTTCTGCTGGGACTGAGTTAACATCGCCCAGACTTATTTTTACTTGATATTCTTCCAACAACAACAATACAATCCAATGACACCCATAGCATGGAAAAAAGTCCCAAGTGATTTGTGGAGATGTAATTAGAAGAAAAACAATGGACACAAATAATGGACTTCTGTAAAGTGCTTTCCAATCTGTGGGGACAACTCTAACACCTAATATGTTCTGGAAGATTAAAGCTATTTCATCCATTGCCTTTGTAATCATATTTTTTAATATGTTCAGATGTAGGCCATCGAATCCAGGGGGTTTATTGTCCTACACTCTCACCATGGGCAGCACAGTGGCACAGTGGTTAGCAGTGCTGCTTCACAACACCAGGGACACGAGTTCGATTCACTGTCTGTGTGAAGTTTGCACTTTCTCCTCATGTTTGTGTGAATTTCCTCCAGGTGCTCCGGTTTCTTCCCAGTCTGAAAGACATGCTGGTTAGGAGCATTGACCTGAACAGGCCCCGGTGTGTGGTAACTAGGGGAATTTCACAATAACTTCATTGCAGTGTTAATGTAAGCCTTACTTGTGACTAATAAATAAACTTTACTTTTTACTTTAATTTCTCCATTATGCGTATGAATTTCTCGATGTTCCTCATCCCCACTCATGCTTGTTTCCCCACAATTTCCAGACTGTGTTTTGGTTGCTTCTAACAGGAAGATTAAACAAGGACTTTGTCTCAATGTCTTTGCCACATCCCACATCCTTTTTCTGTAGTACAATTTCTCCTGCCTACAATGCACCTATGTTTACATTCGCTAATCTCAGCCTTTATTAATATTTTTAAACAAATAGTTTGTAGCAGGTATTCTTCATTTACCTGTTCAATAAATCAGTCGAATGGTTTACTATCATTTTAGTGCTGCATAATTAAGATAGGATTATGTGGTGACACATGATATATCCATGGAAGGTGGAGTACAGTGTCATGAGTTTTCTGTTTAACTTCTGAGTTGCGGTATGTTTACCTAGATACAGGAGAGATAAGCAGCATGCTGGGTGGTAAGCTACATAAAACTGCTTGTGAGGTTGACACTGAAGTCCATATTGATTTCCGATAAGGCTTTCATAATACTTTGATAGAAAAGGATTGAGTCTATACCAACACAATCCCACTCAAATCCTTTTCCCGTAACTCTACACAATTACCTGCTAATTCCCTGCTAATTGCTAAGGCACAATTTAGCATGCCCAATCAACCTAACCCCCACATCTTTGGACTTTGGGAGGAAACCGGAGCAGCTGGAGAAAACTCACACAGACATGGGGAGAATGTGCAGACTTCACACAGACAGTCACCTAATGCTGGAATTGAACCTGGGTCCCTGGTGCTGTGAGACATCAGTGCTAACCACTGTGCCATGCTGTCACCCCTGAAGTTTACCTCAGACAGCTCTCAGTTAGAGAGATGGAATTGGTATCTAGTTTGCGATGGAGAAGGGCTTTCCAGGATTTAGCTGGAAGAAATTTTTGTTCATCAAGTAGTGGATGTCAAGGCAAGTAGTCTAACAAGAGCCACTGGTGGAGGAGAGGAGGGCATTAAGAGAGATTGTGATACTAACCTGTAGAAGCTAATATTGGGCAGCATTTTATGGCCTTGCTCATCATTTGTTTTCCTCCCTGATCTGCTCTGATTCCGTGGCAGTGGGGTGGTAGAATTCTGACGATTGTGTTTTTGGAGTGATGACATGGACAGGAGGCACAAGACAAGAGATAGAAGAACGCCAATGATAGATCCTTGAGGCATATAGACATAATGCTATAATGCATAATGAAGAGAAGCCATTGCAGCTGATATCCTAGCTACCATGGTTAAGAATCGAGGCAGGACTGGAGACAAGGAAGAGGAGCGGAGGTGAATACTGCAGTCAACTGTGTCAAAGGCTGCAGACATGGAGGGATACCTTTTGCGTCCATCATCTGACAGTCGCCCAAGACATTATTTGTGACTGATGAGGGCCCTTTCAGCATTGTGACAGTGTTGGACATCCAATTAGAGGAACTCAAACAAGGTGTTCAGGGAAAAATGTGGGAGACAGCAGCATATTTAAAGTGACAGATAGGTGAAGGAAATGGGGTTAGTGAGTTATCCTCTCTGGCCCTGGTGGGACATAAGCTGCAACAATGTCCCTCCTTGCCTTGTGACATACCTCGCCCCATTCTAAAGAGAAGTTTAATAGATTGGGTTGTTTTCTCTAGAGCGGAAAAGATTGAGGGGCAACCTGATTGAGATGCTCAAGATAATGAGGTACATGGATAGACTGGATAAAGAGCAGCTGTTCCTCTTAAGTTAAAGGTTAGTTATTAGGGGACACAAATTAAAAGTAAGAGGTGTGAGGTTTAGGGGAGATTTGAGGAAAATCGTTTTTACTCAGAGGGTAGTGATGGATCTGGAATGCACTGCCTGGGAGCTGGATGAGTACTTGGCACACCAAAACATTCAAGGCTATGGGCCATGTGCTGGCAAGTGGTATTAGGTGGGCAGGTCAGTGCCCTTCATGCGTCATTGCAGACTTGATGGGCCAAAGGGCCTCTTCCCCATTGTGGTATTCTGTGATGTAAGCCTTATTCCTTCCAGTGTAGTCTACACAATCCTACGCCATAAGGTGTTTGACCTGCCCCAGCTACGTTTCCCAGCTGGTGTCTATCTCAGAGCAACCTTTTGGTTTTTACTCTTGGGGCAAGCTAAGCACACATTTGAGCCATTTTATCCAGTGCGTCTTGTCCTTAAGGATGTTCCTGGATGAATGTAATATAGTGGCGGGATGAGGGGGGAGGGATGGTGAGTTAGCAACGATTTCAGTTTGATGCTGTTATTTAGGGAGAGCAGCATGTTTCACTTTATTCTACATCATTGTTCGTGATACCCATGTCTCTTTGACAAACATGCCCCCAGATAATGCCACAGAATAATTCATTGAGTGTCACATTGCTAAAGCTGGAAAATACCTTGTTATAAATAGTTATTGCATCATGTATGCTTTGACAATTGCTGCACTAAACTCTCCAAGGTTACTTGCAAGGTTAAGTCTATCAGAATTGGTGCTCACTAATGCAATTTTCCGGATTTTCTGCTGCTTAAAATAACTGCACTAATTTAAAAATCACTCAAACTTTAGTCATTTAATATCTAGGCCCATGTGATTAATTACCAAATTTCAATTTGATACTCCAAGCGACTGCATAATTTCAGTGTTGGGTGTCAGTGTAAATGGGTGTTTCTATTTCAGTTTTAAATTACGTGCACAATGCTAAGGTAAATATATGTGGAGAGTGTCAAGTTTAGTTTTTTTTTACATAAGCTTTCTCGTGATTACTAAAGAAATGTCATCATAGAATCCCTACAGTGCAGAAGGAGGCCATTTGGCCCATTTGAGCTTGCACCGACCACAATCCCATCCAGGCCCTATACCTGTAACCGCACATATTTACCCTGCCAATCTCCATGGCAAGAAATGACAACTTAACATGGCCAATCAACCTAACCCGCACACTTAGGTGCTCCAATTTCCTCCCAATGTAGAGAGATTGTTCATCTTAAAGAGTCATTCTGAAAATAATTTCTGGGATAGCAGGAAAGGAAATAGGGTCTTGCAGCTGTTAATATACATTAAAATAAAAAGAAAGCCGTTGTGATGGAGCCCATACATCAGGCATTAATCATAGAATCCTTACAGTGCAGAAGGAGACAGTTCAACCCATTGACCCTGCACCAACAACAAACCCCCCAGATCCCACACCTGTAACCCCATGTATTTATCTTGCCAGTCCCCTTGGCACTAAGGGGCAATTTAGCTTGGCCAATCAGCCTAACCCACACATCTTTGGATTGTGGGAGGAAACCGGAGCACCAGGAGGAAACCCACGCAGACACAAGGAAAATGTGCAAACTCCACACAGACAGTGACCCAAGCCAGGAATCAAACCCAGGTCCCTGGAGCAGTGAAGCAGCAGTGCTAACCACTGTATATGATGATGAAGTGTAAAATTCTTGGTATTGAAGAATATCTTAACAGTAAACCAATCTCCTTGTTACCTTAATGTCTAAATATCAATATTGTGCGGGGGTCGGGGCCTGGGGGAGGTGGTGGTGGTGTAGATGGAAAGATGGCCTAGTGGTATTATCACTGGAGTATTAAGCCAGAAATCCAGCTAATGTTCTGCGGACTTGGGTTTGAATGTAGATGGTGGAATTTGAATTCAATAAAAAAAATCTGGAATTAAGAATCTATTGATGACCATGAAACCATTGTCAATTGTTGAAAAAATCCATTTGGCTCACTAACATCCTTTGAGGGAAGGAAATCTGCCATCCTTATCTGGTCTGGCCTCTATGTGACCCTGATGTGGAGCTGCCAGTGTTGGACTGGGGTAAACATAGTAAGAAGTCATAATTTTTATATTATGAAAATTTGTAATTTTGAGTCGGCGGGATGAGTTGGTAAATTTACCAATGACACGAAGGTTGGTGCTGTTGTGGATAGTCTAGAGGGATATCAGAAGTTGCAGCATGACATAGAATGCAAAACTGGGCGGAGAAGTGGCAGACGGACTTCAACCTGGATAAATGTGTAGTGGTCCATTTTGGCAGGTCAAATGGGATGCAGGAGTATAATATCAAGGGTAAGACTCTTAGCAGAGTAGAGGATCAGAAGGACCTTGGGGTCCTGGTCCATAGGATCTTAAATCAGCCTCGCAGGTATGGTCTGCTGGCATTCACCAATCGAGGGATTAACTTTAGGAGTCGGGAGATAATGCTGCAAATTTATAAAACCCTTGTCAGACCCCACTTGGAGTACTGTGTGCAGTTCTGGTCGCCTCATTACAAGAAAGTTATGGAAGCTATTGAGAGGGTGCAGAGAAGATTAACAAGGATGTTGCCTGGATTGGGTGGTATGCCTTATGAGGGTAGGTTGACGGAACTGTCTTTTCTTCCTGGAGAGACGAAGGATGAGAGGTGACCTGATAGAGGTTTATAAGATGTTGAGAGGTATAGATCGGGTGGATTCTCAGGGGCTATTTCCCAGGGCTGAAATGGTCACTACGAGAGTACACAGCCTTAAGGTCCTGGGGAATAGGTACAAAGGAGAAATCAGGGCTAAGTTTTTCACTCAGAGGGTGATGGGTGAATGGAATCAGCTGCCGTCGGCGGTGGTGGAGGCAAACTCGTTGGAATCTTTTAAGAAACTTCTGGATGAGTACATGGGATTTAATAGGATTGAGGGTTATAGCTAGGCCTAGTAGGTAGGGATATAATCAACGTGTGGGCCGAAGGGCCTGTTTATGGCCAGTTTTTCTAAGTCTCACAACACCAGATTAAAGTCCAACAGGTTTATTTGGTAGTAGAAGCACTAGCTTTCGGAACGTTGCTCCTTCATCAGGTAAGTGAACAGTGCTCCAAAAGCTAGTGGCTTGTGTTACCAAATAAACCTATTGAACTTTAACCTGGTGTTGTGAGACTTCTTACTGTGCTGTGGCTCTGGAGTCACATAATGTGGTTAACTCTCAAGTGTCCTCTAGGGACAACTAGGAATGGGCAATAAATGATGGCCAACCGGCGATACCCATGTTTCATGAATGAATTAAAAAAAAATCAATGCTGTGTCTATAACTGCCGATTGGAGGCAGAGCAGGAGCAGAAATTTAGGTCAAAGCTCTAAGTGAGCAGTATCAATGGAGCCATTTATTGAACAGTATTTAATTATTATTCAACAGCCCATTCTTCCCAATATTTCTCGTGTCTTTGGTTCTGACAAAGAATCATCCAGACTTGAAACATTAGCTCCATTCTCTCTCCTCAGATGCTGTTGAGGTTTTCCAGTAATTTGATTTTATTCCTGTTATATTGTATTGTGGAAAATCCCACAGATAAGATACATGATGCTTTGGACCAGCAGTTTCCCAAGCACAGAACACAATACGTAGGTGGTTGAGATACAATGAAGCGCATTAGTAGGACTTTGCCTGCTATCTTGTGCATCATGTAGTTGGTGTCTGTAATGTAATTTCCCTTTTGAGTTTTGGAGTGAAAAGGCACAGAGAATTGCTCTCTAATGTTCCCTTATGTGATGATGGGGAAATCTAACCCTCAATAATGGGGAAGTTGCCTCAGAATGAATGTTTTCTTTTTTCTATTTTTTTGCATTTCTTTTAGAGAGGTTGTTAAATGCACCATTATTGATAAGTGTTTTTTAATGGCACATGTGCAATGCTCTGATATATTTGGCTGTTTTCCTGCGTTATGATGGTTAGACTATTGATGACTGAAGTAGCAGACTGTCCTATAGAACCTCTTTCATTGACTGGCTTATTGATTGATTTAGAAAGCTCGAAGGTAGCAATTTACAGCGGAACATGATGAACAATATAATCAGATTCTGTAGAACATATTCGAAAGCTGGTGGAAGGTATTCCTGAATACTAAAGAACCCAGTACTTCAATGGAATAATATAATGATTGGGTTTATAAATGTAGAAAAGCATCTCAGCTACCCTGGGTTAAATCTTCAAAAATACCATCATGTCAGGAGCCTGGAGCATTTTGCCGCCTTCTGGGTTTGTAAGCATATGAATAAGGAGGAGTAGGCCATTTATCCCCTTGAGCCCGCTCCACTTTTTAATCAGATGATGATTGACCTGACAGTGACCTCAAATAGGCATCCCTTCTACCTCCAATAACCTATCACCTCCTTGTTCACCATCTTGGCCTGAAAAATGTTCAAAGCCTCTTTTTACAAGAGGAGAGTTCCAAAGACTCTCGATTCTCTGAGAAAAAAAAATTGCATCTCAAGTCTGTTTTACGTGGGTGACCTAAGAGTCTTCGTCCAGCTGTCAGGTTAGTAAATAAAATATTCAAATAGCTCATTTATGGTATGTTTTAACCATGCTTTCTATCTTGGACCTATTTCCTGATTGTGAACTTGCTAGGGTCTCTGGATTGAGTACACAGAAGAAGGAACGTGCTGTTTCAGTGGTCATTTATTTAATCCTCAACTCTTCATCTTACCCTGGCCTTGTCCGATCTCATTGGTGGTACCAGTTATCCCATAGATGAGTGGGCATGATGGGGTGGTGCTCAGCAGTGGAACTTTGGCAGAGAGGCTGTCTTTCAGGCCACAGAACATTTGAGTACTTCTACACTCAATTAATTGCAACATGTTAGAAAGCATGCGGGTCTAAACATGACCGCCAGTTAGGCATGTGGCCATATACACCAGGATCATCCTGTTGGTAGCATAAGGAGATGGGCCACATCATCCCTAATATGCTTCTATTGTTCTTATTTTCCATGTACTGCATGTTGATCCATCAGAAGGAACCCTTCAGTTGTAGGCGATAGAATAAAACGAGACTTATTCCAACTGACAAAGACAAAAGGTTTAGTTGAGAAACTTCACTATCCCAACACTTGAGGTCTCACCCTGGGCCGTTCCAAGCTCCCACGAACCTCAACAGCTTCTTAGTTATACTGAGTCAGCTGACCACCACATCATCTTGTCATTGGTTACACTGTTTACTGCGTCAGCTGACCCTTGCAGCTTATTACCATTGGCCACCATAGATTCAGTGTTATCATTGGTTAAATTCTAACACTGCATACTTATGCTTCATTGGACGATAACATTATGCAACTTGTCACAGATATTAGTAATCTGGGAGATGTACATTGGATTGTCCTGGGGCACAGTGCCAACCCATCAAGGTTCATGAGAAGCAGCTTGAAGATGCCAATGACATGTCTTTGATAATCCTCCTTCTAGCTGTGCTGCCTTGGAGTTCTGCCCCTGCTCTGCAGGTTGGAGGATAGCAGGAGACCCTTGATGCAAACTTGTCTGCCTCTTATCCTTTTGTTCCTACTCCTCTTCCCCCTAATAATATTTAAGGATTCCAGTTGCATAGCCTAATATGTTATGGGCACAAAATGAAATGGACAATGCCTAACTCTTGCACTTGTATTCACAAGGAATAGATGTAACACGTCTAAATGGTCTAGCACACACAAAAAAAATGAATCTGACTTGACTATCTCACTTTTAAACTTGGAAAGCTTACAACTGATGCCTGGGTGTCCATTTTATAGGGATGTGATTGCTGATAAGAACATGTAGCAGTAGCTATCTATGCGCAAGTTCTGGCCAATCAGCCCCATGTGATTTTGCTGAACATCCAGTGGTCTTCATCATTATTTCACCTGACAGCACTCACTTTCTCATGGAGAGTGGGAAGAGTACATCAAATTGGGTCCTTTTTATAAATCTCAATTTGAAGAAAAGTACCTCCCAAGCCTCTGTCAGCACTGTCTGATTGACCTCCAATGTGACAATGTTCTGGTTCAATCCACTGAGGGGGCTTTATCCATGAATCATTCGCTGAGATGGAAATGTTCTTATAGAAAGTTCACCTTCTGAGGAATTTTGAGCATAAATTCACATCCCAACACCTTGATGTTGTTTGTTTTAAGTGATGGGTGATATTATGTGACTCTGTCTGTGTATGTCTGGTACTGCTCCTGACATGCTCCCTTCCTCAAACCAGAGCTGATTCATTGCTTTGATCAGTTAGCATGCTAGGCCTTGAGGTTATAGATTGTGATTGAAAACAGTTCTACAGCTGATGACCCTAGTGTCTCATGGATGCCTGGATTTGAGCTGTTGAATACGTTCTCAATCTATTCCATATGACATAATTGAACTGCCAAACAACAAACTGGAAATTGCCCTCTCTAGAGACAAAAACTAATCTTCATACCTGCTGTGGCTGGCTGCTCCTACCATGGACAACTTCTTTGCATCTGTGATGAGTAGATAGGTAAAGATGATGCTGAAAGGGATTTTCCCTTGTAGGTTTCCTTGCCTCTTATTTAAGGCTCTGACCGGCAACTAGGTTCCTTAGGATTTATCAGCTTGATCAGTTGTGGTAGTCTCAATGGTGAACATTGAAGTCTCCCACTTGGTATACAATCGATACCCTTTCTACCCATCTTGCTTTTTCCATATAGGGTTCAGCATGGAAGAGCATTGATGCATCGGCTGGCTGGTAATTGGCAACAAGTTTTCTTGCCCGTGTTTAACCCAATGCAATGGAATTTCATGAGGTCCACTGTCAGTATTGAGGACTCCCTAGGCCACTCCCTCCCTCTGATCCAACACCTGTAGTCATGCCGTCCTCCCCGTGGGGAAGGAGGAGTCTGAGACATTGATCGAAAGGTATGATTCAGTGAGTATGACTATGGTAGGCAATTGCTTGTGAGACAGTTCTCCCAAATTTGGACACTTATCCAGATATTAGCCAGGATGACATTTTGCACAACCAATTGCACATGCTGCACCCATGTCGTGTCAGGTGCATAGGTTGATATCAGGAAGCCCGTCCAATTTTTACAATAGTTTTTTTTGTAGTGCTTTTGTACAACTGGTTTGCTGCTGGGCAGCAAAGTGAACTGCATTGCTGTGGTTTGGGAATCACATTAGGGGTTAGGGTGGGAAGATTTTCTTTCCTTTAAAAATGTGTTGGTGAACCAGGAAACTATAATAGCCTACTAGCTTCATGGCCACCATTACAGAGCCAGACTTATTTAATTAACTGAATTCAAGTTGCTCGACAGCCCTGGTGGAAGTTGGACTTATGTCTCCACATTGTTTGTCCTGACCTTTGGAAATACAAGTCCACACCATAGCCACCGTGCTGCCATGTCTTCAGTGCAGTTGTCTCTAGGTAGACTCTCTCGCTCTATCTACTACCTGCCATCTTCTGTTAGCCTGCACATGCATTGCATTCCTTATTATTATTGCTGAAATGCACTGGTAATAGATCATAGAATCCCTACAGTTAGAAAGAGGCCATTCAGCCCATCGACAACAATCCCGCTCAGGTTCTATCCCCATATCCCCATGTGTAGAGTATAGGGCTAATGGTAGGGCTCTTAATAGTGTTGAGGAACAGAAGGATCTTGGTGTATGTGTCAATAGATCCCTGAAAGTAGGCAGTCAAGTGGATAAAGTTGTTAAGAAGGCTTATGGAGTCTTAGCTTTTATTGGTAGGGGGATTGAATTTAGGAGCCGCAGCATCATGTTGCAGCTGTACAAAACTCTAGTGCGGCCGCACTTGGAGTATTGTGTGCAGTTCTGGTCGCCACATTATAAGAAAGATGTGGAGGCATTGGAGAGGGTACAGAGGAGGTTTACTAGGATGTTGCCTGGTATGGAGGGCAGGTCCTATGAAGAGAGGTTGAAGGATTTGAGGTTGTTTTCGTTAGAAAGGAGGCGGCTAAGGGGGGATCTTATTGAAGCATATAAGATAATTAGAGGTTTGGATAGGGTGGACAGTGATAGCCTTTTTCCTAGGATGGAGAAAGCTAGCACGAGGGGACACAACTTTAAATTAAGGGTATGAGTTATAGGACGGATATCAGAGGTAGGTTCTTTACTCAAAGAGTGATTAGGGAGTGGAATGCCCTGCCTGCAGCTGTTGTAGATGCGCCAAGTTTGGTGGCGTTTAAGAGGTTAGTTGATAAGTATATGGATGAGAAGGGAATGGTTTAGTTAGGAGGGGCATTGCTTTTTATTTTGGTCGGCACAACATCGAAGGCCGAAGGGCCTGTTCTGTGCTGTATTGTTCTATGTTCTATAACTCTGTGTACTAACCTTACCAGACCCCCTGACACAAGGGGCAATTTAGCATGGCCAATCCATCTAACCTGCGTACCTTTGGACTGCGGAAGGAAACCAGAGTACCCGGATGAAATCCATGCAGACGGAGAATGTGCAAACTCCACACAATCATTTGAGGCTGGAATTGAACCTGGGTGCCTGGGGCTGTGAGGCAGCAGTGCTAACCACTGTGCCACCGTATTGCCCCATAATAATGGTGGGCACTCATTTCAATGGGGCTAGACTGTGGCAGGATGAGGAAGCCAACCCTTGTTTCAAACAGCTGGATTATTTTTTTGTGCAAGATGACAATTGTTTTTTAAGTTGAAGGGCAAACAGGTTATCTTGAGGGAAATTTAATGCAAATTTGTTCTGAGATTTGACTGTTTGCAAAAGCTGAGCAGACAGATGACCTGACATTGAAATTTGACGCTAATAGCTTTAAGGCGAGCAACATTTTTAAATATCCTAATTAAATGTTAAAAGATTAACTGGTTGGATGCTGCTCTATAAAGCTAAAATGGGTGGAAACCAGTTCAAACTAGCGAAAGCACATTTTGAGCAGGAGTTAGGAACTTCATGAATACAAACTAAGCTCCCGGGCTGAGTTGCAATTCGCAAACCTTTCCAGATGGATGTCTGAAGATGGGCTGAATGGCCTCTCTCATAGAACATAGAACATAGAACATTACAGCACAGAACAGGCCCTTCGGCCTTCGATGTTGCGCCGACCAATATAAAAAGCAATGCCCCTCTAAACTAAACCATTCCCTTCTCTTCCATATACTTTTCAACTAACCTCTTAAACGCCACCAAACTTGGCGCATCCACAACCGCTGCAGGCAGGGCATTCCACTCCCGAACCACCCTTTGGGTAAAGAACCTGCCTCTGATATCCGTCCTATAACTATCACCCCTTAATTAAAGCTGTGTCCCCTCGTGCTAGCTTTTTCCATCCTAGGAAAAAGGCTATCACTGTCCACCCTATCTAAACCTCTAATCATCTTATATGTTTCGATCAGGTCCCCTCTTAGCCTCCTCCTTTCTAACGAAAACAACCTCAAATCCCTCAGCCTCTCCTCATAAGACCTGCCCTCCATACCAGGCAACATCCTGGTAAACCTCCTCTGTACCCTCTCCAATGCCTCCACATCTTTCTTATAATGTGGGGACCAGAACTGCACACAATACTCCAAGTGCGGCCGCACTAGAGTTTTGTACAGTTGCAACATGACGTTGCGGCTCCGAAATTCAATCCCTCTACCAATAAAAGCCAAGACTCCATATGCCTTCCTAACAACCTTCTCGACCTGACTGCCTACTTTCAGGGATCTATGCACATACACACCAAGATCCCTCTGTTCATCTAGACTACTAAGAATCCTACCATTTGCCCTATACTCTACACATTTATTATTTCTGCCATAGTGCATTACCTCACACTTTTCCACATTAAACTCCATTTGCCACCTCTCGGCCCAGCTCTGCAACTTGTCCAAGTCCCTCTGCAAACTATAACACCCCTCTTCACTATCTACCACTCCACCGACTTTAGTGTCATCTGCAAATTTACTAATCCAAAGCTGCATTATCTCAGCTGCATTATCTCAGCTGCAACTCTCAGCTGCATTATCTTGTGATTGTGTCAAATGGCAGAATGGAAGAAGGTGTTGAATGTTGGCTGCAGTTTACAAACTTTTTTTAGCTTAATGAGAGAGTTTTTGCAGGAACTGCTATCAGTGATGATTTTACAAACTGGAATAATCAGATCTCATGTGACATTCCCAGGATCTCTGGCTATAAGGATTTTTTTTTGAATATCATTGGTATGACAGAGTATTTCTGTTCACTTATAGTCACTGAATTTCGTCAGTTTTCCCCTTGTTTGCTTGTATCAGTAATCTTGACGTGTCTCAATTGCATCTCTTGAAGGATATTGATATAGAGAGGCCAGCATTTAAAAATTGTTCCACCTTTGAAAGGTGTTGTAAAATGGTGAACTTGCTGTGATGGGAGATATCTTGATTTTTTTGATAGATTAGCAAAATATATTAGTACATGTGTGCTTAGAGGCACAGATTTGCTGTCACAATCCCTTGTATGGCAGTAGAATTGCTTCTTGTTGCTGTGGCTTAATACACCCTTTCAGAATGGATTAGTGCTGCATCGCACTGTCACAACAGCAGGTTTCTCTTCATTGTAATGGTTGAATGATAGGCAATATCTGTTTTTCGAAAATACCCGGACTGTGTTTGCTTTTCTCCAAGCAGGGATTTATTTATAAGACCCAAGATGTTGCTAATTTTAGTGGGAGACATATCTAATATGTAGTATCTAAGCATTTTTATAATCTGCTCAAATTTACTCATGGGTAAAATTTGTGCATTTTTGTGTTTCAGTGGACTTGAATTGGGGCTTGTTGTGTTTTACTATAATTTAGCCAGAATTGTGTGTATTTGGGGAAGTCTATGGAGAGACGTAGCTTTTAGTTTGATTGAAATAAACCCTGAAAAGCTGGACCTCCACCAGAAGGAATCTTCAATATAAGTAGAAAGTATTCAGCTGCTTGTGGACTCCCAGTGTCACTTCCTCCCCTTCCTGTCTGTATTTCAGTGTGCCTCACCATCACTTCTGGTTGGTGGTACAGGATTTATCTGGAATGGTAATGGTGGAACCTGGAATGTTGGCTTAAAGTATCATTTGGTGATTTTGGTTGTTCTTGACCTGCCAATCGGTAGAACTGTTCCACTTTGGTGTGGGTTCACAGATGTTAGCAGTGAGGACATTGTGCAGAGCTAATTGAACAAATGCATCTTTGTCATTTCCAGCTCTCAGGTCACTGCCACAAGTATTCTGATTTGACTTTCTGTCACTGTTCATTTCAATTGAGTGGCATTTCAGAGGTTAGTTAAAAGTCAGTTATACTGCTGTGAGTCCAGAGTTACACACAGGCCAGACCATGGCCAACGGATGCCCTTCCCTGAAGGGCATTGGTGAACGTAGTGATTATCAATACCAAGATTAGCTTTTTGATTCCAGAATTATTAAATGAATTTTTTAACCCCACCACAGCACCCCCACCCCCATCCCACCCAGTTCCTTGGTGGAATTTTCTCTTTGGAGCATTTGTCTGGGCCTCTTCATTGCTAGACCAGTGACATTATGCTACCATTCTCATCTTATAGATCATAAGTATAGTGCTTGGGTTATATAGTAGCTTTCAGTGTTTCATCTTTGGGATAAATGGATTTGTTTGATGAGCACAGAGCCCATAGGATAGCCTACTGATCCATTGATTATGGACAAGCAGCCCAGTGTTCAAATCTCACCGTGACCAGTTTCTGAAAATGAAATCAATAAATCATAGTGCAGAAGGAGGCCATTTGGCCCATCGAGTCTACATTGACTCTGACAGAGCACCGCATTAAGGCCCATCCCTGCCCTCTCTCTGTAACTTCATGTGTTTGTTCCGCTAATCCCCCTAACCTACAATCTTGAAACACTTGGGGACAATTTAATGTGGCCAGTCCACTAAACTTGCACGTATAGTGAGGAGAATGTGCAAACTCCATACAGATAGTCACTAAAGATTGAAATTGAACCTGAGTCCCTGGTGCTGTGTTAACTACTATGCCACGGTGCCTCTCTCAGATATGACGCGTAATTTGAACTGAGTTCCTGTGAAAACCCAATGGATTGAATACGGTCGTTTGGGGAAGGGAGCTGCATCTCCAGCTCAGTCCTACATCATGTGGTTGATGCTGAGAGTTGCTGTGCTGTATTGTCCGTGTTGCAAATACAAAAAGCATTTGTTTTAAAAAAATGTGCTGTATTACCTGCAGCTACATTGCCAAGAAATCAGTTGTTCCTCTCATTCTTCTATGGGATGTTTACAATATTAAAATGACTGCATCTGTCTGAGATTTTAAAGTGTGTCTACAATAATCACCGTTAACCGGCTTTAATATTTGTAACTTGTTTTAATAGTATAGTAGTGCCATGAAAGAAACAGTTGGTCTATTTATTTATATCTTGAATGGGCTATGTAGTTCACAAGTGAAAAATTGAGGTTATTTATAATCAGTGTTGTAAAAATAATCTCACCGCCTCTCCCTCACTGTCTCCCCTACTTTCTCCCCCACTTTCTTCCCCACTGTGTATTTGATTTAAGAATTGAAGTAATGTGAAGGTGAGCTGAGAGGAAGGTGCTTGTGAATTAGTTATCGTCAAACTATGTCATTTGGGTGCACCATTGCTACAAGGGCAGCAGTGATTCAAGGAGAGAGCTCGCCACTATCACTAATGAATGGGCAATAATAGTGGTATTGGCAGTATTGATATCCAGCTCCCAAGAATAAGTAATAAAAATAAACTACTTAATGAATCACAAAGTGATTTTGCTGATGAAGATATTCTGACCCGGTTTTCCTCACAAGATGGTTTTGTTCTCTTCACTGGAGGGAAAAGAAAACTTGTGTTACAAAGGTGGAGCACAGCTGCAGATTTCCCAAGTGAAGGGGAGTTAAAATAACCATTATGAATCTTAGTTAATGTGTAGCATGCACAGTATGTGGGCACAGTGCTGATAAGCATTTCAGTTTATGTGAAGTTTGTGTGTCCAAGCATGACTTTGTTTAATGGTTTTGTTTCAGATTTTTGAGATATTGAATGATTTTAATGGCCTCTGCCAACTGGGAGATTTTTATCAGTTGTTTGATATATTTAACATTCTAACATAAGTACGACATTTGTTTTCCTAAATGTATTCCAGAGTTGATTTCTGTGGTAGTCATAAAAGAATGCCTCTAGAGAGGGTGAAGTATGGATTAACAGCCTGTTTATTTCTATTAATAACATCTGGAAATATTTCGTGATGTTGTGTTTTTACCATTATTTTGAAATGACTTTTTCCCTATGTCGCCGTGCTGACTGCTATCGTTCTTTCATTCACTTTTGCTTCATTTGAATTTTTTTTTGGGAGCACTTGACCCTTCTTTCTGAAAGGTAGTCAAAACTAGACTATTACCTTGTGTTAGGGAAGGGCAAAATAAAATATCTAATGTACAGAAATGAAATTTCAGTGCTTGTGCATTGATATGTCACACCCGCCATAGGATAGGAAGTGCTGGGTGGCAGTTTGAATCAGGATACAGCTTAAGGCTGTGGTTGTGTTCCTAAATATACAACTTTAACTGAAGCAACTTTATGTGAAGCATAGTTTCCGAATGGATCAATGTTAAAGCAAGAATTTGGTTCCTTTGGACATTTCTCAGCACGAATTAGTACACAGTAAGTCCTTACTTTTTATAGTTCAGGTTAAAAACTCCAGAGTATTGTGTGGAGCTTGCCTAAGTCATAAGTTTTGCATCTTAAATTTGGCTAAGATGAGCAAGAGATGTTTAACTTCAGGGTATGATTTAAGTGACCTACTAGGGAGCTTTTATCAAACAAAGTTTATTAAGATTATAGTCAACATGTATAGTAAGAAAATTAGCAAGAACTTTTATCAATTAAAAAATAAGAAACAACCACTACAAAGCATAACCGTTAAAGATATCTATTGTGTTCTAATCAAATCAAAACCCTTGCCATATACAAGATCCTTTAAACAGGTTCAATACAGCAAAGCCTACTGCTCATGTGATAAGGAAATTTGAGCCCTTTGAAGTCTGCATTTCTCTGGATTCATTCCAAACAATTTGAAGATAGCGCAGCTTCCCAAAACACTAGAAACAATCTGGTCCAGCCCCAACAATAGCAGATTTTCACCCTTCGAGAAAACAAGATCTTGTTTTCAGCTAACCAACAGAATTTCCAAATGAAGAATGGGGAGAGAGAGAGAGAGAACACTTTTTTTTAGCTTGCTGTCCTTTCTAAAACACAAACCTGCAGCTCAAACTGAAAATGAAACACTGTCTATAAACACATGACCATCCTCCTAACAATGCAGGATCATAAAACTAAGTCCAGAGTAAACATAAAATACCCCATTTATACCACTTAAATAGCAATAAAAGGGCTCATTGTAGTCAGCCAGCAACGCTAAGAGATCAGCTAAAGTGTGAGCTGAAAAACATTGACTGTGAGAGCTGCAGAGATCACGATTTAAAAAAAAAACTCTTAAAGGTACAGTAACGTTACACTTAAGGTTGTGATTGTGTTCCTGAAAATCAGAACTTTAAGTGAAGCAACTTCATGTGAATCATTGATTACTATGGGAGACTATGTTAAAGCCAGAAGTTGGTTCCTTTTCTCACCCAGAAAAAAATTATGTACAAATTGAAATGTGCAACATAGTGATAACTGTTGATAGCTGAAATAATTTGAAAAATAAAATAAATCATACTATTTTAAAGAACTACAACACAATTAAATTGTTTTTAAAAATTACAATGTGCACCTCAGTACAGTACTTTTTAGATTGACTAGGTTCCACCCAGTGGCAGAAGTTGGTCGGTGCAAGTAGCAGCTGGAGTTCTGAGATTACCTGCACTGACCAGCCTCTGCCACTAGATGGAAACCAGGACTTCAGTGTGAGTTCTGGCGAGGCAGCAGAAACTGGGAATTGAATAGACCCTGGGGGCCAGAAGTTGGAAAGGCTGGGAGGGGCAAGGGCAGGAGCTGGAGAAAGAGGGATTGCAGGTAAAGACAGAAGCCATACAGGAAAATTCATGTGAGCAGATAGACCACATAACAGCAAATGATGTTAAAGTGAAACTGGCAACATTAAATGGATCCACTGACATTATTAGGAACATTAAAATGCAATTGTGTTAAATGAGCCAATATTAAATGGAGAGTTACTCTACAGGAAGACTTAAAAGACAGAACAGCCCGGGGTTTGCATTCAGTGCCAAAGCATAGCATTTTGCAAAGATGGGCAACCACCAAGTAGATAGAGAGAGTAGGAGGGAGCTCAAACGGGGAGTTGGAAGGGCAAAAAGGGGGCATGAAATGGTTTTGGCGGATAGGATTGAGGAAAATCCAAAGGCTTTTTACTCCTATGTTAGGAATAAAAGGATGGTTAGAGGAAAAATTGGACCTCTTAGGGACAGAGGAGGGGAACTGTGCTTAGAGCCCGAGGGAATGGAGGAAATCCTGAATGAATACTTTGCGTCAATATTCACGAAGGAGAGGGGTTTGTTGACTGGTCCTGTTTCTGAGGGAGCTGTAGACCAGTTGAGGGAAATATCCATACCAAGGGAGGAAGTGTTGGAGCTTCTAGGTAGCATTAAAAGTGATAAATCTCTGGGGCCTGATGGCATTTATCCCAGGCTGCTGAGGGAGGCGCAAGATGAAATTGCTGGGCCTCTGATGCAAGTTTTTGTCTCTTCTTTGGACACAGGTGAGGTCCCAGAGGACTGGAGAATAGCTAATGTTGTACTGTTATTTATAAAGGGTAGTAGGGATAACCCTGGAAATTATAGGCCAGAAAGTTTGACGTTAGTGGTAGGGAAGCTGTTGGAGGGGAATCTTAGAGATAGGATGTATAGGCACTTAGAGCAATGCGATCTGATTAGGGATACGTAGCATGGTTTTGTTAAAGGGAGGTCGTGCCTTACGAATCAGGTAGAATTTTTTGAGGAGGTGACGAAAACGGTTGACGAAGGGCAAACCGTTGATGTCGTCTATATGGATTTCAGTAAGGTGTTTGACAAAGTGCCTCATGGGAAGTTAGTTGAAAAGGTCAAGGCTAATGGGATACAAGGACAGGTAGCTAGATAGATAAGTAACTGGCTTAGTAATAGGAGACAGAATAATAGTGGAAGAGTGTTTTTCTAGCTGGAGATTGGTCACTAGTGGTGTGCTGCAGGGCTCGGTACTGGGACCTCTTCTATTTGTAATATGTATAAATGACTTGGAAGAGGGAGTAATTGGAGTGATCAGCAAATTTGCAGACGATACAAAGATGGCTGGACTTGCGGATAGTGAGGAGCATTGTCAGACGATACAACAGGACTTAGATAGGCTGATGGCTTGGGCAGATAGATGGCAGATGGAATTCAATCCTGATAAATGTGAGGTGATGCATTTCAGGAGAAAAAATGTAGAGGGCAGGTATATGATAAAGGGTAGACCTATTAAGAGTATAGAAACACAGAGGGATCTGGGAGTGCAGGTGCACAAGTCTCTGAAGGTGGAAGAGCAGGTGGAGAAGGTTGTGAAGAAAGCATATGATATGCTAGCCTTTATGGGAAGGGATATAGAGTATAAGAGTTGGCCTTTAATGTTGCAGTTGTATAAAACGTTGGTTAGACCTCATTTGGAATACTGTGTCCAGTTCTGGTTGCCTTAGTACTGGAAGGGCGTGGAGACTCTGGAGAGAGTGCAGGGGAGGTTTACCAGGATGCTGCCTGGTATGGAAGGTCTGAGTTACGAGGAGAGGTTAAGCAAATTGGGACTGTTTTCCTTAGAAAGACGTAGACTTAGAGGAGATCTAATAGAGGTATACAAGATTGAGGGGTATAGATAGAGTAAACAGGGTTAAGCTTTTTCCTAGGATGGACTCGAATAGCACGAGGGGTCACGGGCTTAGGGTGAGGGGGGTAAGGTATAATTTGGATGCTAGAGGGAGTTTTTTCACACAGAGGGTGGTGGGGGTATGGAATGCGCTGCCAAGTAAAGTGGTGGAGGCAGGCACTCTGGAGTTATTTAAGAGATACTTAGATGGGCGCATGAACAGAATGGGAATGGAGGGGTATAGAAAACTGATTTAAAATAGGGATCATGAGCCTTGGGAGTACCTGGGAATTGTGTAAAATGTCGATGACATTGATGTATTTGTTTTATCCTACAGCTACTTCGGTCTGCCTTGCCTAACAAAGGGCACACACACAATGGGTTGTGAGAGGGCTGCTCTTGGATTTTTCGAGAGTAGCCTATTGCTTCACACCGTTAATGTACGCTTGACCTGGACCATTTGATGGGCAACACGACAGCCCAGTGACTATCGCTGTGCTGTGCAGATACATGGATTTGGGCCTGTGTCTGGGGGATTTTGTGCATTCTCACTGTGCTTGCGTGGGTTTTCTCCGGGTGCTCCAGTTTCCTCCCACGTCCAAAGATGTGCTCTTAGGCTGATTGGCAAAACAATTTCTCCCTAAACTGTCTCAAGTTTGGTTCCAATGCATAAATCTATAAACATAGACAGGGATGACGGGGATCATGGGTAGAAGTGGGAACATCGAGGTGGCGGCGCGGGCTCGTTGGACCGAAGGGCCTGTTTCCCGTACTGTTTTGTTCTTTGTTTTAGATTAACAAATGAATTGTCTATTAAAGTAAATAACTATGTACAGAGGGTGACATAAAGGCTACTGTACTATCCAGACTCCTAACTGGTAGGGATAATCCACACTCAGCTCCAGGATTCGCATCCTCTGTCTCAATTGGCTGAATGGGTCACATGATCTTGAGCACCTGTCCCACCACATCCATCTCCCTTTAAATTCCCGATTAACACATCCCCAGAACAATTGAACTATTATACACAAATCGATCTCAAACACAGACCTTTATAAGGTAAGTCTGTTCAGGGACTGGCTGAACTTTTGGATTTGTTGTAATTCATTAGTAGGTTCTCCAGCAGTAGTGGTAACTTTGGTTTGAACCTCAGTGGGTTGACTCTAGAGTTGCGAAGGTGCTTCACTGTGGGTAACTTTTTCTGTTCCCACTGGAACAATACTTGGCTCTTCCTAATGGCAGCTTGCATTATTTTTATCCGTAGCAATGTCACTGACAGCAATACTGGGGGAGGACTGCCCCACTAGTTATGTATGCAATTCTCTCCTCAAATGATCCAGGTACTTCTTCACCCTTTTTCCTTGGATATCTATTTTACATGACACTAGGTCTGTTCTGGGCACGACTGTTACATATGATCCAATTTGGACCAGTAAGATAATCCTTTACGTACACCAATTTGTCCACCCTCTCTGTACTTGTCCAGTTGTCATGCTTCTTCTTTGCATTCTGTTTTGCCTCCACCCTCCCCCACCACCAAATTTGGAAATTCCAGATCCAACCTTGTTCTAACATGTCTGCCCATTAGTAACTCGGCAGATGTAACACCAGTGGCAACGTGCAGTGTTGTTTTAAAGGTAATGAGGAAATGGTCAGTTTGGTTTGTAGAGAGGTTGATGACTGCTTCTTCTTGGTGCTTTTCATTGTGAGTGTCTGTCGCAATTTCTCGCCCGTTGTCTGTGAAGTCGTGAACTTTATTTCATGTATGTCTAACCACTTGGAGTTTACATCCATAATTGGAGGAACATCCAACGGGTCTGCAAAATCAGTGTGTTGTCACACCCGTAATCAACCTGACCATTCGCACGAGTGCATTAGGGTCCCAGATGACAAATTTTGCTGCATTTGACATTGTTTGACCAGACTCTTGGTGTCATTATCTTTCCTGGGCCCAAGTGCGTATGAGCATTTTTATCTTTGTCATCCCAAGATGGGCACAGTGTAATTCTTGTAACAATAACTCACTCGGAGGAGTGGGAAGGACCACCCTTGCTCCCCGTGATAAAATGCCACTCTCACAGCTTAACTCTTCTTATCTGAATGGGCCTGAATTGCTCAGATTTGTCATTATAATGCCAGCCTTGGAAGATCAGGTGCTTAACTTTAGATAATATGTGGTTCTTTGAGTTCAAAACCTGACCTGTCATGCTGAGAGTTTAGGGCAAGAACAATTTCCTCTAGTACTGGTAGAGCCAATATATTTTTTGGTTAAAGTTGCCTAAAGCATCCACATTTGAACTGTGTATGCCTGGCCTAGCCTATGTTGAAAAGTATATTCACAGGCTGCTGGCAACAGTGCCTAGTGTTGAACTCACGCTGAAGCTGTGAGAGAAATGGCCTTATTCTCCTTAAATAGGCCCTAATAGGGGTTTGTGGTGCGTAATTGTTATGAAATGCCACCCATAAACATACTGATCAAACTCCTTCAAACCAAAGATGATTGCTGGTCCCTCTTTTTCAATTTGAGAGTAACCTTTTCAGCATCTGTTAGAGTCCTCGAGGCAGAGATGATGGATTTTCATGCACCATCTTCCATCTTGTGTGATAAAATTGCTCGGATCCTGTACAGGGATGTGTCACAGATAAAAATGATCTCTGTTGTGGGATCAAAATGAACGAAGGGAGTGGATGACTGTAATACCAATTTAACCTGTTCAAAGGCTTCTTTCTGATTCTCTTTTCAGTACCACTTCTGGTGCTTTCTGAGCAATGTGAGTAGAGGTGTCAACACTAGAAAAATGAGGAATGAATCTCCCCCATAATAATTCACCATGCTTAAAAAAGATTATGGGTAGAATTTTACAGCCTTGTTTGTCCTGAAACCATAAAATCTCGCCTGATGTCAACCGACCTTTCCATGGCCTCACCCCCCTGCTTTGATTTCTGTGGTGGGCAGAACCGCAAAATTCTGGGGTCTGGTACTTCTTTAATTGTTTTCATTTCCTTGTCCATAGGGTACAGTCCTTTTGCATCCACTTTAAATCCTGAATATGTTGCTCCTTGAACCTGGAACATACATTCCTAATTTTTTAGTCTTTTTCTGGCCTTTTTAAATCTCTTTAAAACTTCTTCAAGATTTGCCAGACTTTTCTTCCGATGCTCCTATAATCAGTACATCATGTAGATTTACAGAACCTACCAAAGGTTGTTGTCTTACGCTTACCATCATAAGCTGGAAAATTGCACATGATGTGAGACTCTGAAGATAACTGAGTATGTTGGCATAAGACTTTGTGGGTATTTAGAGTATAGAGGTTTGTGGCATGGCCCTTCGACCCAACTTGTCCATGCCACCCCTTTTTTAACCACTAAGCCAGTTCCAATTGGCAGTGTTTGGCCCCTATCCCTCTTTAACCATCTTATCCATATTGTGACAAATTCTCTAGATGCTGCGTCTAATGATAATTGTTGATATGCAAGGCTCATGTCAAGTTTAGTATAAATCTCCTGCTAATTTGGCGTACAAATCTTCAATTCATGATACTGGTATGGATCCAATTTTCCAGCTTGATTGATGGTTGATTTTGTAGTTCCCGCACATCCTCGTGGCCCTATCTGGCTTAATTACAGGCACGATGGGAGCTGCCCACTCTGAAAACTGTCCAGTCTTCATGATGCCTACTTCTTCCAGCCACTTAAATCCAAAGTAAACTTTATGTGAGGCATAGGTCAGGCTCTGTAAAACTATGGCATGGCCTCACAATTCACATAAATAATTTTATGCTCTGTATCTTACCTAACTAATCTTCCAGCACCACCTAGTATTTTTTAAGACATCTTGGAAGTTACATTCTTCGTTTTGAAGATTTTTAGCCAATTAAATCTAAATCTAATTTGGCAAAGCCAATCTCAGCCCATCAAACTTGACCCTTGGTCCTCTATATTACTATCAGAAGTAATTGAGCTGACTAATGATGGTAGCTTACGGGCATTGTTGTTGTTCCTCAGATCCTTAAAGCTTCCACTCTATATGTCGCTATCTTGGCTATTGTGGTCCTTAATTTTAGGGGCAGAGCCCCCCCCCGCGTTTGTAAATAATGATATGTTTATTCTCCAACAACTGTAGTGGAGGCACCCATGTCCACCTCCATTTTGAGTGCCAGACACTTTACAATTAACACAATTGTAATAAGGACCGACTTGTCCACCTTAATAAAAGCAAAATACTGTAGATGCTGGAATCTGAAACATCAGCAGAAAATGCTGGAAAATCTCAGCCGGTCTGACAGCATCTGTGGAGAGAGAACAGAGCTAATGTTTCGAGTCTGGATGACCCTTCATCAGAGTCTCTCACAGCTCTGTACAATGTTCCACTCTCTAGATTTGTGCCCTCTGTTTCTGCACCTCCTCAGGACCTTGGCTCTGGTGTCACCCAGGGGTAGAAACTGAACTCTGAAGTAACTGGCATTTTTAGCCAAGCAACATCACTCATTCTCTGCTCTTGCTGGATAAAGTAGAAATGAACTTTGTCAGTCTGTCGAGTGGAACCACCTCCCCATTGCTTTTTCCAATTTCCTCCTTTGTTAAATTAAATTCTCAGATCTCCATTCCAAAGGCAGCTGCTGTCTGACTTGGAGCTGTGGGCAGGGCAGGGAAGGACCTCGCGAGGCACATCAGTGAGCAAAGATGGCTGAAGGGTGCCTGTGAGCAACAAGACTAACCAGCTCCATGAAATAATTGGGGAAACACATTTCTTTTTCACCAAACAACAGAAGATGGGACATACACATGGGAAACATAGGAGCCAGATTATTCAGGAAAAATATAAAAGATTTTTTTAAAAAAAATTGTTTTAAAGTATCAAACTAATTAATCACTGATTGCAGTCCACCAGGGCTAGTTCAACCAATGCTGTTGATCACATTGTTGTTTGAAAACCCAGTTCAACCTGTTCTGAGCAAGATGGAAAGGGATTATAAACGGCAGCAGGAAGTTAGAACTCTCATTGACTTCCATGATTGCCAGAAAGGGTGGGGATCCACGGTGCAGTCTGTGTCAGAGCCGTGTGTGACCGATTACAAAGTCAGGATTTCCCTCTTAATCTTTACATGCCGGGTTACCCTGGAGACAATGACAGCATGGTGGCACAGTGGTTAGCACTGTTGCTTCACGGTGTCAGAGACCTGGGTTCGATTCCTGGCTTGGGTCACTGTCAGTGCAGAATCTGCACATTTTACCCGTGTCTGCATGGGTTTCCTTCAGGTGCTGTAGTTTCATCCCACAGTCTGAAACATATGCTGGGTACGTGCATTGACCATGCTAAATTCTCCCTCAGTGTATCCGAACAGGCGCGGAGTGTGATGATTTAAGGAATTTTCACAGCAACTTGTATCCGAACAGGTGCGGAGTGTGATGATTTAAGGAACTTTCACAGCAACTTGTATCCGAATAGGCGCGGAGTGTGATGACTTAAGGAACTTTCACAGCAACTTGTATCCGAACAGGCGCGGAGTGTGATGATTTAAGGAACTTTCACAGCAACTTGTATCCGAATAGGCGCGGAGTGTGATGATTTAAGGAACTTTCACAGCAACTTCATAGCAGTGTTGAGCTACTTATGAAACAAACTTAAAACTAAAAATAGGTGGTAAACGCTGGCAGTCTACCATCACCAGGCCCTGTAAAATACCACCTGATATTGTTCATCACTTTTAAGTGGAAATTGAATTTTCTGATATGATAAAATTCACTGCTATTTATTCGGTTTCCTAGGTTACCATTCACTTTACATTTAAATGACACACACAATTGGATGAAGCTAAATTGGAATAGTAATAGAGGTGGTGGTCAAGGAAATATCCCAAACTTCCTCAGATGAATATGAAAGATCTCAGTCGTTACACTGAAGAAGAATAGGAGGGTTTCTTCTTGGTGTTTTGATTTTTATTTAACCCTCAACTGATGTCTCCAAATCAGATTATTAAATCTGATTATCATTCTATTGCTGATTCTGCCAATTTGCTGTAGGCAAATTTGTTATGTTGCATACACCAAAACAGTGGTGAGATTTCAGAAAATGCTTCATTGGTTGGAAAATACTTCGGTATTTTCTGAGATCTTGAATTGTGCAATTTTTCCATCTGCTTTCTCTCTTTCTCTCTCCTTTTTCCTTCTTGCTCCGTTCTGTTCCCCCCTCAGATACATCCCTCAAATCTTACTCAGTGATTCACTTCTCTGTGTCCATTATTGTAGAAGCGAGAGTACCATCTGTCTCTTTCCTTTATTTGCTTACATTTGTAACTTAAGGATATTCCATACCGCAGACGGAGTTTATTATGTATGCTGGAGGCATGCCCCTTTTAAAAACATGGGTCGGGTGACCCATGGGACTGGAGCTGCATCCTGAGTGGATCTTACTTAATCAGTCTTGAACTGACTGTGTTAGGATTAAAGACATATTAATAAGCCGTTCCAGTTAGTTTACTACGACTGACCTTGTGTCTTATTATTAGTCTTAATAGCAGGCCACATACATAAGAGTTACCCCCCATCTTTTCCCTGAGTTCTCATCTGCTTTTCCCTTGAAGCTGCTGACTCTTAATTGGACTAACATATCCAGAGATTCTTATATACTTTGTATTACTTCTTTCAAATGGAACAGCCAAGATAGTGAATATGGATAGGCTGTTAAAGTGAAGCTCGCATGCACAATTTTAGGAGGAGTATCTGGATAAACATAGAAGACACAAGCAGGAGGAGGCCATTTGGCCCTTCGAGATTGCTCTGCCATTCATCACGGGCATGGCTGTTCGTACAATAGCCTAATCCTGCTTTCCCCCCATAACTTTTGTTCCCATTCATGCCAAGACTATATCTGGCCACTTCTTGAATACATTTCAATGTTTTGGCATCAACTATTTCCCGTGGTAATGAATTCCACAGGCTTACCACTCTTTGGGTAAAGAAATGTCTCCTCATCTCCATCCTAAATGATCTATCCCGAGTCCTCAGATTGTGACCCCTGTTTCTGAACGCCCCCACCATTCTGCCTGCATCTACCCTGTCTAGTCCTGTTAGAATTTTATAAATTTCTATGAGATCTCCATCCTTGTCACCACACCCCCCTCCCACCATTACCACCACCACTCGTCTGAACTCCAGCAAAAATAATCCTAACCTAGTCAATCTCCCTTCGTGTCAGTTCCGACATCCCTGGAATCAGCCAGGTAAAGCTTGGCTGCACTCCCTTGAGAGCAAAAACATCCTTCCGCAGGAAAAGAGACCAAAACTGCACTCAGTATTCTAGGTGTAGCCTCACCAGGGCCCTATATAATTATAACAACACATTCCTGCTCTTGTACTCGATACCTCTCACAATGAAGGCCAACCTACCACTTGGCTTCTTTACTGTTTGCTACATCTGCGTGCTTAACTCCAGCGACTAGTGCACAAGGACACTCAGGTCCCGCTGCTCACTTCCCTCTCCCAATTTACAGCCATTCAGGTAGTAATCTGCTTCCTTGTTTTTGCTTCCAAAGTGAATAACCTCACGCTTATCCAAACTACACTGCCATTGATTAGCCCACTCACCTAACCTATCCAGATCTTGCTGAAAGATCTCTGCATCCTCTTCACAGTTCATCCTCCCATCCAACTTGGTATCATCTGCAAACTTTCGAGATGTTACACTTTGTTCCCTCATCCAAATCATTAATATATATTGTGAATAGCTAGGATCCCAGCACCAATCCCTATGCCATCCCATTATTTACTGCCTGCCAATTTGAAAAGGACTCATTAACTCCTACTGTTTTCTATTTGCAACCAGTTTTCTATGCATCTCAATGCACATCCCCATTCCCATATGTTTTAATCTTGCACAATAATCTGTCTTGTGGGACTTGTCAAACACTTTCGGAGAAGCATCAAGAACAGGAATTCTGGATAACTTTTCTAAGCCATCCCTCTTCACTTCCTCTCCAGCATACTGTAATGTCCATACTACATCTTGGTCATGATTAGCATATGCAATATCACAGCTCCAGAGATTGAATCAGGATGTTCCTGGTTGATACACTTACAGAGCCACAAGGAGGTCTAGTTGTTGACTGACTGACTGTTTATCAAACTTGGCTTTTAGATCTTACGTGTGGGTCTGATATTGAAAGCCTGTGGTCCACAGCTGAGATTCCATATTGTGACATTGGTAAGGCCACGCTTGGATTACTGTGTACATTTCTGGTCACCCTATTATTGAAAGGATATTATTAAACTGGAAAGAGTGCAGAAAAGATTTACTAGGCTGCTACTGGGACTTGATGGTTTGAGTTATAAGGAGAGGCTGGATTCTCTGGAGCATAGAAGGCTGAGGAGTGATCTTATAGAAGTCTATACAATAATAAAGGGCATAGATCTGCTATTTAGTCAATACCTTTTCCCAAAGATAAGGGAGTCTAAAACTAGAGGGTATAGGTTTAAGGTGAGAGGGGAGAAATACGAAAGGGGCAGTGTTTTCACACAGAGGGTGATGAGTATCTGGAACAGGCTGCCAGGGATAGTAGTAGAGACGGGTACAATTTTATTTTTTAAAAAGCATTTAGACAGTTACATGGGTAAGATGAGTATAGAAAGATACGGGCCAAATGCGGGCAATTGGGACTAGCTTGGGGCTTTCAAAAAAAAGGCAGCATAGACAAGTTGGGCAAAAGGCCTGCTTCCATGCTGGAAACCTGTATCTATGATAATCATTTTGTGTGCGATTCAACTCATTCGAAATTGGCGACTGAATGTACTCGCAGAGCAATATGACAGCACTGCCACCATTCATAACACCACAAAATGGGTGGCTGTGCCCAGAATTCACCCAGTCCCCAGATATTTTCTATGTTAAAAGTTCGACAAGGAAGTACATGATAAAAGGTCTGACACGAGGAAGTTCCAAAGAACAAATGGCCCTTGGTGATCTCTGAAGGGGGGAAGTGGTGAAAAAGGCATATGGCACACTTACCTTTATTAATCAGGGTATAGATTACAAAATCAGAGAAATCATGATGGAATTGTAAAGAACTTGTGAGGCCACAGCTGGAGTACTGTGTGCAGTTCTGTTTGCCACATTACAGGAAGGATGAGAATGCACTGGAAGTGGTGCGGAGGAGACGGAACATTTTAAGTTATGAAGAGAGGTTGAATAGGCAGTTATGAGTTGACACAAATTAGAAGTGAGGGGTGGGAGATTTAGGGGGGATTTGAGGAAAAGCTTTTTTACCCAGAGGGTAGTGACGGTCTAGAATTCATTGCTGGGCGGAGTGGTGGAGATAGGTTGCCTCGCATCCTTTAATAAGTACCTGGATGAGTACTTGGCACGCCATAACTTTCAAGGCTACGTGCTGGCAAATGGGATTAGATAGGCAGGATATACAGATGCCGGCGTTGGATTGGGGTGGTAAGAACTCAGTAAGAATTTAGCAACACCAATTTATAATCCAACCGATTTATTTGATAGTAAAAACGCGCGCTTTCAACACTCTGTGTCTTCCTCAGGAGGAAGACACAGAGTGTTGAAAGCGCGCGTTTTTACTTTCAAATAAATCGGTTGGATTATAAATTGGTGTTGCTAAATTCTTACTGAGTTATTAGATAGGCAGGTCAGAGCTTTTTGTGTCGGTGCAGACTTGATGGGCTAAAGGGCCTCTTCTGCACTGTGATTCGGATTCTGAAAGTGAGTGATAATGGATAGAAGTACTTACTGCATGGCGCAAGCAGTAAAGCCTTACTCACGTCAATGCTTGGGTGTGTGAACATAAGGTTTACATAAATTCTGTCTTGGGCATTCTGTCAGCCCTTTCAGTTTGCACTGTGTGGTTTGCCCTTGGTTGCAGCATATCAGATTGGATTTGGATAGGATCTCTCCCTGCCCCTGAATAACCTGTTTTCACATTTCTTTCCATCCCTTTGCAGCATAAGCTCAAAATATAAAGCTATGCTGTGCAGGGGCAATGTCAGCAAACACTTTTTTACATAAAGAGTTGTGATAACTTGAACCACTTCCGATTTAAAGAAAAACTTTTAAGGCTAGGTCAATAGAAAATGTCAAACCCAAGTTTTGAGGGAAGGACAGAAGCTGAACTGGAGCAGGTGGAAGGAATTTAAGTACTGAGCTACAATGGCGGAAAAAGTGGGCTAAATGTCCACTTTCTATTCCTTGATTTAGATGTTCCCTAAATGTAGTGCTTGCTTCAAAATAGAACGTAGATTACCAGCTCCCTAATTCTGCTCTGGCTGTTCCTGACAAAGCTGTATTACCTTTCTTCCTCTGTGCTCTTCCCCTCCCTTTCTGTGCTGGACAAAAGGAAAAAAAGACTAATTTAACAGCAATACACGGAGTACCTATGGAATGGCTCTAAGTGGGCTGTTGCTAAGTGATGCTACTTAAAATCAGAAAGCCTCAATGAATGATGTAAACACATGCACTTTATTTGTTGTCCCTCGCAGTGGCGAGCTCACAGAGCTCTCGTGCTGTTTGCTGGGCTGGAGAAGCAAGCAGGTGATGTCCAGGAAGAGAGAGACCCAGGCTGATGCTTGGTCCACAGGAGGAGTGGATACCAATTCTGGAGGGACGACCAGAGGCACCAGAGCAAATCCAAACGGACGAGGCACTCGCCATGAGACTCTGGAAAAGGCCCATGAGCTCTTCCAGCTGTGTGACAAAGAGGAGAAGGGCTTTATCACCAAGCGGGACATGCAGGTAGTGAGCTTACTCTATATGTTCCCATTTTCCTGCCATTCCCAATTTTCAGAAATAATACTTGACATTTTTAATTCTTAAGGTTTTTGTTTGAAGTTGGGAGTGCATGTAAAAAGAACAGTTTTGTTGAAAGTTCTCCGTGCTGTGTGTTCAGATATCAGCCTTGGATCATAAAATCATAGAATCTCTACAGTGCAGAAGGAGGCCATTCAACTCCTCATATCTGTACTGACTGCAATCCCACCCAGGCCTTACCCCCATAGCCCCATGTATTTACCTTGCTAATCCCCCTGATAGTAGGGTCTGTTTAGCATGGCCAATTAACCTGACCTCAGTTGGTAGCATCTTTCTCTCTGAGTTGAAGGTTGTGATTACAAGTCCCACAAGTGGTTGAAGTACAAAATCTACGTTGGCACACTCGGTGCAGAGGGACTGCTTCACTGCTCAAAGTGTGATCTTTGAGATGTGCTGTAAAATGGAGACCAGTCTGTACTCTTGAATGGACTGAAAAGATTTTACAGTACGATTCAAAGAGAGATCTCTCTGATATTCTAGGCGATATTCAATCCTCACCAAACACCTTTTTCAAAAAAAAGCAAATTTTTAATACTTTGCTGTTTATGTGAGTTTGTTTGAAGAAATTTTGAACTCTTTCAATTATTTTAAAGAGAAATAATAGTCCAAAGATATGCAGGTTAAGTTCATTGGACGTGCTAAATTGCCCCTTAGCGTTCCAAAAATTCGTAGGTTAGAGGGATTATTGGGGTAAATATATGGAATTACAGGGATAGGGTCTGAATGGAATTGTTGTCAGTGCAGACTTGATGGGCTGAATGGCGATGTTGGATTTCCTTGATTCTTTGAAGATTTAAATTTTTTTTAATCAAGGAAGCTGCTTGTAATGCAGTTAACAGAGCTTAGATGGGTAATTAAATTTCAAGCATCACTCCATTAGATATATGCTGCTGAAGAGTGGTTGTGACTGACCGAAACTAAAAATGCCTTGTGCTCTGTAATTACCACACTGACTTCTAGATAGACATTTCTCCTTCAGTCAGTGCTACTGTTGTAGGGCTGATCCTACCCAGGAGAAGCTGCTCAGTGTCTCTTACATTCAATCCAGGTGTAGTAACTCCTGAATGCTGCTTCACAGTTGTACTGTTGGAATTATTATCTTGAGGACAAGGTGTTAAACCAAGGGCTTGTTTTCCTGGTTGGATGGAGGGCTTTCTTTTTCTTTCTTGATGAGTCTTCTAGTATCCTGGCCTATACTCTCCCCTGACTCACATGACCTAACAGATAGAGAGAGGGTCATTCACTTCATTTATTATTTATGGGATCTTGCTATTTGCCAACTGAACTCACTGGCTGTTTAGATATGCTGAGGCCTTAAAAGAGCAAAGTTCATTCTTCAATGTTGTCATATCGTGGCAGGACAATAACAGTAGTATATTGATGTGATGTTATAGTACCCAACAGAACTAGTTTATTCCAGTTTTGGTTCACCTACATACATATTCTCAAGAGCCACAGTTACAATAGTGTTCATGCATCTTCAAGCCTTGATTCTCAATATCTGTCGATCAGAAATCCAAGTAGCTTGTGATCATAATCTTTTTTAGGAAATAAAGCACTTTAGGAGATTAAAATCACAAGTTCCCCCTGTAATGTAGGAAAAGCTGCAAATGATATTTAATCATGTTCTTGATCTGAAGTAGCAGCAAGAATAATTTAGCATAAGGATGCTAAACTGAAGTGTATCCAAGCATATTGCATTATATTCATTATTGAACTATTTGATGAACAGATCTAAGTGTACAAAGATCTTCTGATGAAAGCTGATATTGAAAGAAGCTGAAACCACTGGGGATGTTTCTGTATTAAATTACTGAACAAATTATAACAAATGGAACTGAATATTGGCCGGCTTATAATGGTCATTGAGCCTTGACTACCTGAGCCCTTTTTTATTCTCTGGGATTTTTACAAATGTTTGTGGGTAGCAATGATTAATTTGTAATTGGAAGAGGAGAAAAGGAGAAGTAAATTTGTCATGTTTCTGCTTCTGTTCAGTTAAGGATACGATCATGTCCCCATTGTGATTAGATTTACTGATACATTTTATCAGGTTGCTCAGAGAATGCAGAGGGACGAGAGATAGAGAGTTTGAAAGGAGAGATTTGGCAAGATTGAGAGGATGGCCGTGAATGTGAGTGAGAGATTCCTGTGGAGGGTGAGCTTTACGGAAATGGGAAGAGTGGCATGTTGGCACAGTGGTTAGTACTGCTGCCCCACTGCCAGGGATTTGGATTCAATTCCGGCCTTTGCTCACTATCTGTGTGGAGTTTGCACCTTCTCTCCATGTTTGTGTGGGTTTCCTCCAGGTGCTCCAGTTTCCTTTCTCATATCAAAGATGTGCAGATTAGGTTAATTGGCCATGCTTAATTGACCCTAGTGTCAGGGGGATTAGCAGAGTAAATATGTGGAATTATGGGAATAAGGCCTAGGTGGGATTGTGGTTGGTGCAGACTAGATGGGCCAAATGGCCTCCTTCTGCCATGTAGGGATTCTACACGGAGAAGGAAAGGGAGCTGAGCTGGATTATAATCGCTGATTCAGCAGATTCTCTGCTCAGAGACTAAGGGGAAAATAACAAGGAATTCTGCTGAGGAGTGGGACTAGGTAAGGAAAGAATTGCCAGAGGAATAGGTAAAGACTAAATTGCCACAGTGTCACCATGATGGTTTTGATGGAGCAGATGGTGGAAAGTATAGCTGGGTGCAAAGCCTGTGAGGAAACTTGCCGTCAAAGCCATGAAATCCACTATGAATCCTGGATGGTTAAGGTCTGGTTCAAACGTGAATGAATGTTAGGCAAATGCAGTATCAAATAGCTGGAAGTGTATGGCATTGGGGGCAGGACCATAACATAAGAACATAAGAAATAGGCTACGTGGCCTACTCCTGCTCCTATTTCTTATGTTCTTTCTTAAGACCAGAAGTTCTAGGAGCTGTACAATGCAGTCTAGTGAAGGGTAACAGAGAAGTCTTGACAGGTTAGTGATACAAATACAGGAAACATGAATCATTCAGTAACATGAGAGCAGGAGAGCAACTACCAGGAAGAGATCAGTGATTGTCTTGTGCTCAGAAATGTTGATGCTTGCTGGTTTTGCTGTAAATGCTCCAGGCTTGTGATGTTCTGACTAGTTGACCTGAGCCCATGAACCACATCTCCAAAATCTAAACAATCTATCTGGGCTGAATTCCATTTTGAAATGGATATTGCCAGAGGCGGTTAAGGAGATAAGAAATTGAAAGTCAGATTGGCATCTCATACCTGTTGCAGAATGCCAACCCTTGTCCTTCTATCATCTGTTTCATTGTTTTCAGTGTGATGTTGATGATTAAGATCACCAATGATTGAGCCATAACTGTCAGCTACAGCTCAAGTAGCCCCTTCATGTTTATCCAGGTAGAGAAATGAGGCCCATTACTTTGTGAAACTCTAAACTGCAGCTTAATGAGTATAAGCCTAAATCTGGCATTGCCAGTTAGTTATCTAATATGCAAGTGTAGTGCATCTTTAGTACAATATTCTTTACTTTGTTTGCTACTTAACATCTCCTTTCTGCTTTGGAGCCTCTTCACTTACAGTTCTGTGCTGGTGGTGCCAACTTTCACTTCTTCCAATTGCAATGACCACAGAAGTTCCACATGTCTGGGAATAGTGGCAATAACCACTTTATTGCACAGTAAGAAGTCTCACAACATCAGGTTAAAGCTAACAGGTTTCTTTGGAAAGCTGCTCCTTCATCGCCACTCATCTGATGAAGGAACAGCGCTCCGAAAGCTCGTGATTCCAAATAAACTTGTTGGGACTTTAACCAGATGTTGTGAGACTTCTTACTGTGCCCACCCCAGTCCAATGGCAGCATCTTCACTTCATTGTAAGCAAATTAGAAGTTAGTTCATCTGTGAAACTGTGGTATTAACTTGGAATTATGCTGCAGTAAAATGATTTCCCTGCTAAATAAGCCAGTTGTGGACTGTATGAGTTTTAGTTTTCTGAAGAACATTTTGATCTGAGCTTTACATCCATCTGTTGTTTCATTGTCCATCAATCCCAAAATCTCATCATGCTACCATTATGGTTTTGCTTTGATGGTCCACTCTGGTTTCTATCCTGGTGATTGTGGACTCCACTGTATTGATCTGATATCTATAGACACTCTGGAGTTGGGTGGAAATGGTGGAGGATGATCCACTGGATGTAGAGGCTGATGGGCGGAAGGTGAGAATAATGGAAACTCTATTGTGGAAGTATTGAGAGCTGAAATGTAAGGCATGGTAGAAAATCCCACCCATCATCTCCTCCACTCTTCTTCCAGCATTCCAAAGGAATTATTCCCCATGACATCCAGATCAGCTCTTCAGTCCTCCCCAACATTCCCCCTCTTTTTCATGGCACTTTTTCCTTGCAAGTGCAAGGAAAGCAAAAGCTCCCCATTTATTTCCTCCCTTCTTGTTGTCCAAGGCCCCATGCACTCCTTGATTTGCTTGTTCTACTTACAATTTCATACACTGTCTTTGCTGCTCACAATGTGGACTTGAGGTGGGGTTTGGGTGAGACCAAATATAGGACTGCATGATCACTTTGCAGAATACCTGTGTTCAGTCTGCAAGTTCCAGTCACATTTTTACTTTAATTCTCCGCCTTGCTCTCACACTGACCTTTCTGCTTTTGAGTTCCTGCAGTGATCCAATGTGAGCTAGAGTAGCAGCTCCTCATCTTTTGATCAGACACTATATAGCTTTACATTGACTTCAATAATTATAGGTCATAACCTCCCTCCATTTTCTTATTTTTTTCTTTTTTTCCAGGTTTTGTTGCTTTCTCTTTGTTTTTGCTTCTGGAGAAATCATGTTCGTGATTTCATAGATCATAGAATGCCTACAGTGCAGAAGGAGGCCATTGAGCCCTTCGAGTCTTTACCAAACACAACCCCACCCAGGCACTATGCCCATAACCCTACTTATTTAGCCCTCTAACCCCCTGACACTAAGGGGCAATTTAGCTCGGCCAATCCACCTAACCTGCACATGTTTGGACTGTGGGAGGAAACCGGAGCACCCAGAGGAAACCCATGCAGATGCATTGAGAATGCACAAAGTCCACGCAGACAGTGTGATCCATTGGATGTAGAGGCTGGTGGCTGGAAGGTGAGGGTAATGGGAACTCTATTGTGCAAGCAGTGAAACCTGAAATGTATGGCGTGGCAGGTCCCTGGCACTGAGAGGCAGCAGTATTAACACTGTGCCACCATGCTGCCCATTTCTACCTCTAACACCACCTCTAGACACAACTTCTGTTTCTTTACTCGCCCCTTAACCACTCCCTTTTGTACCTTGTATTATCGATCTTGCCTTCCATCCTATCACAGACTTTTGCTAGAAATTTCTGACCTCATCCATGGCTGGGACTCTCCACTGCCGCAGGAATGAATGGAGTTTTAGCTGGGTGGGATTTTTCATTCTCACTGGCAGTGGGGTGGGAAGAAATGAAATTGGAGAATCCTGCCTTGCTATCTTTTGTTCTTCCCCCAGCCCCTTCTCTTGCTGAAGGCGTCTCTGCTTTCCTGTTGACTTGAAATGTTAGATCTGTTTCAGTCTCCACAGATACTGCTTGGCCTCCTTGAATAAGCTGGTTTGCTTATGAGATGAAGTAACTTGTTTGTGTTAAATTGTTGGGTATTAGAGAGGTGATTACATTTCAGCGATTTGTGGTGTCAGTTTATTTGTTGTAACCTATTTCAACATATGCTTAAATTCCACCAGCTGCTGGTAGGTTTGAGATGTCTGACCAGGAAGTGAAACTTTCCCAAAAATTCCCTTGAAATTCCCTTTCCAATAAATGGGTTGATCAGATCAGAGAGTGATTATTTTCTTCTGTCTTTGTTCTGACTACAAGATGTTGCTATGACAGGAATACAGTATCTCACCTGGGGTGGCCATTCTCCATGTGTGAGCCTGTGAATGTTGACAAGCTATTTGACATTGGAGGGCATCATAGAATCTATCTCATCCTCTCATAACATCTAGTTTCACAGCTCGCTCTTTTTTAACGTCACTTTGCCTCATCCAAGGTCTCTGAGACTATCGTATTGCTCAAGTGGATGCTCTGGTTAAGACAATTTAGTATAGACTAGAAGTCTGGGGGAGAGATGTGAAACTAAAGGTGACACTTTAAAACATCTGTTAGGCATTATATCATACCTAACGGTCTATTTGTCTATTGTAGGTCAATGTATCCGGACTTGCAAGTGAGCAAATATTGGTGACTACTTTACTGTAAAACATTGTCCCTTCACCATTGTAGCCTCGGTGGTGGTGGGTGGTTGGGGATGTTAATCTTGTCCTCATATCTTGCCACGTTTTACTGAGCTTATGTGGTGTTTTGTGCCATTGACAATGCATTTAGACTGTACTGCAGACTTTGACCATGAAATAATTTGTTGTTTGTACTTCTGCAGTCATGAAAGACCAGAAGAAAACCCATTTATTTGATGTGATCTAATTCCATCTGCCTGTAATTTATCCATGTGGAAGACCTTTATTAGACTAATTTGGAAAGAATGTGTTATGCATTCAGAAAGGTTAGCTGTTCTGTGTAGTACACTCCATCATTTATCTGCATGGGAAGCGATTGTCTTGTTCTGAATTTATTAAGCAGAAGTCATTGAATAGAGAGTACAGCTTTGATGAGGCTCATGTATTTTGCGTTGGCTTAGCATTTGCATGTAAATTACTTCACCCAGTGGCTCTTCAAATGCTATTTAGCAATACTTTCATCTCAATATTTTCCATTTGTTTTTCTATCCATTTTTCCTTATATTTTCAATTGACAGTCACTTGGAAATTATATGATAAATGTATTTTATTTAGTCTAAGTTCACGTTTTGCTGTGTATGTTGCTTATTGTGGAGTACAGGATACCTCAAAGTGTTCCTAGTTCATGAAATCACTTTGAATTATCACATGAAAGGCAGGTGCAACACAAGGCAGTAGCTTAGCTGAGATAATCTAAGTCAACAGCAGCCAACAAGTGGAGCATACTGATTTTTCCAATATTCAAGTGTGGCCTTGTGACCTTTGAAGATGATTTTAATGGTGCTGGATCCTTCTGCACAACTGCAACTCACGTTGAAACAGCATTTTCAGAGACATATGTCTAATACGCTATAAAATGGAGTAAAAACTAAAACTGGTTTGTTATTTTATGGAGGGCAGGGATCAGTTGAAGATTATTTAGAGTTGACCAGTGTGGTCAGTAATGGGCAGTGATGAGCTATATGGAGTATGGTATGAAGAAACAGGCAGTGTGCAGAGTAAGTATTGGGCTCACTAAGCTGACAGAGTGATGGATCACTTTTTTTCTGAAGATGCTTTCTCAGGATCTGAATTATGATATAAAAAAAACTTCTATTTATATAGTGCCTTCAACTAATAAAATATCCCACTGTACTTCATAGGAGTGCTATAAACTGAAAGGTGATGTTGAGCCACTTAACGTGGTATTGGATCAGATATCCAAAAGCTTGGTTAAAGAGATGGCTCTTAAGAAGTGTCTTAAAAGGAGGAAAGCCGGGTTGAGAAGTGGAGAGATGGAGGGAAAGCATTCCAGAGTTTAGGATCTAGGCAGCTGGAGTGATTAAAATTAGGGATGTGCAAGAGGCCAGAATGAGATAGTCACAGATGTCTCCTGAAGGATGAGGGGCTGAATGAGACTACTGCCTCACAATGCCAGGCACCCTGATTCCATTCCAACTTTGGGTGACTGTGTAAACTCCACTCACACATTCTCCCCATGTCTGTGGGGTTTTCCTTTGCGTGCTCCAGTTTCCTCCCGCACCTCAAAGTTGTTGCAAGTTAGATGGAATTTGCCATGGTAAATTACCCCTTAGTGTCTGTAGATTTATAGGTTAGATGAATTAGCCATGGTAAATATATGGGGCTACAGGGATGGGGCAGGATAGATGGCGTGGGTAAGATATTCAGTCAGACCCTTGCTGGGTTAAATGCCACCCCCCCCCCGTAGATATTCTGTTTAGACAGAGGGTGAAGCCATGAAGGGATTTGAAAATGAGAATGATGTTATATTGTGGCATGGGCACAGTTAAGCAATGTATACAGTGAGTACTGGGGTGATAGGGGAATGGGACCTGGTAAGACTTGAGGAAGAGATGTTTTGGATCTTCTGGTCCTGCCGATAACTATGGCTCACCCATCCCGCTGCTAAGGAATCTGTTGTAGGGGATCTCCTTCAGCAGGACCAGGAGAGCTCACCGGTGGGAAGGGATGGAAAGTCCTGTGCAATGTCTCTTTCTCTCTCTCTCTTTGTGTTTCTTGTGTAATGATTTAAATGTAATGTATATTTCATGCTTTTATTTTGAACTTCCTGGTTTGCAGTCTGCATGTCACAGTGAGTCTTTTTTTAATCTGACTGATTAAAGAACCTCATTGCAGCTTTCCCTGCTCAGACACCATAGATCCTTCATTGAGAGTGCCACATTGAATCGGATACCCAACTAGTGGAAATCTCAGCTGTCAAACACACAAAAAGTAATTTGGTAACTGTACATGTGTGAAAAGTGAAATCCATTTCTTTGCCACTGTTAGCAGAATCTAGGGCAACAGTGGTTAGCACTACTGCTTCATTGTGCCAGGGACCCAGATTCAATTCCGGCTTGGGTGACTGTCACTGTGGAATTTTGCACATTCTCTCCATGTCTGAGTGGTTTCCTTCCACGCTCCAAAGATGTGCGGGTTAGGTTGATTAGCCATATTAAATTGCCTCTTAGGGGGACTCGTTAGGGTAAATACGCAGGGTTACTGTGATCAGGCCTGAGTGGGATTGTTATCAGTGCAAGCTCAATCTGCCGAATCTCCTGCACTATGATTAATGTCTGGCACATGCTGCACTACAATGGCAACTGTATTTTATTTTAATGTATATTATTAGCAGCAAAACCCTATTTTCTTCCCTGCTATCCCAAGAATTATTTTCATAGTGACTCTTTAAGATGAGCAATCTCCCTACATAGAGTACACTTGTTTAACAAATCACCTTTCCTGATTGATATATTATGTAGTGTGCTGCCCCTGGAAAGTCCTACACCTACTTATAATTATCCCAAAAGGTAATCATACCATTGCAAGATTGGTGAAAGGCCTGAAGGACTTTGCCTTTGTCTTTGTGCCACTGCAGCTGCCCAATAAAATCTCAAATTGCTATCATGACTGATAATGAAAAGCTAATGCACTTGGATCACCAATGGGAACAAGTGCACCACAGACAGCTATTCACATAGCAGCGGTATACCTTAGGATTTCCCCAGCTCATAGACCTATCTAATGGGATCCAATGATATTTGGGTTTTAAGCCAATGGTCAGTATGGAGCATGGAATGTTCTGATGCAGTCAAGAAGTGTGACAATGTGAAAAGTAGCATGGTTCCATATTTCTTGGAAACTTAATTCAAATATATTTATATAGGGCTTCTGTTACTCTCCACTGGGGAGAAGTGATGGCCTAATGGGATTATTGCTAGGCTATTGTTATTCTAACCCAAAAGCTCTGCTAATGTTCTGGGGACCTGGGTTTGATCCCGCAATGGCAGATGGTGAAATTTGAATTCAATTAAAAAATATCTGGAATTAACAATCTACTGCTGACCATGAAACCATTGTTGATTGTTGGAAAAACCTGTTTGGTTCACTGATGTCTTTTGGGGGAAAAGATCTGCCATCATTCCCTGGTCTGGTTGACATGTGACTCCAGATCCACAGCAATGTTGTTGACTCTCAACTGCCCTTGGATAATGAGGAGTGCTGGTCAGCTATGTCCCATGAATGAATAAAAAAGTTCAAGGTGGTGGAAATGGGAAAATGTCCAAGAATACATTGCAATGATTAGTGGAGTTCTGCAGTTTCAATCTGCTACTACTAATGTGAATAAGGTACAGGATTGTAATTCTTAGACTTGATTTACTTAATGATGGAAACAAGTCATGTGACTAGGTGTTGATATTTGAAAAAATCCAGGGAGAAAAGATGAGTGGTAAGGAATAGCAATTGGATTTTCATGTGGGTAAGTGGTAAGATACATTGGTGAAGGAGATGTGATATCAGATAGGATGCTGGAGATGGTGCAGTTGAGCTTAGCACAATGTATCGTGACTTAACAATTCCCTCCCTTCAAAAGGACAGCAACATTACTGTTTCAGGAAGTTTAAACAAATTAGACAGTAGGTAAAATATAACCTCCTTTTTAGCACAGTTCTTATCCATGTGACTCCTGAACTTACAGAGGGGATTTACAAGGATGTTGCTCAGTCTGGAAAATTGCAGCTATGAGGAAAGATTGGATAGGTTGGAATTGTTCTCCTTGAAGCAGGCTGAGGGAAGATTTGATGTTTAAAATTGTAGGGTACATGGATAGAGTGGGAGAGCCTGTTTAATTTAGTAGAAAAGTCAGTAACGAGGGGACATAGATTTAAGAGATGGGTAGAAAGATTGGAGGGGAGATGAGGAAACATTTTTATGCTCAGTCTTACGGAGGCCTGGAACTTGCTGTCTGAAAGCACAGTGGCAGAAATGCTTAACTCGTTTCAAAGCTGTCTAGGAATGCACCTCAACCTGCAGGGTTTTGGACCAAATGCTGGAAAATAGGATTAGGCAGGCGTGATGGGCCAAGCAGCCTCTTTTTGTGCTGTAAATTTCCTATGATTTAATGGGGAGGGTTCACTAGCACAACAAATAACTACTGAGCATTGCAGGGAAATCACTTTTGATGATCTTACCCCCATTTTGACCACATTGCTTTTTGGAACATTGAATGAGGAGGAGACCAGCTAACCCCTGGAGCCTGTTCCAGCACCCACTGAGATCATGGCTGATTGGCAGCCTAACTATTTACCTTCCCCTTATCCTCAATTGTCTTGTTCCTGAGTATCTTTTGCTAGTAAAAAAAAATCAATTAACACAGATTAAACATGGACAATTGGTCTTGCATTAATTTATGGGAGAGAGTTCCAAACTTCCATCACCTTTTGTGCCTAAAATTATTTCCTAATTTCACAACTGAGGTGTGTGGTTCTAACTTTTAGACCTAAACTCTACCCACCCCAAGTAATAGATATAATTCCTCCCAATCTATATACCTTTTTATATTAAATTTCATCAAAGCACCTCAACTTCCTAAATTCTACCGAATATAACCAATAAGCCACACAACTACAGAATGTGGTTATGCAAATAAAGTTAAGGGCCTGCATATTTAGATGAATAGATTGAACACATCAAAAAAAATTGGAGAGGCAGGTTGAGCATAACCCTAGTTCTTAAATGCCTCCTTAAACCTCGGAGTCCAGTATATTCTAGTAAATTCACAGCACAGTAGAGTCTTGGCTGATCAAGTCATCAAAGTGATTTAGGGAGGGTGTTTGATTTGAGACACCACTTTCAACTGGCTGCTTGAGGAGCCAGCCCTCCTCACTGAGCTGGGCCGAGTCAGCATCGTTGCTTATACACTCTGGAATTTGGAAGAATGAGGGGAGATCAAATTGAAGTACGCAAGATGATAAAAGGTACGGATGAGGTAGATGTAGAGTGGATGCTTCCTCTTATGGGACATTTTTGGACAAGAATCATAGTCTTAGGATAAGGGGTAGCAAAATTAAAACAGAATTGAGGAGAAACTACTTCTCCCGAAGGGCTGTGAATTCACTACCCCAAAGTACGGTGGATGCTGGGACAGTGAGTAAATTTAAGGAGGAGTTAGACAGACTTTTAATGGGTAATGGATTGAAGAGTTATGGGGGTAAGGCAGAAAATGGGGATAAGGAGCATATCAGCCATGATTGATGGGTGGAGTGGATCAATGGGCTGAATGGTCTAACTCTGCTCCTACATTTTATGAACTTATGAACTATCAGCAGAGATTTTTTGCTCCTGTGTTTTTCCAGTGGAAATTGATTTGAAAGTTGAAGCCATACCACTGTTGTGGGTTAAATTGAGCAATTATAATTTTTTGACATTACAAATGTCTGAGTTTCACATTTTGTTCATGAATTGCATGCAAAAATAAATCAGTTTGCTTATAGCCAAATTTGTCTCACTAGATTGTTTATTTATTTGTGAGCAAAAGTCAGTCGAATCCAATAAATGCAAGAAGTAGTCTTTTATCATCTTTAATTTCTCAAATTCGATCCTGCGAAGTCGACAAGGCTGTGATCATTGCTATTTCTTCACTGTCCTGTGAAGGAGCTGTTAGACATTCTCCTTGGACTGCTGCAGTCTTTTTAAAGATTTTCGTCCTCCTTGGAGTTACAAAGTCAATGCACAGAGGGAACAGAACAAGTCTTTAACCCATCTCATTGCTTGTTCCAAAAACCAATTCAAATTGAATCCAATTCACAGTCCCCACAAAAGGGGTATGGTAGACCCAAGCTGACAAGAACAGGCATTGGGCTTGATCTGCGCTTGACCTTGGCCAAAAGGCTTGGACTGCAGCAGCTTTCTTTTTGCAAAAATACTTTATTTGTTAAATATCTTGGAGGACATTACAAACGTTTGAAAGTGACTGTCACACAAAGTTAATGTATTAGTCACAAGGAAGGCTTACGTTAACACTGCAATGAATTTACTGTGAAATTCCCCTAGTTGCCACAGTCTGGCGCTGCCCGGGTCAATGCAGCTAACCAGTACATTTTTTAGATTGTGAGGGGAAACCAGAGCGCCTGAGGAAACCCATGTAGACACAGGGAGAACATGCAAACTCCATAGAGACAGTGACCCAAATCAGGAATCGGTCCCTACTGCTGTGAAACAGCAATGCTAACCACTGTACTACTGTGCCACCTGGTGAAATAATAATCAAATTTCTTACATATATCATCTCGCATTCTGAGGTGCTTCAATACAGTCAAGGAAGTGTTGCAGATATTTCAAAATTGTCATTGTATTCAAGTTGTCTACATAGATCACGCTGTGCTCTTAGGTGCTTTCATACAATTGTGATACATATAATAATCATTGCAAACATTAGAGGCAGGATGTTTGGCCCTTGGAGCCTACTCTGTCATTATTTTGATCTTGGCTGGTCATCAAATCCTGATCCACCTTCTCCTGCGCTTCCCCCTGCCCATATCACTTGATCCATTTTGGCCCAAGAGCTATATCTAATTTCTTCCTGAAATCTCACAACATTTTGGCCTCAATTACATTCTGTAGTAGTGAAGAAATTTTTGCTTACGTCAATCCTATAAGGCTTCCCTTTATCCTAAAACTATTACCGCTAGCTCTGGATTACCCCACCGTCAGGAGCATTTTTTCTGAATCTACCTTGTCTGATTCTGTTAAAATTTCTATGTTTCTGTAAGAATCCTTCTCGCTTTTCTAAACTCTTAAGTCACCTTTTTTATATATATAAAAATGACTGCTACAGTACTTGTGATGATGAGGCTGCAATGTGGTGTTAGTCGGGGAAATCTAGGATTGTGATCCATGTTTTAATCAGGATGGTATGTAACTTGAGGGAGGAAGTCGGAAATGAAGATCTTCCCGTAACACATACTGCGCCATATCTAGTCAGATGAGCTGCAAGGTATACTCTCAATTTGTAGAGAACAAGAGGCCGTTCTGGCCTTGTCTGGAGATGTTGAACCTGAAGGAACATCAAGAGTGGACCTGAAATATATTGTGTAATTAGGCAGTGATATTTGATGAGGGAGGTCACAAGTTAATATTCCAAAAGAAAATATAAAAATCCAGCAGCATGAGAGGTTTTATAAAATTCAGCTAATAAACTCTGACAGCCTTGGGCCTAGAGTGCTAAATACACTTACAGTAATAAACACAGATCTACTGAAGGGAGCTTGGCCCTTCCCTGCAGAGAGAATGTGAAGGCATCGCAAAACATTTAAACATCTGGCATGTTCCTTTTTAATTCAATTACATTGATCTGAATTGGTTCAAGGGACTCCATAACACTACCACAGCTAGTTAATAATTAAATCCTTTAGTGGAAGCAATGCTGTTTCATTTCAGATATAATTCACATTCATGATTAAGCATGCAATGAGATTACTTCACTAGGAATTCCATGTTCTAGCCAGCTATGCTTTACAATGGAATTTGTAATCGTTATTGGTCTTTGCAGAAATTACACACCACACTGTTCTAACAAGAAACACTATGGTGATAAAACTGATGCAGTTTACTAGCAGTTTAACAGGTTAAAAACAAATAGTCCAGGATACACTAATGGTGGCTAACCTGAATTAATAACGATAGATGCTTGGATCAAGAGAAATAGTGCACCGAGACACAATAATGTAAAGATCCCAAGGTATTTGGTCATATGGAGTTCCATCTGGTTGGGTTTTGACATGTAACTAGTCTGAGTGATGTATCTAGGTTTCTGTAGGAATGTGACTATGCCATGGAGCTGCCACTGGAGGCAGCCACCTGAAGAGCAGTTCAATTAAGATCACTCACTGAGAGGCAGTTGAGAAGTACAGTTGTCCTATTGTTAGGAACCAGATCAGAAACTCCAAGGCATATTATGAAGTTAGCCTAGACCCTAAGTTTTCTCTTTAATTTTGGCATTAGAGGGAGCATAGACTATCTTGGTCCAGGTACACTCAATTGACCCACTAATAAACTTTTATCAAAACAAAATTTATTTCAGAACACGGAGTATAACACAAAGAATTATTATTATTACCAATTTAAATACTTAAACAGGACAAGTTACAATTCCTAACAGCTAGCTATCTCTACTGTTCCTATATAGAGCAACATCCCCGTAGACATACACTCTTCCTCTGAATTAGTTCGCACAAAAACAATTATGCTCACATGGTGCTAGGTTTCCAGCTTTTTAACACTGCGGGGTAAAAATCCAGGAAGACAGCTGGAGATGTGGGAATGAGAGAAGCCCCCATTCACTTGATGAAGGAGCAGTTAGCACTCTGAAAGCTGGTGGTTTTTGCTACCAAATAAACCTGTTGGACTTTAACCTGGTGTTGTAAGATTTCTTACAAGAAATATCACCCAGACATACAAACAATGTCAATGTGCACATGGACTACAAGTGATTGCACAATTTAAAGACAATGGATGAATTTTCTGCTACCCGCTCCCTGCGGTGTGGTTTGCAACAGTGGAGGCAGCTTGCCATTGGCTGGCAGTAGGAGCTACAGTTCCCCCTGTTATTCATGATTGTTCACACTCTGATACCAGCGAACCTGAGGCAGGGGTCCCCATTGGCTAGACTGGAAGATACCTATGTGTACAATGTATGTGTATTAACTGACTCATAGAATTAACAGTTGTTAATACATCAGAACAGTGAATGTGTAATGGGTAACTTGCAGTCGTACAGGATTGTGTGTGCAAATGTGTCTTCTGCTCACTAGGAGAAGGGAATGTTTATAGTTTTTGAAATGGGTGATGGTTCGGTTTTGAAATGTAACTAATCTGATTGACACAGCTGGCTTTCTGTAGTCATGTGACTCTCATAAGGCTGCCTCTGGAGGCAAACATTTTAAGAGCAGATCAATAAAGCCATCTCCTTAAGATGCATCAAAAAGTACAGTGGTCTTTATTGATATGAAACACCTTCCAAATAGGGCCGAGGCCCTAGCTAGCCCAATAAGGCTCTCAAAAGAAAGGAAAGCAAGTCACTGGTTGACTTGGCATGAGGGCCAGAGAAATCAAATCATCTTTTTCATGGTGGGCGACAAAAATAGATCCCTGGAAATGTCTTTCCAAGTGGATTATTTAATGGTGACACACAACATAGGCCATTTTGAGGCTTGTTATGAAGAATAGTTTGAATAATAAGTAGATCTCTGGATGATCTAGAACACTGGCATTTGTGTACATTGTTCAATGAAGTGTCCAAGTACTTTCCATTTACTAATTAAAACAGGATCTATTCTTGGTCCCCTCCTATTTCTCAACAAGATGTTGCCCTCAGAAGCATCATCCAAAAGCACAGCATTTAGTTTCCACATTTTTATTGAAGGCACCGATCTCTAAATCCATTCCTTTCACCCTCCTTGTCCAACATCCAGTACTGGATGAGCAGAAATTTCCTCCAATTGAATACGGAGAAGGCTGAAATTGTTATCTATGGATCCTTGCGCTGGACTCCATTCCCTAACTTCACTGATTTCGTTCCTTTCCCTGCCAGTGTACTGAGATTAACACAGACTTTTCAAACAGGGTGTCACAATTAACCTCAATGCATCTATATCATTGCCACATCTGTAACTTCGCTCCTATCTGCCCAAAACCCACACCCATGCCTTTGTTAACTCTAAACCTGGCTACTCCAATATATGCCTGGTTGGCCTCCTGCATTTTATCCTCTTTAAACTTGTAGTCATCCAGAACTTTGCTCCTTATGATTCCTATCCTGAAAACTCCTTGCTCGTTGACCTGTGTTGACTCCTTGTTGAACAATGCCTTGGTACTAAATTCTCATCCTTCAAATCTCTCCATAACTTCATCTCCTCTTATTTCTGTGACCTCTTCTGGATCTACAATCTCAAGATACCTGCATTCATCCTAATGTCTTGGACATCCCCAATCTTAATTGCCCAACAATAGGGGTTGGGCCTTCAGCTGCCTTGGTCCTTGGCTGTGAAATTCCCTCCCTAAAACTCTTTGACCCTATCTCTTTTTCTAAGATGCTCCTTAAATTCAACCTCTCAGTAAGTTTTTTGTCCCAAAAAAATGAATAATAAGTCACACTGAGAATCTGAATATACATTTTCTGACCCCTTCAGTTACATTTGGGTTTGTAAATAAAACACACAACATAACTGCTATACCATACCTTTGATTTAATGAAATTGTTCACATGGCTGGTACAATGGTTAGCAGTGCTGTCTTTCTGCACCAAAGATCATGTTCAATTCTCGCCTTGGGTCACTGTCTGTGCAGAGTTTGCAATGTCTCCCTTTATCTGTGTGGGTTTCCTCTGGGTGCTCCGGTTTCCTCTCTCAGTCCAAAGATGTGCGGGTTAGATTGATTGGTCATGCTAAATTGCCCCTCAGTGTCAGGGGGACGAGCACAGTAAATGTGTGGAGTTATGGGAATAGGATCTGGATGGGATTGTGGCAGTGGGGACTCGATGGGCCGAATGGTCTCCTTCTGCACTGTAGGGATTTTGTGATTGTTTCTGGGATGTGATTGCACATTCCTGATCTCTTGCTCACCGAATGCCTGCCAGCATTACTCAAAATATAATTAGAAATTTCAGGAACAAATTAAACTTTTTTTTTAAACTGAGTGTTCACGTATCAAATGTAATTTAACAGCACAATTTGGTCCTCAGGGCTTTACACTGCTCTTTCCACTGACAGAAGGGTCACTAACCAAAAGAGACAAATTTTAAAATAATTTGTCAAAGAACTAGGGTGGAAGATTGAATTTTTTTATCAAGCCGTGTGTAATGATCTTGAATGCATTGCATGGTTGGTAGAAGCAGATTCAATAGTAAGTTCCAAATGGGAATTTAATATATAGTTAAAAAGGAAAGAATCGCAGGGCTATGGGAAAAGTTCGGGGGAAAGAATAATTAGTTCTTTTCAAAGATGCTGTATGATTCTGTGGCTACTGCTTCGTCTTTGATTATTCTCAATCTGCAATATAATGTTCAGCCTGTTATCTGCTAATCTATACAAACAGAAAAACCTTGCTCGTAGCATTAGTCACACAATACTACAGCCAAATGTTACTCGCTATTGTTGGATTCATTACTCATAAACACTGGTCTCACCATCTGTAACCAGCTCACAATTCTTCCTCCTGGTGATAATAGAAAGGCTCAGTGGTCTAATGAAGTATCTGGAATTAGGAGCAATCCAAAAATAAATGTGGGGTATTGGTGGATAGGGAGTAGGATTGCACTCACCCATAAGGACTCCTTCATTCCATGCCCTCCTCCTATCCTTCCTCGTGGTGTAGATTCTCCTAACTGACGTCAGAGAAAGAACCATAGAATCCCACAGTGCTGAAGGAGGCCATTTGGCCCATCGAATCTGCACCAACAACAATCCAAGCCCAGGTCCTTTCCCCATAAGCCCATACAAATTTCATGCTAATCCCTCTAATCTGTACATCCCAGTTCACTAAGGGGCAATTTAGCATCAACCTAGGTCAATTAATCCCCTCAGCACATCTTTGGGCTGTGGGAGAAAACTGGAGCACCCATGAAGACATGGGGAGAACGTGCAAACTCCACGCAGTCAATGACCTAAGCCAGGAATCGAACCCGGATTGGAGATGTGAGCTGTGGAGCTGTGAGGCAGCAGTGCTAATCACTGTGCCACTATGCCACCCACAGCTCACATGTTACTAGCCTGGCGGACATGAAGAATGGTTAAATGTGGCAGTATATTGCACAGAAAAAGGGATGTAGAAAATATTAAGAGATAAAGCATAGAAAAGTGCTGCTGATTTTTTCAGGCAGTAAGCAATTCTTACTGCCTAGCACTATTAGAAGTTTAAGAATTGCATTGTAATTCAATACAGTTCATCAATGACCTAATATTAGCCTTTGTGTATTTTAAAAGTTATGCATATTGTAAATTAGTTTCTTTATATGGTCTATGCTATTCTAGTCCATGTTCCTTAGTGGTCTGTTTATTGCTGCACTCCTGCATTGCGCATTAAGTTAGAGCGCCCATATATTGGCCAACTTGTTCCTTTCAGCAACTTCTCCTAATTGCTCTTATGCACTGCAGAAAATGGAGGAGGTTTTATTTTAAGTGGCTGCAATCTCATTGGCAAGAGTTCTGCCAATCATTTGAAAATTGGCCGAGCAAAGCAAACTTATCGTGTTTTGATCTGAACCAGAATATGTCGGGCTGAGTTCATAAAACAGTGATCACTTGGAAGTAAACTTCAGCTTCAAGAATCATAGGGCAGGATTTTCTGGCTATGCTCACTCCAAGACCAGAAAATCCCGCCCCATGTCAATGGACCTTAGCATGGTCCAGTCCCTCTTACGATGATTCCTGTGGTGGACGGGGTGGGAAAATTCTGCCCATAGAATCATATAGTACAGAAAAGGCCCTTCAGCCCATTGAATCTGCACTGACAATATCTACCACTAAAGGCTCATGCTAATCCCATTTTCCTGCACTTATCCCATATTCTTCAATATTATAATATTTCAAACGCTCATCCAAATATTTTTTAAAGGTTGTAAGGCTTTTGGCCTCGACTGTCTTCCTAGGCAGTGCGTTCCAGATTCCCACAACTCTAAGTGAACACGTTTTTTTCTCAAATCCCCTCGGATTCTCCTACCCCTTGCATTAAAATTCATGATTGATCCCTCAACTGGGGGAACATCTGCTCCCTCCTGGATTATATCATATCCAGTAAAGGCATATCATGTTCATAACTTTTAAAACCCAATTGGAACCCCTCTGGAACTGAATCTGGGCCCAAAAAAGGGACAATAAATACTATAAAAGCTGACTGCCTTTCATCATCTGACTTGGTCTGTGGACTCACCTACTGCATACTGTTTCAAAAGGACACGTTCCAGAATAGACTGCCCATCTTTTGAAACCTTTCAAAGAAATATTTCCTGATTTGAGTGGGTTCTTCTGAAACCAGACTGTGATTATTTCCCAAGATGAATGTCGACAATCAATAATGCAAGTTGTGAATAATCAACTTAAGCCCAACACTGATCTTTGGAAGGGAGTTGTCAGAAACCAAATAGTAAGGCAGCCATGTTGGTCTCCCAATTTATATTTTTAAGTGTTGTCTACACAAATATACAACAACAATTGTGGCATCACCAGCAGCAGTAAGGGTAGCAATACTCTTTCTTATTTGGGACTTCTATATCATAAGGTCTCCAAGCCAATTCCCTTTCAAATCCAGCAAACTGGTAATAAGATTGTAAGTAAGTAACTCCATGACCTGCAGAAAGTCCATCTCTTTGAGGGAATCTTGCAGTAATTCTGATAAAGAAATTTTTAAGCTATTGAATTCACCTAACTATGCTTTAGGAATGAAAGACTTTTTCTTCATCAGCCAATCACATGAATTGCAAACTATTCTTATCATAAGATGTAAAAGTGCACTATTCTCTTTAACTTACGTCCTGTGTTTGTGCGTGAGAATTATGGCAGTTGCAGTTCAGATTCTAATATATTGTACAGCCTTGCTCATTGAAAATCAGATAATATGCATTTAATGAAGATGATCTGTTATAATGCACGTGAAACTAATGTGCTGCTGTGGGGCAGCAAGAATCTGTTGAGGTCACAGAGTCAGTTCTTAAATAAACAGTGGATGCAACATGGTGGCACAGTGGTTAGCACTGCTGCCTCAGAGCATCAGAGAACTGGGGTTGAATCCCAGCTGCAGTCACTGGCTGTGTGGTATTTACTCATTCTCTCTGTGAATTTCCTCTGGGTGCTCCAGTTTCCTCCCATAGTCCAAAGAGGTGCTGGTTAGATGCATTGGCCATGATAAGTTCTCCCTCAGTGTACACGAACAGGCATTGGAGTGGTGACTAGGGCATTTTCACAATAACTTTATTGCAGTGCTAATGTCAGTCTACTTGTGATACTAATAAATAAATGGATCTGTCATTTAGAATCCAATTGCTGTTTGAACTCTGTGAGAAGCTTTGATTTGTCACTTTTTTTTGAATTTGCTTGTCCATTGCCTATTGATTTCACTTTTCTACTCTATTATTCTCATCTGCTGGAGCATTTCACTGTACATGTTGCAAATTAAGAAGTCTCATAACACCACATTAAAGTCCAACAATGTTTATTTGGTAGCACAAACAACAAGCTTTCGAAGTGCTGCCCCTCCATCAGATGAGTGGGAGTTGTGTTCACAAAGGCATATAAAGACACAAACTTAATTTACAAGATAATGGTTGAAATGTGAGTCTTTACAGGGAATCAAGTTTTAAGGGTACAGACAATATGAGTGGAGAGAGGGTTAAGTGCAGGTTGAAGAGATGTGTATTGTCTCCAGCCAGGACAGTGAGATTTTGCAAGACCAGGCAAGTCGTGGGGGTTACAGATAGTGTGACATGAACCCAAGATCCCTGTTGATGCCATTCTCGTGTGTGTGGAACTTGGCTATCAGTCTCTGCTCAGTTATTCTGCATTGTCATGTGTCATGAAGGCCGCTTTGGAGATGGCTTACGCAAAGATCAGAGGCCGAATGCCCCTGACTGCTGAAGTATTTCCCCAATTGGAAGAGAGCACTCCTGCCTGGTGACTGTCAAGCGGTTTCCATTCATCTGTTGTTGTAGCGTCTGCATGGTCTTGCCAATGTACCATTCCTCGGGGCATCCTTTCCTGCGGAGCATCAGGTAGGCAATGTTGGCCGAATTGCAGGAGTATGTACCGTATACCTGGTGGATGGTGTTCTCATGTGAGATGATGACATCCGTTTCGATGCCATCTGGCATGTCTTGCAGAGGTTGCTGTGGCAGGGTTATGTGATGTTGTGATCGCTGTTCTGCTGAAGGCTTGGTAGTTTGCTGCGGAAAATGGTCTGTTTGAGGTTGTGCGGTTGTTTGAAGGTAAGAGGTGGGGGTGTGGGGTGACCTTGCTTTACTGTGTTCATCCCAGCCTAACATTGGCATCTCCACAACATATTGCAAATGACAGTCTTTGTCGTTCTTTAATTTTTGTTTTGTGTTTAATGTGGTGGTAAAGTTTGGCAATATGTGGGAAATAATCTACTTTCAAACCTAAACACCTCAAAAGTAACATATAACATTACATTTATTTTTGACATAAATACTTTTGAGTGGACAGTTATGGAGTTGGACACTTTAGGAACTTTCAAGAAGTTATTGGATAGGCACGTGGAGCAACCAGAATTATATTTAGTGGGATAGCTTGATCTTGGGATTGGACGTAGCTCACCACAACATTGAGGGCCGAAGGGCCTGTACTGTGCTGTTATGTTCTATGCAAGATATTTCAGTGTAGCAGCATCTCCAACAGCTGTAAAATGAAGGGCCATGAAATGACTCCTCTAAGGTTGGTATCCATTCAGCAGATTTGAATTTATTTACATAGTAAACTATACTGAGACAGAGTCTAAACCCCAAATGTCAGTAACCCTGACACTCTTACATTGTATAGACATACAGGGCTCCCTGATTGGACAAGCTTTTACTGCCTTAATCTGGGAGCTCATATTCTAAGGGGTCCAAATTGTGGATGTTGTGATGTTGTTAAAGTCATTGCAGGCCAGTTTATCAATTTTATAGTATTACTGCTCATTCTTCCTCAATAATGCTGCAAAATGTGTTGAGCAACTGATGAGAGCCTGGCCCAGAACCTTACGTTAAACCCCCCATCCCTCTGTCCCTGTGGTGGGAGTGTAAAATTGCTCGTATGGAATTTGTTCTGGGATTCCGCTTGCCTCCCTACATGCAATATTACGATGGGGTGGAAAGGTCCTCAGAGAGGCAGCCCACTCGTGACACTATTAAAGCCCTTTCAGGACCTTTCCTCACCCAATCTCAATCTTTAAGCTGGAGCGTGCTAATTGGATTTGAGCGCCAAACAGGACCCTAATCTTCTTCAGATTTGGGATGCCCTCCCATCCAGGACCTGGGAGCTCCATCTCTCCCTCGCCCCTCAGCATACCCCAACACAGAAATTGTAATGTCCCTTCTCTCTCTCCTGAGGGCATTCTGAACCCTTTCACCCTCTGGGACCCCAGATACTGACCTGAAGTGCAGTCCTGGGACTTGGACACAGGCACGGCACTGCAGTACCTCTTCTGGACACTGCAGTGCTGTAACTGGAGTGGGTAAAGAGCCATTGGCCAATCTGATTGGCCAACAGCTCTCTAAGGTGGAACTTCCATTTAAGAATGGCAGCAAGTCCCACTTGCTGCCAATCAATGCTCCATTCAGTATAAAATGGCAATGGACCTGTCAGAATCAGCAGAGACGTATTCTCTGCTGACTCTCGGGATGGCAAGTGGTTAGCACCCACCATTCTGAAAATTCAAAACCTGGATTTAACATCTCATCTAAAATTTCAGCACTCCCTCCGCAATGCACTTGAATAAGTGCTTCAATATGCACTTTGGTGTGGGGCTTGAAACATTTCAGAGCCGCATGTGTGGTTCAAACACAATTTGTGCTGCTGTTTCCCAAATTTTGTCTCAGTGTTGTTGCAGATTGTACTCTTGCAGCATTTATTGACATATAGTGGCAGAGAAAAGTCGCAAAATAAAATTGAAATTTCTTTCTCAGTCCTCTGCATCTGAAACTATGTGCAGTATTTTCCTGCTGTGTGACTTGCAAGCAAAAACCAAGTGATTAGTACAATTTTACAGTTGATAATGGAATGGAAGCCACCACAGTTAACTGCTCAATGCTAAATCCTTTGCACAATATCTAATTGAACCAAATAGGTGGGAATTTTGTATGGGCATGGGAAAAGGTTAAGGATTGTAGGAAGAAAAATTTAATTTGATAGTTTGTACTTGGGAAGGTGTTCAGCACCAGTATGAGGGTTGTGAATATACATAGCTTTAAATTAAGGGGTGATAGTTATAGGACGGATATCAGAGGTAGGTTCTTTACCCAAAGGGTGGTTCGGGAGTGGAATGCCCTGCCTGCAGCAGTTGTAGATGCGCCAAGTTTGGTGGCGTTTAAGAGGTTAGTTGATAAGTATATGGAAGAGAAGGGAATGGTTTAGTTTGGAGGGGCATTGCTTTTTATATTGGTCGGCGCAACATCGAAGGCCGAAGGGCCTGTTCTGTGCTGTAATGTTCTATGTTCTATAACATTTCTATTTCCAGCTCACACCATTGTAACGATATAAATAAATATAGTGGTTATAAATGTATTGTGGTTCATTGTGTAATCCAGGGATTCAGAGGACTTCCTGCCTTAGTAATTATTTATCAAAATTCGCTGGACTTTGTGGAAGTGCCAGAAGATTGGAAAACAGCTAATGTTATGCCACTATTTAAAAAAGGTAGCAGACAAAAGGCAGGGAATTATAGGCTGGATAGTTTGACGTCTGTAGTTGGAAAAATGCTAGAATCCGTAATCAAAGAAGAAATAACAAGGCACCTAGAAAAGAACGGTTTAGTCAAACAGATGCAACACAGATTCATTAAGGGGGAGTCATGTTTGATGAATTTATTGGATTTCTATGAGGATGTGACTAGTGCAGTGGACAGAGGGGCACTGGTAGATGTGGTGTTTTTAGATTTCCAAAAGGCATTTGATAAGGTGCCTCACAAAAGGTTGCTGCAGAAGGTTAGGGTGCATGGAGTTGGTGTTAGCGTGGATAGACGATTGGTTGTCTAATAGGAAGCAGAGAGTTGGAATCAATGGGTGCTATTCTGGTTGGCAGTTGGTGACTAGCGAAGTGCCGCAGGGATCGGTGCTGGGATTTCAACTGTTTATCATTTACATAGATGATCTGGAGGAGGGAGCTTAGTGTAGGGTAACGAAATTTGCTGATGACATTGAAGATGAGTGAAAAAGCAAATTGTGTGGAAGGTGTGGAAAATCTGCTGCAACTGTACAGGGTGCTGGTGAGGCTGCAGCTGGAGTACTGTGTGCAGTTTTGGTCACCACATTTGCGGAAGGGTACATTGGCCTCGGAGGGAGGGCAGAGAAGGTTACTAGGCTGATACCGGAGATGAGGGGGTTAGCCTATGAAGAGAGATTCTATAGACTGGGTCTGTACTCATTGGAGTTTAGAAGGCTGAGCGGGGGATCTTGTAGAGACATATAAGGTAATGAAGGGGATAGATAGGGTAGAGGTAGAGAGATTCTTCCCACTTAAAAAGGATAGCAGAACTAGAGGGCACAGCCTCAAAATAAGGGAGGGAGTGCGGTTTAGATTGGAGTTGAGGAAGAACTTCTTCACTTAAAGGGTGGTGAATCTCTGGAATTCTCTGCCCGTTGAAGTGGTGGAGGCTTCCTCGCTGAATATATTTAAGTCATGTGTAGATAGGTTTCTGATAGACAAGGGAATTAAGGGTTATGGAGAGGAAGCGAGAAAGTGGAACTGATCCACTTCAGATCAGCCATGATCTTATTGAATGGTGGGGCAGGCTCGAAGGGCTAGATGATCTACTCCTGCTCCTATTCCTTATATTCTTATGTTCTAATAAAGCACATGTCCCATTATAATTGCCCTATTTATCTGAAACCTGACAGTATTTATTTTTTTGATGCCTTGTTTTTCTAATAATTCATAATAGTTAAGTATTGTTCCTTGACATTTGATCACAGTGCCATTGCTGCAATCCCAAGATCAAGATTCTACACATTAGCATTGATCAGAAACTGAACTGGACCAGCCACATAAATATTGTGGCTACAAGAGCAAATCATAGGACTGGGAATTCTGTGGCAAGTAACTCATCTCTTGACTCCTCAAAGCCTGTCCACCATCTACAAGGCACACACCAGGAGTGTGATGGGAATACTCTCCACTTGCCTGGATGAGCTCCAATAACATTGAAGAAAATTGATACTATCCAGGACAAAGTAACTCACTTGATTGGCACCCCATCCACCACCTTAAACATTCTTCCCTCCATCACCAATGCACAAGGGCAGCAGTGTGCACCATCTACGAGATACTCTGCAGCAACTCAGATGTTTCTTTGGCAGCACCTTCCAAATTGTGACCTGTACCACCAAGAAGGACAAGGACAGCGGGTGGATGAGAACACAATTGGGAGCAAGTTCTGCTCCAAGACACACACCGTTGCTTCATTGTTGCTGAGTCACAATCATGCACTTCTCTTGCGAACAGCACAGTGGTGTTCATGTGACATGTGGACTGCAGCAATTTAAGAAGGCAGCTTACCATCGCTTTCTCAGCACTATTAGGGATGCCTAGCCAGCGAAGCCCACATCCCATGAATGCATATATATTTTTAAAAAGTTGAATTGTTTTTTATTATCATTTATGTGGAATATTGAATGACTGTGACAACAACTTATAATTACATAATATTGCTCCGAGTGCTTGACAAAAACGGAAAGAGAGTTGGGTGAAGCCATTGCAGAGAGGCAATGGAATGGTGGAAGCTTGGTCAAAGAGAAGGGTTTTGAAGTAGGAGAAGGGGAGAGAGTTGCAAAGCTGTTAAGAATGCTGGATCTAGATGTCTGAAGGCATGATCACAAATGGTGGGGTAAAGAGGAAGAGATGCACAAGCAACTAGAATCAGTAAAAAAATAGGTTTGAGGCTATGTATAACTGGATAAAATTACAGAAATGGAGAATGTGTCAGACCATAGAAAGAACTCTTTTAAATTACAGGCATAGGGGATCAGGGATGCTGTATTTCAGTGAGAGTAGGGTGATCAGTGAGCATGGTTGCCTTGAGATGGGATATAGGCAGCATTGCTTTGGATCGACTGATGTTTATAAAGTTGGTTAATAGGAGGGCTGCCAGGAAAGATTTTGAATAGTTGAGTGCAGAGTTAGCAGATGCACAGATAAAATCTCTCAATTTTCTGATGCAAAAGCTAATTGACAAAAAGAAATAATTAGACAACACATTATTTTGCAGGAATCATTACAGCACATTGTTTTGAATGTTAAGTACTCATTCCTTTCAGGAAACATTTTAAACAAAAGTAAATATCTGCTTCTAGTTCTGGATTAGTTTTGGTAAACTCAGTCCTCCTCAAAGCTATTAAAGTGGAAATGCTTTTCCCCATTTGAAGTGTACACTTACTGAACGCTAAGTATCAGGAATGGTTGAAAGGGCCTTTGCTCTATATTTTGGTTTATTTTAATGTGGTCGATCATTTTTGTGTTGATTTTGCAAAGTGTTGTTGAACAACTTGGATCACCCTCTATGGAACTATACTTTGTGTTGTTGCAGAGATTGCAGAATGAACTGCCTCTGACTCCAGAGCAATTGGAAGCTGTCTTTGACAGTCTGGATCAGGATAACAATGGCTACTTGACACCAGCAGAGTTCAGCATGGGATTTGGTATGTAATGCGAGCCCTCTTGTAAATTTTCAAAATAGTTTTGTGATGTAAACTAGCCATGACTTTCTATCTTCAGTGCTTTGGGTGTAAAGACTGGGTTCTAAGGACAGGATTTAATGCACATGGCAAGGGGCCTGAATGCTGAAACAGAGACTTGTGGCAGCCTCACTAACCTGACTTCTTGGAGCCCCGTCGAGATTGAGTGCCTAATTGGCAGTTGGGAACCTGCCACCAGCGCTCCCAGCTCCATGGGGGTCAGTTAATTGCTGGGCTGGATATCTTGCCCCTGAGAGCTGCCAGCCAATCAGAGGCTGGAGAGATCAGCACTGGTACAAAATTCGGGCAGGCCCTGAGAATAACCGCTAAATCCTCAGTTAGAGGCAGCGGGGGTCACAGGGATGGGATTTCTGGGCAGGAATGGGTGGTCGAAATTAATCATAGAATTCCTACAGTATACAAGGAGACCATTCGGCCCATTGAGTCTGCACTGACCACAACCTCACCCGTGCCCAATTCTCACAATGCCACATATTCAACTTGCTAATTCCCCTGAATTTAGCATGGTCAATCATCCTAACCTGTGGGACTGTGGGAGGAGCACCTAGAGGAAACCTACACAGAGATGGGGAGAACATGCAAACTCCACACAGACAGTGACCCGAGGCTGGAATTGAACCTAGTAGTCTGGTGCTGTGAGGCAGCAGTGATAATCACTGTGCCTCCATGCTGCCTCCACCCACTGGGCAGTGGCAGGTGGTTTTCAACAGTTGCTCCCTTCCTAATGCTGGGTTCCTCAATTGAAAACTGAATAGCTGAGAACTCCTTGCTACCAGACTGCAGGCAAAGCCACAAGGATTTGCTGGGTGGTCTCCTTAACATGTTGAGTCCACTGCTTGCCACTGCCAGCTGTTAAGTGGCAACTTAAGGGCCTCTGAGTGGGGCATCTGCCCTGCACCCTTCTCATCTTGAGCTTGATGTAGGGGAGATGGGCAGATGGCAAGATCCCCATCCTACATTCTCCTGCCTCCGGAAGGGCATTCCTTCGTAGATCTTTGGAATCAAGAGGGTTGGAATGGATTTTAATAAATCCAGTTGCTATAATAGACAATGTTGGCTACTGGCCACACTTTCAATGCCAAAAGTGTCATCACAGTAAGAGGTCTGACAACACCAATTTTAAATCCAACCAATTTATTTGATAGTAAACTTGCAAGCTTTCGGCCTTTGTAGCCTTCCTCAGCAAGTGAGGTGTTCTGGTCAACACCTCACTCGCCTGAGGAAGGCTACAAAGGCCAAAAGCTTGCAAGTTTACTATCAAATAAATCAATTGGATTTAAAATTGGTGTTGTCAGACCTCTTACTGAGTTTACCCCAGTCCAACGCCAGCATCTCTACATCAAAAGTGTCATCAGCCAGTGAGAGTAGGAGAAATTTCTTTCTGTGGTGAAGTGTGGTAGAGATAGACAACAATGTTTCTTCTGAGGGAAAAGTGGGTAAGTATTTGAAAGGCTGTGCTGATTGGCCAGAGAAATTAGTTTTTGGTTCCTTTAGCAAAAACACAGTGCAGCCACAATAGTCTGATTCTGTGCAGAAAATACTTGGTGGCCTTTCACTCCAAAATGCAGGAAGTCCTCCTACAGAGAGCTGACAAGTTCAACATTTGCTCAAAAATTGAAATGAAAGCATCCTGAAAGCAGAGGAAGATTGGAGTTTTTAAAAGCCCAAATAATATTGGGCTAGATATAGGAAGTTATATCCGCTAAGCCTCATTGTACCATAATAAATTATTGTAGGAAGTTTATTGCATTTAAATGGATAGAATTGGATGAATAAACCAGCAGTCACTATACCTTTTGTCTCTTCTATACAAAAAGCAGACGCACTCTCCCTCTAAGTGAAAACAAAAGTAATATGGGTAGAACTACTTAACTACAAATCAATTCTTCTTATAATTGGAATGATCCTTTCAACTCCCACACAGGTTATAATTATGCGTTCTGTGTGGAAATAGCAGGCATATTTTGAATAGGGCATGTTACGTAAAGATAGCCTCACTGATGCTGGAAACCATTGGCAACACTGGCAGTTCTGAATTCACCCTAATTTTCCTTTTATGTCCCTGTTGTCACTCAGAATGGATTCAAAATTAATTAGTTGTGAAATTAGTGCACATGTTAAATCTTCATTAGCCCTCTGCCGTAATTGGAATAGATTGTTGATGACTGCGATCCTTTCATCTCTTGTTTTGAAGAAGAAATGAAATATAAAATAAAGTAGGTTGCTATGATCTCCATGGAGATAGATTTTTTTTAAAGAGGTGACTTTCCCAATGACCGTCGGAAGTAACTGGAAGGACACAATTCACTTTTTGAGACATCTGCTGTAATGAACAAACTAAAATCAGCATTGATCAAACCTTAGTTAATAGGCAACCAATATGCCAATCAAAGTAAAGGAACTTTTGCATTAACTAATTAATACAATCAGCAGCTTACAGATCTTTTCTGTGCCCAGCGCTGAGGCAGATGTGTAGCATCATGAAAACAAGTTCTAGACTTGCTCCCACTTGCCAACAGGCTCAATTCTACCTGCTGTACTAGGGCAAAACTTTGAGTGGCTTTTGAAAATTCTCTCACTTAGCCTAAGTTTTCCAGAATTGACATTCATTAGACCACCTCAGCATGTCCTTGTTCCTTAAATCTCCAGAAGTGTCTTTTGTTCTGTGTATTCTTTTTGAAGAGAAAACCAGCGCTCACAAGCATCCTGCTTGGTTGCTAACACTAAAACAGCCCTCTTCTGCTCTTCACAACAATAACTGTTTAGTTCTTGCATACTCTGTTCCTTGGTCTATCTCACTCTATTCACAAAGCAGTTGTCCTCTTTGTGTGAGATATTTGTCAAGGTGTGAAAACTGTCACTTGATTTTCAGAAGCTTTCTGTTAAAGTTTCTTCTCCATGATAAACAGTTCATTGACTTGTTTCCATTCAAAAGTGTGTGGTATAACTTTACCATCCCACTCATTCAGAATCAAGGAATTAAAAAGTTATTCTTTCTCGATAGTGTAGTGATTAGCACTGCTGCCTCATAGTGCCAGGGACCCAGGTTCAATTCTAGCCTTCAGTGACTATTTATGTAGAGTTTGCACAATCTCCTTTGTCTGCGTGGGTTTCCTCTGAGTGCTTTTGTTTTCCTCCCACAGTCCAAAGATGTACAGGTTAGACGGATTGGCTACGTTAAATTGCCCTTTCGTGTCCAAAGATGTGAAGGTTAGATAGCTGAGTAGGATAAATGAGGGGGGGTTTACAGATATAGGATGGGAAGCCTGGTTTGTTAGATAGTTGGTGCAGACTCGATGGGCTAAATGGCCTCCTTCTGCACTGAAGTGATTCTATTCTATAAATATTCTGTCTCATGTTCAATCAAAGTAGACATTCTAAAACCTAGCTGTCTTGTAAAGCCAGCATTTATAACAAAATGAAAAGTTTATGATGCATTTGGATGTTTAGAAAAACTTTCTTTATCTCTCTGCCTCTGCTGAAAGCTTGATGAAAAATCTAGGGCTTGATTTTTAGCTCCTGTTGAGGTGCAAATTGGATAGAGGCAGGCACTAAAATATATCACTGCTGGCCTGGATACAGGTTCCTTGCTTCCACCTAGAGTGTTATTCCCATTCACTAAGGGCCATTTGAGGTAATTAAAGGAGGTTAATTGAGATTTTCTAGTTGGCCTCGGGGTTCCACAAATGGTGGGGACCAATTCAGCTGCCTTCCAGCAGCAGAGGGGGCAAGCCCAATGTCCCCTCCCTCCCCATCTATCTTCCTGGTGCAGTTGCAGGCCATCCTTTCAGGAGACAACCTCACCCTCGTGGTAGCCTGACTGCCAATGCATTTTTAGCTTAAACACATATAAGCTGCCCTGTTTATCTAACTAGCAGGAACCCAAGGGGCTTCACTTGTCTAAGTTTGAGTTCTTAATCTATTGATGAGTAGCTTGTAAGAGTATTTCTTGGATATACAGGTCAATTCATAGGCGTCGAGGTATCGCCAGCAACAGAGAGGCTAGAAAACTCACAGCTTGAGGAAACATTCGAGTCCGGCTGGTCTGATGACCTGGATATCATAGATGATGAGGAAGAGAAGCGATTTTGTTTCATGATGCAGCACCTTGGTGCTTCACAGATCTTTGAGGAGTAAGTATTTTACAATTCTGGTTCAGTCATTCGTTTTGTATCTTGCATTCAATGATGTCCAGAGTCAAACTCTTAATGAGTGTAGCAAACCACAAGAATATCTTTGCACTACGTTTTATTCTGCTTTGGCTGAACATTTCTGTAGTGCCAGTATTGTTGTTTTTAATTAAAATTCCCACCATGCTTCATGAACTGTCAAAAAGCTCCATTCCTTATCCCTTTGAGAAACTGTGGGCTGGAATTTTATACACACCAAACCATCACCACCCTCTCCCACCACGATCTCCCCCAACACCCCCACCACTACCGCCCGCCATGAGAATTGGAGTGGGTGAGGGGTGGACCATAGCTAGGTCCATAGAATGTACTATTGATATATAGTGAAAAGTATTGCTTTATGTGTGCTCTACAAACAAAGCATACCATTCATAGAGTATATAAGGGGAAAGAAAAGGAGAGAGTGCATAATATAGTGATACAGTTATAGATAGGCTGTAGAGAAAGATCAACTTAATATATAATAGGCCCATTCAAAAATCTGATAGCAGCAAAGAAGAAGCTGTACTTGAATCGGTTGGTATGTGGCCTCAGACTTTTGAATCTTTTTCTCACCGAGAAACGATTAGATAGACTGGGGTTGTTTTCCCTTGAAAGACGTCGGCTTAGAGGGGATCTCATAGAGGTGTATAAGATTATAAAGGGTATAGATAGAGTAAATGGAGGGAAACTTTTTCCACCTTTAGAAATGGATAGGACGAGAGGTCATGGCCATAGGGTGAGGGGGGCTATGTATAGGAAGAATATTAGAGGGCAGTTTTTCACACAAAGGGTAGTGGGGGTGTGGAATGCACTGCCGAGTAAGGTGGTGGGAGCAGGCACGCTGGGGCTGTTGAAGGGTCTCTTGGACAGCCACATGAGCGGTATGCAGATAGAGGGATATATTAGGACTGTTTAACTACGGCTTTTTTCCACAGGTAATTCGGTCCATAATTTGAGCACGCATTCGGCAGGTGGTGCAGGTACAGCTCTTGGATGTTGATTCATGGGTTGCCTGGTACCTCATGTCGTATATGAGTGCTTTATGTGGACCACCTGAAGGGCACCATGACAGCTCAGAGACTATCGATGTGGCTGTGCAGACACTTGGAATTGGGCCGGTGTCTGCGGGAGTTTGCGCGTTCTCCCCGTGGTTGCGGGGGTTTTCTCCGGGCACTCCGGTTTCCTCCCACAACCCAAAAATTCGCTCTTAGGCTGATTGGGTAACAAATTGTCCCTATGGTGAAAAGTTTCCATATTAGGAATAATATATATATTATTATATAGGAATATTAAAATAGGATAATGTATTTGCTACTATTTGGTATGACGGCGGCGCGGGCTCATTGGGCCGAAGGGCCTGTTTCCCGTGCTGTGTTGCTTAATAATAAAATTAATAATTAATAAAAGATTGAAGAAAATATGTCAGGGGTGCATAGAGTCCTTGATTATGCTGGCTGTTTTTCTGAGGCAGCAGGAAGTGTAGGTAGAGTCAATGGATGGGAGGCTGGTTTGCGTAGGATTGCATGTCCTTCACTATCCTTCCTGAAGTCGATGCCTATCTTTATTTTATTGACACTGAGAGAGATTATTGTCATTGCACCAGATTCTCTATCTCTTTCCTGTACTCCGTCTCATTATTGTTTGAGACCCTGGAAGATATCTTGTGTGTAGGTGTTGGATGATAATCAAATTGGGTTTCATTGGGTAACTTTCAGAGTCAGACAATTATGCTGACGTTTCTTACCTTTTGACTTCTGGTACAAGAGATACCAAAGGGATTATACGAAATGGGATTTGAACATCGCTGGCAAGGTTATCATTTGTTGTCCCTCCCTAATTGCCCTTGAATTGAGTGACTTCTTAACTTAACTTCTTAAGTTAACTTCATTTCAGAGGACAGTTAAGAATCAATCACATTGCAGAGCATCTGGAATCACAGATGGACCTGACCATGTAAGGATGGCAGATTTAAATTTTTATAGTTTATTTATTAGTGTCACAAATAGGCTGACATTAACATTGCAATGGAGTTACTGTGAAAGTCCCCCAGTCGCCACACTCCACACGCGTTCAGGTACACTGAGGGAGAATTTAGAATGGCCAATGCACCTAGCAGCATGATTTTGGATTGTGGGAGGCAACTGGAACACCCACAGGAAATCCACGCAGACACCGGAAGGACTTGAAGATTCTGCACAATCACCGAAGCTAGGAATTAAACTCAGGTCCCTGGCATTGTGAGGCAGCAATGTGAATCACTATGCCACTGTGCCAATTTCCTTCCCTAAACGGCATTAGTGAACCAGATAGGTTTTTTATGACAATCAATGATCACTTCATTGCACCATTATTGAGACTAGCTTTCAATTCCAGATATTTGAAGTAATTAAATTTAATTTCCATCTACTGCCATGATAGGATTTGATCCCGTTTTCCAAGAATACTGGACTAGTAATCCAGACTAATGAGATCATTACTATGCCACCATCCCCCCACCAACTTTACTCCCAACAATTGGTGCTTTCAGGACATGAGGAAAGTGGGAACTGAAGGAATAAGCCCTTATGGTTTTGTTAGAAAGATTAATATACCAGCATGTATTAGAGAGACAGAGAGAGATGAACTCTTGTACAGATTGAAAGAGACAAAGATGTAATCAGAAATCTAACTTGGAATTTACTTGGCTTTTTAATGATCTCCTGTAAAATTGGATCCAGGACTGTAAATATTAACAAAAGTCAGCAGAACATATCCTGTGTATGATATAACTATTTCTAGTTTGGTTTGGTATAAGTAGCAGTCATAAAAAATTGATTCAACTTTGACCACTGTTCATCTTTTGGTCACAAGGCGTCACAACAAAAGCAGTAGAGCAGTACTCTATTCAATGGACAAGTTAACAATTTATACATTTGGTGATGTGATAAAAGCAGCAATGAAAGGCTGGCCATTAGATCTTGCAAAATATACAGTTAGATTAAGAGGGAAATGAGTGTGATCAGTTTGGAGTTATTTAAAGTTAAGATAAATAACTCAGTGATGTGGGGAAGCAAAGCACATTGATAATTTTGTATGACAAGGTAAAGAAAAGCTGCACCCATTTGAAATTAGTGAGCCTGATCAGCCAGTGTCCTCTCTGCTCACATGGTGTGATTTGGGCCTGGCCTTGTATGACCAAATGTTTGCTCCAACTACCTTCAAAGATTGCACATGTGTAAAAGAAATAAGTTCAGATCAGGGAAAGTTGTTGTTCGACCGGTGGGATACCTATCCATACAGTTTAACATTTGGGCAACATAGCACATCCGAAACATAATGTGGTCCAACTATTTAACATGTTGACCAGCTGATGGAATATCTATGGCTTAGAACACTGACATAATCCATTCATATGATTGCATTGGAGTGATCCAATTACCTGCTGTTCATATTGGATATGATTGGGTAAAGTCTTCCTTTTCTTCCCTTCCAGCCAATGTGAAGTGAGGGAGTTATGGACCAGATTAAGGAGAGACAAGCCTGAGCTGCTGGCTAACTTTGAACAGTTTTTATTGAAAGTTTCGACGCACATCCAGGAAGTGCAGCATGACAAAGAAACTATGGAACAAGCATTGAAGCGGTAATCCATTGCAATCTTTAGTAAGCTTGGACTGCGCCTTGCATTCAAAGGTTGCAGAAATTGACTTGATTCCTGATGATTATCCAGTAATCCCCACTGAAAAATGTTTATTTACAGATTTCAGGTGAAGCCAGAAACTGAGTTAGGCCATAATATCTTCTACACTCATAGTGAATAGGTCAGCACTAACTGGCTAGGTTGGCAAAGGAAGTATGTATACTTGGGTCTTATATTCTTGACAGAAGGAGAGAAAATAGCAAGAAGAAAATCAAAATGTCATGCAAAGGTGTCAGAAATGAAATTTTAAGCTTTCTGTTTGATTGTTTGATTCTTTTTGCTTTCCCGCTATTAAATTAAAATGCTATTTTTCTTTATTCGTCACTGTTTCCATGTTAAATTAAGAAAAGGTTATTTCAAGATGATTTATTTTGTTCAGTATCTGTCTGTTTCTGCAAGTAGTGTGAAAGTGTGCAGAGAGTTTCTACTTTCTAGTCTGAAGTTCCTTTCTTTCCCTTAAATCCAGGAGGGAGTGTGACCACGACCGAGAGGTCCGATATCTGTATGAAGAAATGGAGCAACAGATTAAAAGAGAGAAAGAGAAGCTGTTGAGTCAGGTAACTGTTGAGTTGTTTTGGAGGCACCAATAATTCAATTATATTCCATTTCTGCTAAACAGTTTTTAATATTAAAAAATTTATTTTTTTTTATTTGATAGTAAACCCATAAGTTTTCGGAAACACCTTTCCTGTAATCTGTAATAATCTGTAATAATCTGTAACCCCCATGATTTACCTGAAATTGCACCATCTCACTTACTATCCTGTCTGGAGACAATACACATCTCTTTAGCCTATGCTTAATGCTATCTCCACTCACATTGTTTGCACCTTTAAGACTTGAATAGCGGGTTAGCTGTAAAGACTTGCATCCAAATCAGTATTCTGTAAACTGCGTGAGCCTTTATATGCCCTTTCCTGATCAGAACTTTCCACTCACCTGATGAACAGCACTCTGAAAGCTTGTGGGTTTACTATCAAATAAACTTGTTGGACTTCAACGTTGTGTTGTGAGACTTCTTACTATTTGTACTAGAAACAGAGGGAACGGTCATCCTGGAACCTAACTGGCCACGAGCAGAGACAAATGATGCATTTTACAGCAGATGAACCAGGGTGAGGGTGGCCAGATGTCATAGAGCCATAGAGGTTTACAGCATGGAAATAGGCCTTGTGGACTACCTTGTCTATGCTACCCTATTTTCACTACTGGTCCAGTTTGGCCACATCCCTCTATACCCATCTTAGCTATGTAGCTGTTTAAATACTTTTTAAAAGACAAAACTATACAAAATTATCTATTACTGCCTCCGACAGCTCGTTCCAGACACTCACCATCCTTTGGGTGAAGGAATTGCCCCTCTGGATCCTTTTGTATCTCTCCCCTCTCACCTTAAACCTATGCCCTCCAGCTTTAGACTCTGCTATAGATGTTGACTATCTAGATTATCTATGGCCCTCATTATTTTACAGATCTAGATGTCTGTGTATTTCATGAGCAGTCCCAGATGAGATACTGCATCCCTGGGCAAACAACTTTTCTGGAAGAGACCCCATTTAATGGAACTCAGCCCCAGACAAATACAATTAGTGACTACACGGGTTCAAATTGGAAAACCACATGGTCCCAATCTGCCCTGGGGTTAGTCAATAAAGTGGCTGGGGCCATGTGGTAGGGAGTGCTCGGATTGACAGGAAATGCCAATCACCCTTCAAGCAGAAGAAGGGTGGACTCACAAAGGCACTTCAGTTTATGGAGGGGGTCAAGTCCCTGGATCGTGACCAGGTCTTGCATATATTTCCTGTGAAATTTGTTTGAAGAGAAAGCAGCCCCAGAGCAAAATTGGCCAAGTACTGTTGTTGCTAGTAAGAGGATTGATGGGCAGTGAGTAGAATGAGGCAATGTGATGTCCCAGGAACTGGAGTAGATGTGAAGGTCTCAGGAACAGCATGCTCAATGGTCTTGAGTAATGTGGGCAAATGGGCTGTGCTGCTATATTTGATTTTAAAAAATGGTTACTCTGAGGAAGGACAGAGTATTTTATGCTCTGTTTTGCTGCAGGATGCTAAAAAAATGGCTAACTAGTACACTGCAACATTTTAATTGACTTGTTCTTGCAATACATCCCTGCAGGATATATGGAAACACAGCGATCGAAACCATCAGCTGCAGAGAGAACTGAAGAGTAAGGAGCAGGACTTAGAAAATATCATTCTCAAGCAGAAGAAGGTATGATGTAGCTTATGTGAAGACTGACAGGTCTTTTCAACATATTGGTTAACAATGGAATGTTTTTTGATAATTTTTCCATAGAAAATATTTTGCAGGAGGGGGAGAAATAGACTTCCATTTAAGAAGTTTAAAATATAGCCTGTGTGATTGCCAACCCATCCAGAAACATTCAATTTCTCCACCACCAATGAAAAGTGGCAGCAGTGTGTACAGAATATTGAAGGGCCTGGATATGGTGGACGTGGAGAAGATGTTTCCATCAGTGGGAGAGACTAGGATCTAAGGGCATAGTCCAAGAGTAAAGGGGTGACCATGTAGAACCGAGATGAGGAGGCATTTCTTCAACCAGATGGTGGTGAATCTGTAGAATTCATTACCATAGAAGGCTGTGGAGGCCTTGAGTGTACTTAAAATGGAGATAGACAGGTTCTTGATTGGTAAGGGGATCAGACGTTACGGAGAAAAGGTGGCAGAATGGTGTTGAGAAACACACCAGTCATGATTGAGTGGTGGAACAGACTTGATGGGCCAAATAGCCTAATTCTGCTCCTATATCCTATGGTTTTCCAATATGCACTGTGGGAACACACCAAGGTACTTTGGGCATTGCTTCCCAAACCCATGATCAGTACTATCTAGAAGGACAAGGGAAGCAGATGTTTGGGAACACCACCATCTGGAGGTTCCTCTCCAAGCCACTCACCATCCTTACTTGGAAATATATGCTTTAAAGTTTATTTATTAGTGTCACATGTAGGTTCACGTTAACACTGTAATAAAGTTACTGTGAAAATCCGCTAGTCATCACACTCTGGCTCCTGTTCGGGTACACTGAAAATGAATTTAACGTGGCCAATCCACTTAATTGGTATGTTTTTCGTACTGTGGGAGGAAACCCACACAAAGGGAGAATGTGCAGACTCTGCACAGATAGTGCCCTAAGCTGGGAATCGAACCTGGTGCATGTGGTACCAGTGCTAACCACTGTGCTACCTATGTTGTTATTCTTTCATTGTTGCTAGGTTAAATCTTGGAACTCCTTTCCTAACAGAACTGTAGCTGTACCTACATTTCAGCAGCTGTAGAGGTTCAAGAAGGCAGCTCACCACTACCTTCTGAAAGGCAATGACTGTTGGGCAATAGGTACTAGCCTAGCCACATCCTGCAAATGAATATTAAAAAAAAATTCATTCACAAATGTTTCATCTGAACAATTGTACTTAGTTGAAAGATAGCTATAATGTAAATTGTTTCAAATGTTAAAGTTGTTCCACAACATCCCATCAGAAGTGGGATGTTTGCTGAAGATTAAATGTTAATCATCAATTGTAAGTCCATAGATATTGAAGTAGTCCATGTCCATATGCAGCAAGACCTGCACAACATTCATGATTGTGGTGATATCGTTTGCACCACAAGTGTCAGGCAAAGTGTCATTTCCAACAAGAGTCAATCTATTCATCTCCCTTAATATTATCACCTCTGAAGCCTGCTGTATCAATTTCTTGGGGGTCATCATTGACCAGAGATTGACTATCCAGGCCATATAAATACTGTGGCTACAAGAGTAGGTCAGATGCTGGGAATTCTGCAGAGAATAGCTCACTTTCTGGTTCGCCAAAATCCACCATCTACAAGGTTCAAATCAGGAGTGTGATAGAATACTCTCTATTTGCTTGGATGAGTGCAGTACCAACAATACTTGAGAACACCATCTATAAGATGCACTGTAGCAACTCATCAAAGTTCCTTAGAGAACCTGTGACCACTCCTATCTAGAAGGACAAGGGCAGCAGATATGTGGGAATGCCAACACTGTGTCAAGTTCCTCTCCAAATCACTCACTGTCCCAATCAGAAAATATATCACCATTCCTCACTGTTACTGACTCAATCCTGGAACTCCCTTCCTAACAATAATGTGGATGTACCTACACCACAGTTGTTCAGAATGGCAACTCGACAGAACCTTCTCAAGGGCATTTATATATTGACAACAGATCTTGCCTTAGCCAATAACATCAACACCATGTGAAAGCAATTTAAAAAGAGAGTGTAGCTTTGTTTAAATCAAACAAGATGGTTATATAATAAAATTTTGGCTTTGCTTCATTAGATGTTTTTTTCTGTCTACCTTCTACATGTTTATATGTAGGGGCATGACTGAAAGACATCCTATTCAGTTGTGACTGCAAAGCAATTGTATTATTATTGTAAAATTAGATATTGGGTAATATGGATATACTTTGAAACAGGAAAGAGACTGCTTTTCTGGAGTTGATCAGCACTGCTATAGCAGACAGAATGGCAAAAGCAAGATCTGAATAGTGATTTTGTTGTGAGAAGGTCACCTGGGAATACTCAATTTTCTTTCTTTTTTGGGCAATGCTCAATACCACTGCTACCAGTCAGTGAGCTAAGCCTAAAGGTCTGTAGGTGTAAGACCTAGTTGATAAATCTAATGTTTCTGTGTGATGGAGGGAGGGTGCAGCAGCAATGGAGCATCAATTGCTTGAGGCCGGATTCGGAAAATAATATTGTGTTCAGGTAAATATAATAAATTTTAACTATTCTTGAAAAACAATATTCCTCTGTGGATGGGCTTTTATTCTTCTGTGGTAGCAAGTATTTCAGTCTTTCCTTCCCCCTTTGGAGACGGTTGAATACTCCTTTCCTTAACCCCTTAACAGATTTGGACAATCCTTAAATATGAATAAGGCCTCTCACCTGTACTTGAAACAAGTGCTATCTACAAAATGTAAGGTAAAATGTGCATGCAGCAGTAAGGGAAATTCAAACCAAATTGTTTTAATAAAGATATGGTTTAACAAATATTTTCTCGGAGTGGAGAAAATAGGATGGAGAGGGAGAGCCTTTTTTCAAATTCATTTTTAAAGATGTTGCTGGCTGGGCCAGCATTTATTGCTCATCTCTCACCATTTCAGAGGACATTTGAGTCATGGGTTTGGAGTCACATGTAGGCCAGACTAGGTAAGGAGAGTAGATTTCCTTCTTGAAAAGGACATTAATGAACCAGATGGGTTTTTCTGACAATTGACAATGGTTTCACGGTCATCATTAGATTGTTAGTTCCAGATTTTCTTTATTGAATTCAAATTTCATCATTTGCTGTGGTGGGATTTGAACCCAGGTCCCAGATCATTATGTTGGATCTCTGGATTGCTAGTCCAGTGATAATTTCACTGTGCCCCTGCCTCTCCCTTGGTGGGATGCTTTTTCGGAGAGTTGGTGCAGACTCGATAGGCTGAATGGCCTCTTTCTGTCCTATAAGAATTCCTTCCGCTTGAACATCTTAAATCACTGTAAACCCTTACCAAGCATATAGAAAAGCAAGATAGCCATCTGTCCAAAACTTAGTGTACTTACATGTACTGAGAAATTGTGAAGGTGGCTTCATGCCTTCCAGGATTTCCAATAAAGCACTATTTCCTTAATCTTCCTAAGGCATTTATCTTACCGTGTTTTAGTTTATGGTTCTCTTTCTGCTGAATGCAACATGTTTTACAGCTGTGCCTTTGTTTCAGATGGTTGAAGTGAGAGGCCCCATTCATACATGTTTTATGCCACAGTGCTTCTTCTCATTTATTCGTTCCTAAACCATCCAAGGATGTAAACAATCCTGATTCATGGGCTCATGCCAACCCTGCTGTGATAAAAGCCTGTGTTTTCAGCACTTTTCTTATCAGTGGTTCCAAGAAGGGCTTTTTGAGAACTTGATTCAAACAAATCCCTTCCATATTATAGGCCCCCTCTCTTTAAAAATGAAAACAATGTAAAAATATCTCAATATTTTTACAGAAACCTGGCCTTCCACCCTCTGCAATGGGCATGCCACTGCTAATATCTCCTAGGCTGCTGTTATTCACAGTAACTTATGTGGAGACATCAGTAATGTAATAATTTAAAAAGGAATGGATGCTGTTATATACTTGGATGGTCCTCACATATCAAACCAATAGATTGGTATCTAGGACTGCCAAAGATGGTGATGCAAATAAGTGAATAAAACCCTATGTTTGATACATATGGAATAAAATGTATTCCTTTATGGAAATAACTCAATCTAAACAACTACAAAAACTGGCAACGCATTTACTTTCCAAGTTCATTGAGGTCTGAGGGAATAACAATTTGATTTTAAAATTATTCAAGCCCCCAATGATGCACTTTGTGAATACAGTTAATAATATCCTTCTACAGAATTCAAAGTCTTGGGTTTAATAACTTTGCTCTATATAGGAAATGTACTTCCTAAACCTCTTCACCTCTCTAATCCTCTCTCCCGCTTTAAGCGTACTCCTTAAACCTTTCCACCTCTCCAATTCTCTCTCCTGCTTTAAGTGTACTTCCTAAACCTCTCTAATCCTCTCCCTGCTTTAAGACAATTCTTAAAAACCTACCTCTTTGATCTTTGGGTCATTTTTCCTGAATATTTCTTCTGGCTTGATGTCAAAATATTGTTTGTTTATCAATCCTATGAAGCATTTTAAGATGTTTTACAATACATAAATGCAAGTTGCTGTTAAATGAATTGATCTCAGTTAATGTGATCTCAGGGAAGGGAGAGGGAAATCCACTCAAAGCTCCAATTAAATAAATAGAGCTAGGATTTTAACTCCACTGTCACTTTTCTTAGGAATTTGCTGTATTTCCAGCACTTTCTCTTTTTTTTCAGATCTCCAGCAACCTCAATACTTTGCTTTTATTCCAATGAATGCAGTTTGGTTTAGATCGAGTTGGCTTGTAGTCTGTCGTGCCATCTCAAGGTCTAAAAGGGCTTGCTATACCCAGTATTTAGACTCATATAGGGAAAACTGGTCATTTGTGAAAGACATCGGAGAGCAACTGACATCTCATATACCCTCCAACATCTTCCAATTATAAAGTATAAAGTTGTGGGGGAAGAAAGAATAATATCCCTGTTAGCTGCATGAAGTTAGGAAGATATGATCCCTTAAATTGCCAGTTTTAAGCCATAGAATCCCTATACTGCAGAAGGAGACCAATTGGCCCATTAGGTCTGCACCATTCTCCGAAAGAGCATCTTACCCAGCCCCACTCCCTTGTCCGATACTCATAGCCCCGTGCATTTACCATGGCTAATCCGTCTAACTTGCACATTTTTGAGACTAAGAGCAATTTTAACATGTCCAATCCACCTAACCTGCACATCTTTGGATCGTGAGAGGAAACCAGAGCACCCTGAGGAAACCCACACAGACATGGAGAGAATGTGCAACATCCACCCAGTCACCCAAGGCCAGAACTGAACCCAGGTCCCTGCACTGTGAGGCAGCAGTGCTAAAGCTTCTCAGAATGAGGGTACTGTGAAACAATCAGAAAAGATGCTGTAGATTGAAGAAGCAATTAGCTATGAAGCAGCCTCGTGTGAGATCAAAAGCGAGATGGAAAAGTCCTTAACAGAAACAAATACTTAGAAATCAAAAACTGAAGTGGTACTTGGCAAATATTTAATTTGCAGCAAATCGCATCTAACTACTTTTTAAGTCTATAAAGTTGTTTACTTAGAAATTTCCTTGTATTTGTAGGAGGAATAATAAAGCTGAACTGTTGAATGGTGTGACATTTGTGAGACAATGGAGATGTGCATTCATATTCCAAATGCATACTTCATTGTGTTCTTTAAAGGGCACTCCTGCTAGTCAAGTTTTAATGAGGCAAGTTACTGACTGGCTTAAATTGGGTAGCTTTTGAAAATTGGCATTGGCTATGTGATTACTCCATGCCTATTCAATATAATACAAGCGGCAGGCACATTCTGTTGCCTGCTCGTTGTAATAATAGTCGAGTGTAGCAGCAATTATCATGCTATTCATTAGCTGCACCCATCAACAAAGGGCCCAATATTGCTACTTGCTAGCATTACTTAAAGCTACCTTGTTATACTTAAAGCTGGCCTGCGCCTTTTAAAAGAAAGGTGCATTGCAACTTGTGACAGCAATGAAATTACACGTACCTGGACTGTAAAACAAACAGCCATCTCTGAGCGTGGGAGAGTGCATGCATCAAGAAGTTGTCGCAAAAGGTTTAACCCCCAGGACTTGCGTATAGTGCTGCAAGCAGTGCAATGCTTTGCCACGAGGGTCAACGTCAATGAATGCCACATCTTACCAACTCCACCACTAGCCTAATATCCTCAACTCTTATAACTCATTTATCTACATCAATCATCACTTGTATGCAACATGCACAGCTTCAATATGTGATACTGTTTTCAAATTCTACAGCTTGGTCAACCATGACAGTCACTTGACTAAATGTACTGCACAGCATTCACTGACACACTTCCCTCTCTTTAGCAGGGCCAAATAGTTTTGAAGTGTCTTGATGAGTTGCTACACTTCTGCTATTATGCACTGATGATGCATGGAGTGAACCTTTAATCTGGTTAATTGCTGATTTGTTCTGGTTGGTGTCGAGCTTCTGAAGTGTTGTTGCAGCTGCATTATCCAGGCAAGTGGAGAATATTCCATCACACTCTCATCTTGTGTCTTGTAGATGGTGGGACAGGCTTTGTGTGACCATCCAAAACTCTGCTCCTTATAACTCACATAATGTCGCATTCACCTGTCACACTGTGCTTGCTAACCTGGTTAGGTGCATTGGCCATGCCAAATTTTCCCTCAGTTTTCTTGACTAGGCGCCGGAGTGTGGCAGCTAGGGGATTTTCACAGTGACTTAATTGCAGTGTTAATGTAAGCCTACTTGTGACACTAATAAATTAAGTTTAAAAAAAAAGGTGTATGGCCTCCAACGGTTATAATTGATACGTGGGTCCAGCAGGGTCAGTATTTGATTGCTGATCCCTCAGTGGTAGGTTAACTCTGTATAGATCAGCAAGGGAGAAATCAACAGTAAGGAACAAGAGAAGTTGGGTAGGGAAATAGGAGAGGAAAAGCCACTAAATAAAAAAATGGATGCTATGACATTGCATCAGTGGACCTTGTCTGACTGGCTGGCTGTGTTTACAGTTGGAACAACAGCTTGAGGAGTTTAACTATGAACACACAGAAACTAGGATTGAGAATGAAAAGTTGAGGCAGATGAATGAAGACCTGCAGGAGCAGCTGGATCGGACCAAGCAGGACTTGGAGACTACACGATTCAACCTTCAGGTTCTTCAGGAGGAGGCACGGCATGATCAACAGCAGAAAGCCAGGTAGGCTGAATCATTCATCTCCTATAGGCAAAATACTTCACAATCGTGAATAACTTATAGTGGGATTCAGGCTAGCTCTTACACTTACCTCATATCTTATACTTGTCCCTCAGCCCCCGTTTCAATTGATTATTCAGAAGCCAGCTAGGATTCCCTGGAGTCTTTGGGAATTCAGTGCTATTCCTCAGGATTTTGCCAGACCCAAACCTGGGGAGAAGAATTATAAAAACATTTAAAAACAAATACTTTCAGCAATTTTGTTTATTGAGTACAAACTTTATTAGTGATAGGTGAGGGGTGGGGGGGAATGGTTGTTTAATTGATGGTGAGGAATCATCCAATCAGAAACTAAAATTTTGCTTCGCACAAAATTGTTAACTGCTTGGAAGATGGGATAGCATGAGGATGGACATATTGGATGATCCTTGTGGGAAACTTTGGGACAGGGCAGTTGGCTAGAGGGGCTTATGTTTTGAAAGCTCTGGAGATACGTACGGTCAGAGTTGATGGTCCAAGGGAGAGCCCTTGGAGATTATTGACAGCTCCTAATCATTGTCAAGAAAATAGCTGGTCAGTATCCACTAGAATAGTCAATGGTTTGGGATTAGATTTTAAGTAACTGCCTCAGGAAGGAAGAAACTTTTCTCCATCTTCATCTACCCCTCTGTCTACCCTTTATTTGGGCACTGCTGGCTTTCAAGTAGGATTCTCCTTTAAAGCTATCTGGTCACAAAAATTATGTTTGAAAAACATAACAGAATTGTAAAGCTGATTTCTTGGGGTCATTTTAGTATTTAAGGTGGATTATAAAACTAATTTGTCTGAATGAAAAGCTCTTTGGCACAACTTAATATGATAATAAGGTACTAAATATATGGAAGTTCTTTCTTCAACTTAATCAACAATACTACTAAAATGAGTGTTGTGTCAAATGCTGCCATTTAGATGTCTCTTATTTACCACCATGCAGAGATTAAAATGTGAATTCATCTGGAACTCTCTATGACTTATTAGTGCCTTCTTTCAGTGATCATTTAACCATCATTTTAATTTAGTTTATGTTTATATTAATCTTGACCAGTTGCAACAGTAACAATCATTTCCTCAAGAGTATTTGATCATCTGTGTGCGTTGTTCTTAACCGCTATAATTTTTATATTCCGTTCGCTGATAATAGGATTCACAACATTGCCCATAGATGGATTAAATCCTTACAAAAGCTACATTTTCCTCATAGCTCAAGATCTAAGTTCCAGATTTCTTTGGCCTGCAGGATGCAGCTTCATAAATTTAAATGATGAGATGTTCCTTATGGCATTGACTCTTTGAACAGGTTGCTGAATGCCTAGGGCATTCATGCAGAAAGCTATAAATGGTTGAAGAGGAGATGAAGTGGATCAAAGGATAGTAGCTGGAGAAAGCTAAGTGGTAGATTGTAGGAAACAGTGAAGATAAGTGTGGTTAACGTTCCAGGACTGGGCCGATGAACTATTGCAGCAGGTTGCTGAATGTTTTGTTACAATTTTACCTAACTGTTCTTCAAGGCTAAGCAAAATTTTATTGTCCTAGCTGCTGCATTCTAAAACACCATGATTGAGATTATACTAACACCTAATAATACACAATTATAATTTTTCTCCTAAAATTGATAAAGCAATAAGTACTGCTAGTGGGAGTTATTCCACAATTCATTCTGTCACCCTATGAGAAACAGAGAACAATTCTACTGTTTAGAACCTTTGCTTAAATTTATCACTAGCTAAATTGAAGAACTTTTATTAATCCACATTATTTATCCTGCATCATAAATATTTGGCTGTAATTTTATTTCAGCCTCCCCCTCCCCTCCCCCAAAGAATACAAGTTTGGAACAACAGAATTAGGTTTGAAATGCATTAAATTATTTAGTAATCTGTGTTCCATGTTGTTTATGTTTTGTAGTCAATGCTGATGTACAAAACAGCTGGAGCACTCTAAGGCTAATTGAATCTGTTTTATTGTATCAAGACTACCAAATGGTAATGAAGGGACTCCAAATAATAGTCCACATATTAAGGACAACATTAATGATCACATCACAAGCGCAGTTGTAATTAATTATATGTACAAAGCCTCGAGTTAAAAACAGTGCTGGTTGTCCTTTTTGGTCAAGAGGGTTTAAAAGGCTTTGTTGAATTTGCTTTTAGCATCTGTCCTTCAATCTAAAATAAATTCAGTCTGTACACCATGACATTAAATTGCCAACCCATCTATTATGTCTAAAATTGATGTGATATTAATTAACTGCCTTTAGTCCCAGACCAACTAGAACACCTTGTCAAAAAAACTAAATTAGCAGATGATATTGGAAGGTAATTGTTGCACCGATGTTTAGTTACCTATATGTGAATACGGTTATGACAAGAGAACTGCAAGCCAATAGACAAAACTTATTTCATCTTACCACATATCTCTAAGTAGAAGGTGTTTGAATTGCTTTTAAAGTATGTAGTGGTATGGTTTCCCAATCCCTTGGTTTGTGTCATCCAGTTCACGAATAATCTGCATCCAATTTGCATTATGGTTATTGCAGAAGAAAGGCTTATTTCACATCCAAAGAAAACCTGAGAAACAAGTATCCACAACACACAAGCAGGCATGTGTGCACACGCACACACGATTGAAAAATGAAGGTTTACAATACACAAATCACAGAAGTGAATATTAGGTCACATGATTTCATGAGTCAAAGAAGTCAAATTCTTTCTTTGTGGCAGAGTTCAGTTCCGATGCATTTCTGGTTAAATCCTTGAAATGAATGATACTGTAACACGATGGGCTCTCTATGCTTAGACCACTTGGCAGGCATTGATCAGAGACTTTTGATATCGAATAGGCTTTGTGGAATTCAGGGTGGTAACAGATTATTTAGCTTGTCATCTTGCTGGAGTTGTGTCCAGCTGATGTTTAATCAGCAGTCTCAAGAGACATGTAAGGATTTCAAAATGGTCTCTTGAGTCACGTGACCTTTTTTCTCCACAATGACTTCAAAAGGGATGATTATCTAGTGTCTGGCTTTGTTTTCAACTGATAATGTCCCAGTCATTAGTTGCTGAAAGAGTTATTATCCATTTTGCAGGTCTGGAGTTGAGAAGCCATTGTCTAGGCAGAGCCGCCGACTCCACTAGCAAGACACAAATCACTTTCCTTTAGTTCCCTTTAGAAATAGATCTCAACAGTCCTAGGCGTGATATAAGTTTGTTAACCGCTTTGCAGGCATTGTAAGTTTTGATTTGTGAGCCTCTTTTGCACTTTAGATTATAAGTATAAGCTGTTTTAAAATTTGTTAGGATATTTTGATTTTTATTTTTAACTGAATTCAAGAATTTGTTAGTATTCTTAAAGGAACTAATAGAGTTTGTATTTAAACGCTGTCAAATTCAAAGTAATATTTCAATGTAATCTAAGCTATATACGTAATATATTGAAACTGAAAAGAAATGACTTATATTACTCATTAAACAGGTTGTAATCTCATTCTACAAGCCTCATGAATCCTTAACGTGTTCTAGAACTCTTAATGATATAAGATTCTAAGTGAGGGATATTTCAAGAAATTCAAATTTATTGTAAATATATGTCGTATGTTTTTTCCTCAGATAATTTTGTTTACTTAGGGAATGTCTGGGAGGAAGACTAATTATCACATGACTCAATTGCTGTTAAACCTGGTGATTAATCTCATGATATTTCAGAATTTTTCTTAGTTAAGGGGTTTTTAATCTAACAAGCTCAAAGGGAAATGTATCCTTACCAGGATAGAAGGTAAAGATAACAGAATTCTCTCAACGCTTTCTAGCTGTTGTTTCTCTTCTCGCAACTTGTGGTACAGAGGGTAGACTTTCATTGGTTCCTATTGCAATGCCTTTCCTAAAAGAGGTTGCTAGACTATCGCCAGAGGCTTATGGCTTGAGGGGTGCCACTCTGCATCAAGTATAGCTGACCAGCACACTCTCCCACTTTTACCACCTGCTATTGGCGTGTGTGGAAGGATCTTGCAAGTTGGTACCTATGAACACACCTTCCTTATCCATCACGTCCTGGGCAACTTCAGATGCAGGAATGCTGTGCCACAAGGCCTCTTTACAGTTCAGTTGAGGTTGGCTTTATTCTCTAGAATGAGCAATGGACTGCCTGAAGGGAAATGGGAGAGCTGAAGGCTTACTGTGCAACTGTAATGTAACTCCTTGTACTGTGAGCACACATGTCTCTGTTAGCCTCCATCGACCCCCCCCCATTTGGCTCATCTGCTGCAGAAATAAAATCTTGAAACTATTAACCAAGCTTTTCTCTGAACAGGGATGTCCTGAATGTATCAAAAAACATGCAAAAGGAAAGAGAAAGTCTACTGAGACAGCTGGAACTTCTCAGGTAATTATGATCAGCGTCCAAGTGGCAGTACAAACACCGAAAGTCGACTTTCTAAGTAGTTAATTGCATAATGTTTCTCCACGTTGGTAATAACGAAGCGATGATTGCAATAGATAATACATTTGATAGGTTATTTTCTCACTACTATTTGGGTATTTTTCATCTTGTTTATTAAATTTAGTAAAATATTAATGCAAGTAGTGGAGGAGTGATGATGGTGATGTAGAGTTATTGTCACAGGATTAATATTACAAATTCCCTCTAGGGACCTGGGTTCAAATCCCACCTCAGTAGATGGTGAAATTTGAACTTAATAAAAATCTAATGATGACCATGAAACTATTATTGATTGTCGTAAAAACACATCTGGTTCACTGATGTTCTTTGGGGAAGGAAACCTATCAATCCTATCTGGGTCTGGCCAACATGTGACTCCAGAAATGTGATTGACTTATCATGCCCTTTGAAAATGGCTTGGCACATCATTTCATTCAAGAACAATTAGGGATGAGTAATAAATGTTGGCTCAGCCAGCGATGCCCACATTTCTCTAGATAAATAAAAAAAAGACATTATGGACTGTTCATGCAGCCTTTTCTCTTCATCCTGGTAATAGCTGAACTCTGTCCTTCAAATGATGGATGGGTGTATCTTGTAGCATCAAGCCATGCTTGTAAGTAGAATTTTATAGCCCCTCCCATTTGTGGAATTTTCCAGTCCCGTAGAAGTCAAAGGATGTTTTGAATAGTTTGCTGCATTTTATGGCCCCAACCCCTCATGAGGGGTCTGTAAATTTCAACCCTCTACGTTCAGATGATCATCTATACCATGGCAGCCATCTAACTCAGTTCAAAGTTTTAAAGTTTATTTATTAGTGTCACAAGTAGATTTATATTAGAGATTATTGTGAAAATTTCCTAGTCACCACACTCTGATGACTGGATACACAGGGAGAATTTAGCATGACTAACGCACTGAACCAGCATGTACTTCAGACTGTGGGAGGACACCCCACGCAAACATGGGGATAAAGTGCAGACTCCACACAGACAGTGACCAAGCTGGGGATCGAACCTAGGTCCCTAGTGCTGTGAGGCAGCAGTGCTAACTATTGTGCCACCATAGAATAATGAAGCTTTTAAGCTAACACCAATGCAATGGGTGTGGATCTGAAAATTGAAATTTTCTTCCTGGGTAGCTGCTGGGCAGGGATAAACTATGAGCACTTGTTAGTGTTCACGGTTAGTGGGATGAATTGCAGAGTGAGTGAGACCAGTGTAGTTCAGGGTCGTGTCCATGACTGCTGACTGCAAATCAATCCTTTTTTCTTTCAACCAGGGAGATGAACAAGAAACTCCGAGATGAAAGAGATGCCTATGAAGCCAAGAAGCTGGTTAGTCTCAAAAATCGAATTGTAGTGCAGAGACGTGACAAATGCTGCTGCTGCTGTTGTTGCTGCTACTGTCCTCCCGGGTGTCCACGCTATGTTCCCTGGGGCCAGTCTAACACAAACTCCACACCTTTCCAGCTGAATCATTGTGTGGGTAGAAAACAGCAGGACTGATTAATACCAACTGGTTGAGTTTATTTGGTTATTTACAGAGTTAGACACAATAAGCAGGTTCAATCTGCTTTAACCCAAAGGAGGACAGATGTGTCAGATCAACTTTAGGACAGCTTCATTTTCACAAATGTAAACACGCTACTTGTACTTGTGAATAGAGTGCCCTCGGTCACAAGGAGGGATCGTTATCAGTATCAATGCACAGCGAGGAACAGAACATCTGAAACTGACATTTTTGGTCAGCACAGATTTCTTTCTGGTTTGTTGAGCCTGTTGTTTGTTTTGTACACTAACTTTAAGGGGTGCTATCCCCTTAAGGATGAATGTATTTGTTTGAAAAAGGAATTGCAATTCTGTTAAGGCATTTGTTATGTGACGGTTTTACAATGTATGGCCGAGAGATTTCCAAAGGTTTTGTTATTATCTTCAGCCACTGAATCATTTTACAGACATTAAGTGGATTAATTTGCATAACAATCAAAGGCCATTTGAGTGAGAGTGTTAAAAGATACACACTGATGTTTGTTTAAAGCCTATTGACAGAGAGACACATCCTCAGTCATGTGTTTTGCAGTGGCAGGGATGGCTGGCCATTTGTGGGATCTTCTGGAAAATTTGAGCCAGATTATATACCAGTGGAGCCTCCGCTGCTGTTTGTTTTTGGATGATTTAGACATTTTAGATAACGCAACATCATGAGCTGTTTTGTTCTTCTGCAACTAGAGACCATTATGATCCTATTTTTCACCAGTAAATTCCTGGATAACTTTTGGATGATTCCAGTTTAAATTGATTTCCCATAAACTTTGGAAGTTTCCCTCCATCCTTCACTTCCTTGATCTTGCTAATGTTTCCCTATTGTTCTCTATCCAGAATGTAGGTTTGGAGATATGTGCACAACATGTCTGTGCTGTCCTATGCGCTTTGCATACTATGGGCCCGATTTTTACCAAACATTTGCGCCCGTTTTCATGGTAAATTCGGGCGATGGGCCTTTAACACAATTTGTACCCGAATCCTGATTCAGGCGCAGATCAGGTTCGCTCCTCAAACAGTTGGTCCGACTTAATGAAACGCGCGCCCAACTCTACCGCCAAATCCCACTTTACCGTCTTCTGATCTGTCCTGGATCCGCGCTGGAAGCAACCTGCAAAATAAAAATCCAAAGCCGATTCCTATTCTGCAGGGGGACCTCTGAAGCCCATCCTCTTTGACCATCCTTCGCTGACCCTCCTCTAACCACCCTGGCAGACCTCCCCCCCCCCCCCCCCCCCCCCCCCCCCCAATTGGACATCCTTGCGAGATAGGCCCCTCTCCTGGCAGATGCCTCCCCGGATCAGACCCTCTGGGAGACAGGCCCACCCTTGGCAGAGCACGTTTCCAACCTACTTCGATCGCTGGTCTCCCTCCACCATCCTTCTGACCTGCAGTCGTTCAAGAGCCTGCAGCACCTTCCTGGCCTTGTGCTGGCATCCACCGAAGGGAGAGGGTAGGGGTGCTTAGATGGATCTCTGGTTGGGGGTGGGTGGAGGTTGGGGAAGGATGGACTTAGGAGAATCTTGCAAACTGAAAACAATGTAGCATCTTCTTTGTGCTGCCTAATTATCTATGGGAAAATTAATTAAATTACTGTGTCCTAGTGAGCAATTAGTGACCTGTACCATGTTCAGATGTTCAGAGTCATCTGGTGAAACCCAACAGTCAAAAACTTGGGTAAATATTTCAAAATATATACACCCCCCCCCCCCCCCACTCTCTGCTGTTTTTCTCTTTCACGCCTGGGCACGCTGTTTCAGATATTTTTCTACCTGTGCGTGTGCAGTTCGGAGCTCCGATCGTTCCGGCAGCGCTAAGCGCCGCCACAGCATAGATTGGATCGAAGCCAGCACAAAGCATATGGGTGCACTGCACAGAGGATTCCAAGCTTGGATCCATATAATACCCGGATCCGGCTCTTAGGCTCCGATTGGTAAAATCGTACCCTATATGGGTGCATTTTGATCACCCTGATCCAGTGCGCAACCATTCGGTATTTTACGGGATTGTCAAGTATTTTTAACGTTTGTCCCAAGGAAATCTTTCTGGAACACATTTCCAACTTGCACTGGAGTTTGGTGCTGCTGATAGGCAGAAAAGCTCTGGTCACAGGGATGACAATGTAAGACCATTACCTTTCAGCTGTTTGTTGTCAGGGCACAGGAACACAGCGCTCGGTGCTCCCATCACGAGGAGAAGGCGCAAGGAAGACATGTGGCGAAGCTTTGGGTGGGAAGCGGCAATGGTGATATGAGCAAGTCCAGCCAAGACTGGATTGGAGAGGGGAGAGAACAAGGCGAAAGCAGAGACAACTGCTAATCAAGGGCAATGCCTCCAAACCTTCCTCTCCACCTAAGATGCTTCTGAGGCAGAAAAGGTTTCACTTTACAAAGTGACAGCTATACACCATACAGTAAAACATGGTGACCCATATCGCACAATGGACTGTTCCTTCAAACTAGGACCCCAGCTCTATTTACTCCTTGTTAAAGCAATGTATTACAAAGGCAAAAGCAGAGCAAATTGTCACAAAATTCCTTTGCAAACTGAACATATCAGGCTTGGTAGCTGAACTGGTGGGTTCAGGTTTTACCACCATGCCCTTTGATTCAATCCTGTTTTAGGATCAGTTGTGGCATGATTTCTATGCATTTTACAAAATAGCCTATCAATATACATTATGCATACATAGAAAAGTTACTTAATTTAGTTAACACTTTTTTCCACTTAATATTTAATGCCGAATGGGTGGCACAGCTGCCTCACAGCACCAGGGTTCCAGGTTTGATTCCTGGCTAGGTTCACTGTCTGTGTGGAGCTTGCATGTCCTCTCCATGTCTGCATGGGTATCTTCTGGGTGCTGTGATTTCTCCCACAGTCCAAAGATGTGCAGGTTAGATTGATTGGCCATGCTAAATTGACCCTAGTGTCATGGGATTAGCAGGGTAAATATATGGGGTTGTGGGAATAGGCCGTGGGTGGGATTGTGGTCAGTGTAGACTTGATGGACCAAATGGCCTCCTCCTGCACTGTGGGAATTTTATGATTTAAATTCTTTTATTTATTCATGGGATGTGAGTGTCACTGGCATTTCTTCCCCATCCTTTGTCATCATCAACCTGAAACATTAACTCTATTCCCCTCCACAGATGCTGCCTGACATGCTGAATATTTACAGCATCTTCTGTTTTTATTTCAAATTTCCAGCATCTGTAGTATTTTATTTTGTCAACATGAGGATTAAATCCTTTTCCCTAAGTTTAGGAAGAGGCTGATGGTGACTGTCAGAAACATGGCATCTAAATTGAGCTATTAATTATGGTTGTCATTGCTTTTAAGTCCCTTAATTGCTCTCTAAACATTTTCAAATATGATATAACCGTTTTATCCCAATCGATCTGTTATTTGAAGAAAGGGCTTAATTGTTTTCTATTTATTCTTTGGAAATAAAGCTAAGAAGGTCCAGGTTATGGGGCTTGAAGTTAAGTGATGTTAATGATCTCCATTCATAATTTAGCACCAGATTTTAGCTCAAAGCTCACTCAAGTTGATACGGTCTAACATGTTAACAATTGACATTAGTGTGACACTGCCAAGTACAGTCTTCCATTGGAAGAGCGGACGCTGGCAATAAATTGCTTTGTTGAAACAAATTGTTTGCTGTTTCCCACTTTCCCTTTGTAAAACAGAGCTTTACAAAGTATTTTCATGTACTATCCCATAACCACAACTTCAGGCTATGTAGGAGGAATATTTCATGGTTAGATGGGTACAGTTCATATCGGGTCATTAACCTGTTATGTTTGTTACATGACAAATATCTCACTGCTGTATGCCCAGTCATGTATATTTTAAGATCCTGACAGATGAGGAAGACTGATTGACATGAAGGATAATCCTTCAGAAAAAGATAGAAAAATAAAAACCAAATCTCATAACAATGTGCCTTGCAGATAATCTTCACCAGAAGATAGTTAACTATATTCAACAGTCTTGATTGTATCAACTTCATTCCTCTGCACTTTGGATTTTTCAAGAATCATTGCAAGAATAATTGTTTTTAACACTTAATTTTAATTTCCCTAAAGGTTTCCAGAAGGCAAGTTTTTGGTAATTGTGGACAGAGGACAGTTTGGGAAGATTATAGCCTGGTTTCAAATGCATTATTATATTCTGCATCCGTCCCTCTCTTTTAAGATGCATGAGAAAGGATATATCTAGAGCTGCAGCGAGGTTCAGTATTGATGAATTTGCCAATGTGTCATATAGCTCAAAATTTAGCGGGACACCAAATTGCAATGTCCGAAACTAATGCTCCTTCCAACTCTTCGCTCTCTATAAAAGTGACTGATGTACAAATGTCCCAGGACGGTTTCACTTTGTATGCATTTCTAGGAATTCGTTCACAGTTGATTTAATAAAAAGGTACTGGCAAACAAATATTGATTAAAATCTGAAACAAAAGCAGAAAATGCTGGAAAATGTCAGCAGGGCTGACAGCACCTATGGCAAGAGAAAGCCAGTTGTGGGGTAATGTTTCGAGCCTGGTTGGAGGGTAATCCAGACTCTCAACTTTACCTGTGTTCTCTCTCTCCCTAGATGCTGTCAGAGCTGCTGAGATTTTTCAGCATTTTTTTTGTTTCAGATACCAGCATCCACAGTATTTTGTTTTTATTTTGATTAAAATCTGCCCTTAATCACTGTGAGGGTGGGAAGGAAGAATCCATTACTCACTGAATTGAAGCAGGGCTTGTTTTAACATCCCAGCTCTAGAAAGTACATTGCAAGAAATTCCTGGGGGAAAAAAAATCTAATTTTCTGCAGGCAATAATTCCTTATATTACTTTATTGCCCTCTGTAGTTATTATATATTTTTCGACTGAAGTGACTGGATTTGAAAGATACTCAGCCTCTATTTATGAAGACCGCAGCAAGGAATTTGTTTGACAATGCATATTGCAGGAAGGAAGAATATCATCTTATCACTGTCCCTTTAAGAAATTTGGATGCATATCCTATCATTCTGATTTGGTGACTTCCCTCTGAACTCATTCTGTTCTGTGTTCAAAACCTTATTCTGAATAATTGCGTCTTTGATTCACTGACTGTTTCCGACAGCAGTCTCAGTTGCTGTCTATGGTGAAATTGTTAACTTTTTTAACTTTTGCCCTTTTATCCTGCACATCAAAGGTGGTCATTTACATTCCTGATAAGAGTTTTTCTCAAAAATTCGGCATTCATTGTTGAATGTTTATCAACAATTGGGCTGGTATATTAACTTCTGGTTCAAGTGTCCAATACCTTGTATAAACTGTTTCTTTATAGCTACTTATGTTGAGGGTAGAACTGTGTGGCAGCTGCTTACCTACATTATTTTTGATCTAAGAATCCATAATAACTACAGAGGCAAAAAGGCAAGTCATATACAAATGTAATGGGCAGAATTTAATGTGAAGAAAATGGGCACATGTCCAAACCAAACTCCAGTGAAATTGTGTGATAAGACAAGTGTTCCGGCGTCATTATGCATGTGAGTGATACTACTGTTTCTGGGTATGCATGGGGAGTAAGAAATGTGCCACTGACTCTTAAAGGATCAATTAAGGCTGTTCATTTCCCAATTGAAAGGAGTTTTAATTGCTGTGCATTTTTCCTTGATTTCTCATCCAAGGGTGGGTTAAAAGACCTTCAGTGCAAAGATTCTATAGATGGAATTTTCCTGTCCCACCCGCCAAAGGAATTGTAGCAGACAATATATGAACCATGCAAAGGTCCATTGACTGCAAACTAAATTTTCCGATCTTGGGCCAAGTGTGGCTGAAAAATAGAGTGCTGTATCTTTAGGTTAAAATTTTCTGCTGTGAAACCTGTGCAACTTGAGGAGTTTCTCTGTCATTTCTGGTGCATTCCATGTGTATCTAGCTTTTTTTCGGAATACTTCTTCCCCTCTTTGACTGAAGATTTCACCTGCATTATGTACATGAGACAGAGCCTTGTGCATTTCTGATCATGGAGATTGTATACCCAGCCACTGCAACTTCATCTAAGAAAGAAGAGAGGGCTGAGAGGGAGAGGAGGCAGGCAGTATCCCAGGGAGCAATCAATGGGAGGAGAGACACAGGCAAGGAGAGTACAGGGCCCGTAGGCAGGGTGAGGTGGAAGGGTCAGCAGGAGATGCCACTACGTTGCGGCCAGCGTCTACAGGAAGCATTCTGACTACGTCAACATGTCTGAGGTTCAGTGCCGAATGAGGCTTTACCCCTCTAGAGATATTATCACCACCGTATGCCAGATGATTAAACCATAAGTGGCCTTCCAATTGCACCTCTCAACTTCTATGCCACTGGTTTTTTCCAGGGTTCAATGGGGGATCTGTATAGTGAATCCCAATCTGTCCAAAGTTATGTCAAGTTCATTACTGACATTCTGTTCTGGCAGGGGGTGACATTCATCCATTCCCGACAGGTCAGCCAGCCTGAAAGAATCAAAGACTTCGCGGCAACTTTCCCTGTATTCAGTGTGCTGTTGACTCCACTCACATGGTCATCAAGGCACCTACAGGTGAGCCAGGAAACTTTGTGAACCAGAATTAGTCAGTGAACATTCAGGATATCTGCAACCACAAGACAGAGATGTCGCAAGCCGATGCCCATTACGCTAGTAGCTCACTTCATGCTTACCTTGTGTGACATGCACAGGTGTCAAGGCTGTTCATTGCTCCTTCTTGTTTGGATGGATGGCTCCTGGGTGACCAGGGCTATTCCTTGAAATGGTGGCTCATGAATCCACTCTGGCACCCAAGCACAGAGGTGGAGGAAAGATACAACAGGTATCATGCCTCCATTAGGGCAGTGGTAGAGAGGATCATTTGTCTGCTGAACATGCAGTTCAGATGCTTGGATTGATTAAGCAAAGCGTTACAGTATCCTGCACAGCATGTGTTGCTTATAGTCATTGCCTACTGCATTCTGTACAATTTGGCTCTGTCAAAGGGAACCCTCTGGAGTCTGAGGATCACAAGGCAGCTGCAGAGGATGAATCTACTAATGGGATTGATGAGGAGCCAAGGAGGAACAAGGTGAAGACATGGAAGCAAATTAGGAAACTTCAAAGAGGCAGGGACATCAGGACGGTCTTAATAATGGGTATCTCGACATGGCTTCCAGCTCACGTCAAGAACGCTGTCTCCAAAGAAAACATTATGATGCACAAATTCAAGATCTCCAATTAAAGCCCCTTCCACCCACCCACACCTACAAGAACCACCATACATACTCAAGCCATCACAACAAGACCAATGTTTATGTAATATTCAAAGAAACAAGAAATTAACTTTTTTTTTGGTGTTATACCATCAGGAGAGTTTAGAAATATGGACTGAAGTAAAGTCATTACTGAGAAGCTTCTATTGTGTTCTAGTTGTCTTAAATTTATTTTTTACATTTGGCAGTCATCCTCTGACCCGTGGAGCCTGATCCTGGGAAGGAGCATCCAGACTCATGGTTGGGCACTCGATCATCAGATGTGACTGTTGCCAGAAGAAGGCACAGAAGATCTGCGACCTCCACCTGAGCACCTTGAGAAGAGTCCTCAGAGGCAGCATTCAGCTTGTCTGCCTATGTGAGATATATTTGGATCTCCCTGCTGACCATTGGCAGATGGCACCTAGCAGGCAGACTCGATGCTTCAACCATCTCGCACACTGGCAGTGACCTCCTGAGGACGTTACCTATGTGAGAGCTTGCAGTTTCAAGCTTCACCCCAGGAAGCCTGATGGGGTTTCCTCTCCGTGAAAGTCGCCCCTCTCTCAGTGGAGGAGGCTGAAGTCAGTGTGAATGCATGGCTCACTCTCTTCATGACCAAGACATTGGCATGCAGGCACGCTGAGATCTCCACCAAATCTACCCACAACATCCCGCTGGATCTTAAGTCTCTGCTACCTGATGGACTACCCCCAGAGGCTAATCATCTCTCTCACACCAGCATATTCCTGGGCTCCAGCTGGCATCCACTCCTCACTGTGCATCACCATGGGGGCTGATGAACTGGTCTCCGTACTACTGCCTGGTTCAGAGGGAGAGTGTGACATGGATGCTGATGTGAGTGTCTCCTGAAGGGTTAAAGGGAGATCCTCGGGGTCCCTGGAGCCTCTTGCGGACTTGTAGAAGGAAGAGATTGTGTCAATGATTATGTAGTCAATGTGCGTGCTAGACAGGCTAATGAGACAATGGAGCACAGCAGCATAGTGTCATCTTGATCAATGGGCACTAGTGCTTTGACATCTCCAATTCAGCTAAATAGACCCAGCAATTTTTGCTCTTCCTTGTCTCACCATGTTCTTACCTTCCGCAGAGCCCCCTGCCTCACCACATCCGATGAAACAAGCTCTACAATGGCATTCTAGTCCTCAGGTGTCCCTGTCATAGTGATCGAGTACAACAAGATTGGGCTCCTCACCAACCATTCTGTGTGGTTCTGCTGCAGTAAGGTTTGTCCTCTGTAAGGGAAGAAGAGATTTTATTATTGGTGCTCCCTCTTCCTGCATCACCTTTCCAGTCTGGACCCAACTCCTCTGAGAACCAGGTTCTGTGGCACATCTTTAATGCATTCAGATCAAGTTGTCAGTCGCCCAGCCTTGGCTGATGCAGGCTTCAGTGCAATTTAACACACACGCACACTCTTACACCCCTGATGGTGATGAGAATTGGCCACCCATACTGTTCTATGCCACCTCAATACTTACTCTTGCAGAACTCGGCAGATCGTTAAACCTTTTGAAGCAATGTATTCACGTTTGGCACATCACATCGTGTCCACTGACCTGGGTGGCCACCTTTGTCCATGACTTCTTTGTGATGTGCGGCAACTTCCTCTTCCCATCCCTGAACATGTGAGTGTCACCTTCTTTGTGAGGATACCCAGGCACTTGTCTTTGAAATGGGGGACAAAGTGCCCGCCACACTTAGCCTCTTACCTTTTGTGCCCATAGAGCACTCAGGCAATTAGCGCTGCAGATATTTGTTCTTTAATCCGATGAAGAATGCTCCCATAGTCTTCCCCACAACCGTGGCAGTCTTCAGGGTGATGCTGCCAGAATTTTAGGCCCCTATTGACCCTGGCACCTGGCTCATCCTTTCCTGGCCTGCCCAATGGGTCTTGCATTCTCACTGGCCTTAATTGGGAAATTGCATTGACAGCGCAATCTTGTCCAGGAGCGGATCTACATCTGCTTTGGGCCCCATTGACTTTGCACGACAAGGATGTAATTCATGCTAATTGCTTATTACCCACAAGGCACCCATAGAAAATAAGGTGATGATTTTTCTAGAAGTTTCAAAGATTAGGACGTATTTTTGCACTGTAGCTCCTAGAGCTGTTGGTCAGTTGCAACAGCTCCAGTTTCAAGACAGTGAACAATAGATTCTTTCATCCTTTATTCCCATCCTTACACCGAGGAAGGGTGCATTTTAGTCAATATTAGTTTGCCAATTCTTTTCATATTCAGACATTCAGCTGTGCAGCAGATCCTAACAGTACATAACCGATGAACTTGTCCCAGATGTTTACACAGCAGCCACTTTCTGAGACAGAGCTCTTGTGCCTAGCTACTTACAATTTGGATGTTCTGAGACCTTTGAAATGTGCTCTTGCTTTTCTCAACTCCAGATAGATTTTGTAGTAAAGTACTCTGGAGGTATAGGATACCTGCTGATAACCTTTTTATTAATCATGTTTGACGCAATGGGTGGGATTTTACAAGAAACAAATTCCAAGTGTCCAACTAGCGTGAAAATGGGAGAGTTGCAGATCTATTTTGATTTTTTTAAACTCCCAATCTTGTGCAAATAGTGCATTAAAAAAAAAAAGGGCTGGACTGTTTCTAGCAACTACAGGCAGTGAGCAGGGCTTAATTTGCCAGCCAGCAGCAGGGGGAGCAATTGCACATGTTGCACAATTCCAACAGTAAAGGCCACAGAGAGAAAGAGAGAGCTGTCAGGCCTCTGCTGTTGCAGCCAGGCTGAATCAAAACCTCCGCCCCGCCCACAACCCCTGCCACCCTCAACCACAATCAGGGGAACCCCACGCTGCCTGAAAATATAGCCTCCAGTGCCCTTACCCACCCCACTGCTGCATAGACCAATCGCGTACCTCCACACTGAAAACAGCTGCAGAGTGGGCCACCCTGATCACAGGCAGAGTGCACAGTGGGCCAGCCTGCCCCTATCACTGCCTGAAGGGGAGTGCCAAGGTGCCAGTCTGCACTGCACTTGGGCACCCCCTCGCCCCCTTTGCCCAAAGGCAGCCCCTTGCCCTTGGCCTCCCTGAGGACCCTCAATGACTTTGGTTCTACCAGTGAGGGTAATGTGACTGTTCCCTGTTCGTGAGGAGCAGGTGTACTCCTCGCCTGAGAGACCCTCTTCTGGTGAGGCCACAAAGACAAGTGAGCCCAGATGGCTGAGCTCACTTAGGATGTGTCAATGAGCATTTAACTAAATAATTTATCTAGCCTCTCGCTGGATATCTGCTTCTGGTAAGATTGCAAGATCAGGCGCAATCCTGATTTCTCAGCTTTCGTACGATCTTACCAGCTTGCTGCACCCATTGATTTGCAGGGCAAGCCAGTAAAATCGTGGCCATTATGACTCTGTTGCACTATGTGGTGTCAAACCCCAGGCGGCTTGAGTTTCCTCTCTTAGGACACTTTTTTTTTCAAACTATCTTTTGCTTGGAATCCTTTTTTTTCTTATTCTCTTGATTTTCAGCATAAAGAACATCCTCAAGTCTACCTCAGAAATCTTATATATTTACAATTCAAAATTACATCTTTATCCTTCCCTGCATAGCTAGAGAGCTGCTTCAACCACCACGAACAAAACAGGTACATTAACACATTCCAATGTCTACTGGTCTGACCAAGATTCAGTCATAGTGAATTGATTGTGTGAAGTCAAATGCAATGAAAATAAAACTGTTTATTATATAATGCAAACTAAAAGTTTATAAATTTCTAGATATAAATTATTTAAACTATAGTAGGTTATCTTGTTTTTTAATTGCATGAAAATATTAAATCATTATGAAGATTGACAGAACTGCATTACTGTATACATTTTGATGAAGGAATTATAAATGAATACCTCCACGTGTAAACCTGTTTGAGGGAAACACCCCCAATATGCTGGTCTTTTGATAATAAAAACTTTTGATGTTAACAAACTTTGCAACGTTTGTTTTAATTTGCCACACTTATAACATGGCTTTCACGTGGTACTGTAAAATCTTGATCTATTTCCAATTGAATGTTCTTATCAACAATCATAACCTGCATTTATATAACATCCTGAATGTTGTAAACATCCCATGGCAACATTTGTGGGAGAAGATTTGACACCAAGCCAGTTGAGATGTTAAATTAGAGAAATGCTTTAAAAAGGTGCCTGATCATTTCGAAGATCAAAGAGATGATCCATGACACATTGACTAACTTAAGTTGTAGATTGGAATCCATTTACGTACGACTTTCTGAATTTGCCTTGTCTGTTTTCTTGGTCAGAGTTTATTGTGATTCATGGCCAAATTTTCCAAACTGTGCTTTCAACAGCAATATAAAGTCAGAACTTGGGTCCAATTCCAACGCTGTACTGCGTACTTAGTGGGTGGAATTTAAATGACTTCAAATCAGGCCCATTTTCTCTACAGTATAATGGATACTCAGGAAGATATTACAGGTTGGGATCTAATTGAGGATTCAGAAGATCATATACATTGGATAATGAATGATCATGAGTGAGCTGCAAACAGGATTCTAATCAGATGTTATCAACAGCACATTAATTCAAAATGGAGACTGTTTCCAAAGAATTGAAGGTCCAGAACTTGTGTTAGACATGATCATTGATTCTAAGGAAAGCAAGTTAAACTTGGATGGGTTGCAAAATACCACTCTTGCCATCTTTAAGTGTTTTCAGTATTTAAAAGAAGCTGGTGTTCTTCTTTGCACAGGAACTTGAGTCAATCTGATATGTTTACTCTGTTTCTCTTTCCACAGATGCTCCTTGATCTTTTTGATATTTCTCGGATTATTTCAGATTTCCAGCAGATGGAATATTTTATTGTTTCCCTGATTTTGAAATGGGCAAAACAAACCCAAAGTCTCCATCGTTGCAGTTCTTTTACAGCTGTTTATCGGCAAAGGGCTAATTTGCTATCTGTTTTTGTATTTTCTTGCAAGTGATGCCTTGTGTTATTAATGATTTTACCTTATTGTTCTTCTGTGTCCCTGTAACATTCCCAGTTGAAGACTTGATCCTCTAGGTATTTGCCAGTGTTAGCCTCGAACCAGTGGCTTGGGGATGTGTTCTTGCACTCTCTGATCATATCAATGTCAAATGGTGACACTCACGAAGCATCCATTTTAGTAAACGTTGATGTATTTCTCGAAGCAAACATCCATTCCAACTGCCTGGATTTACTTACATAATAATGCTGGAATCCAGAGAAACAACTTTGAATAAATTGATAGGTTTAAACTGGTATAAAAGGCCAATGTGTGGCTGTTAGTCTGCATCAATTTTCACACTGGTTCCTCTGACTTTCTTATTCTGTACAAACCTCCCTTTGTGTTTTAGTGGGAGGGGGGAATGAAGGTATGGATTTATATTGTGTTGATCTCCATTAGTAATCTGTGAACTGTAGTGAAGGCAGAACTGAAGGGCAGGATTTTTAAATATATGTTACTCTCCCGTTAATAAAACTCAGTCCATCACTCAAACCAGCCTACCATCCACCAATACTGTCTAAACTTCCCACTGCTTTGGAAAAGCAGCCAACATAATCAAGGACTTCACACACTTTCTTTCATCAGAAAAAGGAAACAAAATTCTGAGGACACGTACCAACCAACTCAAAAACATCGTCTTCTCTGCTGCCATCAGACTTTTGAATGGACCTACCTCGCATAAAGTTGATCTTTCTCTATACTCTAACTATGACTGTAAAACTACATTCTGCACGCTCTCCTTTCTTTCTCTATGAATGGTAGGCTTTGTCTGCATAGCACACAAAAAAAAATATTTTTCACTGTATATTAATTAGGAGAGGCGATGGCCAAAAACTCAGCTAATGTTTTGGGCACCCGGGTTTGAATCCATTTTTTAAAATCGGCCCTTAAGAATCTGCTGATGACCATGAAACTATTGTTTGTCAGAAAAACCCTTCTGATTCACTAATATCCTTTAGGGAAGGAAATCTGCCAAACTTACCTGATCTGGCCTATATGTGACTCCAGAGACACAACAATGTGTTTGACTCTCAACTGCCATCTGGCAACTAAGGAGGGGCAATAAATGTTGGCCAGCCAGCAACGCCCATGAACCACATTAATTAACAAATTAATAAAAAAAAACAATGTGACAATAAATCAAATCAAAATTTCTCAGCTTCTGCCATATTCTGATCTCATCTCGACAGAATAATTTTTGTTTAAGCTATTGTAGCACAGAGGCTGAGTGAAAATTGTACACCTGAATGCACTTGGTAGAAGCAATATCTTTGTTTTTGAAGAAGAGCTGATTGTTTAACACACTAGCAAGCTGGAGGTGATTTCCCTTCACAGGTCCCTGCCGTTTTCTGAAGAACAGCATAACTTTACAATGTCTAGAAACTCAATGACATTTCTGCACCAGGATAGAATTAAATAGGCAGCACAGTGGTTACCGCTTCTGTCTCACAGTGCCAGGGACCCAGGCCTCAAGTCGCTGCCTGTGTGGAGTTTGCACATTTTCTCTTGGTTTCTTCTGGGTGCTGTGATTTCCTTCCACAGTCCAAAGATGTGCAGTTAGGTAGATTGGCCAAGGTAAATTGCCCCTTATTGTCAGGAGATTAGCAGGGGTTGTTTGGTGTTATGGGGATAGGGCCTGGGTAGGATTATTAGTCAAGGCTTTTTCTGCACTGCAGGGATTCTATGATTTATGTAATTCTAATTCTGTTGTTGTTTCCAAACATTGGTAAAACTACTTGGACAACAACAGTAAGAGGTACCAGTGGCCCTGCTTGCCACAGGTCGATGTGACCTACTCAGTCCTTTCTTAAATGGCACAATTAGTCTGATGGCACAAACCTTATGGTAATAATCAGTATCAGTAGAAAATGAGTGAGAAGTGACTGATTGAATGATAGGCATTGGAAAGCTTTGGGACGTTGAATGTGCTTATTTTTGGTCAGTAATTAAGTATTATTGTCTGCTAAGAATAATGTTATTTCTTTCTTTATCCACCACAGATATGCTTGGATTAACTACTGTGGATTTATTTGATTTGCAGACCTCCCCTGGCAAAAAGCCTCTGTTGAAGAGAGGTTCAGTGATAGGGAATTACCTGGTGGAGGACAAGCCAATTAAACGGTTAGAGCCTTGCCAATGCAAATATAAATGCATGCAATGAATTGTGTCCCATATTGATGGTGTCACTTGTGTTTCCTAATGTTGCTGCTACTTCACCTGTAGTATTGCATGAGATGTTCTTGTCACTGCCTACTTTGTCAACATTTCATGAGTGTATAGGTTTGCTAATTCCAAAATTAGCGCATACTGGAGAGTTCTGCCAGGATATGGGAAATGTCATCAATTTGTTGCAATAAGATGTATACATTTGCGCATACAGATCCAAGTATCTGTATGCTTGGATACATATATCCAAGAGCCCAAAGATGGAGACCATTTGACATTCTTCAAGGGAATAGTGAGCAAATTTTTCAGGAGAGAAAAAAAAATCTCTTCTTGATGTAAGTGATTTGTTGGTGCAGCTGCTCGCTGCTAAGCTGCCCTTGGAAGTGATTGGAGATATGTTCACATCTACCGTGAACTGGCACTGCAAGATCCAAACCTCTGCAGCACTGTCAGGGTACGGAAGGAAAATTTGGAACCATGACTCTAGGTTGTTCTCAGGCACATCTAGAAACTGGGTCAAAGAGCTGTTATGGTACAAGCTGGAGTGTGAGATGCTCTTTTAACCTCTCATTGTACAATGGTACTTAGAGAAATGAGGAAACTTTGTGTGAAGTCTTTAAAATGTGATGGGACCTTTGAAAGTAAAACCTTCAACGTACAGGAAAAAGAAACAATGTGAATGCAATATTTTAAAAAATCAACACATGCTTGTTTTAGGATCATAGAACAGGAGCAAACCATTCAGCACTGAGGCTGCTTCCATTTTTCTAATGATTCCAACATCCATAGCATTTTGAAAAAGGGTTTCCAATTTCCAATTCATTTTGTGACAAAAAGATGCTTCTTGATTTTCCTTCTAAATGTTTGGACTGTAACCTCATGCTCATGCCCAGACTTTTGTGATTCTCCATTAGAGGGAATGATTAGATTAATGGCGGCACAGTGGTTAGCACTGCTGCCTCACAGCGTCAGGGACCTGGGTTTGATTCTGGCCTCGGGTAACTGTCTGTGTGGAATTTGCACGTTCTCCCCATGTCTGTGGGTTTCCTCCGGGTGTTCCGCTTTCGTCCCACACTCCAAAAATGAATTGGTTAAATGGATTAGCTGTGTTAAATTGCTTCTTGGTATCCCAAGATGTGTAGCTTAGGGATATTAGCAGGGTAAAAACATGAAGCTACGGACAGAGTGCCTGGTAAGATGATCTGCTGGACAGTCAGTGGGACTTAATGGGCTGAATGACTTCCTCCTGCACCTTGATTCTATGACATCCTCAAAATTCAAACAAATTAGCCAGACAGGACTTACCTTGAACAAAGGCACCTGTATCTCCAATCAGCTTTATATTTGCTGAAGTGCTCAGTCTCTTGGGTGGGATTTTCCAATCCTGCCTGTCACCCACATCATCCCGTTCTGCTGAAAGCCAAAAGACATTTGGCTGGTCCTTCACCCTGCTGCAGTGGGGTTAGAAAAATCCCAACCTCTATCCTTTGAACAAAAGCAGAAAATGCTGGAAATGGGTATCAACTTGACTAAAAAGACGAGTTATTAATTCAGGTGTGATTCTTTGTTTGGTCAGGGCACTTTTCTTCAGACTGGATGTTATGGCTGGCGCACCAGCCTTGCCTTTTTGGTTTAGATCCAGGCCTATTCAGATGAGATGAGTGTTTCCTAAGGTTTTCATAGGCAAAGAGCCAAAGTGAAACAAATTTGGAACAGGATTAATCCACTTTAGGAGGGAATGGGATCGTGCATAAAATTACTCAAAATTAGATTAAATTGGCTGCCTCACTCCGAGGGAAATTAATCAATGGCTGATGGAGGAAATTTCATATGAGTAATGTCACATTAGTAGAGTAGAAACTGCTTTTGAGTAGTAGAAATATGAGCATATGAACAAGGAGCAGGATTAGACCATTCAGCCCTTCAAAACTATTCTACCATTCAGTAAAATCATGGCTGATAGCTCAAATCTGCAAACCTATCACCCTTTTGCTCACCGATAATCCATCCATCTCTGCCTTTAAGGCTCTGCTTCCACCACCACCTTAGGAAGAGAGTTCCAAAGACTCACAGCCCTCTGACTGAAAATGCTTTGCCTCATCTCTGTTTTAAATGGCCAATACTTGTTTTAAAATAGTGACTCCTAGCTCTAGATTTTCCCACAAGAGGAAATATTCTGTCCGCATCCAGCCTGTTAGGATCCCTCAGAATCTGATATAGAAACATGATAGGTTTTTGACAATTGAGATATAGGACCTTGCAGCCAACTCACATGATTTAACTGAAATTTTTCATGAAGACTTTATGCTCCAAGAATGGATTCCTATTCTTCAGTTTGAAGACCCGACATTTTGAAGAGTAAGTCAACTAAACAGGGCAGGGCCCCATTCTAGTTCTTGACCTTTAGGTCACTGGTGTTTTTGCAGAGTGCTGCACTGTTATTTAGATTGTATAAACTCGTTGATGTTCAGACAGATTTGAGGTTTTCTGACACACAGATCTGGACTTGCAGGTCTACAGTTCCCTCAAAGTGGCAAAAGTTTAGAAGAAATGTATGAAGCAAGTTTTTTACACAGAGTGTAGTGAATGTTTGAAACGTGCTGCCAGTAGGTGGTGGGAGCAGGTACGATAGTGGCATTTAAGGGGCATCTAGATGAATACATGAATAGGATGGGAATGGATGGATATGGACTCCATAAGTGCATATAGTTTTAGTTTAGGCAGGCATCGTGATCAGTGCAGGCTCGAAGGCTGAAAAGCCTGTTTTTGTGCTGTACTGTTCTTTGTTCTTTGTCTACAATATGTGTTGGATACATATTGGTGAGATTAGAAACTATCAGATAACTTGCCTTAATTTACAAATGGAATTAATTAAATTTCTCTTCCTCTTCGCTGCCTAACATTTGGAGGCTGAATTTTCTATCTCGACTACAAATGAATAGAAAATCTAGCCAATAGTTTTTTGCTTGGTGCCTGGTTCTGTTCCTCTTTGACATGAGATTTGCAGGTTACAACAGGGATCTTTAACTCATGTTAAAGAATTCCTTTGTTAGTAGATTATTACAATAACAAATGTTAGTACTTCTGCTAGGCAGAGAACTAGGGTCAGCAGAACATTGGTTGAACATGGTAACATGGCCAAACCTGATTTCTACACATGCATTCTGGGGAGCAGTCAGAAATGGGTATAATACCCAATTTTCCTCAATGTCTTAGACTTGCTTTATGCACACAGAGCCAAGTAGCTTCATCCACCATTTAAAATGATGTTGGCTATCTGGATGTAGATTAAAGATTGAACCTTGAACCTGACCTGCCTGCATGGACTTATGGGGGTGTGGTTCAACTGGGGTGGCAGGGGGGTGAAAAAGTGTCATTTGTAACAAAAGCAATTTTATTACAGATTCATTCCTAAGCTTACCTTGGCCAATGCTGTTTAAGGTTTGGTATTCCCAAACATTATATTGTTGGAATACTCTCTCAACACCATATGAATGTCATGAATGTACCCTGCTAAATCTCTGCCAATAAATGTCAATTCAAATTAAATGCCTGTGAATTTTTTTCTTAAGGAGATTCAATTTTGCACATATCAATGCTATTGCTCTGAAATTTGATATTATAACTCCAAAATTTTATGGCTGTTTGCTGATTATCTTTCTGATTCTGAATTTTAACTTCTCTAAAAGAGAAAAAGATGGTAAAATGCCTGAAATTCAAATTAATCTAAAATGAAGATTGATAGCTATAATTCCAGTTTAGATGCAGTGGCTCAAATGTTCGGCTGTCTTGGAATTTGGGTGCATCCCCATATCATTGCAAACTCTGACCTTGTGCAAGGATATTTTCCTGACCTTGAGTGACCTTCCATTTTCAGAGTCAACTAGCCGTCACAGGAAGTTGGACTGAAACTGGAGACAGAGTTGTGAGTGTAGGCCTGGGAGACTTTCTGAATGCAAAATTTTAGTCCTGCCCTGCCTCGCTGTCATAATCAGTAAAGTTTTACAACACCAATTTTAAATCCAACCAATTTATTTGATAGTAAATTTGCGAGCTTTCGACTCTATGGCCTTCATCAGGCAAATGCAGTGTTCTGGTCTGCAATAGCACTCATATCAACACAGACAGTCACAGATTGCTGATTAGAATGCGAATCCTTACATCTAACCTGCTATTCAAGTGTTAAAGTGGCTAACAATGTGTGTGAAGGGAATCCTGAGCATTGGTTAGAGAATTGTGTATTTTCTCCAGACAGCACAGTAAATGAGGTTTTTTGCAAACCCAGGCAAGTTACGGGGGTTACAGATAGTGTGACATGAAGCCAAGATCCCTATTAAGACCGTCCTCTTGTGTGCGGAGCTTGGCTATCAGTCTCTGCTCAGCGACTCTGCGCTGTCGTGTGTTGCAGAGTCGCTGAGCAGAGACTGATAGCCAAGCTCCGCACACAAGAGGACGGTCTTAATAGTGTGACATGAAGCCAAGATCCCTATCTGTAACCCCCGTAACTTGCCTGGGTTTGCAAAAAACCTCACTTACTGTGCTGTCTGGAGAAAATACACAATTCTCTAATCAATGCTCAGGATTCCCTTCACACACATTGTTAGCCACTTTAACACTTGAATAGCAGGTTAGATGTAAGGATTCGCATACTAATCAGCAATCTGTAACTGTCTGTGTGGATATGAGTGCCTCTGCAGATCAGAACACTGCATTTGCCTGACGAAGGCACAACATAGTGTTGAAAGCTCGCAAATTTACTATCAAATAAATTGGTTGGATTTAAAATTGGTGTTGTAAAACTTTACTGAGTTTACCCCAGTCCAATGCCGGCATCTCTACATCACTGTCATAATAACAGACATTCAAAACGTTGCCAAGACTTAAATGTGTCAATGATGTACCCTTGCTATTTGCATATTTTTAAATATATACATACATATATTCAGTGTGCTTGCCCCTCTCGACAAGAAATTGGATGGACTGGAAGATGTGCATTCAATTCCCGTTCTCCATCTACTTGACACCCACAAGCCAAGGGAGGGAGGCCCGAGCCAGACAGCCCAAAATGTTTTGCAGTTCCCCCAATGTACTCTTAAAATGCACAAGTATTTGAAGTCAAAATCAAATGACTTGCTTAATTTTTAAAATGGTTCAATGACACCAACAATATCAAACATCAGGTAGACTAAGAATGAATTTAAGCATTCCCAGCTTTTTGATATCATTTTCAGCTGTTAGAATTTGCAGGTAGCCTGTACATTTTGAAGGAAAGCTCCTTGGCTCTGGAATTTTACACTTTGTTACTTCAGTGAGATCTATTCATCCGCCTAAAATAAATGTCCTTACATCTTGGCTAACATATGAAAAAGTGATTTCAAACAAACACATTATGTGAAGAACCTGCAGGTAATTTGAGATTCTCTGCAAGTTTCCCGTAGAATTGAATCACACTGGTTGTATAACTCCTGCTTCCTCTGCATTTTCATATTGTGCCATTACTGTTGTTGTCTTAATTAAAGAAGTTACAACAGCACACATCCATTCCCTTCTAAATGTTTTCAGCTTTCCATAAGTCTTCCTGTGAAAACTATCATAGTCAACTCACCCTTATTATTGGATATATCATTTGTGAAACAGAAATGGAAATATCTGGTATTAGTCAATAGTCAGTCAGTTTTAATGTGTTAGAATAGACTTAAATTTTAAATTAATTTATCGAATCCTACAGTGCAGAAGGAGGCCAATCGGCCCATCGAGTCTGCACTGACCATAATCCCACCCAGGCCCTATTCCCATAACCCGATGCATTTGCCCTAGCTAATCCCCCTGACACTAAGGGGCAATTTAGCATGGCCAATCAACCTAACCCACACATCTTTGGAGTGTGGGAAGAAACCAGAACATCCAGACAAAACCCACGCAGACATGGGGAGAATGTGCAAACTCCACACAGCAGCGACCCAAGCCGGGATTGAACCTGGGTCCCTGCTGTGAGGCAGTAGTGCTAACCATTGTATCACGGTGCTGCCAAATTATCGCTTAGTATCTGGGGATGCATAGATTAGAAGGATTATTGTGGTAAATATGTGGGGTTAAGGGAAAAGAGCCTAAGTCAGATTGTGGTTAGTGCTGACTTGATGGGCAGAATGGCCTCCTTCTCCACCGTAGGGATTCTATATCTAATTTCTGTATCTATATCTAAATAAGCTACAACAGCACACATCCATTCTCTTTTTAAATGCTTCTATGAGTTTTCAGTGAAAACTACCAAAGTCAACTCACCCTTATTTTTGGGCATATCATTTGTAAAACAGAAATGGAGATGTCTGGTATTAGCAAATAATCATTCGGATTAAACTTAAATTAACTTTAAATTACGTGCATAGAATATGTATCCTAATTTGGTTGGTACTGATTCTCAAACTTACTGTGAGTTGTTTTTGATTTTGTCATATTCATTTCTGTATCTGTGACAAATGGACTTTTGCGCAGACAGCTCGTTGCTGCAGATCAATCTCTTATCACCGCAGAGGAAGTGACATTGGAGCCCAGTAAGAAGAACTGTAAATATGTATCCAAAGAGATGGGCACAGACAAAGCTAGTGCTGGAGGGCCATGCAGTTCAACATCAACAGAAGGCCAAAGATTGCCAGCTGAGGCTGCAGGCTGCAGGGTGGGTGGACTACCTTTGCATGCCTCAGAACAAGATGATGAAGAATTGGATGAGGCTCCACTTTCACCCAGAGGCCAGCCTATTGGCATAGACACAACGGTGAGTAGGGGAAGCTGTACTTTACATACTGACCACTGTTCCTGAGTTTACTGTTCCAACACCGCCCATGCGCAAAGCAAATTGTCTCAATTTGTGCTACTGTTCAGCAAGAGTTTATATTAAAAAAAAGATCAGAATGATTCTTTTGTCAAGAGAAGGGAAGTAGCAATTCAGTAAGATTAGGGATGTGTCATTTTTCAAAGTTTGCGTTTGTTCTGCAGAGTCCATGGCTTCAGCTAAGTGAATTTTATGGCATTTTACATTATAATTAGGAGATGTTTCAGGATTGCCATTCTCATGAAGCTCAATATATTGGGAGGCAATTGATATGTACCTCAAAATCTTTGTCTGATTAGCGATTGGCAAACATAATACCATTTAATGATCCAATCTCTTTTGGTATGTAGCATTTGGATTGAATAAACATATGATTTAAATTAATTGCTCCATTCTTTATCTTGCTGTAATTGAGATTGGAAAAGATGCCCTGTCTAACAAATGCGCCTCTAATACGATTTTGATTTCTTCCAATATTATTTCTTTGGCCTCTTCTTACCACTCTCTCCACCCCAATCTCCACACTCGTCTCCACTCTCCTCTGCTTGTCCCTGCTCCTGCTCGCCGCTCCCTATCGCCTCCCATCTCCAGTTGTCTCTGCTCCTTCTCTCTGTCCCCCGCTCTGCTTGTTTCCACTTCTCAGCCAGAAATGCCATGTGCTAGTCCAACTCTGCCTCCTACTGAGGTCCCCACCATTACTGATGCCAGCTTCAGCAAATTCAACTCATTGCACATGATATCAAGAATTATCTATGTAGGAGTAGGATACAGCAAAGCTATGACAACATCCTGACTGTAGTACTGAAGACTTGTGCTTCAAAACCACCTGCGCCACCAAGTTCTTCCAATACAAAACTGACATCTAAAGATAAAGTGGAAAATGTGTTCAGGTATATTCTGTCCACAAAAAACAGTACAAATCCAACCCATCCAGCAATTGCTCCATCAGCACAAACTCAAATATCTGTAAAATGATGGTGTTATTGGTAAGACCATCAAGCATTACTTAGCACTAATCTGCTCACTGAAGTTTGGGATCAATCAGGACCATCAAACATCATTATGGTATTGGTCAAAATGTGGATAAAAGAGCTAAACATGAGAGGTAAGGAGAGAGTGATTACCATTGATATCAAGGCAGCATTTGACTGAGTGTGGCACCAGGAAGCCCTAGCAAAGCTGGAGTCAATGGGAATTGGGAAAAAAACTCTTCACTAGTTGGAGTCATACCTGGCAGGAAGCAAGATGATTGTGGTTGTTGAAAGCCAATCATCTCAGTCCCAGAATACCTCTGCAGGAGTTCCTCAAGGTAGAGCCCATGGCCTATTCATTTTCATGCTTTATCAATGACCTTCCTTCCATTATTAGATCAGAAATGGGGACTTTCACTGATGATTGCACAGTGTTTGGTAACATTGGGACTTCACAGGTTCTGAAGCATCCTAACCCACATGCAGCTAGACCTGAACAACATTCAGGTTTGAGCTGACAAATGACAGGTAAAATTTACACTACAGAAATCTCCCCTTGACTTTCAATAGAATTCCACTCCTGAATTCCCCAATATCAATATTTTGGAGGCTATCACTGACTCAGAAACTGAACTGGCTCAGTCATATAAGTACCACAATAGCAGAGGAAAGTCTAGGGATTCTGCAGTAATTCACCTCCTGACTCCTCAAAGCCTGTCCACCATCCAAAAGGCACAGATCAGTATAAGTATAGCTCCAATAACATTCAAAACTCAACACAATTTAGACAAAGTAGTCCACTTAGTTGACACCACATCCATCCACCATCTTAAACATTCAATCTCTCCCTCATCGTGAAAGAAGTAGCTAGTGAGATAGTTGATGTATTAGTTTTAATTTTCCAAAATTTCCGAGTTTTGGCAAAGGTTCCGATAGATTGGAAAGTAATGAAAGTAACTCTTTATTCAAAAGGAGAGAGGGACAGAAAGCAAGAAAGTGCAGGCCAGTTAGCTTAACATTTGGCATAGGGAAAATGTTAGAAGCTATTATCAAAGATATTATAGCAAGGCAGTGAAGAATTCAGGATAAACTGGCAGAGTCATCATGGCTTTGTGAAAGGGGAACCACATTTACCTAACTTATTGGGAGTTCTTTGAAAAAGTAATGTCTGCTACAAATAAAGAGGAAATGGTGGATGAATGTTCTGCATTTAGATTTCCAGAAGGCATTTGATAAGATGCTACATTAAAGTTTATTGAAAAAAAAAGCTCATGGCATAGGAGGTAATATATTGGCATGGACAGAAGGTCAACTAGATAATGAAATAAAGACATGGCATAAATTGGCCCTTTTGTAGTTGAAGGAAGTGAAGTCTGGCATGTGACAGAAATCGGTTCTGGGGCCTTAACATATTTACCATTCATTTAAATAATTTGGATGAAGGGTTCAAGGGACAGTTAGTAAATTTACTGATGACACAAAAATGGGTAGGATAGTACAATATAAAGAAGACACCAGGAAGCTACAAAAAGAATATAGAAGGGAGGTTATGTTTTGGTTGTACAAGGCATTGGTGAGGCCACATCTAGAATGCTGAGAACAGTTTTGGTACACTTATTTAAGGAAAATGTAAATGCATTGGAAGCCATTCAGAGAAAATTTACTAAACTAATATCTGGATCGGACAGGCTGTCATATGAAAAAGGTTGGACAGGATAGCAAATGTTGGCCCCTTGTTCAAGAAGGGGAGTAGAGACCATCCTGGGAATTATAGACCGGTGAGCCTTACTTTTATTGTGAACAAAGTTTTGGAAAGAATTGTAAGGGATAGGATTTATAGTTATGTAGAGAGTAATAAATTAATTAGGGATAGTCAGCACTGTTTTGTGAAGGGTAGATCATGCCTCTCAAACCTTATTGAGTTTTTTGAAAAGGTGACCAAAGAGGTGGAAAGGGGTAAGGCAGTTAATGTGGTGTATATGGATTTTAGCAAAGTGTTTGATAAGGTTCCCCATGGTAGGCTACTGCAGAAAATGCAAATGCACGGGATTGAGGGTGATTTAGCAGTTTGGATCAGGAATTGGCTCCACCCCGCTTCCACTTCCCTCCCCCCCATCTCCATTCCTCTCCCCTCACCTCCATACCTCTCCTCTCCCTCCACCTCCATTCCTCTCCCTGCCTCCACTCCACTTCCTTTCCCCCCCACCTCCACTCTGTGCCCTTCCAATGTTGACTGATTTTTTTCCCCTAATATTTGAACTTCTAGGCTGCGCAGCAGAAAACTAAGTGCAGTGGGATAGAGTGACTGATGCAAAATGCTTGAAGTGAATTTTGGCCAAAATGACAGTGACGCTAATAGCTTTCACTGGCATAAACCTGTAAATTGGACAATATTATATCTAATGATCATACATGCACAGTTAAACTTACCAATCAAGAAGCTGCTGTCTTAGCTGCCCTGTCCCTCTAGAAGCTGCATGATAATGTTATCTTGCTGAAAAGCTCATCATTAGGGTACATTGAATTGTGTCAATTTGCTGGACTTGTCTGATACACGCGTACTAAACTGCCTTAAAAATTAGAGTTTTGACCATTCTAGTGCATGCACACATTTGATAATGTGACAAGTCTTAAATACTGCCAAACAATCCCAATGGTACATAGATTCCTGATACTTTCAGAGGGTGATATTCTCTTTAGCTCAGTGGAACTTATCAATCTAAAGCCAGTAAAAACTCTACGGGCAATGGCGAGTGTTAGCTACTTAACCAGCCCCTTATCTTTTGGCTTCGAGCTTATTCTCTATTGCATGAGTTATTGGGTCCTTACTATTCTCTTAAAATCAAATTCCAGAGGAGAATTTTATCTGAGTTGAAATTACTTTCTCATCAATATATCAATTCATAAGAAAACACAATCTGTTTCCTTTCACATGATTACATTATATTTTAATTATTTTTTTAATGACACCACTTGGAACAATTGCATTGCAAATAATGCCTTTTACAAGGTTCTTTGATTTATTGTGTTTTCTGTTATGTTTGCTTTGGGCTTTTTCTTTGTATAAAGCTCGAAGTATTACTTTCACAACAGATTGCTGTGATAAATTTTGATTCTTGTGCTCATTCAATATTGGACAAGTGCAGCATTTAACTTCTAAATTTATTGATGTAGTAAAGACAGCAAAGTTAATGAAGAGTGGGATACAGTAAAATTTAGTGCTATCAAAGCTGATATATACATGGGACAATGAGAAGATGTGGGGTATCCAGGAATAATAAAGGGTGGGATATGGTACTATGAAGAATTGTGCTGTACCAGGGAATGGGTGGGGTATGGTATAAAGAAGAAGTATGTAGTAACTGGAAGTGGGTGAGAAGTGGAACTATGAAGTGTGCTGTACCTGGGAATGGGTGGGGATGAAGGAGGTCAACTGATTCTTCTTTTGTTGTTTTTATCCAGGAGGCTGAGGCACTGACATCTTCCCCTGATAGAATATTTAAAGTGGTATTTATTGGGAATTCCGGAGTTGGAAAGAGCTCCTTTATCCATCGATTCTGCTACGACCGATTCCTCACAGAAGTTAATGCCACAATTGGTAAATATTGAATTTTTAACTCTATGCCTTCTTGTATAAAAAAAACTTTCTTTGACTCTTCCATTGTGAAGGATCTAAACTATACTGGGGTATTACTCCAATACCTAATATTCTTACCAAAATGACCATTCTTCAGCCATGACCCTGGATCCCACATAATCTATGCTAATATCTCAGTTCAAAATTGAAGGAATGCTGAGAGGAGCCATCTTTCAGATAAGATAATAATCCGGAACCTCCTCTGCTCTCTCAAGAAGCCACAAAGGATACCACAACACTATTTGAGGAAGAACAGGAGTGTTAACGCATGGGTACTGCCCATTGCTTATCTCTAATCAATGAATAAAAACTGCCGATGCTGGAATCTGAAACAAAAGCAGAAAATGCTGAAGAAACTCAGCAAGTCTGACAACATCTGTGGAGAGAGAATAGAGCCAACATTTCAGCCAGTCCTGCAATCCCTCATAGTTGACTCACTGAATATGTCTTGCCAGCATCAACACCCCCCCTCCCCCTTCCAGTGCAGAGTAGCGGCTAACTCCCCATCACCACAGCTTCCCACCCCAGAGGCATCCTTATTAGACCCTGCCCCCTTGGCACTGCCTGATGCTCAGTGGGCAGTGCCAAGGTGCCCCTTGGGCATTGCTACTTTGCTCCATGGACAGTGCTGGGAGCCAGGCTGGCACTGGTAAGCTGGCAATGCTGAGAGGACAGCCTTCCACCATACTCTTCTTGGCCCCCCACTTCACTCCATTGGGATTGGGTCTCTAGATTCCCATTAGTGTGGAGCTAGACTTCACTCCTGGAGTTGATGGCACTGAACGTATGGGTGCCGGGGACTCATGGAGACAGTGACGCCCAATAGGAAGCCCGTGAAATGGCCTCCACTTGAGTCTCCCAGCCCATTGCGCTCCAAAAGCAGTTACTGTAGTGAAGGAGAAAAGGTCTGAAGAATCTCATCATTTTTCTCATTACTATTTGCAGGGTCTTGCACTTTGTATATATTGCTGGCTGCAGGTAAACTTACCCTAAAAAGTAATTTAATGATTGGGAAATATTTAAGTATTGGCAAGGTGATGTACAAATCCATGTTTCTTATTTGGGTGTCAGATTTAGGCATCTTATTTTAATAATTAGCTCCATCAAATTAATAAAAAGTAATTTGCCATGGATGCCTCAATAAATACACAAAACAGCAAAGAGATTTGACTTTTCAATGCCTCCAGCATTGTGTTTCATCCAGTTCACTTTTCCTGTCTCGCTGAGGAATAAATGTGTTGAAGTGACCAGACAATATTATTTCTCTCTAATGAACAGTGTGCTAAAATCTGTTTCTTCTGTGCCATTCTTTTCAGTGTGTTTTCTTTCTTTTCTTAGGCATTGATTTCCAAGTGAAGAGTCTGGTTGTAGACAAAACCCGTGTGGCATTACAGCTGTGGGACACGGCAGGGCAAGAAAGGTACCTAACCACCAACTCCCTCACCCCTAACTAACAACTCATTAAAAAGGAAAACATTTGAGCACGACTAGCTTTAGGATTGAATCTGACTGATTTAAAAATAAAATCAGATTTAAATCCCTATCTTGCTGTATCTTTTAGTGTTGGAGAAAGAATCTTTGTTGATAAACTAGTAGGTCAAAAGTTTATTTCAGTCAGTGGAGGCATTTGTTATAAGGTATACTTGGACATGTTGTTTCCAATGGATGGCAGTGTAAAAAATGTAATTCTTTAAATCTGTCTGCACTGTAACTGAACCATTCTAATACATTAATTGCTGTAGTATGCAGTTTGGATGCAGCTTTGCGTAGCTTATTACGCACAACGTGGGAAATTCGCAGTAGTTAACCAGAATGTCTTCAAGTCTCCTGTTTGCCTCAAATGTCATTTACACACGTCCATAGTGTCTGACAAGCTTCTACCAAAGTTACTGTAGTGGAGGGGAAGAGGTGATTTGATTTGATTTATTATTGTTACATATATTAGTATACAGTGAAAAGTATTGTTTTTTGCATGCTGTACAAAACATACTGTTCATAGAGAAGGAAAAGAGAAAGAATGTTGTGTTACATTCATAGTTAGGGTGTAGAGAAAGATCAACTGAAGTTGATCAGAGTCTGAAGAAATCCTTGATGATTGTGTCCTGTTAAGATTTATATTACCTATTTATTAAAAATTGGAAACTATTTTTGTTCTTATTTTGGGATTAAGTGGCTGCGGGTGGAATCCTCCCCAGTCCCACCAATGGGTTCCACTGTGTGTGGGTGAGGGAGAATCTGGTGGGAAGCCCAAAAATTTGTTTTACACCCAATATGATTTCCCACTGATGCCTGCCATGATGGATTAGGAAACCCACTGGAGATGGGAGGTATGAGCCTTATTTGCATTCCACTAATGGGATGCAGATGAAGGTCTGACCACCCAACTCTGATTCTCCACGGTTCCATGCAAGAAAACACACACCAGTGCGAAACACATCTGGAACAACATGGCATGCAGGTGTCAGGACTTACGTGGACAGTGCTTGGTGTTGCCTCCAGAGTTTGGGGTAGAGATTGCTGACAACCCTGGATCCTAGAACATCACATCAGTGATTGGGGAAAATGTCTACAAGTAAACCTACCAGCCTTGGTGTCCTGGAGAGGGTCTGTCCTCCTGCTACCAGAGTGCTCCTAGAGACCTATCTTCATTTTCCTGAGGTCTGCCTTCTTTCAACAATGGTAGGTCAGCGACACTGAGCACCCTTTCAATATGGCATCTGGGTAGCTTATTGTGGGTAAGAGGAAAATTGATAGAAGTGTTAACTGCACATGAAAAAAATGTGAACGGACCAGTACCCATACCTGAGCCATGGCAAAAAGAAAACTTCAACTTTATGCACATTGTATCTCTATAAACTGAAGACCTATCTTATTGCATACTACATACAATATTAATGTGCAATGTGCACAAGTAAAAATTTATCGTGAAGATAAAACTAATTACAATGTCCTTTTAGCATTTCTAAAATGCAGCTGTATGTCTTAAATTTATAGCCAGCGTGTTAAAGGTTTGACTGAAAAATCCAGTAGGTTCCAATTTACAAACTCAAGTGTTATTTATCTCATCCACTCTCATCTACCTTACAAGTTCCTGACATAAATATAAAACAATGTTTTAGAGACAAGGCAGTAACCTCATGAGGTATAATAGCCTGAAATAAAACTTCACCAACTGGAAATTACACATTTCACATATAGTATAATTAAATTCATCCTGGTGACAAGGAAAACAGTCTCCTTGCTCTATGATTCTAAGAAAACTATGAGGCAGATTCTGATTCAGTGATTATACATTGTGATTTGTTATTTCCAGGTTTCGCAGCATAACCAAGCAGTATTTTCGCAAAGCTGACGGTGTGCTGGTGGTGTACGATGTCACATCTGAGACCTCGTTCACTGCTGTCAGGAATTGGATGACCAGTGTCCAGGTAGGAGAGTAAAGAACTTGTGAGTATGTAGGCAGCATGCTTCTTACACTGAGAAAATGCTTTGTGAAGAAGTGTTTCTTTTGGGCAGCACTGTGGTATAGCGGTTAGTACTGCTGACTCACAGTACCAGGGATCCAGATTCAATTTCACCCTTGGGTCACTGTCTGTGTGGAGTTAGCACATTCTCCCCATGTCTGTATAGGTTTCCTTTGGGTGCTACAGTTTCCATCCATAGATGTGCAGTTTATGTTGATTGCCATGTAAATTGCCTCTTAGCTCCCTGGACACTATCAGGATGGATACATGGGATTATGGGAATAGGGCTTGTGTGGAATTCTTGTCATTACAGACTTAAATGGCCTCCTCCTGCACTCTCTTGATTCTATGAGAATGGCTGCGGAAAGAAAGCAGCTATTTGTTATTTTTAAAGTCATTCTGGTACAGAACATTTGGTGCATTAGATTTGTGGTCAAGATGAGCTTATCTGTCTAATTATCCATTTTGAGAATTTTGTGACTATTGACAGGGCCCCTACACTCTGTCCACCATATTTCCTACACTTCTCTCATCCCCTTCTCTTTCTTCTCAGAACTATGGTAGAGTTCCCCTGGTCTTCATCTTCCACTTCATTAGCCTCTGAATTCAATGGTTCATTCTCTGTTGTGAGTTTTGAATCTCAGCTGTAAATCAAGGGGCAGGCTTCTTAGAATATAATAATCAAGGGCTGAGCATCCGCTTAATGGTTTTTGTAGGAAATAGTAGCGGTGGCATGGTGGCACAGTGGTTATCACTACTGCCTCACAGCTCCTGGGACCTGAGTTTGATTTCTGGTTTGGATCACTGCCTGTATGGAGTTTGCACGTTCTTTCTGCATGGGTTTCCTCCGGGTGCTCAGGTTTCCTCCCACTGTCCAAAGTTGTGCGGTTAGGTGCAATGGTCATGCTCAATTGTCCCATAGTGTCCTGGGATGCATAAGTTAAACAGGTTAACAGGGTAAATGTGTGGGGTTATGGGGATAGGGCTTAGTTAGGATTGTTGTCGGTGCAGACTCGATGGACCAAATGGCCTCCTTCTGCACTCTATGATGGGTTTCTATTTTTCTTCTCCTGTTGAATCCACTACTGCCAAATGGGTGGCACAGTGGTTAGTGCCTCTTCCTTTCAATGCCAAGGACCTAGGTTCAATTCCCGCTTCAGGTCACTGTCTGTGTGGAATTTGCACTTTCTCCTCATGTCTGTGTGGGTTTCCTCCAGCTGCTCTGGATTCCTCCCATAGTCCAAAGATGTGCAGGTTAGGTTGATTGGCCATGCTGAATTGATCCTGGTGTTGGGGGATTAGCAGGGTAAATGTGTAGTGTTGCAGAGTAAATGTGTGGGGTTGCGGGAGTAGGGCTTGGATTGGATTGCTGGCTTGATGGACATATGTCTCCTTCTGCACTGTACGGATTCTACGATTCTATGTGATGCGTGAGGACTGGGATGAGGAAAAGAGTTTTCACTCACATCTTTGGAATATTCCAAATTTGGGTTAACCCAAATGTAAACAGCTTTACGTTTAAAGCTGGGATAACTTCTGGCCTCTCAGGGAATCAAGTGAGTGAACAGGAAAGTGAGACTAAAGTCTAAAATCAGCCTTGATTGCATTGAATGACAGAGCAGGCTCACAGACCCTGTCATATGTGTGCAAACACCAGCTATGGGCTTGCCTACAGGATCTGCCTTGTCCCTTAGTGCCAATCTGGGACTATCCTCTGGCATTTGGCAGTCAGATTGGCATTGCCTGGGTGCCAGGATTCTGCCCAGCCATGTCCGAGATCACTGGGGCTCAAATCTCAAAATGAGTTCTTCCCAGTGCAAATTACGTTAAGGCCTCTGTCATGAGATTTTCCGGCCATAATGGGATTTGCACTTGCGTGAGAGGGGCTGGAGAATTGCCCTATCAGCTGAGAAATGAGCACTATACTTCGGTACCATGGTAGTATGAGACTTCACTCAATTCTTTTCATTTTTTTTCTTCTTTTTTACTTGTCTGCTTTATTCCCATTTTGGATTAAACTAAATCAAGATTTCTGAAGTGGAAATGAATATAACATCCTGTTGCTTCCACCCAAAATAAATGGAGTTTCTTACTATTCTGGTTAATCAGGAAGGAATGGACGAGAGGGCAGCTATTTGTTTACTTGGCAACAAGATAGATGCTCTGGACTATGAACCACGACAGGTATCACAAGCAGAAGGTGAAAGATTAGCAGAGGTAAGCAGAGTGTTGACTTCAAGTCTGCAATTATATTTTGGACTATTTTGCAATTAAAAATTGTGGGACGGTCAATTACATTGGTTGGTACAGTTGTGAAGCTGAGTTTGTGAAGATATAAAAGAATTGTAAAAAATGCTAGAGGGAAAGAAAACGTTGCATGGTCTTTTAAAAGCTTTTTTTGAGTTCTGTGCTAAAATGCAGAATATGCACTGACTCCAGGCTGCAACATTTGTTTCAAAAGGAGCAAGCAACAGGATTGCCTTGGCAACAGGCTCTGCAGGTTTTTGCATTTTTGTTAGCCACTGAGTTTAAAGAAGACACTCAGCTAAAGGGAACCTGTTAGATTTATATTTGTTGTTGTTGTCAACCTCAGGCCAATCCAAGTACAGGAATGTTGATAGGTCATTATGATTATAAAAAGGAACCCGACTGCCTTGAGTTCAGTTCCACCAGAGATTGAGCCAGGAGTTCAACCAGATCACCCAAAGCAGTTAAAGGCAATTAGATCAGCTGGAGCAAGTAGTTCTTAACTCTGCCATCTTAAGATAGATCTTAAGTTAACTTGCTCTGTAACCAAATCAAACAGCGCTTACAGAAAGTGGATAACTACCAAAGAACTCCAAAGCTTTTGAAAAACATCAAGCCTGGTTGTATAATTTCTTTGAGATTGACCAAAATTGCATTAGCACTGTTTTGGAAATGAATATTCCTTGTATTATTCGAACAGCATTTCAGTCAAATGGTACTTTAATTAATATATTACTTGTTTAGTTAAAATTCCTTGTTATTTAAATAAATTACCTTGTTAATTACTCACTTAAAGTGAGTGTCAGGCCTTAATATTAATGACCCTCTAAACCTTAATTAAGAATAGTTAACACATTCCCAAATATTTTTATCAGATTATGATGCAAGGTAAAGGAGAGCCTGCTCTGTCATTCAATATGATCATGGCTAATTTTGAGCTTCAATCCCACTTTCCTGCCCACTCCCTTGATTCCCTGAGAGACTAACCTCTGTGTCATAATAATATTATTGATACTGGTTCCAGTTGACTGGTGAACCTGTAATCCATTTTTTCTGTTGCTTTTTTGGGGGTGTAGAATGACAATTAGCTGTGGAATTTTGCAGCCTTCTCTGGGATCATCAATGCTATGATGTGGAGATGCTAGCATTGGACTGGGGTAAGCACAGTCAGAAGTCTCACAATACCATGTTAAAGTTCAACAGACTTATTCGGCAGCACAGGCTTTTGGAGTCTGAGGTTCCTTCGGGAGCCTCCTTAGAAGCCTGAGACTCCAAAAGCTTGTGCTGCCAAATAAGCCTGTTGGACTTTTACCTGGTGTGAGACTTCCATTCTGCCAAGAATAATGAGCATGTAAGAACCACTTACCACTGTGTTGTTTATATACTCTTTTTTAAAAAACAAAAGTCACCAGCAGTGAATTAAATACATATTTGTGGATGTTTCTGTTGAATGAATTTGGTGTGATTGACATACCCCAATTAGAGGAACTCTTTGTGCACAGATTCCTTTGTGACTATTAAAAAAAAACAAGGAATTCAGGAGAAATTGCTTTACCCAAAAATCGGTACCATACAGAATGGTTGAGATGAAGAATATTGAAGTGTATGCCTTTAAGAAGTTAGAGGAGTACACTCCGGAGGAAATATACAGATTATGTTGATAGGGTTAAATAAATGGAGGAACATAAACACTGGCAGAGAGTAGTTGGCCCAAATAGCCTTTTTGCCCTTATAGGATCGATGTGTTGAGAACGACAAGGAACCTGTATTTGAATTCAACCAAGGCCTATACAATCTTATCACTAATCCTGTTATTTTTTAAAAATTATTTGTTCTCTGGTGTGATGATCTTGGAAAGGCCATATTTATTCCTCATCCCTTGTTGCTGAGACAGTGGTGTTGGGTATTCTTGAATGATATTCTTAACACAATGTGACTTGGTGAAACATAAGTAAATCTCAGTGGAAATGATTGCATTTGAAATATATCCTTGAAACACTTGAAGCATAAACAGTTTATTTAATAGTCTATTGGAATTTTGAAGTAATCTTTCACCTGAATTATATAAGGGGTACACACAGAAACAGGCCTTCTGGCCCATGTGTACTAGCGTATTTGCAGGGAAGACAGTTGCTCCTTTTTGGAAGTGGAAATTGGGATTAAACCTGTCTATGTCATGCATATAAAAAGTAATAAAATTATATTTTTATATTAGGAATACAATGCGTTATTCTATGAATGCAGTGCCAAATCAGGATACAACATAATGGAACCACTGATGCATGTGGCAAGGTAAAGTGTTATTCCCTTGGCTTTATTTGTGCATTGAAAGTACGTCTGCTTAATTAAACAAAACTGTCTAAAATCCATCTGTTCTCCCATGGTATCTGTCAGATTTGCCATTAGTAAAGGAGTAAAAGAAAGAATAAAGATTATCCAACATTTGATAGACTATAGATATTAGACAAACGCTTCAAACATTTAAGTTTACGAGGGTTCTTTTGCATCCACCTGAAAGGGCAGGCATAACATCAACGTAATGTCTCGTTTGAAAGATGGCTCCTCTAACAGTGACGCAATTCTTCAGTACTGCACTATCAGCCCAGATTATGTGCTCACTGGAACGGGATTTGAACACATGACTCTGGCATTGTCAGTAATGTGGAAATTTCAAACTTCTTTTGTCATAAGGAGGTCAAAGAGCCACATGGACATGAAAAGGTGGCAATGAATGAAAGTTTTGAAGGTTCGGATTGCTGTAGCTCATGAAAGTGGAGCTTTGGTACCTCTATCATTTCAAACAAGCTAAATATCTTAATGTATTTGAGTGCATAGGACTACTTGGAAATAAAATGACTAGTGCTGCTTTTAATGGCAAATAGACTCTGTTAATGTCACTTACATGTATTTTATAAAGCCACTGTTCATTTTGCAGACTGCATTGCTCCATTCAGGTGTCTCAGTATAATTGTGTTGGGAGTAATGTGTGCAAGAGATTGGTGATGTAGGTCAACGGCAACCTGCTTATTCATGGTTTCTGTGGAATTTCTTTGGCTTGGGGATCACGAGTAGGGAAGAACGGTTGTGAGGATGGGAACAGTTTGTGCTGAGTAATCTTCCAAGGGGTGAATTTTCCAGTCCCACCTGGCACAGGAATTGTCCTGGGCAGAATGGAAAATTTGATGGATCATCTAAAGGTCCATTGACCATAGGTGGGAATTTCCAGTCTCAAAATGGGGCATGTCTGGAAAATCCCATTCAGAATATAGGTCCAGTCCACCTGATTTTCTTCAGTCCCATGCAGACATTTAATTTAGTGAAGTTGATAATTACTTTATCAAAATGTGGATTAGTAGATTGAGCAATATTTGACTGGATATGCAAAACCAGACAAAAGTGTACTTGCAGTTGCATCCTCTGATTCAAACAGCAACTGGTCTGTATGATTAAAATAACTGGCATTTATATAGCATCTTTAAAATAGCAAATCATTTCAAGGCGCTTCACAAGGGTACAATCAGACAGATAATTAACATTCAGTCAAAGAAGGAAACATTAGGACAGTCACCAAAACTTGGTGAACCAAACATTGATTATTAAGTGTTTTAAATATGAGGGAAAAGTTTAAGCTGTGGTGATACTTGTGATTCAATTACAGTGATACTTGTTGATTCAAATTGCAGCAAATTATTATTTAAACACTGCAGGAAATAATGCGGATTACATAACAATTGTTTAAAGACTTTTCAAACTCCCAATCAGCTGGCATTTATTGTGAAAATGTATTTTACCGAAATGAGAGCGTGGGTACTTAGTAATTCAAAGATGGTTATAAAAAAATACTCTTTTGACAAAATATTGCAAATATGCAGAGGAATGGTGACTGTCATTTTATTTTTTAAAAAAAATCTACTTGCAGATTACTGAGCGAGCAGGAAGACAAACAGAGAGAAGATGCTTTGCATTTAGATGATGACTGTAACAAGAAAAAAGGCTGCTGCAAATGAATATGAACAAAGTTCACTCCACACTGTCATGAGGGAACAGGTGCTTGAACAAATTGGTGGCCTCACTCCATATTTCTGAGCTGTAGGAACTTGCTCTTGTTTTACCATGTTTGCCTTTCGAACCACGTTTGCCTTTAGAATCCTTTTTCATTGATATGTATTGTGCTGATGTGTACCTCATTCTCAATGACGCACCAATTTCTACTTTGTGCAGCACACTGTCGTAAAGATTTATTCTAAGTAGTGTGACTTTAAAATCAATATCACTGTATATTGTTACAAAGCAACGTGACTTCATTGGCATGGTGACACAGTGGTTAGCACTGCTGCCTTGCAGTGCCAGGGACCTGAGTTCAATTCTCAGTTTGGGTCAGTGTCTGTGTGGAGTTTGCACATATCTGTGCGGGTTTCCTCCGGGTGCTCTGGTTTCTTTCCACAGTCCAAAATGTGTGGATTAGATTGATTGGCCATGCTAAATTGACTCTAGTGTCAGGGGATTAGCAGGGTAAATATGTGAGGTCATGGGAATAGGGCCTGGGTGGGATTGTGATTGGTGCAGATTCGAAGGGCCAAATGGTTTCCTTCTGCACCGTAGAGATTTTATGATAACTGATAATATACTACCTATTCCTGCAGTTGATATTTGAAGTTGCATTCATTCATGAATGAACCAGTTTAAGTTGTATACTTTCATTTTCAATGTACAGATTATTCGATGATGCTAAGCTATCCTGTGACACAAGATGCATTTGCTGAAACATTGCTTCACAAATGCATCGACTGGTTCCAAAAAAAATTCAAAATAGTCTTGACATTCACTATTATTTCTCTTTACAATAATGTACTGGCAGCATGCCTTTAGAATGTTAATAAGCCAGGTAGAATAAATCTTCTAGTGATTGAAACTGCTTGAATGAACAAATTGAAAGAAGAGTTCCACTAAAATGCTCAAATATATAGAGCTCTCTTGAAACATTTGAAGACTCCAGAAAAGTGCCCACAATGTAGTTTTAACTTGCTGATTAATTGGCCCTCATTAAAACATCTCCATGATCCCAGATTACCATTGGCAGACTGGTGATGATTTAACCTGAGGGTCATCACACCTCAGGTGAGAGGCAAGGTCTTCATGAATAATCTCAGCTGGTACTGAAATTGAACCTTTGCTGTTGACATTATTCTGTATCATAAACCAGCCATCCAGCCAATTTTGGCTTTGTGAGTGGAAAATCATGTCTTTAAAATTTGATTTAATTTTTTGAAGGGGTAACCAAGAAGGTAGATGAGGGCAGTGCAGTTGATGTTGTCTACAAGAATTTTAGTAAGGCCTTTAACAAGGTACCACATGTTATTGCATAAGGTAAAATTTCACAGGATCCAGGGTGAGATGGCCAAATGGATACAAAATTGGCTTGAAGACAGAAGAATATTGTAGTGGGTTGTTTTTCAAACTGGAGGCCTGTGACCAATGGTGTGCCTCAGGTTTCAGTGCTGGGTCCACTGTTATTTGTTAGTTATATTAATGATTTGGATGAGAATATAGGGGGCATGGTTAGTAAGTTTGCAGGTGACACTAAGATTGGTAGCATACTGGACAGTGAAGAAGTTTATCTGGGTTGCAGTGGGATCTTAATCAATTGGGCCAGTGGGCTGACAAGTGGCAGATGGAGTTTAATTTAGACAAATACAAGGTGATGCATTTTGGTTGGCCGAACCAGGGCAGGACTTAGTCAGTTAATGATAGTATTGGAGAGAGCTATAAAAGAAAGAGATCTAGGGGTGTAGGTTTATAGCTCCTTGAAAGTGGAGTCACAGGTAGATAGTGGTTGCTTGCTTGGTTTCATTGGTCAGAATATTGAATACAGGAGTTGGGACATCTTGTTGAAATTGTACAAGACATAGGTAAGGCCACACTTGAAATACTGTGTACAGTTCTGGTCATCCTAATATAGAAAGGATATTATTAAACTAGAAAGAGTGCAGAAAAGATTTACTAGGATGCTACCGGGACTTTATGGTTTGAGTTATAAGGAGAGGCTGGATAGCTGGGACTTTTTTCTCTACAGTGTAGAAGGCTTAGATGTGATCTTATGGAGGTCTACAAAATAATGAAGGACATAGATCAGCTAGATAGTCAATATCTTTTTCCAAAGAAGGGGAGTCTAAAACTAGAGAGCATATGTTTGAGAGGAGAGATACAAAAGGGTCCTGAGGAGCAATTTTTTCAGAGGGTGGCGAGTGTGGGACAAGCTGCCAGAGCCGGTAGTGGAGGCAGGGACAAGTCTGTCTTTTAAAGTGTTTAGACAGTTACATGGGTAAGATGGTTATAGAGGGATATGGGCCAAACACAAGTAATTGGGACTAGCTTAGGTGTTTAAAAAAGGACAGCATAGACAAGTTGGGCCAAAGAGCCTGCTTCCATGCTGTAAACCTCTGAGTCAAATTGAGGTAATCTGACCCCCCCTCCACCCCCCCACCTGTCTCCCCAACTGTCTCCCCAACACTCCGGCCTTGAATCTTTGTTAATGTGACTTGATCAAACTTAATCACTCCAAGAATGAGCACGGTCTTTAGTCGTAATACATTTCAGTTTGTGGCTGCCAGTGATTCAAATGAAGTACAACTAAAGCTGAAGTGACCTAACTTTATTGCCATAAATGCCCTTTGCCAAAGGGTTAAGGCTCTGTTGACTGATGCTTATATTTGCTAAACTGTCAGTTGTCTTTCAGTACTTCTGTATTTTAATGCTTTTTAGTATTTAAACGAATTGTATTGTTGCATAATTTCTGTTGTTGTGGAGACAGACTCTCGGCTAGGTCATTATTATAAATGAGAACTTGTCTGGTTAAATAAGTTTTAAAAAATCACAGCACACTGCCTCCTGCCCCAACCCTGAACCTAGCTTTACTTGTTAAGTACCTTTCCCATGTAATGGAATCTGTTTCAACATTGTTGAAATTGAATTTATAAACAAGGTTTGTACTTAGACCTTAAAATTATTTATTTAATATGTTGTGCTAAAGATAATTAGAGGATAAAAAAATTAACCTGGACAATTTAAGCAGTAAATATGTCTTTTTTTCTTTAAAAGACTTACACTTTCCTCAAGGTATGTTGCAATAAATAACAGAATAAAAAATCCAATTAGATTTGTGAACAAATAGCATTAGCACTGCTGCCTCACAGCTTCAGGGACCCAGGTTCAATTCCGACCTTGGGTGACTACGTGTGGAGTTTGCACCTTAGTGTCTGCATGGGTTTCCTCTGCGTGTTCTGGTATTCTCCCACAGTCTAAAGATGTGCAGGTTAGATGGATTAGCTAGGCTAAATTTCCCCGTAATGTCTCAAGATCTGTATATTAGATTGGTTAGCATAGCAAATGTGTTGGTTATGGGGATAGGCAGGGGAGACAGCCTGGGTAAGACACTCTGTCAGAGAGTTGGCGCAGACTCAATGTGCCAAATGGCCTCCTGCACTGTAAGGATTCTATAAAAAGCAACCAATTTTTAAAGCATAGCCTCGTTTTAGAAAGATGTTATGCCATCCTAGTGAATATCATTAATTTTATGAGTAGATATCCATTATTGTTTGTGGGTTACCTACCAACTGATAGTCCTGCATTATTGTGCTGCAATACCCCCCCCACACAATAACTTATGTATTTTACCTTTACGCAAACATGTTACAATCAATGTTTTATTATGTTGACCTATAACTCTACAGAAAATATCTTTCATTGGAAGTCAATTCTGAAACATTAACTCTGTTTTTTCTCTCTTCTCAAATCCTGTCTGACCATTGTTTCCAGTATGTTCATTTTGGTACAAAAATAGAAAATGCTGGAAAAACTCAGGTCTGACAGCATCTGTGGAGAGTGAATAGAGCCACCATTGAGAGTCAGGATAACTCTTTATTTCAGATTCCACCATCTGAAATATTTTGTCTTTATCTTAATGTTCATTTTAATATTTTACATATGCCACTCATTAGTTGTCAGAAAATGATGTGAAATAACTTCCTTCCTTACACTTGAAATATCATTGTGCTTTAACAGTCACTGTGTGATAGTCATAGAGACATTTAGTCTCTATTTATGGTAACATGGAATTAGTTGACAAACATTCATTTTGTATTTTGCAGATGCTTTGGTTTCAGCTGTGTTAGTGTGCTAGTATTGATCTTTGTATAAAAGAACTTGCATTCATATAGCACCTTATCATATCTTGGAGACTATCAAAGCACTGCACAACCAGTAGTGGGGAAACTATTGGTATTTGGGCACGAGTGTTCAATATGGGAAAATTTTTTTTTTTGTTTATTCTTAAGAAACATGTTTCATTTTTGAAAATGTAGATTGTACCAAGTCCATATTGATACACTGCCTTTGTATTACAAAATCCTTTGAAAGGTACTTCAGGCAGTTTTTAAATTTTAAAAGTTTCAATGGCTTTTGCATTCTGTCCTGATATGATCGAATGATGGTTGCAAGTTCAAGGCGCAAGCATGGGCGCACCTAATCAAGGCTTGCACTTCAGTGCAGGAAAGAAGGGTTGTTATGTTAAATTCTGAATTAAACTGAAGCAATTCTGGTCTGTTCTGATGGATCCTAAGGATCCCCTGGCATTATCTGAAGAAGAGCGGAGAACTCTACATGCCCTAACCATTTCCTAACATTTCTTTCTGAAACAATACTGCCAAATATTGATTAAATGGTTCCTATTAATTTCATTTGCTGTTTGGATTTTACAATCTATGATCTGAAGTGACAAGACCCAAATAAATCCAAGTTCTTTTATTTTTACATTGTAACATGCTAAAGTGAACAGTATTTGAAAATGTATTTCATGGATCCTTATTTATTCTATTTCAACTTGTTTAGGAGGGATTGATCTTATCACAAAATAGTTATTTTAGAAGTGCAGAAATAATAATAAAGGATGTTAATTATACTGCTGTTTTACTCATTGACTGAACAGAGACAAATACACCACAGAGACTCTTAATTCCCCAGTTTGGGTAGAATTTTTTTCTCTTTTGTTTTATAGTATGTTAATGACTTCCCCTCTCCCTGTTATCTTTAATGTTTACATTAAACATTTAGAGTACATACACACAATTAGAAATACAAATCAGTACTGGAAAAGTAACTAAAATCAACAGATCAATTACTTATCAGTGGCTGAACAAACTAATGGATTTTTTTTATTGGTTTTGCCTGTGTGTTTTCCCCCCATCCCTCAAATGCTGAATAAGCTGATTTAAACTTAACTATTAATATTTTCCCTATCTGCAGTAAACACTAACTGCTCAGATGCTGAGGAGTTCTAGCTCCTGGTCACAATCCAGTCATGCCTGCTGGAATTCATATGTATGGACAAGCTTCACCTAGATAACAGCCCTCTTGCATTCAGTATCTAGAGGTTCTTGAAGAATACTACACAGCCCCACAATGATCTATGAACTCCAACGCAATAGGACATAAACACTCTTCTGCAAGAATACTAGTATGAAGGTTTGCATATTTAACAACACCTGCAATTCTGCACGCACCCCTGAAGATGGACAAATGAGCCTCTCCTCCCCTCTATGATAAGTCAGCTACCTAACAATGTTTAAAAGGGTCACCTGGAATCATTTTGATTAAAAAAAATTTATTTTCACATGTTGTACATCCAGGAATATAATTCTTCTCAAATCTTCAAGCGATGTTAGATAATACCACATGATCGAGAGTCCATAGGAATATAGATCCTGTGCCTGGATCTTTGGGTTTATAAAATGATGCCCTTTTTCTTTAACCTCATGATTTGACCAAGACTATTTGGATGATATGAAATTGTGTCATTAAGCCAAAGCTGGAGCAATTTCAATTGTGTTGATCCGAAGAACAGTCTGTGGTTGCACATTTACTGTGAAGGAGGAAAAAAAGTATGATGATTCCAGTTAAACAAAACCTGATGAGAGCAATGGAAAATTTTTAAGGGATTAAGACCAGATCTAGAAATGAAAAGCCTAGCATCAAGAATGAGGATGTTGCTATTTTATGACAATGGAGCGTAAAGAAAGGAAAATGCTTCAAACAAGGAATGGGCAGCACGGTGGCACAGTGGTTAGTGCTGTGGAATTCATGTTCAATTCCTGGCTTAGGTCGCTGTTTGTGCAGAGTCTGTATATTCTCCCCGTGTTTGCGTGGGTTTCCTCAGGGTGCTCCAGTTTCCCCCCCCAGTCTGAAAAATGTGCTGGTTAAGTGCACTGGCCGTGCTAAATTCTCTCCCAGTGTACCTGACTCCATTGCAATGTTAATGTAAGCCTACTTGTGGCACTAATAAACGTAAACCCTCAAGGGAGAATAGATTCAGTACAAAACTACATGAAATTATGACAAAGTAAGGATGGCACATAAAAGGAAAAGAAAATATTTTCAGTGATAAATAGAATGCAAACCAGCATTAAAGTTTATAAAAATTTTAAAATCAATCATTGTTGCTGCTTCAAAGTGCATGTATTCATATATACTGTTACAATTAGAAAGTGTCAAAAACATACTATATATAAGCTCATCTGCAGGCATTCTTGTATGCTAAGGGAGTGGTAGAAGCAGCAAAACTGAACTTTACACTGCATTTTGCAGAAGAATCTTCTAAATACTAAATGCTAATTTTTGCTACAACATATCAAAGCTAAAAGTCTTGTTAATATTATCCTCCACTGAGGATCTATACTTACTCCTTGTTCTACGGTAACGTTTTCTTCGTTTGAATCTGAAATGTATTTTTGGCCAAGATTCTGTCTTCTCAATGACAGTTGCCTCCACTCGCACGAGGTCTCGCCTACAAATAACAACTTGTATTTATATAGCACATTTAATATAATAATATGAACCCCAAGGGCTTCATAAGAACTGAAATACACCAGCCTCACCACGACACCAGTACATGCATACTGTTGTGATCAGACAAAATTAATTCCTTAAAAGGAGCACACATTCTAATTGGCTGCACTAACCATTTTGTGCCAGGGAAAGCTTTGCTCAATATTTACAGATTTTAAAATCGGAAGTAATCACTCATTAAAACATCTCCATCTATCATACTTGATGATCTTTATCATACTTGATGATCTTTATCATACTTGTTGCCTTTGATTATTGCAGATGTTTAATAGACATCTCTAATTGCTTTCACTGACTGCAAGTGTATATCCAATGCCAAACCTAGAGGTGAATCAAAATCTCTATGTGGTATTGTCACAAACTCAAAATACTTCTCTATTGCCAAAGCAATGGTTAAGTGCAAACTGTCGGCCCCCAGTGGATGGAATCTTCCTGGGTTTCAGGAGGGACTGGGAGGAATGTGAAATTCAGGCCATTGACCCATGTTTCCTGCCTCTGAGCAAACTTGTCAGAAGTGGTCATCACCTGCAGAGACTACCCATCTGGCAGCATTTAATAGTTTATACCCATGTCCAGGCTAATTGGGCCCCCTCATTGAAGGCAGAGGCTGGCAAGTGCCTAGAGGCAGCCTGCTTAAAAGCTGGCTTGGAGGCTGGGGGGGCGCTTCAAGGTCCTCTGTCCCACTGAGCTTCCACCAGGTGCTTCTGCTCCTCATAAGTGGTCTCACACCTGAAGCCACTGTTTATATAATTAAATTTAATGGATCTTCAGAGGATACTTCATGATAGAGACACCCCTTCTGACAGTGGGGGTGTCCACCTCTTGTTGTGGGCCTCCAGAGACCACGTTCAGGAAGATTTCAGAGCTGACCTAACAGGCAGGTGGAGTTGGAACTCAGAAATGGTTCCAACTCATACACATATCCTGATGAGTGAAGATTAGCCACTGGGTGTTTGTATTCCAGATCCCTTTTGTAATGAAATCACTTTTGAGAAAAACAGATCTCCATCCCCTAGATCAGACTTGTTGCAAATCATGACTCCCAAATTATCCAACAAGCACTTCAGCGCGAGTAAAGAGCTGTGAATAAATCATTAATCTTTTCTCCCTTATTAATATACCAGTTGGGAAATGAGAGGGGAAATTATATACAATGTGGCATCAAAAAATTTTTAGAATAATTTATATATATTCAAACTCATTTTATTATTCAGCACTTCCTAGACACACTTCAGAAGTCAAAAGTGCTTTCTGCATGGTGAGTGTGTAGATAATCTAAAAACAAGATTTAGCGTATGAGTGAATTTTGTTGATTTTTACAATCTTACCCAAGAAGTGGTCGCCCAATTAGTGTGAAGTCACTTCCGCCAACTAACAGAACCTGAAAGAAATTACATGCACCATGTGATTTTAAAAAAAAAATTATCTCAAGGACACTGTCAACATTTATCATAATGCACTTACTCTTTACAAAGGTATTGATCAGATTATAATTAGAACTCCCAGTAAAGCTGAAGTTACTTTTCATCAGATTAGATGGACAATATGCATTTCATAAGATCACTCATTTCTTTACCTTCTCTAACCTGATCCTGTCTCCACATTCTGCTTCAATATGATTTTCTATTAGGATCAAGTCTTCATTGGTTATTTTCCATTGCCGACTAGCAAAATGGATGACTGCAAACAGTCTGCCGTATGCTCCCGTGGAGATCAGAGTCTTTACGTTCTGTACAACCTCTGCAAACAAAACACACAGATAACTGATCAAACTAGCCTTTTGGCACCACAGACTACAAATATGACTTTCAGAAACCTTCTTGGTGTCTGGCTGATCAGCTCTAAGATACCATCAGATTTGGCCAAATAAGCTATCTTTTAGATCCTTCATTAGAAAGAGTATCCAATTACATTAAAGTGCTGTGTTGGCACTGATTGTGCCTCAAGTGCTCTATCTCATATTAACAATGAGAATGTTCATTAGGTTAGAGTCAGGAATTTTGTACAAGAAAATTCTTTCAAACATTCCCATTAAGATACAATTTATCAGATAATGTCAGGATGGATAATTTCAACTTTTACCGATATGATGTTTGGCCTCTTCTGCAGGATCTGGCAATTGGACCTCAGGCCATGGTGGTTTTGACAATGACGTTATTGCTTCTTTTCTGTTAGATTTAATTTAAAATGGCAAAAAACTGTAAATCACTTGTAAATTTAATTAACTTATTCTTTGTTAAAACACAAAATTTATGAAACTATGAAGCTTTTACATTTATTAAGACGAATGATATACAAAGCCATTGTGATAACGCACCAAGTGATATTGCAATTAAAAAATGACAGGCTTTACTTCTGGTAGAATGGTAAATACTACATGTATATCTTTTAACTTAATTATCTCAATAATTTGAAGTGATTACAGGCACCCTTGACACATAGCCACAATGAACGTTTAAAAAGACTTGTTACGACCTGCAGATATTTTGTATAAAAATTGATCCCAGTTTTTCAGAAATCCAATCGCATTGTGATTATTAGTTACATACCTGGTAAGTAGTATGATTGAATAATCTAAAAGTACATATGGAACCTTCAGATTCTCTCAGCAATCCCACAGCTGATTGACAAATTCCCACACTCTATCATAATGTCTTTGAGAAAAAATATCAAGTCTGCAGCAGCAAGAAAAAATACATAGAAACTGGAGAAAGATAGAACATTACAGCGCAGTACAGGCCCTTTTGGCCTTTGATGTTATGCTGACCTGTGAAAACCATCTAAAGCCCATCTAACCTACAATATTCCAATATTATCCAATACACTAAAAAAGATGCCAAAAAAATAAGTGTGCCAGCAGGAGAAGACCATGCAGGTAGACTTATTCTGAGTAAAAAAGGCAGCAGAGTGGGTTAATGAGCATCTGGAAAATGATATTATCATCCAGAGTCATTCGATTTTATATTTGTAGAGAAAATGAGATAGCATTCAGAATTCAAGGCCAGTGCTAGGTGTCACATAAGATTCAGGAAAAAAAACATGATTTAGCATTCAAGCAGAAAACAAAAACTTCAATGTCTGCTACCTGGACTTGATGCTAAAATCATTACATTCCACTGTTTGGTCACCAGACATAGAGAGAAGAATGGACTGTATTGGAAACATGAATGAAATAATAATAAATTTCAACATGTCAGCAAACAAAACCGTTAATAAGATTATTGGAAAAAATGGTCCAAGTAAAGACGACTGGCCACAAGAAGACATGGTTCACAGAAGTTCCATCTTGATGGTACAACTTAGAGTTGAAGGTGATATTCAAGTGCAAAGATCTCCCCAGAGAGAAAGAGGTTGTCACCTATTTTCATGACAAAGGCTGGATGGATTACAGAAGTGCAGAATTTAACACCGATAAGACTCTGCAAAGAAAAACATTTCCTGATCTGGAATATGTCAAACCCCATCTTATCGATGATATGGTCCATGATATGAGATCAACCAACACCAATGAAGCAGTTGTTCCCAGCGATCTTACAAGTATTGTCAGCTCTTGGAAATGTGTACAAATAAACCTCGCAAGGACAGTATAAGGTAGAAAAACATTAATTTAAAGCTGGAAATATGCAAGCATCCTTACCAGCAACATTATGTCAATGGGACATAAATGCATGTTTGATCCCAATATTATCTAAAAATTATTTCAAACGCGTATTATCAAATGCACTTGACAGTACCAACTACGATTATTTATGGAATGATGATGCTAATGTTACCAATATTAACCATGTTGATCCATATCATGTTGTTATATAACCAAACTATTGGGATGAATTGTTTGATGATTCAGATGGTGATCAGAATGTTTTCAATGCAGGGTGCTGTATTACGGTATATATTTATACATGGTTGGATGAAATTTATATACAGGAAAATCTCTGTTCTCTGGCACACTCTAGGAATCGGAGGTAGAATCAAATATGCTAATTAACCAATACGGAGGTTGAGTTCTGTGTTTCCATCTAGTGAGAAAGCTCCTGGATCATCTTGTGGGTATTGAGGTCTCATGAGAGGTGTGGGAGCATGTGAATTAAGTGAGCAGCGCTGAGGTATGATGGTGTCACAGAGCAAGTTCAGGAAGCCAATTAATATTACTGATAAGTTTGACATTTCCATTCAAAAAACAGATTCGACCCCAGAATCTTGATCATTAAAGAAGTTAGCTTGGTAGCATACCATATAATGAATATTTTACTGTAATTTGCAATATTATAAAATGAATGTTTGATAATTAATATGAATTCTTTATGCTGATCGTTTTTACTTTATTCCATCACCTGTCTTTTTAGGTCCAAATTAAGCAAGCATGTCAATATTTCAACAACATTATCAGTGTAAGAGTCAACCCCATAACTTTTGGTCTCAAATATCTAACTTTTACACAAGTGTATACAGTAAATGGTTTTCCTAAATGGTTTTAAAATTGGATGAATACCAGCAAGATCCACCTAATCTCCAGAGCAATTCTGTATCCAAAGTTATATGACTCTTTTTATTCATTCAGTTGCTAGCTGTCTTTTGTGTTCTAGATACTAATGGGAATATGTTTTTGAATTGTTCTCCTTTTGGGAGCTGACATTGGTTGGGAATATTTTGCTGCCAGTGACAAGCTGTGCCATAACTCTTAATAGTTTGTGTACAGGTTGTCCTGATGTGAAACCTCATTAGTGGCAATGAGTGATTGATGAGAAGAATGGTCCAAGAAGACAGCAAATCTATCGATTGTGATTTGTACACTTTCCAGTGCAGTGATCATAGAATCCAATGCTGCCAACTTGATCTTTGATGCTTAATTACCTCTCTGCTGATTCACTAATGGTTGAAATTCTGTCACATCTCTTGTTAAAGTTCACATGGAAATAAAGTTGTATTGTTAATATCTTGCTGACAATCTGAAGATGTCAGCAAAAGAGTATGCCAAAAGAAGTGAAAAATAAATCTAACCCCAGAGATAAAGTTGCAAAGCTTGTTTTGTCTCTCTGGAAGGGAAATACATGACAGTCATAATTGCATTACTAATAGGTGACCTCCAATCTCTTATGCCAAGATTTTTTGCCACAACTGAATGTTGGATATAAATCTAAAAATCTGCACTCACAGTTCATTTGAAAGTGAGAATGGCACTTTAGAAGAGGTCTTGACGAAGCACTGCATAGAAAATTACAGAGTGGCGTGCAACTAATGTCAAACCTTCTTCGGACTTTTGCATTGGAAAAGTGTTTTTACGTGGAGGTACTTTTGAGGAAATTCTGGGCCATTCTTTTCTGAAATTAGATCCGAGTGAATCCATAATCATGACAATATTTATAATTGGGCCCAGAAAGAAAAATCTGAAAGCTGCTCACTTACATGCAGAGGCAGCAAAAATATTTAAACCACCAATCACACTACAATGCAGCATTTTGGAGAAAGGGAATTTATTTTGAACAATGTAGTTATGCTTTCCTTGCAACTTTGTGTAACTCAAACAGCAAAATGGAACAACAGATGTTTTAGAGTTACAGGATATACCCCACTTAAACATCTTAGAAACAGTGAACATTAAATTAGCCCATCGTTATTACTGAGATATCATAGCATTATAAGGGACTGAAAGGTACCATTTGGACCTTCGTACCTTATCTTTGAAACAGCTACCCAATTCGTCCTATCCAATTTTGCTTTTTCTCTATACCCAAAAAATTTTCTCTTTCAATTATTTTTCAAATTCCCTTTGAAAGTTGCAACTGAATTTTCTTCCTTCATCCTTTCAAATTGTGCATTTCTGACCATAACTTCCTGCATTTATAAAAGAAGCTCATTTCCTTTTGCTTTTGCTGATTATCTTAAATCTGTGTTGTTTAGTTACCATCTTCAAATAGTTTCTCCTACTGTTTACTGTAATAATTGGCTATCTTTACAACAACGACTTGATAGTGCCTTTAGTGAAATGAAACATCTCAAGGTGCTCCATGGAAGCATTATAGAACAAAGTGTGTCGTTGAACCATCTTGGGATCAATAGTGACACCAAGGTTGTGAACCTTGGCTTATTCTCCCACAAACATGAGAATCAGGAGCAGGAGTAGGCTATTCCGTCTCTTTGTGCTGGATCTGATTGTGGCTTCAGATTCACTTTCTTGTCTACCCCCCTTATATCCTTTGACTTCCCTACCAATCAAGAATGTATCTATTTGAACACGCAAATTAGGAGCAAGAGTGGACTGATGCATGGGACAGAATTGAGAGTAAGGAACAGAGTTTTGAATGGGTACTGAAAACAAGATTTCTCAGCATTGGAGAAGTTTATTATCATCCACTACTGGATGCTTCATAAATAGTCTGATAATTTAGCAACAATGATGTGGAGATGTCGGCATTGGATTGGGGTAAACACAGTAAGAAGGCTTAGAACACCAGATTAAAATCCAACAGCTTTGTTTGGTAGTAAACGCCACTAGCTTTCGGAGCGCTGTTTCTCCATCAGGTAAGTGGGGAGTTCTGATCACAAACAGGGCACATAAAGGCACACACATTTTACAGAATACAGATTAGAATGCAAATCTTTACAGCTAGTCAGCTAATCAAGTCTTACAAGTGCAGACGTGAGTGGAGATAGCAGTAAGCATAGATTAAAAAGATGTGTATTATCTCCAGACAGGACAGTAAGTGAGATGTTGCAAGCCCAGGCAAATCATGGGAGTTACAGATAGTGTGACATGAACCCAAGATCCCGGGTGAGGCTGTCTTCACGCGTGCAGAGCTTGGCTATCAGTTTCTGCTGAGCAACTCTGCGCTGTCGTATATCGTGAAGGCTGCCTTGGAGAATGTTTACCCAAAGATCAGAGGTGGAATGCCCGTGACTGCTGAAGTGTTCGCCAACAGGAAGAGAACAGTCTTGCCTGGTGATTGTCGATCGGTGTTCATTCATCTGTTGTAGCGTCTACATGGTCTCTCCAATGTACCATGCATCGGGACATTGTTTCCTGCAGCATATCAGATAGACAACATTGGCCGAGTTGCAAGAGTACGTGCCGCGTAGCTGATGGATGGTGTTCTCACTTGAAATGGCGGCATCCGTGTCAATGATCCGACATGTCTTGCAGAGGTTGCTGTAGCAGAGTTATGTAGTGTCGTGGTCACTGTTCTCCTGAAGGCTGGGTAGTTTGCTGTGGACAATGGTATATTTGAGGTTGTGTGGTTGTTTGAAGGCAAGAAGTGGGAGTGTGGGATGGCCTTGGCAAGATATTTGTCTTCATCGATGACATGTTGAAGACTTCGCAGAAGATGTCGTAGCTTCTCCATTCCGGGAAAGTACTGGACGACGAATGGTATTCTGTCCACCGTGTACTGTTTGTCTTCTGAGGAGGTCGGTGTGGTTTTTCGCTGTGGCATTTTGAAACTATCGATTGATAAGTCGAGCATCATATCCTGTTCTTGTGGGGGCATCTTTCAGCACTTGGTGGTGTCTGTTGCGATCCTCCTTGTCTGAGCAGATCCTGAGTATATGGAGGCACATGGCATTCCTCCTCTGATCTTCGTGTAAACGTTCTCCAAGGCAGTCTTCATGACATACGACAGTGCAGTTGCTCAGCAGAAACTGATAACCAAGTTCTGCACACATGAGGACGGTCTCAACAGGGATCTTGGGTTCATGTCACACTATCTGAAACCCCCATGACTTGCCTAGGTTTGCAACATCTCACTTACTGTCCTGTCTGGAGACAATACACATCTTTTTAATCTACGCTTACTGATATCTCCATTCACATTCTCTGCACCTTTAAGACTTGATTAGCTGAATAGCTGTAAAGATTCGCATTCTAATCTGTATTCTGTAAACTGTGTCTTCCTTTATGTGCCTTGTTTGTGAACTCCCCACTCACCTGATGGAGGAGCAGCGCTCCTGTTGGACTTGAACCTGGTATTGTCAGACTTCTTACTGAATTTAGCAACAATCCAGGAGTTGAAAGAGGTGCTTGTGAAGCATCTTCAGTGCATATGTGAAAACTAGCACTGTGCCTTTGAATGATGTTAACAAGGGATAGCATGTAGATGAGAAATAGGAAGACGAATCCTTGAGGGACATGAGAAAAAAATGGTGCAGCAATGGGAATAGAAGCTGTTGCAAGTGATTTACTAGCTATGATTAGATGACAAGAATGGGCAGGAAACAGCGAGTGGGGATAGGGGGTGATCTGTAACTGACAGATCCACAGGGATCAGTGCTGGGACTGCAATGGTTTACGATATATATTGACCTGGATGAAGAAAGTGAACGCACTGGAGCCAAATTAACAGACAAAACAAAAATAGGTGGAAAGGCAAATTGTGAGAGGGATACAAACAGTTTGCAGAGAGATATTGATAGGTTAAATAAGTGGGCAAAAAAAACTGGCAAATGGAATATAATGTGCAAAAAATGTGAAGTTGTTCATTTTGGAATGAAGAACAAAAGAAGAACGTTACTTAAATGGCGAAAAACTGCAATATAAAAGGAACTTGAAGCTATCTGCGCACGAAACACAGAAAGCTGGCGCGCAGGTATAGCAGGTTAATCCAGAAGGCTAACGGATTGTTGGTCCTAATTTCAAGGGATTGAGAGTATAAGGGTGGATAAGTCTTGCTGTAACTGTACAAAGTACTGGTGAGACCACATCTGGAGTAGTGAGAGCAATTTTGGTCTCTTAATTTAAGTTTTTTTTTAAAGTTTATTTATGAGTGTCCTAAGTAGCCTTACATTAACACTGCAACGAAGTTACTGTGAAATTCCCCTTGTTGGCACATTCTGGCACTTGTTCGGGTGAGGGAGAATTTAGCATGGCACCTAACCAGCACGATTTTGGACGATGGGAGGAAACCAGAACACCGGAAGAAACTCATGCAAAGATGGGGAGAAATGCAGACGGTGACCCAAACTAGGAATTGAATCTGGGTCCCCAGTGCAGTGAGGTACCGATTTAAGGTAAGATATAACTTAATTGGAGGCAATTCAAAGAAGGTTCATTAGGATGGAACCTGGTATGGAGGGATCGTCTTATGAGGAAAGATTAAATAGATTGGGATTCTATGCAATGGAATTTGGAAGAAGTGATTTCATTGAAATATATAGGATTCTTAAGGGGTTTGACAGGATAAATACTGAAAGGATGTTTCCCCTCATGGGAGATTCTAGGATAGTCTCAGAATAAAGTATGCCAATTTAGGACCAAGATGAGGAGTAATTTCTTCTGAGGATTGAGAATCTTTGAAATTGGGGAGCAGAGTTCTTGTGTATATTTAAGGCTGAGATAGACTTTTGATCAGTGAGGGAACCAAAGGTTACAGGGAAAGAGCAGGAAAGTGAACCTGAGGAATGTCAGATCAACTATGATCCTATTTAATGGAGGAACTGAATGGCCTATTCCTGTTCCTATTTATGGTCTTACGGAAAGCAATCTCTTCCAGCTGGACAACTGTGGAGAAACAGTGACTTAGAAATAACAACTAAATGATTGATTACCTTGGCTGAATCACACTGCTTTGAGAACTTTGGTATCTTGCTGTGGACGACAATGAAGACACTAAGAAAAGAGAATACTATTTGTTACACACAGTATGTTTATATATATATATAAAATTTAAATCTGAAACTGCTTTTTGAATTTTTGTGACAATACAAGTTGAATTTGTTTTTGAATAAAACATGTTCTGCTCTTGTGGCTTCTTTGAACATTTAACATTTATAGTAAAGTATTTCTATTTTTATGTCTTCCTTTGTTGAATTCTGAACACTTACTGTGCTTCTTTCAGTCCAATGAAATGTTCAAAGCCTTTTGTTTTCAAAAATAAAACTATTTTATTCACTTCTTCCTCCGCCTTCTCACTCCATGCCAAGGCTAAATTCAAGGTGGAGGACTGTTCATTGTGGAGAATATTTTCTTCTACATGTTAAGTTGTCCTATATTGTAAACAGTTGCATCTTCTGCACTGTTTGTATAACATTGGCCATTATACAGAAGCATAAGAAACTCTTGACTTTACTATTAGAGAAATCAAGTACAAAAACAAGGAAGCTATGCTAAGCCTTTATGAAATACTGGTTAGGACTCACCTGGAATAGTGTTCAATTCAGTGCATTACAATTTAGGAAGGACATTGGAGCCTTGATGTAGAAGAAACTTCTAGAATGGTACCAGGGTTGAGTAACTTTGATTGTGTGGATAGCTTGGAGCATCTAAGGTTGATCTCCATTGAGCAGACAGAAGATTTGATGAAGAGAAGGTTTGATAGAAGTGTTCAAAACCACTTGATGGATTTGATAGGGCAAATAAGGAGAAACCGTGTCTGAACAGTGAGCAATTGGAAGGTACAGATTTAAAGTGATTGGTAAAAGAATCAGAAACAATAGAAGAAAACTTGCTGTGCTCTGGAATGCAATGCTATAAGCACAACAGAAGTAGATTCAAATCAGAATTGGACAAATACTTAAAAACTTTACAGGGCTGCGGGGATAAAGCAGGGGAATGGGATTAATTAGATTGTCTAATCGATGAGCTGACGCAGGCACAATAGGCTAAATGGCAACCTCCTGTGCTGTATTTTCATAAGATTTGATTCTCCGATTAACATACGTACAATTCATTACTGTCCATTATGCTCAAATACAGTCCACAACTCATGTCACTGAATATCAAACAAAGTGCACAATTATTACTGATCAGGCACATGAGATGCCGCTCCTCTCTGCTAGATTCTGATTTATCTCATCCTGCCACATTAATTTAAACCTTCACTAACAGGAGTCATACAGTAAAGAGGAGGCCCTTCGGCCCATTGAGTCTGCACCGACAAAACTACACCAAATCTGCACAAATCCCACTTTCCAGCATTTGGTCCATAGTATTGAATGTTATGACATTTCAAATACTTATCCACGTACTTTTTAAAGGTTGTGAGGTTTCCCACCTGTACTACTCTTATAGGCAGTGCATTTCAGACTCCCACCACCCTCATGAAAAACGTTTCCACAGATCCCCTCTAAACCTCCAGCCTCTCACTTAAAATTATATTCCCTTATTACTGACCCTTTAGCTAAGGGGAACAGCTGCTTCCTATCCTACTTTGTCCATACCCCTCATAATCATATACACCTCAATCAGGTCCTCTCCACCTTTTCTGCTCTAAAGAAAGCAACTCAAGCCTATTGAGCCTCTCTTCAAAGTTTAAATGCTCCATCCCAGGCAACATCCTGCTGAATCTTCTCTGCATCCTCTTCAGTGCAATCACATCCTTCCTACAGTGAGGCAACCAGAAATGCACACATTATCCAGCTGCGGCCTAACCAAAGCTTCATACAGCTCCAACATAAACATGAGGTGATGCATTTTGATAGATTGAATCAGGACAGGACTTAATTAAGGGTAGGGCATTGGGAAAGTTACAGAACAGAGATCTACTGGTACAGTTCATAGCTTCTTGAAGGTGGAGTCACAGGTGGATACAGTGTTGAAGAAGGCATTCAGCATGCTTGAATCATTGGTCAGAACAATGAATACAGGAGTTGGGATGTCTTGTTGAAGTTGTACAAGACATTGGTAAGGCCACACTTGGAATACAGTCTATAGTTCTGGTCACCCTATTATAGAAAAGATATTATTAAACTAAAAAGAGTGCAGAAAAGATTTACTGGATGCTACCAGGACTTGATGGTTTGAGTTATAAGGAGAAACTGAACAGACTGGATATTTTCCCTCTGGAGTGTAGAAGGCTGAGAGGCGATCTTATAGAGTGTACAAAATAAGGAAGGCCATAGATCAACTAGATAGTCAATATATTTTCCCTAAAGGTAGGGGAGCTTAAAACTGGAGGGCATAGGTTTAAGGTGAGAAGGTCCAGTGGGGCAATTTACTAAAAGGTCCAGTGGGGCAATTTTTTCACACAGCAAGTGGTGAGTGTTTGGAAGAAGCTCTCAGAGATAGTAGTAGAGGCAAATACAATTTTGTCTTTTAAAAAGCATTTAGATGGTTAACAAGGTTATCGAAGGATATGGGCCAAATGCGGGCAACTGGGACTACATTAGGAGTTTAAAAAAAGAGTGGCCTGGACAAGTTTAGCTGAAGGGTCTGTCTCCATCCTGTAAACCTCTCTGATTTGATAACCTTCCTGCTCTTATAATCTATGTAAAGTTTTGCAACACCAATTTTAAATCCAACCAATTTATTTGATAGTAAATCTGCGAGCTTTCGACACTATGTTGTGCCTTCGTCAGGCAAATGCAGTGTTCTGATCTGCAGAGGCAATCATATCCACACAGACAGTTACATACTGCTGATTAGAATGCGAATCCTTACATCTAACCTGCTATTCAAGTGTTAAAGTGGCTAACAATGTGTGTGAAGGGAATCCTGAGCATTGGTTAGAGAATTGTGTATTTTCTCCAGACAGCACAGTAAGTGAGGTTTTTTGCTAATCCAGGCAAGTTACGGGGGTTACAGTTAGTGTGACTGCCTCAGTACTCAATGCCAACAACTGTCAGTTTCCGGATGCAATTTTACAACTCATCCGCTTCATCTTGGACCACAATGTCTTCACCTTCAACAATCAGCTTTTCATCCAGACACATGGAACAGCCATGGGGACCAAATTTGCACCTCAGTATGCCAACATCTTCATGCACAGGTTCGAACAAGACTTCTTCACTACACGAGATCTTCAACCAAGGTTGTATACTAGATACATTGATGACATCTTTTTCCTTTGGACTCATGGTGAACAATCATTGAAACAACTGTATGATGATATCAACAAGTTCCATCCCACCATCAGACTCACCATGGACTATTCTCCAGAATCAGTTGCATTCTTGGACACACGCATCTCCATCAAGGACGGTCACCTCAGCACCTCACTGTACCGAAAACCGACAGACAACCTCACAATGCTCCACTTCTCCAGCTTCCACCCTAGACACGTTAAAGAAGCCATTCCCTATGGACAAGCCCTCCGTATACACAGAATTTGCTCAGATGAGGAGGATCGTGACAGACACCTCCAGACGCTGAAGGATGCCCTCGTGAGAACAGGATATGGCGCTCGACTCATCAATCGACAGTTCCAACGTGCCACAGCGATAAACCGCACTGACCTCCTCAGAAGACGAACACGGGACAAGGTGGACAGAGTACCCTTTGTTGTCCAGTACTTCCCCAGAGCGGAGAAGCTACGACATCTTCTCCGGAGTCTTCAACATATCATTGATGACGATGAACATCTCGCTAGGGCCATCCCCACCCCCCCACTTCTTGCTTTCAGACAACCGCACAACCTCAAACAGATCATTGTTCGCAGCAAACTACCCAACCTTCAGGAGAACAGTGACCACAATACCACACAACCCTGCCACAGCAACCTCTGCAAGACATGCCAGATCATAGACATGGACGACATCATCAAACGTGAGGATACCATTCACCAGGTACACGGTACATACTCTTGCAACTCGGCCAACGTTGTCTACCTAATACGTTGCAAGAAAGGATGTCCCGAAGCATGGTACATTGGGGAGACCATGCAGACACTACGACAGCGGATGAATGAGCATCGCTCAACAATCACCAGGCAAAACAGTTCCCTTCCTGTGGGCGAACACTTCAGCAGTCATGGGCATTCGGCCTCCGACCTGCGGGTAAATGTTCTTCAAGGGAGCCTTCGTGACACACGACAGCGCAGAGTTGCTGAGCAGAGACTGATAGCCAAGTTCCGCACACATGAGGGCGGTCTTAACAGGGATCTTGGCTTCATGACACACTATCTGTAACCCCCGTAACTTGCCTGGGTTAGCAAAGAACCTCACTTACTGTGCTGTCTGGAGAAAATACACAATTCTCTAACCAATGCTCAGGATTCTCTTCACACACATTGTTAGCCACTTTAACACTTGAATAGCAGGTTAGATGTAAGGATTCGCATTCTAATCAGCAATCTGTAACTGTCTGTATGGATATGAATGCCTCTGCAGATCAGAACACTGCATTTGCCTGACGAAGGCACAACATAGTGTCAAAAGCTCGCGGATTTACTATCAAATAAATTGGTTGGATTTAAAATTGGTGTTGCAAAACTTTACTGAGTTTACCCCAGTCCAACGCCGGCATCTGTACATCATGACTTATAATCTATACCATGACTGATAAAGGCAAGTATCCCATATGTCTTAACTATCCTATTAACCCGTTCTGCTGCCTTCAGGGATCTATGGGCAAGCACCCCAAGATCTCTAAGTTTCCTAGTACTTTTAATACATTGAGTACTCTAAGCTCTCAGCAAGAACATAAGTTCTAGCATTGTTCATATGCAACACATGCATCTTATGCAGGTGTTTCTCCCACTCCAACACTGTCCCCTAAACAGATTCCAAATCCCAACAATCTGCAATTTTCCTTGTGAACTACTTCTCCAGTCATGCATTAACCAGCACTATTCCTTACTTACTCACAGCAACCTTAACTTTTTAGGCCAAATTTTTAATATTTTTTCTTTCACCTGGAACACAGCCTGAAGGACTGCAATACTTCTTCTACCCAAGTAACTTCATTAGTGCCAACACTTCTATTTGTTTCCAGTCTTACCGCAGAACAACCCGCATTTTTATCAAAACCTCTGTGATTACATTTCCACTCTCTTTTTCCCCGTGTGCAGTCATTTATTAGTCACAAGTATGCTGACAGTAACACTGCAATGAAGTTACTGTGAAAGTTCCCTAGTCATCCCACTCCGGCACCTGTTCAGATATACTGAGGGAGAATTCAGTATGGCCAATGCACCTAACCAGCACATCTTTCAGACTGCGGGAGGAAACTTGCTCTGGAGAAAACCTATGCAGACACAGGAAGAATGTGCAAACTCCCCAGTCACCCAAGCTGAGAATCGAACCTGAGTCCCTGGCGCTGTGATGCAGCAGTGTTAACTATTGTGCCATTTCCAGTCTATCTGTGTCCAGTATCATGAAACACTCACAGAAAATAGGGTGTACATGTTCTTGCTATAGTTGCATGGTTGTCAATTCACTGACCCCATTAATACACTGAGACCACGACCACCAAAATATTTGACATGATGCTCTAAAAGTCAAAGTAAAAAATTTACAAATACTAAAATAGTAAGAGAATTAACTAAAGATAGTGGAAATGATATTTGTTAATCTAAGACATGATAAAATTTAACATCAAGTAGATTTCAACAATGAAAAGGAAACAATTTTAATAAAACAGTGGAGTGGACAGTTAAATTGAGCAGTGACACTCTGGCTTTCAAGTCAGAAGCTGCAGAGTCCAGCCCTACTCGAGACTTATGAATCATAGAAATCATAGAAACTCTGCAGTGCAGAAATAGGCATTTGACCCATCAAGTCTGCACCGACCACATAAGAAATAGGAGCAGGAGCAGGCCATCTAGCCCCTCGAGCCTGCCCTGCCATTCAATAAGATCAGGGCTGATCTGCTGGTGGTTCAGTTCCACTTACCCACCTGCTCCCCATAGCCCTTAATTCCCTTATTGGTCAAAAATCTATCTACCTGTGACTTAAACACATTTAACGAGGTAACCTCCACTGCTAAATGGGCAGAGAGTTCCAAAGATTCACTACCCTTTGGATGAAGAAGTTCCTCCTCAACTCTGTTCTAAATTGACTCTCCCTTATCTTGAGGCTGTGCCCTCTAGTTCTGGTTTCCATTCTAAGTGGAAATAATCTCTCTGCTTCTACCCCCTTCATTATCTTATATATCTCTATAAGATCTGCCCTCAGCCTTTTGAACTCTTGAGTACAGGCCCAGTCTACTCAATTTCTCCTCATAAGCCAACCCTCTCAACTCCAGAATCAACCTGGTGAACTTTCCCTGCACTCCCTCCAAAGCCAATACATCTTTTTTCAAACAAGGGGACCAAAATTGCACACAGTAGTCCAGGTGTGGCTTCACCAGTACCTTGTACAATTGCAGCAAGACCTCCTGCTTTTAACACGACAGCTCAGTGACTATTGCTGTGCTGTGCAGATACATGGATTTGGGCCTGTGTCTGTGGGAGTTTGCGCATTCTCCCCGTGCTTGCATGGGTTTTCTCCGGACGCTCCAGTTTCCTCCCACATCTCAAAGATGTGCTCTTAGGCTAATTGGCAAAACAAATTCTCCCTAAATTGTCTCAAATTTGGTTTTTAATCCATAGATCTATAAACATGGACAGGGATCGCAGGTAGAGGTGGGAACATCGGGGTGGCGGTGCGGGCTCGTTGGGCCAAAGGGCCTGTTTCCTGTGCTGTTTTGTTCTTTGTTCTAAAGGCCAACATTCCATTTGCCTTCTTGATCACCTGCTGCACCTGCAAACTGAGATTTTGTAATTCATGCACAAGGAACCCCAGGTCCCTCCACACAGTAACATGTTGTAATTTTTCACAATCTAAATAATAATCCATTTCACTATTATTCCTTCCAAAGCGGACAACCTCACACTTGTCAACATTATACTCCATCTGCTGGATCCTTCCCAACTCACTTAGTGTATCCAGATCTCTCTGCAGACTTTGTGTCCTCTACGCAATTTACTTTTCCACTCGTCTTTGTGTCATCCGCAAACCCTACACTCGATCATCTATGTATATAGTAAACAGCACTGATCCTTTTGGCACGCCACTAGTCATCAACTGCCAACCAGAAAAGCACCCATTTTTTCCAACTCTCTGCTTTCTGTTAGATAGCCAATCCTCAATCCACGCCAGTACTTTACCCCCAACTTTGTGTAGCTTAATCTTATGCGGCAACGTTTTGTGAGGCACTTTATCGAATGCGTTCTGGAAATCTAAGAACACCAATTCCACCGGTTCCCCTCTGTCAATTGCACTCATTACATGTTCATAAAAATCCTGTAAATTCATCAAACATGACTTTCTCTCCATGAATCCATGTGGCGGCTGCTTGATTGAATCATTCTTTTCCAGGTGGGCTACTATTTCTTCCTTAATGATAGATTCCAGCATTTTTCCAACTATGGGTGTTAAGCTAACCGGCTTGTAGTTACCCGCCTTTTGTCTACCTCCTTTTTAAACAGTGGCATTACATTAGCTGTTTTCCAATCAGCTGGCACTTCCCTAGAGACCGGCGAATTTTGATAAATCCCACCCAGACCTTACGCCTATATCCCTACATATTTACCCACTAATCCCTCTAATCTACACATCTCAGGATTCTAAGGGGCAATTTTTAGCATGGCCAATCAACCTAATCCACACATCATTGGACTGTGGGAGGAAACCGGAGTACCCGGAAGAAACCCACGCAGACACGAAGAAAATGCACAAAGTCCACACAGACAGTGACCCAAGATGGGAATCAAACCAAGGTCCCTGGAGCTGTAAAGCAACAGTGCTAACCACTGTGCTACCGTGCTGCCCAATTTGAATACATAACTCGAGTTAACACTCCATTGCCAGTGTTGTGGGAATTGCTGCACTGTTACTGGTGCTAATTTTCAGATAAAATGTTAAACCAACCCTCTGTCTGTTCTCTCAGGTAATGTTTTAGATGCCAGGCACAATTTTAAAGGTGGGAGGGATCCCAGAGTAGGCAAATATTTATTCTTCAACTGATATCTAGTCACATGTTATTTGTAAGACCTTGCTGGATGCAATTTGGCTGCCATGTTTCCAACACCTTAACAATGTCTACATTTCAAAAATGCTTCATTTGCTGCGAAGGACCGTCACATGTTCTGAAGGCATGAAAGGCGAAATGACCGCCCCACCACATCCCTGCCTCCCTGTCCCAAGCTGTGGAGGATAACTGGAGTTCATGTTTTGCATAAGCCAATCGACTTTTGCAACTACCTTAACTATCGTTCTTCTCACACTACCTGCTCTAAGGACTACATTTCATTTTTCTAATTTCTGTCACACAAATCTGATCATACATTTTTCAGTACTGTCAGATCTGATGAAGGATCATCCAAACTCAAAACGTTGACTCTATTCTCTTTCTCCACAGATGTTGTCAGATCTACTGAGATTTTTCCAACATTTTCTATATGTTCATTGAATCATAGAAACCCTACAGTGAAGAAAGAGGACATTTGGCCCATCAAGTCTGCACCAATTGCAACCCCTCCCAGGCCTTACTCCCATATTCCTGCATATTTACCTGCTAATCCCTCTAACCTATGCATCTCAGGACACTAAGGGGCAATTCTAGCATGGCCAATCAACCTAACCCTGCACATCTTTGGCCTGAGAGAGGAAACTGGAGCACCTGGAGGAAACCCATGCAGACACTAGGAGAATATGCAAACTCCACACAGACAGTTATCTATGCTGGGAATCCAACGCAGGTCCCTGGAGCTGTGAAGCAGCAATGCTAACCAATGTGCTACCATGCCGCCTATTCCTCTTGTCTGTACCGACCCAGCAGCCTCTGCCAGAGCGATGCCACCATGAAGCATTCTACATGACAGACCTTCCCCTTTGTTTTTTTTTACATTCTCTCCCTTCATCTCTCCACCCATCTTTCTCTTGCATTAAACCGATTATACATTAAGCTTTTTTTAGTTCTGCTGAAAGATCACCGAAATGAATTGAACTTTATTTCTCTCTCCAGCCGGACCTGCTGAGTACCGCCACTATTTTCTGGTTTAATTTTACAATTTACATGGAGCCAAGGCAGGACGCCCTGAACAGAACCTGGCCTCTAAGTCAGAAGGTTGCTGAATCTAGTCCTACTCCAGACTTGAACACATAACCCAGGTTAACACGCCACCAACACCAGCTCCCAGGGCTCCGCGGCCCTGCGTCGGTCCCCTCTCTTACCAGCCGCCCAGACTCGGCTCCAGCTGCTGAGAAGCCGCCCACAGCTCAGCGCCATCACCCCCCCAGCCCAAACACCTCACCCAACCGCCGGCAGCAAAACAGCCACGACTCCGGGGGAAGCACAAAATGGACGGACCCGGAGCGTGAGACCGGGGGAGGGGATAGAGGGACGGACCCGGAGCGTGAGGCCGGGGGAGGGGATAGAGGGACGGACCCGGAGGGTGAGGCCGGGGGAGGACAGAGGGACGGACCGGAGTGGAGGCCGGGGAAGGACAGAGGGACGGACCCAGAGTGTGAGGCCGGGGGAAGGGATAGAGGGACGGACCCGGAGTGTGAGGCCGGGGGAAGGGACAGAGGGACGGACCCGGAGTGTGAGGCCGGGGGAAGGGATAGAGGGACGGACCCGGAGTGTGAGGCCGGGGGAAGGGACAGAGGGACGGACCCGGAGTGTGAGGCCGGGGGAAGGGATAGAGGGACGGACGTGAGCAGGGGCAGGGTAAGTGAGGTTGGACTTCAGGAGGTTTGAGGGCTGGTGTGTGGATCTTGTGAATCTAAAAGTGCTGGGCAGAATTGTACATAATGCAAGATGTTGATTTGCTCCTTTTGGAGCTTTGCTAAGAAGCTTTTATCAAACAAGGTTTATTTAAGAGTATAGTTAACATGTATAGTAAGAAAATTAGCAATAACTTTTATCAATTACAAACAAAACCATGATAATGTATAACCTTTAACAAATATATTTAAGATATTCCAATCAATCAAAAACTTTCAATAGACAAAAACCCTTTCCATAGGTTTGACACAGCAAAGACTAATCCTCGTGTGATACTGGAATGGAGTCTTTTGGTTGGAGAACTGAAACTCTGATCTGTCAGCCTTGTAACTTCTAGCAGCTCTCTGGTCATGTTCACAACCATTTAAAGTCAGAACAGCTTCCCAGAACACGAGAGAGAAACTCTGGTCAAGCCATCAACAGCCTTGCTTTCAGTGAACCACAAGAATTTCCAAGACCAGGGTGAGAGAGAAGCACTTTTCAGTTTGATATCCCTTCTAAAACTATAAAAACTGCTGTTAGCCATAACAGGAAATTTGATTAGATTTATTATTGTCACATGTATTAACATACACTGAAGACTATTGTTTCTTGTGTGCTGTATGGACAAAACATACCATTCATAGAGAAGGAAATAAGAGTGCAGAATGGTGTGTTACAATAATAGCTCGGGTGTAAAGAAAGGTTAACTTAATGCAAAGCAAGTTCATTCACAAGTCTGACAGCAGCAGGGAAAAAGCTGTTCATGAGTCACTTGGTACATGATCTTTTGTATCTCTTTCCCAATGGAAGAAAGTGGAAGAGAAAATGTCTGGGATGCACGAGGTCCTTAATTATGCTGGATACTTTGCTCAGGCAGTGTGAAATGTAGGCAGAGTCAGTGGATGGAAGACTGTTTATGTGATGGATTGGGATATATTCACAATCTTTTGTAGTTCCTTACAGTCTTGGGCAGAGCAGGAGCCATACCAAGCTGTGATACAACCAGAAAGAATGCTTTCTATGGTGAGAGTCATAGCTCATGCTAAATTTCTTTAATCTTCTGAGAAACTCGAGGCACTGGTGGACTTTCTTAACTATAGTGTTGGCATGGTGGGGGGTGGGAAACCAGGATAGGTTGGGATCTGGGCAGCTTAAAACTTGAAGCTTCTGACTCTTTCTACTTTATCCCCATTGACGTAGACAGGGGCATATTCTCCTTTAAGCTTCTTGAAGCCAATGATACCTTCTTCATTTTGTTGACATTGAGGGAGAGATTATTATTGCTGCACCAGTTCACCAGATTCTCTATCTCATTCCTGTTCTTATCATTGTTTATTGCAGCAGTTCAAAAAAGCAGCTCATCATTGTCCTCCAAGCACAGTTAAGGGTGGGCAATAAAAATACTGGCCTGGTTGGTGACTACCACATCCTGTGAAGGAAGCTCCTTCTGGAAGCTCCTTCTGGAAGCTTGTTGGAGCTGCCCTCATTCAGAAAAGTGCAGAGTAGTCAATTATACTCCTGACTTGTACCTTGTGCACTAAAATGAAACCATAAATTAGCTAGGAAGAGAAAAGCTGTCCAAACATGTGACTTTCCTCTGAATGGTGCTGTATCATAAAAGATTTAAAACACTGGAACAGCAATAAAAAGAGTTCTAGCAGATGGCTCGGCAGCAATAAAATCAAAATAACGTAGCTGCAGAGCACATGATTTATAAAAAAAAATTCTTAAAGGTACACTGACAGACGGCATGGTAACACAGTAGTTGGGACTGCAGACTCTCAGTGCCAGCAACCTGGGTTTGATTCCTGGCTTGGTAACTGTCCGCATGGAGTTTCCACATTCTCCCCTGGCTCTGAATGGGTTTCCTCTGGGTGCTCTGGTTTCCCCCAGCAGTCCACAGATATGTGGGTTAGGTTAATTGGCCATGCTAAATGGACCCTAGCGTCAGAGGGATTAGCAGGGTAAATATTGAGGTTACGGGAATAGGGCCTGGCTGGGATTGTGGTCGGTGCAGACTCAATAGGCGGAATGTCTCCTTCTGCACTGTAAGCATTCTATGTCACACTAATATTCCCTTTCCCATATGATGAAATTGTTGGCTGGCAGTTGATCATTTCATAAAATATTTGCATTGCTTGATTATCATCATGTTGCCTCTGTCTTGCCCAGTAGAAATACTGCCCTTCAAAATGAAAGCACAGTGATTCTTTCACAGGATGTCACCAACCAGGCCAGCATTTTTATTGCCCAATCCTAATTGTGCTTGGGAGGATAATGGTGAGCTGCTACAGTCGATATGATATGCATACACCCGTAGTGCTATTAAGCAGGGAGACTTCAGGATTTTGATTCAACAAAGTAAAAGAACAACAATATAGTTTCTAGTAGGGATTGTGTGTGACTTGGAGGAGAGTTTGCAAGGCTGGTGGTGCATCAGCTGTCTTTGTCCTTCTAGGTGGTAGTGATGCAGATGCTGTCAAAGGAGCCTTAATGAGTTGCTGCAGTGCATCTTGGAGATGGTGCACATTGCTGCTACTGTATGTTAGTGGTGGAGGGAGTGGATTACAAAGATGGTTGATGGGATGCCAATCAAATGGGCTACATTGTCCTTTATGATATTGAGTTGCTTGAATGTTGTTGGAGCTGCACTCATCCAGAAAAATGCAGAGTTGCAGAGTAGTCCATTACACTCCTGATTTGTGCCTTGCAGGTCATGGGCAGCCTTTAGAAGGTCAGGAGGTAAGTTACTCTCCACAGAATTCCCAGCTTCTGACTGCTCTTGTAGCTACAATATTATATGACTAGTCCAGTTCAGTTTCTGATCAGTGGAAATCCCCAGGATATTGATAGTGAGGGTTAAAGAGATGGCAGTGCTATTGAATGTCATGGGGAGATGGTTAGATTCTCTCTTGGAGATGGTCGTTGTCTGGCATTTGTGTGATACACATTTCTTGCCACTTATCAATCCAAGCCTGAATGCTATCCAGTGTTTCATAGTTTTGACTCTGTAAACTGTTGTTTCTCTTTGAGGAACTATTATTTACCAGAGCAAGTTCCCTTACTGAATTTATCACTATTATTACCTTCTGCACTGCTTTAGTTGCATTAATGTGTTGCGTCAAGTTTTGCTAACCATCTATAAAATGTAAACTTGTGGGCTTAGACTTCATCCACTTGCTCAATCTGTCATGTAGGGTTAGTTTGCTGAACACTTGTTGGTTTCCTTTTGTTTATACTTATCAGAGCAGTCACATTCTGAGTGATTTTATTTTTAAGGTGACCAACTATTTCTCTACCACCTTTTTTAATACATGGATTTAGTCTCCCCCTCTTCACTTTTCTCTTGTTGGCAGAGCTTTCAGTTGCCTTAGGCCATCTCCTGGAATACTCTCCCTAAACTGGTTCGACTCTCCCCTCCACTATTCCATTCACAAATGTTCTTTGACATCCTATTTTGATAAGTTTTGGTTCACACTTAATTTCTACCTTGATGACATGACACTCTTTCCCAGCCTTGTTTGTATGTGTGAAGTTTTATTTGTCCATTAGAGATTCTAATTGTTGCAATAATAGTGCCTTACTTTCCTCCCTCATAAGCAACCTGAAGTTTTTAATTTTAACTATTGCCATTTTCTTTTTCTTGCTTCTTGTATAGGAGCAGCAATGGAGGTCTTTGTGTCTCAAAATTTAGAGCTATTACAAGAGGAAAGAGCGGCTGAAATTGAAGAGACCAGGTATACTTTCTCAGCATTGCCCTTTCATCTCCTACCTTTAATGAGTTTCAAGCATGTGATATTCAGTTCCACAACCTATAAATTTAACCAATAATGGAATAATTTATGGCTGGCAGTTTAGTTTCGCCAATACTTCTAACTTAATTGTTCCCGGAACTAAAATCACTGATCGAGAATTTCTGATTCAAGTCCACCTACTTTGTTGAATATTCATGAATTTATTATTTGTAGAAGACTTAATATTGATTTTGGCCCCATTATCTATAATTTGCAGTAGATTTCTAAATGATAGCAGTGCTCATATACATACTTTGATGGATATAATAAATATTGATCTGTCCCTGTAATAGCACTGCTTTCATTCAGCCTACTAGGATGATTTTAGTGTTAAATGTTTGTGCAACAGAGTTATTAGTTCATAAAAGCACAGAATTCTGAACGATTTGCAGTATGCTCCCCCGGGTTCTAACCTTTTGGTGGAATGTTTCTCATGAAATGGAAGGTTCATTGCAATCTCCAGAATGCTTAAAACGTACATATCTATGAAATGGAAAGCAGTCGATAGATAATCCACACTGTGAAGGAAGTAACAAAAATGTTCATTTGGAAATTTTGATGAATATGTGTGTTGCAACTTTGGCTCCAACCTTCAAACAGCTGAGGTCCAATTTTGAATTGAGATCTCTTTCAACAGCAGAACAGTAGTTTAACCAGAGTTCAATAAATTTTTCAGAGGCATGGAAGGATGAGACTTCAGATCATCCAAAATAGTACTGCGCACTAAATTCCATTGCTCTTATGTTTGCAGTTTTACATTGGCTTCCTGCTCCATTCTATGTAAATTTTAAAATAGTAATCATTGTTTTCACTTTACATCTTTGCCCCTTTGTATCTGTAACTCCTCTGGCCTACACTTTCTATGCCATTCCAATTCTGGCCTCTTGTGCACTCCTAATTTTAATCACTCCACCGTAGGCAACTATGCCTTTGGCTGCCGAAGGTTTCAACTCTATTTTTCAGCCTTCCCCAAAACCATATGACAAAAGAAAGGGATCATTCAGTTTGTCAACAAAAACAGAAAATTCTGGAAAATCTCTAAGGGTCATCCAGACTCAAAACGTTGCCTGTATTCTCTCTCCAGAGATGTTGCCAGACTTGCTGGCATTTTCCAGCATTTTCTGTTTTTGTTTCAGATTCTGGCATCAGTTCTTCAATCCTATTCAATGTGAATAGACCTATGACCTAACTCCATATACAAAAAAACTGAAAGGTTAAGCATGATATATTTTATCTTTTACAGTGTTACATCTTAAGTGAGTGCGTTTAATATATTTTCTATTTTAAGCAATAAAGTTAAAGATACCAGTTAAATGCATCAGTAATATAAAGCAGGCTGATTTATGCTGTATATAAATTGCTCATTTTGTTCTTATTAGATCAGTTGCTGTATAACTTTATTCATACTACATCCAGGCTTGTGGAGGGAATCAAAATAGATAATCGCTTTTCTGTACTAATACATATAGACATACAAGTTGAGATTGCAGAAGGTCCTTGCACTAATTCACTTTGATCGATTAAATCTACCAGCTGCAAATTCAGATCTGTATTCTATTTCCATAGCGACACGAACAGCAGTAGGCTATTTTGGTTTTGAGCCTATTCCATCATTGATGGAAATTGCTCTGTGACTAAAATCTACAGTCTGGGTCTAAGGTGGTCTATACCCACCTCTGTCCCATATCTGGTAATACCTAAGGCTAACAAAAATCTTTTAATCTCAGATTTAAGATTACAGTTGATCTAGCATCAATTTTTGTTTGTGAAAGGGGTTCTAAACTTTTGCAATCTGCATGTAGGAGTGTTTCCTAATTATATCCTGAAAGGTCTGGCTCTAATTTTTAGTATATGCCTCTTCATCCAAGACTCCTCAAAAAGTAGAACTAATCTCACTCTATCTACCCTATCTATTCTCTTAAACATCTTGAAAACTTCAAACAAATCTTCCCTTTTTAAATTCAGGGACTACAACCCTAGAATGTGGAATCTTTCCTTGCTATTTATTTCTTGGAGTCCAGATATAATTTTGGTTAGCCTATGCTGCACACCCTCCACAGCTAATATATCCTTTAGTGTGGTGCCTAGACCTGCTTGCAGTGCTCCAGGTCTTTTGCTTCTGTGACAAATGCCTGAAAGGGTGATAGAAGCATTGTAACCATTTAAAAAGTACTTGGGAAACTCACTTTTAAAATGTTTTAACTATGAGGCCGCAGATTAAGAGCTGAAAAATATGATTGGGCTAAATGTTTACTTGTCCATTGGCACTCACGCAATGGATCAAATAGTTTCTTCCATGCTGTAAACTTCTATGATTTCTATGTTATTCTAATCTTCTAGAATTCCATGTTGTCTTAGCCTTTTTGATTATTTTCTGTCTTGGTTTATGACATTTTTAATGATCTATATACCTGGATTTCCAAGACTTTTTGAATCTCCACTTGTTCTCTACCTTGTTCTGTCAGTTTTAGATCTAAAGTGGATGTCTTCATGTTTGAAATTCATGTGTCATAGTTTTAACCATTCAGTTAACTCTTCGTGATTTTACACTTTCATCCAAACCACTTTCAGTACTATTTATCTTTTAATAGCTGACTTTCTGTCTCATCATCTAAATTGTTCATACATAACAATGAAAGAACCATTGCAGATGTCAGAGCAGCTTTCTTGAAGGTCAACCCATGGAAAGCAATTGCCAGGATGAGGTACTCGAACGTGTACTCAGATCCTGTGCTGATCAGCTGGTGGGGGTATTCACAGATATCTTCATCCTCTCTTTACAACAATCTGAGGTCACTATCTGCTCCAAGATCTAAGTCACACTACCTTAAGATGCACTCGAGTAATTTTTTCCTTCTTTCACCTTTCTTAAATAGCTGAGTGATGTGTGCAATTTTCCATTTTGTAGGAGCAATTCCTGAACTGAGAGAACTTCGGAAGAACAAAGTTATAGAATCTGCAATGTTCTCATCTATTTCCATTCAGACTTTGGGATGGGAACCTATTCGCTTCTGATCATTCTTTTTTTGTAAACAAAAAATTTGTATTGATTTTAATATCCTTTCTAAGTTTCTGTGTTCCTATGAAGTACTCTGGAAGGTTTTACTACTTTAAAAGCACTGTGCATACAAGTTGTTGAATATTTTACAGAGTTGTCATCATGTGATTGTTTTATAGGGCCTGGCAGGAAAACATCTCTGTTAAAGAGCTCCAGCGGCGTGGTGTCTGTCTGCTGAAGCTTCACGTGGTGAGCCAGAGAACTGGACTATACGGACGCTTTCTTGTTAATTTCGAACCGAGGAAACAGGAGGCCAACGCGGCACTACCCAGCAATAACTTTAGCTCTGGTATGATTCATTTGTTCTTTAATGTTGTCACATTCAATGCTGTAACCATTTAATGGAAGTCTATAATGTAGAATACTGCAACAACTGAATTCCAGTCTTGTTTATTCCTTCTCACAAAGATTTCAAAATAGCCAGCTTCATGCAAATGGATTTTCAAAGTGTTTTTTAGGTTTTATGTTTGCTTAATCAGGTCTACAATCACATTCTTGTTTGTACAGCCATCAGTCATTTCCTTTAAAACCTTATTAATTTGCACTTTTCTCTTTTTCGATCAAATGAACTGCAGTGTGCACAGGAAATCATGAGTGTTGACCATGGCAACAAGGTGCCACAGAATTGTAATTTTTTTCCCCTTCCCTTTCCTTTCCTGCAGGGTATTACCAATTTAGTTTTCCTCGTGAACTGCTGAGATTAGAAGCTCCATAAGATGGAGATCCAAAAGTGCAGCTCTGCACTGTACCATCAGGGAATTAGAAACTGCAGTTCAAAATGTTGCAAATCAAATGGCCAGTATATGCTTTCTTCATAGATCAGACAGTTTTAAAAGTCTGTGGAGTAAATTGAAATAGTACAGTCCTTTGTTTGCTATACAAATATTTTAGGCTGTAGTGGAGCTTTTTTTCAGTTGCCATAGATTGACTTATAACGTATTTAGGATGACTCCATAGCTGGAACTCTAACACCTTGCCTGCTGTGGAATCGGAACGGATGAGGGTCCAACGTTGGAAATCTCCGTTGATCTCAGATGGGAATTTCCAATTTTGCCTGAATGAAACTGTAAAATACTGCTCCATATTTCTGATTCCCAAAATCATGATTTTGCATATACTGTGCATTTAAGTTGGTCCTCCCCCACAATTTTTTCAACCATTACATGATTACATTATACTCACATTAATAATCAGCCTCAATTTTTTCACCCTTGACATTTTATTTATAATTCGGTACAAGGCTGTATTGCAAAGATGCACAGGTGTTTTAAGACATGCCCACAGATAAGATCCCGTGTGGTGAATGTGAAAAGAATGCATCTTCCAACAGAACAAGCTAAAAGTCAATTTGCTAAATTATTAAAGTAACTACTGCAATGAGGGAATTCTATATCAGTGAAAGAAAAACTGGTGTGAGAATGGATGAAGAAGGAAAGTGCCCTGAAGAAAATGCCCAAGATTAAATGTGCAATATGCATATGTGTTTTTAAGTGAGTTAGTCAAACCCAGATTTCAGAGCAATAGCGAGTTAGTCTAGCTGATTTATAGAACTGAAATGGCTAGTGTTGCAATAGAAGACCAAGATCACCCTGAGACTACCAAAATATCTTTGCCAAAATTACCAACTTTCAAAGATTCATTGGATAAAAACAAAGACACAGGTATCATTGAAGTTGGATCAGCAACATAAATGAAACACCTATGAATTTCAATATGCCTGACAACTGAACTGTTTGAAAGGTTTGAAAATATCTAATGAAAATTGTAGGAGAAAATTAGAAAGATGAAACTCATGGTGATATTACCTTTGCCTTGCTAATGGAACAAAATTAAAGCCAATGGCAATTTTAAAACATTTCCATGACAACAGTTTGATAGATGATGATGGAAGAAACTTGTGGATCCATAATGTGTGGAAAATAAGTCATTGTGGAACATGTTCAAATCCAATATAACCAATGAGTTTAAGAGTCGCCTTTGAAGAAATTGCACCCAAATTATGGTTACGCTGGGGGGACTAACTTCATGGTTCAACCTTTGAGTATGTAGCTCAACATGCCAATAAAGGATCATGTTAATGCCGAATAGAACGAGTGGATGGTCAATAGATAAAAACCATCATAAAAAGTGGAAATATACATGTCAGCCCATTTGATGTTTTGTATGGTTTTGTCATCAAATTGTGGATGCTTTTAGTACACAAACTATCAGCAGATTATTCAAAAAATGCAGAATATCCAGTTTCATGGATGGAAGGGAAGATGATTTGCTGTGGAGGGATGATTCGACTCGGAGTGATGATTCTGAAACTGAGAGTACCACATCAGATCCAGAATGGGATCCTTAAGATGTTGTGTCCAAGTGACTGAGAATGAATTTGATGAACTCTGAGTCGGGTGCCAAAGACAATAAATTTGACGGGATGCAAAACGTTTTTGTTGTGATTAAAGGCATCTTTGAACAGTTAATTTATTTAGTAAACCATTCCACATTCATTTAATATGAATTATTGATGCTTTTCTCCCTCCATATTTCAAAATGCTGACTGCCCATACAAGTAGCTCACATTTTATATGCTGCTTGTAAGTTGACATCTGTTTTTGAGACAATTTTAGGAGGTTTTAAAACTCAACTTACATGCCAACATCTATGAATGTGGGCATCACTGCTGTGGATATCAAAGGCCAGCATTTGATACCATCCCCAATTACCCCTGAGAATGAGCCACCTTCATGAACAGCTGCAATCCATTTGGTGTCAGTGAATTAATGTAACTTTTCTTTATTGTGGAATTGATAATGTCTTGGTCGGGATACAAAAAAAATGCATTAACATTTTTTGTTGTTGTTGTTTAGGGGATATTGTGGGTTTGTATGACAGTCAAGGCTCTGCTCCATTGGACCAGCTTGCTTCTGGCATTGTGACGCGCATCACACAGAACTCAATCACTGTAGCTTTCGATGAGCCCAGTGACCAGTTAAGCTTTGATGGGAACTGTTCCTATAAACTTCTGAAGCTGGCTAATGATGTCACTTACAAAAGACTGAAAAAGTAAGCATGATTTATCTAACTTTCAATAGAGTTCAAAAGGTGAATGCATTAATATTTTTTAAATAAAATAATTAAAGATAGATATTTGCTAAATGCAACAACAATGTACACCAGAATCATTTACGCTGTATTTAAACAGCTCACATTTTCCTCATATATTCCAGCTGAATCAAAACTATTCAAATTACATACAGCCCAGAGAAATTGAAATGAATAATTTCTTGTGTTAATATATTTAGATGTGCACAAGAGATTGCTGAAGGTCCTTGCCTTATTACAATGGAATTAATTTAATCTACCAGCTGCAAGTTCAGATCAATATTCTAATTTCATCGGGAGATAGGAACAGGACAGGCCATTTATCTTGTTCCACCAATCATTGAAATCACAGCTGATCTGTGACCAAAGTCCATGTAATTGCCCTATATTCTTTAATATCTATGGTTAACAGAAATCTATCAATCTCAGGTTTAAAATTAATATTGACACAGCATTCACCACCATTTATGGGATATAGACTTGTACCATTCTTTGTATATAGATAGCTTCCCTAATTTTTCTTCTGATGGCTTGGTTCCAGTTTCTAGCTAATGTTCTTTAATCCTATATTCACTGCACACTGGAAATAGTTTCTCTTTATCAATTCTATGAGATATCCTTAATATCTTGAAAAATTCAATCAAATCACACCATAATCTTCTTAATTTCAGAAAATACAATCCTTGTTTGTGTAATCACTCCTTGTAACTTGATCCTTGCAGCCCAGCATCATCCTAATAATATACAGAGCTCCCTCCAAGACCAATATACCTTTCCTTGGGTGTAATGCACCAAACTACTCCAGGTATTGTCTAAGGTGGATTTTGTATAGTTGCAATCTGACTACTCACCATTATATTCTAGTCCTTGAGATATAAAGGCCAGTATTCCATAAGTGTTTAAAAATTCTTTTTTGTTTGTATTTGTTCATTATATTTCAATCTATGCTGTTGGACCTGAAAGACAGAATTTTCTCAAATGTGACAAAGAATGGGATTCGCTTTCATGGGGCGGTGGCAGCGCTGGTCCTGACAATGGAGTCTCCTATTGATTCCACACCCACTGCTGGAAAACTTGTGGTGGGGGTGCACCATCAGCAGTACTGGAAAATCCCACTGGTTTTCTGGCCTAAGCGTCAGCTTCTGACTGAAAACCAATACGTTTCTCCCCATGTTTTCTCTCCAGATTTTTTGACAGAAAACAGGGGGAGGGGGATTTGATAAGAAAGCAGGAGTGTGTTTTGTGCCATCATACATGAGGGGTGAGGTCTAAAGACTTGAGCATCAGTACCCTTCCCCCCCCACCTCCACATAATGGGAACCCCCACCATGGGTCTACAAGTCAAACTCCTGTAATTTGCTGAGGCTGCTTTGACAGAATGTCCCAAACCCATAACGTATACTACCTAGAAGGACAAAGACAACAGCTCCCTAGGAATACCACCACTGAGTGTTCCCCTTCAAGCCATGCTCCACCCTGATTTGAAACCATTCCTTCCAGATTCCTGGAATTCACTCTATAACTGTAGGTGTGCCTCCATTAAAAAAAAATGTAGCATTTTAATAAGATGACATTTAGCATCTTCTCGAGGGTAATTTGGCATAGGTAATAAATGTTACTGTTGTCAGCAACGCCCACATCACAAATAAATAAATAAAAACTAGTCTGTGATGCCCTGGTTTCTTTGTCTCATCTTTAATCAACTTCCAATTTATGAATGATTTCTGAATCAAGAGCACTTTGGACGATCATTGTTAAAGCATCTGTAATGTTTTCATCAATTCCTTTTAAAGCCCTGAGATGGAAACCATCTGGTTCTGGGATTTATCATTCGTTATCTAAGTTTTCTTCATTGCTGTTTTATTAACTTGCATTAATTTGGTGAGGCACTGTCCTGTTTAAGTAATAGTTTCTTTGAAATATCCACCTTTCTCTTCATTTTTTTTTGTTTTTATTCCAATTCAATTCAATCAAATCAAGTCCAATGCAGAGTCTCAGCAAGTTAAAACATTCCTGATCCTGTCTTGGGCTTGATCTACATGATCCAAGCTGATTGGAGTAAGCATAGCTCATCCTTCAAGGCTTGATTTCATTTGCATCTTAGCCAAAACGTCGAGATGCCACTTTTAAAAATAGCTTCAGATGAAGCTAAAATGTACCTAATGACTTCAACCAAGCACAGCATGTGAATACTACACTTGTTCTTCCTTGACTGTAAACACTGATGCAAAGTAATTTACTATGGTGGCTAAGAGTAATGTGATTATGTCTGCATTTTCATCCTTAATGCCACCATTGGTAATTTATAAGGGATTCACATTACTCTTAGCCACCTACTTTTGCAATGTAACTGTAGTAATCTTTTAATGTTAATTTTGCAAATTTGAAAATGCAGATTTCATTCTATTTTAGCTTTGCAGTACACTAGCATTGAGAACAATTGAAGAATGAATTCACTTCGACTGCTGTGACTAGTTTTAAATGTGGAATGATAGTAACCTATCATTTTTCATAACAAAGTAACCATTCATTCTGTTTTGTTCAGCTGCAAGCTCACCCAAGTGGCTAGGCGAGACTGAAACTGAGAAATGATTTAATTCTTATCTTTCTTTAATCTCCCCATAGAATGAAAATATTGCAACTTTCAGAAATGAAGGGTAGTTTTAGCTTCATTCATGGTTCTTAACTGCACATATATAGCTACAACAGCGTTCATTTTTGTATATGCGATTTGTTTCTCTTAACAATAAGTGTTGGTTTGTTTACATGCACTCTTTTTGTAACTCTTACAATGTGGTATGAGGTATTTGCTGTTTCTTTGTATCTTTCCCACTCACCAGGATCTATACCTTTATGCATTCTTGTCTATGTTTCTTAATTTTCTTTTTTACGTTATCTCTTATCTCTTTTTCAGTAGCAGTGGGAAGCATCTGAATGTGAAATGTTTTTTCTTGTAAAAGATTCTTCTCTGCATTGCACTCCATAAAGTGTTAAAATCCCCTGATATTTTAATTGGTGTTTTTATTCTGTGCTTCATTGTGTATGAAATGGTCTGGCTCCATTAAAGCTGCACTCAATTCTTTCCTTCATTTATTATTTTCTTTTCAGTGCTTTAAAGGCCTTGGAGCAGTACCATGCTGGACCTACTTCTAATCTCATTGATGTCCTGTTTGGTGCTTCTGAGCCAAGTTCTCCCTCAGAAAATCAAAGTAAGACCAATTTCTTGCACATCATTTGCCTGCTGACTTGACCATTAGAAAATGCAGATTTCACTCTAGTTTAGCTTTGCAGTACACTAGCATTGAGAATATTTGCAGAATGCATTCATTATGACTCCTGTGACTAGTTTTAAATGTAAAATGATAGTAACCTATCATTTTTCAGAGCAAAGTAACCATTCATTCTCTTTTGTTCAGCTGCAAGCTCACCCAAGTGGCTAGGCAAGACTGAAACTGAGAAATCATTTAATTTTTATCTTTTTTTAACCTCCCCATAGGATGAAGATATTGCAATTTTCAGAAATGAAGGGTAGTTTTAGCTTCATTCATGGTTCTTACTGCACATATATAGGTACAACAGCATTCATGTTTGTATATGTGATTTGCTTCCCTTAATAAAAAGTGTTAGTTGCTGGTTTGTTTTTTTTAAAAGAAAGCCCAGAGCTGTACAACCCTTGTCTGGATGACTCTCAGAAGGAAGCTGTACGTTTTGCGCTCTCACAGAAGGAAGTTGCAATTATCCATGGCCCTCCTGGTACTGGAAAGACGACTACTGTTGTGGAAATAATTCTGCAGGCTGTAAAGCAAGGTTTGAAGGTGAGTCAATGCTTGTGTTGGACATGGAATATTTTAGTTGACTTATACACAAGGTAAAAGTGCAACTATAAATCATTCGGAGTACTTTTGTCTTTTAACAAAATGGAAAATTTGGAAATTGAAGAGCAGCAAAATAGAAAGGGAGAGGTTGGGAGAATTCTTTTGTACACTTGAAGATTAGACATTTTAGGGAAGAAGAAAGCATTATAGATTTTAAAAGGAAGTGGTTCAATATTTCGAAAAAGAAAATGTTAAAGGGGTATTTAAATGTGCAGCTGAATGGGGCTAAGTAGATAGCTGAGCACTACCCAACATGTGCTTAGGAGGCTTAGCCAACATAGTTACCCAACTATGTTACCCAGCATAGGAGGCTTATGTCAGGATGAGGCTTGAAGGCTCAGTTAGTGCACTGGATAGCTATAGATTAGCCAGGAGGGAGCTAAAGAGTGAGTTGAGGAGAGTTAAAAGGGGACACGAGAAGACTTTGGCTGATAGGATCAAGGAAAATCCTAAAGCTTTCTTTAGATATGTTAAGAATAGAAGATTGGTTAGGGCAAGATTAGGGCCAGTCAGAGACAGCAGTGGGAAGTTGTGCGTGGAGCCTGAAGAGATTGGAGAGGCACTGAATAAATATTTCTCTTCGGTATTCACGCAGGGAGATGTAAATGTAATTGTGGAGAACACTGGGATACAGGGTTGTAAACTGGAAAGTATTGAAGTAGATAAGAAGGATGTGCTAGATATTCTTGAGAGTTTGAAGTTAGATAAGTCCCCTGGGCCGGACGGGATTTATCCTAGGATTCTCTGGAAGGCGAGAGAGGCAATTGCAGAGCCTCTGGTTCTGATCTTCAGGTCGTCGTTGGTTACAGGTATAGTGCTGGAAGACTGGAGGATAGCGAATGTTGTCCCATTGTTCAAGAATGGGAATAGAGACTTTCCTGGGAATTATAGACCGGTGAGTCTTACTTCTGTTGTGGGCAAAGTATTGGAAAGAATTATTAGGGATAGGATTTTATAGTTATTTAGAGAGAAACTAATTGATTGGGGATAGTCAGCATGGTTTTGTGAAGGGTAGGTCGTGCCTTACTAACCTTATTGAATTTTTTGAAAAAGTGACCAAAGAGGTGGATGGGGGTAAGGCAGTTGATGTGGTATATATGGACTTTAGTAAGGTGGCCCATGGAAGGCTTCTGCAGAAAATGCAGATGTATGGGATTGAGGGTGATTTAGCTAATTGGATTAGGAATTGGCTAGCTTTTAGAATCAGAGGGTGGTGGTTGAGGGAAATTTTTCATCATGGAGTTTGGTTACAAGTGGTGTATCTCAGGGATCTGTTTTGGGGCCCCTGCTGTTTGTAATTTTTATAAATGATCTGGATGGGGGTATTGAAGGATGGATTAGTAAATTTGCAGATGACACTAAAGTCGGTGGAGTGGTAGATAGTGAAGAGGGGTGTTATAGTTTACAGAGTGACTTGGAAAAGTTGCAGAGCTGGGCCGAGAGGTGGCAAATGGAGTTTAATGTGGAAAAGTGTGAGGTAATGCACTTTGGCAGGAACAATAAATGTGTAGAGTATAGGGCTAATGGGAGGACTCTTAATAGTGTTGAGGAACAGAAGGATCTTGGTGTATGTGTCAATAGATCCCTGAAAGTAGGCAGTCAAGTGGATAAAGTTGTTAAGAAGGCTTACGGAGTCTTAGCTTTTATTGGTAGGGGGATTGAATTTCGGAGCCGCAACGTCATGTTGCAACTGTACAAAACTCTAGTGCGGCCGCACTTGGAGTATTGTGTGCAGTTCTGGTCCCCGCATTATAAGAAAGATGTGGAGGCTTTGGAGAGGGTACAGAGGAGGTGTACCAGGATGTTGCCTGGTATGGAAGGCAGGTCTTATGAAGAGAGGCTGAGGGATTTGAGGTTGTTTTCGTTAGAAAGAAGGCGGCTAAGAGGAGACCTATTGAAACATATAAGATGATTAGAGGTTTAGATAGGGTGGACAGTGATAGCCTTTTTCTAGGATGGAGAAAGCTAGCACGAGGGGACATAGCTTTAAATTAAGGGGTGGTAGTTATAGGACAGATGTCAGAGGTAGGTTTTTTACCCAGAGGGTGGTAAGGGTATGGAATGCCCTGCCTGCTGCAGTTGTAGATGCGCCAAGTTTGGAGGCGTTTAAGAGGTCCGTGGATAGGTTTATGGATGAAAAGGGAATGGTGTAGGTTAGAGGGTCATTGCTTTTTCTTAATTGGTCGGCGCAACATCGAAGGCCGAAGAGCCTGTTCTGCGCTGTAATGTTCTAACATCGATGTAATGGATTGAATGACTTTCTTTTGTTCTGAATATTTCAGTAATTGTTAAAAATATTTTATTGCAGACTCCAAGTGAAAGGGATAAATTGAAAAGAAGTATAAAAAAAAGGTCATTCCACAATGCTAGATTCCATAACTAGTGCCTATTGTATTGGATTGTTTTGAATAATACAACTGAAAAGTTCTTTTAATGAATAAACAAGCATGAGATTTGTTGAGACACCGTATGTGATAAGTCACTCACAGGTAAAAACATGATAAATCCAGGAAAACTGAGGTGCAAGCTGATTCACTGTGCATTCTATAATTGGAAGCAAAAATTGATTTCTTCACTTAGAGCTTGGTTGATCAAGTAGGCCAAATTCCTTTTTGTGTACCGACTAGAACTAAAGAGGCACAGGCAGGATTTTGTGTGGCTGCAGATAATGCCCATGTTGGCCTTGGACATTTAGATTTGGTTCTACAAAAAACAGTTAACATACGTTAACTGGGATAATTAAAATGAATTGGACAAGCATTCATAGAATTAGAGGATAAATGTTCAGCTTACTAGTTTGAGGCCAGCTCTTTGAAAGGGCTATTTGATTAGTCCCATTTCCCTGCTCTTTCTCTGTAGCCTTGTAAATTTTTATTTTGTTAGTATACATTCAAGAAAGTTAGTGTTAAATATGCTTTCATCACCATTTCAGGAAGTTTATTCAAAATCATACTGACTTACTTTGCTTTTTTAAAAATCCTGCTGATTTGTATATTATTGTGGGACTCAGTTTACTACTTGAGATTAATAGAAAGGGATGGCATGGTCAGAAGGAATTGAATGCTGTGGAATTTATTGATCCAACCTGTTGTGTAAGGCAGTGACCTGGGTTTTGAAGTCAGCAGTGAAGAAATGGCACTCGCTGTTTATTGCACTGCCAGTTGCCCACAAAGTTTTCCTGAGCTTTTGTACTTTGACTTTCTGTGACCTTTGCAGCCTCCTGTGCAAGTGATCTGTGCTGTCTGTGAGCAAGGCAAATAACATAAATCCAAAAACAAAAAGTCTGCAGTTGCTGGAAATCTGAAATAAAAACAGAAAAACATTTTTCTTCAGTCAGATTGAGGAATCCTCACTAAAATGCATTGTCTAACCAGGAAATATAAATTAGATTTAAACAACGCACAGAAAACTAAATAAAGATTGGAAAGAAAGATGTAGTTATGAGTGAGAGAGGGAGAGATTAGAGCAACAAAGAAAAAGTTTTGAAAATTATTTTAACACTTGAAGAAAATTTTCATACCAATTAAACTAAAAGGTGAAATTCCGCAAATGTAAAATAAAATTTTCAGGGCCAGAGATTGACAGCAATGATAACTTAGCACACCGTTAAATATATGCTATTACTTGAATGTACCAGACCAGCTTATTCTGATGAGTTTAGAAGATAACTGTTGCAACTTTTACTCACTTGCATTGATCTCAATGCTGACTCACAGCACGATATAATTATAATGAAATTTACAGTTGAAATTGCAGTATTTTACAAATCAGGAGTAGTTTTGTATATTTGCCCAACATTAAATTGAAAATTGTCCTTCTGGATATTATAGGGCACATTTCATTGGAGCCAGGCATTGGAGCTAGTCTATGTTTCTGCATTATTACCATGTCTGGCTCAGGCATGGTATCGTAAAATGAATCTCATAATACATCACATGTTTATAAACTTTGTCCTGTCAACTTTACGTTTCCAGTTTGGGTAGTTTATACTAATTTGTTTGTTTTAGTGATCTGGATGCCAAAAGATGTCTTATCAATGAGCTTTTTTTTGTATCCTCCAAGGTGCTGTGCTGTGCGCCCTCTAATGTTGCTGTTGACAACCTTGTTGAACGTCTGGCTCAATTTAAAGCACAAGTTTTGCGTTTAGGTCATCCTGCACGACTGCTTGAGTCCATACATCGCCATTCGTTGGATGCTGTATTGGCCCATAGTGACAACACCCAGATAGTAATGGACATCCGGAAGGACATCGATCAAGCTTTTGTGAGTATCTCCACAACAGGGAACTAGATTGTATTTGTATTTTGGTTTGTTTTAAATCTTGTGCAGAGTTGTACTTTTTAAAATTATATAATTTCCTGTAAATCTCTGATTTTTCCAACTGAATCCTCTCTTATTGTTTGCTCTAAAAGAACTGGTTTACTTTCTGAAAGTTTTATGTTAACATGCCATTATGTTCAATACAGAGCAAAAAACAATATCACTATTTTTTGTTCAAAGGGAAAACTGAAAAAGGTACAGGAGAAAGGAGAGAAGGCACACTTTCGTAGTGAGATCAAGACTTTGAAAAAGGAGCTGAAAACAAGGGAGGAGGCAGCTATAGTACAAATACTAAAAAAAGCCAGTGTTGTCTTGGCAACTAACACAGGTAAACCACATAAGGAATAAAGACTGAGTGTGTGATATACTTGAGAAGCAATATTTTAAGTAACTTCCTCTTTCCATACAATTTCAAAATTAATTGATTCTTTATCCCTTTAAGTCTTAACTTTGTAAAAAGCTCAAATTTGCTTTCACTTGATCATTATTTCTTGGATTGGCTCACCTTCCTTCTCATCTTTAATCTTGATTTCTTGTACTAGAAGCCTTTACCCTCAACTTAGATTTTTAAATTGACGTTCTTTTCCCCTTCAGTAATGATAGTAATTACTGCTGGAAATAAGACTGTTTGGTGATTATCTGCCATATGTATCCAACGCAAAGATCAAGGCTGCACAATCTGAACACGAGCAGATGCGTAGGCCATTTGGCACCTTAAATTTGCTTTGCCATTCTGTAACATCATGGCTGATCTCCACTTTCCTGCCTTGACTCCCTTGGAGCTCAGAAATCTATCTAACTCATCGTTGAATATATTTCATGACCAGCTTCCAATGTTCTGTGTGGAAGAGAATTCAAAACACCAACAACTCTCTTTCAGAAGAAATTACTTCTCACCTCACTCTTAAAGGCGAGACCCCTTATTTTGAAACTGTGTCTCCCTTCTCCTAGATTCACCCACAAGGGGAAACTCTTCAGCATCTACTCTATGAAACCTACTCCGAAACTTGTATGTTTCAGTAGGATGACCTCTCATTCTTCCAAATTCCAAATATGTATAGGCCCAACTTGCTTGACATTTCCTCATAAGATAAGCCGCTCATCTCAAGGATCAGCCTTGTAAACCAGCAAATACAATGGGCAGAATTTTCCTGACCCGCCTGCTGTGGGGCGACGACAAACATGCAAAGGTCCATTGACCCCAGGCAGGATTTTCCAGTTGTAAGTTTTTAACTGTCTAAAATTCTAAACTATTGAGAACCTTTATAAAACAAGGGAAATCAGAACAATGGGATTTCAAAATGCTTTATTGCATGTGGAATATAGTAATTGGCATAACTGATTAGATTGCTTGTGATTGGGTGTGTTTCCATTTTTGTTGTATGGTACTTTTTCAAAATCTGCTTTATAGATTTAAAGTGCACAAAAAAATTAATTATACATTACAGCAAAGAATTTGAATTAGTTGAATGCTTCTCCCAATATCTGAAAAATATCAAATGTTTCACTGTTTCCTAGTAGCATGATGATCAGCACTGCTGCTTCACAATGCCAGGGACTGGGGTTCAATTCCTGGCTTGAGTCAATGTTTGTAACGAGTTTCACATACTCCCCACGTCTGCGTGGGTTTCCTCTGAGGGCTCTGGTTTCCTGTCATTCTGAAAGATGTGCTTGTTAGATGCATTGACCCGAATAGGCGCCTGGCTGTGGCGACTAGGGGAATTTCACAATAAATCCATTGCAGGGTTGATGTAAGCTTCCCTCATGACTAATAAATAAACTTTACTTTAACAATAGATTATTTCGAAAAGTAATAATTGTTTTTTAGTTGGATATGTTGGCTGTTTTATCTTTAATTTCCCATAAATGGCAGTGAGATGAATGACCTGTTAATGTTTTTTGGCCTGCAAAGTAAAAATGAAAAGAAAGAAACTATTCAATCGGTCAGGCTGCATCTGTGGACCTGTTCTTGAAATTTGAAGTCTTAGGCCCTTCCAGATTTATTGAATTCCAGCCTGTTCCACTTTTGTTTTAAAATTTGTAGTGTTCTCTCTATATTTTGGTTGTGTTTTGTGTTTTCTTCTTCAAAAGTACTATGCTTTTCCTTAATACCATACTGATTTGGCATCAGGGAGCCCGAGCAAAATTATGTCAGTAGGAATAAATGAGCAAACTCTCTGCTGATTGAAGTCATACCTAGCAAAAAGAAAGTTGGTTGTATTGTTGAAGGTTATCACTGCAGGAGTTCCTCCAGCTAATGTCTTCGGCCCAACCATCTTCAGGTAACTCATCAGTGATCTTCCCTTCGTTGTAGAATCAGACATGGAGATGTTTGCTGATGACTTGTTTATCACCATTCATGATTCATCAGATATTGAAGCAGTCCTGTGCAGCAAGATAGTGGATAACTTTCAGGCTTGGGTGATTAATGTCAAGTAACATTTGTGCCTCAGAAATGCCAGCCAATGACTTATCTTCAACAAGAGAGAATTTAGCCATCTCCTTTGGTATTCAATACCATTGCTGAATTCCCCACTACCAACATTATAAGGGTTACGATTGACTGGAAACTGAACTGAACCAACAAAAGAAACATTGGCTACAAGAACCACTGTCAGGCTGGGAATTATGAATTCACCCCCTGTCTCCCTGAAGCTGAAGCCTCTCCATCTACAAGCCATAATTCAAGAGTGATGAATAGTTTCCACTTGCTCAAATGGGTGCAACTCCATCCAGGCTCAACACCATCCAGGATATTGTAGCCTGCTTGATTGGTATGCTACTTAACCTTCAACATTCACTTACTGCACCACCAGTGCAAACTGGAAGGAGTGTGTACTGTTTTTAAGGTGCATTGCAGTAGGCTCCTTCGAGATCACTCTCTAAACTTATGGCCTCTACCACTTAGAAGGACAAGAGCAGCAGATGCATAGGAGAATCACCATCTTTGTTTCCCTCCAAGCCCCACACCATCTCACCATCAGTGGGTCAAATTCCTGGAACTCCCTTTCCCAGGATGTATTGGGGTGTATCTACACATATGGACCCACAGTGGTTCAAGAAAGTGGCAGCCCACCTTCTCAGAGGCAATTCAGGATGACCTGACTGCGATGATCACATCTTGTAAAAGAATAATTTTCAAAAATTGGGATGTGAAAACAGAGCCTAAAATTAATATGTTTATCTGAAAGACAGGACCTTTGACAGTGCAGTTCTAGATCAGTACTATATTAAAGTAGTACTTTCAGAGGGTAGAGTAGTTCACGCAGAAGGTGGTCGGTGAGTGGAATCGGCTGCCGTCGGTGGCGGTGGAAGCAAATTCGATAGGGTCTTTTAAGAGACTTCTGGATGTGTATGTAGAACTGAGGGTTAATAGGATTAACTTAATAGGATTGAGGGTTATAGGTAAGCCTAGTAGGTAGGGATATGATCGCCACAACATGTGGGCCGAAGGGCCTGTTTGTGCTGTAATTTTTCTGTGTTCTTTGTTCTGAAGTGTGGATGTGTCATATCCTGAAGTGAATTTGACACCACAAGCTTCTGATTCAAGAAGTGTGCCAAGCTGATCCTTAAAACATTTAGTTTTAAGGGTCTTTTTGCACATGCCAATTTCTTTATGTGGCATGATTTGAAAATGGCAAGTCAAAATTGTCCTCTGTTTCACAAAATTATTCAGACTTGGGAGCTATGTCTTCAGAAGAGCAGATTACCACAACATTTGTGAAGAAGTAGTTTACATATTGGACCACTAGAGATGACATATAAAAGTCAAATTTAAAGTTGCAGTTACAACAACAACCATTTATACCTATGTTACTTAAAAAGAGAACTTCAAAAGTGTCTGTAATTCTCTGACGCTGAATTCAAGGTAGGATAATAATTGAGATTTGCAAATATTGGAATTGCAGTCCTACCGTTGTATAGTAGATCAAAATGCCGAGCTTAGCCATTGATGCAAATTTACGATTCCCTTCTGTCCTTTGGGATTTCCAGGTGCTTCTAATGACGGTCCATTAAAGCTGCTCTCTGATGATTATTTTGACCTTGTGGTGATTGATGAATGTGCTCAAGCTCTGGAAGCAAGCTGCTGGATACCACTACTGAAAGCCTCAAAATGTATCCTGGCTGGGGACCACAAACAACTTCCTCCGACCATCATTTCTCACAAGTAAGTGTACTAAAAGTAGTGAGAGGCTCTCTACTTACCAAAACCCGCCTCCCTCGCTCAAACATCAAATTTTGTCTGCATATGGATATCCCTGGCAAAGTGAAATGAGAGGATCCTTGCGCAAAAATGGGAGCACAGCTTTGAGCATGACTTTAATCTAAGGGGCTAAGAATTTTTATAAATCTAATTATACAAAAATATGTTCAAAAATAGCTTGGAAAATCTACACAGATGCGTAATCCAGTGGTACTCCCTGAATGCAACAATTTCCATCTCTTTCATAGTTCAAATCAGTGAGTCCAGTCTGTATCCAATATTTTGTATCTTTTTTTGTTCAAGATGCTGACAATGCTTGTTATCATTGCATGGATGATGCACAGTAAGTGTAACCCCAATGTAAATTTATCAGATGTATCTAATTTAGCAATTCTACATTGGTTATAGAGGAGTCCCCAAAGTGCTAGCCCCAAAATGGCAAAACCATCAATTACGTGTTGGGAAGACTGAAATCATTGTCTTCAGTTCCTGCTACAAACTCTATTCCTTATTTACAGACTCCTTCCCTCTTCCTGGTTACTGTCTTAGGCTGCTGACACATTTGGCATAATATTTGACCCTGGGATAAGCTTCTGATCATATGCGTGCTCCATTGCCAAGACTGCCTATTTTCACCTTTGTAACAGAATCAGTCTGCCTTTGCCTCAGTTCATCATTTGCCAAAATCTTGTTCCTATTATCTCAAGACTGGATTATTCCAATGCTGTCCTGGCCAGCCCTCTACTTTCCACCCTCATTTACTTGAACCATTCAAACTCTGCTGTCCATGTCCTGACTTGAACCAATCCTAATCATCTATTACTCCACTGACTTACTTTGAATCCTGGTCCAGCATGCCTTGTTGTTAAAATTCTCATCTATATATTCAATTCAATGGCCTTACTCCTTTCTATCTCTGTAGCTTCCTTGTCCTACGACCCTCACAGATCAGCCATCTTTTTTTATCCTTGTAACATCGATTGGTGGAGAGTTTTCTTCCTGATTCCTTTTTTTTTAAATTTTACTATGTCTTCTGGATACCATACTTGCTCAAATGTATCTTTGACATGAAAGACACTTTCACCTCATCTCTTTTTATCTTGCTGTATCTCCTTTTATGCCTCAATATCTACTTCGTTGACTTTCTCATTAGGCAATCTTTTGGTATTAAAAGTGATTTGCTTCCACATTGGTTCAGTGGGTTCTATGATGGGAGATTAGCCCAATTTGCAATCTGCAGACTCTGTCACATGTAGGGCAGGTTGTGTTTGAAGGGTTGATGGATGTTTGTGTGCTCCCTTCACACCTCAGCTTTGTCTCTGCATGCTTCCAGTGAAATTTCTTGACTTGCTTTGTGCCTTCCTGGTGAACCTTCTCCATTTTATTTGGTTACAAGCCAGGACTCACATGAGTTGGTGGGAATATTGGGCATCTTCAGAGATATTTCGAGGGTATCCCTAAAGCTTTTCCACTGTTATCCTGGAATTCTCCTACTGAGTTGAATTCTGAGTAGAGCCATTGTTTTGTATGTCTAATGTCAGGCAAACAAGTTACATGTGCTTTCCAGAGGAGCTGAGTTTGAGTCATTAGCGCCTTGTTGCAGAACAAATTTGTTAGGAAAAAGGCACTGCTGTTAGACCCCCTTTCTTGCCATCACATTTGGAAAGTCTTCTGCCAGCATGATTGGTGGTACTTCTGCAGTGTTTTGAGGTAATTTGCCCAAGTGTCCAAAGTGTATAGGAGTGCTGGAATCACTGCTGTTCAATAAATCATGACACGGGTTTGAGATCCTGGTCCTCGGAAACTGTTTTTCTTAGTCAGCCAAAGGCTGAGGTGCCGTGTTGGAGACAGTGATGGAAATTAGGAGATTAGGATCAATGGCGAGATCCTAGAAAATGTAGAGTATTTTCCATACCTTGGTAGCCTCCAGTCAATGCAGGCTTGACTGGAGGCTACAATGTAGCCTCCAGTCAAGCCTGCATTGACTGGAGGCTACCAAGGTATGGAAAATATTCTACATTTTCTAGGATCTCGCCATTGATCTTAATCTATGAGAGCAAGTGGTGTACTGTGAAAACTTTCCGGATGTTTAGAGAAAGGCTTATTCATCCATATGCTTGAGAGAAAAAGCTGACAAGACATGGAGCTCAGTTTCTGAGTGAGTGGCACAGATAAATGCACATTAAAGCTCTGTGACTAAGATTTCTTCAAGCTTGTGGATAATGTGCTGGAGGTGAAATATGGTTTTACTGTGAAGAAAATGGAGAAGACAGTTGATGCAGTGACATCCTTGTTTGACCCCAGTCTTCACTGAGATAAAGTTTGCAATGGTTCCATTCACGAAGGTCGCAATTTGGTTATAGAATAGGTAGAGGATGGTGACAAATTTCTGAGCCAAATTGAGGAGGACACTCTATGAGCTTTTGCAGTTGAAAGCAAAGAATATGGCCCCGCACTGCTAAGACCATGTGGTAATCTTTGTGCAATGGCCACTCAACTTCTTTGACAAGCTTTTGGTTGATAATATCTTTTTAAGTGGCTTGGTGTTAAATTTTTAGATAACATCCTAAGGCAATTTCAGGAAAGTTATGTTTTATTATAAGTGCTATATGAGTACATGTTATTATGATTAATACTTGGTGGAAGAGGACAGTATAGTGAGTAGAAAGAACTATTATAATGTGACCCATACTGTTACACACATTAAACGAATGCTGTGCTTGGCATTATTGTTCACAAAGTGATTGATGGACACTTGATTACTTCAGGTATAGTTACTTAAGCATGTCTTCCGGGTGAGCTGGTGTTTTCAATCACCAAACACAAGGAAGGAGGAAATCTTATTACATTTGAGCAATTTCTACTCGCCATGCAATCCATATTTGTTTTACATCCTAATTCTGCGAGCTACACCTAGTAAATAATTGTCATTCTAGACTATGTAATGCTCCAGTTATTCATGAGAATGTGACCTTTGTGACTCACTGAGGCCCATGCTATTTGTGAATGATGAATATTTTGCCTATATGAAAGAATAATTGGAGCTCTCTCCTAACATTGCAATAACCCACGTTCTATGAATTTAGCTCAATGGCAAATTCCACCGTAAACATAATAACTCTTTATTTGCAATTTCTTAACGCTATCAATAAAAGAATATTCCTCTGCTTAAGGGAATAATCAAGGACGCCAATTTAGTGGCATTCTGAAAGTGTAATGTGGTGTGGTGTAGAATGTCTGAACAGTTTGCAAGATTATTCAATATTGCACAACAGGGAGATGAGAATTATCATCATGGCATTTTGATGAGTGCTCTTTGGGCCACAAAAGTGTTTGCATGTAGGAGTAGAATGTAATCAAATGAAAGATAAGGATAGTCAAAGGAAGCATGGGGCAGATTAGAGTCCAGAAAGATTTTCCCATGGAGACTGGGGGCATGATTTGGGTACTTTGTATTTGTATTCATGAAAGAAGAAAATGCTGCCAATGTCACAAATAGTCAGGAGATTGTAGATAAATGGATAGAATACAAAAAATAATGGGTAGGTACTTAATGTGGTGGCAGACTCAAATTAGAAAAGCAAGCTTATCTGGATGAGATGGATCATAGCTTGATGAGGGAGTTAAAGGTGGAAATTGCAGAGGCATTGACTGCAACTTTGTTTCCCTTAAAATGATGGTTGAATATTTGCAATGGAGGGTTGCAAATGTTCCAGTGCAGCTCAGAAAACAAAGCCAATCAGCCTAATGTTGGTGAATTTTAGCGATATTTATCTGGAGCAGAATTGAGTGGCACTTGGGCTATTCAATCCCTCAGGTCTGGCTCCACTATTCAATAAGATCATGGCTTACTGATTTTAACCTCAATTCCACATTCCTGCCTACTCTTAATAATCTTTTATACCCTACCTCCCTCCACTTATCGGCAATCTTTCTGGCTCTGCCTTAAAAATATTCAAAGACACTGCTTTCCCTGCCTTTTCGGGAAGAGTTCAAATGAAAGCCATTTATTATTGTGTTTGATTGACTTGATTTGGATTCTTTAGGAAGATTTTAGAGAGGGTTTACTCTTTTGGTACAAGGGATGAAAAACTGCAGTTACTTAGAGAGGCAGGAGAAATTGTAGTTGTTCTCCCTGGAATATATGAGGTGAATAAGAGATATGATGAAGTGGTTTGATAAGAGTAAGTAAAGATTAACAGATTTTAGTTACAGAAGGGTCAGTAAGCAGACAAAACAAATTTGTGTTGTTGGCAAAAGAACCAGGGATGACATCAGTAGACATTTTTTCGTGCAATTAAATGGAACACTATGCTTGAAAGCATGGTGGAACACATTTAATCTCCTTCAAAATAGACGTAGATAAATATATAAAAATGATTTTTTTTGGACTATGAAGATAGAGCAAAGGAATGGAACTAGTTGAATAGCTCCTTCAAAGAGCTGGCATGGATACAGTGGACCCAATGGTCTCTTGTTGCACTGTATCATTCCCTGATCAGAAATTTTGAAATGGCAGGGCTTACTGATTCTGGCTGACTCGCTGCCAGTTTATTCTCTAATGAGCATTGATTGGTACTAGACAAGACTACGGCTTCACTTTGGAAGATGTCCCGTTTGAGAGAGCTGCCAGCTGGTCAGATTGACCGTCATCTCTGGTCTCTGCAGCAACTGACCAAGTTTGGGAAGTGTAAAATGAATAAGGGTCAAGGTATCAGAAGTCTCAAAGAAGAGGATGCAATATCAGGATCCCTGTGGAGATGCATGGGCAGGAGTCGTGGAGGGGAGGGAGACAGGACAGATCCAGAGGCTACCAGGCCTTAAAGGTGCCCCCTATTATGAACATTTCTGACCTTCTGCCACTGAGCTTCAATCGTCCTGTCAGCCTGAGATTAGGTGGGAAATGGCCATCGCTACCAAACAGACTCAACTGGGGCAAGGATGGGCTTCTGGGCTTTCTTAGGCCAATTTGCTGCCCTTTCTAGCTATCTGAGTTGGATTAGAGAAACTGAATGTGCGCACACCCAGATCAAACATTGGACATGACACAGAAAAAATACTGCAGATGCTGGAAATTTGGAATAAAAACAAAAAGTGCTGGAAGCGCTGTGGTCAGGCAGTATCTGGAGAGGAAAAAACAGTGTTAGCAGTTCACATCTATGACTTTTTGTTGGAACCCTGCTAAATGATCATCAAACTGAAACCTTGACTTTATTTCTCTCTCTTCACAGATGCTGCCTGATCTACTAAGTGTTTGCAGCATTCGCTCTTTATTTCAAGCATTGAAGTGATTTGTAGACTTTCAGCTGTTCATTAGATTAACTTGCTCAGCCACCAAGAGTGCTTTGAGAAAACAATGTTTCAGAAGCCTATTAATATTCCCAGTCTTATTGTGGTGCTTAGTTGATGCATTATGAGCATATGCTGCAATTACGTAAGTTAGAGACAGATTGAATAAAAGTTTTAATTCCAATTCCTTTGCTAGCTTAGTGGGTTTAGATTCAACCGTGGCTATGAGCCACACAGGACAGCAGGTTATAAGGTAACAAAGTTGAATATGGCTCAGATTTTCTGATAGCTATAATGATAAAGCTGTCAGAGCTCATTGTTCTTAATGAGTAATTCAGACAACTTCCAGCTTTAAAGCATTTCCAGCATTAAATTTGAAAATCCGAAAGTTGCTGTCTGAATTGTTTTGCATTCTTCCAGAAACATCCCTATACCAATACCTCAGTGGAAGATACAGCATTCAAATAAATGCAAAAGCTTAAATTTATGGTACTTGCCAATAGATACCTAGTAAACAAGCCAGAAGAATGCTGGGCTTGTCTGCTTAATGATAAGTGAACTTTTACAGCAATAGCAAATTATACTTTTATAGCATGTTTATCTTAGTAAAATGACCTAAGACACTTGCCATGGACGTCACCAAACAAAATTTGATGCTGAGTCAGCTAAAGAGATATTAGAGCAGCTGACTAAAACATTAGTCAAAAAGATAGGTTTTAAAACGTGTCTGAAAGGAGGAAAGAGAACAGAGAGGTTTTGGGAAGGAATTCCAGAGCTTTGGAACTTAAGATACAGCTATTAATGATAGATTAGTTAAAATTAGGGATGCAAAGAAAGCCAGAATTTGAGCACCATAAATGTCTTGCAAGCTTGTAGAGCTGAAGGTGATTGCAGAGGTCGGGAGGGACAGTGGCATGGAATGAATTGCTGAATATATAATTTAGGCCATTTAATTAATTAACCCTGGATTTACAATAAGTGCCTTAAAGATGCTGTCAGCATCCCTAGGTAGGATTGGTGAAAAACAAGCAGAGTTTCTTCTCTTGATATCCATGCTGGAGTGTATATGTGAACGAGGTCAGAATTGAACTTAGCTGTGGTTCCTTGATAGTTGAATAGCTTGCTGAAGCTCTACAAGCTTCCACGTGAAGAGTAAGTGGCTGGATGCCAAAAGTGACAACAGATCAGAGGAAAATGTTTTTTGTAGTGAATGGTTATAATCTGGAATGCGTGAAGGATAGTGGAGGGAGCAATAGCTGTTGCTTTCAAAAGGCAATTGGATAAATATTTCAGGAGAGAAAATTTGTATGTCTACCAGGAAGAGACAGGGGAGCGTCTTAGCAGCGCAGTGGTTAGTACTACTGCTTGACAGAGTCAAGGACTCGGGTTTGATTTCCAGCTTGGGTACTGTCTGTGGAGCCTGCACATTCTCCTTGTGTCTGCGTGTGTTTCCTCCAGGTGTTCCAGTTTCTTCCCACAGACTAAAGATATGTGGGTTAAATGAATTGGCCATGCTCAGTTGCCTCTTAGTTTTAGGGGGACTAGCCAAGGTATATGCATAGGGTTATGGGGATAGGGCCTGGGTGTGACTGTAGTCAGTGCAGACTTGATGGGCCAAATAGCCTCCTTTGGCAATGTAGGATTCGATGAATGCACAGATGTCAAAGGAAAGTTAACTCATCCCTCCCCATCACATACATTGAGTCCTAAACACCGTCAACTCTTGAACGCAGAGGGACAATCTCCTCCCACCCCCCATCACTCAATGATAGGGGAACCCCACCCACATTGACATCAGGTTGACCCACCCACCATCTTCTCAGGTTGGCACTGCCAAGGTGACAGGACAGTGCTACATCTCACTACCTGAAGGCTATACTCCTTGCCTCTGGCATGGTTATCATCATTGGTTTTTGATCAGCAAGAGTGATTTTCACCAGCATGAGGTTGTGCCAGGAAAAGGGGAGCTTATATTGGGCACAAAGCTAAAGCATTAAGCTGTATAATTATATTTTAATTCATTCAATGGGTGTTAACTTGATTATGTTGTTGGCCAGAGCTAAGGAAGATCTCAAACTGAGATCTTTTTTTTTTTAAAGCAACACAGCACGGGAAACAGGCCCTTCGGCCCAACGAGCCCGCGCCACCGTAATACCAAATCATTATCCTATTTTAATAGTCCTATATAATAGTATATATATTAATCCTAATTTGGAAAATTTTCACCATAGGGACAATTTGTTACCCAATCAGCCTAAGAGCGAATTTTTGGGTTGTGGGAGGAAACCGGAGTGCCCGGAGAAAACCCACGCAACCACGGGGAGAACGCGCAAACTCCCGCAGACACCGGCCCAATTCCAAGTGTCTGCACAGCCACATCGATAGTCTCTGAGCTGTCATGGTGCCCTTCAGTCTTGTCATCGTAAATCTGGTTATGGCCCTCTTGTTAGATTTAGCGGCCATAAGGGGATTTGTGCTCACGGCAAACGGGCCTACAAAATTGAGCTACTATCTCCAGTGTGTAGAAGGATAAGGATCAGCAGGTACATGGAACGTTATCACTTTGAATTTCTGTTCCCATCGTCTCAACTTGGAAGCATGTTGTTAGGTTAAAACACTGAAAATCCTTACTAAACAGCAATGAGGGAGTACCTCTGCTAGAAGGATTCCAGTGGCTCAAGAAGATAACCTACTACCATCTTCTCATGGGCAATTAGGTATGAACAGCAAATGCTTGTCTTGCTAACACCATCATACCTTAAGAATGAATTAAAAGCGAAGACTCCAGTCTTGCACTTTCTGGTTAACAGCAGTGTTAGGAAGAACTGGGAGCAGGCCATTTATTCTTCCTTAACTAAGTAGGTAACACTGAAGGTTCAGTACCTCCTGGGGAAATAAGTGCCTGTGCTGCACACCAGGAATCACATGGAGAACCTCACTAGGGGCTGTTAGTTGGGTTAGGCAGAACATTTTCAGGCAGTCATAATGTAAGTTTAATTGTAAAAGTGAAAACATTTTATAGAAAAATTGGTGAAAGTTATCACGATTTGCTGTTGCTTGGCTAACCTGTAAGCCCTGCTCAGTAATGATATCAGAGATCACGTTATCAGCCTGTCACAGCAGCAGCTGAAATTACAGGAATGTTTTGGATGATGAATTTAAGGGAAGTATTCCGTAATAAAGCTCTATTAAAGCTGTGTGATCAATTGTGTTTACTTTGAAATGCTTAATTATTTCACAGTATCTGCTGCAATCTAATGGAGTCGAGTCAGTTTTCTTATAGTGTGATAAGTTTTTTAGATTGTCTGCAAATTTGACAACTTAGCGTGATTGTAAAAATTCTGGAATTGTGCACTATCCTTAATTGAATATATTTGCTTTTCATTTTTGGGTTTTCTTTGCAGTTTAACTGTTCTTTGCACACTCCCAACAGAGCTGCAGCTAATGGGCTATCGCTCAGTTTAATGGAGCGACTAATCCAGAGACTTGGTGAGCAGGTGGTAAGAATGCTGACTGTGCAGTATCGAATGAACGATGCCATAATGCAATGGGCCTCCAAGCAGATGTACTATGGACGACTCACAGCTCACAAGATGGTGGCAGAACATTTGCTAAAGTAAGTATGATAATGAAATGAAAGCCGGAGAGAACAATGGTGAATAATGCAAGCTGATAAACTTTAATCAGAACCAGGAGATATGGAATATATAACAGTTTTTAATAGTCCCATTGTGATCTGTTTGGCATCCCATTTTCCACCCTTCATTAATGTGATTTCATCTAAGACTCTGCTGCCCATATGTAACTTGCACCAAATCCTGTTCACCCATTAACCCTAGTCCACTGACCTATCTTAGCTCCTGATCAAAAAGCCTCAAGGTTTAAAATTATTCTTTTCAAATCTCTCCAAGGTGCCACCACTTCCTATTTCAGTAATTTTCTTCCAATTTACCAAACATCATACACTCTATGCATCTCTTATTCTGGCCTGTAATGTCAGCATTTAGTTTGATAAAACTCTTAAGCCTCAGAATGTTGTAAGTCTATAACAACATAAATATTAACAGGACTAGACCATTTGGCTTTTGAACCCATTCCACCATTCATAAAGATCATGGGTGATCTGACGTGGCTTTAGTTCCACATACCTGCCTACCACACATAACTCTTGATTCCCTTGGAGATCAAAAATCTGTGTCATGCAATCCTAAATATGTTCAGTGACCCAGACTCCACTGCTCACTAGGGCAGAGAATCGCAAAGGTCAACAACCTGCTGAGACAAGAGATTACTCCTCATCTTCATCTTAAATGAGAGATCCCTTATTTTGAAACTGTGTCCTTCAGTTATAGTTTCCCCCCACAAGGAAAAACATTCAGCATTCACCCCTTCAATCCCCTCAGAACCTAGTCTGTTTTAATAAGATAACCTCTCACCCTTCTGAATTCCAACTAGTATAGACCCAACCTGCTAAACTTTTCCTTATCTGGCAATGACTTCATCCCAGGAATCAGTCAAATGATTCTTCATGCAAGTATACCTCCCCCTTAAGGTGGCCAAAACTGTACTCAGATGCAGTCACACCTATATGGTTATGATAAGATTTTCTACATTCATAGTCTATTTCCCTTGCAGTAGAGCAATAATGATCCACCTAGTTGTGGGAGAGTGGACTGCATTAGTCACTCTCCTTCAACTCAGTAGACCGCAGGATTGAAATCAGTTTTGTTAACTAACTGTAACCCCATGAATAAGATTAAATACATTTAATAGATGCCAAACATTTCATAACGAATTGTAAAAAATGTAAATCATCTGTATATTAATAGAATTATAATTAACTTCAAATGGTAAAAATAAATAAATATTTAGACTTTGGATGCAGAAGGAATACATGGCTCTTGCAGGCATTATTGTGTGCAATCAGCAAGCACCTCACTTTACTTGCCCTTGCTTTATGTACGTATCACATGTAGAAGCATAGAACATAGAATTAGGAGTATTCATTCGGTTCCTTATGCGTGCTCCAGCATTCAGTATGATTATAGGCAATCTTCTATCTCAATGCCATACTCTCACTTTCTCCCCAAATTACTTGACATCTTTGATGTCTCAAAGTCTACCTATTTCCTTCTTAACTATACACAGTGTCTTGGCCTCTCACAGCCTTCTGTGATGTAAAATTCCACAAATTCACCACTCCATGAGATGAAGAAGTTCCTCCTTATGTCGGCCCTAAATGGACTACCTCATATCCTGAGGTTGTGACCCTTTGTTAGAACTCCCACCAGTTGAGGGGAACATCATGCTTGCATCCAGTCTGTCCAACTCTGTCATAATTTTGGACATTTCAATGAGATCCTGTCTCATTCTTCCAAACTCCAGTAAATACAAGCCTAGCTAACCCAATCATTCCACGTACATCAATCCTGCCATTGCAGGAATCAGCCTGGTCAACTTTTGTTGCACTCCGTCTATGGCATGTGTATCATTTTTTTAGATAAGGAGACAAAACTGCACACATTTTGCTGAGTGTGGTCCCATGAAGGCCCTGTACAGCTGCAATTAGACATCCTTGCTCCTACACTCAAATCCTCTAGCAATGAAGGCCAACATGCTAAAGCTCTTCTTTTTTATATACTTGAAGAAACTGATCATCTTTGTTTACTTCTTGCTAGTTTGTCCCATAAATTGTCTTTTTATTGTCATCTTTGCTGATTTCTACAATGTTTTCCAATGTTCTGGCCTACCACTAATCTTCACTGCATTGTATACATTTTTTTAATTTGACAACACCCTTAATTAATCATTGATGCATCTTTTTGTGGATCATTCTTTCTCAGTGAATTATGAAATATCTCTTTAAATGACTGTTTACCATCTTATCTTTTAACCTATTTTCCTGGTCTGTTGTAGCCAGCTTTGTTGCAATTGCCTTTGTTTAGTTTTAGATCCATGTTTCTCACTCTCAAAACTAATTATGAAATTCCACCTTAGTATGATCACTCTTGCCTTTTTTTTTTCTGAGACTATTAATTAATCCTGTCTTATGTACATTGCGAGGCCACAAAAGCTATTTCCGTGATGGATTCAGAATATATTTTTCTTAGAAACTGTCCCAAGTTCACACTCTGAACTCTTTCTCAAGAGTATCTTTGCCAGTTTGATTTGTCCAATATATATGAAGGTAAAAATTACGTACAAACTATTGAAGCATCTTTTTTTACAAGCCCTCATTATTTTTGATCGAGAGTCTGTCCCACTGAGCAATTACTATTTAGGGCTCCAAAAAACAACTCCCACCAGTGGCTTATTTCATTTGCAAAATTTTTTATTTCCACCCAAACTGATGCTGCATTTTGACCTTTCAGAGATAGATCACTTTTTAAATTTTTAATAGTGTCATAAGTAGGCTTTCAGTAACACTGCATTGAAGTTACTTGTCGCCACACTCCGGCCCCTGTTCAGGTATACTGAGGGGGAATTTAGCATGGCCAGTGCACCCAACCAGCACATCTTTTGGACTGTGGGAGGAAACTGGACTATCCTGAGGAAACCCATGCAGACGTGGGGGAGAACTTACAATCTTTGCATAGACAAGCTGGAAATCAAACCTGAGTCCCTGGTGCCATGAGGCAGTAGTGCTAACCACACTTTTCATGATAGTATTGATCTAAAAGAAACTCCTTTTCCTTTCTTGCTTCTATTACAAATTGTCAACATCCTTGAAAATGAAGAATTGAAAACACTAATCTTGATTTTTTTTGTGACCTGGAAGCTGAAGAACCAGTTGCTCAGTGAAACAAGCAATCCACTATTCTTTACTTTCTGTTCCTATTCTGATGATACATTTATATTTGTGGAAGTGCTGTGAAAGTAGGGCCAATCTTTGGAAAGGCAGCGATTCCTCTCTGTTTTCTTGCGAAATCTGGTGACACAGGATTCTAACTGAAAAACTTGGTTTTGTTTAGCTGGGCATTGATGGATTTTGCAAAGTAATTGTGGTGTATGAGTGACAGACAATGCTGCATGACTGTAAATGAGTGTTGAAATGTGTGTTTTTGGCAAGATGGCATAGTGCAACATTCAGGTATGTTCTGAATTCAACTTAATATAGATTTCTTGAAGCCTGCGATTGAAATGAATAGGGGGTTATTGGCACGGAGAGATTACAGGAGGTTGGTCTTCAGCCAAAAATCTATTAAATGTCCAGATATTACCTTCTGAAATGACAGGCTACAGAGCTTAAACAAAGGGAGCCTGAATACAAAAGCAAATTTGTAGCGATTTGTTAATTTCTTTCCCCATGTCTCCTTATTTATGAATTCTGTTAAAATACAGAGTCTCCAGTTTTCAGTGTCTAAATGCATTGTACTCGGTTTTCTGTGTCTAAAATACACAAGTACGAAGTCTTCTACATAATCATGAAGTCAGTTACTGTAGAGGTGCACTTGTTCAGGCTAGTCGCAGAGTTTTTAAATACTGGCCAGTATACTGACTGTAAGCAGTTCAATAGAAAATCATCCGATTCCTCAGACCAACGTTGCATGACTTTCTTCGACAGATTTTTTGCACTTAGATAATTAAGATGTCTATGTCAGATTCCTATTTATTGCCTACATATCAGTCTTCAACACCATAATTCCTACGAAACTCAGCTCCAAAGTCTGTGGCCTGGGGCTTGGCTCTTCCCTCTGTGTGACTGGATTCTGAACTTTCTAATCCACCGACTGCAATTAGTAAGGAAAGGCAACAATACCATCTTCGTGATTATCCTCAACACTGGTGTTTTCTTAGCCCCTTACTATTACTACTTATACGCTTATGACTGTGTGGCCAAATGTCCTGCAATTCAATTTTCAAGTTTGCTGATGACACCTGAGTAGGTCAGATCTCTAATAATGATGGGAAAAAGGAATCTGATGAACTATCTCTCGATGTCAGTAAAATGAAGGAGATAGTCATTGACTTCAGGAAGCGTAGTGGAGGACATGCCACTGTCTACAGCAATGGGTTGAAGTAGAAATGGCCAAGAGCTTTAAGTTTTTAGGTGTCCAGTTGACCAACAACCTGTCTCCCCCCCACCCCCCAAACACCTTCTCAGACGACTAAGGAAATTTGGCATGTCTACTACGACTCTCTCCAACTTTTACAGATGGACCATAGAAAGCATTCTTTCTGATTGTATCGCTGCTTGGTATAATTCCTGCTCTATCCAACTCTACAAGAAATTACAAAGGGTCTTGAGTGAAGCCAGCCCATCACTCAAACTAGCCTCCCATCCATTGGCACTGTCTGCTTCGGAAAAGCATCCGGAATAATTAAGAGCCTACGCATCTCTTCCACCTTCATCTATTGGAAAAAATATGCAAAAGTCTGAGGTTGTGTACTAACTGACTCAAGAACAGCTTCTTCCCTGCTGCCATCAGACTTTTGAATGGACTTACTTTGCATAAAGTTGATCTTCCTCTACACCCTAGCTATTTCTGTAACACTACGCTTTGCACTGTCTTCTCCTTCTCCGTGAACGCTATGCTTTGTCCATATAGCGCACAAGAAACAATGCTTTTCACTGTATACCAATACATGTGGCAATAATAAATCAAATCAAAATAAGACAGTTTATTGTTGAACAATATTATATAAATTCACTGGAATGCCCCATCAGAAACAGAACATTTTGGTTAACAGATGGTCGCCACCCTTTGAGATTGTATACAGCAGGTTTGTTTTGTGAAGCAGATGGATTGCAAAACCTTTTGAAATTGTTTGGCTCTGGCAGGAAGTGCAGTAGTTCCGATTGCAAGATGTTTAAAACATCAAATTTGCTTTGAAAAGATTAGCGTTTTATTAATATTGCAATAACTTGTGTATTGTGGTGAATATGATGACTTGATGGCCATAAGTTTGGCAAGCATTGAAATTCTATTGGACTAGGTTGATTTACTTCAACATACGAAACTCTTATCATACCCAATCTCTGACAGCCACCTCCTCAGCTGGATACTTCTCACTCACCACCTACCCCCCCTTCATGCCATCAGCCCATGGGTCAAAACCGCCACCATTGCCTTCCTTGATCTTTCCCCTTTTAATTACTCTCCTTTTCTAAAACCCATCTCAAAGTTTATTTATTAGTCACAAGTAGGTTTATATTCACACTGCAATAAAGTTAGTGTGAAAATGTCACAGCCACCACGCTCTACTGAGAGAGAATTTATCATGGCCAATTCACCTAACCTGCACATCTTTGGACTGTGGGAGGAAACCCATGCAAACATGGAGAATATGCAAATTGCACACAGACAGTGGCCCAACCTGGGCCCCTGACGCTATGAGGTAGCAATGCTGACTACAGTGTCACCATGATGCCCCTCTTTGACCAGCTTCCAGTCACTCAAATCTAATCACTTACTAGTTTGCTGTTTGTATTTATTTCTCCCTTCTCATTAGCAGAGGTGGATTTTCTATTGACTGCACCCTAAGCTGCCGGGAAACCTGTAGTGGGAGTGTGCTGTTGGCAGGACCAAAAGATCCCATTGGTGTGAGCAGCTGGAGATTCCTGGCATTTACCACCTCAAACTGATTTGCACATAATACCTGCCACTTTCAATCAAGTTTATTTGTGGTACAAGGTGACACCTTGGTAATCTAATTGACTTTTGATAATATGTAAGAGTCCTGTTTCGAGGTCCGGGTAATATTTTTAAAAAGCACTGTTAGTCAGTAAGTGTGTATGTGTACAACACACATATAAGTGAGAATGAGATTGAAGAAGAATTGTAAAATGCCTTTCTGCCATACTAAGCTGTTAAAATATGAGATCAAAACACCTCTCTGAAAATAGCTCCACCAACTGTGAGGTGATGAACTGAGGAGGAGGTGGGAGGCGGGATGAAATTATTTTCATTCTTTCTGAGCTTCAAAGGCTAATGAAGACATGGGTACTACCCCAAAATTAATTGCATCCTTGCAGAATGTTACTGTGGCAATTTTAGTGAAACAGATTCCATACACATAGACATGCACTCCAATTAATCTTCTTTATTGACTGTTCTGTGTGGGCTGATTTCTCTGTTTAGTAATACAAGCTTTGTGATGGATGACTATTTTTATGCAACTGTAGTTATGCTATGTTATTAACTCTTGCTCCCATAATTCTTAGAGATCTGCCTGGGGTTGCTTCCACAGAAGAGACAAAGCTTCCACTGCTTCTAATAGACACCTCAGGATGTGGTCTACTTGAACTTGAAGAAGATGAACAATCTAAAGGAAATAAAGGTGCCATTTGATTGTTGATAGGTTGGAAGTAATCACTCCGATATTGCTTTTTGCTGTGCAGCTGAGCTATTAAACCAAAGTAACTTGCCTGGAGCTAAAACTCCTTTTCGCACCGATATTTATCAGCTAAAGAGGCCAAACCAAGTGTCTTTGTGCATTATTTTGATTTTGAATCTGTAATTGTCCACACACCAAGCTAAACTGAGCCAACCATTTGGCTTCTTTGACAGGTGTTTTGTTTCTGTGTGACATCTTGTACCAATTTAAAATGAATCATATAGAGTGATATGGTCCATTTGGCCTCATGAGTTTGTGCTGGCTTTTTTAAAGAACAATCCAGTTAGTTGCACTCTTTCCACATATTCTTACAATTTATCGTTCTTCAATTATTTGGGCTGGAGTGTTTCAGCTACAAAGAGTGGCTAATTAGACTGGGATTGTTCTCCTTAAAGCAGAAGGCTGAGGGGGACCAGATTTAAGATGTACAAAATTATAAAGGATATAGATGAGGCAGATAGGAAGAAACGTTCTCTTTTGTAAAAGGTCAATAATAAGGGGGCATAGAATTAAGGTAATGGGCAGGAGATTTAGAGGAGATTTGAAGAAAATGTTTTCACCCAGGGGCTGGTGAGAATCTGAACTTCTACTTCAAAGGGTGATAGAGGCAGGAACCCTCACAACGTTTAAGAAACATTTCGAGGAGCACTCGAAACATCATAGTATGCAAGGCAACAGACAAAGTATTGAAAAGTGGGATTAGAATTAGTAGATATTTGATGGATACATTGGGCCAAAGGACCTCTTTCTGTGTTGTATGACTTTATCCAGTTAGCATGAAAATAATAGTTTCAGATCTGATTTTTGGATGAGTTTTTACTCCCAATCTTATGCACTTAGTGCATGAAGAAATAGGCTAGACCATTTCCAGCCACCAGTGACAGTAGACAGGACATAATTCGTCAGCCAGCTTGGAGCAGTAGACAGAGATATTGCACATGTGTGGAGAGGCCTGACAGATCTTTCAGGCTTCTGCTGTTGCAGCTGGGGGCCTGCAGCCAATCATGAGTCCTGTATTGCTGGAAATATTCCACCCCGCACACCCCCCACCACTCTTCTGCTCTGGCCAATTGCTTCCCCCCTCCCACTGATCATCTGCAGAGTGGCAACAGCCTCAGTCCCTCACCGATCACAGCTGCAGATTGTGCAGTGGGCCCCTTCATGGCCTCCCATTCTACTGTTTCCCATTCATAGGGACCAGCTATTTTCCCTTGCTGGAAACAATCTCCGTGGCAAGGCTATAAAGACAAGTGAGTCCAGACAATTGAGCCCTGGGCTCACTAAACACATGTTAACGATGTTTAAAATAAATTTTACATTCAATTTTATATTCAGTCTCATGGCAGAAATGGGTGGGAGGCTGATCATGCTCGAAATCCGGTGCTGGTAAGATTGTGAGAGCTGAGAAATTGAGCGTGATCCTGATTCTTCAGCTCTTGCATGATCTTACTGGCTCACCCTGTCCATCAATGGGCGGAGCGAGCCGGTAAAATCGTGGCCTGTAGCTCCAGAATGTTAGTAGTCTAAGATTAATACTGCCACCTCTAAAGCTGCAATAATGCTGCAAAATTGAATATCTCACCTGTTGGATTGAGAAGTCACTAGTTCCAGATCATTGGCAGTGGTTTTCTAGCAGGCCCTTCTCTTGGATTGTGTTCACGAGAGAATAAAAATAATATTTCATGATCAGTAAAGCAGATAGCTGCAATGCCAAGTTATTGCCAGATATGTATAGTATAGCGAAGTGCAATTATTCTGTTTAAATCAAACCTGCCAACCCACCAATACAAGGAAGCAGAACCAGTTTGTTCTTTTGTTGTATTATGTTTTGGGATAACTTGTACTGACTGAGTTTTTTTTAATTCATGCATGGGACATGGGTGTCCTGGCTGGCCAACATTTATTGCCCATCCCTAGTTGTCCTTTGAGGACAGTTAAGAGTCAACCAAAATGCTGTGGCTCTGGAGTCACATGTAAGCCAGACCACACAAGAATGGCAGATTTCTTTCCCTAAAGGACATGAGTGAACCAGATGGGTTTTTCCAACAATCGACAATGGTTTCATGGTCATCAGTAAGTTCTCAATTCCAGATATTTTTTATTGAATTCAAATTCCACTATCTGCTACGATGGCATTCGAGCAGAGCATTAGCTGAGTTTCTGGATTAATAATCCAATATAATACCACTAGGCCACTGTGTTCCCCAACAGTTAAATAACTGTTGCTGTGTATGCTTACTAGGTGTGAAGTAAAACAGCTCACATTCTTAAATCTGCCCTCACCTTGTCAGATGCTTTCTCAGTCCACCTTTGAAAAGATTGGAGAGTCACAAGTATCTGATGATGAGTACAATTGATTTATCCTTGGGTTGTACCATTGTAATAGTAGATATTGGGCAGAAGCAGCCAATTTTAGCATGGGGCTTGGAATCCACTTTCAGAAGTAATTAATGCCAAATGAAAAAACATACAAGATGGACCTGAGTCTGTCATAACTCGTATTGCTTTTATTCCAGGTGAAGTTCAAATTGTGACAATGCACGTTCAAGCTCTGACTGAGGCTGGTGTCCACCCAAAGGATATTGCTGTGATAGCACCATACAATTTGCAGGTATGTGTCCTGATCACTTTCCAATGTTCATATGCAGGCAATGTAGTCATTTAGTTCTTGATTGTTGATTTTGAAATACTCAAATTTTAGAACATAGAACATAGAACATTACAGCACAGAACAGGCCCTTCGGCCTTCGATGTTGCGCCGACCAATATAAAAAGCAATGCCCCTCCAAACTAAACCATTCCCTTCTCTTCCATATACTTATCAACTAACCTCTTAAACGCCACCAAACTTGGCGCATCTACAACTGCTGCAGGCAGGGCATTCCACTCCCGAACCACCCTTTGGGTAAAGAACCTGCCTCTGATATCCGTCCTATAACTATCACCCCTTAATTTAAAGCTGTGTCCCCTCGTGCTAGCTTTTTCCATCCTAGGAAAAAGGCTATCACTGTCCACCCTATCTAAACCTCTAATCATCTTATAACTTTAGAAGTTATATCTTAATTCAATTAAAACAGAGTTCTTAACACAATCCATGAGTTTTCTGATTATGAATGCAGTTTGTTTCCTAATGGCTTGAAAGGGGCAGTACACAGAAGTAAAAAAATAATGAATTGTTTACACCCAATTTTCAATATTTGGTTGATTATCATTGCTAAGGTTGAGTTTTAGACATTTTATTTATTTGCTAGTGTTACAAGTAGTCTGATATTAACACTGCAGTGAAGTTACTGTGAAAATCCCCTAGTTGCTACATTCCAGAGTCTGTTTGGGTACCTTGAGGAACAAGTTAGCACGGCCAATTCACCTAACCAGCACATCTTTTCAGACTGTGGAGAAAACAGCAGCACCCGTAGGAAACCAATACAGACACGGGAAGAAAGTGCAGACTCTGCACAGACGTGACCCAAGCCTGGAATCAAACCTGAGTCCCTGGCTCTGTGAGGCAGCAGTGCTAATCACTGTGCAACTATGCTGCCCACATACATAGCGAATACACAACTATAGTGTCTGCAAAGTGAATGATAAAATTGAAGGACAGGAAGTCTAAGACGAGTGTGCAAGCAAATAACATCCTGATTAACTGCTACTGAAACGGAAGAGGTGCCATATGAGAAGGTTGTGAGAAGATGGGCTTTCTAACTTCTGCATTACACATTCCTCATAGCTCAGTTTTTGAAGGCTGTTTCCATGGTACAGCGCAATATTATCTACCCTGTGCTGCAGTTGTACGTTCAGCAGATAGCAGCACATTCTGCATCTGATTTTTTTTTTTGATGTGGACTCCCAACACAAGACGTAGATTAATGTGCCAGGGGCTGAAGGCATCCTGGTACCCTATCAGTTGTCTCACTCTTCTTATAATTCCATTTAGAGTGCTTCCAAGGAATTGTCCAACATTATTCACAGATCTGCAGATCTCAATGCTGCTTTACCTGTTTCATTTGGAATAGGAGTCTTTCTGCGTGTTAAGTTTACACAGATGTAAAGTGAATAGACCCAACATTTTAAGCCAGCTTGAGTGAAAAAGGTATGGAATAGTGGCACAGTGGTTAGCACTGCTACCTCACAGCACCAGGGACCCGGGTTCAATTCTGGCCTTGGATGACTGTCTGTGTGGGGTTTACCCATTCTATCCTTGCTTATGTGTGTTTCCTCCCCCAACTCAAAGATGTGCAAGTTAGGTGGATTGATCATGTTAAAATTGAACTTTATGTCAAAGGTGTATAAATTAGATCCAGATCCGGACATTACATGACGGACGTTAGATCCATGATGTCCGTCATGTAGTTGTTCAAGAACTCCTAGATGCATATTAGGAGGAATGATCACTTAGAATCCCCAAAATAGACACCCACCTTGAATGGTCAGCTCAAGCTTTCTTGACATATCTGGTTTTAAATCAAGATAATGTGTTCCAACTATCATTCCTTTCAAAACATATCCATCACCTTTCCTATTAAACGATCATTAATGGTACTCTCCAGACTCGAGAAGCTGTCACAGGTAAATAATCTGCAAGTGAAAAGTGAAATATATTAGCAAAACTAGTTGGTAGTATCTGCTCAATAGATAAAGTATGATAATGCACCGGCATTGGTGTGGAACTTTGACAATACTTGACATCATATGAGTGGTGCAGATAACATCATTGACCATCTTGGCAATTGGCTAGCAGCTAACAATGTATGCCTTTATATGGCCCAAAAACAGTAGTTAATGGTCAATGATCAGGTAATAATATAAAGTGATGACCATATAAATAATGATAAAACTTTCATAGGCCAAGAACTATAATCAGTGCTTCTTTTCCTAACTGAGCGTAGTTAGATTCAACACGAGTGAGAGTGCATGAAGCAAAAGATATCAGTAACTCTTCTCCCAAAGGAAACTATTGTCCCTACTTCCTATGGCGAAGCATTGTAAGCAAGCATCAGATTAAAATGAACTAATACTTAAGACTTCTGCAAAACATCTTTGACATCCTTTATGCTTTCTCATAGTCTGTTGTCCAGCCCCATAACTGTTTTATACCCAGTAAATTATGCACTGTAGCTACGTTAGGAAAAAAATTGCCATAATAATTTATTAATCCTAGAAAAGACATAATTGCATCAAATTTATTGAAAGTGGTGCTTCTAAAATAATGTCCGCCTTTTTAGGCACAGTGGTTAACACTGCTGCCTCAGCACAAGGATCCGGGTTCAATTCTGGCCTTGGGTTACCGTGTGGAATTTGTACGTTTTCTCCATGTCCACGTGGGTTTGTGAGTACTCTGGTTTCCTCCTACAGTTCAAAGATGTGCAAGTTAGGTAGATTAACCATAATTTTTAAAAAAGTGCGCTTTAGTTCCCAAGATGTGTAGGTTATATGAATTAGCTATGTTAAATGTGTGAGGTTATGGTGGTAAGGCAGGGGACAGGGCCTAGGTAAATATGCTGTCAGAGAGTCGGTGTAGACTTGATGAGCCAATCTTGCTAGTCAGTACTTGGTAGACCAGAACTTGAGTATTGCTGAAAAATGAAATATGTTGAAGCTTTTTTTCATCTTGCGTTCATCAGGAAATTTTGTAAGAATTCAAATACAAGAGAAAAACAACAATTTATACTGTGCGTGAAGAGAATGTTGATAGGTTGGCAAATGGACTGATTGGTTGATGGGTAGTCATGGAGAATGCACCAACTGATGGTGACTGACAGATAACTGCCAAACATTGTTTGAAATTTAAAACAAGCAGCTTGACTCTGATTAGTAAAGACAGTGCTCTGCGGTGTAAATCAGTAAATGATTGTCAATTATTTTGTTTAATGGAAACTGTCTCAATATGTATACCTGTGCTTTCTGTTTGTAAAGAATGGGGCCCTGTGTATTAATATATGTAGCTTCCAGTACACACACATGCACCATATTGCAAGCCCGACTGACAATCTTAAATTGGTTTTCAGTTTAATCCTTAGCACTCTGAAGATTATTTGGCAAATGTTGTATAACTGGGCATTCTCCATGGCAATGCCTCTACTAATCAGAGTTCACTTGTCATCCAGTGAACATTCTCTTCTCTTACAGTGTAAATTGTTGTTTTCTCCATACACTGGCATTCTTGCAATGTGTCCTGATGTGTGCAAGACGAAAAACTTTGATATACCTTTTTTTCAGCAATCTTGCTTGTGTTTTATGAGAGAGGCACAATCATAAGTTAGATACTTCTCTGTTAAAAATAATAGGACAACAGTCCCATTAGACTGTTCCTATGTATCCTGGTGCCTGGTTGAAGAGTGGTGTCCCAGAGATGGAAACAGGTTGGCTTCTTGGTTAAGGGATGGAATAGAGGAATTTAGAAAAGCGATGATCCAAATTATGATGGTGTGGATGGAGAAGCTGTGGCTGAACTTTATTTTTTTAAGCAAGGAAATTGTTTGTTAAACAGGTGCAACTCCTAAGGAAAGAATTGTCGAGTAAGTATCCAGAGCTGGAAATTAAGTCCGTTGATGGTTTTCAAGGAAGAGAAAAGGAGGCTGTTGTTTTATCACTTGTGAGATCCAACAGGACAGGTATGTGCTACTGGCCTTTCATTTGGTTTGATGCTGCTCATCATTTAAATAATAGGTGCGTAATAATTAATTTATTAGGAATCCACAACCATTGGCAACTTCTGGATTAGTTGATTGATGTTTGAGTTGCTTTGTATTAGTTGAGCTTTATACATATCTATAATCAATAAAGAACTTGCATTTATATTGTGCCCTTCTCAACCTCACAATATCGCAAAGTATTTTATAGCATATGAAATATATTTAAAGTACAGTCATTGTCCAACAGTATACGTACCATAGTGTGTGAGTTGGAGAGTTAACAGGGAAGAGGAAAGAAATGGAAAGTGTCCAAACATCACTATTAGGCATGGCTGCCAGGCCTCACCATCCCCAAAACTACATATCCTTTATTTCCTAATGATGTTGCATCATCATGCCGTCATTTGGCTTGCTGTCCACTTGTTCTTAAAGACTTCTGCAAGAAGATTGAGTAGTTTCTGCCATGTTGAAAGGTTTTGTAGAAGTGTGAGGGGACACTGAGCAAAATACAATGAATGTTTAGATACCATTCTCATTTTCTCCTGGCTAATTTGCTGGACAACTCTTTGCCCATTTAAGAAGCTGCAGTCCTTTTGGATTTCCAACCACTAAACAGCCAGCTGCCTATAAGCAATACAATTTGTATTGATTCTTCAATGTTTGTATTCGAATTAAATCCCATTTTGGAAATCCAGTGTCTGCCAAATTAAGTCAAAGAAAAATTGATCCCAACGTGAATTTTGATGCTGTATTATATTTCTTGAATGAATGTGATGTTCCTAGATACCAGTATAAATAATTTACTTAGAGATTCTTGATTATGGTCTTTGTTCAGATTTTAGCATCATGTTTTGATTGATATAAAAAGTCTACAAAAATTATGCAAAATGTTGCTCATTGGAAAGTTCACATATCTGGTATTAAATCAAGATAATGTGTTCCAACTATCATTCCTTTCAGTGGAATAGTGGAAATAGGACTGAATGAGAATGTCTACCTGAGTGCGAACAGCATTTGTATCAAGGTGGAAGAATTAGTAGCACAAGTAAAAATAAATGGATAAGATGATAGCCATTACAGAGACATGTTTGCAAACATGTGATCAAGGCTGGCACTGAATCCATAAGAGATTTGACATTTTGGAAGGTCAGGAAGAAAGGCAAAGGTGATTGGATTGTGCTGTAGCAGCCATCCATCTCATTAAAAATAATATTTTATGCCACGGTAGTTAGCTCTGTGTTATGCTTTATCTGGTGAGGCTCAGGAGTTCCCACTCTGGCTTGGCAGTCTCTGAAGGGGATTGTCTGATGAGAAAAGATTGAGCAGGTTGGACCTATACTTATTGGAGTTTATTAAAATAGAAGATTCTGAGATACCTTCACAGGATAGATACTGAGAAGATGATTCACCTCTTGATGGGCAACTTAGAAGTAGGGGACCCAGCTTTAAAATATTAAATTAAACATCTGAGAGAGATGAGGATGGATTTCTTCTCTCAAATGATTGTTCCCCTTATTGAACGATGGAGTAGGTTTGAGGTGCTGAATAGCCTACTTTTTCTTATGCCCCTGAAAATCACATTGAAGTGATGAGATATGCAATACTAAAGAATGCCTGAAAGAGACAATTCATGAGACAATTGTATCTAATAAGGTACTCCTTATTAGATACAAGTGTATGGAGAAATCTTCCACTGGTAATGTGATTTGAAGGATTGAAATTGATTCTGCTTCTCTACAAAATAATGTTGAAAGCACAAGTCCCACGATCCAGTTGTGCAAACAATTGAATTCTCTGCTCTGTTCTTGTTGCTTTCATTATTATTGATATTTTGGGATGAATAGAGAAAACATATGGTTGTGACTGAGGTCATATTAATTCCCATCCACAAAATAAGAATTGGATTGGACTAGGTTGTAATGCTTCCTGCAGCTAAATAACTTGCTGATTCTTGTTGTCAAAGTTCACACAGCTGACTCAGGCTCCTGTCAAAATTATGCCCTAGCAAGGAGTCATTGCCTTCAAAAGTTGAAGAAAATTACAAAGGATGAGAAACAGGAAATGGTCATCTGATTCATCCAGTTTGTGCCATATTTATGCTGTACTTTTTGCATCGCAATACTTGTATACGTGCTCCTCAGCACACCCAAAGAAAATAATAATCTGGGAGGAGCAAGGAAATAGATCAGTGTGCAGGACGATTTGGGAGAAAATAAATCAAACATTCCTCTTCAACATTTTTAGGCATTTGAAACTAGTCTTGGAGAATTGTCTGAAGTCTCCGACTTTGAGTTGCAGACTTTTTTGGAGGGAATTGGGAAATTCGCTCATCAGAAATTAAAACTTTCTTGGCAATTCCCACAGAATTCTTGTGCGGGGATGAGAGGGGTCCCCTAAACATCTTCCAGGATACATCCATTCTCTGATCATCTGGAGAATGAAATGTCTGGGCCTGTATTGCTTTTAAATTTGCAACTAGGTTAGTGATTCAAATACACCATTGAAAAAAGCGAATGTTCACATGCCTCACTGTAGAATTAATCCCCTGGACTTTGTTTTTGGTGAGTAAAGTTAACTCGAATGCATTGTTTCCAGCCCTGGCATAGAGTAATAAATCAGAATTATTTATTCCATCAGAAATCGATTCATGGCTGCACATTATTGATCACTGCTGATTCACTGGAGAAATTGAATATTAGTTGAAGACGTAGGGTTGTTCCTCAGGAAAACAACAATATGAGAGAAATAAAAAATGTCAACATTTATCGGAAACAATACTAAAATATATTTGAACTTGTCCATAATTTAAAAAAATTATTTGAGTATGTTGTAGATATTACACAAATGTACCTGGAATAACCCAACATTTATTCACTATGATATAATTTCTCATAAATTTCAGTGAATTTGAAGAAAGAATATTAGATTAAAAATAATTGCTGATAGGAGCTACCACCTCAACATGAGCTTCTGTTGCAGAAATGCAATTTAAAACCCTTTCAAAAGTCAAATCTTACCTGTCGTTTGTTTTTAGGAAGATAGGATGTAGGTGTAGGCCATTCTGCCCCTTAAGCTTACTCTGCCTTTCAACCAGATCATGGCTGATCATCAACTTCAATGCCATCTTCTCACACTATCCCCATAATCCATGGATATCATTAGTATCTATAAATTATCAATCTCTCATTTCAACATTCTCAATAACTGAGCTTCCACACCTCTCTAGGATTGAGAATTATAAAGATTCTGAGGGAAGAAAGCCTTCCTCTTCTCTATGACTTTCTCCTTTTTCCGAGACTGTGATGCCTTGTTCTGAACCTTCCAACCAGGGGGATCATCATTTCTGCATTGACACTGTCCAGTCCTTTAAGAAATTTATGGCTTTCAATGAAATCATTTCTCAGTCTTCTAACTCTAGAGGTCCAGTCTTCTCAATTTCTCCTCATAGGACAGTCCTGTCGTCCCAGGCATTAGTCAAGTGAATCTTTGCTACACTCTATGGCAAGAGTGTCCTTGTAAGAGGATCAAAATTGTACACAATATTTCAGATGTGGTCCAAACAAAGTTCCATATAATTGAAGCAAGACATCTTTACTCCTGTACTCAAATCCTCTTGTGATAAAAGCCAACGTATCATTTGTCTCCCTAATTGCTTGCTGCACCGGCATGTTAGCTTTTAGTGACTTTGGAACAAGACATCCAGGCCCCTAACATTTCCCAAGCTCTCACTATTTAAGAAAATCTCTGCACCTCTGTTCCTGCTAACCAAAGTAGCTAACTTCACATTTATCCATATTATATTCCATTTGTCCTATTCTTGCTCATTCATTAAGCTGCAGAATTTTCTCAATTTAAGCTGCAGGTTCCAGCAGTGATGATCTGAGTGGTTCAATAGCACGTCAATGCAGACGGTGGGGGTGAAAATTTACTCGTCTGCTGTCTGAAGGGCTTCTATGTGGATTACATTTGCACTGTTCTAGGTCCAGGTTTCTGTGGTCATGCATGACTTAACATGACCTAAACTGGCATAACTCAGCACGAAACCCCAGAGCTTTGGTTGGTGAGGGAAACAATGAAATGTCACACTGGATTATGGTTGAGGAAAACTGAAGCAAAATGGAACGAGAGTTAGTCTGCATGACGGCTAGTGAAATGTCCTTGGACAATCTGGTAGAGATTTAATAAAGGTATTCAAAATTGACATGGAATTTTGATAGAATAAATAAGAAAAAACTATTTCCAATGGCAGGAGGGTCAATACCCAGACCTCTCAGATTGAAAATGATTGGAGAAGAACCAAATGGGAAATGTTTTATTTTGTGTAGTAAATTGTAATCTTGAATGCACAGCCTGAAATGGTAGTGGAAGCAAATTCAATAGTAACTCTTCAAGCATATAGCCATTTCCATTTTAAAAGTAAATGTTTGCAGGGCTGTGGAGAATAAGTGAGGAGTTTGGTACTAAATGGATAGCTGGGACAAATGACAGCCTCCTTTGCCATTACCGCCTGCAATTATATGTCTTGTATGGTATTTGGCCTTCACTTGAGAGGTAAAATTCAATTATTACAACTTGCAGTTAGTAAAGCAACTACTGGTGTGTTCTGGTGCCATTCAGGAGAGGCACAACAGAACTGTGTTGATTATTGGTGTATGTTTGTCAGTGTTGCATCTCTATTTGTTGTTTAAGTAACTTTACATCCTCTCTGCCTGACTCGTATACCCCCAACCTCTGGTCCTCCTATCTGCTGCTGAACTGCCCTGATATCTTAAGTTGAGGAAAGCAGGAACTACAGTAACTTAAACGGTCAAAATAGAAGAACTTGTATATCCAAACGTGCATGCAGTCTTTGGTCTTAATCCCTCACCCAAACTGGGCCTGTTTATCAAGAATATAAATTAGAAATTCTGCAATGTAAATATGTCTCACTTTGAGCCCTTTCAAATCATACCCTGATGGATAATTAAAATTTAATGGGATAGAAATTGTCTTGGGCTGTAGTACAAAATGGATGGTTTTCATATCAACCTGGTATCACATCAACTACCTGTTTACATTCTTTACTATTTTCAGTTCTATTAACTTTGAGAGAATTGAATATCAAATGGGATGTATATCTTGCAATCCAAGCAAAACCATCCATTTAGTACATTTAGTCAAGACCTCATTGTCTAACTGGCAAATCATTTTGTTCAATTTAATCACATTTTGAATACTGTTGTCCAGGTGAGGTGGGCTTCCTGGTTGAAGACCGAAGAATAAATGTGGCAGTTACTCGTGCGCGTCGTCACTTGATGGTGGTCTGTGACACACGCACTGTCAGCACACATCCGTTTTTGAAATCCTTGGTTGACTACATGACTGAACATGGGGAAACGCGGACTGCGTTTGAGTACTGCGACGACATTGTGTCCGAAAACTACTCCCGGCCAACCCCTCAGGCTGAGCGAAGGAGAACGAAAGACTCTTCGGCAGCATGCAAAAATAATGGCAGCTCAACCAGTGACAGGAATATAGTGTTGGCAAAAATACACAAAGAGACACAAAACCAATCAACTCAAAAGCCTGCTTGTAAAAAGAAGGCCGCAAATATCAGTAGTGACTCAGCTGAGAAAGAGGGTGCTAGTGCTGGAATATTAGACCAAGCCAATACTAGTGTTGTAAAAGATAACGCTGAGAAACTTAAGGAACAAATAATGCGATTTATCAAGGATAGTGCAAGGACCAAGTTTGAATTCCCAACTTCTTTGAATTCTCATGATCGGTTGTTAGTCCACCAGATAGCAGAAGAGCTTGGACTTCAGCATTTTAGCACTGGTGAAGGCAAAGACCGTTTTATTGTTGTAACCAAATCAGGTATTTTGGAAGCACAAAAGCAGTTTGATGGCCAATTGGACCAAAAGAGTCCAGAAGTGACCCAGAAATCCAGTGATCTTGTCCTACAGATCCCCCAAGAAAAAGCAGAACGGGCTGTTCCTGAAATGGATGGGCCACAAGACCATATCCCTTGTGTTTCTCAGTCAAAGGTGGATTTAAAGACCTTGTATCTGGAAAGGATGCAACGAGAGCAAGCTAAGAGAGAGGAAAAGGCAAAACAGAAGCAGCAGTCCAACACTACTGTTTCTTTGAAATCTAAAAATAAGAAACCTGCAGAAAAAGGTATGTGCTATTGTTTGTAAAATTCAAAAGTCAAGAGTTACTGATTTTTAAAAATGTATGTTCAAGTGACAGAGTGCTGATTATTAGATGAGGGCCCTAATTCCCATGAGAGCTGGATTGAACAGGTAGTTATGAAAGGAACCAAAAGAGAAAATGCTGGAAAATCTCAGCAGATCTAGCAGCATCTATAAGGAGAGAAAAGAACTGACATTTCAGGTCCAGATGACCCTTTGTCAAAGCTTAGTTATGGAAGGATTCCAATGCAGTAAGTCCTCACTTAAAATCATTTAGTTAACATTGGTTCATTTTAACATTCTTAATAGTGTCAATGTACCTGTTTAACATTGCCATTTTCACTTCGCTATCATTTAATTTCCCTTTCTGTAGCCCCTCTACTCACACGACTTGTCAGTCTTTCCATCTTTGCCTCACTAATGGTGGATTTACAGTTAATGGGATTCCAAAATCGAAGCCAAGAAAATTCACAAATTTACCAGTGCTTCTTCCCTTGTGAAAACATGTCTGTATAAATAGTTGCCTTGATGAAATCCATGCTTGCCTCTTGTCTGAATGATGGTAAAGATGATTTTGCAAGGTGAGCAAACATGGATTTGCCTCTACTGTATGCAATTAACCAACACAATTAGGTGTTTTTATTTGGTTTATTTCTTGAATGAGATCCCCTCAAACCTACTCACTCAGTATGTTCCCTTTCAATCTACTCAGTGATTCCTCCACTCACTTGCCTCAAACCTTTTTGGGCCTGCTTTCTCAATAATCCACATCTACACATAATAACCTTTTTAAACATAGAACACCTCCCTCATTTATTCACTTAATGAGAACCCTTTGCACCCAAACGGTACTAACAACAACAACAACAACAACAAAGAGCAATACAGCATGGGAAACAGGCCCTTCGGCTCAACGAGCCCGTGCCGCCGTCCTAACTTCTTAATGACATATCCATGACTTTAGGCTATGCCTATTGTGGAAGATTCCCATGTAGGGACCAATATAGGGACAATTTGTTACCCAATCAGCCTAAGAGCACATTTTTGGGATGTGGGAGGAAACCGGAGCACCCCGAGAAAACCCACGCAACCACGGGGAGAACGCGCAAACTCCCGCAGACACAGGCCCAAATCTGTGTGTCTGCACAGCAACAGCGATAGTCTCTGAGCTGTCATGTTGCCCATCAGATGGTCCAGTTTAAGCATACACTAATGACTTGAAGCACTAGGCCACTCCTGAAGCAACATCCAAGAGCAGCCCTCGCACGACCTGCCAAATGCATGCCCCTTGTTGGTCAACAAGGTGGACCGAATTGCCTGTGGAAACAAATAAGATATTTAGACAGTCCTGCTATATCCCTCTATCTACAGACCGCTCATGTGGCTGTCCAAGAGACCCTTAAACAACCCTAGCGTGCCTGCTCCCACCATCTTACTTGGCAGTGCATTCCACACCCCCACTACTCTGTGTGTGAAAAACTGCCCTCTAATATTCGTCTTATACATAGCCCCCCTCATCCTAAGGCCATGACCTCTTGTTCTATCCATTTCTAATGGTGGAAAAAGCTTACCACCATTTACTCTATCTATACCCCTTATAATCTTATATACCTCTATTAGATCCCCTCTCAGCCAACGTCTTTCAAGGGAAAACAACCCCAGTGTGTTCAATCTTTCCTCGTAAGACAGCCCTTCCATACCAGGCAGCATCCTGGTAAATCTCCTCTGCACTCTCTCCAAGGCCTCCACATCCTTCCAGTAGTACGGTGACCAGAACTGGACGCAGTACTCCAAGTGAGGCCTAACCAACGTTCTATATACTTGCAACATCGGACTCCTACTCTTGTATTCTATACCCCTTCCTATGAAGGCTAACATACCATACGCTTTCTTTATCACATTCTCCACCTGTACTGACACCTTCAGAGACTTGTGAACCTGCACCCCAGGTCTCTCTGCATCTCTATACTCCGGATAGTTTTACCTTTTATCCTATAACTCCCCTCTACGTTATTCCGGCCAAAATGCATCACCTCGCATTTATCCGGATTAAATTCCATTTGCCATCTATCTGCCCAATCTACCAGCCTATCCTTAGATCTGCTTTCTCAATATGATCCCAGAGATGACTCAATGAGTGGAAACTCTCAGAACCTCTTTTCAATGAGATCTCACTCTCATTACTCACCTCAGAGCAGTTCTGAATAAGATTCCCTCCAAACTTTTCTCTTGGAGACATCCTCAGATTCACTTTCTCTAAAAGAGCTCTTCAGTCCAGCGCCACAATTTGCGATTTTTTTTTCCGAAGAAACTACAGACGTGTGTATTTTAATGTTTTAACATTCCCACTTTCACCCTTGATCCTTGTCTATTTTTATGGAAATATGCATTGGAACCAAATTGGGGAGACAATTTAGGAACAATTTGTTTCGCCAATCAGCCTAAGAGCACATCTTTGGGGTCTGGGAGGAAACCGGAGAACCCGGAAAAAACACACACAAGCACAGGGAGAATGCGCAAACTCCCACAGATACCAGCCCAAATCCCTGTATCTGCACAGCAACAGTGATAGTCACTGAGCTGTCGTGTTGCCCATCAACTGGTCCAGTTTAAGGTACACTAACGACGTGAAGCAATAGGCTACTCTCAAAATCCAACAACAGCCCTCTCATGACCCATCGCGTGTATGCCCCTTATTTGACAACAAGGCAGACCGAAGTACCTGTTGGATGAAAGAGAAATACATCAATAACATGCACACCTTATGCAATTCCCAGGAACGTCTCAAGGTTCGTGATCCCTATTTAAATCAGTCTACTATATCTCTTCATCTCTATTCCACTCGTGTGCCGATCTAAATATCTTTTAAATAACTCCAGCATTCCTGCCTTCACCATCTTACTTGACATTCTATACCCACACAACCGTCTGTGTGAAAAACCTCTCTCTAACATCCAAACTATACCTTACCCCCCTCCCCTAAGCCCGTGGCCCCTCATGATATTTGATTTCAATGTAGGAAAAAGCTTACCACTGTTTACTCTATCTATACACATCATAATCTTATACACCTCTATCAGATCTCCTCTCAGTCTCTGTCTTTCTAAAGAAAACAGCCCCAATTTGCCTAACCTTTCCTCATAACCCAGTCCTTCCATACCAGGCAACATCCTGGTAAACCTCCTCTGCACTCTCTCCAGGGTCTCCACGTCCTTCTGGTAATAAGGCGACCAGAACTGGACGCAGTATTCCAAATGAAGTTTAATCAACGTTCCATACAACTGCAGTGTTAACTCTACATCCCTTCCTATGAAGGCTAGTACACCATAAGCTTTCTTCACAACCTTGTCCACCTGTTCTGCCACCTTCAAAAACTTGTGTACTGCACCCCCAGGTCCCTCTGTTTCTATACTCTTAATAGGTCTACCCTTTATCATACAACTCCCCACTACATTCTTTCTCCCAAAATGTATCACCTCGCATTTATCAGGATTGAATTCCATCTGTCATATATCTGCCTAATCTACCTGCCTATCTATGTCCTGCTGTATTGCCCGACAATGCTCCTCACTATCCGCAAGTCCAGCCATCTTTGTGTCAGAAACTTTTCTCAGAAGGATTTGTTTCCTGAGACAGCTACAACTGATGCACCCATAGCTTGGCAAGAAATATTTAAAATTCTCACCCAAATTAAACAGGAGATCTATTTATTATTATCATCCGCCCCATAAGTCTCTGTATTTGATGGATAATTCTCGGCCTTTTCTGCTCCCTTTATGCAATGCCACCCTCAAACACATCTTTCCTTTCTCACCCTTCAATATTCTGAAGTGACCATTTCCACCATAAACCCTGGTCCACTGCCCCATCATCTCTAACACCTATTCCTTTCCCGTTTGACTGCAGGCAATACCACCCCAGTCCTTTCACCTCTTGCTCTTCCATCTTTCAGGGCCCTGAACACTTCGCTGAGAAAGGGACTTACTAGTCCTTCTCCTTCCTCAGTATACTGTGCTTGCTGCTCACAGTGTGGTTTTCTGAATGCTGGGAAGATTAAAGGTGGTGTAGAGGACCGCTTTGATGGACACCTCTTCTATCTGTAAGAATGAAATCTGCTGCTGGGGAGATTAAAAGGCCTGTCCCCAGTTTCTCAATGAAATGCCTGCAAATTTAATCTTCCCTTTTAGATCAGCTTTAAATAATTATTCAGCGGACACCGGACCTGTGCACTCATAAGTGTACGTTAGTAGCCGAGAATGCAATTCTTTAAAGGGCTTGATTCCTAAGCAGAAGGCAGATTGCGATTTTAATTTCTTAAACCTATCTACTGTTCAATCCACACAATTTGACATTTACCTGCTGCCAGCACCTGTTTATCAACCCCCTGATCCTTGGGGAAGAGATTTGTTCATACCACAATGACCAATGCTCATCTTGCCATTTGCTCCAGACAAAGCAAACTTTCAATTTTACTTCATTTCTGGTTGGCTGAAAGTTTCAATTTTACCAAATGTTCCAGCCCAAGGTAATCTCAAATATTCTAGTCTGGAATATAGGACAAGATTCCCTGTTGAAGAGTCAAATAAGGTCACAAGCTGGGAGAGTGTTTCACTTTCCAACAAGTCTGTGCTTTGAAAACTGAGTGAAGCCATTTAGCCAATCACATGCTCACTAGGGAGGTATCAACCTGTCAGCAGCAAATGCGTGGAGAAATCAGCCTGCAATTGTACAATTTCACCACATTTTCAAATAGATCAGTCGGTCAGTTATGAATGCCTGGGAAAGTCTGGAATGTTGATACTCAAAGAGATCAGGTTGTTTGCTTGTGGGAAGGTTGAGGAGGAGGAAATTCTGTTTTGGTCTGAGAATTAAAAGGAGCAAATTTTTGAACCTAATTCATTTTGGGTTCCCCCCCTCCCCTCGTCGTTTGGGGACCCTGCACCAGAGCATGGTAAATCCGACCCGGCCCTCAGACTTCCTTCCTCCAGCCTTGCCTCTTACCCACTCTTCCTTGCCTCTCACCCATACCTGAGCTTCTCACCCACCCCCGCCCCCAACCTCTCACTTTCCTCTTTCTCTTGCTCTCACAGACAAAACCACCACACCACCCCCCTCCCTCCCACCACCCACCTACCTTGGCTTTCCCCCTACCATTTCCCTTTTCCCCCCTACCCTTTCCCTTTTTTCCCCCCTACCATTTCCCTGTCGCCCCCTTCTCCATACGAACCATAAGAACTAGGAGCAGGAGTAGGCAATTCAGCTCCTCAAGCCTGCTTTGCCATTTAATACAATCATGGTTGATCCCAATTCCACTTTCCTGCTCGTTCACCATAGCCCTTACTAATTAAAATCTGTCCACCTCTTCCTTAAATTTACTCAATGTCCCCAGATCCACAGATTCATGACTCTTTGAGAGAAGTAATTTCTCTTCATTTCTGTCTTAAATCTGCAGTCCCTTATCCTTAAACTATGATCTTTTGTTCTAGATTGCTCTTCAGAAGGAAGCATCCCCTCTCCTACTTTGTCAATCCCCCTTATCATCTTGTCACTTCATCTCTTCCCATTCTTATAAACTCCAGGAAGTATAAGCCTAAACAGCCCAGTCTCTCAAGACAAATCCCTTATCTTGGAAATCAATCTAGTGAACCACCTCTGAATCATCTCCAGTGCAACTATGTCCTTTCTTAAGTAAGGTGACCAAAACTGTACACAATATTCTAAGTGTGGTCTCTCTGTACAGTAACAGCAACACTTCACAACAATACTCCAGCTTCTCGCCCTCGAGCTGAATTTGAAGTTTTGCACACTATGATTGCTCTTTGGAGGATTCTTAACTATGAGATCATTTATTTGCCCTACTTCATTATATAATACCAAATCTAGAACAGCGTGTTCCCTGGTTGATTCCTCAACATATTGCTCCAAAAAAACAAATCTGTAATACATTTAATGGACTCTCACTCAGGGCTGCCCTTACCAGTTTGATTTTTCCAATCAATATGTTAAAAATCATCAATGAATATTGCCGTACTTTTCTTGCAAGTATTTCTTGGTTTATATGGTGTCCCACTGCTAAATTACTGTTTGGGACCAATAGATTAGTCCCTCTTGCCACTGCTTATTTCTATCTAGACTGCTTCTGTGTTTTGGATTCTATCTGTCTATATTATTTCTCATTACGGTACTGATCTCTTCCTTAACTAACAAAGTTACAGCATTTCCTTTTCCTTCCTGCCAGTCCTTCTGAAATGAGCATTCAATTCTTAAACTTGTTTCCCTGAAATCTTGTCTCAATAATCACTCTTAAATCAGACATTTGTCTCAATTTATGCTGTTAATTCATTAATTTTATTCTAGATGCTTTATGCATTCAGATACAAAGCGATTAAGTTTGTTTTAGTATCCAATTTTCCTCCTCCTGTACAAATCTTTGATGCAAGATGACTTTCATTTGATCTGTCACTACCTTTTGCCTTCCGTTGACCACAGACTAATCTGTCCTCCTCCCCTGCTTTGCCATTAATCCTTGCTGCCTGTGCTTTGTTGGCTTCTGACTTTTGCCTCTGGCTGCGCTCGTGAACACTCACTAAATCCCGGTCTATACCTAGTGACAAATGTTAGTCAATGTAGATCACTGTTGATTGCACTGAGCAACTTCCCCCACTAGGTGGAAACTGCTCAATCTAAAAGTGCTGTCTATTGAACAGGTATGCCTCCTATCTTTTTGTAAGTATTTAATTTGTGTATTGTATTTATTTTATATTTAGTGACACATTTTATTTTACAAGTTATTTCAGCTAGCAATGCACAGTTCTGCACCCTTATGCTACAGAAATTCAAAACGTATCCTTTTTGGATAAGGAGTACATAAGAACATAAGAAATAGAAGCAGGAGTAGGCCATCTAGCCCTTGGAGCCTGCCCTGTCATTCAATAAGATCATGGCTGATCTGAAGTGGATCAGTTCCACTTTCCACTTTCTCCCCATAACCCTTAATTCCCTTGTCTATCAGAAATCTATCTACCTGTGACTTAAATATATTCAGCGAGGAAGCCTCCACCATTTCAATGGGTAGAGAATTCCAGAGATTCACCACACTTTGGGTGAAGAAGTTCTTCCTCAACTCAGAGTATCCGAGGAATCTCAACTCTGGCTTTAACATTAATTCACTTATAGTTGCTTTTTCAGAATCGCAGCCACAGCTTAAGTGAAAGCTTAATGTTCTTACAATTCTGTTATTGATACTTTGTTATGAGAAATTAATGGTTTCCCAAAAGCTTTATCTGGTGTTTGTAAACCATTTTTCTTTGTAGTTTATATATTTATTTAAAGGTACATTGTCGAATCTATTTAAACCTTAAATCAGCTTTACTAAAAGTGGTATTTTTGAATGAAAAATAGAAACAGTAAGAATCTAATGCAGATTCCATAAAAATATTGTTGCTACAATTGTCATTATTACTATATCTGTATATTTTGGGATAAAACACAATAGCACATAATTTTATATTATTTCAATTACAAAACTACTTGGCACAGAGCATCATGATTAAAAGGAACTTGTTTCGTTCCATTAATCTGTGTCTTGAGTTAAGCAGAAAGAAGGTACAGAGCTATTTCAGCTGCAATTAAAATTAGTGAGCATTGCATGATTGCAAAGTTTCCTCAGTGCACTAGAATGGTTATGCTTGAACCATTTTTATTAATTGGACAGCTCTGTGATGTGAAGAATCATTGTGCTACTGTGTAGGAACTTGGTAATGGACCTGTAATAAATTGGTTACTGGATTTCCAACCGTTTCACTTTAGATAAGGTGGGTTGAAACATTGCTGTAATTGCTTGTTTAACAGGGAAAGCCTCAACTAAAGATGCTGCTGCAAGTGGTACCGAAGAGGATTTTGATGCGCTTATTGCTGCATCAATAAAGGCGAATAGTGTTTGTGCTTTCTTAAAGTGCAAAGGAAGTATTGTCACCCTGGGACAGCACTGCATTCACTGTAATAAACACTACTGTCTCAGCCATCATGTCCCAGAGGTAAGAGCTGTGCAGAGAGAAAGCAAGTGCTAATTCAGTTAATTCAACAATGTTTAGCATGAAATTATTGTTAGGAATACTGAAGAGACTGGATGGATCTAGATGCTGAAACACTCTGTATAAAGTAAAGACTTATGTTTAATGTATTTTTATCCAGGGATCTTAGTTTTTTTTAAATGAAAAATCGCTTTGGCCATTTCAGTATTATTTGCAAGGTCAGCATTTATTACCCATTCCAAACTTATCCTTGGAAAGGCTCCTTTCTTGAATGGATGCTGTCTGTGTGATGGAGGTACTCTCACAGTGCTATTAGGAAGGGAGTTTCAGGTTTTTGATCCTGCAATGATGAAGAAATTATGATACTTTTCCAAGTTCATTTGGTGTGTGAGTTGGTGGTGGTGTTCCCGTGCACCTGCTGCACTTTTCTTTCTAGATATAAAACCTGAGCATTTGGGAGATGCTGTTGAAGAAGCCTTGCCAAACTACTGCAGTGAATCATGCAGTAGGTACACATTGCCACCGTGATGTATAGTGGTCAAGAGAATGAATGTTTAACATACTGGAAGGACTGAGACCTTTTGTCACCCTCTCTCTTCCACCGTAAAAACCCATAGGCTTTGACAAATTCAAGCTTGGAGTTACCTCATCTCTGCCATTTAAAATCATTTATCTCAACTACCTTCCAATTCCCTTTCAAACAAGCTTTGAACCTGGTCTTGCTCATGTTATTAATTGGCATTGCATTTAAAATGTGGACAGCCACCTGTTTTGTCTATGTGCATCTGATATTTGTTCTTGATTTATTCAGCAGATTTCACCTTTGTTATCATGAATAATTGTGCCTTTTTCCTTTTCTAGGTTCATGGCTGTGGTGGAAGTGCCAAAGCTCATGCCCGAAAACTCATTAGCAGAGAAGGTATTCTGTATGCAGGCAGTGGGAGTAAAGACCACTCATTAGATCCAGTGAAGAAGGCCCATCTGCAAAGAAAACTAGGGAAGAAAATTGAACAATTAGCGAGCCAGCGGGGTGCCAAAAAGGAAGCTAAAAAGTAAAAATTGAAATGGCCTGTATAAATTAACTGAGATGGTGTAAGTGTGTGTATTTATTTCAGGAGGTTTTCTTGTATTATAAAAATAATTTATGGAGCAAAGTAGTAAACTCAGGAATTGAAATGACTTCACACCAATTATGAAAGCTGTGCAATTTTGGTAGCCTTGCAGTGGGTGTTACAGATTGTGTAGTAATAGACGCTACTGAGGTGTAGAAATTAATCTTCATTCTTTTACTGTCAGTTTCTTTTTCAAAACAATGGAAAAAGTGAAAAGATTACTGCAATATATATCTTTATCCTGATTATTTCAGTGACTTATTCCATACTATTATTTGAGGATAGCTCTGTGAAAGGTAGATTAGAATGATGGATTACTGAAACAGAGATCATTTATTGTGTTCAATCTTAATTGATATTTCTACACACCTTTGGACTGTGGGAGGAAACCAGAGCACCCGGGGAAACCCACACAGACACAGAGGGAATATGCAAACTCCACACAGCCTGTGACCAAGCTGGGAATTGAAGCCAGGTCTTTGGTATTGTGAGGCATTGATGCTAACTACTGTACCACCCATATCAGTGTCCAGACACGGCCAGTTGTCAGGTGAGTGTATTTCATTAGTTCATATTAAAGAAAAACATTGAATATTTGTATGTAGTTCCCCCCACCAAACCCCTTCCAAGTATGAAGCACCTCAGTTTGATGGAAGACTATAACTGTATAATTTAGCCATTATGGGACAATTGTGATAGCCAGTATTTTAAAAATTTATGATGCATTTTTTGGGTAATTACCTGGGTTGCTCCAAGGGGGGAATGTTGGCCCGATCTTAACCGCGTGCTTTGACCATGAAAAGTGTCTCTACACAAACATGCTTTGCTTCCTAATAATATCCAGGCTTAACAAGCTAGACTTATCTTCTGCCTTTTTCAATTGTCACTAAGAAAGCAGAACCTATTGAGAAACCAGTGTCCTGCGTTGTCACAACTAAAAGTTTTCCAGCGGGCCTATAGTGATTATATTTATTCATTCATAGGATGTGTTTGTCACTGGCCCTTAAGAAGGTGGCAGTGACGACCGAATGTCTTGCTTGCCCTTTTCAGAAGGCAATTAAGAAGCATCCACGTTGCTGTGGGTCTGAAGCCCCATAAGTCATGATGAAAAGTTTCATTCTCCACAGAACATTTAGTGATGTTACTCCTCTTACTGCCATGTATATGGTGTGATAAGAAAGCAAATGGCAAAGACTTGATAATAGACTAGTCAATAAACTGGAATCACCCTGTCAGCTCTTGATTTCATTACTAATATGGGTGGCATGGTGGTTAGTATTGCTGCCTCTCAGTGCCAGGGACCCAGGTTTGATTTCCGGCTTGGATCATCGTCTGTGTGGAGTCTGCACGTTTTCACCATGTCTGCATGGGTTTTCTCTGGGTGGTCCAGTTTCCTCCCATAGTCTAAAAGATATGCTGTTAGATGTGGTAGTCATGCTAAATTCTCCTTCGGTGTACCAAACAGACGTTGGAGTGTGGCGACTCGGGCATTTTCACAGCAACTTCATTGCAGTGTTAATGCAAGTTTACTTGTGATACTAATAAATAAGCTTAAACTTAATATCTTGGTTGATGCAGTCTAGCTTCAGTGTGACTTCTGCAATTGATTTGCTGAAATTTTTTTTGTTTTAAATTTTCTCGCTAGAAATGAGCCATCAGTCAGAATAAATTTGTTTGATGGTATACTGGCATGGTCTAAAATTAGCTTTCTGCTGCAGCAAACCAAATGCATTCCAGTTTATATGACACAAATGCTGCTGAGCACTTCCACATCAGACGGGGATTATGCCTTAATGTCACAGTAGATTATATTGTGCATTGATGTAGCAGTGTGTGCTGTCTCACTCCCGCTAGATTGAATTTACACGTCACACCTTGGCAAGATGGTCTCTGAATAAATTTCACAGGCGGCAAGAAAACTTAATCCGGAATTTAAATTAATTAGGATGGAACTTTTTTTTGTAAATAATGAAGCAGTTGCAACTTCTGAGAAAATGAGATGAATTAATTAAGAGTAACAGTTTCCAACCAAGACTGTATCTAATTTTTGTGAGGCTGATCCAGATATAGCATTCCTATCACAATTGCTGTTGCTCTGAGTCTCAGAGAATCTATTGTAGGACCTTTGGTCAGGATTTGGAATGGCACGCTCCAGTGGATTTTCATGACATTTTCAAACACCGTTCTTTCATTGATGTTCAAAGCAATATAATAGATTCAAGAATCAGCCTTGTCTCTAATCTCCTTTTCTATTAAAACTTAAATCTTCCACAGTCCAAAGTTGTGCAGGTTAGGTGCATTGCCCATGCTAAATTGCCTCTTAGTGTTCAAAAATATGTAGTTAGGAGAATAATTATTCTCTCCAATAATTATTGGAGAGAATTATTAGGGATAGGATTTATAGTTATTTAGAGAGAAATGAATTGATTGGGGATAGTCAGCATGGTTTTGTGAAGGGTAGGTCGTGCCTTACTAACCTCATTGAGTTTTTTGAAAAAGTGACCAAAGAGGTGGATGGGGGTAAGGCAGTTGATGTGGTATATATGGACTTTAGTAAGGCGTTCGATAAGGTGGCCCATGGAAGGCTTCTGCAGAAAATGCAGATGTATGGGATTGAGGGTGATTTAGCTAATTGGATTAGGAATTGGCTAGCAGATAGAAGACAGAGGGTGGTGGTTGATGGGAGATATTCATCGTGGAGTTCGGTGACAAGTGGTGTACCTCAGGGGTCTGTTTTGGGGCCCCTGCTGTTTGTAATTTTTATAAATGATCTGGATGAGGGTATTGAAGGATGGATTAGTAAATTTGCAGATGACACTAAAGTCGGTGGAGTGGTAGATAGTGAAGAGGGGTGTTATAGTTTGCAGAGAGACTTGGACAAGTTGCAGAGCTGGGCCGAGAGGTGGCAAATGGAGTTTCATGTGGAAAAGTGTGAGGTAATGCACTTTGGCAGGAATAACAAATGTGTAGAGTATAGGGCTAATGGTAGGATTCTTAATAGTGTTGAGGAACAGAGGGATCTTGGTGTATATGTGCATAGATCCCTGAAAGTAGGCAGTCAAGTAGATAAGGTTGTTAAGAAGGCATATGGAGTCTTAGCTTTTATTGGTAGGGGGATTGAATTTCGGAGCCGCAACGTCATGTTGCAACTGTACAAAACTCTAGTGCGGCCGCACTTGGAGTATTGTGTGCAGTTCTGGTCCCCACATTATAAGAAAGATGTGGAGGCATTGGAGAGGGTACAGAGGAGGTTTACCAGGATGTTGCCTGGTATGGAGGGCAGGTCTTATGAAGAGAGGCTGAGGGATTTGAGGTTGTTTTCGTTAGAAAGAAGGCGGCTAAGAGGAGACCTTATTGAAACATATAAGATGATTAGAGGTTTAGATAGGGTGGACAGTGATAGCCTTTTTCCTAGGATGGAGAAAGCTAGCACGAGGGGACATAGCTTTAAATTAAGGGGTGGTGGTTTTAGGACAGATGTCAGAGGTAGGTTCTTTACCCAGAGGGTGGTAAGGGTATGGAATGCCTTGCCTGCGTCAGTTATAGATGCGCCATGTTTGGTGGCGTTTAAGAGGTTAGTAGATAAGTTTATGGATGAAAGGGGAATGGTTTAGGTTAGAGGGTCACTGCTTGTTCCTAATTGGTCGGCGCAACATCGAAGGCTGAAGGGCCTGTTCTGCGCTCTAATGTTCTATGTTCTAATTAGCTGGGGGGGTGAATACACATGAGGATAGGATTTAAGTGGGATGTTGTGTTGGAGGGTTGGTGCAGACTCAATGAGCAGAATGGCCTGCTGCACTGTACGGTTTCTGTGAGTCTACACGTATGCAATCAAATTGATTGTTCTATCTTTTAGATGAACCAAACATCAGGCTGGTAATTTTTTTGTCAATTAACTAATAGCAAGATTGGCGAAACATAGCAAAGATATCTATATATGAGCAGTATGTCACAAATATATTTCAGAAAACAAGCTGCTCCTCTTTTACATGATGTATGTAGTCAGGGTGAACAAGGAGAGGCCATTTTAATTTAAATGATAAAATGCCAACTTAAAGAATAATAAGTAGTCTCAACACCAGGTTAAAATCCAACAGGTTTATTTGGTAGCATGAGCTTTTGGAGTACTTCCCCTTCATCTGGTGAGTGAAGAGTTCAGTTCACAAACACAGCATGTATGGACAAACTCAATTGTTAAAGAAATCATTATTAAAAAAAGAAGAATTCAGTTATTTATCTGTTGGGGAAGCAGTGATGCAGTGGTTCTGTCACCAAATAATCCTGAGGCCCAGACAAATGCTCCACGAATTCAAGTCCCACCACTACATCTGATGAAATTTCAATTCAATTAATAAATCTAGAATTACAAGCTTGTTCAGTGGTGCCCACAGAACCATTGTTGATTGCCCTTTAAACAAAACCCATCTGGTTTACTGATGTCCTTTAGGAAAAGAAATCTGCTTTCCTCACCCATTCTGGCCTAATCCAGATCACAACAATGACTTGACTGCTCTCTGAACTGGCCTAACAAGCCACTCAGTTGTATCAAGCTGATATAAAGTTTAAAAGGAATGAAATCGGATGGATCACGTGACATTGACCTTGGCCCCAGAAACAATGGCAAACAGCCCTATTGCTCTTGCAAAGTCCGTCTCACCAACATCTGGGGGCTTGTGTCAAAATTGGGAGAGTTGTTCCACAGACTAATCAAGCAGCAGCCTGACATAGTCATACTTACAGATAAAGTCCCAGAAACAACCATCATCATCCCTGTCTGTTGGGTAGGAACTACCCGTCAGAAGTGACAGCACAGTTGGGAGGGAGTTACTTGGGAGCCCTTGAGATCGACTCTTGACCCCATGAAATTTCATGACAACAGGTCAAAAATGGGCAAGGAAACCTTCCACACATTAACATGTACTATCCCCCCTCAGCTGATGAGTCAGTATTTCTCCACGTTGAACATCATTGTGAGGAAACACTGAAGGTGCCTAGTGCATTGAATATTCTCTGGGTGGGGTACTTAGTATCCATCACCAAGAATTAGTACCACTACTGCCGGAGCTGGCTGAGTCCATAAGGCCATTGCTGCCAGACTATATCCTTGGCAGGTAGTGAGATAACCATCAAGAGGAAAAAATCAATTTGACCTCACCTTCTCCAATCTACCTGTCACAGATGCATCTGTCCATGACAGTCTTGGTAGGAGTAACCACTGTAAAATCTTTGTGGAGACTAAAGCCTTTCTTCACATTGAGGATACCATCCATTGGGAGTGCCATGTTGGCACAGCAGTTAGCACAGCGCCAGGGACCCGGGTTCGATTCCTGACTTGGGTCACTATCTGTGTGCAGTTTGCACGTACCCCCTGAATTTGCGTAAGTTTCCTCTGGGTGCACCAGTTTTCTCCCACATTCTGAAAGATGTCTGGTTAGGTGTATTGACCTGAACAGGTGCCAATTATTGTCGCATCAGTCTACTCTTAATCGTAAGCAAAATGAGGGAAAGTGGCACTTAGAAATAACCTGCTCACTGACTCTCAGTTTGAGTTCCAGTTAGGCCACTCAGCTCCTGCCCTCATTACAGCCTAAATGCAACAGAGCTGAACTCCAGGGGGATGAGGTGAGAGTGACTATGCTTATCATCAAGACAGCATTTGACCAAGCGTGACATCAATGAGACCTGGACAAACTGAAGTCAATGGGAATCGGGATCAAATCCCTCCACTGGTTGGAGTCATTCCCAGCACAAAGGAAGATGGTTGTGGTTATTGAAGGTCAATCATCTCAGTCATTAAATGTAGCCACAGGAGCTCCTCGGTGCATCTTCGGTCCAACAATCTCCAGCTGTCTCATTAATGATATCTCCCACCCTCCACTCCCAAATAATGTCAGGCGATGTTCACAAATGAGCATACAATGTTCAGCATCATTCACGACTTCTTAAACACTGAAGCAGTCCATGTCTTTATGCAGAAAGACTTGGACAATATTCAGGCTTGGGCTGATAAATGGCAAGTATCATTTGTACCACACAAATGCTAGACAATGTCAATCTCCAACAATAAAGAATGTAACCATGGCCCTTTGACATGCAATGGCAATGCCATTGCTGAATCCTCCACTGTCAACATTCTGGGGTTACCATTGACCAGAAACTGAATTGGACTAGCCATATGAATATTGTGGTCTCAAGAATGGGTCAGAGACTCGGAATCCTGCATTGAGTAACCTGCCTCCTGACTCCCCGAAAACCTATCCATCATCTACAAGGCATAAATTAAGAGTATAATGGAATTCCTTCCACTTGTCTGGATGAGTCCAGCTCCAAAAACATCAGAAAGCTTCACACCATCCAGGAAAAGTAGCCTGTGTAATTGCCACTCCATTGACCCACAATAAGTATTCACTTCCTTCACCATTAGTGCACAGTAGCAGCAATGTGTACCATCTAGAAAATTCACTGTAGCAAGTCACCAAGGCTTCTTAGATAATGGGCAGAATCTTTTGAAAATTTGGCAGAGTGTCAGTTGTAGTGAGAAAACTGGCTTGGGATGCTTCAACTCCTCTGCCAATTTTCTCTCCAGATCTTGTCAGTCTAATTGCCAAAGAAAGTAGGCAGTGTTTGCACCAACAGTCCTGCAGAAGCTTAGAGTTTCCCCAGCTTCTTGGTCAATAATATCTCTTAATCAGCCTTACCAAAACAATTAGGTGGCTGTTTATCTCTGAGAGAACTTGCTGTGCGTATTTATGTACATAACAACAGTGACGACATGAAAGACCTCAATTTTCTGTGGTGCCATGGGCCATGAAGATATGAAACCTATCTGAGTGAAAGAGTTTTTTTTAGCTTATTGATATTGCCAAAAATAGCAATCAGAATTTGTGTTTTCCATTACCAACCAGGTTGCATTTATAAAGCTGTGTTTCAAAGTGCTTTATAGTCAATCAAGTGCTTTTAGAAGTGCAGTCACTGTTGAAAGTAGGCAATGTGCAGTCCATATGCACTCAGTGTTTGACAATGATCAGATAATCTCTCTCTTGAGAGATAAATATTGACCAAGACACCAGGGATAATTTACTTCCCTGTTCTTCTTTGAACTAATGCCATCAGGTCTTCTACATTCACGCAGTCCAACAGCTGGGGATTCAGCTTAATATCTCATCCAAGGATGGCATTTCTGATAGTGCAGCACTCCCTCACTACTGCACTGATGTATAAATATAATTCAACAACTTGAACCCAAAACCTTTTGATTCAGAGACATGGGTGCCAAGTGTAGCCAACTTTATCCAGCAACAGTCCAAACCAAGACCACTGCAAAGGAAACTGTTCGAAGCAACTAAACCTGTTCAAAAGGCGGTAAAGCCAGGCAGATTAATTTTCAGAATATCAATGCATTTGCTCAGGAAGTGCACCAAAAATGAAGGATATATACATGTATCATTTAATTTTTTTCTTCAATCTTATTTCTACATTCCTGATAACAGTACTGAATAAAAACACTGCTATTTCATTTAGGTCTTTTCGTCGTATATAATTTTCTTTGTGATCTGCAGAATTAATGTTCACCTGCCTATACTAAGGCAGGTCTTAGTTGCTCATGACTGGACCTATTATCATTTTGAATTCAGTGTTCATTCTTTTTCTATTTCAAAGTTGAGTTGCCATGCACCATACTTGGATGCTACTGTGCATAGCTTTATGCATCTGTTGCAGATATTATACCTAGGTCTGTAGCATGTATCCACACATTTTTTATTTTCTTACGTAAATCCTAAGTATCTACCTTTTTAAGATCCTTTTTATATCCTAATTTTAAAATATTTTGCATGTTGTCTTAATTCCCTGCTTCATTTTGTATTTCTAGTTAGATTTTCTATCCAGGAGTTTTATCTGGTTGTAAATCAATGTACTATGATCCTTGCATCTGAATTGTATCCAGTGCCAGTAGCACTGAATACAGTAAATCTGTGTGCTCACAAGTGCTTTACTCTGACAGCATTCCGATAACATTCCTCCTTTGCACTTTTAGTCATGGATTTTACTTATTCATTCTAATATTTTATTTCTCATGACAGGTGCTGTTATGTACATGAAGACATTTTTCAACATGAGAAACACCAATGTGCTATTTCTGCTGCACTTTACACAATAAAATGGGGTATCATTAAATCATCACTGGTATTTTTAGCACCTATATATTTCTTAAGATTGGCCACCTTTCCTATTATTTTCTATTCGTGTCATTGAGATACCTGAAATAATAGCCCTCTGCTTGCAATACAATTTTAGTCATGGGAACTGTTACCGTGGCCACGAACAGCATGGAAAATCATCAATAGATCTCCTTGTGGACTCTGCAGAATTTGAATTGAGTGAGTAGAGGGTTCCCCAACGAGCACCAGGGACTTAAAACTGGCTGCCTCAGCCTGAACCATTATTCTATAGGTCTCCAGGCTTGAGCTTGTGTGCTGTCAGCCATGGATTTCACTCTTTCCCGTTATGTGAGTAAAACATTATGGTGATGGAAGACTGGCCTTGGCGAGATTACAGAATCATAACTGGACAGCATAATATGGGTGGTGGTTATTATTGCTGTCTCACAGTGCCAGGGATCGGCATTCGATTTCAGTTTGGGTGACAGTCTGTGTGGAGTTTGTGTCCCTCTGGGTGCTCCCACAGTAGTACAAAGATGTGCAGATTAGCTAGATTGATCATGCTGAATTGTCCTTAGTGTCTAAATATGTGCAGATTAGATGGATAAGCCATGGCTAATACAGGGATGGGATGGGGGGTGGGTCTGGGTGGGATGCTGTTTTGGATAGTCAGTGCCAATTCAATGCACTCTTCCTGCACTATATGGATTATATTATTTTATAATCATGTTAGGCTTTAGTTGCTGATGACTGGATCTATTATCAGTAAGCATGATCCTCTGTTTTACAACACCCAGTCAGCTTGTTACTCATTTTATAATGTTATTTGTCTGTTTGGGTCAGATGGTCATATAATGCAACCTCCAGAAGTAGCTCCAACCAACGTTTAGGAGAAGGGTTGTCCTGTTGGCTTAACTCAGTCATAAGAAATCCCAAAGGCCACTGCTATCGTCTTGGTGGCAAAAATGAATAATGTTAACACAAGTCCAAGGACAAAGTGGCAACATGTCAAAATAATATAAAGGTGTATTCTCTACAATACACAGTAACAGCTTCAAATCACAACGCGGGTTATTCATTTAAAAAAATGCACACCAGCCGAAGAATTCACCACAGATTTCTTTTTGAAAGATGCCATTTAATTGAAAAGAAAACTCACAGGTTAACATTCAGCAAAAGGTACAGGTAAGTCAGAGTATTTCATGCAGTGAAAATGGTTCTAATTTGCTGTGGAAGGGAGGAAAAAGCTTTTATGGCAGTGCCTTGGGGGCTGGTTCTGGCATGTCAACATCATTCAAGGCAAATGCCAAATAATTATTACATTTCACAGACCCGAAAATTCGAATCTTAGAAGCCCAGTTGTTTTGTTGGGTCTGAACCCTTCAAAGATTCTCCTTGTGCTGTTATCGCTAGTTCAATCTGTTATATGCTAAGTCTATACTGAATACGTCACAGCTTTCCACATCTCATCGGTGACTCAGAAACTTGGTTATTATCATTTGAGTTGAGCTACAAACATCATTGATGGGCCACTATGTTTAATACGTTGGCAATACAGTTGGCCATCCTTCAAACCATAATTTTAGCTCCATACTTATTTATTGTGTAGAGTTACACAAATAAACTAATCCATTCCTGATAATATCTTTCTTATTTATATATAATGTATAAATCTTTATTAAGTTACAAAATTGTATGCAAATAAGCATGCGTAAAGGAGAAACTAACATCCTACTGATTATCTTTGTGTATAAATTTTAATTCTAATGTTCGCGTGCATAACAGAAGTAAGAGCAGCAGAAAATAGCAGCAGATTTTTCATCTAAATCTGTAAGCACTATTTAGAGTCTTGCTCCTGGCTTAGAATGAGCCAATGGAAATTAGCAAAAATATTTTGTTCATGGTAAGACCCTACCAAAGGCTAACTGTGAGAAATTAAATGCAGCATGTATATCTTGACTGGTGCAAGGTATAGCTTAGTTCATCGAGGATCAGAAGGAGAAGGCAGTCCAGGAGCCATATGGGTATTGAGGAGGTATTTTATTTGTAGAACAAACTAGTGGATTGTCATATCAACTTCAAATACTTGGGAATAATGGGGATGGGACAGCTCAGATTCAGCATGGTGGAGGTGATTAAGGCTGCATGAAGACCTTCCATCACAGTCATTCATTTGTAGATCAATAATATTCATTTGAAGTGTCCTTTCCAATATCCCACGAAGAAATTGTGCCTAGGTTTTCAGCATCACAGATGCAGTTTCACGTCCAAAACAGCATCTGTGTATGTATGTGCACACAATTATGGGATGGGCTGCACCAAGCATTATTTTGGTAAGGGCCAGGAGATGACTTTCACCCATGTGAGAAGCAGGTGGGCTATTAACTTAGACAAATAATCACCTAATAGGGTCTGCTTTGCTCCTCCTTGTAATCTTGGCTTGCACATGAGGTAGGCACTAATAATCTCCAGGAAAGCCAACAGCATGGATTGAGTAAAAGGTTAGTACTCATTTTAATCAAAACTGCACCCTTATGTTGAGATGTTGGTTCTTGCTCCCAGTCCCCCTACTCCATCAACACAATCCTAAACACACTTTGAAGCCCAGCCAATCATACTGCAGATTCTCGTGATCTGACCCAAACATTTGCCCAAACGTTGGCACAGGATACCGTGTGACTTCCTATCCCAGTTTTTCCAAGTGATAATGAGATAGCAGACTCATGAGCTCCTCAGAGCTTTCTCTCTGAGCACAAACTGTTGGCACGCTGCTCCGCCAACAACAGAAGCTGCTAAATTTATAGACCTTTGAATCATAGAATGCAAGAGGAGACCAGCTGGCCCACTATATTTACATCAGCTCTTGAAGAGCTCTCCAATGAATTCTACTTTCTGGTTCATTCCCTTTTGAGAAATCATTTGCATTGTAGTTACATAAAGTAACTCTAAGGCTGTTTTGGTATCAATATCTGCAGTGGACAGCAGCAACAATCAGATGAGGAATCTTGCCCTGTTGATGAGCTGATTCATCATGACCATACAGGATATCCATTCTGGTGCTTACTGACAATGCTACAGGTTAACTAACTCAGAAGGGCTAATTTGTTCATCTACATCAAGTTACATAGCAACACCACTGGAATTTATACATCAATATAAAAACCTTGGGAATAGTTTACTTCAGCAGCAATCAAACTTCATGAGGCTTTTGTGAGGACTGGTTTTTCAAAGATATGGGCTGTATAGCATAAGCATTGCTGTTGATGTTACATGGTGTGGTGCAGACGTTACAAACCAAATGGGCAAAACAGAATTCTCATTTAGGATCTTAAACAACACTTTAATGATTGCACTGGTCAGTGGGAGAAAGGAGTGAGGGAGGGTGCCTAGTAGTCCTTTTCAATAGAAGGTTCTTAGAATTATGCCAATGCTACCATGGACCTGAATGAGTAGCAACAGCAAACCATAGCAAGTTTGCTAACTGTGCACAGCAAATCAGTCACCTCAGTCAGGGAGACAGTTGTTTCACTGAGCTCTGTATTTGGTCACTGTGATTTTCTACTGCACAGGTTTGGAAGCAGAAGATTGTTAGTTGTTTAACTCGTTTAGAACCTATTTTTGGACAATTGATGCTCTCCTTTCTGCATTGTAAGAAAGTAATAAGTTGCAAGATTTATTAAAAATAGGGTGATTTTCAGATGCTTGTTAAGTTTGAATCAATAATGTGAATGGGCAATGTGCTTTTTTTATTGCATCTATCTGATTTTAGTCATATATTCATACATATGCCTGTACATGTGGTCTACTGTTAAGTGCCTTCATACCTGAGGAAAGTGTAGGGTGGATTATTCGTTAGCTAAATCGTGAGTAGCAGAATGTTCTGAATAACCACTCCACCACCCTCCCACAGCTCCACTATTTTTAGCTTCTTTTGAGAGATTTGCTCCAGTGTCAGATATCTCACTATTGAGGGACTCGTTGTACACACAGTTACTGTATCTATCTTCTCTAGAAGAATAGAACTAATGAGCATTAACCAGACACCTTTGATATATACTAAATATATAGAAGTTACAAAACAGAAACAGGCCATTCAGCTCAACTAGTCTAATCTTCCATTTGCATTTACTTTATTTCCGTATTTGTTTCTTGCTTTATCCACCCATCCAGTCTAATCTTGGATGTTAATGATACTTCTCCGTGATGCCAGTGCTGAGGCTGATTCTTCATCACACCCATTGAATGCTGAATAATAGGCAGCTCTTGAGTTCTCTGAATTTCTCCCTCATGCTTATCTGTTAGTACTGAAATCAGTCACATTCCACCTATTCATAACCAGCAACCACTGTCTTGCATGTGGAAGGTGATGGCCCACTATGATGTCCTCACATTCTAACATCCTGCATCAAAAGGAGGCCTATGAAGGATGGTCATGTGAAATATCTCATGAAGGATAGTAAGCGCATTAGATCTGCTTAACTTCATCAACTCATTGGCTCTGTTGGTACTGCCACACTGTGTTTCCAGTTATAATCTCAAATCTGTACAGAGATTGTTCTTTTAACTCTGATTACTGCTCCCTTCTGACTAAGCTCTGGATTCTGTGCTTGTGGAGAGAAGAAAAATGGACATCACCACCTGGAATTTCTGCAGGTTTCTTCCAGTCTCAGTGGAAAATTGTCAGAAATTCTGAAGAAATGGTGAAAGGAGCTTGGGATCCCTCAGAGAAAGGTGACTCCCTATGAGTACATTTTATCTGGTACTGTGTGGGAATTACTGAAAAACAATTATGCACTTACGCATCCATATAGATTTTGTACACGTTGCTTAGCAAATGGCATACATCATGATTAATATCATAAAATTACAGGCAGCATGGTTGGCATTGTGGTTAACACTGCTGTCTCATAGTGCCAGGGATATGAGTTCAATTCCCAGCTTGGGCCACTATCTATGTGGAGTTTGTATGTTCTCCCTGTGTCTGCGAGGTTTTCCTCCAGGTGCTCTGGTTTTCTCCCAGTCCTAAAGATATGCTAGTTAGACACATTGGCCATGCTAAATTCTCCATCAGTGTACCAGAACAGGCACCAGTGTGTGGCGACTAGGGGATTTTCATAGTAACTTCATTGCAGTGTTAATGCAAGTCTACTTGTGACTAATAAATAAACTTGTAAACTTTTTTGTTTTGACTTAGCCTTATCCACCCATTCACAATAAAGGCAAACATATATCCTCACATCATGCCATTTATCTGTCTTTGAATGTGTCCAATGATTCTGGCTCCTCGACTTTCACAGGAAGATTAGTCCATGGGAGATCACTCTTTATACTCTACAATCTCCCTCGTTATTAATTGCATGAAACGTACAGTATTTCCTGAGGGATCCAACACTAGTTTTGCTGCTTATTTTGCACTGCCATTACAAACGAATGTGATGGATTAAAATGGGGTAAGATTTAGCACACACAAATGAATTTCTCTCTTATGATTTTGTAAGTTTTTTTGGCTTTTGAGAACATCTAATAAGCAACCACCATTTAACATCAGCTCCATATATGTCTTCTGCATCGAGTGGTAACTTGCATCTTCGAAATTCATTCATTTTTTATTATGTACAACTTCTTCATTAAAAATCTACAAAACAGCCACTTCATTTAATCTCCAAGCTCTTACTTTATGGAAATATTTTTACAAAATCATAATATTCTTTTCTACATCATAAAATGTTTTTTTTTTTGCAGACTCTTTTTAGCTCCTTCTATGTCTTTGAAATATTCTTAAGGGTAATCTACAGAAGAATATCAGTAGGGCATTCAGTCCTCTTAAACGTGCTGCTATTCAATTAGATCATGGCTGCCTTCAACCCCATTTAGCTCACCTTTGATCCTTATCACTCAATCTCCTCGGTTAGGGACATTTTAATGTTCCCAGTCTTGGAAGTTTCAATTTGCCCAGCTTCCAAAGCCTTTTGGGAGTGTGACTGATAGATTTTCACTATTCTTCACGTGAAAGAATGCAGGCTGATATCATGAACTACTTGCTTCCAATTTTATTACTGTGGAAATTTTATTGCTTGTTCTGGATTTCTCTTAGTGGAGTAAATAGCTGTACTGTATTGAATCCTTTTATAACTATTAAATCCTGTTGTAACATTTCTTCAAAAAGAGCAAAATAATGTACCTAATGGTTAGTTGCCAGATTGTTTTAAGAGTAACTCCCATGCACTTTAATCGTACTTTTGTGTTAAGTGTCCATCCTCATTTAATTGGATTAGAAAATAACACTTTATTTGAGGTTTTTGGTCAATATTGTTGTAAGATAACTAAGCATTTGCAAATAAGTGTACCTTTCACCCAGGTCAGTCCATTCATAGCTAATCATATAATGTAGGAATAATATTAACCAAATTGCACATATCAATGTCCCACAAACAGCAATGGGATGAATGGCTAGATGTTGGCTGGAAGGTAATTACTGTGCTCCTGACCATTTTTTTATCTTAGAAATCATAGAGAAATCATACAGTGCAGAAGGAGGCCATTTGACCTGTACTGACAACAATCTCATCCAGATCCTATCCCCATAACCCTATCTAGTTCCCCTGACACTGAGGGGCAATTTAGCATCACCTATCCACCTAATCCGCACATCTTTGGATTGTGGGTGAAAACTGGAGCACCTGGAGGAGACCCATGCAGACATGGAGACAACGTGCAAATTCCACACAGACAGTGGCCCAAGCCAAGAATTGAACCCGAATCCCTGGCACTGTGAGGCAGCAGCGCAAACCATTATACCACCGTGCCTCTTCTGTTAACATTGTGATCTTTTTACATCCAGCTGCGAAGGCAAAGGTGGGCTTATTTTAACATATCATCTGGAAGGCCGTACTTCCAAACATTTGGCAGTACCTAAGTACTACAATGGAATATTAGCGGAGATTACGTGCTCAAATCTCTGGATGGGGCTTGAACTTATGATTTCCATGATAAAGGGATAATGTTTATATTTGTATATAGGATCTAGCCTAGAGAGGAAAAATAAAAGTTTTTTCTCTTTTATAAAGAATAGCTGACCTAGTTTTTTGGAAAAAGCAGCTACCACTGACTTCTAAGGCTGAACACTTCAATCCAATCTTCCACCAGATGATTAAATTTGCCCCTCCTGATTGCCCAAAAATATCTGTGTGCCGTTAGTTTGAGAAACTCAGTCACCCAATGGTAAAGAAAACTCTCCTCAGTAAAGTGCTGGCGCTAATGGCTTAATGGAGCTCACAAAATCAATCTCTAGATAAAAGAGGAGTGCAAAATGGAAACACCAACGGAATGAAAATCTGCTGAGCTGTCCCTGGGTATGATCTTTAAAATCCCAATCCTTTCATCATTGAATGAAACTTGGAGATATATTTAGTTCCTTAATAATCATTCTTAAAGAGAGCAGAAGTTCACACAAAGTTACTGAAATGAAGCTGGAGATCTCCAAATTTCTTTTGGTTAGAGGTATTTGTAAATCACTTGTTTAATGGCAAATAGCAGCAACCCTAGCAGCCACTATTTCTCTGCAGTGAATATAAGATGATAATACAGTTGTGCAAAATTGATCACTGATGAATACTACATGGTAATATTTAAAATACTGTTAAATTAACCAAGCGGTGGCTATAGAAGAGTGCTTACAACATTCTTTTGAGTTTTGTTGCTATCCTGTACTGCATGTGACATCAACACTCAATGGCCGGAATTCTCCGGCTGTTCACATCCCACCACCGTTGCCAGCGAGGATGGAGAAGCTCAGCTAAGTCTCCGTTCACTGCAGCGGGATTGGAGAATCCCAGCTGCGGGTGTGGTCCAATGTTTCACAGGAAAGGGCCATTATACCGCTATTAATTCAATATTTTCACAGCACTGAATCAAAATATTTGAGGTTGTCTGCTATTAATATAGTTTGTTTATTATTGCTTAAATTTATTTTAATTCATTACCAAATGCTCATTATTGTTCAAGGCAACAAGTATAAAATATGTTGCATTCCAACACAGGGAATTTGCAGCAAGCATGGTGCGAACAAAAAGTTTATACCTATCCTGGTGCTTGGCTGGATCTTGCTTTCCTATATCAGAGGATAGTGCCAGATCTCTAGGGAGGGCTGTGAAATTTTGACGGGGAAGCCTTTGTCTTCCTATACTATGAAATATTTTTAAATATATACTAAAAATAACATAAGTTAAATTTCTCTCTTGTTCACAGCAGGAGGCCAGACAGTCAGTAATAGATGTTCACACTGGACAAAAATGACCTCAAATAGAATTTCATGAGAAAAACTCTAAACATGTGATCCATTCCTTCCATGTGAGTTGCTAAAAGCAGGAAAAGTGGTGTTAGCAGAAAGAGAAGAATGGTCATTGGCCACAGGCTAGAGAGAGTACCAGCTTTTTCTACATTTTGTAGTAAAGCAATCACATTTTGAAATCACCATATGTCTTCACCTCTGCTAAAAACATTCTCGTAAATTGCACATTCAACAGAAATGTCCAAAGGAAAGATCTGGAATTACATATAAAACATGTCTGACCTAATCAGCATAATCTAATGGTTAATTTAAATATATTTGTACAGATACTTGTATACATACTCACTGCAAACCAATTCAAAACCACACAAATCTCTAATGTGACCCAACAAACTATTACTATTTCATTCATGATATTAGCAGTGCTCTTACAAATTGGACAAAATACCTTAATAAAATGTTAGAATATGCACATGATTTTTCCCCATATGTTATGTAGATTCTGTTGTTTTGCATTTCCCATACGTTCAAGATCCCTGCTTAACCTACGCAATCTGGTTATTGCAATGCATTGGTCATTACTTGCAACTCTTGCTTTCTCTTAGAACTTAAATCTTTTGAAAAGAAAACAAGATTTTTCAGAAGGAACTTAGTTTAGTGTCAGCATGTGGGACTGTTTTTTTTCCTGTAGGTTTGGGGCTAACATAACTGTGCTTTCTCGACAGGTAACAGCATCAGGTGAATTACCATTTTGTTATCTTTGATCATTCTTTCTCAGTATATTTACCATTCAAATATGAAGCATTCAATAGAACGAATGCATCACAGCAACAGCTGTTGTTCTAGACGCATTCATTTGTTAACTGGTCCTTCGACCATCCTGTTACACATTTTATGGATCCTGGATCCAGTACCAAGCTGATGCAAATGAGTCAGTAAAGTATAGGGAAAAATAGTGTCTCCAATTTGAATTTCCCAAAGCACCAGCAATAATGTGTAAGAATTAAGTCACCATGCAAAATATTTACACAAGTGCCAAGAACACTGTTCTCTTGCTTCATTTCTTCCGGAGTGCGTGCCACATGGATACAGGTTTCCTTAATGTTGCCAGCATCTGATTCCAGTGAGTGACACCCATTCCACTGCTTTCAGGACCAATGATGACATGTCCTATGTTCTCAGTTCTTCCATCTTCACTGCATTCTGCCACTGTTATTCTCAGCGACAATTCCTGTGCCACAAGGAAAGCAAGAGATATTCAAACTCTGAAGAGGGAAGTGTGAATTGCAACATTCAGTTAAAATACTTTTCACTATTCAAAGACATCTTCCATTAAAGGAGAGATGTGTGTGATGGATACAATCCTTGCCACTCATTCGGAGGTGCATCAGTGTTATCATGATTTATCATAGAATCACAGAATCCTATAATGTGGAGGGAGGCCATTCGACCATTGAATCTTCGTTGACAGTAATTTGGCTGTAACCCCACCTATTTATCTTGCTATTTCTTCTGACATTAAAGGGCAATTTAGTATGGCCACCTAACTTGCATATTTGTGGACAGTGGAAGGAAACTGGAGAACCTGGAGGAGACCCACACAGACACAGGGAGAACATGTAAATTCCTCACGGACAGTCAGCCAAGACTGGAATTGAATCTGGGTCCCTGCTTGAGACTGCAGTACTAACCACTGTGCCATCCTATCTGCTTTAATTAAAGAGGTTAAAACCAACTTCTCGGTGCAATCCCAACTAATCACTAAAATATGATTGCTTTGGGTTGCATTTGCCACTTAGTTCCTGTACTTCTGAAAGAGGCACCAGCAGAAAACTGTCAATAATGAGAGTTGTTGTAGAGACCCACAACAACACCAAAAGCCCATTGGAATTCTCATTGAGGATAAAATCCAATATTGTCCATCAGTAAATACTGTACAGTGGATCAACAAGATGTAAAGAATTGTTCAAAATCAACAGTACACTTAATAAGTGATCCCCCTAAATGACATTTATACCAGAAAATACTATTTATCTGATATAAGTGGTTATCCGAGTTATGCATGGATGTTTGTAATAATTATTTTAATACTTCAATGTTAATCAATGCTCAGTACTGGAGCAAGTTATGTTGACTGAAGATATGAAAAATTTTGTCTGTGCCTCGCTATATAAGTACATTTAGAGATTTCACTGCAGCACAATAGTGGGCTCTCACCCTCTATTGCATCGAGATTTAGCATGACCAGATTTTCAGACATTAATACGTAGACACATTTGATGTCTTGCCTTCCCATGGCTTTTCCATGATTGATGGACTCGAAACATTATTTCTCTCTCCACAGATACTGCCAGAGCTGCTGAGTTTTTCTAGCACTTTTCATTCTTATTTTAGATTTCCAGTATCTGCAGTGTTTTCTTTCATTTTTATTATTAAGATGATTGATGTGTTGAGTGACTAATGGCAGGAGTCAGGGGAAGAGGTTGGGGGGGGGGTGTCATGTGATGACATTTCCCAAAACATGGCCAGCTAGAGTTGGCAGTCCTATTCCACAAAAGGAGTTATCAGCAATGGACCATCAGTGCCAGGAGTGTAATGACCTGGGTGACATCAAGGATCAAGGGAGTGGCGGGATAAGAGTGGGAGCACAGGCCTGTCACATGCAATGCAATCTAATGAGTGCTTACAGGGAGAAAGATGGAATTTCACTGAGATTTTCTCTTCCCAGGCCCAATTCATATTTGACAAAAAGGGGAAAGATGAAAACCGGGGCAATGAACTATTTTTAGGAATTTCTCAGGAGAGTGGAACATTTAATGAGAAACCAGGACTGTCCCTCCACAACTGGGACTTCACTCACCTGATCAAAACTCCAAACAGTGTGCCATGTGTTTCCATCAAGCATTAATTTATGTGATAATGTCATTTATATACATATTTCCAAGCTTCAAATCCCTGTTGCAATGGCCTGGAAAAGGGATGCTTCTCTTGACACCCAACACAAGCAATCATATTTGCCGTCTTTGGAAGGTAACAGACCACACTGGCTGCAATTTCTACAGCTATCATTATAAATCAGTTTAATCCAACTTCTTTTTATGTTGGCACCTATATATAATGAAATAGAAATTCATCTATATTGACTCTGTGCAAGACAATGGTGATACAGTAGCTTGTGGCGTGAAATATTAGCAGTGTTGGCTATACAATAAAAGCAAGGGAGATTGAAGTGCCGACATCAATCAGCTTTGTGCTACCAGTTATTTATGCTGAATGACACTTATAAGAACCCTATATTGTGCCAATGAGCAGCAAGGATAATCTTGTCTTTGGATGCCTCAGTGGCTCCAGTCCAATTTGGGACAAAAGGCAAACACCCTTAGTCAATTGTTACATGCTCAGTTTAAATACTAAACTCTGTGAAGATTCTGGAGGGTAAAAGTGTCAACAGAATGTTGGATTCTTACCTGCAGAACAATTGCAGGGACTGAAAATATCATGGCTTCATTGAAAACAGGATTAGGATCATCTCTCTTCACTGCTGTTTTTTTCTTACTTATTTTCCTCGTATCTTGAAGGAGGTAAACCTTCACAAATGGATCTGTGCCAAATCATGAAGAAGACAGAGCAGAAGACATTTATATGAAAATTAAAATCCATTCATCACTTGCTCTCAGTAGCATATTCATACGATACACACGATAGGTTGATCTATTGGATATTACTAAGGTGGAGGAAAATATTTTTTTCTCTGATATTAACATTATTGTGAATTTATTTATGATCCTCCACTGGTTTATAGCAGAACTGGTTTCTGAAACCTTTCGATTTATATAAAATATTGCCAGCCTAATTATAAATCTTTTTGATAATGTATTAATTTAGTTCCAAAGATGTTTCCTAACTTCTGTTTTGACTGAATGTGTCATATACCTAAACAGTATGAAATGTTGCACTTAGTTACAAAAACTATATTAATTCATTTCAAAAACCCATTGTTGAAACCATTCATTATGAAGTGGGAACCATGTTAAAAGATGCAAAGCTAACTTAGTAAAAGCTGCTCAAATTAACTGACTGAAACATCTATCAATGGGACCACTAATGCTGCAGACAGTGGATACTGACAAGATGAACCTACACTTATGCACAGTGAATACAAACAGGATCAGCCCACACTAACCATTGAACGCTCTGAGGATCAGCCCACACATTGAATACTCCGAGGATCAACATTACATTCAGTGAGTACTGGTAAGATCACACTCCATATGTTAAATACCAGCACGATAAAACTACATCAAACGCAGCATTGGCGAATTGCCAATGAATTAAACAGTCTAACTTTACAGGAATTTCAGTGCTAGTTTGCACATCCCAAGAGTTAGATGGTTTAATTGGACAGAATTTTGCTGGGAATGGGAAGACCCACTGCAAAGCCAAAAGGGCACAGTGACCCTGTTTTAGCTGGCAGCAGGACCATTATATGGTGCCAGTCATATAATTGTCACCAACAGCCAATTATATGACTGGCACCAGTGCTACTGTCCAATTATGTATGGCAACTCAGCACCCCTTCCACCTCACACCTCTCCCAAGAGCTGTTGGCCCAACAGAGATCTATCAGCTTCAGTTGTGCCATTGCTAGTGCCGAACGTTCAGCTGCAGAGTGAGAGCATCAGAATGCTGAGCCTCATGTGTTTGGTGGGGGACACTGTGGCCAGGGCAGATTCCAGCGGGTACTGGAAGAGAACCCTCTTTCAGTACTGGGAGGCCACCAGGTTTCACCTTGGTAGTTGACCTACATAGTGGTGGGTACTCCTGATGTGAGCAAAATACCTGGTAAAGTGCAAAGTTGAACTTAATTAGCTACTTAAGTGGCTCAGTTGGCCTCCCAGTGGGCAAGCAAGTTCCTAACACAGGAAGATATAGGGGCCTTCCTGGACACCTGCTGCCACCATTTTGTCAGCCATCCTACCTCTCGCTCCATTCCAAACTCTGTAAAGTTCAGCCCATTGTATTAGCATTGCCAAATTGCCCTGTGATTGATCGGTATTAGTGAATGGTTGTTTGTGCCTATTTTTTGAGTTATATTTAAAAGCATGGCACCTGTATGGGATAATGGATAAATTGAAGCTTCTGGTTCAAAGCTGCTCAGAGCTTTTCTGGTGCCTGGATTACAGTGGCAAACTGAAGATCATAATGAGCACTTTGCACTCACATCACTGAAAAGCATTTAACCTGCAGCTAATGTATAAAAATTGACTGGAAGAAATAATAAAACTAGTAGGCTTACCATTTTACAGTTACTTCCTTAGAGTCCAAAGTGCTGAAAAGTGCTTTTATAATAAATTTAGGTGGAGGTCACATTATTCTTTCTAGGCTCAACACTTGCATGGAAGTATAGTCTCCTGATTTTCTTGTTTGGGCTGCGTTTCAGCAGATGATTAATTCACCCACTTACCTTTTTCTTTCACTATCTCCGCGATAGAATATGCATCTAATTTCTGAGAAGAGAGGTGCAGAAACATCATCCAGGTTAAAATCTATCTGTTGCTGTTATCCTACCGACTAGCTATTTTTGTCACCTCACCATATTACCTGAAGCAATCTGCAGATTTGCAGTATGTGAACTATTCTAAGCCACATTATTTATTCACATGTAAATATTAGTCAACCAGAACAATTTTAAATTTAGTTGACTAATTTAGTTACTACATCTATGAGGCTTGATATCCTGTGTACCTGGTCTTTGTGTAAGAGGAACAACGTTCTTGTCATTGAAATTGACAAAATAACACACACAATGTGAAGGGTTTGTGTGGCACCGTGGTTAGAACTGCTACCTCACCGTGCCAGAGACCTGGCTTCAATTTCAGCCTTGGATAAATGTATGGAGTTTGCGCATTCTCCACATGCATGCATGGGTTTCCTCCAGGTGCTCTGGTTTCCTCCAAGGATGTGCAGGTTAGATAGATTAGCATGCTAAATTACCCCTTAGTGTTCAAAGATTATTAGGTTAGTGGGGTAAATGTGTGGGGCTATAGGGATAGGGCAGAGAGTAGGCCTGGATAAAATGCTCTACTGGACTGCTCTACTGAATGGCCTCTTTCTACACTGTAGAGATTCTACTCTAAGGAAGTAATAACTGCTGGATTTTGATCATCTACCAACAATTCCAATGAATTTATGAAGCATCAAGTACTGTGTTGAACACTTTTTGAACATTTTCCCTTCTAACTAGTTCAATCCCACTGGCTGCTTCACTTACCAGATGTGGACTTTCCATTGTTCCAGATTAGATTCTTGGCTTTGACAACCACCACTGTCAGCCTCTCTGCTGTAGGCAGGTAACTGAGAGACAGCAGGATTTCTCCAACCGTGTCTGTTGCCTGTCAGACAGAAATAAGGGACAATTTCAGACAGAGCTGTGCTGATTGACAAGTGCTGTTAATTTCATTTTTTGCCCAATAGTTAGTCAGTCGACTTCACTGTAGCCATCACGGTGATAATGACTATACCTCAGCCTCCATAACTACAAAATAGTTACACCCCCTCACCATCAGATAATTATCTTGCAGTCCTTCCGGCTATGATTTGTATGTTTAACTCACAATCAAGATGTTATACATCAATGTATTTAAGTCTTATTGCAATCTTAGTCATTATTATATACTTCACCTAGGATGATTCTAACTATAAACTTGGGGCATTTTCAGCCTATATTAATTACATCGTTAAAAGAACCAGAGCATGTTAAGAATTATGAATGAAACCTTTTTAAGAAACTCACGCTGCAATGTCAGAAATGTTTTTGCACTGAGAAACTGGTCCTTGCTGCATGTTCCCTCTTTTATGCTTCCCTCACCTTATTGACATCTTGTAAGTAGAGCCAAGCATTGAAGGCACGGCAGCTGAGATCCAGATCTGACAGCTTCAAGTCTGCCAAACCGGTGCTGATGTTTCTGTCATCTTCGTCGATTCCGAATACAGAAAACCGCAGACTGTTCTCTTCAAGAGCGGAAGGATCCAGTGGGATGGAGAATTTCTCATCGAAGAACACAGAGAATGCATTCCTCTGAATCTACACAAAAGAAAGGATTTGGTTTGAAATCATCTACAATTTAGGTCATAACCACAGTGAATTGGAAGATTTGGGAACATCCTGACTCAATTCCAGATCATCCGAAAGCATTCATACACCCGCTGCAAAAGAAATCTATGACTTATGCCAATATTGTTCCACTGTCTTGCTACATCTAGGTGCAAGCTTTCAGGAATGAACATACCTTTTAACCAAACCCTATCTTCATTGCTTCAATTTGACTCTTTTTAAGCCTTCCGAGAGTATAAATTGGACTCTTCGTTGCAAAACAGACTTTTACGGTGAAACAAATTAGCCGTTTCTTGATGCATAATCCTTCAGTTAATGCACGACTAAAATCTCTTTTCATTCAGATGCATGATATTATCTTTCTAATCTGTCATTTTTCTGTGTTGAATTAGCAATCTGGGAGAGCTGCAACTAACACATTTAAAATTATAATAGGATTGGAACATAATCATGATAGTATCATCAGTTTATTAGGGCACAATGATGTACAGTAAATATCCCAACAACAATTGCAATAACATAACTATCTGTAGTGTTAACTGTTCCATTACAATATTTATGCTACTTTAATCACCAAAGTGGAGCTTGTTCAAGGAACAAATACTGCGTGTCCTTGATAGGTATGTCCCTATCAGGTAGGGAGGAAACGGCCGAGTGAGGAAACCATTGTGAGGTTCACGAAAGAAATTGAATGTCTTGTCAAGAGGAAAAAGGAAGCATGTGTAAGGATGCGAAAACAAAGTTCAGTTGGGTTGCTTGAGGGTTGCAAGTTAGTAAGGAATGAGCTAAAAAAAAATGGCTTAGGAGAAATAGGAGGGGGCATGAGAAGTCTTTAGCGGGTTAGTTAAAGGAAAACCCCAAGGTCTTTTACTCTTATGTGAGAAATAAAAGAATGACCAGAGTGCGGTTAGGGCTGGTCAAGGATAGTAGTGGGAATTTGTGCATGGAGTCAGAAGAGATAGGAGAGGTGATGAATGAATACTTTTCATCAGTGGTTACCAAGGAGAGGGGCCATGTTTTTGAGGATGAGTCTGAGTTACAGTCTGATAGGCTGGGGGAGATAGATATTCTGGAGGAAGATGTATTAGCAATTTTGAAAAACCAGAGGGTCAGTAAGTCCCCTGGGTCAGATGGGATATATCTTAGGATTCTTTGGGATGCACGATATGAGATTGATCTTTGGCTTTGACCTTTGGGTCCTCACTGTCTACAGAGATAGTGCTAGAGGACTGGAGAATGGTGAATGTTGTTCCTTTGCTCAAGAAAGGAAATAGGAATGACCTGGTAATTATTGGCCGGTAAGTTAATGAAAAAGGTCCTGAGGGATAGGATTTACGACCATTTGGAAAGATGCAGCTTAATCAGCGATAATCAGCATAGATTCGTGAAGGGTAAGTCTTGCCCCATAAATTTGATTGAATTCTTTGAGGAGGTAACTAAGTGTGTAGATGAAAATAGAGCAATTGATGTCATACACAGGGATTTCAGTAAGGCATTTGATAAGGTTCCCCATGGTAGGCTAGTGAAGAAAGTAAGGAGGTGTGGGATAGAAGGAAATTTGGCCAATTGGATAAGTAACTGGCTGTCTCATAGAAGACGGGGTGGTGGTGGATGGAAAATTTTCAGACTGGAGACCAGTTGTCAGTGGTGTACCACAGGGATCAGTGCTGGGTCCTCTGCTATTTGTGATTTTTATCAATGACTTGGAGGAGGGGGTTGAAGGGCGGGTCAGTAAATTTGCTGATAACACCAAGATTGGTGGAATATGGATAAGGTGGAAGGCTGGTGTAGGCTGCAAAAGACATTGATAGGATGCCAAGCTGGGCCGAAAAGCGGCAGGTGGAATTTAATCCTGTTAAGTGTGAGGTGATTCATTTTGTAGAACAAATTTAAATGCAGATTACAGGGTCAATGGCAGGGTTCTGAGGAATATGAAGGAACAGAGAGATTTTGGGGTTCATATACACAGATTTCTGAAGGTTGCCACTCAAGTGGATAGAGCTGTGAAGAAAGTCTGTAATGTGTTAGCATTTATTAACAGGGGGTTTGAATTTAAGAGCCGTGAGATTATGCTGCAACTGTACAGTACTTTGGTGAGACTACATTTGGAATATTGTGTGCAGTACTGCTTACTATAAGAAGGATGTAGAAGCATTGGAGAGAGTGCAGAGGAGATTTACCAGGATGCTGCCTGGTTTGGAGGGTAGATCTTATGAGGAAAGGTTGAGAGAGCTGGGGCTTTTTCCTATAGAGTAGAAGAGGATGAGAGGCGATTTAGAGGTTTATAAGATGATGAGGGGGATAGATAGAATGGACATTCAGGCTACTGTGGATGTAGCTGTTACTAGGGGGCATAACTATAAGGTTCATGGTGGGAGATATAGGAGGAATGTCCGAGGTACTTTCTTTACTCAGAGAGTGATTGGGATGTGAAATGGACTCCCTGCTGTGATAGTGGAGTTGGACACTTCAGGAAATTTCAAGGGATTATTGGATAGACACATGGAGCACACCAGAATGATAGAGAGTGGGATAGCTTGAACTTAATTTCGGACAAAGCTCAGCACAATATCAATGTGCTGTTAGGCTGATTGGCAAAACAAATTCTCTTTAAATTGTTTGGCTAATTTGGTTCCAATATAGATTTCTATAAACATAGAAAAGGGTCATGGGTGGAAGTGGGAACGTTGAGATGGCGGCGCAGGCTCATTGGGCTGAAGGGCCTGTTTCCCATGCTGTGTTGTTCTTTGTTCTCTTTGTTCTATGTTCCATATTCTATTAAAATAATATACATTCAATCTTACTGGGTTTTGCACTGGAAGGATGCATATCAAGTTCTTTTTCCAGAAGATTTAGTTATTTCATTGTAGCATATAAGCTTATCTGGTCAGTCTCAACAGGGGACTCCAGGTAGGGCTTGCTGACAACATTCCTGAGCTGCAGAGGGGCAGTAATAGTGGTATGGACACCAGACTAAGAAAACCAAGTTACTCAGTTGATTGTCCCCAGCCAAGTTGAACATATGGGCATGGTGTTCCTTGAGGCTTGATGATTGGCTATGTTTGAGGTCCTTGTCTTTTAAGGCACCTTTTGTCTAAAAATATGATTTGTAGAGTTGGCAGGAGGTTGATTGTCACTAATTTATCCTGAATGTGTGAATATCTGAATCTCAATAAGTCCTTTTATGATGCATTGACAAGTGGGATGCATTGACAAATGGGAAGTGGTCGGTAATAAAGACATAAATACTGCTTGAAACACTGCAACATAGTCAACTTGCACAAGGTAAGAAAGCATGGTGAGAAGCCAACCATGAAACTACCTTATATTATGAGGTCTTATTGGTTGTCATTGCCAACTGAAGAACACTTGGCTGAACAATTAAGATTTATGATCTAGAACATTTGGGATTTATTGTTCATTCTGGAATCAATCATCACAGAAAATAATGCAGATGGTGAAGTGAAATTATGGCTGCTTCTTTGGTATTTAAAAGAAAGTCTTTAAAATTCTTTCATGGGATACGGGCATCACTGCCAAGGCCAGCATTTACTGTCCGTCCCTAATTGCCCTTGAGAAAGTACTGCTGAGCTGGCTTTTTGAATTGCTGATGTCCATTAGGTAGTGGTGCACTCACAGTGTTATTAGGAAGGTCTTTATAATAGCACCTTTCACAGACTCAGAATGTCACAAAGCACTTTACAGCCAATGAAGCACTTTTGAAGTGTAGTCACTCTATAATGTAGGAAACCTGGCAGCAATTTGTACACAGCAAGCTCTCAAAAAGCAGTGTGTCTTTCAACAGATAAAAAGCTTTGTTTGTGTAGATTGAGGAATAAATAGGACACATGACACTGAGGAAAATTCCCCTTCTTAGAATCATGGAATATACAGTGCAGAAGGAAGATATTTGACCCATCAAGTCTGCACTGACCACAATCCCAACCAGGCCCTATCCCTGTAGCCCCATGCATTTAATCTAATTAGTCCCTGTAACAATAAGATGCAATTTGGCACGGTCAATCCATCTAACCTGCACATCTTTGGACTGTGGGAGAAAACTGGAGTACCCAAAGGAAACCCATGCAGACACGGGGAGAATGTGCTAACTCCACAAGGACAGTGACCGAAGTCGGGCATCGAACCCAGGTCCCTAACCACTGTGTCACTGTGCCATCCCAAATTACTTCTTCAAAATAATAGTATGGGATATTTGATGTCCACTTGAGAGGGCAAATGAGGCCTCAGAAGAATGATGATGAAAGTACTACTAAAAAGTAGATTATAAACTAGAACTCCAAATGAGCATGTTGTTGAGTTTGATTAATGACTTTACTACCTTAGTATCTGTCCGTTCTCTAAAAACCACATTAGCTGCACAACATTTCATTTCTTATTCCTTAAATTTTACAGCTCTTTGGTGGTCCGCATGGGAATACTGTCAACTACTCTCCTACGCCTTTTATTTTCCTCAGCTACATCCTTCAGATGTGATCTCATTAGTGATTTATCCGAGCAGTGATTCTACAGGAATTGCCATCAGCAGACAGATTCCATCTATCGAGGTACATCACCTGTGGTGATAACGAATAATATCAAGCAGTAATAAGCCAATTTGCGTGATTTGTGACAACCCATAATCATTGCAGTCCGTACCGTGTCACAAACATCCTATTATTAGAGCAATTTCTCTTCCACAAAGTCATTTTCTCCTCCAAGAGGAGGTCAAACATAAACTGTCCTATTGTTTCCTTGCCTACGTATCATCTGCTTACTGATAAAGTATGTTGTATGATTGCCCAAAAGTCAGCACGAATCCTACTCTGCAGGTGTATATATAATCTGGAATCACACTGAAATGGGCATGCAGAATAAAATGTTTCGGGCGCTCCAGCTGCTGAAGAGGTGCGTTCAAAGCTTCCAGTGGCTCTCTGACTCAGATTGGTGGTGGGGGATGGAGGGAGGGAAGTGGATCAGATCATTTTCTGATGGGGTGGGAGGCGGGGGAGAAGGGAGGCCCAATCATTGTTTGGTTTAGGGTGGGGGGAGGAGGCAAGTCAGTTGTACCTCTGGTGGGGGGGGGGGGGGGGGCGCGGTGAGGAGGAGGGGAGGGACAGACAGTGAGGCCAGATAATTCTCTTGGGGAAGTGGGGTGGGAAGTGAGACCAGATCATTCTCTGGTTTGGAGGAGGGGAGGAGGGAGGCAAAAAAAATGTAAGATGTAGAAAGATAGAGGGGTCCGCTGCCACTTTGTGAGCGATCGGTGGGGGAGAAGAGGACAGGGGGATCATGATCGGTCTGAGTAGTGGCAGAGTAGGTGGATAAGGGGGACAGTTATGTTGTAGGGTGGGAGTGATGTCTGTGGGTATCATCACTCCTGCTTTTCATCCTGGGCTGCTTTCTCCATTTTTTATGGCTTGGGAGCGATCTGACATGGGTGCGCTTTTTCAAATATTTTTCTAACTGCGCAGGGGCAGTTCAGAGCTCCGATCGTTTTGGGTGTGCTAAACGCGATTCAGGCTGGCGATTTTTTTTCCAGGCTAAGTGCTAATTGGGGCAGCTGAAAGCAGATTTCCAAGTTGGATCTGAATTGTATCCAGATTCAGTATTTAGAATGAAAATGGTAAAATCAGGCCCATGGTGACAAATTATCAAATTATAAAGATGGCCCAGAGATTGTGAATTATTTTCCTTGAGTAAAACATGGGGTGAATTTTTGTGTTCCACTTGCCATGGGAATCATAGTGGGTGAGGGGCTGACCATGGATCTTGGACGGGATTTTCTAGTTTCGGGGTGAACGTGGCTGGAAAATCTCATCCATTATCTTAATTTATTTAATTTGGGATTTCTAACTTGCATTTATCTTGGTAATGACCACAACTAAGGTACCTGAAAGTTGCACGGGTAGATTCCACATCCTTAAGAATCTGCCTTGGGTTCAATTCAATTGACCTAAACCATAGCTGGCAATGTTTGACCAAATATTTTACCCAATCATTTTGCAGCTTGCCAATCATCCTAAAGTATGGGCTCCACTAGTCCAGAATAGTCTACAGGGACTGGATATTGGGACTCTCCTAGTGGACAGAATTCATAACTTTGGTTGGATTACAACAGAAAAGCCCCTATTTCTGGACTCGATAGTGGTGCACTGTGGCTGCAGTTTGTATGATCTACGGGAAGCACTGACTATACACGCTGATGGATAATGACAGATTCAGCCAGTGTGAGGGCATCGGAAAGTTGTAGCTGAGTGGACCTCAGTGCTAAGCGGAAAGAGATGCTCACCTTTGGGAAGGGTGGAGAGGTAGACCAGTGAGAGAAACTTGAGAGCAGTGAGAAGTAGAAAGAAATTGAACTATGATTTCACAGCCAGCAGATGTAATGATTGGCTATTGACTAGTAAGTAGTTTTTCTTTACTTTTTTTCTCTTTATTTCCTAAGAAAGGATATACTGGCACTGAAGGGGAGCAGAGGAGATTTATTAAGTTGATTCTGGAGTTGAGAGGGTTGGCTCATTGGGAGGGACTGAGTAGAATGGGGCTATATGCATTGGAATTCCAAAGAATGAGGGGAGATCTTATTGATACGTATTAAATTATGAAGGAAACAGATAAGATAGAAGCAGAGAAGTTGTTTACACTGGCAAGTGAAACTAGAACTAAGGGGCATATCTCAAAATAAGGGGAAGCAGATGTAGGAGTGAGTTGAGGAGAAACTTCTTCACACAAAGGGTTGTGACTATGTGGAATTCCCTGCCCAGTGAAGCAGTTGAGGCTACCTCATTGCATGTTTTCAAGGCAAGAATAGATAAATTTTTGAACAGTAAAGGAGTTAAGAGTTATGGTGAGCAGGCAGGTGAGTCTACAAAAAGGTCAAACATGATCTTATTGAATGGCGGAGCAGGCTCAAGGGAACAGATGGCCTACTCCTGCTCCTGGTTCTTATGTTCTTAAAGATAATAATCTCAGAATAGGAATGTCAGGATAGCTAAGATGAACACATGGCTTGAAGGTTGATGCAAGAGGGAGGGATTCAAATTCCTTGGACATTGCAACTGGTCCTGGGGGAGGTGGGCTTGCAGAAAACATAAAAACTGACTGCAAAATCTTCTATAGATATGTGAAGAGAAAGACAACGGTGAAGACAAACAGAGATCCCTTACAATTAGAATCAGGTGAATTCATAATAGGCAACAAAGCAATGGCAGACAACTGGATCTGCATTCACTAAGGAGGACAGAAATAACCTTTCAGAGACAGAAAGTCCAGCATGAAGGAGGAACTGAAGGAAATCATTATCAATCAGGAAATTGTATTGGAAAATTGCTGGGATTAAAACCCTATAAGAGTCCAGGGTCAGATGCTCTGCATCCCACAGTACTTAAGGATGTGGCCCTAGAAATAATAGATGCATTTGTGATTGTAGATTTTGGAAAAGTTCCAGTGGATTGGAGGGTAGCTGATGTAACCTCATTTTTTAAAAAAGGAGGGAGAGAGAAAACAAGGAATTATAGACTGGTTAGCCTGACATTGGTGGTGGGGACAATGCTGGATTTAGTTATTAAGAACTAATAACTAAACATTCAGAAAGTGATGATAGGATCAGTCCAAGTCAACTTGGATTCTCCAAAGGGAAATTGTGCTCGACAAATCTTTTGGAATTTTTTGAGGATGTGACCAATAGAGTGGACAAAGGTGAACCAGTGGATGTTGTGTTTCTGGATTTTCAAAAGATTTTTGATAAGGTCCTCCATAAGAGATTAGTGAGCAAAATTAAAGCTCATGGTAGTGGGGGTAATGTATTGCATGGTTAGAGAACTGGTTGGCAGACAGAAAGCAGAGAGTGGAATAAGCAGGTCCTTTTCACAGTGGAAGGCAAGTGACTAGTGGATATTGTAGGGTTCAGTGTTAGGACCCCAGTTTTTCACAATATACATTCATGATTCGTATAAAGGAATTGAATGCAATGTCTTCAAATGCAGATGATGCTAAGCTGGGTGGCAGTGTATGCTGTGAAGAGGGTGCTAAGAAGCTGTAGGGTGACTTGAACTGGATGGCTGAGTGGGCAAATATTTGATAAATACAATAGAATGTGGCAAAAAAACAGGAAGGAAAATTATTATCTGAATGGTGGCAGTTTAGGAAAAGGGGAAGTAGAATGTGACCTAGGTGTTATGGTGAAAGATTGGCATGCAGGTACAATAGGCAGTGAGGAAAGCTAATGGCATGATAACCTTCCTAGCAAGAGAATTTGAGTATAGGAGTAGGGACGTCTTACTGTCATTGTACAGCGCCTTCTTGAGTACTGTGATCAGTTTTGGTTTCCTAATCTGAGGAAGGACATTCTTGCTATTGAGGGAGTCCAGTGATGGCTCACCAGACTGGTTCCTGGAATGGCAGGACTGACATATGAAGAGAACTGGATTGACCGGGCTTATATTCACTGGAATTTAGAAGAATGAGAGGGATCTCATAGAATCATGGACTGGAAGAGGCTAGATGTGGGGAGAATGTTCCTGATGTTGGGGATGCTCAGAACTAAGGAGTCACAGTCTAAGTGTAAGGATAAGCCATTCAGGACTGAGATGCAGAAGAACTTCTTCACTCAATTGTGAACTTGTGGAATTCTCTACCACAGAAAGCTGTTGGGGTCAGTTCACTACATGTGTTCAAGAGGGAACTGGATGTGGTCCTTGCGGCTAAAGCAATCAGGAGGTATGGGGAGAAAATGGAAGTGGGATACAGAAAGTGCACGATCAACCATGATCATATTGAATGTGGCGCAGGCTCAAAGGTCCGAAAGGCCTATTTCTGCATCTATTTTCTACATTGTTATGTTTATGTTTCTGTAACTCTCCCAGCTCCTGAAAGCACTATGGCTAAGAGGACAATTGTGCCAATTGTGGGAGCAACTGCCATGGTCAAGTCTCCCTCCAAGTCATGGAGCATCCTGATTTGAATGTATATGGATGTTCCTTCATTGATGTTGATCCAGAATCTTGGAATTCCCTACCTAACAGCACCATCACCACAAGGAGCAGAATCACTACCATGTTCTATGTTCTTGAGTGGAATCGGGTTTGGTTTGCATTATCTGTTCCCAAGTACAAATGTTTAAAAAGACTAGAGGGAATTTTTCCGTCATGCCTGCCGCTGGAATCGTAGTGGGTGGAGCAAGGGGAGCGGATAGTGGACCATGCAAAGATCCATTGATCTTGGGTGGGACTTTCTGATCTTGGGGCAAACATGGCCAGAAAATCCTACCCTCTATCGCTGAAAGATCAACTGACGTTGACGCATTTCTGTGATTGGATGGGGAGACTTGGGGAAGAGTAGGCTCTGGTGTCTTAAAATAATTAAACTCCTCTCAATGTAGCAAATAGGAAACATTCAGAAAGCAGTCAGCACTTTGTGAAGTTCATTTCAATTAAGCTCTTGCAACTGAATATCGGGATAAATGAAGGAAATGCGCTGGAGTTGTACAATTCCTGTTGTCTTCTCCATTCCCAAGGGCAGAGTAGTGGAAGGTTGTTTGGCTCTTTTTATGTCATCCAATCAGTGTGCAGCACTAGTTGGAAGTATTGGCGGGAGTAACTATGACTCTCTTAAGGAGGACTCTCTTGGGGGGACTCTCTTGAGGTTTCTGGTTATTCCCTCGGGAGTAGCTATGACTCTCTTAAGGAGGACTCTCTTGGGGGGACTCTCTTGAGGTTTCTTGGTTACTTTAGCTGTGCGTGTCTTGTCGTTTCTGCCGCACAGCGAGCTGCGCCTCCACGTCGGTCCCGCCGGGCAACGTCACCGCACATCCATCGCGGTGGCGGCTAAAGCGGCTGTCCCAGAAACGATGCGGAGTAATTGCATGCCTGGATGCCCCTTAAGGTTGCGGTTACAGACAGGTGGGGTAAGATTGGTTAAGCCGAAACAAGGCGTTAACGGCCAATCGTAACTGTGGGGTCTTCTGGTTTCTACCCACAGCGAGTCAATCCCTTCCGCGGGAGCCACCTGGTACCTTCTCCTTGGGCACAAGAGAGGATATTCTGTGACTGGTCGAGAAACAAATAGCGGGGGCGATGCAGGCCAGGTCCATGACCACACCACAGGACTGCCATCCTAGAGTGGTGAAGCTGGAATGGATTATGGTGTGTGTTGCGTAGCTGTGGTATTTTTGGTTGTTCTAGACCACAGTGAGTCAGCCCTTACCGATGGTCCCGCAGGGAATCCAGGCACTCCTGCTGGCAGGCGAGTGTCTGTCGGAATCTGACTGGCCGAGGATAACCAACACGCTTCTATGCCTACAAACCCGGTAAATTTCCAAAAAACTAGGTTCTCGACAAGTTCAGGCTTGTCCCGGGGGCACTGGTGATCCGCTGGCGGATGCGGTTCACCCTGCCTAGGTAGTAGAAGCACCCGCGACCCACTACCCACACCATCGGTACAAAGGGTGAGACGAACGAGACGCACCTGGGGTGACGCTGAGATGGGACGTGTGCCCCGTCTTGTCTTGGATGTTCACTACCAGACGATGACGAAAGATAATGACACCGATTACCACCCAAAGGTGTCACGGTACGAATGGGCAACACGTCAGCCCAGTGATTAGCACTGAGGTTGACCGGCTACTTGGACCCAGGGTCGGTTCCCGACCTGGGCCTTGCGGCTGGGGGAGTTTGCACTTTCTCCCCGTGTTCGCGTGGGTTTTCCCCGGGTACTCCGGTTTCCTCCCACATGGCCAAAAATGTGCTAACTAGGTTAATTGGTTATGAACAATTGTCACGTCACCTAATCTGGCTTCCCTGAATTCGGAATAAAATTTTCCCTTAAATTCTAAATTTCCCACCCCTACGCAAGAGGACCGAGCACCGAAAATACCGACAAAGGTTCTCTAAACGCCCAATTAGATCAGGGGGCGACGGTACCAGCTCACACCCTGCCCTAAACACACACAGGGTGCCCAACCGAGCCACAATGACATCAGTAGACCCCGGCTGGGGCTCTGCGAGCCACGAAATATGCCCTGGGCAGACCCCGGCTGGGGTCTGCAGGCAACAATTGGTAACTTCAGTAGACCCCGGCTGGGGTGCTACCCGTGGTACTTTAAGATCAAGAGCCCAAGGCGTGGGATCTGCTAGTGGTAGACAAAAACGTCGACGAGTGACGTAAAGACTCGGAAAAGGCACTCATGCGAGTGTATTCAAATATACAATATTCAAGCAGCAGGTCTTTGGAAAACAAGACACATAGAAACAAGATGACTCAGAACTCATAAGGATATGTTCCATGTCAAGACTGTAATGGCATTGCATTTAATCTGTAGCATATCTGACCTGGCTGAGTTAGTTCACACTGATACAGGTTATAAATTAAAAGTAGGAACTAATAGTGTTTTGATGAATAGCAGTTCTTAATTGGCAATGGCTAAAAAGGGAATTGAACAGGGCAGATTGGAACATCAACTCTCAGAACTATCAAATAATCGGGAAAAATAACTCAGGTACATAATGCATTATAGCAAACTATCAGTTTCATCATAATATCATATAATCAGAGAATCTTTACACTCCAGAAAGAGGCCATTCAGCCCATTGAGCGTGTACCAACTCTCTGACAGAGCATCTCACTCAGGCCCAACCCCTGCCCAATCCTTGTAACCCTATATATTTATCCGCTAACTCCCCTAGCCTACACATCTTGGGACACTAAGAGTCAATTTAGCATGGCCAATCCAACCTGACTTGCACATCTTTGGACTGTGGGAAGAAACTGGAGCACCTGGAGGAAACCCATGCAGACATGGCGAAAACATGCAAACTCCACACAGACACCCAAGACTGGAATTGCAATCGGGTCCTCAGTGCTGTGGGGCCACTGTGCCACTGTGCTACCCCAAATACCGGAGCTGAGTGAACTAATTTTACTTCATTTCCAAGTAAGTTAGACAAGCCTTTGATTCATGCATGTCTTCAATTGTATTCATTTTGTACATTACCAACTCCAATGTGAGATTGTGGCTCAGGGACAAGTTCCCTGAGAGTAAAGTAAATACACACCATTAATCTACATTATCATTTTTAGATTATTGGTATGACCACTGACAATTGGTCCTGCTGCTGAAACACTTAAGCACATTTGCTATAGGCCTGTGGAGCCTGAGACTATCACAGCAATTCTGCTCGTGGGCTTAGGACCACTCAAAATCAATGTTCAATGAGAAAACAGCATTCTAACTGAGAATTGCCATTATACTATAGGTAACAGCGCCTAGACACATCCTCTTTTCAATGTTACTGCTCATTATAAGAGGAAAGGAGATTCGCTTTGTAGAGTGCATTTCCCAGACACTAATAAGCAGAAGAAGCTTTCTTTCAGATGTGAGTTTTAATATTTATTGAACCTGGTAATGGAGTTCGTTTTCATCTGATCCAAAGTTCCTTACTGCCATTCAAAAGACAACAATTTTTTGATGGGGAAGCACTTCTAATATAAAAGCTATCATTTTACATCACTAATATCTACAAAATTTCTATTCCTGCATATTGTGAGAGATCAGATCAGACACGTTACAGCTCTCAGCACTGGTTGCAAAAAGATACAATATATTGGGAAAATATACTCCACTTCATAAGTATTTCTGTCCCAATAAATCTAGCAATGAGTTTGAAGACTGAGTGGTGGAGCTAACTAAAATCTAAAATTATTCCGAACCTCTCTGACATGTCTGGTTGTTAGACTGATGACAATATTTTAGATGTGAATATTCACTCTCTTTAATTGTAAACTCAGATATGTAATAGGCTTAGGAGTTCACTGATCTGTTGCTTCAGTCCTAAACAAAACCTAGGTATTGAGGGGGTGGATAATCATAAATCGACCTCCTTTTCTCTTTCGTTTTTTTTTGCCTCTTCAAGGAGAGAGTCTGAGTCAAGGATCAGGATTGTAATAGAGTGAGCTTGCAGACTAGGGGTGGGGCAAAGGATAATAAAAAACAGATGGTTTGACTGGGCACTATACATGTTGTCTATTTGCCTATAAGGAACAGGTGTTGGACATGCCGCCTGGCCTTGGGTCAATAAAGCCCAACTAATGGCCACTAAAGGGCTTACTTCCACCATTGCTGGTAGTTCACTGAGATCACAGTTCCAATCACCTCCTCTATGAAAAATTCTAGCCAGAGTTTTTGGAGAGGATTTTCTATGTCCTCACACCCCTCAATCCCTGCTATGTTTTGTGGCAGTGAATGTAGGGTGCCAGAGGCCAGCTGCGGGATCTGTCTGTCCCATCATTGTCCCCTGTTTGTATGCATCGTCACTGGGCAACTCATGTAAGGGGATTGCTGTCAGTGAGTTCAGAAGATTAGGGAATGGCCCGAAAATCCCATACAGACACCTGAATACTCTGTCCTTGCCCACCATGGAATCGGAATGGCGAGGGGTGAACAACAGAAATGTCCATTGACTTCAGGTAGGAATTCCTGGTCACACTCAAGTGAGCCATGAAGTCCCACTTAGAGTCCTTAGAACACAAAAAAAACCATCCAGCCCATCAAACTCCTGTCAGCTCTCCAAATAGCAATCAGCTCCATTCTCCCATACCATCCCCACACCACTACCAATTTATTTTCTCAAAAAAGCATCACTTTCCTTTTGAAATTATTCATCATATCTGCTCCCACCAACCTTGTAGGCAGGTGAATTCCAGGCCATTCTCATATTCTGCATAAAAAGTTCCTCCTTACATTATAGTTCCCTCACAGATCCAGGGATTCGGGTTCAATTCTGGCCTTGAGCCATTGTCTGCATGGGTTTCCTTCGGGTGCTCCGGTCTCCTCCCAAAGTCCAAAGATATGCGGGTTGGGTGGATTGGCCGTGCTAAATTGACCATAGTTTCAGGGAATTAGCAGGGTAAATGTGTGAGGTTATGGGAATTAGGGCATGGATAGGATTGTGGTCAGAACAGACTTGATGGGTCGAATGGCCTTCTTCTGTACTGTAGGGATTCTATGAATTCTGTGAAGTATAACATAAAATCATATTGGTGGGGTATAAGTTTATCGCGAGGGGTGATAATTTGGTTTTAATTTTTAAATGTATTGAGCAGGTTCTTGCAGATTATGGGTGTGAACCTGAATACATCATTGGCAAGGGCCAATGAAAATCGGAAAGTGCAGTCATGCCTGACTGAACCATGCTTTTTGAATCTCTATTTAGGCCTCTATCCACTGATCAGGTGCGTGGAGAGTGCAGGGTCAAATTTCCCCCTCAGTGAGTGCATGGTATCTACATTTTCTGATAAGATCATAAGATATAGGAATGAATTAGGCCATTTGGCCCATCAACTCTGCTCCATCATTTGATCATGGCTGATATGCTCCTAATTCCTATTTTCCTGCCTTCTGCCCAGAACCCTCCAACCTATTGCCAATTAAAAATCTGTCCAACTCCTCCTTAAATTTGCTCACTGCCCCACCACACTTCAGGTGAATTCCACTCACCTGACAAAGGGGCAACACTCCCAAAGCTAGTGGTTTTTGCTACCAAATATTGTTGGACTTTAACCCAGTGTTGTGAGACTTATTACTATTCTTTCAGCAGTTTTTGCATTATGGGGTTCTTAGAAAGAAAGATTGTTGATAGATTGTCACAGGAACTTTCAGGCCCTTTATGCTGCTGGGATATTCCAGTCCTGCCGAAGGTGCTACCCCCACCATAGGCGCTGAGGAGCGCCCTCAACAGGAAAACCCATTGAAAATGGTGGGACCAGACGTTCCTGTCACCAGTCAACATTGAGCCATTTCCCACCAGCACAAAACAGTGGCAGATTGCACCACAAATCCTGCCCATTCTCTTGGACATTAATGGTCTTTGTAGTTTGGAAAGGCAAGAGGAATGTTGGCCTTTATTACAGTGGAGGATGGAATATAAAAGTAGGCAAGCATTCATAAGAACCATAAAAATTTGGAGCTGGAGTAGTCAATTTCACCCCTTGAACCTACTCTTCCATTTAATACGATCATAGTTGATCTCATCTCAGTCTCAGATATGTTTTCCAGTCCATTCACCATTGCTTTTTAAAGCCTTACTAGTTAAAAATCTGTCTATCTCTTCCTTAAAGTTACTTAGTCTTGGCATCCACCACACTGTGGAGTAGTGAATTCCATAGACTCGTGACACTTTGAGAGAAGTAATTTCTTCTCATCCCTATTTTAAATTTGCCATCCCTTATGCAAAAAGTATGACTTCCTGTTCTAGATTGCCCTAAAGGAGGAAACCTCCTGTTCACATCTTATTACCTTATCCACTTCAATTACATCTCTTCTCATTCTTCTAAACTCCAGGGAGTGTAGGCCTAATCTGCCCAATTTCTCTTCATGACAATAACTCCTTATCTCTGAAATTAACCTGGTGAACATCCTCCGAATCATCTCCAATGCAACTACATTTCTCTTCAAATAAGGGGACCAAAATTGTACACAATATTCTAAGTGCAGTCTCACTAATGGTTTGTATAGTAGCAGCAACATTTCCCTATGTTTATATTCTATTCTTCTAGCAATAAATATCAAGATTTCATTTGCCTTTCTTATTACCTGCTTTCCTTGCATGTTAATTTTCTGCAATTTGTGCACAAGAACACCCAGATCCTTTGTACAGAAGCACTTTGCAGTTTCTCTCCATTTAAATAATAATTTGCCTTTGTACTTTTCTTATAAAAATGGATAACCTCTTAGTTATCCATGTTAAACTCCATCTGCCAAATTTTGCGCCATTCATTTAACCTACCTATATTCATTTGTAAATTTTTTTTCATCATTGCAACTTACTATCCCACCTATTTTAGCATCATCTGTAAATTTGTCTCCAATACCTACTATCCCTACATCCGAGCCATTAATCAGTGTTGCTACATCTGTACAGGTGAGAGTGCATCTGGAGTGTCGTTTACAATTTTGGTCTCCTCACGGAAAGGAGGGATATAATTGCATTAGAATAATTGGGAAAAGGTTCACTCGACTGATTCCTGGGATGAAGGTTGAGCAGGTTAGGCCAATGCTCCTTGGAGTTTAGAAAATTGAGAGATGATCTTATTGAAACATGTAAGGTTCTGAGGGGACCGGAGAATGTGGATGCTGGGAGGCAGTTTCCCCTTGTGGAAGAGCCTATAACTAGAAAACACAATTTAAAACCAAGGAATCTCCCATTTAAGATGGAGATGAGGAGGTTTTTTTTCTCAAATAGTTGGTTAGCTTTTGGAATTCTTGTCCCATAGAGCAGTGGTGGTTTGGTCATTGAATATATTCAAGGCTGTGTTAGATGGATTTTTGACCAAGAGTCAAGGGATATGGGTTAGGCAGAAAAGTGGAGTTAAGGACAGAATCAGATTATCCATCGTTGTACAGTAGCAGCAACACTTCACTACTTTTATACTCTATTTCTCTAGCAATAAATGCCAAGATTCCATTAGACTCCATTGTAAATTGTGGGTGGCCTAGTGGCACTCAGAGTAATAGAAACCCGGGTTCAATTCCAGCCTCGGGTCACTGTAAGCAGTTTGCATTTTCTCTCATGTCTATGCAGGTTTCCACCAGGTGCTCCGGTTTCCTCTCGTGGTCCAAAGATGTGCGGGTTAGGTTGATTGGCCATGGTAAATTGACTCTAGTGTCAGGATATTAGTAGGATAAATATGTTGGGTTATAGGAATGAGGCCTGGGTGAGATTGTGCTTGATGCAGACTCAATGGGCCGAATGTCCTCCTTCTATGCTGTAGGGATTCTAATTGGTTAAACAGGCTCAAAGGGCAAAATTTCCCGCTCCTATTTCTTCTGGTCTTAATTCATGATTAGGGTGACGAAGACACAACATTTTATGGAGGGAAAAATCTAAAATTTTTTTTTGCAAGTCATGTGATAAGGTTAGGAATCTGGATTAATTCTGTAACTTATTTTGCTTTTCCTCCTAATCTAGTGCAGTCATGGTTCTGTTGGTAGCACTCTCACCTCTTGTGTCAGAAGCTTCTGGGTCCAAGTCTCCCTCCAGGACTTGAGCGCAAAAATCAAGGCTGGCCCTTCAGTACATTACCAAAGGAATGCTGCATTGTCAGAGATACTCCTCCATCTTTTGGATGAAATATTAAACCGCAGCCCTGTCTGCACTCTCCAGTGAATGTAAAAGATCCCACAGCTTGACTTTGAAGAACAGCAGTGGAGTTATTCCTGATGTTCTGGCCAATAGTTATCCATCAATTGACATCACATAAAACAGGTTATCTGGTCATTATCACATTACTATTTATAAGAGTTTGCTGCACCCAAATTGACACTGCATTCCTTATTACAACAATGACTACAATGACTCAGTATTTCATTGGTTGTACACATCTGATAGTCACTATGAATGCTAAATAAATGCAATTTTTCTTTCTTATTGCTTAGTTTTGAAGGAGGAATATATTTGCATTTAATATAGTAACACAAAGAGATAGAACAAAGAAAAGATTTTCAATTCTTCCAGTTTGTTAAATCATCCATGGGCTGCTTTTTCTTTAAATACATGTGACAATATTCGATCTTTTCATTTTTCTAAATTGATATTTTTAGTTTACTGTTTGTTCTTATGTTGCTTTCTTCTTCAACTGTTTCCTGTCTCTGCCTTTGTCCATGTTGTTCTGTGTCAGTACTCGTTTTCATGCACTTAAGACAATTATGGATAAATGAGACATCTTAATTCATCCATCCAGGGACACCCTGCGTCACATCAAGATACCTAATCATTTCTTAAATAATCCCAGAGTTATACTTCCACCAAAAGTACCCTGGAATCTATTCCACATGATGATCTTGACTTGGTGTGATAGTGTAAACTGGGGAATTAAGGACTTAGCTTTTATACATCTCCTATTTCTGGGTCTGTGCTTACAGGTACATGAAACTTAATTTTCTTGTACACAACTTTGCATTTTTAACACTCAAGTATGAATATTTTATATCTAATGATCCATGGAATTCAATCTTTAGTTAAATGAGATGGCACGTTACGGTTATACCAATGATGAAATTCTATTGCTGGCACTTAATTCAAAGCAATCAACTTATTTATCTGTGCCAAAGCTAAGTAAGATGATAACAATTGACAATAAGATGTGGCACAATGCAAAACAGTTGCCGCAAGGACTAAGTTGAATAGAAAAATAACAACTAATCAACAACAATATATTGCTAGTTACTATAAAGAATAAAGAAAAGTACACACAGGGACAGGCCCTTCAGCCCTCCAAGCTTGTGTCAGTCATGATGCCCAAAGTAAACTTAAAAAAAACTTCTACTCCTACTCAGTCCATATCCCTCTATTCCTTCCCTATTCATGTATCCATCCAGAATCCTTTTAAATGTTGCCAATGTGCCTGCCTCCACTGCCTCCTTTGGCAGAGTGTTCCAGGCACCTACCACTCACTGCGTGAAAAGCTTCCCCTAACATCTCCCTTAAACTTTCCCCCTCTTGTTTTGAGTCTGTGCCCCCTTATAATTGACACTTCTACCTTAGGAAAAAGCCTCTGATTGTCCATTCTGTCTATGTCTTACTTAAGTTTATAGACCTTTATTAGGTTTCGCATTGGCCTCTGTCTTTCCTGTGAAAACAACCCTAGTTTATTCAACGTTTCTTCATAGACAACGCACTCGAGACTAGGCAACATCCTGGTGAACCTTTGTCACACCTCTCTCCAAAGCTCCACAACCTCCTGGTAGTGTGGCGACCAGAACTGCACACAATACTCCAAATGTGGCCTAACTAAGGATTTATATAGCTACAACAAGATTTGCCAATTCTTGTACTCAATGCTCCAGCTGAGGGCAAGCATGCCATGATCACCTTGGTCATCTGTGTTGCCACTTTTAGGGAACTGTGGACCTACACACCCAGATCCCTCTGTACATTAATGTTCCTAAAGATTTTGCCATTTACAGTATAATTCACACCTAGTTTATTCAACCTCTGCCCATAGTCAACACTGTTGAGACCAGGCAACATCCTGGTGAACCTTCTTTGCATTCTCACTATCATTACAGTGGCTGCTGTAATCAGTTGATTTCATTTCATGATCCATTCTTCGTGCAGAACTAGTCCTGAAATTTCTTCTATTTTTATCAGTTAGCCTCTCATTAACTCAACGAGTGTCAGATGGAACTAATACCCAATGAAATAAAGTTGGCAGTTTTCGCCTTGGACAGAGCATCAGACTCCTTCTGCTGTCTGAAGGATTAAATCATCATCCACAGAACATTCATTCCTGCAAAGTTAAGTATAAAAGCAAAAATTCATCCAAACCTACCCGAGAAATCCCGACGATCTGTTCATCTGGCAGCAAGCTGATGCGCACGAAGCAAGACTCAAAATTGACATCCTCTTTCTCGAGCAAGTCTTTCCCCTGTACCAGGGTGACGTGCAAGATGTTTGAGTTCATATCGTACTCTAAACACATCTCGATCTGTCCAACTGTGAAATCATGGCCAAAGTTATTCCCGATGGAAGATATGGAATTCAGTGAGTCTGTAGATACAGATTTTTTCATGGGTCCATAGGATGTTAGCTCCATGTCCTTAGTCATCAGTTCCAGAGTCCCGAGTTCGTTGATGGTCTCATATGTTTCATCTATCTTTAGGCTTGATCGGCGACTGGAAAGACCTTTCTCTGTGTGCTTTTTATAATTTGAAGCCATTGTTCTCTGGGGAGTGAAAGAAGAAAAATTAATTTGATGTATATTTCTATCTGCAGTTTAAGTGATTGTTGTGAATATTTAACTTCACAGTCGGAAACTGGCTTAATAGTTCAGGTTACCACATCCAAGTATTCACAGTTCCCTTTGTCATGAATAACATTATGGAACTGTGGCTTATTGAAATGTTGAGGATCATTATTATGGCACAGAGGGAGGCCATTCAGGCAATTTTATGCAGAGCTTTCTTTAAATGTATCTTTATTACCCATCATTTTTCTTTGGTCTTGATAATTGCCTCTTTTTTAGACTGTAGTTCAAAGAAAAAAATCAAAAGTGATGCCAGATTCTTTTCTTTAAAACTCAGACATTTTAGGTGCAACCTTTTACTTTATTAGGGTCACAAGTAGGCTTACATCAACACTGCAATGAAGTTACTGTGAAAATCCTCTTACTGGCTTGCCATGCTGGTCAATCAATGTGGTGAGCCAGGAGGACAGCATGTGGGTGGCCAAAAATCTGATTCATGCCAAATGGGGGCCCATTTGGAGGATCCTGATGCCCCAATGTCAATGACCCATATTGGTGTGGGGGGAGGTTAACAGTGCTGCTGCTGATGCTCCGATGTTTGTGGAGAGTGGGGGTTAGTGGGAGGAGTTCTCTCGGATCACTAGGAGATTGGGGAGCCCTGTGCAATAGCACCTGGATCCTCTGGAGCGTAGCATCCCCCACTCCCCCACCCTCCCCAAACCAATTGTGCAAAGCTGCCAGCTGTCACAAAAACTGACAGTACAGCGCTGAGCCTGCTTGCCATGGAATACTCCCATTTTCACACTGTTAGAATTCTTTGGGGGAAATCTGCTCTTTGGGACAATAAAAGAAGATTCCTGTCAGGCACAGATCTCACAGGCTGAGGTGAGACTGAGGTTACACACAACTTGGGGAAGAGGCAGGAATTGTCTTTGTTAGATCACAGGAAGATTAAAGGGAGATTTAATAGAAGTGTTCAAAATGATGAATGGTTTTGACAGAATAAATAAGGAGGAACTGTGTTCACTGGCTGGAAATTCAGAAAACCAGAGATGATTGCAAATAGAATCAGAGGGAGACGTGATACCATTTACCCAGTGAGCTGGACAGATGATGGAAGCAGATTCAATAATAACTTTCAATAGGGAATTGACTACATCCTTGAAAGGGAGAAACTTGCAGGGCTATGGGAAAAGATCATGAGATTGGGACTAATTGGGTACCTCTTTCAAAGATCCAGCATAGATGAGTCTACAGTATTGTTGTTCACTGCAGGTAAAGGAACTCTATCAAACATATTGTTGACAGATTATCTTGTGCCTTTGGGCCCTAGTTATTTCAGACTGCTTTTGTAAAGAGGCAATCCATATCATTCCTTTAGAAACGCAATCCATCATATCTTGAGTTTAAAGAAATATTGATTGAAAATCTCTCTGGTAGGTGTCTTTATCTGCATTAGGATTGGCCTCGTTGCAACTCACAGTCACATGATAATAAGCTTGTACAGTTATCACCAAACATTTAAAGGTCTGACATGCTCGAGAAAAATGAACAGATAACTCAATATGCGTTGTGTCAATTTTATGGTTTGGTAAAAGAGCATTCAAACAGGTTCACTCCAAGTAGATCAACCTTAGATCAAAAACAGAAAATGCTGGAAAATCTCAGCAAGTCTGACAGCATCTATGGGAGAGAATAAAGCAAACTTTTCAAATCTAGTTGACCCTTTGTCAGAGTTGCAAGCAAAAAGAATCAGCAGAAATTTATACGAGGATAGAGGTTATGTGGAATGGATGAAGGGAATGTAAATGAAGATACAGAAGGGTGAGAAGATGCTTAAAGTGTCCATTAAGTGATCAGAATGCGGAAATGGCAGAACAGGATGCAGATTGTTAAAGGACTGCCTGAGGAATGTAACAGTTATCCTGAAGGGAAGAAGGTGGGGACAGCAGAAGAGGGTAAGAAGAAGAGCTGGAATGGAGAAGTGGAAAAATGGAAGTGAGAGAGAAGGATGATGAATGAATGAGATGAAATAAAATAAATGAAAATAGGGTGAAGTTGGAGGAGAGAGTTCATGCTCTCGAGATTGTTGAATTCTGTTCAGTCTGGAAGGCTGTAAAGTACTCAGTTGGAAGATAAGGTGCTGTTCCTCCAGTTTACATTGGGCTTCACAGGAACATTGCAAAAGGCCAAGTGCAGACGCGTGGACAGGAGAATAGGGTGGTGTGTTGAAGTGGCAAGTGACAGGAAGGTCTGGGTCCTGCTTGCGAACAGACCGAAGGTGTTCGGCAGAGCAGTCACCAGTCTGTGTTTTGTCTCTCCGATGTCCAATAGGCCGCTTTGGGAGCAGCGAACACAATAGACCAGATTGAAGGTGATGCATGTGAAGCACTGCTTCACTTGACAGGGGTGTTCAGGACCTGGGACAATGAGCAAGGAAGTGGTAAAGGAGCAGATGTTGCATCTTCTATGATTGCCTGGGAAGGTGCCATGGACATGGGGTGAAGTGTTGGGTGTGATGGTAAAATGGACTAGGGTATCCCAGATAGAATGAACCCTGCAGAATGCTGACAGGGTGAGGGGAAGATGTGTTGAGTAGTAGTATCATGTTGGAATTGGCAGAAATGGCGGAGAATGATCCTTTAAATGCGGAATTGGGGTGAAAAGTGAGAACAAGGGGGATCCTATCCAGGTATTGGGAGGGAGGGGAGGAGGTGAGAGCAGTGGCCTGGGGGATGGTTTGGACTCGGGTTGAGAGCCCTGTCAAGCACAGGGCTGGATGGAAAACCACGTCTGAAGCAGAAGAAAGACATATTAGCAGTGTTTTTTTGGAAAGTTGCATCATCAGAACAGATGCAGTGTAGGTGAAGGAATTGAGAGAATGGGATGGAGTCCTTACAGAATGCGTGGCGTGAAGAACTGTAGTCAAGTTAATGATGGGAGTTGGTGGGCTTCTAATGGATATAAGTGGACAGTTTATCACCAGAAATGGAGATAGAGAGCTCAAGAAAGGGAAGTGTCAGAAATGGACCACGTGAAGCGGATTACCGGGGTGGAAATTGGAAGCAAAATTGATACATTTTTCCAGGTTCAGATGAGTGCCTGAAGTGGCAATGAAATAGTCATTGATATATTGATGAAAGCGTTGTGGGAAGGGGGCCAGAGCAGGACTGGAATAGGAAATGTTCACATAACCCATAAAGAGACAGGCACAACTGGGACCCATCTAGGTGCCCGTAGTCACACCTTTTATTTGGAGGAAGTGAGACAAGTTAAAGGAGAAATTGTTGAATGAGAGAACCAGTTCAGCCAGTTTTTGCTTTTATCAACTTCAGATCAGTTGCATTGTCGGCTAATGAGTTAACAAGCAATGATCTCCATCACGTGCTAATCATCCCCTTGAGGCTACTATTCTGTTAATTAGGTCATGTTTGATCTGTATTGTAAATCTATTTTCCCACCTTAGTTCTATATCCCTCCAATATTACCAAACAAAAGCAATCAATCTTAGTTTTTAACTTTGAACTGACCCAGTCTCAGCAGTGTTTTAGGACAGATGGGTTCTAAAATTCCATCAGTCTTTACAGGAAGAACTTGGAATTAAAGGAGAATCATAAAGTCCCTACAAAGAGGCCATTCTGCCCATCGAGCCTGCACCAATGACAATCCCATTCAGGCTTTATCCTTATAACCCCATGTATTTAACCTACTTACCCTCTGATTTTTAGGGGCAATTTAGCATGGCCAATAAATCTAACCCACACATCTTTGGACTGTGGGAGGAAACCGGAGCACCTGGAGGAAACCCATGTAGACATGGGGAGAATATGCAAACTCCACACAGTCACCAGATGGAGGAATTGAACGCCAGTCTCTGGCGCTGTGAGGCAGCAGCGCTAACCATTGTGCCACCATGCCACCTTGAAGTGAAGGAAACTTAAATCAAACAGATTTTATTTCATAGAATCTCTGCAGTGCCAAGGGAGGCCATTCTGCCCATTGCGTCTGCAAAGCATCTTACCAAAGTCTTATCACCAGAACCCCACCTACTTATCCCACCAGTCCTCTTAACCTACACATTGTGGGAGTGTGGGAGGAAACTGGAGCACCCAGAAGAGACCCACACAGACACAGAGAAAACATCCAAACTTGACACAGACAGTCACTCAAGGTAGGGATGGAACATGGCTCCCTGGTGCTGTGCGGCAGCAGTGCCAATCACTGTGCCGTGCTAATATTTTCTCACATCATTGTTGAATGATCTAGCTTTAATTTTAAGGTTATGCTGCCTTATAATGGACTCCCTTTCCAGAGGAAATGGTCTTTCCTTATCAAATCTTTCAATCATCTTCAGAACATTGATAAAATCACTATTTAATATCCTGTGCTCCAGGGAATCCAGGCCTTTTCTATGCAACATTTCCTCATAATTCAATTCTTTTAGTCTCTGTTATATTCTGTTGAATCTGAGCTTCACCCCATCAAGGTATGTTTCTCCAAACGTAACACTACCTAAAGCTTTTAACCCCTTCCTCCCCTCATCATGAGCTTGAAGGGTTCGCCATCTTGGTTGTACAGTCAGCACTCGGTGGAGATTGCCCATTTCCACCTTAGGAAACTGGCAATTTGCACACAGCTCCCAGTGTATAGCTGCAGATTGACTTTTACAGCTGCATTTGCAGAGCAGACTGTCTGTCAACACTGCTGTCTGGAGAAAACACACAATTCTCCAACAATGCTCAGGATTCCCTTCACACACATTGTTCGCCACTTTAACACTTCAATAGCAGGTTAGATGTAAGGATTCGCATTCTAATCAGCAATCTCTGACTGTCTGTGCTGATGTGTGCTATTGCAGACCAGAACACTGCATTTGCCTGAGGAAGACACAGGAGTCGAAAGCTCGCTTTTTTACTATCAAATAAATCAGTTGGATTATAAATTGGTGTTGCTAAATTCTTACTGAGTTCTTAACACTGAATAACAGCAGCACTTGGATATCAAAAGGAAATGGAATAAATGAACTGCTGAGAAATCTTTCTGAAGGCGTGAATCAATCCAGGGGCACATGAGCCATTCATTCAAAGACATTTATTTGTAGTTCATATAATTCAATGCCAAACTTTGCTTCTTGTGGTGTCAATCTCACTCCACAATGTTGATAATCAGGACAAAAGATCAAAGCTTAATTGCAGTCAATGCCATGGATTGTGATCAAGAGATATTATAGACTCCATCATTCTTCGACTCCAGGAAGAGTAGTGAAGACTCACTGTTGATTGTAAAATAAAGGGCTTGTGAAGTTTTATTTGATCAATCAATCAACCACTTTAACATCCTCTGAGAACATTTAAAAATTCATTTTTGCTTTATATTTCTGCACGGTTAATTCATTGGACAGTGTGTTGGCAGGCAAATGGGCTCCAATCTGTTGCATATTTGAACAGGTATGGAATTTATGTCACACAAGGCTTGTGCATTGCATTGTGCATTCATTGCCTTAATCTTTCTGTAGATTGACAACAGTATTGTAGAAAAAGCTGAAACAAGTGTTAAAATCTCTTTAAAGATACTGGTACATAATAATTGACTCAAACTGACTCACTGGGGGGCATTGATAAGTCAGAAATTCTTATTTATGGATAGCAGTCCACTAACAAGGTTGCATACCAAGAGTTTAAAACAGTTTTTTCAACAATAACATACACTTTGTTAACTTTTAATTAACTGCAGACATTGATAGGCACAGAGATCAATTCAATGCGATAACTAAAGTCTAAGATGGTTAGTTCAATTTTAAATAGAATTCAAATCTTGACTGAGGGCTATGGATTAGTCTGATTACTTAAAGTGACTCTTAGATCACGATCATTTGAACATGCTTTAAAAGAACTATCTAACTTCCCTGCTCTTGCTGGACTTGCAAATTGTCCCCTTTAACATATTTATCCAATTCCCATTTGAAAGTTGCTACTTCACAGCACTTTGGAAAGCTCTTGAAGAGGCTACAGAGCCAATTTAACAGGAGGACAGCAGAGATGTGAGAGGCATTGTTTTTGGAGCACAGAAGGTAGAGGAGGGATTTAATAGAGGCATTTTTAATTTTAGTATGTTTCTTAGAGTAAATGAAGAGACAAGAAGCAAATTACTGTGAATGCTGGAATCTGAAACCAAAAGAGGAAATGCTGGAAAATCTCAAGGATCTTTGACAAAGCTTTGACAGAGAATCATCAGGACTCAAAACATTTGTTCTTTTCTCCCCTTACAGATGCTGTCAGACCTGCTGAGATTATCCAACATTCTCTCTCTTTAAATAAGAAGAAACTGTTCCTAAGGCAAAAGGACTGATAACCAAAGGACATAGATTTAATGAAACTTTGACAAAAGGTCATGTGGACTCGAACTGTCAGCTCTTTTCCCTCCTAACAGATGCTGCCAGGCCTACTGAGGTTTACTAGCACTCTATTTTTTGGACACAGATTTAATATTGTTGTCACAGGAACCAGACTAAATGAAGACATTCTTTTTCTCTGAATCTTTAATGATCTAGAATACATTAAAGTTAAAGTTTATTTATTAGACACAAGCAGGCTTACATTAACACTGCAATGAAGTTGCTGTGAAAATCCCCTAGTCTCCATACTCTAGTGCCTCTTATTTCCCTGGTCTTTCCCTTTTCTCTTGTGTATTTTTATTTTTATTTTCAAGCATTTGTTCAATTCTCTTTTGAAAGTTACTATTGAACCTGCTTCCAGCACTTTACCCATAATTAGGGGCTGCATGATAGCACAGTGGTTAGCATGCTGCCTCACAACACCAGGATATAATTCTGTGTTTGGGTGCACTGAGGGAGAATTTAGTATGGTCAATGTACCTAACCAACATATCTTTCAGATTGTGGGAGGAAACCAGAGCACCTGGAAGAAATTCATGCAGACATGGGGAGAATGTGCAGATTCAGAACACTGACATTGACCCATGCTGGGAATTGAACCCGGGATCCTGGTACTGTGAGGCAGCATGCTAACCACTGTGCTATCATGCAGCCCCTAATTATGGGTAAAGTACTGGAAGCAGGTTCAATAGTAACTTTCAAAAGAAAAGTGAACAAATGCTTGAAAATAAAAATATACAAGAGAAAAGGGAAAGACTGGGGAAATGAGACTGATTAGAGAGATTTTTTAAGAGCTGCCTATGCTGAATGGCCTCCTTATGTGTTGTAAAATTCTATAATTCTGTGTTGCTGTCGCAACCAATACAAACAGTTTACATGCCTTCATACTAATACCATCCAAGTTATGAAGGTGCAAGAAATGTATGGCTGTTATCTTTGGCATTGCAATATAAACCACAAAGGATAATGGTCTAATACATAGCGTGAAAGTTACTGTCATGTTATTAAGTCAATCCCAACCAAGATTGTGATCCTGTAACACTGAAGGAGTACGGGTGAACTAAAGGAATATTGCGAGCTCTGAGTTAGTAGATTTTGGGTTCAAGTTCCACAAAGTGTAGACTAACAATCCATGCTGTATTAGGAGTGCTACACTGCTGGAGATGTTAAACTTAGGCTCCTGTCTGTCCTCTCAGCATACCTCATAGTATTATTTTGAAAAAAACACAAAAGTTTTCCTTGCCATCCTGGTCAATATTTATCCCTCAATCAAGATCATTCAAGCTGATTATTTGGTCATTATTGTACAGCTATTTGTGGGATCTTGCTGTGTGCAAACTGCCTGTGGTCTTACTTTACACCAGTAACTACAATTCAAAATTGTAGTCGTGCTTCTGATGAAGGAGCAGTGCTCCCAAAGCTTATGATTCCAAATAAACCTGTTAGACTTTAACCTGATATTATGAGACATCTTACTGTACAATTCAAAAGTATTGATTGTGATATGCTTTGGGACATTTCCAACTCATGAAAAGTGCTACACATATTTAAAGTTTTTCTTTCACTGCCTCTAGGAAAAGGTGCCTACTGAACCTCTTTTTCCATCTGTAGCATGATCATGTAAATTGTGCCGAAATATGCTTCAGTGTTATTTTGGATGAGATTTTCTGGCCCTCCCCTTCAGTCCTGCCAAAGGCCATCACCAATAAAAAAAAATCTATTCACTGCCCCACTGTAAAGGGGTTACTATTGACCAGAAACTCAACTGGACTCACCACATAAACATAGAGGCTACAAGAGCAGGTCAGAGGTTAGGAATACTGTGGTGAGCAACTCACCCCCTGACTGCCCAAATCCTTTCAACCATCTACAAGGCACAAGTCAGGAGTGTGATGGATTACTTCCCACATGCCTGGATAGGTGCAGCTCCAACAACACTCAAGGAGCTTCACACCATCCAGAACAAAGCAGCCCACTTGATTGGCACCTTATCCACTTCCTCCACCACTAACGCTCAGAAGCAACAGTGTGTGCTATTTACAAGTTGCACTGCAGCAATTCACCAAAGATCCTTAGACAGCATCTTCTAAACCCAAGACCTTCCATCTAGAAGGACAAAGGCAGCAGAGACGTGTGAACACCACCACCTGAAGTTCTCTCCAAGCTACTCGCCATCCTGATTTTGAAATATATCGTCGTTCTTTCATAGTCACTGGGTCAAAATCCTGAAATTCCCTCCCTAATGGCATTGTGGGTCAATTCACAGCACGTGGACTGCAGCAATTCAAGAAGGCAGTTCACCATCACCTTTTCGGGGCAACTAGGGATGGGCAATAAATGCTGGCCAGCCAGTGATGCTCATGTCCCACAAACGAATTTTAAAATTGCAAACTGTCATTGACTTTGGTGGGACTGGAAGATTGCAACAGTGAGCCACGTCTGCCACAGGTAAACATGCCACAGGACTGGGTGATGGGGATGGGGGTGGAGGGTCATTGCTAGACAATTACAACCTTAATGTATCATATCACCATGGGGATTGATATATTATATTATTGTTCTGGTCCTATCTCCTGCCTGTCCAAATGATGAAAAAATATACTAAGCAACTCAAGACTTTAAAATTTCCTGCCATTCTCTTTCTGAACAAGATTTTGTTCAATATAGTGTTATTAGCGTGGGACTAACATTAAATGCTGCGATAAGAACAGCCCCAGTTGCAGTTCATTATTAATAATTTGTCACAGTGCTAGCTTAATTATCCAGATCTGTGACTGACTGGCAATCAAGAGGGCTATAAATAAGTATTAGTGATGTTGATAGGTGCCATTATCGGTAAGAGGTGATTTTTAAAATTTTTACTCCATCCTTCAAGTTACAAAGCCAATGCTCAGAGTGGTCTGTGCAAACCCAAGCCCATCTTTGTTTGCTCCAAAAATCAAGTTCAAATTCCAATTGAATCTAATTAACAAGAAAGCCAAACACGATTCAAGGTGACAAGATGAGGCGTTGCACCCCACCTTGGGCTTGATCTGATACTTGATCTTAGCCAAAAAGACCAAGAAGAATAGCGGATGCACTAGTTCTTTCAGTGTCCTGTTAAGTGTGAAGTAAAAGCAGAAAATACTGGAAAATCTCAGCAGGTTTGACAGCATGTGTGGAGAGAGAGTAAAGTCAACGTTTCAAATCTTGATGAACCTTCGTCAGAACTGAACAGAAAGAAAATCGGACAAGGTTTATTCTTTTAGGTTGTGGGGGTTGGGATGATTGTAATTGATAGAAATTGCATAGGCAAAAAGGCAAAAGATAAATCAGATGATGGAGTGCTGTTCCTCCAGTTTACTTTGGACTTCACTGGAATACTTTGAAAGGCCAAGGATGGACATGTGGGTAGGAAAATAGGGTGGTGTGTTGAAATGGCAAGTGATAGGAAGGGCTGGGTCCTGTTTGTGGATGGACTAAAAGTGTTCTACAAAGCAGTCATCTAATCTGTGTTTGGTCTCTCCGACATACAGTAGAACACATTGGGAGCAGCAAACGCAATAGACCAGATTGAAGGGTAGACACGTGAAGCACTGCTTCATCGGAAAGAAATGCTTAGGCCCTGGGATGAGAGCACCGATGGAGATGAAGGAGCAGGTATTGCATCTCCAGGAATTGCACAAGAAGATGCCTTGGCAGGGGGTGAGATGTTGAACGTGAAGGAGGAATGGACCAGGGCGTCTTGGAAAGAATAGTCCCTGCAGAATGGGAATTGAGGGATAGTTGTGTTGAGTGGTGGTATTATGTTGGATTTGGTGAAAATGGCAGAGGATGATCATTTGAATTCAGAGGCTGGTGGGTGAAAACTGAGGACAAGGGGGACCCTACATTTTGGTTTGTGTGCAAGCAGGAATAAGAAGTCTGACAACACCAGGTTAAAGTCCAACAGGTTTATTTGGTAGCAAATGCCACTAGCTTTCTGGGCTCTGCCCCCTCGTCAGGTGAGTGGGGAATTCTGATCACACACAGGGCATAAAAAGGCACACGCTCAGTTTATGGAATACTGATTAGAATACAAGTCTTTACAGCTAATCAAATCTTAAAGATGCAATGTAAATGGAGATAGCATTAAGTATAGGTTAAAGAGATGTGTGTTGTCTCCAGATGGGACAGTAAGTGAGATTTTGTAAACCCAAGCACACAAATAGTGTGACATGAACCCAAGATCCTGGTTGACGCTGTCATTATGTATGCAGAATTTGGCCATCAGTTTCTGCTCAGCAACTCTGTGCTATCAAGTTTTATGAAGTCCAAAACTGGTATCTCCACATCATGCAAACAGGACCGACACACTCCTATCACTTGCCATTTCAACTCATCACTTCTTATCTACATATCTACACACAGTATTTCACCTTTACCTAAGTGAGAAGGAAACTTGTGAGCCTGTCACTACTAGAGTCATATCACATTAAGGTTGTGGTCTTAAAATATTGGGCTAATACTGATGGTGTTATTAAGTCCCGCAGCCGGGTATTTAATCTAAGTCCATAACAAATTATAAAATAATGTCATTTTATGATTGAATCATGTATTTATGGTGAAAAAGTTGAATAAATTATGCAAATCAGGGGAACATAACAAATAGACTCAATGTCTGTTTACTCCATAAATTATATCATGAAGTTTTTTTAACCATGCTTCATAAACTAAAATATTTTATTGTTGCATTTAAGTTCTAGAAACAGCACACTAATATTCAGAACTTATTAAGATACTCAAATCTGTGATGAGAGATGGAAGGACAGTAGTTAACTCACACACTGGTTCATTTCCTCACAGTGAGAGATGGTGGTGTAGTAGGAATGTCACTGAGCTACAATCCAGGGGCCTAGGCTAATGTTCTCGGGACATCATTTGAATTATATTAATAAAATCTGGAATATAAAGCTAGTCTCATTAATAGTGATCATGAAATTATCATTAATTGTTGTGAAAACCTATCTGTTTCACTGATGTCTTTTATGGAAGGAAATTTGCCATCTTTACCTGGTCTGGCCTACATGTGACTCCAGAACCTCAGCCATAGCAATTAATCTCTAAAATGGTCTTAATTACTCTCTAAAATGGGCTTAACTACCTTTAACTAGCCTCTAAAATGTCTCAACTATTCTCTAAAATGGTCTTAACTACTCTTAACTAACATCTAAAATGTTAACTACTCTGAGCTACCCTTAAAATGGTCTTAACTACCCTTAACTATCCTCTAAAATGGCCTAGCAAGCCAGACATTTCAAGAACAACTAGAGATGGGTAGCAAATGCTGGCCTTGCTAGCAACATCCATGAAATAATATTTAAAAAAAATATTGTATTGGCAGTAATTTTGCATAACTAATGGTAGTAGACCTCATCTCAGGTCCGTGAGGTGGAGGTATTTGTTAATTCTGATTAGCTTCATTGGCTCTTTCCAGACAATTTCTCTCTGTTTATATCCCAGTTTTAATAAATTGTGATGCATTTGCAATCTGCCAGGAGCATTGTTGACAAGGGACACTCCAAATGAATGGAACGGCATCTGGAACATTCACTTTTCAATCAAGATAAGGACAGCAGATTTCCTTCTCTAAAGGACATTAGTGAACTAGATAGGTTTGCTATAACAATGGTTTACAATAATCAATAATCATAGAATACCTACAGTGCAGGAGGCCATTCAGTTCATAGAGTCTGCACCAACTCTCTGAAAGACCACCCTTGCCCTATCCACATAAGCTGTGCGTTTACCACAGCCAAACCACCTAACCTGCATACTTTTGGAGTGTGGAAGGAAACTGGAGCACCCAGAGGAAACCCACACACTCATGGGGAAAATGTGTAAATTCTACACTGTCACCCAAAGTCAGAATTGAACCAGGTCCCTGGTGCTGTGAGGCGCTAAGTGCCATCAAAACATATATCAAGGATGGATGCCAATCCTGAGGACAGGTTTACAATTCAAACTTATGAATTGAATTTGAACTCCTCCAGTTGCTAATGTGGGATTTTAATCCATGTACCCAGAGTAAGAGCCTGGGCCACTGGATTACTAATCCAGTGACATTACCATTATGCCATCAATTCCTCCAATTCCCTTGGGAAAAGTTAACAGGTTAAAAGTTGGGCGGATTGCATAAGGTGTGTCTAATCTGCTCGTCCAGATCACTGCCCAAGAAGTGAAGGATAACCTTGTGACATCTTACCATTAATGAGTAGGCTTACCTTTTGCCGAACTTCAGAGTATGAAGTTCCGTACTTCTGTTCCAGGTATCTGTAATCATAGTTTGGGAAAGGTGAGGGGGCAGGATAATTACCAGATCTCCACAGTTTCCATAAATTCACTCCGACAACCATCAGGATAATCAGGACTCCTGATACATATATTCCCATTTCCCAGCCTGGTGGATCTTTGATCACTGTTGGAGGAAACAATGAACCATTACTATGGTTAATAATATGGACATGCAAAGAGAAACTTTTGTTCACTCAGTTGCACCTGAAAATTCACAAGAGGCCTATAAGACTCAGGTTAGGTTCTTAGAGGGCTTTTTTTACAAGTACATACCACAGCATTGTGTCGACACAACTGAGTATAAAAACCGCAGGGCTGTGATGGCCAGATGATGCACACAGATGACATATGTGAATGCAGATGTCTACGGATGTATTTACAAGTAAGTGGCACCAATAATAAACAAAAGAGAATGAAAGACTGGTGCTATGGGCACTACAAAAGAATAAATGAAACTATAAAGATTCTAAAACCAATGAAAAGAATATATAAAACTTAAGGGTGCAGTAATGAATCCCGTAAAAATAAAACCACTTGAGCTTTAGTAGCAGACAGATTTTTACAATAAAATTTATTCCTCTCTCAGAGTTACAAAGCTGGTGGACAGAGCAAGTCTTTAATACATCTCCTTGTTTGGTCCAAAATGTAAATTGGATCCAATTCATAGTCCCCATAAAAGAATCTTCTAGATCTAAGCTGACAAGAACAGGCATTTCTCCTGATCTTGGGCTTGATGCTACACGTGATCTTAACCAAAAGACTGAGAAATAGACTGATGCCAATACTCTTGGGAATGAAACCATGATTGCAGACTCCAGGGCAAGAAGTTACCCATGTGAGACTGGAGAATTGGAGCAATAGTTTGGGCTGTCTTAGGTATTATCTCACGTGTGCTCCCACTCCAATCAAAAATCTGAGAAATAGAAAACTAGCAGGGCTGCAGGAAAGAAGCACTTAAATTGTAAGACCTTTCTACAAGAAACAAATTATATTAAATAAATCAGACATGCAATTAACACCTATCGTGCTCTCCCAATGGAATATTCTTTTATCTTGATAGTTAACTAGGAATTGTCGATGTCTGGGTTACAATAAACAGAACACCTTTTAATTTAAATAAATAATGAATTGGCTTTCATAAGAACAATTATTAACACTTCCCAGGAAACATAACATTTCTTACTTTTCTAAAATAGGTATCAGTCTGAACGAGATCACACGATAAAGACAGTGTTCAGCAGGGCAAAGCTTTTGTCCCCTTACCACAAATGGGGTTTGAATGGCACCAATAAATTTTTGTCTCATACAGCTTTAATTCCAAGTCTTGATTATGTGAACCACTGTAGGTACATGGTGACATGAAAAAGCTTACAGAATGAGTGTGTAATGCAGCCCATTACAGGTCAGCATCAAGTACTTTGCCAGTTTAGGGGGTCATCACCTTCCTTACATTGTGTGGGCATTGGAGTGGCAGGCAACCTTGCTTGGACCCTATCTGAATACAAAGAAATCAAGACCAGTGGATGCGAGCAGTAGCCTCCACAGAAATGGCAGAGCAGTGGACACCAGGAGGCCTGAGAAGAAGGTGACACTAATCTCAGCACAGCATCTACAGGCAGAGGTGAAGATACCCGAAGCTGATTGAGATGCAGTGCCAAAGGAGATTGTGAGTCTCTTTGCAGATTGTTACTGTCACCCGTACCCACATTAGTGCAGTCTTGTGCACCACCTCATTATACTGCCTGCACATTGATGCATCACCCAGTTAACAGATGCCTGCTCTATCAAGGCTGGACAATACATCGGATTCACAACTGGTGAGGCACTGCAGTTTCTGTGCCAGGACTGCAACTCTGCAATACTCTCCTGATCATGCAATGGTCTGCTGCACTCTTCACAACTTACGGATGGAGAAGCCCTGGAAGAGGACAGCTCATCAGTAGAGGAGGAGAAGAAATCAGAGGCAGAGGGAGATGGCAATGAACAGAGATGTTCTGCTGCATAATGAGATGCCACCCTCTAGGAAGAGAACCCCCGTCCTTTCCGTTAAGAGGGCTCATCACTCTGTGACATCTCACTCCCCTGTGCTTCAGTGGAAGACTTTGGCACAAACTCTTTTCCTCAGGATAGCTAGTAGTCTCAACGGTGGTTGTCTTGGTGTCTGAAATCTGCTTCAATTCCTGGCCCCAACCAGCTTTAACCAGACAGGAAGCCTATCACCGTGCCAACTAAGAATCTGTCACTGTGAAACTTAAAACTTCAGTCAGTTTCTCACTGGAGGCAGTTTTCTGACAAAAAGAAACCTGTTTTCCACTTCCCTGGCTGAAATCCCACTCCATGAATATACTACGTTCAGATTGCAGAGAGGAATGAAGCTTCTTCTGACTGGAACTGGAGGCTGTATTATTCCCAGTCCATTCATTCAGCATTGGAGCAGGTGTGAAACCAATTCACTCACGTGCTGGACTGAAGCCTAGGCCTCAGCAGAATCCACAGTGGAATTGCCTGCCCTGGTGGTCTTACCTATTGGATAAAGGTTTATTGACAATGTATTTTACATCACGGGCGATATCAGATCAAGTGTCGCTAGAACACAGAGAGAGATGCCTCTGGAGGGAGCTTACATTTTAAAGTTTATCTATTAGTGTCACAAGGAGGCTTACATTAACACTGCAATGAAGTTATTGTGAAAATTTCATGTTGATCGGTCCCTTTATTTGGTTTTAAATCCCAGGGACCTGAGTTTGATTCCCGGTTTGGGTCATTGTCAGTGCGGAGTCTGTACGTTCTCCCTGTCTGCGTACATTTCCTCCGGGTGCTCTGGTTTGCTCCCACAGTCCACTGGTTAGGTGCATTGACCATCCTCAGTGTACCCAACAGGCGCTGGAGTGTGGCGACCACGGGATTTTCACATTAATTTCATTGCAGTGTTAATGTAAATCTATTTGAGATTAATAAGTAAACTTTACTTTTACTTTTGGGTAGAGAGATTCTTTCTACTTGGAAAGGAAAACAGAACTAGAGGGCCCAGGCTCAAAATAAGTGGGGGGGGGGGGACAGTTTAGAAAGGAGTTGAGGAGGAACTTCTTCACTCAAAGGGTGGTGAATCTCTGGAATTCTCTGCCCATTGAAGTAATGGAGGCTACCTCGCTAAATATATTTAAGTCACAGGTAGATAGATTTCTGATAGACAAAAGAATTAAGGGTTATGGGGAGAAAGCGGGAAAGTGGAACTGATCCACTTCAGATCAGCCATGATCTTACCGAATGGCAGGGCAGATTTGAAGGCTAGATGGCCTACTCCTGCTCCTATTTCTTATGTTCTTATGTCCTTTTATTTGGAAAATCCTGGAATGCCTTATTTCCAGTAGTCTCTGTCAAACACACTCTGGGCCTTGCTTGTCATATCACTTCATCACCTATCTTTGTTGATGGGTTGAATTTAAGTTGCATTTGTATAAGGACTTGAGTCCTTGACCAAGACTTAGGAGTGAATTATTTCTGCAGGTTGGGTCGCAGGGACACCTTGGACCAAACTACAACATTACTGATCAAATTTAAGGGTCTATAATAGTTTTTAAAAAATCCAATTTGCTCCACCTAATCTTCAATTGACACCAGATTTGCAATGGAAAATTAATTCGTTGTAACTGGAGTTTGCTCCCAGTGTAATATTGATTCAGAGCTTTCATCCAGTGAGGTCCAGGAGTAAAATTCTGATTAAGGCAAGCACAATCTTAAATATAAATTTAACTCAGTTGATTACAAGTCTATGGGATGTTCCCCTATTTAATTTTGCTTTAATGGATTCTTGGTCTCTTGTAATGCAAAACAAATGCCTCTGAGAAAATAGGTTCTGTGCATTTTAAATTGATAACATATTTTACAGTGACTGAAAATGGGTCATTAGTTCCTCCGGCGGCCCTTTAATGAACCTCTTGTGGCTCACATTTTAGATGGCCCTATAGCGACTTTCACATTTAAGTAGTTGTTTTGCTCTGCTTTTGAAGGCCAGTGAAGGTGACAAATTCTAATCTGGGAATCTCGGATCCAGCAGTGAAGCATCAACTATTAATAGGTTATTAAAGCTGAATTAGAAACGCACAGAATCTCTATTCCTGCTGGTGTTGTTTCTTATTGCAAATGAACTAAAACACATTCAAAAAAACAACTCACCAGGGAAACATTCCTCAGTCTTGTAATCAACTTGGTAAAATTTAAGTTGAAGATAACACTTGCCTTAATTGGAACTCTTCTGGTGGTAAATGCACCAGAACCTACTGGAATGAGCTGTTGTGTTCACATCAAGTGTTGCAACAGAGTGAAGCAGTTTGGTGTTACACTGGCATTACACAGGGGTGGCACAGTGGTTAGCACCATTGCCTTGCAGCACCAGGTTCGATCCAGCCTTCTGTGCCTGTCTGAATGGAGTTTGCATGTTCTTTCCATGTCTGTGTGGAGTTTGCATGTTCTCCCCGTGTCAGTGTCGATTTCCTTGGGTGCTCCAGCTTCCTTCCACACTCCAAAAATGTTCAGGTTGGGTTGAGTGGCCACGGTAAATTGTCCCTTAGTGTCAGGGAGGCTAGCAGGATAGATACGTGGGATTATATGGATAGGGGCTCAGTAATATGCTGTGTTGGAGTCGGTGCAGACTTGATGGGGAAAATGGACTCCTTCTGCACTGTAAGATTCTATGATACACCAATTCTCAAAGTCTTGTGGAAATGCGGCCTGAATTCAGCATTAGGGTCCATTCTGGCACAAGGCAATCTCACTTCATATTTAGGATTCAATGGTCGCCATCATGAGGCCTGTTGGGAATTTGACTTTCCCCTCATCCTGCTATTTTTGTGGAATGTGTAGGTCTTGGAAGCCCTAAAAGAACCGTCCCCATTGGAGAGCTCAGGGCAGATCTTTGTTAAAGAAGCAAGGAGGGTCAAGTCCGCGAATCTCCCAACTCAGCAGGATGGAGGAGGCGAGGTTAGGTTGTGACAGCTTACCATCTCATCCCACCCACCGATGGACAGGGTAATCTGCTAACATTGCGAGAGAGCTGACAAATTGGATTTCTCGCCCCTCTCAATCATGCGGGCACCGGATATCTGGTGAGATCGGCCTTGCATTGGAAAAGGGCACAAGGTTGATTGTAATATTTAAGTTTGATTCAAGTTAGAATTTACTTATTATAGGTGGACCCGGGAGGGAATCATCCGGGCTCACTTGCCTCTGTGTCTCGCTGGTGAAGTTCATCATCGGCGAGGATCATGTGTGTGTACCCCCATCAATGGGGATCAGATGTGATGGCCTCACCAGTGAGACCAGAAGCCACTGAGACCCCAACCCCCAACCCCAGAATGTCGGAAACAGGGGCAGGAAATGCTTCTCAGTCTGCAACCAACGATCAGGGATGGGGGGCGGGGGGGGGAATGCTGCACACTGTGACTGGCGGGAGAGGTGTGTGTGGATTAACTTAATTTAACCTGCGAAACCTGTAAAATTTCCTTTGCTCTCTAATTCTGCTGTATCCCGCAGTGTGGAATACAGCTTGGTTTTGTTCAATAAATAGTGTGAAATAGATGATACTGAATTGTTAGCCCGTTTTGCAATTCTCCAGTATTTTATTCCTAGTGAAGGCTACAAGAAGTATAATGGTAATGATTCATTACCATTCCTTTTACATTCATGTACAAAAGTCTGTGCTGGTCTGTGCGTGTGATATTTTTCTTTTTCTAATTTCTCTCCTCACATGTTTTTGTTTCTTGAATAGTGGAAAAGAACATGGGCGTGCCGAGGAAATGGAGCAGCCAATTTGCTATTCCGCCCTCCTGCAAAAGTCAGATTCCACTGGCCAAACATGACTTTGAGAGCAGAAAATGCTGGAAATCACAGCATCTGTGGAGAGAGAATAAAGGCAAAACTTTTCGAGTCAGGAAGATCCTTCATCAGAGCCTTTGTTTCAGATTCCGGCATCCACAGTATTTTGCTCTGATGATTTTGAGGGCAACAGATTATCTAAAAATTACTTAAAGATTCCAATGTATCATTTAAGAACATAAGAAACATAAGAAATAGGAGCAGGAGTAGGCCATCCAGCCCCTCAAGCCTGGCCCGCCATTCAATAAGATCATGGCTGATCTGCAGTGGTTCAGTTCCACGTTCCCGCTTTCTCCCCATAACCCTCAATTCCCTTGTGTATCAGAAACCTATCCACCCTTGACTTAAATATATTCAGTGAGGAAGCCTCCACCACTTCAACGGGCAGAGAATTCCAAAGATTCACCACCCTTTGAGTGAAGAAATTCCTCCTCAACTCTGATCTGAACAGGACCCCTCCGCCCCCCCTTATTTTGAGGCTGTGCCCTCTAGCCCTGCTATCTTTACTATGCGGGAAGAGTCTCTCATCCTCTACTCTGTCCATCCCCTTCATTATCTCATACGTGTCTACTGAAGGAGCAGCAATGCTGATTGGTGCTAAAGGCTTCCTGCATTACTCACCACTTGTGTGATATTCTGCTGCTTTTTCTTCCATTCTGGGTGGTCTGCTTTTGAACTTGCCTGCGAATAAGAAACAGGACAATTGCATAATCAGCAGAAACCTAACAAATATGCTTCACAGAGTGAATTAGAATTTTAATAGGTTTTTTTTGTTAATATTTTGTAATTAAGTTAAAATAATTTAACACAGTTGTCCTTCAGTTGCCTTCCTTCCCAGGCTGCTGTGCAGGACAACGAAGGAATGGCAGCCTCTGCTGGTGATTGTAAGCTAAGGGAAAAAGGTTCATTTTTTTCCCCCTATGTCTTCCCTCGGCCACAGATCACCATAATTGGCTGTTGAAGGCTGTGTTTATAATGAAACAACACCTGGCACCCTTTTGTATTAAAATCACGTTGCCCGGGCAACATATTGCTCTCCTGGGAAAAGGCAGCCAATTTTTCATGAATATTTTAAGGGGAAGAGGTAACAACAAGTTCAAGTTCAGGCACTTAGAGATGTGAGGTGAATGAGTAAATCTGGACTTTGAGTTAGACTCTGGAGAGGGGTCAGAATGAAGGCAGTTTGTCTTCATGGCAGTGGCAAGATGAGGTTGAAAGGTTACAGTATAACTTCAGTAGGCCTTCTCAGACCTGGTAAACACATTAGTCACAAGAAGTCCTATTTCCTGCCTCATTAAATTGTCAGTATTTAAGTGTGCATTGGACTGTAGGTCCACAAATTGAGTCATTCCTCCATAAGGTGATGGCCTTGTGGTATATTATCGCTAGATTATCAATCCAGAAACTTAGCTAATGTTTTGGGGACCTGGGTTTGAATCCCACCACATAGGTGATGGAATTTGAATTCAATAGAAAAATATCTGGAATTAAGAATCTACTGATGTTCACGGAACCATTGTCAATACAGAAAAAATAATCTGGGTCACTTATGCTCTTTAGGGAAGGAAATCTGCCTTCCTTACCTGGTCTAGCCTACATGTGACTCCAGAGCCACAGCAATGTGATTGACTCTCAATTGCTGTTGGGCAACTAGAGAGGGGCAATAAATGCTGGCCAATCAGAGACACCCATGTCCTATGAATGAATAAAACAAAAATCTTGACTCATGTTCCTTGTTCTGGTGTCCCAGTTGAGACGAGATGGAAAACCTAAGATATGTATCTATTTCCATCAGCTAGAATACTTTCAAAATTTATTTTTTCTCTGCCTTTCAAAATGTATAATTGCTAGGCTGACAAAATGGCTCCAGCTGATCACATGCTAGCTTCTGGAATTTTCTGAACAGTCTAAAGGTGAACAAATGCTAACACCTTGCACTTCCTGGAATGTAACACTCCATGTATTCATTAAATTACTTGACAAAGGGGCTGTGCTCCAAAAGCTTTTGGCTAGTAGCTTGTGCTACTAAATAAACGTGTTGGACTTTAACCTGGTGTTAAGGGACTTCTTACTGTGTTTATCCCCAGTCCAACGCTGGCATCTCCACATTTTGATTAGATATATCAGTCATGCCAACACAATGGTCTCACACATGAGATGTGTTACCCAGCTAGCTATGAACAAAGGTGGCTATTTGCAACTCCTAGGTTCCAATCTGGTGCTAACAGCCTAAGTGTTACCTGTACCAACACACAATAATTTTCATCTGGGGGCCTTGAAACCAGTATCTCATAGCCAAGACTTCAACTGTCTGAACTGCTTTTAATTAACAAGCTATTAGAAGTTGTAGGCAATCACTGTTTGACCTTTGAAGAGACAACATTTATTGAAGTAGATAAGGAGGATGTGCTAGATATTCTTGAGGGTTTGAAGTTAGATAAGTCCCCTGGGCTGGACGGGATTTACCCTAGGATTCTCTGGGAGGTGAGAGAGGCGATTGCAGAGCCTCTGGCTCTGATCTTCAGGTCGTCGTTGGTCACGGGTATAGTGCCGGAAGACTGGAGGATAGCGAATGTGGTCCCATTGTTCAAGAAGGGGAAGAGAGACTTTCCGGGGAATTATAGGCTGCTGAGTGTTACTTCTGTTGTGGGCAAAGTATTGGAGAGAATTATTAGGATAGGATTTATAGTTATTTAGAGAGAAATGAATTGATTGGGGATAGTCAGCATGGTTTTGTGAAGGGTAGGTCGTTTATTACTAACCTTATTGAGTTTTTTGAAAAAGTGACCAAAGAGGTGGATGGGGGTAAGGCAGTTGATGTGGTATATATGGACTTTAGTAAGGCGTTCGATAAGGTGGCCCATGGAAGGCTTCTGCAGAAAATGCAGATGTTTGGGATTGAGGGTGATTTAGCTAATTGGATTAGGAATTGGCTAGATGACACCAAAGTTGGAGGAATGGTAGATAGTGAAGAGGGGTGTTCTAGTTTGCAGAGAGACTTGGACAAGTTGCAGAGCTGGGCCGAGAGGTGGCAAATGGAGTTTAATGTGGAAAAGTGTGAGGTAATTCACTTTGGCAGGAATAACAAATGTGTAGAGTATAGGGCTAATGGTAGGACTCTTAATAGTGTTGATGATCAGAGGGATCTTGGTGTATATGTGCATAGATCCCTGAAAGTTGGCAATCAAGTCGATAAGGTTGTTAAGAAGCATATGGAGTCTTAGCTTTTATTGGTAGGGGGATTGAATTTCGGAGCCGCAACGTCATGTTGCAACTGTACAAAACTCTAGTGCGGCCGCACTTGGAGTATTGTGTGCAGTTCTGGTCCCGCATTATAAGAAAGATGTGGAGGCATTGGAGAGGGTACAGAGGAGGTTTACCAGGATGTTCCCTGGTATGGAGGGCAGGTCTTATGAAGAGAGGCTGAGGGATTTGAGGTTGTTTTCGTTAGAAAGGAGGAGGCTAAGAGGGGACCTTATCGAAACATATAAGATGATTAGAGGTTTATATAGGGTGGACAGTGATAGCCTTTTTCCTAGGATGGAGAAAGCTAGCACGAGGGGACATAGCTTTAAATTAAGGGGTGGTAGTTATAGGATGGATGTCAGAGGTAGGTTCTTTACCAGAGGGTGGTAAGGGTATGGAATGCCCTGCCTGCTGCAGTTGTAGATGCGCCAAGTTTGGTGGCGTTTAAGAGGTTAGTAGATAAGTTTATGGATGAAAAGGGAATGGTTTAGGTTAGAGGGTTATTGCTTTTTCCTAATTGGTCAGCGCAACATCGAAGGCCGAAGGGTCTGTTCTGCGCTGTAATGTTCTATGTTCTAACATTACCTCCGGGCAAGCAGACTGCACTGTCTGCCCATCTTACCAGTAAGTAGCAGCAAAAAGAACTCTGGCCCTTAACAAATCTGCAAATTACTGCAACATTGGAACTTGTACCTTCACTAACTCAACTCTACATGTTGCTTTCGCCCAAGAAAGTCTCACTTCTGAACAAATAGATCACCCTGTAACAATCAACCTTACTTGTAAGGAAATTTACATTAGACTTTTTGATTCTCATAGAATTTCTCAGTACAGAAGGAGGCCATTCGGACTATTGAGCCTGCACAAACAACTTATTTCTGTTGCCGCACATATTTACACTGCTAATATCCCTGTCACTACGGGATAATTTAGCATGGCCGATCAGCCTAATTTGCACATCTTTGAAATGTGGGAGGAAACTGGAGCACCCAGAGGAAACCAACGCAGACAAGGGGAGAATGTGCAGACTCCACACAGTCACCCAAGCCTGGAATTGAATCTAGAACCCTGGCTCTGTGAGACAACAGTACTAATCACTGTGCCACTATGCTGCCCATGGAGACATGAGGAAAATTAAAATAAAGGGGAAGTCAAAAATAAAAAAACACCTTTCTGTTTGCAGACGGATTGTCAGAAGAGAATTCAGGACTGTTTAAATGAATCCCCTTATGTCCACAACACTGGGTAACTAAGATATGCTGAGCAATGTCCACCTAGGATTCTTACCATCTAAAAGGAGCCACAAGCTGCAAATAAGAGGAATTATGTGGCACTCCAGCAGGTACATGACAACAATGTTTGAGGATTTCCTTTAAAAACCCCAAAAGTGTTCAATTCTGTTGACCTTGGCAGAGCCCTAACTTTCCAAAGGTAAACTCAGGGAGAGATATCCAGTTCCTCGTGTCAGGAGAATTTTTGATTTTACTATTGCTGTGTCGGGCCTATCAGCTTCCCACAGACAGTCCCAGGGACATCTAGTGTGAGAGGTGGACAGTGGCGATTTGGGCTGGTGCATTGGGCCCAATCTCCCAAATGAGTATCTACATTTGATAGATGAGGAAGGGGCAGTGGGGGCAAGGCCAGAGGACAATCTAGTTTGGGGCACAGAGATGGCAGGGAGGTAAGGTTGCCAATCTGTTTGGAGACACTCCTGGAGGTTTCCCATGTGCCATTTTTGACCGAGGGACACCTGGGCCAGAACTTTACCACTTCACCCGCTCTGATTCCGGGGCAGGCGAGGCTTGCAGAGTGGAATTCTTCATTGACCTCGGGAAGAATTTTACGAGTCTTGCCCCAGCTGGATCGCAAAATCCCATCCCGATCATGTGAAACCTGATCACGTGACATATTTGTTTGTGGGTTTTGCATCACCAGCTGCCGAGGAACAATTCCACGAATCAGGGCATCATCAATGAGCAAAATAAAATGGGAAACCAAGAATTGGAGAACAACTCAGAGAAACAATTAGAAATAGGAGGAACTGTGATTCCTTCAGTAATTCATATTAACTAATGGTTAACATTCTCTAGGAATCTATATGTAACTGGAAGTTATGTATACTGCCCCAATGCCCCAAACGAAATGTTGTAAATCCTGCAGATTATTGGATAGCAAAGTAGTTAGCACTGCTGCCTCACAGCTCCAGGGACCTGGGTTCAATCCCGGCCTTGGGTGAATATCTGGGCAGAGTCTGCACATTCTCCTCATGCCGGTGTGGGTTTCTTCCAGGTGCTCTGGTTTCCTCCCACAGTCCAAAGATGTGCAGGTTAGATGGATTGGCTAAATTGTGCCTTAGTATCCCAAGATGTATAGGTTATGAGCTTTAGCGAGGTAAATGTATGGGATTACCTGCTTGTCCCAAAACCAGAAAATCATGCCTGAGATCAACGAACCTTTGCATGGTTTCCATGTTCTGCCTGCTACTATTCCCGTGACAGGTGGGATGGAAAAAGTCCACCCACTACGTTGGACAGTCAATGCAGACTCAATGGACCAAATGGCCTCTTTCTGCACAGTAGGGATTCTATGATTCTGTGATCACACTTGAAACTAGCAGTAATCCCACAACCCACTGATATTTATCCTAATTCATAACAAAAATTCCCCTACACTCTGTGCAGTCAGGCTCCCTGCTTGATGCCATTTTTAAAGGCCCAATTTCTCTTGCTGCTTCTGTGGTCTTTAGGTTTGGACTAAGGATCTGTGTGAGGATGAAACTTTGAATTTGGGACTTCAGTCAGAAAAGTGTGATTGGACATGATCTGTGAACCTGGAGACACAGAATAACCTGAATCAAGCTGAAAGATCTCACCAAGGCCAATGTTTGGGACTAGTGTAGAATGCTAGTGTCATTCTACACTAGCTCAGCATCAACATTTCAAAACTGCTCTCTGAATTTCAGACTTGGCGAAGGATAGTTTTCACAGAATTGCTCCTGGCTCTGCGGGCAATGCTGGTCTTAATGCCCGCTCCCAACTCATTTTCCCCATGCCCCCTATTTGAGCCCAATCTCCTGACCCCTAGCTATGATCTCTCCTCAATTCTTTCCTCTTGCATCTCATAATGTCCCATTCCTGATCTTCTTCACTCCTGGGGTCTCCATTGCCTAGTCTTCATTGCTCTTCCTAGTATTCCCATTCCCATTTCCTGTTCCCTCCCACATCCTTCATTCTCTGACCTGCTCTTTTCTCCAATCTATTCCTTATTCTGATCTCTTGGATTTCTAGGAGGGCATCCCCAATTCTAGAAAATTCCTAGATATTCAGAAGAGCTGGGAACCTCCTAAGAATAGGCCTTCTTGTCCTAATTTCCCAATATTTGCAATATTCAACAGGGATCAGAGTAATGAATGAAATTCCACCATATCTTTGAACAGCCTGATAAATAGACTTCTGAAATTGCTAATACAATTACTGTTTCGTCACTGATATATGCTTTGCATGTTGCTGCCTGTAAATTAATTTGTGAGTGTGTGCAAAAGATTTTGGTTCCCAACTTAACATGTCCCTGAACATTTAGCGATCTGTCACTTAAATATACAGCATGGAACAAGCACACACTCTTATGATACACTTTCAGAAATAATTATCAGTTACTTCTATTTTGCTGCAAAAAGTATGCATTTATTTCCTTTGGAGAAGTGGTTTGGCTGATGTATATGGAAAGGATATGCAGTTTCTTTGGAAGGAGCATTCAATCAATAACTGTTTACTTTAGAAAATGTGTGACCAGAGTCGATACATTATATAAGTTAGATGATAGAAGACAGAGGGTGGTGGTTGATGGGAAATATTCAACCTGGAGTGCAGTTACAAGTGGTGTTCCTCAAGGATCTGTTTTGGGGCCACTGCTGTTTGTCATTTTTATAAATGACCTAGATGAGGGTGTAGAGGGTTGGATTAGTAAATTTGCTGACGATACCAAAGTGGGGGGAGTTGTAGACAGCGAGGATGGATGTTACAGTTTGCAGAGGGACATAGATAGGTTGCAGAGCTGGGCCGTGAGGTGGCAAATGGAATTCAATACGGATAAGTGTGAGGTGATTCACTTTGGTAGGAATAACAGGCATATGAAATATAGGGCTAATGGAAAGACCCTTAATAGTGTTGTTGATCAGAGGGATCAAAGAGCAAGTACATAGCTCTTTGAAAGTTGGCACCCAGGTTGATAAAGTTGTTAAGAAGGCGTACAGTGTGTTAGCTTTTATTGGTAGAGGGATTGAATTTAGGAGCCGTGAGGTTATGTTACAACTGTACAAAACTCTGGTGCGGCCGCACTTGGAGTATTGCGTACAGTTCTGGTCGCCGCATTATAAGAAAGATGTGGAAGCATTGGAAAGGGTGCAGAGGAGGTTTACCAGGATGTTGCCTGGTATGGTGGGAAGGCCTTATGAGGAAAGGCTGAGGGACCTGAGGTTATTTTCATTAGAGAGAAGAAGGTTACGCGGTGACCTAATTGAGGCGTATAAGATGATCAAAGGACTGGATAGGGTGGATAGTGAGAGCCTTTTTCCTCGGATGGTGATGACCAACACGAGGGGACATAACTTTAAATTAAGAGGTGGTAGTTATAGGACGGATGTCAGAGGCAGGTTCTTTACACAGAGGGTGGTGAGGGCGTGGAATGCCCTGCCTGCAGCAGTTGTGGACTCGCCTACTTTGGGGGCATTCAAATGTTCGGTGGATAGGCATATGGATGATATTGGAATAGTTTAGGTTAGAGGGTCCACTGGCCGGCGCAACATCGAGGGCTGAAGGGCCTGTACTGTACTGTAATGTTCTATGTTCTATATAAGTTGGAATTTCCAGCATGGAGCCTCACTTGATGGGAGAGCAAATAATTAATTAAAGCTATTGGAGGAACACAAGTTGAGCATGCTGGCCTCTGTGCCTGACATGCCCCATCATTTGTGCAGACCTCCAATCCAGCCTCAGAAAAAAGATCGTGTTGTTCTGTGTAAATTTCTACTGATGACAGAGAGAGATGCCCACAGAGTGTGGCAAAGTCCTTCCTCCCTCCTCTCTAACACTGGTTAGCACTGCTGTCTCACAATGCCAGGGACCCGAGTTTGATTCTCAGCTTGGGTCACTGTCTGTGAGGAGTTTGCACGTTCTCCCTGTGTCTGGGTGGGTTTCCTTTGGATGCTCCGGTTTTCTCCCACAGTCTAAAGATGTGCGGGTTAGGTGGATTGGCAATGCTAAATTGCTCTTTACTGTCCTAGGATGTTAGGGGAGTAGCCATGACAAAATATGTGGGTTCACAGGGATAGGGCGGGAGAATGGGCCTGGGTAATACATTCTGTTGGAGAGTTGGTGGAGATTTGAATGGCCTCCTTCTGCACTGAGGGATTCTATGAATTAGACATTTTTTTATTAGTGTCACAAATAGGCTTACATTAATACTGTAATGAAGTTACTGTGAAAATCCTCTAGTCTGGCGCATGTTCAAGTACACTGAGAGAGAATTTAGCATGGCCAATGCACCTAACCAGCACACCTTATGGATTGGAAATGATGTTTGTTAGTTTTGCCCAGGCTTGTGTTTTCTTCAGGAACTGAGGACTAAGGCATAGTAGCTCAGTAATGTTCTACCCACCTTACAATGGTCCACTGATTCAAATGTCCTCCCAGTGCTTCTGGAGACATAAAATCCCTGCTCCTCAGGTCAGATGTCAGGCAGCAGTCTCAGGCCAATCACTGGTGAGCATATCTGCTGTAGAGAGAAAAAAATATTATTATTGTATGCAGTTGTTTTTCACACCGGAAACTGTGCGGAGGAATCCACAGGAGACAGATGCAACAGATGCCAGCATCTTGGGGGAAAACAAGATCTAAACATCTCGGAAGCCTTGAGAGGGCTGGGAATGGGTGAGCAGAGCTCTGAGGAGGAGCAGAACTTCTGTCATGGCGCTACCGAACCTAGCCAAACTTTAATATGAAGTGTAGACAACATGTGGGCTGCCTAGATAGTTGCTGAGGCAAGACCTTTGCTGTAGCAGCAGCAGTGTGTGCAGTCTCCGAGAAAGAGAGGAATAGTGCTCAAATAGGCTGGTTTCTTTATTCCGCCAGCTCCTACATGATGGTCTAAAGATGTGCAGATTAGGTGCATTGGCCACGCTAAATTCTTCCTCAGTGTACCCGAATAGGTGCTGAAATGTGGCGACGAGGGGATTTTCATAGCAACTTCATTGCAGTGTTAATGTAAGTCTACTTGTGACTAATAAATAAACAATTAATTACTCCTGGATTGATTACATTGCTGAATGTGGATTGTGAATTCTTACCCACATCTCCCCTTCCATCCTTACCACACCATTGATTGAAACTCACTGGTTTCCCTGGCAATTGGGGTTAAGGGCTAAATGAGGTAGGTGTAGCTCCACTTTGCCGCGCATGATGAGCATCCCTCATTTATATCAGATTGCAGGGCCTTTTATTGGGCAGTTGTCTTGTGAATCTGTCCATGAGCCATCCAATATATCCCACAATCCTACTGATAGTGACACACAAAGCAATCCCCATTCCCCAGCAATTTCTTGGAGATCACTCCTGCATCTGCAAGAGTGTGATTGTGTTTCCTGGACTCCAGTGTAATCCACTCAGTGCTAAGAGTGGAAAGTGGAATCCTTGCAACCTGAGGTGGTTAAGTAATCTTAGTCAGAAAGTCATGGGCTAAAGACTCAGAATGATCAGCTGAACTTTAACATTGCTTGGCTGGACTGATATAACAACAAGCAAAAGAGAAACCAGCATCTTGCTTAATTACATACATCATTCTCTGAGCAACAACTTAAACATAGCAATATCTGGAGTTCAAACCCCTTGCTTTCTTTCCCCTTTATTGATTTCTAGACATTTGGTGGTGCCTAAGAGACTATTCCATTCCAGCTAATGTAAATCAGTAAAGATGGAGTAATAGATGAATGAGCTTTGGGTTGAATTTTATAAAACTGGAGGGGTGCTCTGCCTTCCAACTGCCTCATAAACATTGGTTGGGGGGGGGGGGGGGGGGGTGGTGAGCCCTCCTGCATTTAGCCATTGGACATTTAATTGATTTGTCACAGACTTCTATTCCCATCTCAGAGGAAGACCCGCCTCTGAAAGCTGCCAGCCAATCAAATATCAAATATCTTGACTCTGCAGCACCAATGGGGGGACATTGGCTACTGCTGGAACTGCAACAAGTCCACTGAAAATAAGGAACCTGAAGCCCACAACAATATGAGACCAGTTTTTTAGGCTGACAGAGATGGGCTAGACTAGCAAAATGTGGTAGTGGGGGTGGGGAGAATTCCGATGTGTACATGATGTCCAAACAGGAATTACCCCTCTCTGGTCTGGTCACCAAGCTGCTAGTTTTTACCAGGCAGCCTGGACGCTTGGCGTGGGGCTCTCCAATCATGGGACAAATCCCATTGACAGTGGGAGGACACCCTTAAGAGGTTTGATTTGCCAGTTAAGGGCTCAACTGACCAATGGACAAATTTGGTGCTTCCCCAACTGAGGGTAAAGTACCCACATGTTGGGGGTTTGGAGCAGAAAGGTGACAGATAAGACGCTGCTACCAGGGCGCACAAATTTATGCATCCACTTGCCATCATGCCAACACAAGCACACCCCCCCCCCACCCCCGTTTGGGGCAGATATGAAAGTCAGTACCTGGTGTGGAATAGGAGACAGGATTTTGAACAAAAGAAAATTTACAAAAAGAGGGTTTGTGACCGCCGAGGAGACCATTAGAATGGTCAAGCAGATTTCCCTTACCAAATCCACTCATTCAGTGGGGGAAGGGAGCAGTTGGAACAGGTCTGGAACCTCTTATCAGAGAGGGACTTGCCCCTGATTGGTGAACTCAGTCATGGCACAATTAATATCCAATTTTTTTCAGTCAATCACAGAGCACAGACCCTTGTCAATGGAAGGATTTCTCCTGAAGAGGACCCTTCAGAATAGCTGCAATTGACATTGCTTCCAGGGCTTCAGAAAGCAATGCGCAAAGACTGATTCCCCACTTGTTCTCTGATTGTTCCCTGGAATTCCTGCTGGGAATGGGAAATATCATTTGCTGCAGAGGGGAGGAAGAAGCCGGCTTGTCAGACCAAACAGGCATGGGCTGGAGGTGATGGACACAGTCATAAGCAGGGGCATGGTCCCATGAACCAGGATTCAGGGCCAACTGAGGGTCAATGACCACAAGAAGGGAAGGACAGTTGAATGCTGCCCCATTGTCAGACCCTGATTCAACACTCTGACACACCGGTGCTACAAATAGCGAATTAAGGAACATAAGCAAGTCACATTTATTCTCTATTTCTCTCATGCCATTTGCCAATATTTGTAAGTTTAATTCAAATCCATAGCTTTCAATACAGTGTTGAAAGCTAATGTCCAAACAGGAAGGAAGCTCGGTCTCCAAAATGAAGGACGTGGGCTGAGAATTTTAATCCTTTCCAAAATTGTGTGCACAAACCGAGCTTATATTGGATGCTGAGCTTGTTATCTCTCATTCATTTCCTGTTAAGCAAACAGTTCCTGAGATAAGGAGACATTACTTCACTTAAAGGGTTGTGAATCTTTGGAATTCTCTACCCCAGAAGGTTGATGACGCACTATTGTTGAATACATTTAAGTTGCGATAGATAGATATTTGGTATCTCAGGGAATAAAGGATATGGGAAGTGGGTGGGAACAATGGTGTTGAAGCCCAAAATTGGTCATGATCATATTGACTGGTGAAGCAAACTCAATGGACTGAATGGTCTATATCTGCTCCTATTTCCTGTGTTTTTGTTTGCTGGTAGGATGAAGCATTCCTTGGCAGATAACGTAAATTTAGAACTTAAATTCTCCTTCATGCAAGGTTTTAGCAAGAGCAAGAAAATTGTAAATGCACACAATAAATATCAGATATGGACAAATATTTAATGAAATCATCAGCTTCGAAACAGCAATCCCAATGAGCAATGATACAAAACTTCTTCATCAAGTAGGGCTGAACACCTCTTTGGGGCTAAATGACTGATTAAAAGATATAAAAGCACCAATAACACTGAACAATTAAGGAAAGATGAAGGCAGCTACTTAAATTTCAGTTTTACAGTTCATGTATTCTTTATTAATAAATCTGAAAAGAAAACACATCCAAAAACCACACTTTGTTTTGAACATCATTGGCCTTCCGTGTGGGAAATCTCTGACCTGAGCCGTTACCAATTTTGCCAACAGTGTCTGACCTTTAATGCAGGAAGTGTTGTGTTTGGCTGCACTGTTTACCTTGTTACAATTGTATTCATTTAGAAGAGCGAGAGACGATCTCTTGGAAACTTATAAGTTCTAACAGGGTTAGACAGGATAGATTCGGAAAAAATGTTCCCAACAGTGAGGGTGTCCAGTATTAGGGATCATAGTTGGCAGATAAGCGGTAAACCTTTTAGGTCTGAGGTGAGGAGAAATTTCTTCACCCAGAGGGTGATGAACATGTAGAATTCACTACCATAGAATGTAGTTGAGGCCAAAACGTTGTCTGATTTCAAGAAGAAATTAGATATAACTCTTGGGGCTAATGGGATCATGGGATATGAGGAGAAGGTGAGATTGGGATATTGAATATGATCAGCCATGATCATAATGAATGGTGGAAGAGGCTCGAAATGGGTCTACTCCTGCTTCTAGTTTTTATGTTATTTTTGTCTGCATTGTTCATCTTGCTAACTTTTCTATGGTACTATGTTTGGGAAAATCTTATTAGTAGCCTATATTTTTTATTCAGGGCCACATTCAGGGTAATTGTTATGGGGGACTTTAATTTTCATTCAGGGTAATTGTTATGGGGGACTTTAACTTTACTAATATTGATTGGAATAGCTATAGCTCTAGCTCGTTAGAGGGGTCAGTTTTCGTACAGAGTGTGCAGGAAGGTTTTTTGACTCAGTATGTAGAGAGGCCAACTAGAGGTGAGGCTACATTGGATTTGGTGCCGGGCAATGAGCCAGACCAGGTGTTAGGCTTGGAAGTTAGTGAACATTTTGGTGATAGTGACCACAATTCGGTTACGTTCACCTTAGTGATGGATAGGGATAGGCATGAAGCTGGGGGCAGTAGTTATAGCTGGGGGAAGGGTAATTATGAGGCCATCAGGAGAGAATTAGGGTGCATAGATTGGACTAGGAAACTACAGGGACTGGGAACATCTGGAATGTGGTGCTTATTCAAGGAGCAGCTGCTGCGAGTCCTTGATAAGTATGTCCCTGTCAGGCGAGGAGGAAATGGTCGAGTAAGAGAACCTTGGTGTATGAAAAAAGTTGATTTGCTGGTTAAAAGGAAAAAGGAGGCTTATGTCAGGATGAGGCTTGAAGGCTCGGTTAGTGCAATGGATAGCTATAGATTAGCCAGGAGGGAGCTAAAGAGTGAAGTGAGGAGAGCTAAGAGAGGACACGAGAAGACTTTGGCTGATAGGATTAAGGAGAATCCTAAAGCTTTCTTTAGATATGTTAAGAATAGAAGATTGGTTAGGGCAAGATTAGGGCCAGTCATAGACAGCAGTGGGAATTTGTGCGTGGAACCTGAAGAGATTGGAGAGGTACTGAATAAATATTTCTCTTCGGTATTCATGCAGGGTGATGTAAATGTAGTTATGGAGAACACTGAGGTACAGGGTAGCAAGCTGGAAGGTATCGAAGTAGATAGGGAGGATGTGCTAGATATTCTCGAGGGTTTGAAGTTGGATAAGTCCCCTGGGCCGGACGGGATTTACCCTAGGATTCTCTGGGAGGCAAGAGAGGAGATTGCAGAGCCTCTGGCTCTGATCTTCAGGTCGTCGTTGGTTACGGGTATGGTTCCGGAAGACTGGAGGATAGCGAATGTGGTCCCATTGTTCAAGAAGGGGAAGAGAGACTTCCAGGGAATTATAGGCCAGTGAGTCTTACTTCTGTTGTGGGCAAAGTATTGGAGAGAATTATTAAGGATAGGATTTATAGTTATTTAGAGAGAAATGAATTGATTGGGGATAGTCAGCATGGTTTTGTGAAGGGTAGGTCGTGCCTTACTAACCTCATTGAGTTTTTGAAAAAGTGACTAAAGAGGTGGATGGGGGTAAGGCGGTTGATGTGGTATATATGGACTTTAGTAAGGCGTTTGATAAGGTGGCCCATGGAAGACTTCTGCAGAAAATGCAGATGTATGGGATAGAGGGTGATTTAGCTAATTGGGTTAGGAATTGGCTAGCAGATAGAAGACCGAGGGTGGTGGTTGATGGGAGATATTCATCTTGGAGTTCGGTGACAAGTGGTGTACCTCAGGGGTCTGTTTTGGGGCCCCTGCTGTTTGTAATTTTTATAAATGATCTGGATGAGGGTATTGAAGGTTGGATTAGTAAATTTGCAGATGACACTAAAGTCGGTGGAGTGGTAGATAGTGAAGAGGGTTGTTATAGTTTGCAGAGGGACTTGGACAAGTTGCAGAGCTGGGCCGAGAGGTGGCAAATGGAGTTTAATGTGGAAAAGTGTGAGGTAATGCACTATGGCAGGAATAATAAACGTGTAGAGTATAGGGCTAATGGTAGGATTCTTAATAGTGTTGATGAACAGAGGGATCTTGGTGTATTTCTGCATAGATCCCTGAAAGTAGGCAGTCAAGTCGATAAGGTTGTTAAGAAGGCATATGGAGTCTTGGCTTTTATTGGTAGGGGGTTTGAATTTCGGAGCCGCAACGTCATGTTGCAACTGTACAAAACTCTAGTGCGGCCGCACTTGAGTATTGTGTGCAGTTCTGGTCCCCACATTATAAGAAAGATGTGGAGGCATTGGAGAGGGTACAGAGGAGGTTTACCAAGATGTTGCCTGGTATGGAAGGCAGATCTTATGAAGAGAGGCTGAGGGATTTGAGGTTGTTTTCGTTAGAAAGAAGGCGGCTAAGAGGAGACCTTATTGAAACATATAAGATGATTAGAGTTTTAGATAGGGTGGACAGTGATAGCCTTTTTCCTAGGATGGAGAAAGCTAGCACGAGGGGACACAGCTTTAAATTAAGGGGTGATAGTTATAGGACGGATATCAGAGTAGGTTCTTTACCCAAAGGGTGGTTCGGGAGTGGAATGCCCTGCCTGCAGCAGTTGTAGATGCGCCAAGTTTGGTGGCGTTAAGAGGTTAGTTGATAAGTATATGGAAGAGAAGGGAATGGTTTAGTTTGGAGGGGCATTGCTTTTTATATTGGTCGGCGCAACATCGAAGGCCGAAGGGCCTGTTCTGTGCTGTAATGTTCAATGTTCTATGTTCTATGTTCTACATCTTATTTTTTTCGACATTGTACTGACTTTAGATTATGATAAATCCAGGCTTAAGCCATTTTATGTAAGTAGGCCTAGGCTTATACATGGTATTCAAAAACTAAAGTGTCTGTAATCCTAAACGCAATCAGCCCCGAGGACTTCAGATAATATATACACGACCTATATTTGTATTGGAAGTGAAAATGGAATATGTGCATTGGTACTGTCCAATGAATCTTCAAATCACAAAAGCATTGAATGACAAATGATGAAATATGTAAGGATGAGCAATGTTTATTTTTTGTGCAAAAGACTAACACCAGAATTCTACCGCCCCACTCATCAAGGAATCAAAGTGGGCAAGGGGTGGACAACAGAAATGTCCATTGACTTTGGGTAGGATTTGCCTGTGTTGCTCGAGTGAGGCTGTAAAATCCCATCCTACGGAGTTGGCCGGTACCAAAGTAATGCAACTCTCAATGACCACTGTTAAAAGGCTGGCATAGCAGAAAGCCGGGAAACATATAAAAAATACCAATGTCAAAGGATGGATACTTTTAATTTCAGAAGGTATTGGGCATCAGAAGAAGTCTTGCTCGACTCAAAACTGTAAAATCCCGTCAGAAGTCAACAATCTTTCCATGATCTGTCCCTTTGCCTGCTCTGATTCCCATGGTAGGCAAGGTAATAAAATTCTCACTAAATGGAGGCTATGGTGAAGAGATACAGTGGAGGAGTGACATCATCTATCAGCAGGAGGTCATCCAGAAAAATTCTGGGAAGACAGTGGGAATATTAGCTTTTCAATGACAGCAGCTCCTGGGATCTGAATGCTGTGTTAAAAAGAATTTACTTACTTCTGAAAGGGGCTGAATGACTCAGGGAGGGAAAAAAAGAATTTTTTTAACGACACCAAATTCGGAGGAGTTGTAGACAGTGAGGATGGATGTTACAGATTGCAAAGGGACATAGTTAAGCTGCAGAGTTGGGCCGAGAAGTGGCAAATGGAGTTTAATGCAGAAAAGTGTGAGGTGATTCACTTTGGTAAGAGTAATATGTGTACAGAACATAGGGCTAATGGTAGGACTCTTAGTAGTGTAGATGAGCCAAGAGATCTCGCTGTACATGTGCACAGCTCCCTGAAAGTTGGTACACAAGTTGATAAGATCGTTAAGAAGGCGTACAGTGCATTAGCTTTTATTGGTAGAGGGATTGAATTTCGGAGCCGAGATGTCACGTTGCAACTGTACAAAACTCTGCTGTGGCCGCACTTGGAGTATTGCGTACACTTTTGGTCGCCATATTATAAGAAAGTTGTGGAGGCATTGGAAAGGGTGCAGAAGAGGTTTACCAGGACGTTGTCTGGTATGGTGGGTAGGTCTTATGAGGAAAAGCTAAAGGACTTGAGGTTATTTTCATTAGAGAGAAGAAGACTAAGAGGTGATCTAATTGAGGCATATAAGATGATCAGAGGGTTAGATAGGGTGGACGGTGAGAGCCGTTTTCCTCGGATGGAGATGGCTAACATGAAGGGACACAGCTTTAAATTAAGGGGTGGTGGTTATAGGACAGATGCTAGAGGTGGGTTCTTTACTCAGAGGGTAGTAAGAGTGTGGAATACCCTGCCTGCAGCAGTTGTGGACTCACCAAGTTTAAGGGCATTCAAATGGTCAGTGGATAGGCACACGGATAACATCGGAATAGTTTAGGTTAGAGGGTCATAAGGTTGGTTCCATTGGTCGGTGCAACATCGAGGGCCGAAAGGCCTGTATTGCGCTGTAATGTTCTATGTTCTCCCATGATATCATGGTAAATGAATGCATTTTCAAATGCCATATCCTACCAACAACTCCACTAGCCTTACATACTGCTCAATATTCACCTTCATCATCTACCTGCCCATGATCACAACTCATGTTTCATATTCAGATCTTCCCCTCTCCCTCTCGCACAGCATTGCTGCACACCCACAGCTCACAGCACACCCGCAGTTCACAACTTGCACATTCTATCAGCTAATCAGCCAAGATAGTTACACTAGCAAATACATTGCACTGTACTTCTCCTGAAGGGTGAGGTTGGGAATAACCAAAGGCAAGAGCAGTCAACCAGTGGAAAAGGTTCCTCCATTGGTCATTAAACCCACCAGGTTTTTCATTATTGGAGCAGAAATAACTCAGGCATTGAAAATCATAAAATCATAGAATTTTATGTTGTATTTATACCTCACTTCTTCTAACATCCCGATTCTCCCTCATTTCACAATATTATCTGCAGATGGGTTAAGCCAGCAGCCCTTGCTTTCCCTTAAATATAATCCTACTCTTGTGTGTTGTCCTTTCAGATAAGAACTGCAACCTGGCCTGGCAGTGGTGGAAGAAAAGATGGAAAACAGTAAAGAAGAATAAACTATTGCCTCTCGCGACCAATTGCTCAGATGCTTGCATTCACACTCGACTGCACTTGGGTGCTACAGTGGCATGGTGGTTAGCACTGCTGCCCCACATCGCCAGAGACCCAGGTTTGATTCTTGGCTTGGGTCACTGTGCGGAATCTGCACGTTCTTCTTGTGTCTGTGTGGGTTTCCTCTGGGTGCTCCAGTTACCTTGCATAATCTGAAATATGTGCTGGCTAGATACATTGGCCATGCTAAATTCTCCCTCAGAATGGGCGCCAGTGTGGCGACTAGGGGTTTTTCACAGTAACTTCATAGCAGTGTTAATGTAAGCCCACTTGTGACACCAATAAATAAACTTTAAACTTTGAAAATGTACTGCATGGAAGGTACAGAAACAGGATTTGTACACTGTGTGCCATTGGGTGCAAGTGAACTGCAGGCTGCGCAGGGAGAAAGGGTCAGACAGTGCCAGTGTGCCAGAGGGTGAAACTGCACATGATATATAGTCCTATGGCTAAAGTCACAATTTCTTTGCAGTTCAATTTGCCACCAAAGACTCACAGCTGCAGTGGCAGCTCACATCATATTTATAATCCAACCGATTTATTTGATAGTAAAAAAGCGAGCTTTCGACTCTGTGTCTTCCTCAGGCAAATGCAGAACACTGCATTTGCCTGAGGAAGACACAGAGTCGAAAGCTCGCTTTTTTACTATCAAATAAATCGGTTGGATTATAAATTGGTGTTGCTAAATTCTTACTGAGCTCTTACCACCCTAATCCAACGCCGGCATCTGTACATCAGCTCACATGATGCCAGACAAGCATAGCTTGCTGCCAGGCTGGCTCAGGTTGCTGCCCTCATAGTTTTGATATCAATGCATAAAGGGGCTTGCAGTGTCTCACAGCCATCTCAATAAATTGGCCCCCAAAACATTGCTAAGCTGGCTGAGGTGTCACTCCACTTGGAAAATAAGTGGCCAAATGAGGCAGAGGTGTGCGGAAATCATTACCACCAAGACTGTTTCAGCCAACTAGCATTGATGCATTGAAAGGGAAGCCACATAAGCACATGAAGGGAAAAAAATGGTATATAGGGATCTGTTGGTGAACTTAAATGAAGAGGGACTGGAGGAAGGCTCTGTTAGGTATAAATGCGGACACGGACCTGTCTTCACTGCAAACACATTAGATGGCATTTTCCAGCCTCGCTTGGCCTGAAACCAGAAAATTCCACCCAAGGTCAATGAATCTTTCCATGGCCTGCCCCTCACCTGCTCTGATTCCCGTGTCACGCGGGACAGTAAAATTCACCCCATTGCAATTTTGTGCATTGAATTTCATTTGCCAATTGCATGCTCATTCTGCAAATTTCTTAAAGAACAAAGAACAAAACAGCACGGAAAACAGGCCCTTCGGCCCAACAAGCCTGCGCCCCCACCCCAATGTTCCCACCTCTACCCGTGATCCTTGACTATGTTTATAGATCTATGGATTAAAAACCAAATTTGAGACAATTTAGGGAGAATTTGTTTTGCCAATTAGCCTAAGAGCACATCTTTGGGATGTGGGAGGAAACTGGAGCACCCGGAGAAAACCCACACAAGCATGGGGACAACGCGCAAACACCCACAGACACAGGCCCAAATCCATGTATCTGCACAGCACAGATGTCATTTCGTATTTTGTTGCACACTTCTGCTGTATCTCCATCACCTCCTTCATTGTCATTCATCCATGTAACTGTTTGGTTACACAGTGCAGCTTTGAGGCAGTTCACTTGTGCAGTGTTCTTTTGACAGTGTTCAGTAACCCAGTGTTGATTTAACATGTGCGTAAACAGTGCTGATTGGAACCCATTCAATTACACAGTGCTAATTACTCATGATTATTTACCTCTATGCTGCTCGTTGTCATCTACAACCCACTAGTAGTGCTCATGACAAAGGTTTACAAAATAATGCAGATTAACATTAATTCTATAGCTGATGAATTCTATTCATTGATATTGCTGGTAAATCTTGACTCATTGATCATTGGTATGACTCTAAATGAGGATAAAATATTAAAAATACAGGAAATCTCAACAGAAAATCACCAGGGCAGCACGGTGGCACAGTTGTTAGCATTACTGCTTCAGGGACCTGGGTTCGATTCCTGGCTCGGGTCACTGTCTGTGTGGAATTTGCACATTCTCCTTGTGTCTGTGTAGGTTAGGTTGATTGGCCATGCTAAAAAAAATCTGTCAGTGTCCTGAGATGTGTAGATTACAGGGATAAGTGGGTAAAATGTGTAGGGATATGGGGGTGGGACCTGGGTGGGGTAGTGTTCAGTGCAGACTCGATGGACCAAATGGCTCCTTCTGCAGTGTAGGGTTCTATGATTCTATGAAAATAATGCTGGAATTATACAGTGGACTAACTGGTGTCAATTCAATGGGGAAAGGCCATGATGTTAGGCCTTTCAGCCAATGTAGATTGAAGGACTAGTAACTGGATAAAGCCCTTGGACCATTGATAATCTCTAACTGTGTGTAAGTCTATCAAGAAGTATCAGAACACCAGATTAAAATTCAACAGGTTTATTTGGTATCACAAGCTTTGGTATCACAAGTATCACAAGCGCTGCTCCTTCATCAGTTGAGTGGAGAGGTGGGTTCACAAACATGGCACCTCTCCATTCACCTGATGAAGCAGCAGTGCTCCAAAAGCTTGTGATAACAAATAAACATGCTGGACTTTAACCTGGTGTTGGGGGACTTCTTACTGCTCTCTACCCCAGTCCAATGCTGGCATCTCCACATCATAACATCTTTTTTAAAGCATCACAAAGTTCAGTTGACTAATGTACACTGTTTCACAAAGACCTTTGCACTTGTATTGAAATATATGTGGCATTCTTTGACTGAATACAGTATAAATTTTGATCTTAGAGAAAATGTAAATATGATTGCATTTTATGTTGTAATGATTTGGAAATGTTTCTGTAATGTTTTCCAAATTATGTCTGAATAAAATATCTAATTGAAATAAAAAAGTGTCAATTCAAAACTTCAACCTTTTTTTATCTACCAGGGAAATAAAGAATATTGCTGTATAGTCATTTCCAAACACAGTTCAATTTGTACAAGCATTATTGCTCTTTGTAGATGTCATGTGGCTGACATCATATCAAACTGGAAGAGAAAATGCACCCATTCTGCACACTCAATAATCAAGAACTGTTCTCAAAGAAACCACTTCAGAGTTCAGGATTCAAAAAATGTAGCTCTGATTTTCAAACTTGCTCTTAAATGGAATCATAAAATCCCTACCGTGCAGAAAGAGGCCATTTGGCCAATCAAGTCTGCGCTGACCACAATCCCACACAACCCCTATGGGCATAACCTCTCATATTTACCTTGCTAATCTCCCTGATACTAGAAGAAATTTAGCATGTTCAATCAACGTAACCGGGACATCTTTGGACTGTGGGGGGAAACCGGAGCTTCTGGAGGAAACCCACATAGACACAAGGAGAACATGCAAACACCACACAGACAGTCACCTGACTGAGGTCGGAATTGAACCCGAGTCCATGGCGTAGCGAGACAGTGGTAGTAACAGCTGTGCCTTCGCGCCAAGATAAATGATAAATACGGGACAACATGGGACAACATCATAACACTAGGTTAGAATTCAACCAGTTTATTTGATAGTAATCCCACAAGCTTTCGGAAATGGTATTCCTTCGTCAGGTGTGTGTAAGGTTCTGAGGCTTCTAACTATGTTTACCCCAGTCCAACGCCGGCATCTCTACAACACAGAGTTAGTGAATTATTCCTGATACTCTAACAACTGGTTTCCCTTAAAAATGCTTATGAAGGGAATTAAAAATTGAGTGTTGCAATTTGCAGTCTTCCTAGTACTCATTACTCCTCTGACTGCAATAGACCTTGTCTCCAAAGAAACATGGTGTATTGGTACTGCTGGTAAAACTGCCTAATTAAGCTGACCTACATCTTTAGCAGCATTCATTTTCACATATAGTATGAACAGGATGCCTCATGGAAATCCACAGGATACAATTTGTATCCCTGTGCTCATAATTCATATTAGCCCAGATTTTGCATAGATGGCTACGTAAACAGAAATAGGTTATTTGGCCCGACTGATTGATGCTGGTGTTCATGCTCTGCATGAGCCTCCCATTCAATCTCAAACTATTAGCAAATCCTTCCAATTCTCCCCCCTCCTTTGCACTTATTTAGATTCCTGTTGCATTCATCAATATTATTTGTCTCTGCTACTCCATGAGGACTCCATTCTTAGCACTTTCTTGGAAAAAGAAGTTTTACCTGAATTGCTTATTGGATTTATTTATCATACCTACATGTAAAATGCATGAAATGTGACTACAAGTTAGAGAGAATTTCAAACAGAATGATTTGCTACATTTGAAATTATATTAAATATATTAATACAATTGGAGGTTAGTGCAGATGTCTGGCATTACTGAGATAGATTTAAAAATGTAATTTAAATTTAAGATGTTTACTCATTAGCGTCACAAGTAAGCTTACATCAACACTGCAGTGAAGTTACTGTGAATCATAGAATTCTTACAGTGCAGGAGGAGGCCATTTGACCCATTGAGCCTGCACTGACCACAATCCCATCCAGGCCCTATTCCCATAACCCCTCATATTTACCCTGCTAATCTCCTGATACTAGGGTCAACTTAGCATGGTCAACCAACCTAACCCGCACAGTTTTGGACTATGGGTAGAAACCGGAGCACCCAGAGGAAGCCCATGCAGACACAGGGAGAATGTGCAGACTCCACAGAGACAGTGACCTAAGCCAGGAATTGAACCATAATCCCTGGCACTGTGCTAACCATGCCACTCCAATTTAGGAACTAATTTAAAATTCAATTTACTTAAATTTATTTATTTAATTTAGAAATATTATGGCTGCGATTCTTCCATTTCGGTGAAGTTAACGTAAATCACTGAAGCCCTACAGTGCAGCAGTGGCCATTTGACCAATTGAGTATGCAATAACCACAACCCACCCAGGCCCTATTCCATAACCACACACATTTACTCTCGACTCAATTTACCTGGGCCAATCAGCTTTGGAGTGTGGGAGAAAACCAGAATACCCAGAGGAAACGCACACAGCGAACCAGAAGATTCAAGCACTGGCTGAATTCATGCTGGGCATTTGGCCCTGTATGTGTCTCCCAGTGCTGGATTCTCAGCACTGTCAGCTCCGTATCAGAAATTGGTGTGGAGGTGCATAAATTATGCAGTAGGTAAGTTGAATACCATTTAAGTAGCATTAACAGGACTGAAATCTCTGGGCTCACTAGTCTCTCCAGCCCCGCCAGGAGTATTTCGCCCAGCAGGAATTATTATAGCTTGAAGGGAGCTAGTGGCTGTGCCCTGTTGGGGTAAAGTGGGGTCAATCATGGTGCTCCCAAACACCCCTCCAGAGGTTAGGCAGTAGGGGGCTGCTCCCTGGGCATTGACACTTTGGGAGTGCCAGCCTGTCCTCCCCTACATGGGGCAGGGCTAAGAGGGCAGGGCCTAATGACGGCAGCACCTAATGGGGGCAGAGTCTCTGAGTGGGCGATTGGTGGTGGTGGGGGATCATCCTGCAACTCTGCAGTTAGGATTGGTGAGGAGGGAGGCCAGCGAACGAGGCTGGCCATGAGGGTGAAGGGGACAGCCTGCTACGGGTGTTTGGGCTGCAGGGGGGTAGGGTTGGCATTACAGGGTGGTGGGGGAAGGGGGTCAGGAATGTCAGTGGGGGGGAGGAATCATTTGGGGGTGGTGGGAGATCGGGACTGTGTGGGGGCAGAGGGGGACAGTCGAGGCTTGCCCTGTGTGTGTTTGGGCTGTAAGTGGGGGGAGCGGGTGTGGATGGCTGGCGATGAAGATTTGTGGGGCTAGCCAGTCATTGAGTTGGCCAGCAATCATGAGGCCACTGTGCGTGCGCCGAACTCAGCACAGACAAATTGGTGCATGCGCAGTAACCCACTCAGTGCTATGACTTCTCTAGTGGGAATAGGCCACCCACTGATCTTTAATTGGATTTGCACTAGCGCATTCTGCGGTGCACAGAGTTTGGGAGATTTGTTTTAAAAGTCTCGCTGAAAAATGATTATTAACTGCAATTTTCACACAAATTAAACACTTCGAATTTTTTTGGTAGCATTGTGCCCTATATGTCTGCCTGAAGTACAGCTACACTGTACTGATGACTAGGCAATGAGTCATGATGAGTACAAGTCGAAAAACTTCAATAGCATGTGTTTTTTTTCAGCCATATTCAATATTATAATTCTATTCATAATTATATTCATGTATAAAAATATTCACATATTCCTGACTGGAGGACGGATTTGGTTACCGGTTGCTTTGAAAATGTTTCGATTCATTTTCTGCCAATTTCATCTCTGTGAACCCTGAACACTGGCAGAGAAGCGACGTAAGAAGTAGCATCGTGACTAGGGGTTCTGCCAATCTTGCTCTATACTCAGCTGGCAAAAGTGGCACTTCAGTGCGAGCCAAGCAAAAACCTTATGGTGGGTTTCGTGCCCTCCTGACGAGGAATCCTGTCTCTGCTTGCTACTGGGAACTAATAATCTGAGTGAGAGCAGCATACGTCCTTGGAGAATATCAGGCAGCACTCTGACCGGGTCCAGATTGTCCTGTCTGTGACACTGAGCTATGCTGTTTGAATGCCTTGCCTGTGCCATCACATGTAAGGAACAGATGACGGGTTCTGATTAGATCATTAAAATGGAGCAGGCCCAAATTAAATTTCTTTTGTCCACGTTTTTTGATGCTGCTTTTATGCTTCTCAAGGTCAGTTCTGAGGAATAAGTTTATTGCAGACACTGAGGGCAACATTCTCCAGCTCTCACCTGCGTGTCACTCTCTGGCGAAAGATGGCATGTTGTTTGCTAGTGGCGGGATTCTCTGGTCCCACCGCTGTCAATGGAAATTCCTACTGATGTCACCCCATGCCGGTGGGAAACCCGGGGTGGGGCTGCACTGCTGGCGGGATAGGAGCAGCCGGCTGGCATGAATGGCCGGAGAATTCCAGCCTGATTCTCAGACATGGACACAGCAGATCAGCTGAATTATGATCATTAATAGCATAATGCTCCCACTCCCTTTGTGAAAAAGAAAAATAGATTTCTTCCATATCCCACTTGCAGTGACATTGTCAACCTTCTCTTAATGGGGTGAGAAACCACTGCCTCCCCATCCCCTACCACGACGTGTCTTGTCGTGATGGTGGCATTTACCAGTCCTGCCGTTGGTAGTGAAGTTGCTTCTTGTTTACACCCCCTGCTGCCAGTGTGGAGGGTCTGTCAGCAGGACCAGAAGATCCAGAAAGCGGGAACAGACAGAAAATGGAGCAGCACCATGGTACAGTGATTAGCATTGCTGCCTCACGGTGCCAGGGACCCAGGTTCAATTTCAGCCTTGGGTGAATGTGCGGAGTTTGCACATTCTCCCTGTGTCTGCATGGGTTTCCTCTGGATGCTCCAGTTTCCTCCCACAATCCAAAGATGTGTGGGTTAAGTGGATTGGCCATGCTAAATTGTCCATTGGTGTCCACAGCTGTCTCGGATTGGGGGATTAGCCCAGGTAAATGTGCAGGGTGCTGGCGATAACTCGGGGCTATGGGCCTGAGTAAGACCTCTTTCAGAGAGTCAGTGCAGACTCGACGGGCTGAATGGCCTCCTTCTACACTATAGGGATTTTATGGAAAATTCCATGCGCTGCGTGGAATTTTCTATTGTTGGGATTTCCATTCCTGCTTTCCGCTTTTTTCAGCCTCACCCTCTCCTTGCAGGGTCATAAAGTTCAGTGAGCAGTGAGCAAAGAAAACTTTTCCACATCGTGGTACAACCTCAATTACAGAAGGAAAGAGCTCTAGGCTATATTGGTAAGAAAGCCTTCGAGTATCACTTTTCTGATGTTGCCACTGAGCAGAATTTCCGATTGAGTGTCAAGAGTGCCCAACACTGTTCCAGAGGTACCTAAATGTTTTTTTTTATCTCATCAATCTGCCGTGGACACAGGGAACAAGCTCCATTTATCTTCATCCTGTGTATTTCATTCTGTTGTGATCCTACAGTTAATAATCACAGGGTATTCGTCTTGCAGCAAAGGCACTCATTTCTCAGCCTTTTGGCTAAGATCAAGCGTAGTGTCGACATGCTGCGCTTAGTTGAAGTCATTAGATTACATTTTAGCTTCATCTGAAGAAATTTTTAAAAGCAGCCTCGGACTTTTGGCTAAGATACAAATGAGATCAAGCCTTGGAGGAGAAGATATACCTACTCCAATTAGCTTGGATCATGTAGCTCAAGCCCAAGACAGGAGGGGAGAGCCCTGTCTTGTCAGCTTGGATCAGGAATGTCTCAACTTGTTGAGGCTCTGACTTGGATTTGATTGGATTGAATTGGAATAAAAACAAAAACGAAGACAAATATCATTCTCCAAGTGTTAACATGTATACAAAATCCATTCTAATTAAACAGCTGCAAATGAGAAAGGTAAGATCATAGGCCAGGACCTTCCAGCCTCGTCAACGTGGATCCCACCACGGGAGATTCTGCCAAATGTCCATCAACTGTCAGCAAGCCTGCGCGATCCTGGAGGTGGGCGGAACTGTAAAATCCCACCCATCGAAGGCTCAAAGAACAGAAGGAGAATATTCATGGCAACTTGCTATGAACTCAGATAATGAGACACACCCTCAAAACAAGCCCCTCCAAGGGGTAGTATGGTGGCATAGTGGTTAGCACTGCTGTCTCACGACACCAACTACCCGGGTTTGCTTCCTAGCTGGGGTTACCATCTGTATGGAGTCTGCATCATCTTTCTCCATCCTTTTTCCTAGGATGGAGAAAGCTAGCACGAGGGGACACAGCTTTAAATTAAGGGGTATGAGTTATAGGACGGATATCAGAGGTAGGTTCTTTACTCAAAGAGTGATTAGGGAGTGGAATGCCCTGCCTGCAGCTGTTGTAGATGCGCCAAGTTTGGTGGCGTTTAAGAGGTTAATTGATAAGTATATGGAAGAGAAGGGAATGGTTTAGTTTGGAGGGGCATTGCTTTTTATTTTGGTCGGCACAACATCGAAGGCCGAAGGGCCTGTTCTGTGCTGTAATGTTCTACGTTCTATGTTCTATGCATGTTCTCTCCTTGTGTTCGGTTTCTTTCCACAGTCCAAAAGGCATGCTGGTTAGATGCACTGGCCAGATTAAATTCTCTCTGTGTACCTGAAAAGGTGCCGGAGCACCACAACAAAGGGATTTTCATAGTAACTTCATTGCAGTGTTAATGTAAGCGTAAACAGAAAATGTTGGAAAATCTCAGCAGGTCTGGCAGCATCTGTAAGGAAAAAAAAGAGCTGATGTTTCATGTTCAGATGACCCTTTATCAGATTCCAACATCTGCAGTAATTTGCTTTTAATGTAAGCCTACTTGTGACACCAATAAATAAAGATGATCTTTTTTCTTCACAAAATTATTCATGTCTGTTTTGAAAACCACAGTTGAATCTGGCACAACCACACTCATAGGCAGCCTGTCCCCGATTGTGACCACTTATTTCATGTTGCCTCTGATTTAAAGTGATTGGCAAAAGAACCAATGTCCTCTGGTCCACAATCATTCTGCCAATGGGAACTATTTCTTTCCCCAATCTACTCTGTCCGGATCCTTCATGATTTTGCCCATATCTATCAAATCTCCTCTTCAACTTTTCTTCCCTAAGGATATTCCCTTTTACTCACATTAAAATAAATTAAATATGAGATGGCATTTTCTGCTGCTTACAACCTATTCTAATAAAATAAGTGAGTGAATTAGGTTTGTGATTGATTAAATCATGGTGTTCAATGGGAATGGACTGCTTTGTGGACTCATACAATTTCATATGCTGCCTGATGTATATTTGAACTAACATTTATTTAATCTATATTGTGCTTTCCTGTCTTTTGCTCTCAGTGAACACGATTGTTTTGCAACCTTTCTATAAGCACAGATTTTAGTTTGCTTGTTTTGTGAACTTTATCAGAAATTTGAAAGATTAAGATCTATTGAGAATGCAGTGAATGGAATGCTGCATTGCACCATTCAATATCATTAAAGGATGGGGCTAAAAAAATTGATTGGGCTTATCTGAGGGCACAGAAGTGGAAACACTGGTTTAATGCACACCCATGCGAGTCGAGAATGGCAGCAGGTAAACTTCACGGTGTCTGTTCATTTCAGTTATTGTAGTGTACAACCCTGTGTGAAATTCATGCTGACTGCCTGGATGTTCAGCAGTGGGCACATGAGCATGACGTACGCCAACCTACTCTTTTTTATGGATAGCTGTCCCCTCTTAAAAGGGAGCCGTGTCAGGAAGTATTTGAAGGAGACTGCAAATGGAGCAATGGGTTAGAGAAAGGGCTGCCAAAACTGTCTGGGCATATTCTGAGAGGTGTCAGTGAAATAACCTCACAGAATGCTAGTGGCACAGTTCTAACGGGTGTGTCCATCTGTTCGGGGAAGGGAGAGTATTTTTAAGGTGCCAAGCTCCAAAGCCCTGGACACTAAACGCTGGGCACCGGAAAATAGCCACCTTGGATTCCACTCTCTGGCGGGCAACCCTACTAATGCAGAGATTGAGGTCTTAGTCCAGGAAGTTGAAGGAAGACTCAAGTGATGTTTGCACAAGGTCCAGGAGGCTCTCAAAGTATAACCTCTGACAGGAACGGGACCAGGTAACCAGATAAGTCAGTTGCTAAAGTCTGCCAGAATCTGGCTGCAATGCTGGAAGAAGTTCAATGATCTCGCACAGGCAGTCAAGATAACCTTCAAATGACATTTCATGCCACCAACCCCTCACATGACTCAATGCATCATTGCCCCATTACTTATCCATCAGCAACTAGGATCTATGTCGAACGTGCGGATACCTCACATCACCCTCACACGCTTCCCAACGCTGTCATCCTCACTCCCATCCCTCGCAGCAACCATATACTTCCAGTGGTTCGGCTATGGCAGGCGCATCACCCAAATACTTTGTAACACATTGACTGACATTCTTCCCTCTTTGTTGCAGGACAAGATTGGGTATGATCACAGGGAGTAACAGAGGGAGACAGGCATGACCATATTTCTTCAGCCCTTTGGAGGAAATGATTCCCCACATTATCAGGCCAGCCATCATCGAGGCTGTCACATCCACCATTGCCAAAAACATTGAGGATGATGATATGTTCTTTCCTTATGTACCTTGCCAGATCGCATGTCATGTTTCCCCTCCCTCCAACCTCCCCACCCCTAGGCTGCTACCTGTCATGAAATGCAAGCTACAGATGATGGGTCTCTTGTTTTGCACCTTACCCCATTTCCTTCACTCCAATGCTTCTCTTTGACATTTTTAATTTCCAATGGCCAGCCAGCGCAACCTCACTAGGAGCAGGAGGTCAGATGAAGAAGCGCCATCACTCAATCTTGATGCTTGCCAGCCATCAGCTCATATGCTGGAAATACAACAGGGCTTCCCAAACAGTGGGACCCTGATAGGGTCACAAAAGTCATATTTAGGGTTGTGAGCTCGGATCACCTCCGAGCAGTAATGGCAACTGTGGACAGGAGGCAGCTAGAGGCTCTGCTGGGACAATCTTGAATTTGCTTGATCGATTCCGCAAAAAACATGAGGCAGATGGTGAGCTTAGAGTATTATTTAACTTCAGAAAACACTTCTAGCAGTGAATTTGAATGGGTGTTGTGTGTTGACTTGTTGCAGCTAGCAGCTGTTAAGCGTAACTCAGTTAGTGACTGAATAATAAGGGGATAATCAGAAGGTCACACAGTTGCTGGGAAGGTGAGGGATAGATTCAAACCTGACTGTGACTATTCTCTGCTTTTTATATAGCATCCTTAGCCCAGACTGATGAATTTGCTTCCCATGCAAGAGGGAAAAAGGGGAGGGGGGTGGGTGGGTGACGGGTGGTGGCGCTGAGAGAGTGAGTGGGTGGGCATGGTAGCACAGTGGTTAGCACTGCTGCCTCACAGTGCCAGGGACCTGCGTTCGATTCCTGGCTTGGGTCACTGTCTGTGTGGAGCTTGCATGTTCTCCCCGTGTCTGTATGGATTTCTTCTGGATGCTCTGGATATACCTGTATGTAGTATGCACAGATGACACTTCTAATGTGAACTTGGACACACAGAGGGTACTCCCTCATACACTACTTGGCATGTTAATGAAAAGAGTAACACAAAAATCTTTCAGCTTTGCCAATAATCAACACAAATTTGATTAACTTTCAACAGATACAGGGGTTATCTGCAGAGTGTATGATATGGGGGGATGGGGAGTTGGGGGGCGGTCACTGCTATGGAAGCAATAACACAGCTTTCTATCCACTGACATTCTCCATTAAAAGCAGGCCTTTAGTGCGTGGGTGTTTAATCCTATTTCTGCAGCTCAGCCAAACATGTTCAGTGGGAGACTGCTCTCCTCAGGGGGGAGAAAAAGGAATTGGATCTTCCTCATATAAATTGCCCTATTTTGTGGATTATCCTGACAATCTGATTCTTGGTTTTCATCATTACCTTCCACATTTATTTATTTTCCGCTGGCTTAACTGTTTTCCTTTCAGTTGAATGAAACATTTGGTAGCAATCGTGCAGCATGTTTAATGCAGTGGTAATTACACAAGAGGGAAAGGAACATCGATCCATCCTTTGTTCAGTTCATTCACACTTCTGTGCTTTCAGGTTTATTTCCCATTGCTTGGGATCCTTACCTTAACCCAGAGGACACATTTGAAACAGATCAAATTCATATCACCTCTTTCACTCTCTGGAAAGCTTAAGTCACTTTTAATAAAACACAACAAAAGAGACAAGAAAATATGCAGCTCCCATTGTCTCTACAACATCTAAAAGAGGTTTTGAAGATAGAATTGCAACAACGGTATGAATGCTGTTTATTGCTCTGATCAACAAATAAACATCAAGAAAATTTACATGTAGATATTAAGAAGGCTGATTAGAACATTCATACTGTTGGACAGTAAGAAATCTAGTATGTAGAATGAACAGCAACTTTGTCCTATTGCACAGTAATGTTGTTGAATGAATAAAATTCCTGAGTGTTTTCCTTTTATATGAATGCCATACAAATGCACAGCAAACACTGTATATAGTAAATCAAGTGTTTCCCTGCTGAATCACCAGGAATAAGTTAACATTAACCAGTGATTGTTAAATAAACAGACATCACATATTTGCAAAGAGATTAATGCCAATACCAATGAACAAATATAAGCTCCCAAACATCCTGCAATATGTAATTCCTAGCATGCTGATTAAAGAGAAACTTTATATAGACATACATGCGACCTTTATTCTGCTGAAGAAACAGAAACTTTACACAGACATATACACGACCTTTATCCTACTGAATAAGCAGAAACGTTACACTGGCACACACGACCTTTACCCTGCTGAATAAACAGAAATGTTACACAGGCCTGCGCAGGATCATTACCCTACTGAATAAACAGAAATGTTACACAGGCACACTAGTAATCTCTATCCTGATGAGAGAACAGGGACTTCACATAGGCACACAAGCTATCCTGATTGTGGTGCAATCCTGATAGCTAAGGAACAAATGGTTTATAGATTTAAACATCAGTCTGCTGAAAGTAATGTTGAGATGCTGATAATGAGCTTAAAAATACAAAGCACATTTGGGTTTGGCTGGGGTGATAGTTAACGTATGGTGGGGAGCTACAAATGTTTGCTGAAATATTGTTTCCAAAAGCCCCGTTAAACCTTGGGAAGATTAAAGTCATTACAGGTTATTTGAATCCGATTCATCAGGTGAGAAGCCCCCTGAGATAAAATAAAATGGAATTTCAGGAATTTCAGGCCTTTTGACATTCAATGGTGTAACTATCACTGAATTCCCCACTGTTAACATCCTTGGGAGTACCAATGACCAGAAACTCAACTTGACTCACCATATAAACACAGTGGCTACAGAGCAGATCAGAGGTTAGGAATACTGTGGTGAGTAACTCACTTTCTGACTCCCCAAAGTCTATCCATCGTCTACAAAGCACAAGTCAGGAGTGTGATGGAATACTCCCCACTTACCTGGATGGGTGCAGCTCCAACAACAGTCAAGAAGCTTTACACCATCCCAGACAAAGCAGTCTGCTTGATTGGCACCACATCTACAAATACTCAATCCCTCCACCACCATACTCAGTAGCAGTAGTATGTACTATCTACAAGATGCACAACAGCAATTCACCAAAGATCCTTAGACAGCATCTTCTAAACCCACAACCACTTCCATCTAGAAGGACAACGGCAACAGAAATGTGGGAACTGCACTGCCTGCAAGTTCCCCTCCAAGCCACTCACTATCCTGACTTGGAAATACATCACTGTCCCTTCAGAGTCACTAGGTCAAAATCCTGCAATTCTCTCCTTAATGGCATTCTGAGTCAATCCACAGAACATGAACTGCAGCGATTCAAAAATCATCACCTATCTTCTCAAGGGCAGGTCGGGATGGACAATAAATGCTGGCCAGCCAGCGATGCCCATGTCCCATGAATGAATAAATTATTATCCGCAAATTTGACTCTGCACTGACTTCAATGGAGAGTAGATATTGAGTGGGATATAAAAGTAGCATTGCACCTAATCTCCATAGAGTGGGTTTGGTTAAAATTGACTCCATTGGCTCTGTCTCCTGCATCACAACCTATACGCTCACCTTTGAATTCATGTTCTTCTTACAGTTTGCAAGCTTGGCATCCAATTTGACTCTCAGTTTAGGTCCTCAATAAGCTTTAGACCCCTGATAAGCAAGGCGGTGAAAGGTTATCGGGAAATGCAGAGTTGAGGTTAAAATCAAATGGGCCATGATGTTATTGAATGGCAATGCAGGCCAAATGATTGAGTGGCCTATCCCTGCTCCTAATTCATTTGCCCATACCCTGATCCTATATACTGTCCACTTTGGTTTAAAATATAACTCTTAAAATGTAACTCCCTTTTCTCCACATAGCCGCTGCAAAAAATAGGGTCACAAAATCCAGAGACAAAACAATTACCTGAATCTGCACATGCTTCAGGAAAGCAATCAGCATAATCAGGGACCCCACATAACCTGAACATTATCTCTTCCACCTTCTTCCATTGGGAAAAAGACACAAAAGTCTGAAAACACAAAGAATAGCTTCTTCACTGCTATTATCAGGCATTTGAATGGTCCTATCACACATTAAGCCGATCTTTCTCCTCACCCTATTTATACCAATGCAAAATCATATTCTGCATCCTATCCTCTTCTTTTCCGTTATGTACTTTACAAAAGGTATGTTTTGTTTGTATACTGGGCAAGAAACAATACTTTTCACTGTACCTCTATACATATGACAATAATAAATCAAATCAAATCAAATTTAATGCAGAATGAATATTTTTAATTCTTAAAAATCATTAAGAATTAGTTGTTCGACTAGTAGGTAATGCCACAATGACAGAAGATAATCATCTTACTGATGCAAGGAAGTTCAGTAATCCTTTAGTAATTAATACATTGAGGACTAGCTTTGGAAATGGGATTTGTTTAGGTATCTGCCTCCTTGCAGCTTGAAACAATCCTGGGATTTATCCGACACAAATTAGTCTGAAAGCTTGAAAGTGTACCACTAATTAGATTTGTTATAACAGCATATTGAAAGACTTGGAAAATTATACATCCTACTTAATTATTTTCTCTGCAGAGTTTGAATGCTAGCTGATTTGTTTTGGAGGGGGGGTGGTGAGGGAGGGAGACTTCAAATATTTGGCACCATGACAAATACATTTACTGGGTCACTTACACAACACCTTTCCTTGAAGTGTGGTGCCTTCTGCCTCACATTTATTGTACGACTCATGTGTGAAGCAACCCAGATTGGAGGTAGTGCAACAGTGTGAGAACACCTCCGTCAGCCAGTCTCTCACCACTTCAGCTTCCTTCAGCAGGCGGTCCCTGCTGCCAAACTAAATTCTCAAAACCTCACAGATGGTTCAGCTGACATGGAAACTTTACAGACTTCATGGGGTAGGGATTCTGCTGGTTCACAGCACCAAGTACTGTGCAGCGGTATGGTGGCACAGTGGTTAGCACTGCTGTCTCACAGCTCCAGGTTTTATCTGTGTGGAATCTGCACATTCTCCCCATGTCTGCATGAGTTTCCTCCGGGTGCTCTGGTTTCTTCCCACAGTCTGAAAGACATGCTAGTTAGGTGCATTGGCCATACTAAATTCTCCCTCAATGTTACCCAAACAAATGCCGGAGTGTGGCGACTTTTCAAAGTGACTTCATTGCAGTTAATGTAAACCTACTTGTGACACTAATAAATAAAAACTTCAAACTTAAACCTAGATTGAAATGGCTGAACCCGTGCAAAAGATTGGGAAATTCTAAGCACTAGGGAGTTATGTGCAAAACCATTTAAGTTCAGTATTTACTGTGATATTTTACGCTTGGTAAGATTCAATTCATCCAAATCAGGGCTCACCCACAAGACCGGCCATACCAACAGTTAGAATCTGTAAGGATCTATCAGTGTGTCAGTTCTGGAAGATTCTATAAGTTTAATTCAATTCCTTAGGTACTCAGGAGAATATTCTTAAAGCTCTTCCTGATGAAAAAATGTTTAATTTACTAAGAAACCTGAACTGTGTTTAGCAATGAAACTATTAAATGGTTCAGTATAGTCTGTAAAATCATTTTCAATTTTGCAGCTGCTCTAACCCAAGCAGATTGGATGTTAAAAGCATCAAAAATGTTATCAAGTTTAATGGTGTGCGTTAGTTGTAGCTCAGTTGGTAGTACTCTCAGTTCTACATCACCAGGTTCGAATTAAGATCCATTTTAGGGCTCGTGTGCAAAAGAATCAGGAACGATACTCCACTGAGGTACTGAGGGACTGCTGCACTGTTGGAGATACTAATTGGAATCATATAGAGGTAATGGGCATCACACTCGCTGGCCAGATACTGCTGTCAACAACTGCATTTTATTCCGCACAGGCACTTAACAGGCCTGTGGACCTGCCCTGGGGAGGGCAGAGATCCTGCCTTTTAGCTGCTAATTAGAGGCCAGGAGCTCTTCTGTACTCAGTAGCGCCACCAGGGAGTTGGTGGCTATTGTTATAATGACACTTATCTGAGGCCTTGCTTTGAGGAGGTACTGAGGCATAGGTGAGTGATGGTGAGAAAGGAATTGTTGGGTTGGGTTTGCAAAGTAGCTCTTTTCCCCTTGCCTGATGCTAGGGGTCCCAATCAGGCACAAGTACCTTTGAACACCTCTGAGAGCCCGCAAGCAAACACTTTAGGGTTTGCTTGTCGTACTAGCCACATAGCAAGCCACTCTCTCTCACCAGCAGTTGCGTTAATTCCAGTGGATTGAGGCCTTTAAGTTAGCGTGAATCGCCTATTTAAGGGCCTCAATTGATGGTGGGGTGGGAAGGCCTTCCTACCAGAGACTTAACTGGGGTGGAGGCAGAAAGGTAGTAGGGCTCTCAACCTCATACCTTACTAGTGCCCCCTACCTTCAATCTCACCATGAGAATTGGATTCTGCCAGCTTTGACAAAGGGTCATTTGGACTTGAAACATCAGCTCTTTTCTCTCCTTATAGATGCTGCTGAGACTTTCCAGCATTTTCTCTTTTGGTTTCAGATTCCATCATCTGCAGTACTTGTTTTTAGTTATTAGATTCTGCCTACAGTCTTCCTGAGGAGATGTGTAGTAAAGGCCTCGATCTCTCCATTGGGTGCAAAAGATTCCACAGCACTATTTGGAAGACAGGTAGGGGGAAGTTATTTCCTTTGATAAATATCACAAAAAGCCTTATCAGTCGGCCGTCATCGCAATGCGGTCTCTGCGAGATATCTCGATGTGAACTGGCTGATTTGTTTCATACATTAGAACAGTGACTACATTTCAAAGCTAATTAATTGGCTGCAAAATAGTTTGAGGGTCCCAGTGCTCATAAAGAATGCTATATAAATGCAAGCATTTCAAATAGATGCTCCATTGTTAAAATTCTAACTGGTGTAAATATATATTGTCAATTCACTGTGGTGTTAAGTGGCTGGTATCAAGCAGCTTGTGCAGTGATGACAGAGATCTGGGTACTTCTATTGGAGAAAGGACTTCTTTTCTTGAACTCAATTTATGTTGAATAAATTCATGGCCTTCAAGTTTCTGCATCTGGAGATGTCTTCGACATACGTGAGATGGATTTTAGGAGTATTTTTCCTTCGGTAACTGGGCGAATTGCCATAGATTTTATTGCTTCTTTTCCCTCAGCTGTTGCTTTAAATGGTGCTGCTTGGGTGAACAATTCTTATCCATCCCCACCTTCTGCTCCAGATCTATGGCTGTTTTCTTTTGTTCTTCTTTTTTTCTTTTAATGGCTTATGGGCTGTGTCGCCTGTAATGGATTCTTTTCCCCTCTGGGATCCTTGTTCTGGCAGACTCTGAGAGCATGGTGCGGCAAAAAAAAAGGCACCCTGCTTTCTTTTAAACAAAAAGTTGCTTTGACAATGCTTTAACTCTTGACAACAAGCATGAATAAACCATCAAACTATGAGCATGACTGCTTCCACCAAAGGTCCTTAGACAGCAACTTCCAAACCCATGAGTGTTTGCATCTAGAAGGACAAGGACATCATCTGGTGGCATTGTGGTTAGCACAGCTGCCTCACAGCACTAGGGACCTGTGTTCAATTCCCAGCTTGGGTCATTGTCTGTGTGAAATTTGCACGTTCTCCCCATGTTTGCTTGGGTTTCCTCCACGTGCTCTGGTTTCCTCCCACAGTCTGAAAGACGTGCTGGTTAGGTGCATTGGCCATGCTAAATTCTCCCTCCATCTATGCGAACAGGCGTTGGAATGTGGTGACTAGGGGATTTTCACTGTAACTTCATTGCAGTGTTAACGTAAACCTACTTGTGACACTAATAAATAAACATGGGAACATCACCCCTGCAAGTTCCCCTCCAAACTATTCATCAACCTGACTAGGAAATATATTGCTGTTCCTTCGCAGCCAGTCACTGGGTCAAAATCCTGGAATTCCCTCCCTAACAGCACTGTGGGTCAACCCACATCATGCGGACTGCAGCAATTCAAGAAGGCAGCTCACCACCACCTTCTCAAGGACAACTAGTGATTGGTAATATATGCTGGCCAACCAGTCACACCTATGTCCCATGAATGAATGTGAATAGCTTGAGGATAAGTGATAAACCTTTTAGAACTGAGGTGAAGATAAATTTCTTCACCCAGAAACTAGTGTATCTATGGAATTCACTACGGTAGAAAGTAATTAAGGCCAAAACATTGTCTGATTTCAAGAGGAAATCAAATATAATTCTTGGGGCTAAAGGGACCAAGGGAATGGGAGGAAGGAGGATCAGGATATTGACAGTCAGCCATGATCAAAATGAATGGCAGAGCAGGCTCAAAGGGCCGAATAGTTGACTCGTGATTCTAGTTTGTGTGAATATTTTAATAGAACTGTCAAAATGATTTGTTGATCTCTCCCATGTTGGCGCTCCTTGTGATAATTGTGAGGTGGATTTTTATAAAATCCAGGAAGAATCTGTGAATGGACACTACTGGGCAAATGAATAAAATGTTTTAAGACAGCTGATGGAATATGGAAGAGTTAAGAGATTGCTGGCATATAATATTATAGAGTTTAATCAAAGAGAAATGGCATACAATTATGCAGAATTGCTGTTGCAGAGCCACTTAGCTCAACTGTTTTGTGCCACTGATTGCGCTCCACATGAGCCTCCTCCCACTCTATTTGATCTAACCCTATTATAAATGTACACTGTAGAGGGAGGTAGTTATTGTCGAATTAAAGTATCTATGACTAAGCATCAGCTGTGGCTCCATTATCAGTGTTTATATCTCACTTGAAGCCTGGTCAGCTCTCTGGGACTCTGACAGGTATTGTGATTCTCTAGGCCTGGATTTTCATCCATGGGCCGAGTGCAGAGAGTTGGAGGAACTCTGGGCTCCAAGAGTTCGTCGTTTAAAATATTTGCCCTGCCTCAGATTTTCAATCTGGGATGGGCGGGTTGAGGGGCTGGGCTGCGTGAGGGGTGGTGGGATATGAGCAAAGATGGGTCTGGCACAGTTTGGCATATCCACAGAGAGCTCCAAAGAGAGGGTCACATCTGCATACTGCAGCTAAGGTGCAAGACCTGTCACATATCTCTGCTTCCACAGTGCTGAGGCATTAACATGTAATAAGCTTATGTCAGCATGCATAGAACTGATGTGCATGAGCACTACGATGTGCAGACTTAGTAAAGAGAAATATTGCTGTATGTATTACATACCAGGCTAACATGAATTCAAATTATTGTTCCTGTCTAAAAAGTGAAAAATGCTAAAGAGATGGCCCAGGCAAAGGGGTGGGTCAAGTGGCTAAGACCAATTCACTCAGTTAAACAGATGATCATGGAGCATGCCTAATCAGCTGACTGGCCAGAAGTAAGAGATAAAATCACCTCGGCACATGTAATGGGCACATATTCATGCTGTCAATTCATTAACACATGGCGATGTTAGCATGAGAATGTGTGTCAGGGTGGGGGTGGGGGGGGGGTCGTGTCATAAGTGCAGCGCGAGAAGGGTTAAAGGAAATGGCGTGCATCAAAGCTTGCTGTCACCACGTGAAATGTCCTTCCCATAGAATCCCTACAGTGCAGAAGGAGGCCATTTGGCCCATTGAGTCTGCACTGACCACAATCCCACACAGGCCTTATCCCCTTAACTCCACGTATTTACCCTGCTATTCCACCTGATATTACAGGGCAATTTACCAATCAATTTAACCCACACATCTTTGGACTGCGGGAGGAAACTGCAACACCCCAGAGGAAAACCATGCAGACACAGAAAACGTGCAAACTCCACACAGACAATGATGCGAGGCCAGAATTGAACCCGATTCCCTGGTGCTGTGAGGCAACAGTGCTAACTAATATGCCACTGTGCCACCTTTGCCATAGCTCCTTTTCTATCACACGCAGCCCCAGCTCAGCTTGCTGGACTCTCCACCCCCCCCCCCACCCCGGTCACCTCAACCCTGGGCACCAGGAGGAGGAAAAGATGTCTGAGAAAATAGGGTTAATGGGCCAAATGGCCTTCTTCTGCACTGTAGGGATGAAGGACATTTCACGTGGTGACAGCAACTGTAAGGGAGCCAAGGTCATTGGTGCATGTTGTATATGTAAGGTGTGAACTAACTTCCTGAATGCATCCCTTAAGATCACTAGGAAATTTTCCACATATCAAGGCAGAAGAGTCAGGTGTAAGTATTATTGTTATTTCAGTGGTGCGCCACAGTGAATAGCTACCTGATAGTGTCCCTCAAGAGATACAGCAATGGTTACTCATGAGATATGTCGAAGTGAGTTGTCCTTCTACTCAAAATTACATGGGATGGTCCCAGGATAAACTATGTCATTCTGGGGTAATCTCACCTATCCTGAGCCACACACACTGTGATATAGGGCAGACCTTTCTGGTTGCACTTGTCCCAAGATTGGAAAACCCTGCCCAAGATCAATGGACCTTTGCATGGTCCATGTCGCACCTGCTTTGATTCCTGTGGTGGGCGGGACAGGGAAATTGCGCTCTTAAAATCAATATCTGTTTTCGACCATATCACAACAATGCCCCAAGTCACCCTCAATACCCTCAATAATTACAGCACTGGTGCCTGAACACTAACCTCCCTGAGGACGCTGAACTCCTGTCTTAGCTTGACCCTGCACTAATCAGTCTGTCACAGAAACAGAAAATATTCAGCAGGTCAGGTAACATCTGAGGAGAGAGAAACAGAATTTCACATTGATGACCTGTCATCAGAACTAGGAAAAGTGTGAGATATTTCAGGTTTAAAGCAGTTGAAAGGGAGGAAGATGTGAAGAAAGAGTAGCAGCAAGGGTCTGCGATAGGGTGGAGATAGAAGACATTAAATTGACTAAAACAATTGGCAGGTTAGGACCAAATAGAGTGAAAATGGGAAAGATGCGGCTAGAGGAGGCGTGACTGGCAGAATGCTGAATAGAAAGCAAAAACAAGAGAAAAATGAGAATGAAACCAAATCCTGTGAAATAAAAGGAAACTAAATGGGATGGAGGTTGAAGCCTCAGTTTGTTGAATCAATGTTGAAATCAGAAAGCTGTAAAATGGGATGGCATGATTGCCCAGTGGTTAGCACTGCTGCCTCGCAGTGCCAGGGACCCAGGTTCAATTTCAGCCTTAGGTCACCGTTTGTGCGAAGTTTGCACGTTCTCCCCATGTCTGCGTGGGTTTCCTCTGAGGTGCTCTGGTTTCCACCCACAGTCCAAAGATGTGCGGGTTAGGTTGATTAGCCATTCTAAATTGACCTTAGTGTCAGTGGGATTAGCAGGGTAAATGTATAGAGTTACAGGAATAAAGCCTGGTTTGGGATTGTGGTCACTATAAACTCAATGGGCTGAATGGCCTCCTTCTGTACTGGAGGGATTCTGTGATTCTATGAAAGTGCTTAATCAGAAGTGAGGTGCTGTTTCTCATGCTTAGATTGAACTTTCCACAGGAGCTGAAAGATGGAAAGGTGAGCTTGAGAACAAGATGGCGGATTAAAATGACAGGCTCACGGACCCACTTGAGCCCTGAACTGAAATGACAGGGATGGAGAGAACCAACTGGAGTACTTTGATTACATAACTTTTGGTTTACTCAAATTTTTCACTGGTATTCGTGCTTTTGGACAGCAGCTGTTCATTCTGTCATTTGTACTTGCTTGGGGCAGTCTTTCATTTCAATTACCATTCCCGTAGACCTTGCATCACCAAACATTTTATCCCTTCTTCCTTATCATAGCCTTTTCCTTTGTGTTCTTTTTCTGCCCTCCTCAAGTCAATGGACCTTTCCATGGTCCATCCCTCACCTGCTCCAATTTCCATGGTGGCAGGACAGTAAAATTCCGGATACTAACTCTATTTCCTTCACCACAGATGCTGGCCCATCTGATGAGTATTCCCTGAAAGTTGCGTTTTTGTTTTGAACTTCTAGCGTCTGCGGTATTTTGCTTCTGTAATGGATCCGCCAGATCCATTCTCCTATCATACTTCATGCTCGATGATTTTCTCAGTTGCACAGGCTGGAGAATTGCTCCTAACCAACTCACAAAGCCAGCATTCATGAAATTTTAATCTGAGTTGATTTTCATTAAGAGATAACTCATGAGAATAATGCCAAAGATGATGAAGGTTTACACAAAGCATTATTGGGTTTATTTAACCTCCACTGCTTCTTATCTATGCAAAAGCAATTAGTGGAGAAATTATGAAAAACTTTCCCTCAGATAGGCCCTTTAGTGTCCACCATGGGGCATAAGCAGTTTGAAGTGTTATTTAAACTGTGTGCCTTCAAATAGGCAATTTTGATCCAATTGTTCTCCCTGCTGCTTTTTTAAAAATTTCCCTGCGGTTAGTTCAATTTTAATTCATGATTCAACATGATTCCAAATTCACCGCTCTCTATCTGTTTACGGTTCAATCCCCACAAGCAATTTTTATTTTCACTTCAAGACGTTTGTTACAAATGATTGTTTTCTTTCCATTCCCCTCCGCCTAATTCTCCCCCCCCCACCACCACAACACACTTCCCCATTGTCACTATTTAATCTCATTAATTAGTGAAAGCATTTTGTCTTGCTTTGTTTTGTTTCACAATGTCGGTGAAAGTACATCCATCAAGGTTGACTGCAGCAAAAAGTAGGTTTTGGGTTATTTATAAATGTTTAATAAGATTTATGAGCAATACCTTAAAACCGACATGCATGCTGGTTAATTATTGAAAGCTTGTTTTGTGATTAAGTGCCTCGCTGAAAGTGTTTTTTTTGTTGGAGACACATTTAGCAGATTACACTGTAATCAGCTGCTCTGCGCTGCTCTGCTTTTCTAAGGATAGCAATCTCTTCAAACAACATCCACTCCTTCTCAGCTTTGACAAAGGATCATCTCGACTTAAAATGCCAGCTCTTTTCTCTCCTTACGGATGCTGCCAGACCTACTGAGATTTCCCAGCATTTTCTCTTTTGATCAACTCATTCTCGCTGCCATAAGAGAATGCGAACCTCGCTATCCCATGGAAGAATTTACACGATGCATTTGAGGTGAAATTATACCAAGAACGCAGCAGGGCAGAGAAAGATATGCTGGCAGGGTCAGATAAAGGAGGGTGAAGGAGGCTGGAGTGATACCTAAGTTCAGCCTGGGCCTAATGGGCCAATTTGGCCTGTTTCTATAATTCAGTGGAATTCATGTGGGGAGAAAAGAAAAGATTTACGCTTGCTCAGCCTTGAATGGGGCTACATTCCTCAAGAGCACTAAATGAAATTGATGATTGTGCACTGCTGACATCCAGATACTGCTGATAGAGGAAGCCAGCCGTTTTTTAAGGTTAATGATTTATGAGCAATTAATTAAATCAATTGCACTACAGCTTGTATTTGTTCTTATGGAAGATTTCATCGATTTTTCTCAGATTACATTTGTCGCTTGTTGGTGCAATATTTTAAAAAAAAAGTTTAGGTCAGTTTTTTATATTGCTCGGATGGATGGGTGCCCAACCTGAAAATGTGTGAAATCGCGCGAGAAGACTTCGGGCCCACATCCCCACGTCATTGCACACTTGCACGATATTTCAGTTGGCATGGCAGGGAACCTAAAAGTGCCCGCTGACAATCCAGTTGGAAATTTAATCCATTAAGGGACCAATTGAATGCAATTTTACATGGCTCATCTATTTTTCTGATTGGCGAGTGGACCAATCGGCTAAGAGGCCTTTATGTTTTTGCTTCAACCTCGCTCAATGGCAGGGTGAATTGTCAGGGCTGAAATAAAATGGAGAAGGTATCTAGGGATTGATGTTTGTATTTGAATGCACTGTCTCAACACTCTTTGCATAGTTGTTCCAACGTTATTTATTTTTCAGGGCTCTGATTCTTAAAGTTTATTTATTTATTAGTCACAAGCACTCTTACATTAACACTGCAATGACGTTACTGTGAAAACCCCCTAGTTGTCACACTCTGGCGCCTGTGCGGATACACTGAGGGAGAATTTGGCATGGCCAATTCACCTAACCAACATGTCTTTGGACTGTGGGAGCAAATCGGAGCACCCGAGGAAACCAACGGAGACACGAGGAGAATGTGTAAACTCCACACGGACAGTGGCCCAAGCCGGGAATCAAATCATCATCCCTGGCGCTGTGAAGTAGCAGCGCTAACCACTGTGCCACTGTGCTGCCAGAAGCTAACCCCTGAGGAAGGACATTAGCAGGGCGAGCCTACACCTTCCCTTTTCTCCATGCTCGCTCGCTTGCCAGCTCCAGAGCCTTTTCCAGCTCGTGTTTTATGCTGATTGCCTGTCAATTGGCCAGCCAGTGTGAAATCGTGTTTAGGGGTTGACCATGGCCAGAAGTGGATTTTGCACCCGCTTCTGGCCCCACTGAATGCATGTACCCAACAGACCAACACTTCAGACCCTATTGTTCTGCATTAATGTAACTAGCAAATATATTTTGACATCTGATATACAGCATTGTTCTTTTAAATTTGAATTGATGTGCAATGATTGATTGAATTGAATTGATTTAAACAGCAAGTCCAGGCTGACACTTCAAGTCCAGCGCTGAGAGAGTCCTGTACTGTTGGAAACATTAAACTGAGACCCTGTCTGGTCTCTCAGGTAAATGGTAGAAGATCCCATGGCAGTATTTGGCAGAAGAGATCTCCCCAGTATCCCTTAGCCTGATAATTACTAAAGCAATTTATTGGTTTGTTATCTCATTGGTTTGTGTAATCTTGTCATTTGCAAGTTGTCTGCTTTCTGTATTAAAACAGTGCTTACACCTCACAAATACTTCATTGGTAATAAAGAGCTTTGGGATACCCAGAGGCTGTTGTGAAAGTGTTATACACATAGAATCTCTACAGTGCAGAAGGAGGCCCATTGGTCCATCAAGCCTGCACCAACAACAATCCCACCCAGGCTCCATCCCCATAACCCCACATAACCTGCTCATCCCCCTGACACGAAGGGGCAATTTTGCGTGGCCAGTCAATCTAACCCGCACATCTTTAGATGTAAGTTTGTTCTTCCTAGGGTAGGGATTTTCTGGCTCGCCTCAAGACTGGAAAATCTTGCCTGGGATCAATGGACCTTTGTATGGTCTGCCCCTGCTGCCCACTACGATTCCCATTGTGGGCAGGAAGAGAAAATTCCGCATCCTGTTAATACCATATCAAACTAAATCATCTCATATCTTGGTAAAAAGATCAAGGGCTGAATTTTCATCAAGGAAGTGGATAACAGGAGCCAGATTTGTTTGCAGGTCAGAAACCAATCTCTAATGAGAAAATGATTGGAAGTTTCACAGGGATGAGCCCTTCCTCTCCAATTTGATACAGCAGGGATAGACAGCAGTGAGACTAGGGTTGTCAAATGTGGTGAAATGTTTTCATGGCAATCTCATCATCACATAGCCTATGCCATTCTGCAGCCATTAATTGGTTAACACGTTTATCCATCCTTGTGACCTATTGCCTTCCTACTGTAAAATATAGCCAATCCATCATTTGGATGAACTCCATAGGATACATGGACATTATATTAAACCTGATACAACATGGCCAATTTCAAGTTGTACAATGGACACATTATAGGCAGTATTACTTTAAAAGGTTACATTTAAGTAAAATGGCTGTAAACCAGACATTGGAATATACAATACTACCAGACCGTCCAAGGAGCGAACAAGGGGGACCATGAGTTGTGGCAAAGCTATCTATTAAGATTATGCGGATGAATATCGATGTCCTGACCAACCCCAGGAGAGACAATGGAAATGGTAATGATATCCCAGCTATGTAGAATAGTGCGTCCACTAATAGAAAAACATTTAGCAGTTCCAGAAAACCACCTCAGAGCATCCCTTAGATACCTCCTAAAACAGTTTAGATTCTTTGTCATTGAAACTGATCAAATCAGTTTAATCCTGTAAGCACTTTGCACCCCATTGTTTAGAACCGATGGGAGAAATCAGCCAATTTCATCAAGGCAACTGCCTTTTAAAAAATATCTAACTTTGACCAAGAGAACACAAGAGAAAGAGGTGGTTAACCTTTCAGCAGTTAACTTGGCAAGGAGTTCAGTGAAGAAAAGTTGTACAATGTCGGAAAGTAGTGAATTCAACTATTTCATGGCAGAGGAAAGATCAAGAAAGATCCAGCAGCCAGGGAAGACATCAACTATTTTCTCAACAATAGCAAGAACTTTTGTTTCTAAAACAATCCGAGGAATGGTGAATATATTCTCTCAGCCTTCAGAAATCCCCCAATTAGGTAAAGGTTGAGGAGGATTCTTCTTGCTTTTGTAAAAGTTGTGTAAATTGTGTAAAGCTAAGAACTTACATTGTGTCCTTATAGAATTTTCTTTCCATTAGCATCGTATTGTAGTATTGACTGAATTTGGTTGGAGTTATACTTGAATGAATTATTTTAAATTATCTTTGATTACAGTCTTTCTCTCTCATCGTCCATCTTGCGAGTCGCTAAGAAGCCAGAACATAATCCCTGGGGCACAGAATCGTAAAGGCTAATCACTTCGAAACTGCCCACTCAAGGAGGTTTACTGATAAGGAATAAATAGCGCACCCTCTCTCTCTCTCGTGAAGCTGTTCCAGGTTGACACTTCTGGGTTGTATTTTATTATCTACAAGAAAGAGAGACACATGGTTGTAGGTGGCAGCCAGGGTAACTCATATGGCACAAGGGTGAGCTCACTGGTCAGGAATAAAGTGAGTCTTTCTTTCCCTCTTTTGCAAAACTATCTCAGATTGTGGGTTAAATCCCTGCAGGAGAGAAAGAGAGAGACACCTACAGTTTCAGTAGCATCCGAGATCCATCCGTGTGGAGAAGAGGATGTTTACGCTACACCCATTAGAAAATGAAAAGACTCATGACTCAATTGGATGATGCTTATCTGTCAATCAAGCAGCCTTTTCTTCCTCCAATTTTCAATCTTTTTTGTATCTGGTGAAGAGAAATGCACAAAGAGAATGATCAAAACAAAAATGTTTTCATGTCTCAGTGATTTTTCTCCAGTATCCTTGAGATTGGTCTTCAATTCCTGGAGATTCCAGGCCAATCCTGGAGGGTTGGCAACCCAAAGTCTGAAGTTGGAGAAGGAATTATGGCTCAAGACAGAGAAATAGATGAAAAAGAAGAATTTTTTAACTACTCTGTGCAATACTTTCAGAGGAATTGGCTTCCTTAGTGAGATTACTGCGGAGCCAATAAACTGCAAATCAACATTCACCAAGGTCTTTTGAAGCTTTGCCATTAATCTAGGAGAGTTGCAAAGAGTAATGGTGTGATACTAAGTTGAAAGCATGTGTGTTTATCTCTATATGAACTGAGAGCAGAGCAAGGACAAAAGGCAAAAGTCTATTCAGAAAATGAGACCTCAGGTGCTAACGCATAGACCCAATACCATTTGTTCCAAAGTGAAATAAACTTCAGAAATGTTTCGCTACGCTCAGGAAATATTGGGAAAGTCATAAAAACCAAGATGAGAAAATACATTAAAAAGAGGCATCTGAACACTAAAAGAGACAGAGCCTTTACTTGACCTATTTAATTTGACCTACTGGGGGAGGAGATGGCCGAGTGGTATTATTAGACTATGAATCTAAAAACTCAGCTAATGTTTTGGGGACTCGGGTTCAAATCTCAACATGACAAATGATGGAATTTGAATTCAATAAAAAATATCTGGAAATAAGAATCTACAGTTGACAATCAAACCATTGTTGATTGTCATAAAAACCCATTTTGTTCACCAATGTTCTTTAGGGAAGAAAATCTGCCATTTGTACCTGGTCTGGCCTACACGTGACTCAACAATGTGGTTGGCTCTCAACTGCCCTCTGAAATGGCTAAGGAAGTCATTCAGTTCAAAGGTAATTAGGGATGGGCAATAAATGCCAGCCAGTTAGCAATACTTATGTCTCACAAATAAATAAAGGAAAAAAAGATTAATGACTATGTCAACCTGACTGATGCATTTCACATTTTTAGACTCTCTTGAGCTAATCATCTGGGATAGAAAATCTATAGTGTAGGTGCTTCCAATTACAACTATATCACTGAAATTAAACAGTGCTTCTTAGAACTAAAACTGCTGGGCCCAAACAAATACAAGCACAAGAAAGAACAAGGTTCCTTAAAACAGTCTCACCTTGATTCACTCTGGAGTTAATTTCCTTCAGTCACTGGGTCAAAACTCTGGAACACCCTCCCTAACAGCATTATGGGTCGACCCACACGTCATGGACTGCAGTGGTTCAAGGTGGTAGCTCACCATGACCTTTGCAAGGACAGTTAGAGGTACCAGCCTAGCCAGTGATGCCCATATCCCACAAATGAATAAAACAAACTTTGGACCCTAATACCAAATTTATACTACACAGAATTAACATTTGGCGTGTAGTCAAAAGGTCTGTAATTAGGATAACTTTCTGGTATGCAAAACAGAATAATAGTTTTTTAAAAGTAGGATCAAGGCAAAGATATCTTCGAAGTGCAGGGACAAAGGAATTGTGAGACCAACAAAAAAAACTGCATTGAATTTGTTTCCTAGCATACTCAAAGTTGAATGGTCCAATAATTATGGGGTTGTTGACTAAGCATAGCAATCACTCTATTAATTTGTCTACAAGAGATCCACACATATGACGAGGAAAACCCAGTACTAATGCTTTGGAATTCCTAGGTCTAAAATTACTTATTCATCCTAAACATACTACACTTCCCACATTATGGCCGGAATTCTCCAATGTTGAACATCCCACCACCGTGAAAGCTAGAACAAAGAATTTGACACTCAATTCTCCATTCACTGCAGCAGGTTTGAAGAATCCCAGGGGGGAGAGGTCAGAGAACTTTGGATTAAATCTCAAATCACTGATTCATAAAATGTTATTTCCCTAAAGAAATAAATCTGGTTTTACATTTTGAATTAAGCAATACCAATTGTTTCCAGTCACCATGCTGGAGAGGATTAGAGCACAGTTGGATTTAGAGAATTGAATATGCAGAGTGTGATCCTAAAACAGCAATGGGATATCAGGACATCCAAGTGTGCTGCCATGAGCTGGCAGGATACTCCATTAACACACTCAATGGGCTAGGTATTACAGTCAGTGAAACAACTACATTGCTTACTGATGACCTCAAAGTAAGATCTAGAGGCCTCTGTGGCACAAATCTCTCTTTTTCCAAAGACAGTTCAGATATGCCACCAGATCGAGGAAATAACTAGGCATCCAGCAACACCGATGCCAACACACAGAGTGGCAAGGTGGCACTGCGGTTAGCACCGCTCCCTCACAGTGCCAGAGACCCGGATTCAATTATGGCCTCGGTTAACTGTGTGGAGTTTGCACGTTTGCTCCATGTCTGTGTGGGTTTTCTCTGGATGCTCCAGTTGTGCCTCCCACCGTCCAAAGATGTGCGGGTTACGTTGATTGACCATGCTAAATTGCTTCTCAGTGTCAGGTAACAAACAGGATAAATACATGGGCTTATGAGGAGAAGGCCTGGGTGGGATTGTCGTCGTCGGAGGCTTGATGGGCTGAATGGTGTCCTTCTGCAAGGTAGGGATTCTATGATTCAATGATTCTCATCAATCACATTGAGGTTCTTACACAGATAGTGCTAATAGTGCAAACTGAAAATAATGCAGGGGAAGGGGTCAATATGGCACTTGGAACCTTGATGAATGGCAGAATGAATCATCTGAGTGTGGAACCAATGAGATTTAAGGATTGGCATGGCTTTGATGTGGAAGCATACACATTCGATTATTTAAAATAAAAATTATTCAGGAAAATGTGCTGTTTCAAATGTGTCACCTATGGAACATGATGCATAAACACTTGAATAAGATTGCCCCCTGCCATTGCTCAGAGTTTTTCTTATTCCTTAAATTCAGGAAATAAAGGCAACTACTGTCAACACTTGAAAGCTCTATATTTTATAGCAATTCACAAGAAATTAAATTTCCTGATCCTTTCTGCTGGACAGTGAGATTTCTTGCTGCATGAGTCAGTTACAAAATCACATATTATCAATCAGCACACGCATGTGCAGTACATACTCCCCTTGTTTTCTTACAATTCTATCGTTTGGCTATATTCCCTAATATATATGTATATATATATCTTTTCCTTTGTGAAAGGTTTATTTCCTTTTATAATTTTCCCTGGTTTTACTGGCATCCTATTTCCTGTGCTGTATGCAGCTTATGCAGAACAATTCTCATTAAAATTGCCAACTAATTTCAAAATACAAGGCCATTGGACCATAAATTACACCATTAATTGTGTCTTTATGCTGCAAAACATTTATCCTAACTTCTTGGGATGTGTTTTTATTGTGTTTTAATCATGCAAATACATGATTGTTGACGCGTATGAGGACGTTGAGAGTGAGCCCCACTTGTTACAAGTCTAACAATGGAGTAATGCAACTCCTGCAGAAATCTTTGCTAATTCATAGCTTAAGTTTTAAGTTTATTAATTAGTGTGACGCAGTAGGCTTACATTAATACTGTAATGAAGTTACTGTGAAAATCTCCACACTCCATGCCTGTTCGGATACATTGAGGGAGAATTCAGCTTGGCCAATGCACCTAACTGGCATGTCTTTTGGACTGTGGGAGGAAACCAGAACACGGGGAGAATGTGCAGATTCTGCACAGACAGTGACCCAAGCTGGAATGGAACATGTATTGCTAGTACTCCAGAACTGATTCTGGAGAGTAGCCCATAGTGGGTCTGATGGTGGGATGGAACTTGTTGATGTCATCATATGGTTGTTTCAGTGATTGCTCACCATGAGTCCAAAGGAAGAAAATGTCATCGATGTATCTAGTGTATAGCATCGGTTGAAGTCCTATGCAATGAAGAGGTCTTGTTTGACTCATCGATTGACAGTTCTGACGCACCACAGCAAAAAGCCACACTGACCTCCTCAGAAGACAAACATGGGACACGATGGACAGAGTACCCTTCATCATGCAGTACTTCCCTGGAGCGGAGAAGCTACGAAATCTCCAGAGCCTTCAACATGTCATTGATGAAGATGAACTTCTTGCCAAGGCCATTCCCACAGCTCCACTTCTTGCCTTCAAACAACCAACAACCTCAGACAGACCACTGTGTAGCAAACTATCCAGCCTTCAGGAGAGCAGTGACCACGACACCACACAACCTTGCCACAGGAACCTCTGCAAGACGTGCCGGATCATTGACATGGATGCCATCATCTCACATGAGAATACCATCCACCAGGTACGCGGTTCATACTCTTGCAACTCAGCCAACGTTGTCTACCTTATATGCTGCAGGAAAGAATATCCCGAGGCATGGTACATTGGGGAGACCATGCAGACACTATGATAATGGATGAATGAACACCGCTCGACAATCACCAGGCAAGATGTTGTCTTCCTATTGGGGAACACTTCAGAGGTCATGGGCATTCAGCTTCTGATCTTCAGGTAAGCATTCTTCAAGGCAGCCTTCACTACAACGCAGAGTCACTGAGCAGAGACTGATAGCCAAGTTCCGCACACCTGAGGATGGTTCATGTCACACTCTCTGTAACCCCCATAACAACTTGCCTAGGTTTACAAAATCTCACTAACTATTCTGTCTGGAAACAATACACATCTCTTTGACCTGTGCTTAATACTCTTTCCACTCACAAGACTTGATTACTTGTAAAGACTTGCATTCCAATCATTACTTTGTAAATTGAGTTTGTGTCTTTATATACCCTGTTTGTGAATAGAACTCCCACTCACCTGACAAAGGGGCAGTGCTCTGAAAGCTAGTGGATTTTGCTACCAAATGAACCTGTTGGACTTTAACCTGGTTTTGTGAGACTTCTTACAGTGACCATGACTCCAATGGTCACTCCCAACATGGACTGATCCGTTTACTTCTAAAATCCTCCCAGATGGCTTTAAACTAATGATCCACTTTGCCTGGAACATTTATTTAGTCAATGCAATGTTTCAAGTTTGCTGATGACACCACCATAGTGGGTCAGATTTCAAACAATGATGAGATAGTTAAATCTTTTAATGTTTTTTATTGATGGTGACCTTTGTTGATTAGGTTGCCTGAAGCAAGATTCTCTTTGTGATGATGTGAAGCAGTTAAGGTCAGGCTCCATTGATCCTGCTGATTAAAAAGTGAAGGTTGGGTGAAGATTTTCAGCAGAAGGTTTACTAGGATCTTAACATTTTAGAAATTGTTTGAAAGTTTGCTGAAAATTTATAAGATAACACAGAACATTACAAATGGCAAAGATATTTTGACCTGTTCAGAGTCATTCATCCAGATGAAACAGAAGTCAGTCTACTGCAGTGTCTAATTAATCATCAATTGATTGTTAAATAATTTCAAATTATACATCCCTTTCATTTGAACTGTAAGCTAATTCCATGTGTTAACTGAGCTTTGTGTGAAGAATTTCCTAAGGACAGATCTAAATCTGCCCTTTCCTAATTTGAACCTAAGGCTTTTGTTCTCCTCTCGTGATTTAATTTAAAGTAGTGTTCTGGATGTTATCTTTTCTAAATGCTTTACTACATTATCTCCTGTTTTCAAGTGACTAGAACTGGACACTAGACCTGACCTGAGCACAATATCAATTGATTGCAACTAATACCAACCAAGAAAGATTGATGAGGCTGGCCTCTTCTTTGGAAACAAGGAGGCTGAGGAGTGGTTCTAATGACAGGATTTGATGAGATAAATATAGAAAATGTGTTTTCGCCTGTGGCAAGACCACAGCCAGGGGCCAGAAATGTAGGAAAGTTATTTATAAATTTGACAGGGAGTTTGGGAAAGATGTCTTTAACTAAAGAGTGATTTGTTAAACTTGTTACCCCAGCAAATAGTTGAGGGGGAGGCAGTTAAAGGGTAGATAGATGAACAGTTGTGAAAGAAGGAATAAAGCTTATGCTGATAGAATTGCATCAAGGTATGTGTATTAGGTGCATTGGCCATGATAGATTACCTCTTAGTGTCCTGGGATACGTAGGTTAGATGGATTAGTGGGGTAAATATGTGGGTTATGGCAATAGGCTCTTGGTAGGATTTTTGTCGGTGCAGATCTGATGGGCTGAATGGCTTCTTTCTGCACTGTAGAGATTCTATGATTCTATTTTATGATAAAACGCGGAAGAGCCTCATGTGTGGAATATGAATACTACATATGCCAATCGAGCCACAAGGTACCTTTCTGTGCTGCACATTCTATATAATTCTCTCTGCATAACTTCTTCTGACATATTCTCCTGCTGTGATAACACAGAACAAATCTATTTGTTGATTGCTGCACTGCATTGCTTGGATGCGTTAAGTATTGAACCAGATAAGCTTCCTAAATTTATTTTAGTTTCATCCTTGGTTGATTCAACATTATTCTGGTCTTGCCCATTTCTCCCTCCTGGAGAGTGTGAAGTGTGAATAACACAGCTTCCCTAACATGTAGAAAAATGCATCAGTCAACAGAGGACATTGCCATATTAGCTAAACTAAAAAGAAATAAGCTTAATTTTTTAAGTTTATGTATTAGTGTCTACAAGTAATCCACGATATTAATACTGCAATGAAGTTATTGTGAAAATCCTCTAATAGGTTCACTGAGAAAAGTTAACTGGGGCCCATTCTCTTGAGGAGTCACTGGAGTACTTTCTCTGCGCTCTCTCTCTTTACTCTACTTTGTCAGGAGAATAAGGAAATTTAGCATGTCTGTTACAACTTCTACACTAACTTGTACAGGTGCACCATAGAAAGCATTCTTTCTGATTGTATCACAGCTTGGTACAGCTCCTCTCTGTCCAAGACTGCAAAAAACTACAAAGAGTTGTAAATAAAGCCCAGTCCATACTTAAACCAGTCACCCATCCATTGACTCCGTCTACACTTCTCACTGCCTCAGAAAAGCCTCAGCATAATCAAGGACCCCATGCACCCCAGAGACAGTCTCTTCCACCTTTTTCTGTTGAGTGATACAAAAGTCTGAGATCATGTATGAACCGACTAAAAAACTTCTCTACTGCCATCAGACTTTTGAATGGACCTACCTCACATCAAGTTGATCTTTCTCCACACCCTAGCTATATCTGTAACACTACATTCTGCACTCTCTCCTTTCCTTCCCTGTGTACAGTATGCTTTATCTGTATCACACATAAGAAACAATACTTTTCACTATATATAATACATGTGACAATAATAAATCAAATCAAAGACCATCCCCAAAGGGAACACCCATGTTCAGCAGCACAAATGATCATCATTCAATGAGACTTGTATGGTCTTATATGCTCTTGAAACAATCTTACTACGAGAGACTTGTGCTTGGAAACTTCACTTGCAAAGTAGGTACTGCAATTTTAGGCATGGGACATAACTCAGTAATATACTAAGTTAAACTAATGTTGCAATATAATGAAGTTTACAATCCCGTTTCTACTTCATGTTTGACTTAAGTTCAGTTGCTGTATATTGGGAATTAAAGCGAGGTGAGACTGACTTCCCTTGGCATCAAGGCAGCATTTGACTGAGCGTAACATCAAGGAGTCCTGGCAAAATTGAAGCCAATTTTTTACCAGGATGTTGCCTGGTATGGAGGGCAGGTCTTATGAGGAGAGGCTGAGGGATTTGAGGTTGTTTTCGTTAGAAAGGAGGCGGCTAAGAGGAGACCTTATCGAAACATATAAGATGATTAGAGGTTTAGATAGGGTGGACAGTGATAGCCTTTTTCCTAGGATGGAGAAAGCTAGCACGAGGGTCGGCGCAACATCGAAGGCCGAAGGGCCTGTTCTGCGCTGTAATGTTCTATGTTCTATGTTCTAATAGAAATTCAATGAAATGTCCCCATTGACTTGAGTCATAAAAGAGGATTGTTATGTTTCAGGTCAGAAACTCCAAAATGTTTTATGAAGTCCATCTGGATCACTTTGAATTGGGCTAGGATAAGCATAAAATGTTTCACCTCAAATGATCCACTAGGGAGCTTTTATCAAACAAAGTTTATTTAAATCCAGTTAACATGCACAGAGTAAAAAACAGTAAATAGCTTTTACCACTTACAAACAGAAGCAATCATGGTATCGTATAACCCTTAACAGCTAACCATCATTCCAACCAAACAAATCCTATAAACGAAGCCTTTGCCACAGGGTTAACACAGCAAACATGAATGTTCACATGATGCTGGAACTTAGTCCTTTGGTTGGATGCACACACACACACACACACACACACACATACACACGCACACAAGGTTAAAGTCAGAACAACTTCACAAAACACCAGAGTGACAGACTGTAGTTACTAGCTAGTGAACCACAAACACTAGAATTTTCACTTCAGGAAGGCCAGAAATCTTGCTTCCAGCTAGCCAGCAGAATTTCTAATACCAGGGAGAGAAAAACACTGCTTTTTGCTGACAACCAGGACAGCTCCTAAATAGGCCAGCAGCTAGCAGCCCCAAAGCTGAAAGTGAAGTCTTAAATCCACTGTGAAAAAAAAACTGTCCAAAACACATATCCTGCCACCCAGGCTTCCTCCTGCAGAGTCATAAAACAAATGCCAGAGGCCCAGAGTAACAATAAACAAAACCCCATTTAAGTCATTGAAGCAGCAATAAAAGGACATTTCACAGAGAGCCAGTGCCACAATGAAACCAAAAGGCCAACTTACAAACTGCATAGAACATGATTTTAAGAAAATCTTAAAGATATACTAGCGTCACAAGATGGTTGTTGTTGTTGAAAGCCAATTATCTCAGTCACAGGACATTGCAGCAGGAATTCCTTGGGATAGTGTCCTATGCCCAAATGCCATGCTCACACAATATGGACTGAAGAACTAAAAATTCAAGGTCTACATGTTACTTTGACACAAAATGGAGTTGAAATGTTAGGTGACTCTTTCGCTTTCCCTGTAATAGAGATGGAATGACAAGACCTTCTGAGCTAATCTCCATGCCTGGACAAGTCTTGGTTTTGTCATGAAATGCTTTCAAACATTCTTGACACATCTTTGAGAAGTCATTACAAGGTGTTGTGGTTAATGGCGATCCTTCACCAAGTAATTCAACAAACTTATTTCACAATACTGTTATGAAGTTAGTAAAATTCTAAATATTATAAATACTGGTAAAATTTTAAGAGTTTTAAAAATTGTTTAAAAGATGGTTTAGTTTTATCTGCGTGCTGAGAAGCTGCAGGTGCAAGAATTCAGTACAGATTGAAATGTTGTATTGAGAGGCAAAACAACAGGGTTGCTGTGGTAACAGCCTTTAGCATTTGAATCAAAACATATTTTTGAATATTAACCAATAAATTTAAAATAAGCATTTGAATCACAGCAGCCTATTGAATTTGAATTTTGATGTTTCGATAACCTGTAAATCAATCCTGTTGTGGGATTTTTCATATGTCATAAGGAGTATAAAACCACTCCCAACGCCAGAAAACTATGAGAAGCCACATGAAAACCACTGCCAGCAATCTGCCACAGCTAACAGCTAGCTGGAGAGACACAGACAGACAACTCACAGCCAGTGTAAAAGCACATTTTATGTCTTTAAAAGAAAGCCTCATTTCATTTCAGAAGGACATGAGAACAGGAGCAAAGAAGATTTGGGAGACAGCAAACCTGACTTGATGTGACTAAAAAGTTTTTTTTATCTTTTAGTAAGTGAGCATTGTAATTATCCAAACAGCATTCCATTAGAATAGTATTTTAATCAATTTGTTAATAGTTTTAGTTAACCTATTTACAGTTAGTTAGAAAACGAAGTGTTACTTATTTCTTTTGAGAGAGTCTCAAGTAGTTATTTTTGATTTAACCATTAAAAATTACTGTAGGCAGAAGTTCCATTTCTCACATACTCTTTAAAAGATTACAAAAGGGAGATACTTATCTTTGAGTGGTTGAGTGGCTGTTCTTAGAGAAGATTACCTTGCCCTTTAAAACAATGCTGTTTGCAGACTTTCTAACTTCAGAGTTGAACTCAAAAGAATGGGTATGAAATCTTTTCTCGTGATGGTACGTGAATGAGCAACATTTGGGCTCCCATTGCTCGGCAATGGCCCAGCCATCAGAAACCATTTGTAAGGACAATGGAAGAAGATGCTCTGGTCACACGAGAGAAACTATTCCAGAATTTTTCAGTCCCTCATGCCAGCAGGATCTTCCTGTCCCACCAATGTAGACAGAGGTTTTAATGGCTCATTGGACCCACCACCACAGAAAAAACCCATTGGGGCTGGAAGATTCTGGCTTAGGTTTCTCATAAGGAGATTTAGTAAAATACATCTTTGGTATAGAGGGAAAAGAACGGTGAAAGGACAGGACTGTGCCTAAGAAACACTTACATGACTTACCTGAAAAAGGGGCAGTCAGCACTCTGAAAACTAGTAGTGTTTGCTACCAAATAAACTTGTTGGATTTTAACCTGGTGTTGTGAGACTTCTTACTAAGAAACACTATAGGCAGGATCTTGTCCTTTTGCCAATCTTTTATAGGTTCAAGTTGGTCCTGATTGTGCTAATTGAGGATCCAGATGAGGGTTGCAGGTTGAACCTTGACTGGAATGGAATAAGAGAAATCTGCTATTGCAAATAATAAACTACAGTGAATCCCTCTTCCTAAATCTAGACATTCTTTACTTCAGTAGACCAAAGAAAGGATTACAGATCTGCATCACTTTCAAAGTCTTTACCGCAAGAAAAGTCACAAAGAATTCATGAACTCTCAATCCTAAGTGCATGCTATCTTTCGTAATCACAATATTTTCTCTTGTTTGTGTGTGTGTATGAATGTGTTGGTAGATGTGGTTGCATATATAGTCAGATGTTGAACAATAAATATTTATCTTTCTTTCATAAACGTATGCAAAAACTATCATTTATCTGTTCCTAATGATTACAGGGATTAACACGTCTTTACAAGATGCTGTCTTAAGTAATTTGAGAGGTAGGAAGAGAGGAATTATCCTACCGTTTTACCCCTGTATGTAACACTAACCATTTTCAACTGCTTCATCAATGATCTTCCCTCCAATATAAGGTCAGAAGCAGGAATACTCACTGATGATTGCACAGTGATGTGCTCCATTTGCAACTCCTCTGAAAATTAAGCATGGTTGCAAGTAACATAATCTGGACAACACCAAGCTCGGGTTATTAATTGATACTTAATATTCATGCCGTACAAATGCCAGCCAATGACTTTCCAAAGCAGGACACAGTCTAACCATATCTCCTTATTTAAATTTATTTCTGAATTCACAAGTAGGCTTACATTAACACTGCAATGATGTTACTATAAAAGTTCTCTAGTTACCACTCTCTGTTCGGGTCTATTAAGGGAGAATTTAACATAGCCAATGCACCAAACCAGCACGTCTTTCAAACTGTGGGAGGAAACAGGAGGAAACCCACGCAGACATGGGGATAATGTGCAGACTCCACACAGAGAGTGACCGGGATCCTGGTGTAGGAGGCAGCAATGATTAAAACTGCCCCCTTGCTGCCCTTGACATTTAATAGCATTCCAATGACTGAACACTAATCCTCCACCATAAACATCAATATCATGGATGTCACCACTGTCTGGAGATTTAACTGGACTAGCTGCATAAATATTGTATCTTCAAAAGCAGATCAGAGGCATTCTATATTAAGTAACTCATCTGTTGACTCCCCAAAGCCTGTTGATCAGGAGTTTAATAGGGTCTTCCTGTTAAGTGCAGCTCCCACAACACTCAAGAAGTTCAACGTTATTAAGGGTAAAATAGGCCACTTAGATCTGTATCCAATTCAGTATCTTAAACATTTATGCCACCCACATGGCGCATGGGTGAGTGCCATGTGCAAGATGTACCAGCAACCATTACCACCTGAAAAAGCAAATGCAGTAGGCACAAGGGGAATACTGCCTCTTGCAAGCTGCCATCCAAGTCACACTGTATCTTGACACAGAAATATATTACCATTTCTCCATTGTTGCTGAAATGCCCTCCCTAACAGCACTGTGGGGCTACCTACATCACACAATCTGCATTGGTTTAAGGCAGCAGCTCATCACCACCTTCTCAAGGGCCATTAGGAATCAATAGTAAGTGCTGATCCTGCCAATGGCATTTACATCCCATGAATGAACAAAATTTAATCTATTTCAAGAACAGCAAAGAAGTTATCCATGGCATCCTGGCTAATACTTATCCCTTAACTATTTCATGATGTGGTCATTTTCCTTTCTGTGCACAAGTCTTTCCCTAAAATACAGCAGCAACAACCTTCAAAAGGACAAATCCATTAGATCATTGAAACCATACAGTCCACTGCCTGCATTGACAACAATCCCACCCTGGCTCTACCCCTGTTACCCCATTCATTTACCTTGCTAATCCCCATGACACTATGGGGCAATTTGGCATGGCCAATCCACCTAACCTCAACATCTTTGGACAGTGGGAGGAAATTGGAGCACCTGGAGGAAATCCATGCAAATATGGGGAGAATGTGCAAACTCCACACAGACTGCGACCCAGGCCGGAATTGAACCCGGGTTCCCTGGAGCTGTGAGGCAGCGGTGCTAACCACTGTGCCACCAGGTGCTTTTGGCTCTGGAGTGCTTGGAATGCCCAGAGGGGGGGTATTTTAATGGAAAGTCTTCATTTTTAGGTTGCTGTTCCACTGGATTTCAGTCAAATGATCATGAAAGCAATGTATCTCCTTTATAAATTCAAATCCATTTATTTCACACCACAAATTAGTTGCCAAGAGTACGCATTTCTGTAATGTTGAACTACCAACACAACATCAGTCTGAAAATCGAGGTGATCAGTGGAAGTGACACATAATGATGTTGTTACATTTCTCTTGGCAGTGTGAGATCATCACTCCAGGTAGGGGCTGTGGCAGTTTTGTCTTGTTTGGAATTGAGGAACAATTTTATTCGTCAGTAATGTCAGGGTGAATTCTGGGAATGTGATGCATTCAGTACACCATGGAATCTCCGGGCGTTTTGGATGATTGTTGCTGTAAGCTCCTTCTACAACAGTCAAGGGCATGAAATGATAGCTTCAAAGCCCAACTGTATGTGTACAGACATAATTATTGGACAAGAAAAGGCCAGTTAGTCAACCCACCTAGCATCATACCTTGATGAAACATCATGGATAGACACTTCCTCTTCAATTCCACTCTGCAGCCTTGTAATCTCTGATAGAGTGAAAAAAAATAGTAAAATCCCCAGGGCCAGGAGAAAAAAATATTCTGGTAAATTCCTATGTGAACTCTTTGGCAATCAATATCAAGTAAGAAGTCTCACAACACCAGGTTAAAGTCCAACAGGTTTATTTGGTAGATTTTGGAATGCTGCCCCTTTGTCAGGTGAGTGGGAGTTCTATTCACAAACAGGGCATGTAAAGACACAAACTCAATTTACAAAATAATCAAAAAATCAAAACCAATCCAGGATATCACATGAACCAAGTATTATTTATTATGAACCATATCCACTTGCACAGTGGGATTTCATACATACAGGAACAGTGAAAAAGTGAATCATAAGCCAGATTTCCACCCATTTATGGTTAACAGATAGAGGTCCACATTGACTAATACTACACTTGCTTTTCCTGTTCCGATAAATCCAGACACACTACATTGATGAATGAGATGGAAGTGATGTTGACCCTGTGAATTCTGCTGAAATCACCAATTGTGCACTTTGACCCAATCAAACTATTGCTGGTTACCTGTGATGGGTCACTATGTCAAGGTGGGCAACATGTCAGACAGAATCACGAGATCAATTACATTCGCATCATGAACCTTAGCTGAGACTGAGAATGAATATTCAGAAATTGAGCCTTGTGCAATCTATACACTGAAGAAGCTTCATCAAGATATGAGGTGGCATGGTGGCATTGTGGTTAGCACTGCTGCCTCACAGTGCCAGGGACCTGGGTCAGATTCCCGGCTTGAGTGATTATCTGTGGAGTTTGCATATTCTCTCCGTGCCTGTTCTCCGTTCCTCAGGTGCTCCGGTTTCTTCCCAAACCCCAAAAGATGCGCTAGTTAGGTGCATTGGCTATACTAAATTCTCCCTCAGTGTACCCAAATAGGCACCAGAGTGTGGTGACTAGGGGATTTTCACAGTAACTTCATTACAGTGTTAATGTAAACCTTACTTGTGACACTAATAAATAAATCTAAAAATATGGAAGGCACTTCATCATTGTGTCCAATCACAAGCCTCTGTTAGGATTGTCCTGAGAGGATAAGCCTTTGCATTGATTGCCTCCATAACGATACATAGATGAGGCTTTGTTATTGGCTGCATTCGGCTATTCTTTCTATCCTAAATTAGGGACATACATATCGAATGTGGATGTGCTCACTTTGCCACAGACAGCATTGTCACAACCTGTGCCATAAGAAATAATGTTGGTGTTGCAAATGTTAGAGACATTGTTGGTTTCAGTTGCCCATTTAGAATCCTAGACTGAGAGGAATCCACAGATCTTCAAAGTTAAAAGAAAGATGTTGACAAGTCACAACAGATCAGACGCCACCTGCAGTGTAGCATAGAGATAATGGCTGGAATTTTACCATCTTGCCTGCCATGGAAATTGGAGTAGGCAAGGGACGGACCATGAAAAAGTCCATTGATCTCTGGGAATACACAATTTCGGGGCGAGTGAGCTGCAAATTCCTGCCCAACATGTGAGGATGGCATGTTACTGTGGGATCTTGTGTTATAGGACCACCTCAGGGGCTTTTAGTACAGGAGCTGCATGATGCACCTCTTGGCAGAATAGGATGAAGACGCTGGCTCAAAGCTATGTCTGGTGGCCTGGCATTGACAAAGAGATTGAAAGAATGGTTAGCCAGTGCCTGAGTGTCAAACCCAGCAATCACTGTTAACATCAGCAAATACTCATCCATGGGAGTGGCCAGGCTAACCATGGTTACATTTATGCATAGACTTTACTGGACTGTTCATGGGCCTTATGTTCCTCATCCTGGTTGATGCATATTCAAAATGGCTAATGAATTCTACAATGGCCACTGCTGCCATCAACAGATTGTGGTACATATTCCCCTTGTGGCATCCCTGAGGTTTCTGTGTCTGATAATGGCACAGCATTTACAACTGAGGAGTTCCACCTATTTGTCAAGGCAAATGGAATATATCGTTTTTGCTTAGTCTCTTCCCATCCAATATCGAAAGACTGACAGTGAGCTGTACAAACTGTAGCACAGTGGTTGAGCAGTATAGTGGCACAGTGGTTAGCACTGCTGCCTCAAAGCGTCGGAGACCCAGGTTCGATTTCCGACTTGGGGGACTGTCTGTATGGAGTCTGAACATTCTCTCCATATCTCCATGACTTCCCTGTGGTGCTCTGGTTTCCTTGCACTTTTCAAAGGTGTACATGTTGAGTGGATTGACCGTGGTAAATTACCCCTTAGGGTTAGCTAGGGTAAATGCATAGGGTTATGGGGATAGGGCCTGGGTGGGATTGTGTCAGTGCACAGCCGATGAGCCAAATAGCCTTCTCCTGCACAGTAGAAAAAAAACAAGTTCACAGGCCACTGTCTTTATGTTTGGCAAGCTTTTTGTTATTGTGTAACTGTAAGCCGAATGCTACTAATGGGACAACGCTTACGAACCTGCTTGGGTTTGGTGTTTCCAGATTTGTTGATAATTTGTTGGCAAGCCTCTAAAAAGAATACCATGACTCGCAGAAAAGGACAGAGCATTTGAGATCAATGACCTGGCCATGTTGAGAAACTTTGGTGGTGGGGAGAAGAATTGCAGAGAGAACTGGACCAGTTTCATGTGTGTGGGACTACAAAGTCACCACATGAAAAGACATATGGGTCATTTGAGGAAGAGAGCTGGGGCCTGAACCCAGGGGACAAACGGGTCCTGCTGCAGATTCCAATATGCCAGCTATCGAGACAAGGATACCTCCATGCTCTGTGGATCTGTGCATGCTTCTGTAGCCAAGGAAGAGAATCCATTAGGGAAGACGTTGACTCTGAACTAATGAGTTGCCTTTTGTTTCAGCTGAACTGGATTTATTGCTTGCTGAAGGACTTGGTGTTGATTCTGTGTTGAGTTGTGGCATTCCGCAACAGTACAGAAGTCTTTGTGATTGGACTTTTTCCTTAGTGTCCTTAATATGATATGGTATCTATGTGTAATGTCATTTCTCTTTTACTTTCATTTATAGGTGGACTCAAGTGTTGGGGGGCGGGTGGAGGGAGTATGGCAATGTGGCCCCTTTGAGAGGCAATCCTTTGTGGAACACATAATCAGTCTGTACTCTACGGAGCGACAGTGCAGGAAGTTGGACTAGTCAGGAGTGAGGGTGTACGTCTGACGTGGAAATCTGCTTTCACGTGCACTTAGCCTGAAAAAAATCATGAGTCTGAATTGCACTGCGGGCGGTGCTTAGCGCGCCCGAAATGATTGGAGCTCTGAACTGCGTGTGCGCTGTTAGAAAAAAATTTGAAAAAGCTCGCCCATGTCAGATTGCTCCCGAGCCACAAGAAGTGGAGAAAGCGGCTCTGGAGCGATGGCCCCTACAGACATCACTGTCCCCTTGTCCACCCATTCCCCTCGCCCCGGTACACAGACCGATCACGATTCCCTGCCCCTCCCCACCACAGATTCATCTTACCCTCCTCCCTCCTGCGACACACCAGAGAATGATCTGACCTCATTCCACCACACCCCCCTAAGAATGATCTGGTTTCACTTCACCTCCCCCCCCTCACCCCCCCCGCACCCTCACAGAGTACATCTGACACACTTCCTCCTCCCTCCCCATCCCCTCATCAGAGAATGATCTGGCCCACTTCTCCCCTTACCCCTAATCAGACAATGATCTGCCCTACCCCTTCAACCAGCTAATAATTGGGCCTCCCTCCTTCCCTCACCCACCACCAATCTGGTCAGAGAGCTGTAGGAAGCACCTCTTCAGCAGTTGGAGCGCCTGAAACAGACTTTTATTCAGCAGGTTCATTTTGGCGCGGTTCTGGATCGGCGAGTGCAGTGATAAAGGGGGAAATGCTGATAAAGTTGGGCGGGCAGTTCATTAATTCAATTGAAAAACACATGCAAATGCATTAAAATCAGTGTTTCGCCTGTTCGAGTGTGAATTGGATTGCCGCCATTCCCTGGTCTCAGTAAAGTGGCCATCTGCGCGGACCTGGGCATAGATTTCATTAATTGGCCTCACACCCGACTTTATCATGTTTCTGTGCCGCAATGGTAAAATCGGGCCCATCGAGTCGCCTCCAATTATTTCAGTAATATCTCCGTGCACATTTCTGTGGTTAATCAAAACTATACTTTTGTCACCATCAAACCATTCGAAAGTGGCTTCTGGAACTGTTCACGTGAGGCTGCTTTCCACTACACTGTATACCCTTCTTCTTTTTGCTAACTTCTGCTATACAACCTGCTGTTCCTCAGAGTTAGCAGTTAAGCACTCACTAATGAAAGATATGACTGTCTGAAAATAGGTTGGAAGATATGGGATAGATTTTCATGTTCATGTATGAAAATTAAGTGAGTGCAAAAATTGATATTCACCCAAGGCAATGAAGATGAAAGTTTATCCTTGCATTTGGTTGGAATGTAGCAATGAAATCTGACAGAAATGTACTATTGGTTTAAGGAGTTACAAATAACGTTAAATGTCAAACTAAATGTGGCTAAATTGACAGTACTGGTAAACAAAATATTCATTTTTTTATTGATTGAACAGCAAATTTTAAACAGGAGCAATCAATTCAATAAACAAGGGCCAATAGCCAGTCAACAGGTATTAACATTGCTCATTTTGGCCAGGAAACAAGACTATATGTAACTTTATCACCTGAAAGAGCACTTTCCAATTGCAACAGGATTAGTAGCAGTCTAGAAATTGCCTCAAGGTGTTTTTATAAAAGTATTGACTCTCTTTTTACCATTCCAGATGATAACTGAACGATGCTGTGGAGGCAGAAAGTATCTGCTCATGATGCTTCATCACAGTAATGTGGAGGCTGTGTCCACAAGCCAGCCTTTCCCTGCCCTTTGATTTTGTATGTTCACGTACAGTTGGGCAGATGAAGCAGTCAATTCATGGCACTAACTGTTGATTCTATTGAAGTTTCTGACCATTCTCTGAATGGAAGATTAGCTGTTTGTGCCATTACTTTTGGATTTCTGCCAAGATTATGGTGTAGGATTGTGTGTAACCATCTGGAAATTCTGCCCTGGATCTTGGACTCTCTGTCCCCTGCCTCCTTAGAGACTGGAAACCTTATGATCGATGCATGTTATTAGATTGGGGGCTTGGGGTGAGGAGGTGCAGGACTTCCTTTTTGTGGTAAATATAGCATAATATCTACTTATAACAGCTTATAGCAACTAACTACAGACCCTTAAACCCAGTATGTGGCATATCAAAGCTCTTGGCCATTTTAATATCGGGTGTAGCTTCTAAATTTCCGTTACATCCTCACTCCTCCATCAAACAGTCTCCGAGTGCTGTGTAATCTGAGTTTGAAGACTGAGAACCTGTTTCTTGTCATACTTTTAAAATTTAGAATCCCAAAGGCCAATAAAAGTGGATTCTGTCTTTCTCTGAACGCCAAGGGAGATTTTATTTTCCCATATTGATTCTCTGCTATAGACTGAGAGCAGAAGGTGTACATTTCAATAAAACTTGCAATAAAAAATGGCAACTTGCAGCTTTGAGATCAGAAGAATGGAACTAGAGGTTTAGTATCGCTGGAGTTATTTCATTAGAGAGAATACAGGGAGAGCTTGAGAGAGTGCTGCTGAACTGCTTGCAATCCGGTAAAGCTAAACGAACGCAACAACAGCAATTGACATTGAAGCAAAGGCAAAATACTCTGGATGCTGGAATCTGAAGCAAAAACAGGAAATGTTGGAAAAACTCAACAAGTCGGACAGCATCTATGGATAGAGAATAGAGCCAACATTTTGAGCCAAAATGACTTTTCATCAGGGCTGAAAGCAAAGAAAATCATATGAGATTTATGCAAAGAAGGTGGGAGGGGTTGGGCGGGGGGGGAGATGACAAGCTGTAATTGAACAAAGGTCTCTTAGAATCATAGAATCCCTATAGTGCAGAAAGAAGCCATTCAGCCCATCAAATCTGCACTGAGCACAATCTCATCCAGGTCCTATTCCCATAACCTACATATTTACTCTGCTAATCCCCCGGGCACTAGGGTCAAGTTAGCATGACCAATCAATCCAACACACGCACCTTTGGACTGTGGGAGAAAACCGGAGGAAATTAACATAGACATGAGGAGTTTGTGCTAACTCCACACAGACAATGGCCCAGGACTGGAATTGAACCCGGGTCCTTGGCGCTGTGAGGCAGCAATGCTAACCACTGTGACACCATGTTGCACTGGTAACTAGTGATGCTGAAGGCTGAGAAAAGTGCTAACGGAGAGTGAGATTGGAAAAATGAAAGAATAGAAGTAAAATTGAAAGGTAATCAAAAATGGATGAATGAGATGAAAAGAAGAAATGAAATAAAATAATTGGAAATGGGGTGAAGGTGGAGGGAAGGGTTCATGCTCTGAAGTTGTTGAACTCAATGTTCAGTATGGAAGGCTGTAAAATGCCCAGAATTTGAGATCATATGGAAATCCTGGAGTGGAATTTTGTTGAGACGAGGCGATTCTGTGGTGGGTTTAAAATGGCAGCTGGAATCTGATTCCAGAATTGCTGATTTTCATCTTCTTAGACAGGAGGCTGGCTGACTGGTTCTGTTGTCTTAGCTTTTATTGGTAGGGGGATTGAATTTCGGAGCCGCAACGTCATGTTGCAACTGTACAAAACTCTAGTGCGGCCGCACTTGGAGTATTGTGTGCAGTTCTGGTCCCCACATTATAAGAAAGATGTGGAGGCATTGGAGAGGGTACAGAGGAGGTTTACCAGGATGTTGCCTGGTATGGAGGGCAGGTCTTATGAAGAGAGGCTGAGGGATTTGAGGTTGTTTTCGTTAGAAAGAAGGCGGCTAAGAGGAGACCTTATTGAAACATATAAGATGATTAGAGGTTTAGATAGGGTGGACAGTGATAGCCTTTTTCCTAGGATGGAGAAAGCTAGCACGAGGGGACATAGCTTTAAATTAAGGGGTGGTAGTTATAGGACGGATGTCAGAGGTAGGTTCTTTACCCAGAGGGTGGTAAGGGTATGGAATGCCCTGCCTGCTGCAGTTGTATATGCGCCAAGTTTGGTGGCGTTTAAGAGGTTAGTAGATTAGTTTATGGACGAAAAGGGAATGGTTTAGGTTAGAGGGTCATTGCTTTTTCCTAATTGGTCGGCGTAACATCGAAGGCCGAAGGGCCTGTTCTGCGCTGTAATGTTCTATGTTGTATGTTGTGGAAACAGTGTGTCCTTCTCCGCAACGTTCATGAGTTGGACCAAGTTTTCAAAGATTCATAGTTAACAGCCTCTCAGAGATGTCATCAACAATAACCTGATTGAGGGAACCTTTTGAAAAGTAAGTTCGGACAATTCTCTTCAAGTCCCTCATGCCGAAGTATGTCCTCAACAAATCTCTATGGCCCCACATGCCAAGCTATGCCTCAAATCAATATTTCATGTCTTATACTATTTTATGGCACCTCCATGTACATTCACCCAAAATATACTGCGTTTAGTATAATGTATAGTGACACAACTATATTTTATATAAAACTTTATTTAAGAAAAATTTCTTCACTGATAACTTTCCAACAAAACCCTCCTTTTTCCTACACACTAATAAAAGTGTCAGTCATCAGGCACTTCAAAGTATCAATAGCAGAGAATGCAAACATCTGAAATCTCTTTATCTTGTGTAAATAAACATTGTGCAAGCTAGCTAAAAGCCCAGAAATCCCTTAGAGTACTGGAACACCTGAGCCCCAGGGAAAACCTTGCTTGACTGACAGCTCTGGCTCAATGATCTCTTCTGTCAAATGCACAATGGTTACTTACACAATATAAAGATGTTTTGAGTGCTTGCAGTTGCTGCTACTGATATTTTAAAAAGTCTGTATGATTGAAACTTTTCTTGGAGGATATATTTCACAGATTCATAGAATCATTACAGTGCAGAAAGAGGCCATTCAGTTCATTAAGTCTGCACCAACTCTCTAATAGAGTATCTTATGCAAGCCCTATTCTTATGTATTTACCCTGCTAATCCCAAATTTGGCAATAAAATGTTGTCAGTTAAATGACCCTGAAGTTGTTGTAAAAACAAATCTATACATCTTGGGACACTAAGCGGCAATTTATCATAGCCAATTAATCTAACCTCACATCTTTGATATATGGAGTGAATGGGCATGAAAATGGGCATAGGAGCTATAGAGGTTGGTTGGGGGAGCTTACCTTAACATGGGGGGCATGAGGTGCCATAGATCATGGATAGGAACATACATGGACCATGGGGTGTGCTGAGCTTTCTGGTGTTGGTAAGGGGTAGAAAGTAGCGTGGATGGGGTGTGGGAAATTTTTGGGGGATTAGGGGGCTGTTAAGGGTGAGGGCTGAAGGGCCTTTCTGCTTATATTATAACTGGGATAAAGCCCCAGAGCACTGAAGTGGAGCTTTTAAATAGCCTCTGTCGGCAATCATTAGGCCTTGTGATTGCTTTTGAACTTTTTCCTGAGACAGGTATCCTGACACTGGCCTGAAGTGCACTTCCCTTCCCCCATCCCAGAATGAAAATGGTTTCTTAGCAGACACTTCTTCCCAAACAGGTGAGCCGAGCTAGAGATTTTTCTTGCTTTTGCCACCCGCCTCAAGGTTGAAAATCCAATTAGCCAAAAGTCTGGTATCGAAGTAGATTTTAAGCAGCATCTTAAAAGGAGAGGGTAGAAAGAGACTGAAAGCAATGCAGAGCTTAGGCCAGCTGAAGGCATGGCAGGAACTGTAGGGCAATGAGAAATAAATATTACCTCAGGGAGTACAAGTATTGGTCAGTGAGCACAGGGGTGAGAGAATATAGCACGAATTTGGATACAGGCACAGTTGAAATTCATGGAAGGTGAAAGGTCAGGCTTGATGTATTTGTTTTATCCTACAGGTACTTCAGTCCGCCTTGTTGTTTAACAAGGGGCATAGACGCGATGGGTCGTGAGAGAGCTGCTCTTGGATTTTTCGTGAGTATCCTAGTGCTTCACGTCATTAGTGTACGCCTGGATCATTTGATGGGCAACACAACAGCTCAGTGACTATCGCTGTACTGTGCAGATACATGGATTTGGGCCCGTGTCTGTGGGAGTTTGCACATTCTCCCCGTGCTTGCGTGGGTTTTCTCCGGGTGCTCCGGTTTCCTCCCACATCCCAAAGATGTGCTCTTAGGCTGACTGGCAGAACAAATTCTCCCTAAATTGTCTCACATTTGGTTCCAATGCATAGATCTATAAACATAGACAGGGATCATGGGTACAAGTGGGAACATCGAGGTGGCTTCGCTCGTTGGGCCGAAGAGCCTGTTTCCTGTACTGTTTTGTTCTTTGTTCTTTGAGAGCAGTGAATCAAGGACAAGCTCTTAGACTTCTGCTGAGGTCTGTGATGGTGGTCCTATAGACTCCCTGTGTTTAATATTGTAGGAGGTTGACCAATGTGTATGTGTCGTCTATGTTCCTGTTTAGCTGCCTTTAGTACATTAGTAATTATTCCTTACCCTATTCACTGCGATGTTGTTTAATTAAATATAAGTGACCTTGGTAATTCATCAATAGTCTAACAGTATGTAATTTCATGTTACATAAAATGTTTTACAATCAATATTAGTATGTTGCATAACACAATTATTGTAATATCTTAAAAAAAAGTTCCATGCTGTTAACAATTTCTTGAGCTCCACTCTACATTTCAGCCATGGCTAATAGCTTTGTAAATCACTGCGGCTCAAATACAGTGGTTTACAGATTTTTGATTCATTATTTCTTCTTACAGAGGCAGGATTTATTAAAATGTGCTTTAGAACACTCTTAATTGCTCACAAGGTTAGAAGTGAAAAAGAAAGCAATAAAAATTGCTAGGCCAGATATGGTCTGGCAGTGCCAGCAGTATTCTAGGCCCAAGGTTCCAGAAATTCCTCCCTAATTTTGTCTGCTAGTCCACCTCCGTCACTCACTTCTCACCTTGTTGGCTAAGGTCAAGCATCAGATCAAGCCCAAGATGGGGTGTAATGTCTTATTTTGTCAGCTTGAGTCTTGTTTGTCTCTCTTGTGGAGACCATGAATTGTATTCAATTGGAATTTGAATTTGGTTTCTGGAGCAAGCAAGGATTAGTTTCAGGACTGTCTGGTCCATTCTGAGCATTAGCTTTGTAATGTTAAAAAAAAATCTTTCACCAAACTTTTGGTCGCCTCTCCTAATGTCCTATTCTGTGGCTCCTTATACCTCCTGAAGCTTGGGGTATGATTCCCCCAGATCACTCAGCTTTCAAAGAATTTCTTAAGTGGTTATTCTTTGTCTGTGACTCTGATAGTTGTGTCTGAACCCATATCCATCTATCATCCATGCAAATACATGTTCCAGGATTAGTGGATTACGATTAGGAGAAGAAACCCTTGGTGATAATTTTTCTCTCTCGTCCAAGGGTTAGTTCTCCTAATCTCAATTGTCTAATAGGATCACAGCAGAATTTTCTGGTCATGTTTTTCCCTAAGTATGATGTAGAGATGCTGGCGTTGGACTGGGGTAACTCAGTAAGAGGTCTGGCAACACCAATTTTAAATCCGACCGATTTATTTGATAGTAAATAAATCGGTTGGATTTAAAATTGGTGTTGCCAGACCTCTTACTGAGCTTTCCCTAAGTAGCCATGGTTTTAACTCTCTTCCAGCACATTATATAGCTCTGGGTAGGTAGAGAGTTTCTGAATCATTCATTTTGGACATCATGACAGCAGACTGGACTGCCTTTGCTTCTCCATCATTTTTTTAATGATTCTTGTGTTTGAAAGGGTGCTGAGGCCAAAACAGCAATTTACTTACTGTGCTAATTGACCTCAACTAACTGAGCAAAGACTGGGGAAATCAAACCATGCTTTTTTTATGTTTAGAATGTACTCTGCACTCGGCAGATATGCCATTAGAGAGATCTTTACTTTGTTGTTTAATTAATGACTTAAATTTGTATTATTAATTACTAATACGACATCATACTAAAACACAAGTGCTTGACAATAACTGGTGCTAATTGTTAATACAAGCAGTGCAGAGTACAGTGACATCTCACCATGGATATGGATCTGTTTGAACAATCTGTGCAACCAAATCAATTCTATTCAGCTGAATTTGTTTCACTTGTTCCTGAAGTCAGCACCATTTGTTGTAATGTGCCTTGAGAGGATAACAACATGAGTTCCCTTGAGGGAAAGTGCACCATGTAATCCAGTCTTAGTTTCACTTTTACTTTGAGCAGGGCACACTCACACAGCTCTGATGTTTTCAAGCTTTATGTCTTTGTATAACTGTTCTCATGTGCCCAGTCTTAATAAATGTACCCACAATGTATTTACCCAATCTCCTTTGAGCAATTGGTGCCTCATTCTGTAAGTGAGCTCATGCTATTATATCATTATAAGTCAACACCTTGCATTGCAGTGAGCATATTTATTTTTTAGTGGGGGATTTATAATCATGTCGAATTTATGGGTGCTGCTGAGAAACAATGAGGTTTATCACCACAGCACAGTTTAAATTCAGTTTAAAAACCTGAATCTGGCTGCACTTATTATTCCACTAAATACTTTGGCTGCTACTGTGTACCATTCAAAAACCTGCAATGAAAAAGATCAATCTGTGCAAACAGTTGTAGAATCATGAACTATCTGCCCATTTTTTGTAAAGATCTGATTGTTCCTATCTTAAAATAGCATTTTTGCTTTTTAAGATTGTAGCTGGGATTCTCTGACCTCACTCATGACTGGGATTCTCCGACCTTGCCTGCAGCTGGGATTTGTGGACCTCGCCCATGATTGGGATTCTCCGACCTCGCTTGCAGCTGGGATTCTCTGACCTTGCCTGTAGGTGGGATTCACGGACCTTCCTGCGGCTGTGATTCTCTGGTCCTGTTGCTGTGAACTGAGATTTGGCTGAATGCCAAAGTTTCCATTCTCACTGGCAACAATAGAAGGGAGCGCGAGACCAAAGAATTCTAGCCTGAGTGAAAAGCCAATTGTGAAATAAGTTGCAGACTGAAAGACGGTAGTGGAAAGAGGTAGAAATAAAAGGTAAGTTTTGAATTTGAGGTCACATCTGGAATTAGCGAGCTGAAACGATAATAAGATTCTGAAATGTCACTACAGGGACCAACTTGGAAGCCAAGAGACACATTGTAAAGTGAAACAACAGGAACAACAAATGCATAGCAGCTTACCTCGAGGACTGCCACATGGCAAGACTACAGAATCATGTGAATGTTTCCCTAATTTAAAGATGCTGGTTGGAATGTTACCATCCTGCCCACCACGGGAATCAGAGCAGATGAGGGGCAGACCACGGAAAGGTCCGTTGACCTCAGGTGGGATTTTATTGTTTCGGTACGAGCGAGGTTGTAAAATCCTGCCTGATGTCCCCTTGCTCCGGAATTTTTTGCCGAAAGCAGTTTCAATGTATCTACCCTATTGATCATTTTATGTCATTTTAAACAATGCCGCTACATTACCTCTCAGCCTTTTTAAACTGAAGTGAATATAAACCTTGCTCATGCAATCTGTTATCAAAACTTAACTCGTTACGCTCATGTTTAATTATAGCAAATCTGTGAATTTATCTTCCCTGGTGTGTGGTGCCTGTACTCCAGATGAGGCCTAAGTAAGGCTTTGCGCCCTGAAGCATAATCTCATTCCCTTTTTAACTCAGTGCCCAAATATTAATACTTCTTTAGACTATATGATAACCTTTAGTACCTATCCGCTAATTGCACGTGATTTATTTAGAGAAGGACATTAGTAAGATGACAGACATGGGTAGCCTTTGTTATTTCACAGGTATTAATTCCCTTGCCATGAAGAAAATATTCCATTTTATCTTTCTTTGATCCAAAGTAGATAATGTCCCACTTCCAAACATTGGGCTTCATTTGCCATTGTTTCCTTAACCGACTTAAACTGTCCACAGCCCCTTTTGAATATCCGACACCAACCCTATCCACACAATTTACTCTGCCTCCTCACAATATCACCTGCAAGCTCGGGGCAGAATTTTTCAGAAGGCAGGGTTTCTCGTCCTGCTGCTGAAAAAGTGAGCACACCCCGGTTCCTGACATTTAACATTCCGTGGAAATTTAATTAGTTGGAGGTGGGCCTCCCCATCTAGATGCCTACTTCAGCGAGCTGGCAACTTAATTTCTTTCTATTCATTTTTTTAAGGGATGTGGATGTCACTGGCTAGGCCAGCACAGATTGCTCATTTCCAGTTGTCTATGAATACATGGTATTTCCTCAGAAAGAACTCTTCAAAAATGCAGATACTAAAATACAACAAAAATTACTCTAGCTAGTCTAGTTCAGTTCCTGATCAATGGTAACTCCCAAGATGTTGATAGTGGAGGATTCTACTCTGTCCAGTCCTCTCATGATTTTAAACATCGATCAAATCTTAGCCTCTTCTTTCCAAGAAGAAGTCCCAACCCGTTCAGTCAATCCTTGTAATTGAAGTTTCTCATTGCTGGAACCATTCTGATAAATCTCTTCTGCACTCCCTCTAATGCATTTGCATCCTTCCTATAGTGTGGCACCCAGATCTGTACAAGGCTGCTTAGGGAGGTGCAAGGTGAAATTGCTGGGCCTCTGATGCAAATCTTTGTCTCTTCTTTGGACACAGGTGAGGTCCCAGAGGACTGGAGAATAGCTAATGTTGTACCGTTCTTTAAAAAGCATAGTAGGGATAACCCTGGGAATTATAGGCCGATGAGTTTGACGTCAGTAGTAGGGAAGCTGTTGGAGGGGATTCTTAGAGATAAGATGTATAGGCACTTAGAGCGTTGCGATCTGATTAGGTATACGCAGCATGGATTTGTTAAGGGGAGGTCGTGCCTTACAAATCTGATAGAATTTTTTGAGGAGGTGACGAGAATGGTGGATGAAGGGTAAGCCGTTGATGTCGTCTATATGGATTTTAGTGAGGCGTTTGACAAAGTCCCTAATGGGAGGTTAGTTGAGAAAGTCAAGGCTTATGGGATACATGGACAGGTAGCTAGATAGATAAGTAACTGGTTTAGTAATAGGAGACAGAGAGTAATAGTGGAAGGGTGTTTTTCTAGCTGTGTGTTGTGAATATTACTTGACACAAGCCTGCATATTGTCCAGGTCTTGCTGCCATTTGGACATTGATTGCTTCAGTATCTGAATGGTACTGAACATTGTGCAGTCATCAGCAAACATCCTCACTTTTGACCTTATGATGGAAGGAAGGTCATTATGAAGCAGCTGAAGATGATTGACCCTAGAACATTACCCAGAGGATCTCCTGCAGTGATGTCCTGGAGCTGAGACCAACCACAACCATCAACCTTCACCACAACCATCTTCTTTTATGCCCGGTATGACTCCAAACAGTAGCTGTCCCGATTCCCATTGATTCCAGTTTTGCTAGGGCTCCTTGATGCCACACTTAGTCAATTTCTGCCTTGTTGTCAAGGGCTGTCACTCTCAGCTTTTCTGTCCATGTTTGAACCAAAGCTGTAATGAGGTCAGGAGCTGAGTGGCCCTTGCGGAACTCAAACTGAGCATCCATGAACAGGTTACTGCTAGGTAGCTGCTGCTTGATAGTGCTGTTGATTTCCCCTTCTATCATTTTGCTGATGATAGAGAGTAGATTGGTGTGATGACAAATGGACTTGTCCTATTCCTTGTGCGCAGAATGTGCCTGGACAATGTTCTACATTGCTGGGTAGATGCTAGTGCTGTACCTAAACTGGCTTGGCTAGGGGTCACAACAAGTTCTGGCGCACAGGTTTTCAGTACTATTGCTGGGAATATTGTCAGGGGCCATAGCCTTTGCGGTATCCATTGCCTTCAGCCATTTTCTGATATCACATAGGTGAACCAAATAGGCTGAAGACTGACATCTGTAATGCTGGGGCCTCCGGAGAAGGCCGAGATTGATCATCCACATGGCACTTTTGGCCGAAGATTGTTGCAAATGCTTTAATGTTGTCTTCTGCACTGCTGTGCTGGGCTACTTCACTATTCGTGATAGGGATATTTATGGAGTCTACACCTCCAGTGAGCTGTTTAATTGTCCACTGCCATTCATAGCTGAGTGTGGCAGAATTGCAAAGCTTGGATCTGATCTGTTAGTTGTGGAATTGCTTAGCTCTGCCTATCACTTGCTGCTTATGCTGTGTGGTACTCAGGTAGTCCTGTGTATAACAACAGCTTGACATCTCAGTTTGAGGTACGCCTGATGTTGCTTCTGACATACCCTCCTGCACCCTTCACTGAACCAGTGTTGATCCCCTGGCTTGGTAGTAGTGGCAGTGTGGGGGATATGCTGGGTCATAAGGTAATAGATTGTGGTTGAGTCCAATTCTGCTGCTCCACAGTATCTCATGGATGTCTAGTCTGAAGTTGCTAGATGGAAGACTCAGGATGCTGGTAAGTCTGGAGGTCTTTTGCCAGTGGCAGTAGCTGTAGCCCCAGTGGCAGAGAATGGGGCCGGGAGAAGTGGAAGGCAGGCTGCAAAGTCCATGGAGGCGGGCAGTTACCCATGGGGTCAGACATTTCATGGGAGATGGAAGGTGAGGGGTGGGAGGGTGAGCTGATCAGGAATGCAGGCCTGTGAGCAAGGTCTTTTTACTTCCTGAATGGAGCCTGAGTAGCAAACCTATTGGCTTCCTCCTCTTTCCCAGGGTTCCCATCATTGATCTAGAAATTGCAGCCAGACTCAAACAGGCCCTTAAGTGGCTACTAACTGGTCACTTAAAATCACTGCCAGGTCGGGGGAGGGCATGAAGGCCACAGGAAGGACACCTGCAGAATACCACCATCAGTGGTAAAATTCTGCCCTTGAATATACAATTTTCAATTCCTTGTTCTAAATCATTAATATGTATGGCATAACTTAATCCTGTTTGCTATGCTGTATTGTACTGTTATTTTATTCAGTGTTATTAATATAATCTACCCCTGTAATTATCTCAGTATATTTAACACACTGTGACTCATTCAACTGTACTATTATTGTCACTGATACTTTTATTATTTTGCTCACAACGAACATGTCATTGACACCTGCTTCAGATTTATGGACAGATTTTGGCTACTGAGATAGTTAGCTTGAGTTGGAAAAAATCTCTGACTCACTGCACCAACTCCTGATTAAAAATGCCCCAAATTGTGAGATGTTTGCACTGGAGGGCGGATGGCAGGTATAGGTTGGAGCCGTGACTCCAGAAACAGAACATAGGCAGCCATGGGATCTGTCAGAGTACCAAGGAGTGCTGGTTAGATGACCTGCCTCAGTTTTCTGAGACTTCACTCCAGTTGTTTTAGAAGATTTGAGGCCCTCCAATTCTCCCCCTGCCCTGATATCTCATCCTTCACATAGCCCCATGACTCCTTCTACACCCCATACCAATTCATGCACTCACACACTCCCTCAAACTCCTCATACCCTACATGCCAACTCCATTGCCACTCACCAAGCTTCTATCAGTAGACTGAAGGAATCATGTAGGGGTAAAATAAAATAAACTTCCAATATAATACAGCTCTCAATTTGCAGAATTAATAGTGAAATAACTTCCCATTCATGAAAGCATCAAAGTTTTCAAATATTCTCAAGAGGTTAATCTCTTATAAAAATAAACTTTTGCCTGTTTATTGATGTCTTTTCTTTTACTTCACAGGTGATTTGGTCCACCTTGTTGCCCAACATGAAGCATTCACCTGGTGGGTTGTGTGAGGGCTGCTCTTGGATGTTGCTTCGAGAGTTGCCTAGTGCTTCACATTGTTAGTGTATGTTTAAACTGGACCGTCTGACGGGCAACATGACAGCTCAGTGACTATCACTGTTTGCTGTGCAAATACGTGGATTTGGGCCGGTGTCTGCAGGAATTTGTACATTCTCCCCGTGATTGCGTGGGTTTTCTCTGGGTGCTCCGGTTTCCTCCTACATCCCAAAAACGTGCTCTTTGGCTGATTGGTGTAACAAATTGTCCCTAAATTAGTCTTTCCTCAATCTTCCCCAATAGGTGCAGACAAAGGTCATAGGTAGAGGAGGGCACTCACAATGTTAAAATGGCGGCATGGGCTCGTTGGGCCTAAGGGCCTGTTTCCCGTGCTGTGTTGTTCTTTGTTCTTTGTCCACACCCCGAATAGGAAGCATGGTTAGTAAGTTTGCAGATGACACTAAGGTTGGTGGTATAGCGGACAGTGAAGAAGGTTATCTCCAATTGCAATGGGATCTTGATCAATTGGGCCAGTGGGCTGACGAATGACAGATGGAGTTTAATTTAGACAAATGTGAGGGGATGCATTTGGTAAATTGAATCAGAGCAGGACTTACTCAGTTAATAGTAAGGGGAAAGTTACAGAACAAAGTGATGTAGGGGTACATGTTCTTAGCTCTTTGAAAGTGGAGTCATAGGTGGACAGAGTGGCGAAGAAGCCATTCGGCATGCTTGGTTTCATCGGTCAGAACACTGAATGCAGGAGTTCGAATGTCTTGTTGAAGTGTATAAGACATTGGTAAGGCCACACTTGGAATACAGTGTGCAATTCTGGTCACCCTTTATAGAAAGGATATTATTAAACTAGAAAGAGTTGAGAAAAGATTCTAACGGGACTTAGGATGGTAACGGGACTTTTTGCTATCAATCCAATCCCAGAACCCAGGCAGTGAAGAAATTGGCTGCTAGTAGAAAATGCCTGATGCCACATTGACAGTCTGTTTTACACTCAACACCATTTTCTTTTCCATTGGAGTCAATAGCCTTACAATTGTCTTTTTTTTTATTTTCAGCATTTATGGTTTTTGCTTTTATCTCTCATAGGCTTCAGACATGGATAACACAGCAGTAAAATGGAATAAAATGATCTGCCTTGCTACCTTCACCAATAATGGGTAACATAATGGAATCCTGTGCTTATCAGTATGTGGAGGTTGTAACTTTGCTCTTGAAAAGAACAGTGATTTATGGTGGTTGGAATTGCCTTTCTTTAGTTGTTATGTAAAGCAGGAGAAGCTTTGAAATATTTTGTGGAAATATTGTTCAAGAACAGGAAGAAACAGATCAAGAAAGAAGCACAGGCGTACATTGATCGAATGGAAAATAATGAAATCCATTCAAAGATGGGATTAGTGATGGCTGTTTTAATCTCAGGCCACATTCAGTATGCCAATGAATACAATTTCTGCACAAATGTAATTCTTTGAAAGTGCTTGAAATCAATTCTTTATTTCATTCAATCAATCTAGGTAAAGAATGTTGGCTACCTAGTGTTAAAATAATTATTTCATCTCTTTGACTTTATTGCATTTGGGATATTGTTTAAAGATTACATTCTTTTTCTACTGTGTAATGTGCATTCCCCAAAGTTTCGTGACAAAATGTGATCTCAAATAAACAGTGGAAACATTCTTGTAAGATTAATAGCCTGTTTGTGAGTGCTTTCTCAAACACCATCTTAATCATATTTCTCCTTTCTAATTATTTGTCATAAAATGAGCTACTTTTGTTTATTACTGAGATTTGTTATTGCTAACAGCTAAGCTACATAATGTTATACCTCATCCAATTCCACAGCAGCACATCCAATCTTGATTATATTGAATTTCTGTTCCATCTAGTCTTGGTTGTTGCATAGCTACTTTTGTCATTTTGTTTCTTGTCCTCGCTGTACACTATTCTCTCTCCTTTCTGTTTATGTTATATATTTAAATGCTTACATGATTGCTTTAAGAGCTGATCACATGATTTCATGGTGATATCATTAGAGTGTTGCTCAGGCTGTTGAGTGAATGAGCCATGGACCCATGAATGATCCGGCAGTTAGGAGATGGCTGTCAGGAGGGATCATTGGGACGATTTGTCACTGGACAAGCCAATAGAAAGTAAAAATCAGAGAGATGTAGACATTGCAACTGATTTAACATCACTCATTTCACACTAGCAGCCAAGATCAAAGTTACTGGCACTTTGTCAACGCATCCAATGAACTGATGTGTTCAGTAAGGAAGAGCCTGTGCAAAGAGTCATATTCAGCAAAACCTAATAAGATTTCTGGTTCAACACTGGTCATTCCTTTACTGCACAAATTTAGTGAAAATTCAAGCTGGTCACCGGATGTTCTAGGATGTAAATATAGATCAGATATAGCAGCTGTCGTAAGCCTGCTGCCAATTCCTTCAAGAAGAGTGATAGACAATTGTGATTATGTGATTCACACAAGTGAAACAACCTCTCTTTATTCTGTTCAACAGAACAGGCTGCACAGTGTTAATTATCTACTTAACACGTTAATACTCACTGAAGTTAACTGCCTTGTTCCTGAGGTGCAAAAGCTAGCATTGATTTTGTCTATGCTCTGATGGAAGTTTCTGACGTTCTGTTCAGCAAGAATTAAATCTAGGAGGAAAACAACCGAGTGAGCTAGAGGGGAGAGGACGGGTGCAGTTGCTATAGATGTGCATGAATTGATGGGCAGGGGGAATATATTTTCTGGGTGCAAATTCAATGTTATAAGGAACAGTTACTTGTCTTCTAATTTCCTCTGTATAACAGCTCCAGGAGTCAGCTGTAAAGGAACAGTGCTTTATTGCACAAAATAAAGTAAAGCAAAAACCACACGCCTGTGGTGAACACAAAGGCCCCAACTGGGACAACGGAATATTGGACCTACTGAGGGGTCTGCTTTATACAGGGCTCGGTATACAAGCTCTACTTGGTTAGTTAATTACCAATCCCCAGGAAGCTTGTATTCAACAGGTTCTACAGGAAAGTCAAGCAATGATTCCCCATGCAAGTCCTGGGGGATTATCATACCTTGTCCTGTCAATGAGTACTGGAAAAAGTGGCTGTGCTTTCTGTTCTCTATTACATCAGGAGACATGCTTCCTACAGTCTGGAGCATGTCAAAAATTCACCTCTGAGAATGATAGCATGGAACGCTCTTAGAATGCACCATCACATCTTTGTCCCACATCCTCCACCAATGCAGAGACAGTTACCTCAGTGAGAATGCATTCCGTGTGTCCGGATGAAGAACTGGTTGTTGAAGGTGAAGAATGTTGTGGTCTAGGATGAAGCGAATGAGTTGTAAAATTGCATCTGCAGATTAGCATCTGGAGACAATACATATCTCTTTAATCAGTGCTTAACCCTCTCTCCACTCATATTGTCTGTATCTTTAAGACTTGATTACCAGTAAAGACTCGCATTCCAACCATTATTTTGTAAATTGAGTTTATGTCTTTACATGCCCTGTTTGTGGAGTGAAATCTGACTCACATGATGAAGGAACAGTGAGCCTTCTGAAAGCTAGTGGCTTGTGCTACTAAATAAACCTGTTGGACATTAACCTGGTGTTGTGAGACTTCTTACAGCATTCATTACCCACCCCTAGTTGCCCTTGGAGGATTATTGAAAGTAAACCATGTTGCTGTGGCTCTGGAATCATATGTGGGCCAGACTGGGTAGAGGCAGCAGATTTCCTTTCCTAAAGGAATTAGTAAACCAGATGGCTTTTTCTGACAATCAACAATAGTTTCATGGCCATCATTAGATTCTTAATTCTAGAGTTTTCTTTTATTGAAACTAAATTCCATCATCTCTCGTGGTAGGATTCAAACCTGGACTCTCAGAACATTAGCTGAGTTTCTGGGTTAATAGTCTAGCGATAATACCACTCGACCATCACCTCCCCTCATCCTGCCATTTGGATGAGTATGTTTTGCCCTGCACACAATTAAATGTGCCAGCCCACCTCTTTTCTCACCCTCTGGGCCATCACTAGATTTCACCACCAATATGTGAGGCAGTGTCTCAGACCCCATTTGTTAATCTCATGTGTAAAAGGATATCTCACCACCAGTGAGGGTCATTCCACATAAACCTGGGTTCATCCAAAACTCTGCTGGCTGTATCCGAAACTCATTTCAAATCCTGTTCACCCAGTGATTGCCAACTTCACTGGTTCCTGTTTCAACAACACCTCAAATTAAAAATTCCCATCCTTGTTTTCAAGTCTCTCTATGCCTGCAGAGCACATCGTATTGATGCTCTCTCCCACTTCTGGCCCACTGAGCATCCCGTTAGAAGAATGACGGAAGATCTCTGTGGGAGACTGTGTGTAATTTTGGTCCCCTTATTTGCGAAAGGATATATTGGCCTTGGAGGGAGTACAGAAAAGGTTCACCAGGCTGATACTGGAGATGAGGGGGTTAGCTTATGAACAGAGGTTGAATAGACTGGGCCTGTACTTATCAGAGTTTAGAAGGCTGAGGGGGGATCTTATAGAGACTTACAAAATAATGAAGGGGATAGATAGGGTAGAAGTAGAGAGATTCTTTCTGCTTAGAAAGGAAAACAGAATTAGAGGGCATAGACTCAAAATAAGGGAGGGCAGTTTAGAATGGAGTTGAGGAGGATCTTCTTCACTCAAACGTTTGTGAATCTCTGGAATTCTCTGCCCAATGAAGTGGCAGAGGCTACCTCTTTGAATATATTTAAGTCACGGGTAGATAGATTTCTGATAGACAAGGGAATTAAGGGTTATGAGGAGAAAGTGGAAAGTGGAACTGATCTACTTCAGATCAGCCATGATCTTATTGAATAGCAGGGCAGGCTCGAAGGGCTTGATGGCCTACTCCTGCTCCTATTTCTTATGTTCTTATGTTTTTATCTTATAGAAACAAATAAGATTATGAAGGAAATAGATAAAATAGATGCAGGGAGTTGGTTCCACTGGCTAGTGAAACTAAAACTGGGGGGGCTTGGCCTAAAATAAGGGGAGACAGATTTAGGACTGAATTGAGGAGGAATTGTGAATTTGTGGAATTCCCTGCCCAGTGAAGCAGTTGAGGCTACTTCATTCCATAGTTTTAAGGCAAGCATAGATAAATTTTTAAACAATTTTTAAAGGGTTATGGTGAGTGGACGGGTAAGTGGAGCTGAGTCCACAAAAAAATCAGCCATGATCTTATTGAATGCCAGAGCAGGCTGGAGGGGCCAAATGGTCTAATCCTGCTCCTAATTCTTAGTTCTTATTTCTTATCATTCCACAACTGGCAGCCATACTTTCAGCTGTCCCAGGCCTAAGCTCTGAAATTCCCTCCCGAAACCTGCTTCACCTGTTTATCCAATTCTCCTCTTTTAAGGTGCTCCATAAAATCTAAATCAACGTTTGGGCACCTGTCCAGTTAAGCACCTAGGGACACGTGTTAAATATATTATGTGAATATAATTTGTTGCTGCTGTGATAATCAGCAGGTAAGAACAAAGGCTGCTATTGAAATTAGCTAAAAGGATAATGGAGAAATGTAGACAATTATGGAAGTAACGGGAATAGCTTTTTCAATTATTTAGAGTCAGAATTGTCAAAAGATTGTATGCCTTTCAAGACTATTGAAGAACAGGTTACAAAGGGTCACTAGATATGGCAGAAATATGAAATCAATACTTTATATTGGTTTTCACTCTTGAGGATGTTTGATTATTAAAAATTAATGTTTATTTATTAGTTTGACATTAGGCTTACATTAACACTGCAATGAACTTACTGTGAAAAACCCATAGTCACCACACTCCTTCACCTGTTTGGGTACACTGAGGGAGAATTTAGCATGGCCAATGCAACTAACCAGCAGACTGATTTTTCAGACTGTGGAAAAGAACTGGAGCACTTGGAGGAAACCCACACAGACAAGGAGAGAACGTGTAGACTCCACACAGACAGTGATCCAAGCTGGGAACTGAACCCAGATCTCCGGCACTGTGAGGTAGCTGTACTAACTACTGTACGATCATAAAAACTATTATATTAACTAAATATTAAATAAAAACTAAATATTAACACAGATGAACATCCCTATTTTGTATGAAATTCAGGGTCTGAAAACACACAGAGTTGCCAGGTCAAATAATATCCACTGGAGGGTCCTCAGTGAGATGTGATGTAAAAGCCTTCGCCTGTATTTCTAATGTGCAGCCTGGGATTATTCCTGTAGTCTGGAAGAAGGATAATGGAGTGGATCATCTTGAAACAAGGTCACAAAATGGATCATGTTTGTAATGTCAGGTGCAAATGTTTGATGTCAGTAACAGAAGATACTTGAAAGAATCATTAAGAGCAGAATATGAGATTGATTTTATTGGGAGAGACAGATTAGGGACACCTAACATGCTTCATATAAAGGAGGTCATGTTTTAAACATTTGATTAAATGTTTAGAAAATGCTGGAATGGAAAGCATAGGGGACAGTTTTATTTGAGCATGTAAAATGCCTTTGATAAGGTACCACACAAGAAGCTCTTCTACAATATTCAAGCCTCTGGTTATTAAGATAATTGATATTGAGCTGGGTTGAAAATTGGAAAGAAAGCTGAAGACATGAAGTATTCATAGATGGATTTAATCTGACTGGAAATTGGTCTCCAGTGGAGTCCCACAGGAACTGAATTGGAGCCATTGCTATTTACTATTTTTATTAATGATCTAAATGTAGGTATCAGGGTCACAGAGATGATACAGAGAACTTTGTGAGTATTAGGACTGTTTATAGTTTATTTCTTAGTGTTACAAGTAGGCTTACATTAACACTGCAATGAAATTACTGGGAAAATTCCCTAGTTACCTCATCCAGCACCTATTTGGGTATATTGACGGAGAATTTAGCATGGCCAATGCATGTAACCAGGACGGCAGGAAACTGGAGCACCCAGAGAAAACTGACACAGAAACTGGGAGAGTGTGCAAACTCCATATAGACAGTGTCCCAAGGTGGGAATTGAACCGGGGTTCCTAGTGCTATGGGGCAGTAGTGCTGACAATGTCCTACTGCCTTGTGTGGACGTTGTTGGGTTGTGGATTGACCTCTTGGGAGGGAATTTTCCTGTCCTGTGCATCACAGGAATCGTAGCGGGCAGATCATGCAAAGCTCCATTAACCTTGGGTGGAATTTTCTGGTTTTTGGGGTGAGCGCAGCCAGAAAATCCTGCCTCATGACTGGCAAATGTTGTTTAATTTGGAAAGTGCAGTGTTATGTATGTGGATGGGAAGAACACTTAACATACATATATCCTTCAGGGAAAAGCATTGAAGAAGCTGCAGGTAACAAAAGATGTTGAGCATTCTGGAGAACATATACTAAAGGCTCATGGTCATGCTTGAGTGAATAGACTGTTGGATGCACTCACAGGAAAATTAATGATTAGTTTGTTCTTGAGCAAATCCTTGATTAGGCTTCTCTTGAAATGTCCTGTCCAGTTCTATCTCCACACATGATGGGTGATAATTGAGTGTTGGAAAGGTTGCAGAAAGGATGGTGGGGAGGCACCAGACCAATTCCCATTTCAGAGTATCATAGTTATTCAAGTGGATAAAGAGTTGAGACTTCACATTTTAGAAAAGCAGGGGTGATCATTTATAAGATGATGCAGGGTATTCATTGTTTCATAAATAGTAATTTGATAGTACAGATCTTATTGCTCAAAAATATGTTTGTCAAAGCTTTTCATCTTGTACTCATCACAACAATTGCAAGCATACCTATGTCAGGGGAAACAACAAGGTTATGCTGTATGAGAAGAGAATGTTGATTGGTTGGCAAGTGGACTTTGATTGGTAGAGAAGTTGCCACAAAGATTGCATCAGTTAATGGTGATTGACAGTTAACTGCCAATTTAAACCAAGCTGATAGATTCTGGTTAGTCAAGGCATTGTCCTAAGGAATGAACTGTGAATGGCTGGCAATTATTTTATTTTGCTGTAACATGAGTAATGTGTGTACATGTTCTCCCTGTCTTCAAAAGCTAGACCCCCTATATTAATGTGTATAACCTCCAATACGTGCTTGGCAGTTAAATATCAGTCATCATTAAATGGTGCATTCTCTATGGGAATACTGCTAACAATCAGAGCCTACTTGCTAATCAGCACTCTCTCTGCATACAGTATAAAATTGTTGTTTCCCCACACATTGGTATTCTTATGATTGTTCTGAAGAGCATAAGATGAAGAACTTTGATAAAATATCTTGTTTTGGCAATACTCAGGAATTGATTGTGTTTAAGTTGAGATACTCTATCAGAGTTTTAGTACAGACTTGTTGGGCTGAATGGCCTATTTCTGCACGGTAGGTATTCTATGGATTTTTATGGGTCTATGGTCTCACTGTCAGTGAATACAAGTGTGTGAGGCAATATCCTATTCTCAGTGAATCTTAGCGTGTCAGAAAATGTTTTCACTACCAGTGAATCCCAATGAGTGAGGCAATATTACACCCTGAGTGAATGTCTCATAGCCAGTGAATTCCAGTGTGAGGAAATATTTGCAAGTATGTCCTTCTTGGCCTTCTGGATTTTGATCTTTGCAAATGAACTCAGTATGAGGGCTAATTTCCATTTGGAATCGAGGAGTTAAAATGATGGAAGTTATTTGGTCTGAGATGGCAAAATAAAGTCATTGATTAAAAACCTTAGAGATCATTGATTAGTCTCAAATAAAATCATCCTCATAAGGTTGCAAAAAGATAGTGAGTCATTGAAAAATCAGATTAATTTAGATTGCATTTGGAGAGGAGAAAGTAAATTGAATTCAAATCAGGAAGTTAACATTCGATTACTGGAGCTGCAGACAGTACGGAAAAAATAACTGAAAATGTGAGGTCTCATAGCTGCAAGGATGGGAGTTTAAATTTACATCCCATGTCCTCAGAGTTTGACTATACCTAACTACCACCAAAAAAGCATTTAAAGTAAGAGGTTGTTCCTGTGCAAGTGGAAGTTTTATATTAGTACATGTTAACATTTTGGCCGCTGATTGGTTGGCTGTATGGAATGGCTGATAAAGTCTTTCCTGACCAAGGATAGCCACATGTCATCAATGAGAAGGCTGATGTTTTGAGGGATGATGTGGTGCTGATGAATCTCCAATGCCTCACTCACAGCTCCTGTATGCCAGTGTATGTGATAGATGTGGCGGTTATTAAATTGAGTGTCTTTGGTAATAGCTGACTTGTCCTGTTCACAATGTTTGAAGCAGATTGGATGTTCCTTCAAATACCTTTCAAAAACAATTAACATTTATGCAATCCCTTTAACTTAACAAAATATCTCATGGTGCTTCACAGGAATTTTAAAGGAGGAATGTGGGAAAAAGATGGTGTAATGTTCTCAACGAGGCCCACGAGGTTGGCCACTTGGAGTATGAGCTCCCTGATTGAGGTAATGAATAGCTGCCCAATCAGGGACCCTCATGTATATGGGTTACTGACACTCTGCATTCAGACTTGGAATGGAGATAGATTTGTAAATGAAGGGAATCTGGTGAAGGGATACCATCTTCTGAGGAATTATTTCAGGGGCGAGGTGTAAGGAGGGTATTCCTGAGTTTAGGACAACTTCAGGATTGGCCAGGAATGGTGGAGTATTTAAAATTGGGGATGCTCAAAAGGTCAGAAATTAGATGAGTGCAAATATCTCAGAGGCTTTTAGGATTGGAAAATGTTTCAAAAATAGGAAGGGAAGAATTGAAAGCAAGAATGGGATTTTAAAATCAAAATGTTTGATTTTAAATCTACCTTGGTCAGGAGCCAGGGTAGATCAACAAGCAGAGTGGGGATCAGGCAGTGAGACTGGTATGAATTATAGGCTTGATGTGAAGATGCCAGCGTTGGATTGGCAACAGAGGTTTGGAAGACATCACATCTGGTAGAATATGGGAGCTTAGCCAGGAATAGTGAAGTCTAGGGGTAACAAAAGGCATAAATAAACGTTCATCAGCTGATGAGCTGATACAGGGGCAAAGATCAGGCAATGTGTCAGGTGGAAATAATGGTGCAATTACGAGGCTGGAAGCTCATTTTGGGGTTAAGTGTGACACCACAGTTGCAAAGAGATTGAATAATCTTAGACTGTTGCCAGGGTAACGGATGCAGTTGGTAGCTAAGAAACAGAGTTTGGAGTGGGCACCAAAAACAATGGCTTCATTCTTTCCATTGATTTCCAGTGCTAATTGAACATCAGGGAGTCATGTGTCAATTGGGCCATTTATCTTGGCACGACGAAAGTTGAAGAGTTCGGGTATCACATGACTGCCAAACTCAGCCGCGATCTGTAAGATGAGAAATCTCAGTTCGGTATATTGCAGGAAATCAAATGCAGAATAGCGTTGCATTCTATTTTATTCCATTTTCTGACTCTATCGCATCTGTTCAGATTTTAGACTAAGATTTCTGATATATCTTCCTTGACTCCTCAACTGAGGATTCCTTTTGACCGGGGTGAACGCTTCCTTGTTGGTGAATGTATAACACTTCTTAAACTTTTTTCCCTAACTTTCTCAGAATGAATATAGGACTTCCTTTGTCCACATTTATCAATCCACCAACCTTCACATTCACTGGATCACTCTCTTACATTTCTGCCACCTCCAATGTGAGGTCACCAGCAAACATATCTTCTCCTGCCCTCCCCTTTCAGCAGTCCATAAGCACACCCTGGTCCACTGTGCAAAAAAGTGTGGCATGGTGGCACAGTGGTTAGCATTGCTGCCTCATCAGTGCCAGAGGGACCTGGGTTCAATTCCAGCCTTGGGTCACTGCATGTGTGGAGTTTGCACATTCTCCCCATATCTGCATGGGTTTCCTCCAGATGCTCTGGTTTCCTCCCACAGTCCAAAGTGTGCAGCTTAGATTGATTGGCCGTGCTAAATTGACCCTAGTGTCAGGGGGATTAGCAAGGTAAATATGTGGGGCTATAGGAAAAGAGCTTGAGAGAGATTGTGGTTGGTGCTAACAGCCTCCTCTGCACTGTAGGGATTCTACGATTCAGTCATCCTTCCGTCACAACACACCCTCATTTTCTAATGCCATCTTTCCATGCAAGTGCAAGAAATGAAAATCCTGTTCTTTAGCTTCCTTCCTTCTCATTCTCCAACATCCCAAATATTTCTTCCAGAAGAAATATGGATTTATTGTACTTCTTTCAATTCAGTATTCTGTATTCACTGCTCTACATGAAGAAGACCAAACACAGTGATCATTTTGCTGAACACTTCTGTTCGTAAGCATGACCTTGAGCTTCCAATCATTTTAATTCTCAACCCACCCCCCTCTGATGCTGAACTTTCTGCCCCAACATGCTACTGTTCCAATGAAGCTTAACATAAGCTCTAGGAACAGAACCTCTACTTTCAATCAGTCACTTTACAGCCTTCTGAACTTTAGACAGTGATGTGGAGACGCCGGCATTGGACTGGGGTAAACACAGTAAGAAGTCTCACAACACCAGGTTTGTTTGGTACTAAAACCCACAAGTTTTTGGAATGCTGTTCCTTCATCAGGTGAGTGGAGAGTTCTGCTCACACACAGGGCATATAAAGGCATACACAGTTTACAGAATACTGATTAGAATGCGAATCTTTGCAGGTAACCTGCTATTTAAGTCTTAAAGGTGCAGACAATGTGAGTAGAGATAGCATTAAGCATAGGTTAAAGAGATGTGTATTGTCTCCTGACAGGACAGGAACTGGTGTGTTGCAAGTCCAGATAAGTCAAGGGGGTTACAGATAGTGCGACATGAACCCAAGATTCCGATTGAGGCAATCCTCATGTGTGCAAAACTTGGTATCAGTTTCTGCTCAGTGACTCTGAGCTGTTGTATGTCATGAAGGCCACCCTGGAGAAGATTTACCTGAAGATTAGAGGCTGAACACCCGTGACCGCTGAAGTGCTCACCAACAGGAAGGGAACAATCTTGCCTGGTGATTGTTGAGCGATGTTCATTTATCCATTGTCGTAGCGTCTGCATGGTCCATGTAGACGCTACGACAATGTACCATGCCTCGGATCATCCTTTCCTGCAGTGTATTAGGTAGACAATGTTGGCCGAGTTGCAAAAGTATGTGCCATGTATCTGGTGGATGTGTTCTCACGTGAAATAATGGTATCTATGCCAATGATCCAGTATGTCTTGCAAAGGTTGCTGTGGCAGGGTTGTGTAGTATTGTGGTCACTGTTCTCCTGAAGACTGGGTAGTCTGCTGCGAACAATGGTCTGTTTGAGATTGTGCGGTTGTTTGAAGGCAGGAAGTGAGGGTGTGGGGATGGCCCTGATGAGATGTTTGTCTTCATCAATGACATGTTGAAGACTCTGGAGAAGATATTGTAACTTCTCTGCTCTGGGGAAGTACTGGATAATGAAGGGTACTCTGTCTACCTTGCCCTGAGTTTGTTTCCTGAGGAAGTCAATGCTGTTTCTCGCCGTGGCGCGTTGGAACAGTCGACCGATGAGTTGAATACCATATCTTGTTCTTAGGAGGGCATCTTTCAGTATCTGGAGGTGTCTGTTGCAAACTGTGTATGCCTTTATATGCCCTGTTTGTGAGCAGAACTCTCCCACTCACCTGACGATGGAACAGCATGCCGAAAGCTTGTGGGTTTTAGTACCAAATAAACCTGTTGGACTTTAACCTGGTGTTGTGAGACTTCTTCCCAACTTTAGAGAGTGCAGAAGAGATTTGCCAGGATGCTGCCTGGTTTGGAGGTTAGGTCTTATGAGGAAAAGTTGAGGGAGCTGAAGCTTTTCTCTTTAGAGCGGAAGAGGATGAGAGGCAACTTAATAGAGGTTTGTAGGATAATGAGTGGGATAGATGGAATGGACATTCAGAAACTATTTCCTTGGGTGGATGTAGTTGTTACAAAGTTCATGGTGAGAGATATAGGAGGGATGTCCAAGGTAGATTCTTTACTCAGAGAGTGGTTAGGGTGTGGAATACATTGCCTGCTGTGATCGTGGAGTTGGACACTTTCGGAACTTTCAAGCGGTTACTGGATAGGCACATGGAGCACACCAGAATGATAGGGAATGGGATAGCTTGATCTTGGGTTCGGACATAGCTCGGCACAACATCGAGGGTCAACAGGTCTGTACTTGCTCTATGTTTTAACTCACCACTGAGCTTAACAACATCATAACCATCATTTTCATATTTTTCAGTCAATATTTTTTGCTTCTTTACTTGTCCCATTACCATCTCCTTTTGCTTTGCACCATCATCCCTTTTGTAATTATTGTCTTCCATCCTAACACAAAATTTCTCTCACACTCAGGGTACGGCTTGCTTACTTTAGCCTAGTGGAGTGCTTTGTCTGCAATCTCGACCCCTTACTGTTTTGAGTGCCCTGCGTGACAATTCAATCTTCCAAGTCTGCTATCTTCTGACCTCTCTGCATGGGATACACAGATTAAGGGCATTGCCTTTTGTAAGGAATAATTCTCTCAGTTCTCGTCACTAATAATACAATGATACAAGGCCCAAAGGTCAGTACTGGACTCTATAAGTCAAAAAAAAGATTGTGCTTGGAGTTTGATGGATAGCCTTGAACCCTTGGGGGAGATATTCCTCGCAATCTCTGGAAGCAATGCTGTACCTTGGCTGTTGTCATGGTGAAAAAATCAACAGAATTTGCTTTTCACATCAGATTCAAATTTCCTTGATCTTCTTGGCAGCTTTGAGTATCTGCTCACTCGAGCCCTCCCATATCTCATTTGTATAAAGATGCCAATCGGCTACTGGTGCTCTGCGTGACACTGTGCTGTTTTACTGGCACCAGTTCATGCTGACTAAATTGGACTCAGATAAATGAGCCAAAGCTACTCTCCAGTCACCTAATACAAGCTGTAGCAAGTGGTTTCCCAGCTTGGGGCTCATTTACCTTCCTGAATTCTGCCTTCACAAACATCGTTGTTTTGTTACTCACACAGTTTTTTTCATTGAGACTTGCAATCCATTTTACAGTCCGTACCTTCCATGCCATTATTATGGTCCCCTGACATTCATCATAGAATACCTAAGTACAGATGGAAGCCATTTGGCCCATTGAGCCTGCACCAACCACAATCCCACCCAGGGCCTCTCCCCACAACCCCATACTTTAGCTAGTTCTCCTGACACCAAAGGACAATTTAGCATGGCCAATTCCACTAACCCACTCATCTTTGGACTGTGGGAGGAAACTGAAGCATCCGGACAAAACCCATGCAGACATGGGGTAAACATGCCAACTCCACACAGACAGTAACCCAAGCCAGGATTCAAACCAGGGTGCCTGGTGCTGTGAGGCAGCAATGCTAACCACCATGCCATTATGCCTTCATAAAGAGGAAGCGATTATATTCACTAAGTGTTGCATCCAATGCAAATCAAAAGTTCTGCCTCTGAATGCCTTGCGTGCCAACAGTTGCCACGATACATAGCGTTCTTTGGCTGAAGTCTGCAGTTCTCCAAATTCACTCCAAAGATCAGACAGCTTTCAAAGCACTAGACAGACTCTGGTCCAGCCCTCAGCAGATTTTCACTCTTCAGGAAAACAAGATCCTGGTTTCGGCTAACCAACAGAATTTCCAAAGGAAGAATGGGGAGAGGGAGAGAACACTTTTTTTTAGCTTGCTGTCCCTCCTAAAACTAAAGCTCAAACCCGTAGCTCCAAACTGAAAGTGAAAAAAAAAAGGCCAAAAACACATGACCGTCCTTCTAACAGTGCAGTCTTGTAAAACTAATCCCAGAGAAAACACAAACTACCCCATTTAAGCCACTTAATTCTCAATAAAAGGATTCATCGTAGTCAGCTTGGCAACAATAATGACATCAGCTAAAGCTGTGAACTGAGAAAAACTGACTGTAAGAGCTATAGAAATCATGATATAAAAAACTCTTAAAGGTACATTAATGTCACAAAAAATAGCAGGCCATTCAACAAAGACTCGCTCAGCCTATTCTCACCTTTCTACACTGGTCCATAGTTCTTACATCATTGTTCCTCACACTGATGTCCAAATACTTTCAAAATGTAGTGATTGTTTCCAGATTCCTACTATCTTCTGGATGAAAAAACATTCTCTCATCTCCCCTTTAATCCTTCTCCAATGACTTTATATTTTACCCTGTGGTTTTTGACTCTCTCCCCAAACCATGCCCCCCTCCCTGCAGAGGTAAATAGGTTGTGCCTTGGTACTCTGTCTAGGTCCTTCATAATGTCAAACATCTCATTAAGATATCCCTCAGCCTCCTCTGTTATAAGGTAAACAATCCAGCCTATTCAATCTTTCATAATAGTTAATAAATCTTCCTGTCCTGGCAACATCCTCACAAGGCCAACAATTCAGTTTTGATGAAGAGGTTTTGGTGCTACCACAGGAACCTCTGACCTCAACAATCTGGGACAATGAACAATGGGAGCTTTCATCCCTAACTGCTTGCAGGTGGTAATACAGGACCTGCTCAAGGACTGACTGCCTACAGCAGAATATCGCACGGGCACCTTCTGTGTTAGTTGCCAAGAATATGATCTAGTTTCAAACAGTGCCAGCCATAGCAATGACTGCTGGATGCTAACAGTTTGTTGATTATGTTGATTATGCTGAAATACACTGGTGACATGCTTTGTTTAATTCAGGACTGGGATTGCAAATAAAAAGAGCCAGGGATTGTTAATTTGTTAATTTGTTCACCTATTTGTTGTTTGCTCAAGAAAGAGTTTTAAAAAGACATGTTCTTCAAAAAAGTACAAAGAGAATCAGCTGGGACACTGAGGTAGTAGTTAGGAGGCAGGGATCTGAAAGGCTACATCTTGTGAATAAAGCTACCATTAAGGAAAAGAAGTGTCTTGTTTCCTATTGCACCATCTGACCTGCTTCCATTTAACACTTAGCTGTCTTTAATGTCCCCTCAGGACTGTGCTAATATATTGTTCACATCAACTAACTACTTCCCTTTAAAAATTACTTTAACCTTCATATGTAAGTACAAGAAAATACACTTTACATTTGAAACTCTTCGGTATTCTGTATTAGCACCCCCGCTTGCCCTGCTCATTAAGCCACACTTTCTACCCTCCCATCAGCTGCCATTAAGTGCCACGTCAGGGCCAGGCAGGCAGGATGGTGGGTGACTCCACCAGTTCTATGGAAGGAGGTGGCCTTTGACTCATGGCAGCTGGTATCTCTCAGTGATTTGCTGCTAGGTGCAACTCAGAAAAAAGCTGCAAGACAGTCATCTTCCACCGTCCATGGGCAACATGTTGTGTGAAATTTAGCAAAGTATTACAGTCCTGAGAAGCTGCTTTATATCTGACACAAGGACTTCCGCTGGTACCAGGCCACTGGGACTCTGGATGGAGACCTTCAATGATCAGTTGGGAGGCTGGTGCATTAGTAACTCTTAGATCTATCCTGAATAAGACGTGACATTGGCAACAGTCTAGAATCCCCAAACAATGCCACTGTCCAATCTATCCATATTGTGCACCTTCCCTCACCATCACCACCAGAGTGAGAAAAATGTACCACGAGGTGATATTATAACAACCTCACCTTGCTGTCCCTAAGCGCTCTGGTCAAAAATGATTTACAGAGATTGCATTGCTTTACACTCTGAAATATTCTGGGACCCATGCTGCCCACAACGAAACTATCACCCCACAATTAATCACAGGCACAGGAACTTGCCCAAAATTCCATGGCGCTGCACCTGCTGGTGAAGTTGGAATCATGATGGTTCGCTTAATGATGTAGATATTTCTGCTTGTGTTCAAGCGCAGGCCTCAAATTTCGAACATACTCTCCAATAATCAGGAATTCAGGAGAAAATTCTTTAATCAGACAGCGAGGACCACAAGAATATATTAATGTAAGTTGGATGAAGAAGGGTAGATGGAAGTCCTTTGGAATCTGAACACCTGCATCGACCAAGTGGACCAAAAAGCAGTTTCTGTGCTGTCAGAATCCAATGCCTCAAATTCTCTCACCGTTTCTTATTCCAAGGTGATCATACAGTTTAAATGGAATCTTGGATACACAGCCTGACACTTGTAGACATCATCCGACACTGCTGACCATGCTTCCACCTTGCTGGACATCCACACATTCCAGTTCCTGCTGCTTCTCAATACCAGTGGCTCCCGGTACTCGGACATTTTGGGCTCCAGCGTCGTTCCCTCTCTAGTCAAATTTCCCAGGAAAACTGTGTGCAATGGTGACCTGGGAAATTGTGAGGGAGAGGGTTGGACAGCAGGTGCAACATTTCAGACACAGAAGGCAATTCTGCACGAATTAGGTTCTTTCAGTAAGCAGAAGATTGAAATCTGTCCCACCAATCAGAACAATTGGGGTACTACTGATTTGAAGCAATTTTGTTCATTTGTGGGGCATGGGCATCGCTAGTTGGCCAGCATTTATTGCCCATTCTTAGTTGCCCAAGGACAGCTGAGAATCAACCACATTGCTGCGGCTCTGGAGTCACATGTAGGCCAGGCCAGGTAAGAGTGGCAGATTTCTTTTGCTAAAGAACATCACTGAATCAGGTTTGAATCCAGCCATAGCAAATAGTGGAATTTGAATCTAATAAAAAAATCTGGAGATAAGAATGTACTGATGATCATGAAACCATTGTCCATTGTCAGAAGAGTTTTCCAACAATAGACAATGGTTTCATGGTCGTCAGTAGATTTTTAACTCCAGATTTTTTAATTGGATTCAAATTCTATCATTTGTCATGGCTGGATTCGAACCCGGGTCCCTAGAACATTAGTTGAGTTTCTGGATTAATAATCTAGCGATAATACCATATGTCATTGCTTCCCCTTATTAATAGAGTATTAATTCAGGGTCCAGTTTCATTAACTGTTTGTCCAGGAATACAATGTCTCTGGGGTTTATCCCCAGAAAGCACAACATCCTATCTTCGTCATCAGTTGCTTTGAATTGGTTTGCATAGCCATCAAGCTCTCCAGTCTGTCACTCTTTAAGATGTAGAATTATGCAAAGATTCAGTTTCCTCAATGGCTCCTTCTGTAAACCCACCACTTATTGTGCTACCCGACTAACACTTCACATTGTTAAAGGCTTCTGTTGGGTCATCCCTTCCTCCTCTTTTCCCAGAGAAATCAGCTCTAGCTTGTTTTATTTTTACTGATGGTATATCCTCTAAATACTGATATCATCCTGAAAAAAGATTCTGTTGTGCACCTTCCCCAGTGCCTCAATAGGCTCAGTATGTAATGGGCAAATGCCCGATATTCTTGGTCTTCCAACAGCCCCATCGAAATGCTGCAGTTAGTGCCTTTATACTAATGCCAATTTGGCAAAAACTACAAGTTCAGGATTTTCTACCTTGTAGACTATGATTCATAGGAGGGAAATCATTATACAGCTAATTGAAGTGTTCTATTACTATGGAGCTCCAACCAAAGTGTGTAGCTTACATCTGCCAAAAGCTTTAAGTTCTTCTGGGCCTCTTTAAAAGAAAAGGCAACGTATAATTCTAAAGAAATATTTGAAAAGCTGGTGATCTTTCCCTTTTCCAAAGAATACTACTCTTTTAGGTCTCCACTCTCAACAACTACAATTTTTTTTACTACTTTACTTAAAAGCAGGAATTGAATATCTACACTTGTCTTCGGTTTAAACACTAGCAAGTCCCGTGTGCAATTTCTCATGGCTCAACAGAGAAATATCTGGATTGTGAGAGATATGCACATATCCACTGAAATAGTTTGCAAAGAGATCGGAGGCAAGTGAATGAAGTGTTCTCTGATTTACTCGGGAAAACTAATGATTCCCTTACCCACTGGTACACAACCAAATGTGATGTTTATGATTATGCCTCTATGAAGCAGCCTGGGATATTTCCCTATTTTGAAATCTGCTATCTCAATGTCATTTGTTGCTGTTGTAATTATGGCTTGTTATTCATCAGTCATGATGAGTTAGAAGAAACATTGGCTGCTTACATGTAAAATGCAAATCTTTATCAAGGTCACTGATTGATGGTGCTTGACTAAGTGAAGTTGCATTTTTACACTGCACTGTTGCAGTATTTTTAGCTATACGTTCCTCAATTACTTTAATATTCATGTGAAAATGGTTTGTAAGTGACCTTAATTTTTTTTAAGAGCCTTAATCTTTTACTCCTGTTTTTGAGTGGGATATGGAAGAAAATGCTAGGAAAGTTGTCCTATAGGTTGATGATACTAGAGCTTGGTTGTATACTATAACTTGGTGAGGAGTTATCCCATTTATTTACATAGGTAGGGTGACTCTGCAGTGTGCAAGCAGTGGTTGGCAGTTAGCCTGGGTTCAGAACAGTCACCGAGTGTTGGAATGATGGAAAGAATGGAGGATATAAGGCATAGTGGGAAAGAGTTTGTGTAGTGGGGTGGAAATGCTGAGTAGACCAGGTTTGAGGGTTTTGAGTATGGAGATCATGAGGTGTGGAGGATGAAAAGGTGGGAAAGAATTGGAATTAAAGTTTTTGAATCTGAGAATCTCATGAGAATCTCATGGCTGGGAGAGCTGGACAGGGGGTTACCACCGTATGGACATTCTGGGAAGATCTCAGGACGTCAGAGAGAAAAGGGTGTCTTATGGCATTTTCTAACTTATTTATTCATTCATGGGATGTGGGCACTGATTGGCCCAGAACATTATTGTCCATCCCTAAATGTCCTTGAGAAGGTGATGGTGATACCTTCTTGAACCACGGTAGTGCATGAAGTGTAGATACACCCACAGTGCTGTTACGGAAGGAGTTTTGGAATTTTACCTAACAACAGTGAAGGAATGGTGATGTATTTCCAAATCAAGATGGTGAGTGCCTTGGAGATGAACTTGGAGGTTGTGGTGTTCTCATGTTTCTGCTGCCCTTATCCTTCTAGGTGGTAGAAATTATAGATTTGGAACATGCTGTCAAGGAATATTTATAATGGGAAGGGTTTTGCAAGATTTGAAAACTTTTGTTCATGGTCTAGGAAGGCAGAAATATTATAGAAGAGATGCTGGGGCTAATGACTGTCAGAATATTGCAAGATTCTAGGAATTTGTAGTTTTGAAAGAAGATGTCTAGGTTCTGGTAATGTTTTTCAAGTTGATATCTGGCATCTTTAAGGAAAGATAAAGTTTTGGCAATATTCTCTTAATCAATACTGCCACCTCTCTCCTTTTTTTCTTTTCCTGTCTTTCCTGAACGCCGTCTCTCCAGGAATATTTAAAACCCAGTGTCATAAACCACGCTGATGTTATCTGCGATGGTGTCCCAACTTGGAATACCTGTTTGTGATGGTGTAGTTTCATTTGTGGAATGGTTTGAGGAGCCACGTGAAACCCCAGTGAAAGAAACAATCCAGTTGTATAACAATTATTAAAGACTATGTACTATATTAAAGAAAAGACACAAACAGAACTACATTACTCTAAGATAATTAACTATATAAATCACTAAACATGCACAAAGTTAATGAAAAAATTATCCCCTTGTTCCAGAATATACCTACAATCCCTGAACTCCTTATGACTTCTTCCTCGAACAACATCCAAATTAAATAGATCTGTAACTCATATCCAGCTTATAGTTACCACACAATACAGGGCTGAGGATCAAATCTGGGAAACATCTTTTCTGGTCCAGCAAAGATATTTAAAATGCCTTCACAAAGGTTTCTGCAATGCCTTGGATCAAAGACTTAAATGCAGGTCTTGTCTCTCAGCTGTGAGTTGTGGACTAACCTCTCAGGCTATTAGATGCGAACTAGCATCTCAGCTGCCAGCTGTAAACTAGCCTGCCTACTTCTGAGGGTGCTGGCAATTATACAATCTTTTCTCTTTGATTCTTCCTTCTGTGTATTTGGCAGTTTGTGTCTCTCAAATTCTATGACTCTAGAAATTAGCAGGTGTGTACTTGCATTGATATCTCAGTAATCGGGGGTAAGCTGTTTCCTACTGATAGGATGATTTACATTTGGTTCTGTCTGGATGCCTGCTATCTCATTGCTGGGAAAAATTACATCTTTTGAATGCTGGTGCTGGTAGGCAGATTCCTACTGTTGCTGGGCAGAATATGCTATGATGCCTCATTAAATTCTTGTTACTGCTGTTACTAGACATCAATGCTGACCTTCTTTGATTCAGGTCTCTGTTAACTGCCATAACATCACATTGCCCATTGTTCACACTCAGTATGTCAGCTTAACTCTTCCTAACAGAATTATCAAACCGCCCTTCAAAGAAATCCCAGTTCTGTTTAGGTGAACCCCTTGGGCCTATATATGTCTAATCTTCCCTAGAACTGATTCCAATGTCCTGAGTATCTTAATCCCTTTCTTCTACATTATTTCTCCAGCAATGTTCTCTCCTCCTATTTCTATATTAATTTGCACACGGTACCAGGAGTAATCCAGATATTACAGCTTTTGAGGTCTGGGTTGCAAGCTTCATACCTAGTTCCATAATTGTACAGCACCGTATCCCTTCATTTTCTGACATGTTGATTGAGGAATAATATTGGCCAGATCATGGGAATAACTACTCTGACCTTCTTCAAAATAATTGCATAGAATCTTTTACATCCACCCAAGCAGCCAAATGGGCTTTCGTTTAGCATCTCATCTGGAGGAGAGCCATTCTGACAGTGAATTCTCTTTTTGTACTGCATTGGAATGTAGTTCCATTTCACGTGCTTGAGACCTGGAATAGGACTTGAACCCAGAATCTTGTGCTTCAAGTGCCAGCATGTTACCAACTGAGCCATGCTGACACCATGTAATGTTTGGCATTTGAGATGTTTAAGAGATTAGAGAATAGTATTGGGGTCAGAACCTGAGGTTATTGTGGGAAAGTGGAGAAAGGAAAGAGGCAGCACTGCCTTTGAAGTTAGATTCTTTTACATCTGAGGAAGATGGACTTTGAAGAACTGAGTATGTGGTGGAGTATGTGCTGTATGGCTTATAATAATTGTTAGGCATGACAAATTATAGAAAATGGTGCAGGGTTTCAATGAAATATGTACATGAGATGCATACTTCATGCAAGGACTTTAATATATTGCAAGGAACCTTTTTTGGCATTGCTAACTGTCAGTGGATATGCTGTTGGATAACAATCAAAGTATTATTGATCAAATATTACTTGGCAATATATGTTGGGGCAAGGGTTAGAGAAAGTAACCATAACATTCACACAAAGTGCACACTATTTGCAAGACAATATGATATATACATTATTCAGTGGTTTGAAAGAGATTTGAAATGTAGGAACTAACGAAGACAATGGAACAAACTTAAGGATGACATTAAGAGAAGTGAAAGAATCAGAAATGTGGTAGACAAAATTTAATGGGCAGGAGAATGGAGAAAGACAATGTGAAAAGTGGTCCAATTTTAAAGTAGGTGCAACAAGAAAGAGAACTGTGGAAGCCTACACAAGTCTGAAAATGGGGTAGGACAAGTTGAGAAGTCAGGGGAAAAAATCATGTACGATCCTTAATTTTGTAAGAGAAGCATAGAGTACAAAATCAAGAAAGTAATAGTAATCCTTGGTTGGAGTCAGCTGGAGAATCAGGTTCAATTCTAGATACCACAGTTTAGGATGGATCACAAGAACTCTAGTGAGGGTGCCGAGGAAATTTACTAGGCTCATACCAGGGCTGCAGGACTTTAGTTGCATGAACAGACTAGATTGTTCTCCTTTATGCAGAAAAGATTAAAGGGACATTTTTTCAGCATTCAAAATCATAAAAGATTTTATTAGAGTGAACAGGGGAAACTATTTCCAGTGATAGAAGGCTTGGTAATCAGGGGGTACAGATTGAAGATAATTGGCAAAGAAAATTGTGAGAGAAAGAGAAATGTTTTAGTGCAGTGAATTGTTACAATGTGGAATGCGCTCCCTGAAACAATGGTGGAAATAGATTCAATACTAGCTTTAAAAAGAGAATTTGATAAATACTTGAAGGGGAAAATTTGCAAGGCTAGGGTAGGGGAATAGGATTAATTGGATCACCCCTTTGAACGATGGTACAGGCTTGATACAGCACAGAAGAAAGTATTTTGATCGTTTTATACTAAAGTAGGGTTTGGAATATATTTAAATATATCCAGGGCCTGGGTGGGATTGCGGTCAATGCAGACTTGATGGGCCGAATGGCGTCCTTCTATACTGTTGGAATTCTAAGCTATTACAAAAACGTAGTTGACTCCAGATTGTACACATTGTGAAAACTTTCTGTGAAGCAAATAAAAGTTTCCTGAAATGAAAATGTTCCATTAATGTGCTAAAATTGTCCAATAATATTAATTTGGTGGTTTGAACCCACTAGAAGCATTACCAAAAAACATTTCTCTTTGTTCATAGTGAGTAGAATTATGATGATGATATGAATATTATAAAGTTAGCCTTAGTCATCAGGGTAAAAACTGACTCACTATGTGATTTTATGCAGGCCCTGCTTGTTCAGCAGGATAAGGATCATTTGCTGTGAAAGTTCTGTTTACTCAGCAGGATCAGAATTATTTGCCGTATAACTCTGGTGTTTGCCTTGATTCAGTTGGGCAAGGATGTCCCGAGTTCTTGTTTGCATGCAGAGTAAAGATTTCTCATTGTAATTGTATGGAGTTTCCATTCTGTCAGCAGAATAAGGGTTACTTGCTATGTTGGCTCAGTAGAATAAGTGTTATTCATTGTACAGAGTTCACATTTATTTACCAGTGCTGAGAGAACAAATGTCATCAGTATGAAAGCGATGTATGTACCACAACATGCACTTGTACCACATAGAGGATGGAAGAGGCAGCTTTACTGTGCAATTAGCCACCAATCACTAAGATGGAAGTGCAGAGTTCAGAGCAAGTTCTGACTGCAGAACGAATCTGGGAAATTAAACAGAATCATTAAAAAATATATTGGCTGCTGACTTTGATCAGCAATATCCGCTTTCGCTGGTAGACCTGGGGTCAAATTACTTTACAGCAATTGTTGGCAGTGTACAATCTATAAGTAGTACTTTGAGTGGATCTGCAAAATTGAACTGCTGCGTTTTTATATTCAGTCTGGGACTCCTGTGCACTGTTGTATCTTTACAGTTGACTGACTATCTCCCTCCTCCCATTTGTACTGCCGTCTTTATGATTGATCTGGGATCACATACATTGTTGTTTGTTCCCCCATGTCCTCCCACTCCTTTCCCCATCTCTAACTGGCTCAGATTTATTTATCTTTATTGCTTTCTTTTTTTTGTAAGAACTTAGTTCTTAAGGCAATCAGGAAAGTTTGGCACAGAGCTCTCAAAATCGGATTCCATCACAAATTTCAGGACAATACACCAGTTTAATGTTGATCATATTGGACTAGTGACTCATGTGTCTAAAACTCAATGTGGTGAGTTGAGAAAAGCAAGTTGAGATAACATATATATATTTAAAAAAAATCACAAAATGGATTGTTGCACAAGCTCATTAATGTCCTTCAGAAAAGGGAATGTGCCATCACTACCTGGTCTGGCCTACATGTGGATCCAGTTTCACAAACTAACTGACTCATTAAATTCTCTGAAGCAGTCTAGCAATACTACAAAATGGAACAATTATCAGAAGACCCTGAGAAAGAGAGTACACATGGCTGTATCAGCAAGATCCACACTGTAGGAATAAATTAAAAGCAAGTTCATTATGAAGCAGAACAAGTTTCAAGATAATTTATTTAACAGCATTACTTTAATACTAACTGTATCATTGAACTACATTAAGTTGAAACAGAGCTAATATAGAACCAGATTCTAGAGCTAGCCTGGAACAGGTGGCATAATGGCACAGTGGTTAGCACTGCTACCTCAAGGCACCAGGGACCTGAGTTCAATTCCTGGTTTGGGTCTGCACGTTCTCTCTATGTCTGTGTTAGTTTCCTCTTGATGCTCTGGGTTTCTCCCACAGTCCAAAGATGTACTGGAATAGGTGCATTGGTCATGCTAAATTCTCCCTCAGTGTAACTGAACAGGCACCAGAGTGTGACGACTAAAGGATTTTTCACAGTAACTTCATTGAACTGTTAACGTAAGCCTACTTGTGACGCTAATAAATAAACTTAACTAAAAAAAAAATAGATACTTCACAAATCAGAAAGAAAGGCATTTATTAATTGATTCATGATACTCTTCAATTTAGCTACTGTTTAAGATATTCAGTAACAGAAAAAAAAATTCAGAAAGGAGGTTAGGAAATATGTTCACTTCTTTATTAGATCAATCCCTAACCACCCCCCCCCTCCCCCCGCACCTTGCCCGCAACTTTATGCACTGGTCTCCCAATGATTACTAGTTAGTTTTGGGTAAGGAAAGAAAGCAGAAAGGCCATTTCAAGCCTAATTATAAGAAATGGTCTGAAAGATTTCTTCCCATTCCCTAATATAACAAAGCAAGCACAGGTGACCATGATGCACGATGATTTATCTAACCCATACACCCTAACCAAATGCTTCTTCACAAGCTTATTCCTTCCTGAAGATTTAGTCAGAAGCTTCAGAATTTAATGTTTCCCCAACATGCATGTTCCCAACTGTTAACCTATCCAAGGAATCTAAATTAAGGTGATATTACTGTAGCCCTCCACCACAAAATGATTCACTCAGCAGTACCTCAATTTGAGTTTTCTGTGTGACGTGTTAGAAATGCTCACATAAAAACATAGAAGATAGCAGCAGGAGGAGGTCATTTGGCCCTTTGAACCTGCTTTGCTATTCATTACAATCATGGCTGATTGCCCAACTTAATAGCCTACTTTCTCCCCATAACTTTTGATCGCATTTGCCCCATAGCAAGAAGGCATCACAAGCAAAAAATGGACTGGAAAGCTGGTTCAAACTGGTCGAATTAAGCAAAGGATATGGATAACCTAGTTGTGATGCCAAATACAAAATCTTGATCTCACTTCTGTGTATTGCACCATTGTACTGATACCAATGCACATCATTTTATTTTGAATCATCTCCGGTCACAGATATTTAAATGAACCAGGAAATACAACCAACTGGCATGAGAATCATGTTTTCAGATGACTAATCATAGCTTCTGGAAGCTCCATTCCTTTAGTATCAGTGCCATGCTAATATGATAATGAGTGTGAAGATTATGTACGTACATGACACAGTGACATCCATTAAAAGCATTCAAATTACAGGTTTCTTTCTGTAATTTCTTTCATAGCCCACTCACACTTCCTGCTAGCAATATGTTGGAGAATGCTGGATCAGCAGCCAAGGTTAGGGAATCATTCTTTCTATTTAAGGTGACACTTGTAAGGTTGAATTTTATGGGTCTGCAGGAGTGGGGTAGAAAGTGGGGTTAGGAGGGTGGGTTGGGCTATTAAGTCAGGAGAGTGGGTGGGGATGGCCTCCAACAACCACTACCATCTCAATCTGTATTAGGTAACATTCCAACCAGTGAAAGATTTCTCCCTGGCTCCCAGTGATATCACTTTTGCCAGGGCACCTTGATGCCACCCTCGTCAAATATTGCCTTGATATCAAGGGCAGTCGTTCTCAACTCAATTGTTTAGCAATTTTGTCCATGTTTGGACCAAGGCTGTAATGAAGGCAAAAGCTCAGTGGCCCCAGAGGAACCCAAAATGAACATTCGTATGCAGGTTATTGCGTAGTAAGGGCAGCTTGTTAGCATTGTTGACAACACCTTCCATCACACCGCTGATGATCGAGAACGGACTGATGGGGCAGTAATTGGTTGGGGATTGGATTTGTCCTGCTTTTTCTGGACAGGAGTTATCTGGGCAATGACCATAATGTTGGGTAGGTGCTGATGTAGGGGGATTAACCATAGTAAATGCACAGGGGTACAGGGATAGGGCGGAGTGGAGATGTTCTTCCAGAGAGTCGGTGCAGGCTTGATGGACCAAATGGCCCCTTTCTGCATTGTAGAGATTCTATGAAAAGCAAAGTCTTTCTTTCATGTCTATACTTGAACAGCTTGGCTAAGAGCACGGCCAATTCATTACTGCTATCAAACTGTTGTTGGGGCTCACAGTCTTGTCAGTATCCAGCCCTTTCTTAATAACGACATGAGGGGAATTGAACTGGCTGAGGACTTCATCTGTGATGCTGGGAACCTCATGAAGAGGTTAAGGTAGATCACCCATCCAGTATTTCTGGCTGCAGATGGTTGCAAATGCTTTAGTCTTCCATTTTGCATTGATGTGCCATTGTTTCAGAAAAGTAAAAGTAAATATTAAAACCTTTCATCCTTTTTTTGCCTCACTGCCCCAAAATTACCCTGGTACTGTCTTATTTATCACTCAAGTGCAAAACTTCTTTAAAGTTTGCATTCTTACTCTTTACATAAGTGGTAAACAAAATTATTGTCAGCAATAAGCACTAACTTATTTGTTGTTAACGAATAATTGTGCTAGCTGGCATTTGCATTCTGATTTGTGGGTTGCAGTGCTGATATTTTGTGAATTTCAATAAATAATCAAGGAGGAGGAATTCTCCACAATCAAGTAATGTACAACCAGGCATTAGCCATGAAGTAAAGGCAAGTGTATGATTATAAAAGAACCTATTGTTCATATATCATTCAATAACTCATTGCTATTGTAAATGCTTTTAACAAGTTTGCATTATTTTATTCAGTTAATGTCAGAATTTGATACATTAAGAAATCAATTTGAACAATCCAAGTATGTAATGCATTGACAGCTGCCGATAATAATGTTTCATCAAGAGGACAATCTAGTATTCTCTATGTACAATACATAAATTACTGTGATATCTTTATTTAAAATAAATAAATTGCACACTTCCTATGGCATTTGGTCCAGTTAGTCAAGGGACTTGCTAAAGCATGCCACATGACAGAATGCAAGGGCATCCCCAGAAGGAAGTGAGAAGTTTACAGATATGCATGCTGTACAGTCTCAATATATTATAGTGACCTATTTCAGACTACGAGGCTTTTTGTAGTTTCCATTTGTGTTAGATATAAAACTTGCAGGGGGTATATTTTCAGCTTGTTGCCTAAGTTTGAAGCTGAGATTGCAAATAAATATCCATCTCAATGGCAATGAAAGTCAGACAATTTCGCTACTGGATAGCTGATCTTTTCTTTTATTTCACATCCTCATTGAGTTAAACATTTACCCCCCCCTTCCCTTCCATTGTAACTATAAATTTATAACTTACTGGACCCAATTTTATCCACTCTTCATTTCCATTAGTTCTCTGACTCAGGAATATTTGAGCAAAGAGAAATGGTCAGATAACAACAATGTTAAATCTCCGCCCTCGTTATTCATAGTAAATATCCTATTGGGTTGTCGACAAGACAGTGTAAATTTTGCACTAAAATAGGCAGAAGCTTTGCTGTAATAATTACATGGTACAGGGCCTTCATTTTGAGATGCACCAAGTCTCTTTCCGAATATAACACATGTCTAAGTACTTTGAAACAAATACCTACTGTACCGGGATGCCCAAGTTTGCCAAGCAACAAGCAGTATTGGCAAATAAATGTTGCAAGGAGGCAATTATTGGAATCCTTGGAATCCTATTCCAAGAGTAAGTTAGCAATCAGCAATTGCTCTGACTCAGTCTATGTAAGTTTCCTGGAAGTGTACAGGAATGTTAATGGAATTTCCACCACACTCCAGGTGAGTCACTGCAGTACAGAAACATAGAAATTAGAAGCAGGAGTGTGCCACTCAGCCCTTTGAGACTGCTCCACCATTCATTTTGATCATGGATGGTCATCAAATTCAATATCCTGATCCTGCCTTCCCCTTTATATCCGTTGATTCCTTTAGCTCCCAGAACCATATCTAATTTCTTCTTGGAATTACACAATGTTTTGGCCTCAACTACTTTCTGTGGTAGTGAATTCCAGAAAGTCAACACTCTCTGGGTAAAGAAATTTCTCCTCACCTCAGTCCTAAAATGTTTACCCCTTATATCCTCAAATTGTGACCCTAGTTCTGGACTCCCCCACCATTGGAAACATTCTTTTTGAATCTACCTTGTCTAATTCTGTTAGAATTTTACAAGTTTCAATGTGATCCCCTCTCACTCTTCTAAACTCCAATGAATATAATTCTAACTGAACCAGTCTTGCCTCATAAGACAGACCTGAAATCCCAGGAATCAGCCTGGGAAAACTTCGCTGCACTTCCTCTCAAGCAAAAATATCCTTCCCCAGGTAATTTCCAGCTGCGATCACCCCAAAATCTGAAAACCCCGTCTGAGATCAAACGGATTTTTGTCCGGGGTTTGCCCCATCACCACGTCCAACCCGCTATGATTCCGTAGTGGTAGGATGGGAAAACTACCACAAGGACACCAAAACTGCACACAATACTCCAGGTGTGGCCTCACCAATACCTCTGTACAACTGCAGTGAAATATCCCTATTCCTCTGAGAAAAGTCTGACTGTTTCCATTTCCAACCTGTTTATTTACTTCAACCTTCATCAAGTTTGCCAATCGGAAAAGTTTATAACTGAATAGTAGAACCCATAAAACCTTGGCTCGTGACAGCTTTGTGGCTGGTCCAATCATGAGCCTAATTCTACAAGAAATGCAGTTCGATTTGCACCTCAACAATTCTAGACATTTAAATCACGTCCCCCTCAGCCTTTTCACATGAAAACAAAGGCACTTTCCTATTATTTGGCTACACCTTGTTTTCTTCTTATCTTCAGTCTCTTTGAAAGTACAATAACCAGAACTAGATGCAATAAGCTAAATCTTTTCTCCTAACACTCCAGGGAGAACCATAAGCTTGCAGTCCACATATCTGATGACGCATCTCCGTTCTCACTGACAATCGCTGCTTCATATTCTAAAGCTCTTTTCACTGATGTGTTGACTCCCTGATGAAAGCTGCTCTGAATCATTTCCTGCATGACAGTGTTCCTCCTGAGCACAAGCTTGTCATTTCTAATGCACGTTTTTGGATTCTGAATGCCATTTGCCATTCACCTACACAGGTGCTGATCTATAGACCCTTTTCTATAGATATGTAAATAAGAAAAGAGTTAACAAAGCATGAATTGGTCCGATAGAAAGTGAATCTGAGGATGAATGAAATAGATAGTTTGCATGAGTGTTCACTAGAGAGTGTATAAGTAACATCCCAGAAATAGCTATATACCAGATATTGGAAGGAAAGGAGGAACTCAGGAACATTAGCAGGGAAATGGCACTCAGCAAATTGTTGGAGCTGCGGATTTACAATTTCCTGGGTCTTGACGGATCTCACTTTAGGATCTTAAAAGAAGCATCTAGTGAGAGAATTGATGCTTTAATTGCCCAAAGTTCCAGAGATTTGGGAAGGTTCCACTAGATTGGAAAAAAGCTGATGTAACTCCTTTATTCGAAAAGGGAGCGAAGTGCAAACTACATGTTAGCTAGCTTAAGACCAATCACAGGAAAATTGTTAGGAGTTATTATTAAAGATGGTGCAGCAAGCTACTTAGAAATATTCAATCAAACAGAGTCAATATGGTTTATGAAAGGGAAATCACGTTTGACAAATTTATTGGAATTCTTTTAAGGAGTCACATGTGGATAAGGGGGACTTGGTGAATGTAATGTACTGTTCAGACTCATAGAATCACTACAATGCAAAAGGAGGCCATCCAGCCCATCAAGTCTGCACTGACTCTCATATGATCTTGGCCAGGCCCCGACTGCTGCCCTATCCCTGTAACCTCACAAATTTACCAAAGTTAATCCACCTAATCTCCGCATTTTTGGACTAGGAGGAAACCAGAGCAGACACAGGGAAAATGTGCAAACTCCACATACCCAATCACCTAAGGTCAGAATTGAACTCGGCTCCTTGGTGCTGTGAGGCAGCAGTTCTAGTACGATGCCACTATACCGTATCATGCCAATGTGCCACAAGATGCCACATCAAATTACTGCAACAAATAAAAGCTGACAATGTAAGAGGTAACATATTTGCATGAACAGAAGATTGACTAGCCAACAGGAAACAGGGGCTGGGTATAAATGGATTATGTTTTGGTTGGCAGAGTGTAATGAGTGGTGAGCCACAGGGATCAGTGTTGAAGATTCAACATTTTAGAATTGATATAAATTACTTGGACGAAAGGAGCTATGGTTGTTAAATTTGCTGACAGCAAAGATAGATAGATAGGAAATTATGTTGTGAAGTGGATATATAGAAGTTCCAAAAAGACAGAGTCAGGTTGAAAAAAATAGGTAATGATCTGGCAAATGGTATAAAATGTGGGCAAATGTAAAATTATCCATTTTGGCAGGAAGAATATAAAAAGCATATTATCCGATTGGTGAGAAATTGTAGAATTTTGAGATTCAGAGAGATCTGGGTGCCCTTCTGCCTGAATGTCAAAAGGTCAGTCCACAGCTACAGCAAGTAATTAGGAAAGCTAATAGAATGTTATTAACTATTGCAAGCGGAATTGGATATAGAAGTAGAGAATTTAAGCTTCAGCTGAAAGGACACTGGTGAACATGTATCCGGATTATTGCACAGTATTGGTCTCCTTATTTAAGGAAGGATGTAAATGCATTGAAAACAGTTCAGAGAAGGTTTATTAGTCTAGTACCTGAAATGGGCAGATTGTCTTCTGAGGAAAGATTGGACAGGCTCATCCTGTATCCTTGAGCGTTTAACAGGAAGAGGCAACTTGACTGAAATCTTTAAGATCCTGAGGGATATTGACAAGGTGGATATGGAGACAAGGTTTCTACCATCGGAGAATCTAGAACTGCAGATCTCTGTTAAAAATAAGGGTCAAGGAACAAAGAACAAAGAAAATTCAATACAGCAACAGGCCCTTCAGCCCTCCAAGCCTGCACCGACCATCCTGCCCAACTGAACTAAAACCCCCTACCCTTCTGAGGATCATAGCCCTCTTCCCATCCTATTCATATATTAGTCCAGATGCCTCTTAAAAGTCACTACCACATCTGCTTCCACTACCTCCTCTGGCAGTAGGTTCTAGGCACTCACTACCCTCTGTATAAAAAACTTGCCGCACACATTTCCTTTAAATTTTATCCCTCACATCTTAAACCTATACCCCCAAATATTTGACTCTGCCACCCTAGGAAAAAGCTTCTGACTATCCACTCTGTTCAGGCCTCTAATAATCTTGTAGACTTCTATCAGGTCGCCCCTCAGCCTGTGTCATTCCAGTGAGAACAAACCAAGTTTCTCCAAGCTCTCCTCATAGCTAATACCCTCCATACGTGGTCATTCATTTAATACAGAATGAGGACAAACTTTTTCTTACAGTCATAAGCCTTTAGAATACTCTTTCTCAAAGGGTTATGGAAACAGAGGGGGCCAATCTCCCAAAAAAGTTCTAAATGCTGAATGTGTGGGAAAACTGATATAAATCACGATTCTTTTTCAGTGAGCATTCAGACTTGAAACTCCCATACTTTGTACAATGCGGAGGTCATAATCGTAAATATCATTAAAAGCTCAGGGAGTGGGGGGGCCCTTTTCGCATGCACATTGGCCTCAACACCCCTATCCAGAAGTGACAATTCTCCCCCCACTGCCCCGTAGACCCACCTCATGGGAGGCAGACCTCACAGGCAGATATTTCTATTGCCTGGCACAACCCCTTTCTCCATGGGAGGCTGGCATCTCCCAGCTGACCACTTCCCAGCCCCCTTCGACTTTTGGCCTCCCTCCAGCCGCAACTGATCTTCATGCACAGTGGCACCGATTGTGCCCTAGGCCCTGACCTCAGCAAGCCCCGCCTGATAGGCCCCATGTCCTTTGGGCCATGCCAAGGTACCCTTGGGCATGGTCACTTTGCCCCTTGGGCAGTGGCACGGAGCAATGGCTGGTACTGTCAAGTGTGCCCAAACCCAGGAGACAATACCCCACCTCATGAAGAATCCCGATTGCCCCTCTTCACTTCAGCAGAGTTTCTACTGCTTCCCCGAAAGTGGAGAGCTAGTCTGAATCCCACCACAGTGAAATTATACTGATGGAGGTGGGAGATTCTGACAGGCCTGGAGACTTCAGTCCCAGGCTTATTTTAAGTAATATTAAAATAAGATTCAAATCACTTATCTGCTGTTCCTAGCAGTTTTCAGCATGGTCCCGATCGCATCAGATATCCAGCGGTTGGAGATGTGTGGCGCAATGGGAATGCATGCATGAATCCCATGAATCGGTCCACACACAATTCACCTGGTGATGGGAAAAGTCTTTGAGTATTCTTAAGACAGGGCTAGATAGATTATTGATAAACAAGGGGGTGAAAGTGTTTTTAAATAATGTTAGGCAGGAGGTTTATCGAATCATAGAATCCTGCAACGCAGAAGGAGGCCAAGTGGTCCATTGAGTCTGCACTGACCACAATCCCAACCACAACGTATCCCCACAACCCCATGCATCTACCCTAGATAATCCCCCTGACAAGCTTAAATAGTTGGAAAAGAGAGCTACCAGAATTCAGGAACCTGAGAAAACTGCTTAAGATACATTATTTGGTTTTCTGTATCAATGTTCTTAGTGAGACTTTTCTACGTATAAATTGTCTATTGCAGAATACAACATTACAACAGTGAATACATATAAAAATACTTCATTGGCTGCTTTGAGACTACTTTTGAGGTCATGAAAGTCAATTTATAATTGTAAATCAATGTGCCTTTTTTGTTCTGTATTTTGACTCAGAGTGGCATGCATACATGGATGGAGTTTGTTGCAGCACTGAAGAATGGGTGTTCTTGTAAGGGAAAAGTAGAGAGGGGTTCTCATGATCTGGGTAGATTTGCCATGCACTTGCAGTCCACAAAGATGTGGATTGAATCCTAGTCGATTGAAAGGCAGGGCTTGGGTCTGCCAGTATTAAAGTGAGGAAGGTGTGATAGCATTGATAGGATGGACACACTCGTGATACATTTAGCATCTTTAGCTGCTTGAGCAGCTTGTTGGCGGGTTCACATCCATTCTGTGTTTGGGATCGCAAGGGGCAAGTTAGCATGGTCAATCAACCTAACTCGCACATTTTTAGTCAATGGGAGGAAACCAGAGCACCCAGAGGAACCCCATGCAGGGAGAACGTGTAAACTCCACACAGATAATGACCCAAGCTGGGAATTGAACCCGGGTCCCTGGCGCTGTGAGACAGCAGTGCTAACACTGTGCCACCGTGCATCCCCAATCAGATCAGCCATGATCATATTAAATTATAGAGTAGGCTTGAGGGGCCAGGTGGCCTACTCCTACTCCTAATTAGTATGTTCATGTTTAGGAAGAAATCTTTCATGTTGGCCTTCTCTCATAATTTAGTATGAGAACTCAGGCCTACTTTCTATAATACCTTCGCTCAAGTGCTCATAAATACTATTATTAATAGGTGTCTCTTTACTAATGTTGAAACCAAAATTCTCTCTTTCCATTGGACTTTTATCCCAAATCATTCTCAAATTTCTCATTCTTTCCATCCACTTTTCAAACCCAAACTTGCCACCAAAAGTCCATGCTCAAACAACTTCATAGAACAAGGAACAAAGAACAGTACAGCACAGGAACAGGCCCTTCAGCTCACCAGATCTTTGCTGGCACATTAAGCATTTCTAAACTAAAGACCTTTTAGCTCTATATGGTTCTTATCCTTCGATTCTCTGCCTTTTCATGCATTTATCAAGATGCCTCTCAAATGTTACTATTATATCTACTTCTACCCCCTCCTCTGGCAGTGCATTGCAGGCACTTAAAAAATCTGCCTTTCACATCTCCTTTAAACTATCACCCTTTTTTTCTCTCATCATTTTTCCTGAATTTGTCGGCATCCTACACCAGAGCTCTTGGCCTAGGGTTTCAAAATAAAAATGAGCTTTCTACCACATTAAATTCATCATTCCAATTGACAGGACGAGCTCAAGGCACTTGCAAGTCACAAGAACTACGTCCATTCAAGCAGCAAGTGAGCTGCAAAATCTGATGCTGCTCTGATTTATCTTCACAATCTTAAGTTACAAGCACACATTCTTCAGTTCTTTGGAGATTTGGGAAGCAGAAGAGAAAGGAAGCTAAATGCATTGATTTATAAAGAGCACAGTTGGCTAAGCATGAGAATCTTATTTTCATTTGAGCACTGCAAGGCTATAGAGGTGGGAGAAGTCACTGCAGGAAAGGGCAGGAAGCAAAGGTCATGCGAACAAAAAAAAACACAGGTCAGGATTCTAAGTTGTTCAGGTGGGCAAGCGGCTAACCTGGGAAGAGTTGAAGTTGTATGGGAAGGTGTTGGGCCTGCATCCCAGCATCATTGCACACCCATGTGATGTTTCAGTCAGCAGGCTCACATGATAGTCTGAAGCTTGCCCACCTACAATTAAGCAGGCAATTAGGCTTATTGTTGGAGTCAATTAAAAGTCACTTCATGTGGCCCGTCTACTTTTACAGTTGTTGGGCAGACCAATTGGCCAGGTGGCCCTCACATTTTGGCTACAACCTTAATCCAGGGCAAGACGAAATGTTAGAGTTGAGATAAATTTAAAAAAAGGTTCTGCTGACTGTTTGAATGTGCTTTGCGTTTTTTTCCTCACATTTAATATGTAGAAGCCTGCAGCTTGCTGAGACAGCTTCAAAGCAGTCCTTTCCCTGAGGGAACCTATTTGAAGTGCCAGCACCTTTTACTGGTGCCTTCCCTTTTCCTGTAGCCCCCCACCCCACCCCTCCATCCCCCTTCCTCAGCAATGCATTTTGCACTGACTGCCCGTTCATTTGCTAGCCAGTGTGAAATCACCCATAATTTTGCAATTGCTTCTGTGTACGGTGGCACAGTGGTTAGCTCTGTTGTCTCACAGCTCCAGGGAATCGGATTCAATTCAGGTCTTGGGTGACTGTCTGTGAGAAGTTTACACGTTCTTCCTGTGTCTGCGTGCGTTTCCTCTGGATGCTCCAGTTTCCTCCCACAGTCCAAAGATGTGCAGGTTAGGTTGACTGACCATGCAAAGTTGTGTCTTAGTGTCGGGGGATTAGCAGGGTAAATACAATGGGTTATGGGATAGACCCTGGGTGGGATTATTGTCAGTGAAGAATCGATGGGTTGAATGGCCTCCTTCTGTACTGTACTGACCTCGGCCGGGATTTTCTGGTATCGGGGCAAATGCGACCGGAAAACCTCACCCAAAGTGAGAGAGAGAAATGAAGAGACTAACAGATAAAGAAATGCAAACAGAAAGGAATGCCAGAGTATCAGAGAAATGCAAAGAAATGGGAAAATAACAGAGACAGGGGAAGTGAATTAACAGGGAAGATATTCAAAAGCTTTGCTTGGAATAGTATCCCCTGGGTCTTCATTAATATTGATGGATGAGGTGAAGTGAACTGTGTCAGAATATAATTGGGGAAATTCTTGCCTTGAGTGCATTATCTTGCATCACAGAATAAAATTACATATACCACTAAAATAGGAAGAGAAAATACACTAGCTAAATCACACCATTCTGCATGAAAATTCCAGAATGCTCCACTAGGGTGTCCTGGCCACTGAGAATAAAAACTCATTCCATCAGAGCTTATAGGAAGGATGATTCCGAGGCGGATAATTTATACAATTGCTCTTACAGGAAGTCCCATAGAGCTAATCCTATCAATTTAACATATGTTTTAAATAAAAGTTCAATCCAACATTTCACTTCATCCTGATCTGATTCATTTAAAAGTTGCTAAATGTCTTTTTAAAATCAAAAACTGTAACAACAACCAAGTGTTATTCAATCACATGATCTCCAACATATTTGTTAGCAGAGTTTCTCTTACATGGAGCTCGTTATCAACCCTCCAGGATTGCCCTGAAATCTCCAAGAATTGAAGGCTAGATTTTATGTCTTACAAGCAGGTGCCATGGACAGATGAGGAAGTAGGCATATCTTCTGCTCCTGCCCAGTACTACAGTCAGCTATTAGTTGGGGTAAGATTTCTGTCTCTATCTGGAGCACTGTGGACAACCAGGCGCCTGGCAGCTCTCTGATCCCAGCAGCTCCACTTAGAGTGATGGCCACTGCTGGAACTGCATCCAGTCCTGAACAATCTTTGTTGCTGCAGCCAGCTCTAAGGCAAATGGGGGTGGGAATATAGCTCCGGGGCCAGGATGACAGGCCCTGGTAAGGACGGCAAGGAAAGATAGAACATTGGGAAGAACAAGGCGAAGGTAGCGGGAGGGGAACTGTGAGTTGTATGGAGCTCTCAGCGGTATGGAGGGAGGGCAGCTTGCAATCAAAATAGAGGCTCAAACTGGAGGCACCTTTTCGCCTTTCCCACTTGATGCCCAAGCTATTTTACTTACTAGGTTTTCAACCCACCTCAGTGTAAAACAGTTAAATAGTAACAGAAATGGGAAAATAACCTTTTGATTTGATTTGATTTTTTAAATTTGATTTATTATTGAAATGTATTAACATACAGTGAAAAATATTGTTTCTTGTGTGCTATACAGATAAAATATACTGTTCATAGAGAAGGAAAGGAGAGAATGCAGAATGTAATGTTACAGTCATAGCTAAGGTGTACAGAAGGATCAACTTAATGCAAGCTAGGTCCATCCTTCTAGCAGGGAAGAAGCTGTCCTTGAGTCAATTGGTATGTGACCTCAGACTTATGTATTTTTTTCCTGAAGGAAGAACATGGAACAGAGAATGTCCAGGGTGCATGGGGTCCTTAATTATACTTTGCTGAGGCAGCAGGAAGTGTATCTACAATCAGGAAACCTAACTGACAGAGGTGGGACTAAAGGATCCCACTATTGGCCAATGGCAGGCTGCCTCTGCTGTTGAAAAATCCCATCCAAGGTGTTTTTCCAATTTCACTAAACACTTGTATTTATAAATATTGGGTGGGGAAATTGAAGACATGAGGTCATCTGATGAAATCTCCAGGAATATATTCTGGTGAGAGTTGGTGCTGTTATTCATGAGTCCATCGTGACTTTTATTTATTACTTTTAACACCAACAAATAATCACAGATTATCTATTTTCATAAGACAGAATTTAGCATCGAGTGTCAACAAAACTAGCTTATTAATTTACAGATTTGTATCTTAACCTTTTTGTTTGAAAATGCCAGTGACATAAAAATTCTTTCTGACATTCAGTATTCTCTTGTTTCCAAGGAAACCTTGAATCTGAGCAGCCAATAATTCTTTCAATTCCTCAGGTATTTTGGATGATGTCTTTCTGACCAGTTGATTCACGAATTTTTAATTGTTTAACTTTATTGATAGTTATTTCTTCATTTGTCTCAATTTTGCAAAATTGTCTGAATTTTCTGTCTGATTAATTACTGATTCTGAGGTATTACTGCCATTCCTGGATGCATTTAGTTAATTAGATATTCTGTCTTTAGTGTTTACTTTCTTGAGTAATGAGTAGGTATTTAGTGGAGGTGAGATGGATCTGGCCATTGGCTGGAGAGTTGACAAAGGCCCTGCTTCACCTCTTTTAGAGAAGGCCTATCGAATTAATTGCCACTTAACTGCAGGCGTTCCCCAGAATCAATGACCCCATGGTTGAAGGCCCTGCCCACTGGCAACCACTGGCCAATCTAGTGAACAACTGCACCAGCAGGAAGGCACTGTCTGCTGCTGGTAAGACACCCAGCCCAGGTCTGGTATCACTGCAGATCTCAAACCACAGGTGAGTGATGGTGGAAGAGTCTTTGCAGGGTGGGAGTTGTGTGGGTGTGGGGGTTGGCAACATGGGCAGAAGCTGGCTGTCAGTGGTGTTACTGCCCTTTTGGATGCCTGCTCCCTTGATCAGTTTCCAAGTGTTTGTGAAGTTCGTGGCACATTGGCACAGTGGTTAGCACTGCTGCCCCACAGTGCCAGGAACCCAGGTTCAATTCTGGCCTTGGGCAATTGAATGTGTGGAATTTGCAAGTTCTTCCCATGGATGTGTGGATTTCCTCCCACAGTCCACGAATGTGCAAATTAGGTGGATTGGCCATGATAAATTGACCATTAATGTCAGGGGAACCATTGGGATTACAGGAATAGGCCTGGGAGGGATTGTTGTCAGTGCAACCTTGATGGGCCAAATGGCCTCCTTCTGCACTGTAGGGATCCTATAAATGAGCTTTCCTGCATTGATTCGCAAGCTGTGATCTCCACATGGCAAACGTCACTGCCAGTTGCTGTGTTCATATCACTCAGTGATGAGGACCTAAATAGGTATTAATTGTCTCAAATGGAGATAGGGTGGGAAAGCCATTCAAGGAAAACAATCCAAGCCTATCCAGTCTCTCCTTATGACTCAAATGCTCCATTCCAAGCAACATACTGGTGAATCTGTTCTGTATCCGCTCTAGTGCAATCACATCCTTCCTATAGTGAGGTGATCAAAACTGCACACGGTACTCCAGCTATGGCCTAACCACCATTCTGTACAGCTCCAACATAATTATAGGGAGTGGGATAGCTTGATCTTGGGATTGGACATAGCTTGGCACAACATTGAGGGCCGAAGGGCCTATACTGTGCTGTAATGTTCTATAACGTCCTTGCCCTTATACTCTGCCAGGACTGATAAAAGCAAGCGTCCCGTATGCCTTCTTAACCATCTTATTCACCTGCTCTGCTGCCTTCAGGGATCTGTGAATAAGTACCCCAAGATCCATCTGTGCCTCTCTACCTCTTAGTGTCCTGCCATTCATTAAATCTCCTTTGTCTTGTTACTTCTTCCAAAGTGCATCACCTTGTACTTATCTGGGTTAAATACCATCTGCCACTGCTCTGCAATTAGACCAGCCTATCTATATCTTCCTGTAACCTACGACCTTCTTCATCGCTATTAACTAACCATCCTAACATAGAAAGCGAAGGAGTGCATGATCAGACAGATATGAAAAAATTAGGAGAGAAATAAAAACATTACACATAGGAAGGCAACAGGGACAATGAAATTAAATTATCAAGGAATGTGAAACAAAATAGTAAAATATTTTACAAGCAAATCAATAATAAAGGAAGACTGAGATGAAAATAGGACCATTAAGGATAGATAATATAATACTACAGATAACCATGGAGAGTTGACAGAATTATGAAATCATTATTTTGGTTTACTGTTTATCAGAGAGATAGAAAGGGCAGACGTGATATTGAATACATTTAATTCAGAATGGCAGAAGGTGAGAAGTGATATACCACAAGGATCAGTGCTGGGGTGACTGCTGTTCACAGTTTTCATTAACAATTCAGACTTTGGAATCAAGAACACAATTTTGAAATGTGCAGATGACACAGAAGCCTGGAAATAGTATTGAAACATATTACAGGAAGACACTAATAAACAACATCTGACACTTAGCATGCATAAATGCAAGATAGTCTATTTTGATAGGAAGAATAGGGAGGTCACATATTATTGAAAGGTACAAGTAGAAAGGGTAGAGGAATAAAGGGACCTTGGAATGCAAATACAATAATCACTGTAAGTTGCGCCATAGGTTAGATTATTAATAAAAAATCAAACACAAGGCTTTATTTCTAAAGGCTTAGATTGAAAAGTAGGAAAGTTATGCTAAGGCCATCTCAAACCTTGATTAGATCTCACTTAGAATAGTGAGAAGCTCTGATCATCATATTGTAAAACAGATATAGAAGTAATGGAGACATTGTAGATAAAGTTCACCAAGGTGATTAAGAAATGTGTGGGTATACAAGAAATGATAGGTTGGGTCTCTATTATTGTGAAAAAGAAGGCTGAGGGATGATCTAACAAACATCTTTAAAATTTTGAAAGGTTTAATGGGTTAATGTAAAGAGATTGATTCCTCTTATGGAGAGGAAGATAATTGGAGACCATCAATATCAGACACTTACCAAGAAACTCTATAGGTAATTCAGAAGAAACTTTTTTACTCAAGGTGGTGAGTTTGTAGAATCTGCTACTTTAGCTTGAGGTGAGTAGCATTGGTGTATTTAAGTGGCACATAGCCAAGCATATGAAAGAGAAAGAAATTGAGAGTTATGATGATGGAGTTAGATGAAGAAAGACTGCAGAAGGCTTGACTGGAAAACAAACAGTGGCACAGACTGATTGGGCCAAATGCTGGCTTACTGTGCTATATACCCCATGCAATCCAACGTAGACTAATCAAACACAATGCACTTTTTACAAATCAATGCTGGTTCTTTTTAATGGCCTGATGATTTTTTCTCCCTTTTATTATTCCTACAACCTGACCCACCACTGACAAATCTATTGTTGGTAGGAATGTCCTTAAATCCTTTCTAGAATAAGACAGTTGCATTTTCTACTCTCCAATCCTCTGGCACCAAAGGAAGATTGGACAGTCATGCTGAGCCCTTCCTCTATCTCCACCCCAACTTCCCTTAGCATCCTGGGATTCCAGCCATCCAGATAAGACGACTATTTCCTTCTAAGCATAGCCAGCCCTTTCAGTACATCTCTCCTCTCAATTTTCACCCCATCCATTACCTCTACCATTGCTGTTTCTACTGGCATTTTGTCAGCATCTGAAATATTGATACAAAATATTAATCAGGTATTCTAGCCTTCTCTTGCCTCTCTATCTCATCCTGCTACGTTTAAAATTATTTGGAAAAATGATGAAAAAAACTCTCTTCCACTTTTTTTTCTTTTTTCTGTTGAAGCAACTCAACTTTTTACTTCTGCATTTTCACCCTCTGTAAATCAAATGCTTTTGTTTCCCATTGCATATCATGTCTTACTCTATATTCAACTGTTTTGCATCAAGGGCAAAAGTTTGGGCCGCAGAGTTTGGATCGGCCAGGAGTCCGTAGTCTTTGCAGTGAGCCTAAAAATTCTGGGACTGAAACGTGTTCAACTTTTTGATCTGCCCCTGCTTATTCTCCCGCTCCAAAGCATACTGTGCCGCTTTTCCTCGGCCATTCTTTTCTCCTCACAGAAGGATGGACCTACAATACCTTGTCTGTTGGTATGAACGTCACCAGTGTGTCTGTATAAGTATTAGCCAAACAGATGAGTCCATCAGCAGGATTAGAGATGGGGTCTGGCTCTCTATCTGGGACTTTGCTTCACCAAATTTCTATGAGTGAAGCAGGGCGCAAAGAATTTTGGCCCAAATAATTTGATTATGTACATGTCTGATGATTATACAAGGAGTGCAAGATACACAGTGAATAAAATAGTGCACATTGGATAAATTGTGGAATACAAAGATGAGAAAATATAAAATACAGAATTCTGAAGATAGAGTTTTGACTTTGAGTTAAAGCTCCATCGGCTGCATCAGCTTCCTGTTTTATATCTTAGGCACCAAAGTCAATGGAAATATAAATTGTGAGATGCATAAACCAGCTCGTTCACACAATATCATCTATTTTACACTGTTGTATAGTTAAAATTTGTACGTTTCTGTGGGGCCTGGATAGAGATTTGATGCCCTCAAGTCTTTAATTTTCTTCTTTAAGTGGAACGTGCTTCCTGTCAGATGCATCTCTAATTAAAAGTCAAGCATCCAATTCACGTCCACAACTCATGTATATAATACTTTCATGCTAGAAACCATCGCACTTGAAAGTGTTGCATATGCAAATACGCCTGATACAAATTACTGGCTGAAAGGTTGTATTTCTGAAAAAGCAACAAATCACAGAATCATGATGCGCAGATGAGGCCTTTTGTTCCACTGTGGCTATGTAAGCTTTTTGAAGTAGCTTTGAAGAACAAGGGCTATGGGTGCAGGGGAACACCATTACTGACAAGTTCCCACCTAACTTATGCATGACCCTTCAAGGTCAAAGCCCTGGAATATCCTGTCTATACTGGGGGAGCACCTTCCCTGATTGCAGTAATGCAAAAGGCAGCACACCACCACAATCAGGGATAAAAATTAATTGATTGCCTTGCCACATCCCATATAGAAATTCAGAAGATTTTACTGCATGTCCCCCTGATACTTTTTGTGTGGAATCTTCCCACCCTACCACCATGTTGAGCTTGGGTGGGATTCTCCAATTCTGAGGCTGGAGATCCCGCTCTTTTAGTTATAGAGGTCACTGAGGTTATAGAAGTTTACAGCACAGAAACAGGCCCTTCGGCCCAACTTGTCTATGCCGCCCAGGTTTTGCCACTAAGCTAGTCTCAATTGCCTGCATTTGGCCCATAACCCTCTATATCCATCTTCACCATGTAACTGTCTAAATACTTATTAATACATGTATGGAGTTTCTATACATTTGTGATATGGAGGAGCTTGCCATTGATTAACCTAAAATGTATTTTATACAGCATTTTCATTAATTTGTGCCAATGTATTTTTTATACATGCTTGATTCTGAAAGAAATTTCAATCAGGAGAAAACATTTTATAAATTCTGGAACAGCTGTCTCATTGGTCAAATTTGAATTCAAATTTTGAATTAAAACATCTTTACTGTAGTAAAACCTTTTAATTTTACTAAATACTATTGTACAGATATCCACAGAATTAATGCAGCTTCGGAACATTCAACATTGGAATGGGAGTAGGCCATTTAACCTCTTGAACCTAGTCAGTCATTTAATGAGACCATGGCTGATCTGTGACCTAACTCCACGGCTTTGGTTTTGCACTTTAACCCTGCATACTGTTGGTTAACAGCAAATGCTCAAAGACATCCTGGGACCCTTTCATAGGCCCACTGTGGGTCCAAGGACCTTAACTTGAAAGGCAGTAGCCCAGAAAACAACACTTATAAAACTGTGTTTGTGTGACACTGCTTTATCCACTTCTGTAATGATGATATTTATAGTGATTGGGTTCTTATCTGCATTGAAACATCAGTGAAAGGAATGTCACAGTGAACATGTTATGTTTTTGTAACTAATATCACAATTAGCAACTTATAGGCTCCATAGATTCTACATGCAGCGGGAAAAAGATTAATGTGGTATTTATATAAAATTAACAATAATGATAGTTCCAGGGACCTGGATTCGATACCTGGCTTGGGTCACTGTCTCTGTGAAGTTTGCACATTTTCCTTGTGTCTGTGTGAGTTTCCTCTGGCTGCTCCAGTTGCCTTCCACAATCCAAAAAAGTGCGGATTAGGTTGATTGGCCATGCTAAAATTGCCCTTACTGTCCTGAGATGCGTGGGTTAGAGGGATTAGTGGATAAATATGTAGGATGGGGATAGGGCCTGGATAGGATTGTGGTCAGTGCAGACTCAATGGGCCGAATGGCCTCTTTCTTTACTGTACGATTTCTATGATAATCAATTGCTTTTCATGGAAGAGTATTCCAAATTTCTATCATTCTTTGTGTGAAGGCATGTTCCTTAGGTGGAATTTTCTGTCCCCTCCTTTCCCCCCGCCCCACCATTGGTGGGATCTTCCAGTCGTGCTGAAAGTAATCCTCCCTCCCTGTGATGGTGGGTTACCTGGCAGTGGTGCAGGCAAGTGGCACAAATTGTTATTAGCTTTAACTGGACTGGAAAATCCTGCTGGTGACCAATGGATGGTGGCCTCTGCTGTTGCGGGGATGGGGGAAATGAAGGGGTGGGGAATGGAGAAGAGGGTAAGCTAAAGTGTAGGTTCAATGTAAAGGTCCATTGACCTCGAATGGGATTTTCCAGTCTTGGAACGAGCATGACTGGAAAATCCCACCCCAAAGTGTCATTCTAGTAAATCTATCATGTACACTCTCCAAGGCCAGTATACAATGCTGTGTCCAGAATTGTTCAGAGTTCCTCGAGTGTGGTTTGGCGAGGCTTTGTATAGCTGAAGTATGGCATCTATAATCTTCTGGTGTTCTGGTCCACTAGATTTAAAAGCCAGCATTCCCTTAGCCTTTTTGATTATTTTCTGAGCCTGATTATGACATTTTAATGCTCCACGTACCTGCACCCTGAAATCTCTTTCAATTGCCACTGTTTCTACCTTTTCACAATTTGGAACATCCCCTGTTCTATACGTCCCAAATGGATGACCACTTATTTGCCTATCTTGAAATTCATTTGTCACTGATTTGCCCATTCACTAAATCTATCAACATCTCTACAGTTTTATGCTTCTATCTATCCTGATGTGTAACTTCCTATCTCATCAAATTTGCAAGTGAATTCAATGAGCAGCTGAGGCATTAATACAGTTCTTTGAGAATAACTATGGACAGTGGCCCACCGGTTAGCACTGCAGCCTAACAGCGCTAGGGACTCTGGTTCGATTTGCGGCTTGAGTCACTTTCTTTGTGGAGCTTGCACCTTCTTCCCATATCTGCATGGGTTTCCTTTGGATGCTCCAATTTCCTCCCACCTGAAAATTAGGTTAGCTGCATTGGCCATGCTAAATTCTCCATCAGTGTGCCCAAACAGGTGCCAGAGTATGACAACTAGAGGACTTTCACAGTAACTTCATTGCAATGTTAATGTAAGCCTACTTGTGATAATAATAAATACACTTTAAACAAGACATATCCTGCCAATTAGAACACTTTCCCATTATCCCTACTCTTGCTCTGCATTCAGCCTATTTCCTAACCAGGTCCATAATTTGCCTTCCCTTCTGTGGGCTGGCAGTCTCTTGTGAAGGGTTTATTAAAAGTCCCTCACAAGGGTGTTCATATAAATAACATTCAATACTTTCCGCTACTTAAATCACCTCTTCAAAACATTCAATCAGGCTCATTAATCTTGACTGACCTTTTATAAATTCAAACTGACTCTCTCTGATCAGCTGAAAATTTTCAAGGTGTGCAGTCATTTAATTGTTTATTATAGACTCTAATAGTTTCCTGACAACAAATATTAGACTAACTAGTTGTTAATTCCATTGTTTTCCTCTATCAATTTCAGATGGAAAGATGCAAATGATTTTAATCTCAAGTTTAAGTTTTTTAAGTTTATTTATGTGTTACAAATAGGCTTACATTAACACTGCAATGAAGTTACTGTGAAAATCCCTGTGTCGTCACCCTCTGGCGCCTATTCGGGTACACTGAGGGAGAATTTAGCATGGCCAATGCTCCTAACCAGCACGTGTTTTGAACTGTGGGAGAAAATAGGAGCATCTGGAAGAAATGCACGCAGACACAAAGTACAGGCACACCCAAAGACAGACAGTGACTCATGCCCGGAATTGAACTCAGGTCCCTGGCGCTGTGTTCAGCAATACTTATATTCCTGTTTAGCAGAGATCATATTCCTTAATGTTCACTATAAAAACCGAGTTCTTTAATGAATGTTTGTCCATCTGAAATTCTAAGAAATTGTTGCTATCAATTTCAGAATACCTTTGAAAGCAAATGTGATTTGTAATTATTGCATAGTATACCTCTAGTTATGAAGGAGACAAAAAAACAACTATGTGACAAACTGGTTAAGGCTTTGTTTGAAACTGAAAGCAAGTTTACTTCAAAGTGGTACAAGAGAGTTTTTGTGTTTTCATTTAAGTATCAGGTTAATTCTGAATAATTAATTTTGTTCTTGCTTGCCAATGTTAAGATGAACTAGCAGAGAACCACAAAACATTTGCAGTCAAATGAATGGGGGGAAAGTTTACGCTCCTGTTTTTTTTTTTGGGGGGGGGCAGCAGGACTTGTGGCAGGAGCAGGAAATCCTGAGGGAGTGCCAAAATGCGTTTTACACCGATGGGATTTCCTGTTCCCATTATCTTTGCTCACATCAACGATGTAACAGGAATCCAGATGTTGAACATCAGGATCCTCATTGGAATACATTTAAATATCATCAAGCCAAAGGGTCACCACACTCCCATTAGAATGTCCATTCACATCGGCCTGCCGTCACGACAGATCTCCCACAACCTGGTCACCTGCTGAGCAGAACCCGCCAGCGGTGTGCAGCTGTGTACATCCCAGAAGGGAGAAGGGGAGGGGGCAGATGAAGGGAAGGGGGGGATGGGGAGGTGGGGGGGAGGAGTGAGGAAGGGGAGGGGGTTGGTAAGGAGGGAGGAGGCGGAGGGGAAGGGGAGGCAGGAGGGGGGAGAGGGGACAGGAGTGCGTAGGAGTCATGCCCGGACAATACCCTGCCATTACCAGGCTAGGTGACATTCCATGTCAGGGGTGGAGGGGGCAATGCTGTTGCCTGGGCGAGTGTTCCATTGTGGGGTGGGTGTTTCCATGGCAGGGGCTTTGTGATGGGAGGGGGTGGGGCATAGTTCTGTAAAGATGTGGGGGGGGGGTCCAAAATCAGGTTTTAAAATTGGGATGCCCTCCCATTTCTTTTTCCAAACTAAGCTGTTGGAGGGACTTACTCAATCAGAACCCATACCATCAGCATAACCTTGTGGGAATTGCTCCTTTTATTTAGCTAAGACCCCCAAAATACAGCAGAGGAATCTACCCTTGGGATTGGCAGCTTCCACACCATTTTTCTCACCCACTGTGACACAGCAAGTGAGAAAATTCCACCCAGTATCTCTTATCAGATTTACAGTTAGTTCTTCAGCAAAGACTTTAACAGAAGTTAACTTCTCACTCTGGAGAAAATAAATTACATAAAGCTGTCCATGTTAAAAACAAGCCTAAGAATATAAAGACAATCGTGATTGAGCCTGGTCTTGTGATTTGTTTATAGTCAGAGAATATGAAAGTCTAATTTGGAACTATTTTCCTTTGAACTGGAAAAAACACAGTCACATCTGACAGGCTCAATAATATACGAGGACTAAAGACTATGAGTGAGATTTTCCACACTAGGATTCTCCAGTTCTGCTGCAATGAATGTAGATTTGGCTGAGTGCCAAATTATCCGTTAGTACTGACATCAGGGCGTGACTGGCCAGAGAATTCTGGCCTTTGTTCCTCAATAAAGTCCTTGTTTAAGTTTCATAGTGATATTATAATTCTTTAATCATTGGTTCTAAATTTAAACCCATTGGAGATAGATTGTGTAGAAACACTAAAAGGTAGGGACCATTATTATTTTATTCTTTACAGGTTCATTGCTGTTGTATGATTTAAATTGGCTTAAAGACTTTTCTAAAACTCTGCCCTTTAAGTCCAATGAATCTTCATTTTGTTGCATGAAAAATAGCTTTCCAATAAATTCTACCAAATAATTGTCCCTGCATTTAACCACACTTAGCTAATTTCATCATTCCATCCACCTCTCCTTTCAAGTCCTACGCAAAAACATTATCAAAAACCTACTGGGTGGGGATCTCCCATCTCACCCCTGTGCCGGATTTGTTGGTGGGCAGAAGCAGAGAATCTAGTGGGAGTCAAAATGTTGTAAAATTTCTGTGTGGAACTTGCACATTCTTCTTGTGTCTGCGTGGGTTTCCTCTGGGTGCTCCAGTTTTCTTCCACATTCCAAAGATGTGCGGGTTAGGTGGATTGGCCATGCTAAATTGACTTTTAGTGTCCCAAGATGTGTAGGTTAGTGGGATTACTGATGTAAATACTTGGGATTGCAGGGAACACATCTGAATGGAACCCCACGTAATCCTCCCCTAGTGTCAGGAGGAGGATTACGTGGGGTTACATGGATAGGGCCTGAGTGGAACTGTTTTTGGTGCAGACTCAATGGACCAAGTGGCCTCCTTCTGTACTGTAGGGATTCTATTGAAAATCTGAAGATTTTTCTCAATGGCAGGTTAATGCGAGTCAATGGTCTTATGAATACTCATTAAAACAACTGCCCAGTGGAATCCCATCAGTTCTTCTGATCTTGTGTCACAACAGCTTGAACTGACACTGGTGAAACCCAATTGATAAAGAGTTGTGTGCACATATCCTGGATTGGATTGTGTTTGGTGCAGACTTGATGACCCGAATAGCCTCTTTCTGCACTATATGGATTCTACAATTCTATAAAAAGATGGTCCTCAGTTGTTGCTTCTGCTGGAGTCGGCATTCTTGAGACTCCTGATCAGTGCAAGATGAAAATTTTTGACAATGTATTTTTTGCAGAAAATTTTAACATAATTAGACAGTCAAATGGTTTTGTGAAAGCAAAAGTTTGACAAATTTATTAGCTTATTGAGGAAACAACTAGTAGGATAACTAAAGGGAAACCTATAGATGTAGTCTATTGGATTAAGTTTATTTATTATTGTCACAAATAGGCTTACATTAACACTGCAGTGAAGTTACTGTGAAAATCCCCTAGTCACCACACTCCGATGCCTGTTCAGGTACCACTGAGGGAGAATTTAGCATGGCCAATGCACCTAACTAGCACGTCTTTTGGACTGTGGGAAGAAGCCAGAGCACCTGGAGGAAACCCATGCAGATATGGGGAGGACATGCAGACTCGGTGTAGACAGTGATCCAAACCAGGAATCAAATCAGACTTCACTGTTAACCACTGTACCACTCCATTAAGAGCTATTGAGTTGCAGAATAATATTTGCATGAGCAAAGGATTGGTTAACAAACAGAAAGCAGAGTATAGGAATAAATGGGTCATTTTTGAATGAGTGCTGCAATCTCAGCTTTATACAGTCTATATCAACAACTTACATGAAGGGACTGAAAGTTAGGAAATTTGATAACACCGCAAAGTTATTTGGGACAGTAATGTTTGCGCAGGATGCAAACAGGCTGCAAAGGGAAATGCACAGAGAGTGGCAAAGGAAGTGGCAAATAAGAGTATAACATGGAAAATGTGAAGTTGTTCACTGCTATGCTCTGCTTTTGTTGTGTCAGCATTACAGAGTAGTAATCCAACAACATTTATTTGGCAGTGCTAGCTGAACTAAGCACAACATGTGAGAATAGTTGTTTTGATAATGAAATCTTTTAAATGGAAATAATCTAAAGATGGGTTCTGAAGATAACTTCAGGTAACTACTGTTGTAAGCTGTAACTCAGTTGGAACCACCCAAAATTTACAATTTAATTCACATTTATGGATGGCTCCCAGGGCAGGGTAATTGCCAAGTGAAATTTGCAAACCCCTACCTGTGAAGTTCCAAGAAGCAATCTTGAGTGTATTTTTGAGGTACCCCTCCCCCATATGCCACTCGGAGTTCAGACGTTATGGCTCTTTGACTTGGAAACAACTGTCTTGACACAGAAGATGCTAAGACGTTGGTTCCCCTGGCTGGACAGTCTAGGCTAGGAGTCTCAATCTTAACCATTTGTACTGAGACTGAGAAGAGAAACAATTTCCTTACTCAGAATTGTACTTCAGAGAGCTGCGGATGTTCAACTGCTGAGCATACTGAAGATTGAGAACAATAGATTTCCGAATTCCTGGGGAATCGGGATTTATGGAATTGGGCAGGAACGTGAAGTTAAGTTTGAAGATCAGTCACAGTCTTACTGACTGATAGAGCAAGCTTGCATGTTCCTGCTCTTATAGCTTATGTTCTTATTACAGTGGATTGACCATGCTAAATTGTATCTCAGCATCCAAAAGATGTACAGTTTAGGAGGATTCGCCATGCTAAGTTGCCTCTTTGTGTCCAAAGATGTGCAGTTAGGAGGATTGGCTATACTAAATTGTCCCTTGATGTCCAAAAATATGTAAATTAAATGATTAGACATGGTGCCAAAAAGATTGATGAATTAGCCATGGTAAACATGTGGGTTAGTTGGTGCAGGCTCGATGGGTTGAATGACCTCCTTTTGCATTGCAGGGATTCTATGGTTCTATGGTATTATTACAGACTGGCACAAAGAGGGAGGGAATGCAAGATGCATCTAGTTATGATGCTCCAGGTAAATTCAAAATGGGATAGACTTGATACATGACCTAATCTTACCCTGTCTGTTATTTAGTGGATATTCCTATGAAGATTCTGTTTTTGACATGTTTATCTACTCATTTCTGTTTGGATGCAGATGACCCTCAAGCAGCTCCAGTCTCCTTTGAGAGATGCTAAATGGACAATAATTGGAGAGAATCACCTAATGAAATTCTAAATCAATACAGACTCTGGTTCCATTCTGTAAAATGTATCATAGTCATTGATGTTGCTTCACTTCCAAATTTCTATAATGAAATCCCTTACTCACTAAAATATTTTGGTAATTTTATCAGAAACCTTTTGTGGATGCAAAATTTAACAATCAATTTTAGACAAAGTAATTTATGTGACACTATATGTGTCTTGAATCAAAGTAGTTTTGGCATCGTTTCATTGCAGACATACAGCAGCTAGTCACCCATCAAAAAAGAGCATTGAGATGGAACAGTGCATTGGATCAACCAATACAGATTACCATCAATGAATAGAAAGATATTTATATTGATATGATACAACAACTAAACATCATAAAACGCTTTGCACCCAGTGAAATAGTTTTGAAATGGAGTCACAGTTGCACTATAGGAAATGCGACAGTCAATTTGTACACAAAACTCCCATGAAGAGCACCGTAATCATGGCAAGATACTTGAGATGTGAATTGAGAGAATATTAGAACTATCCAGCTTTTCTTCGAAATAACATTATGGCATTGTTTAAATCCCCTTGAGATGGCAGAGGCCGGAATTTTACTGGCACGGAGGCTTGGAGAATGGTATTTTCTGTTGGTCTCGTGTGGGATCGTACAAAGCTTGGGTAGACTTGCTGGTAAAATTCTGCCCAGAGTCTCAGTTTAACACCTCCTCTGAAGGACAGTATTTCTATCAGTGCAGGAGCACCAACCTTGATTTTTGCACTAAGTCCTAGAGAGCCATTTGAACCTAGGACCTTCTGCTGCAAGGGTGAGTGTGCTGCCAACTGAGCCATAGTAGGCAGACGTACAATTTGGTTAAAAATTGTGCTTAGAAATTTAGTCAGGTCCTGCAGGGAACTTCTGATCAGCACGGAGCATGAAAATTGTCGAGTCAGAAAAGTTGATACAATAGGCATTTTTTTCAAAGGAGACAATCAACTTGCACAGCAGCAACATTTTCCTGTCAAGAACTTGTTCATGTTTTTCATGCTGTTCCCTTACTGTGACTCTTAATTCCATTTCCAGGGTTTCCATGACACCTCTTTGTAGAACATAGTAATGCAACATGCAGCAGATTTCACCACAATCCTTCGTATCTTAGCTAGGCTGTAGAGCAGGACACCTTCAAACCCTTCTAAACAACTAGAATTACACAGGATTTACAGCCCAACTGCTCCACCTGAACCTGCTACTATTTTACTTGACCTCATCCTATCAGCTGATCCTCCTATTCCTTTCACGCATGCATCTAGATTCCCTTCCCCTGTATAAATGGTATTCATCTCTGCCACATCATATGACAGCAAGTCCCACATTCTAGACATCTTCTGAACGAAGAAGTTCCTCTTGTATTCCCTATTGGATCGATTATCTTAGATATATGATCTTTAGTTCTGGATTCCTCCCCAAGTTGAATTGGGCTGAATCCTCTGATCTTGTTCACCCTGCTGCCAGTGAGAGAGGAGAATTTGGCACTCAGCCAAAACTCCATTCACTGCGGCGCAACTTGAGAATTCCAGGCACGGATGAGGTGGGAGAATTCCCACTATCTCTACATCTAGCCTCACAAACATTCCCATTTAATTTTAATAATCTCTGTCATGTCATCCCTCAGTCTGCTCCTTTCAAGATAAAAAGAGCCCCTTCTCAATTGTAATGTATCTTCTCAATGTTGGTATTTTCTTTTTAAGCTTTCTTGCATTTTCTCCAGTCCCTCGTTTATCATTTTTATCACATGGAAACCAAACTGTGCACAGTACCTTAGGGCCCAGATTTCTAGATCCTGTGCACACAAACAGAAGAATTCCTGTTTCTGTGGACTTGACTTTTAAAAATGGTGGCCCACAATTCCAATATTCATTCCTGAAGAGAAGAGAAAATAGTCCTTATTCCACCCCAAATGCTGAGACACTCCATGTCTTTTTCATATGAATCTAAACCACCCAATGAGTCCTCAACCCACCATTCGTAGCCCCTCATATTTCCTGTGCCAACTTGTCAACCCATGCCCCCTGCTCACCCACCCCCATGACCCCTTATAGCCCCATGTTCCTACATTCCCATTGCCATTTACAAGCCCCATGCCAATTCATGCCAACATATGCCCCTATCTAACACACTTTGCCTTATCCCCTCTGTGCCAACTCATCTTGTATCCATTGACAGTTTTTTGACAGCTTGATAGTTCCTTGACAGCTTGACAATCTGTTGACAGCTCCCACGATTTCTTCATAAAAAGTATATTTACATGTTCACTTTTGACAATCCCAAAGGATGCCTTAACTCACTAAAAGATGTCCTGGGACTAGATCCAAGGGAATACCTTATCTTTCCAAGGCTACACCCTGACTATCCAAATGAATTCATCAAGTCCAAAACTCCTCCTACCTGATTTAATCTGTACACTCCAGGTTTCACATCCCAGAGCAGCAAAATCCCACTGCAGTGAGGCAGCTGATGACTTAAGTAGCCAGCTGCCTCTGCAAACCAGACATGCAAGAACCCCAGCCCAATGCCAGTTACAGTCTTGCGAATATGGAACCTGCTGGGTTCAGGGGTGAGAATTTGAATTTTTAGCCATTTCTGTGATTTGCGTCATGATGGAAAGTGCATCCATCATGTCGAAAACCCGGACTGAAGTGTTGTATCACCACAGTTTTTGTATTTTACAATGTCACTTCCCTGCCTTTCAATTCTATTTCTTAATAAATGAACCCCAGGGCTGTGTTAATGTTTTTAATTTATAAATTTCCTGTTTTAAAATTTGGCACATGCAGCACATTATATCTGTTTTCAGCTGGTATTGATATAGAAAAATTGCCATAGCTACTGTTGATAGGCTTGATCGTGTATGAACTGCTCTGCCGTTTACTTTTGGGGTTAAGCATTGTGAGATGGTGCACCAATTGTGGGAGCTCTCTGGCTCACCTGGGAGGCACGGTGGCAGTGTTGGCACAGCAAGTGGCACTGCTGCTTCACAGCGCCAGGTTCCTGGGTTCTATTGCTAGCTTCAGTCACTGTCTGTGTGGAATTTGCACATTCTCCCTGTGTGTTTCCTCTGGGTGCTCTGGTTACCTCCCACAGTCCAAAGATGCGTGGGTTAGGTTGATCAGTCATGATAATCACCACTTATTGTCAAAGGGATTAGCAGGAATCATAATTGGGTTACAGGAAGAAGGCCTGGGTGGGATCGTTGGCGGGGCAAGCTTGATGAGCCAAATGGTCTTCTTCTGCATTGTAGGGTTTCTAGGTGCTGGTTAGTGGATTGGCCATGGTAAACTATCTCTTAGTTTCAGTGAGATTAGCAGTGTAAATACGTTATAGGGACAGGGGATTTACGGGGACAGGCCTTGCGTGGGATTATTTTTGTACAGGCTCGCTGGGCCGTATGGCCTCCTTCTACACTAAGAATTCTACATCTATATCTATCCATGCTGATGATCATTGGACAGCACGGCGGCACAGAGTGGTTAGCATAGCTGCTTTACAGCTCCAAGGACCCAAGTTTGATTCCGAGCTTGGGTCACCATCTGTGTGAAGTTTGCATGTTCTCCCAGTGTCAGTGTGGGTTTCCTCCGGGTGCTCTGGTTCCTTTCCACAAGTTTCAAAGATGTGCGGCTCAGGTGAATTGGACATGCTAAATTGCTCATTAGTGTCAGGGATACTAGCTAGGATTTTGGGTATGGGGCTGGGTGGGAATGTTGTCGGTGCAGTGTTGATGGGCCGAATGGCTTCCTTTTGCACTGTACGATTCTATGATAAACAGACTGATTCAAAGTGTGATCCTTCAAATGTGATATAGATAATGTTATTGCACATGCAGCGCTTAAGTCTACATGGGGACAGTTTATATTCCCTAACCCACTGGAAATCTACCTCAAGGCTGTCCATAAGGACAAAGCTGAAATTCCTCACTTGAGCAAACAAGGCAGCTGCCACTTCCTTTATACATTTAAGTACCTCAGACTGATCGATGTGGCAGATGTCACCACTGGCATCTTGGAATAATTGGAGGCATAAAAGCTAAAGATGATTTTCGCTGTCGCAATAACCAGAGATATTTCTGGTTTTTCATCACTCTGCAGAATGCGGTCTCCCTTGCAAATGGCTCTCTATGAAAGCACAGCTGCTGTGACATTTTGATTTGCATGCACCTTATCCTGAAGCCATAGGTGTGAGGATATCCACGGACTGGCATACAGGATGCCTCTGGCATTTTGTTCCTCCAAAAACAAAGACTGGTGAACTCCCAGAGGAGAACTCATTACGCTACTATTAATGAGGTTGAAGGGAAAAGAAATAGCAGCAGCACAACAACTGCCGTGGGGATCGTACATCAACAGCTAACAGACCACATGAAGAATATTTAAAAGGTACTGTAATTTTTCTCTGCAGCCGTCAGGAAGCGGTTGGCTAGACTCCAAAGATGCGTGGGTTAGGTTGATTGGCTATGCTAAATTGTCCCTTAGGGCGGAATTTTCCATCCTGCTTGCTAAAGGAATCATAGCGGACGAGACATGGATCATGCAAAGGTCTGTTGATATTGAGCGGGATTTTCCAGGCAAGTACATTTGGAAGATCCCAGCTTAGTGTCAGTGGGTTACAGAAAGAGGGCATGCGTGGGATTGTCAATGCAGGCCTGATGGACCGAATAGTCTCCTTATACACTGTAAGGATTCTCTGACAGCTTGCACATGGTTCAGGATGAACCAGCAGAGTGGGTTTGATTACTATTCCAGTAGAGGTAAATTTGGGACTTACTTCCTAACCTGTGCCTGCTTGTTGTGGAATGGTTCCTTCACTTTGTAATGGAGAGGGATGCCTACAGTCCCTGGTGAACTGTGGCTAATTGCCTACCTTCAAGAAGAACCTTTTTAAAAGGATTTCCATAAATATCTAATGTCCTAGCAAACCTAATTCCCTTACCAATTTTAATATCAACAAGTAGATGAATCATAACTAATCCAGTAGGAGCCTTCGGAAATTCCAGAAGGATGTCAGACCATGTTGAAATGATTATACTGACAGATACCACTGCACCAAAGTGAACGGCTACTAGCAAATTATAAAAGATAGTGGTTTAAGCTAGACAAAGAATTGGCCTGTGAAACTTTCACCCCAATCTCAAGCTGATCATTCTTCTGGTGAGTTATTAAATCATCCACTTTGGATCTGAGAGACAAATCAAAATATTTTCTTATTGGTGAGAGACTAGGAGCTCTGGAGGAGTAAAGCGATTTAGGTTCCATGTACACAAATCACCAGCACACAGCTCCAAAAATAAATCTATTTTTTAAAATTCATTTATGTGATATGGGCATTGCTGGTTAGGCAGCATTCATTGCCAATCCCTATTTGCCCTTGCCAAGGTGGAGGTGAGCTGCCTTCTTGAACTCCCTGAGTGTAGATACACCCACAATGTTGTTAGGGAGGGAATTCCAGGATTTTGACCTAGCAATAGTGAAGGAATAGCAATATATTTCCAAGTCAAGACAGTGAATGACTTGGAGGAGAATTTCAACTTGGTGGTGTTCCCAGGTATCTGCTGCTCTTGTCCTTTTAGATAGTAGTGGTTGTGAGTTTGGAAGGTGTTGCCTACAGGAGGGTTCCTATGGTGCATCTTGTAGATGGTACACATAGCTATTACCGTGGTGAAGGAATTAAATGTTTGCGGAAGGGGTAGCAATCAAGTGAGCTGCTTAGTCCTGGATGGTGTCAAGCTTTTTGAGTGTTGTTGGAACCGCACCCATCCAGAAGAGTGGAGAGTAATCAATCAAACTCCTCCTTGTAAATGATGGACAAGTTTTGGGGAGTCAGTGAATTACTCAGTACAGGATTTTTAGCCTTTGACCTGTTGTGGCAGCCACAGTATTTATCCAGTTCAATTTCTGGTTGATACTAACCCCAGGATACTGATATTGGGGATTCAGAAATGGCAAAGCCATTGAATGTTAAGGGACTGGGAATTATCATACTAAAAAAAGGAAATTGGCTTTCCTTCTTCCCAATGGTTCCCTTCCAAGATATCTGTGTCTACATTTTTGGTAGGAGGTTATCAAACTAATGTTCAACCAACTCCACCTGTCTCCAAATTTAATGGATAATTTTCTGACATTTTCAGCATGATGCCACACCAAAACCATCTTCCCTGCTCTTCCCCTTCCAGCATTCCACAGGGGCCTCTCCCTCTGTGATATTCTGGTCCAGCCCTTCGTCAGACTCCTTCCCATGGCACTTTTCCATCGAAACACAGGAGATGTGACTCCTACCCTTTCTCCTCACTGTCAAAGGCCCCAAAAGCACTCCTTTCAGGTGAAGAAGTGACTTACATGTTGCTTCTTTCAAGCCAGTCTGCTGTATTCACTGCTCACAATGTCATCTCCTCTATACTGGGGAGGCCATATGCAGATTGGGTGACCACGTTGCAGAATACCTCCATTCTGTCTGCAAGCAGGACCCATGCTTGTCATTTTAATTCTCCACCTTGTTCTCACATCTCTGTTACTGGCCTGCCATACTGTTGCAGTGAGGCTCAAAGTAAGATTTAAAAGCAATACCTCATCTCTCAATTAAACACTTCTCTAGACTCAATATTGAGTTCAATAATTTCAGACAGTAAACTCTATCTCCCATTTTGTTTCCCTTTCTTGTTCCTATTTCTTTCTTTCAGTTAGCAGTCCACTTGCTTTCGGCATAATTTTTCTTTCTTTCCTTGCTCCATTACCATTCCCCTTGATCGTGCACAACTACCGTACTCTCTTTCAATCTCTCATGTCTTCCAGTCTCTCACGGACACTACTTTTGTCCTTGTCACACCCAACCCCTTGCTCAAAATCTATGACATCTTTGATTCTTCCCGATCCCGACAAAACCAGGAAAGTTTGGGGATTATTTCCTGCTGTTGGTCACAGTGGCCGACAGTGCTGGAAAATCTCGCAAGACCACGGGAACAGGAATCTCAGCAGCGAGATCCTGTTCTCTGATTTTCCCCACTTCTCATCATTAACGTAATGAGGTTCCCACCCAAAAGGGCAAGAATCATGGAATAACAGAATCCTTTTAGTGCAGAAGGAGGCCATTCAGCCTATTGAGCCTGCACCAACAACCATCCCACCCAAACCCTCCCCCTGTAACCCCACATATTTACCCTGACAATCCTCTTAACACTATCAATCTAACCTGCACGTCTTTCGGGCTGTAGGTGGAAACTGAAGCACGTGGAAGAAGCTCATGCAGGCACAGGGAGAATGTGCAGATTCCACATAGTCATCCGAAGCTGGAATCAAACCTGAGGTTCCTGACGCCGTGAGGCAACAGTGCTAACTACTGTGTCACTGTGCCCCTCTCGTTTAAATTCTTTTTAATAAATTTACTTTGCTTAAAGGACTTCCTGGCCATCTGCCCGTCCTACATAAAGAATTACCTACTCGCTGATATCATGGCACATTGGCAAGGTTTATAACACGTACTGAAAAATGTGAAGCAGTTGATGAACATCTCCTGGGAGTGCAAAGTTAAGTATAGCACACAACCCCTACCCCCAGGGCAGAGGGTGGAGGGGATGTAGCGGGATATACCTTGGCAGTGTCCTGGCACTGTTTCCTGGAACTTGATACTTGCCCAGCATTGCCAACCTGGCAGTGTCATCAGAGGATTGGGCCCTCCAGGGAGCTCCATTTGAGGAGTGGGGGGATGGGGGGGGGGTGGTTTTCCCCTGGTGTTGGTTGTGTGTATTCCCCTAATCCATGGCAGGGTAGGGGCTATTGCCCCTGGTGCCTGTGGGGGGATTGCCTTGGTGATCATTGGGGGGAGAGTGGTTTCGGGTGCTTGTGTTGTGGAGGGAGAGTGTGTGTCCTGGTCTTTGTGGGAGAGGGAGGGATTCACCTTGTATCTTATTCATAGTTGGGGTTGCCGCAGTGCTTGTGGGGAGAATGAGCGGGGTGGGGTTCCTTGTACCCATTGGGATGGGGAGTATTATTTTAATGCAGACTGTGGGGGAGGGAGGCCCCAATCTCTGTGGATCCAGTGTTGCATGGCAGTGTAAACACGCCACCAGATCTTTTCATGCACAGTGTGCTTTAGAATTTGGAGAGAAAACTCGGCTGGAAAGCTGCAAAATAATTTTCTCATCTCAGCCAGCCCTTGTGCAAAATTCCACCCATTAATTCTTATTCTCTCCATACAAATGCTGCCTAACCTGTGATTTTTTTTTTCCCCAGCGTTTTCTGTTCATTTTCTTCAGATTTCCAGCAGCTGCCATATTCTGCTTTCAAATTAGGCTTCAGGTACGTAGCTCCTTGGTCAGAACTGATGCATCCAATTTTGTGCACTGAACCTCAGGGGGATGGATGTTGGTCTTGGCAGCAACGCCATGCAGCTTCAAGGAGGCTTTAAGGCAGAAACTGGTAGGCATCCTGCCAAGGCTTTTGAGAGAGGTAATGGTGTAGTGGTATTATTGCTAGACTAAACTCAGCTAATGTTCTGGGGACTTGGGTTCGAATCCTGCCACAGCAGCTGATGGAATTTGAATTCAATAAAATATATCTGGAATTAAGAATCTACCAAGGACCACAAAACCATTGTCGATTGTCAGAAAAACCCATCTGGTTCACTAACGTTCTTTAGGGAAGGAAATCTGTCACCCTCATTTGGGCTGGCCTACATGTGACTCCAGAGCCTCAGCAATGTGGTTGACTCTCAACTGCCCTCAAACAACTAGTGATGGACAATAAATACTAGCCAGCCAGCGATGCCAATGTCCCATGAAAGAATTTAAAAAAAAAAATGTTTAGTCAGATTGCACGTATTCACTCGAGTTTAGGAGAATGAGTGTGACCTAATTGATTATAGGATTTGATGGGGTAAGTGCAGAGAGATTCTCTCATTTTCTAACATGTCCCAGAACACGAAGATATAATGGCAGCTGGCTGCATTGAGGCCAAACTAATTTGGTAAAGAAAACACTTAATAGGCCTCTTTATTTTCCTATGTCAAGCGTCTAATGGCTGTTTCATACATGAGTCCTGGATATCTCTTTAGTCCATATGGCGGTCAGTGCAATTCACACTCGTAATGACAAACAGATGGGACATCATTGACTTTCTAGGTCAATATCCCCTCACCAATTTCCACTATTTGCTTTCTCAAGATAAAATAGCAATCACACTTTATATGGAGAACAAACTGTACACAGCAATTGGATTTTTTTTCCCCTCAAAGATAGCCCTTAAAGGCTCTGAAATCAAATGGGTTTGATTTTGTGTGTACTATTGACTTACTGCAATCATGCTGCTACTGTGGTCTCACATACAACTGCAGTGGAGAGATTAGTGAGGCTATTACAATATGCAAAATGACATCAATTGCAGAGTGCAGAATAGCATTGTGTGAAATGCTGGCACTGCCAAAGCTCTGGAGAATAGGAATAATCCATAGTGCAGTAGAGCCTGGCATGACTGACCCATAGCATCTTATGAAACTAACCACATTTTAAAAATTGATGGAGCCAAGAGCAAAAAATTCACACTTGGAAGAATTTGTTTCCAATCTGTTAAGTTGCATAGTGACAGAAGGCTTAGGAGCAGGAATAGGCCATTGGGCTCCTCGGGCCTGGTCTGCCATTCAATAAAATCTTGGTTAAGTTGGTAGTCGTCTCAATTCTACTTTGCTTCTCTGCCCCACCACCGCACCCTCAAAGTGCTCGACTCCATTATATATAAAAATTTTTTCAACTCTGTCTTTTAATAAATTCAATGACTCAGCCTCCGGCACTCTGAGGAAGCAAATTCCACATACTAAATTACTGTTTGAGAAAAAAAAAATTCTCCTCATCTCACTCTCAGAAGGAAGACATTTTTTTCTTAAACCAAGTCCCCTAGTTGTGGGTAGCCAGGCACATTTCCAGTGCCAGGGGCCAGCATGGGTACAAGAAGTGTGCCCAGCTGCAGTGCCTGGAAGCTCGAGTTTTGGAGCTAGAGCGATGGCTGGGAACACGATGGAGCATCCATGAGTCTGAGAGCATAGTGGGTAGCAATTTAAGCGGATGGTCACACCACAGTTGAAGGGACTTGAGGAAGGAAGGGAGTGGGTGACCACCAGGCAGTCCAAGAGACATAGGCAGGTAGTTCAGGAATCCCTTGGGGTCTCACTCACAAATTAGTATTCCATTTTGGAGGCTAATGAAGACGCTGGTTCCTCCAGGGAGTGCAGACGGAGCCAAGTTCTGGCACCACAAGCAGCCTATCTTGTACAGAAAAGGAGGAAGAGAGGCAAGGCAATGGTAATAGGAAAATCTATAGTCAGGCATATGAATAGTTGCTACTGTGGCTGTAAATGTGACTCTAGGGTGGCACATTGCTCCTTGCTGCTGGGTCTGGGATGTCACTGAACAGTTGCAGGGCATTCTGAAGAAGGAGGGTGATTAGGTAGAGATCATGATGCATGTTGGTACCAATGACATAGATATAAAGAGAGATGAGGCCTTGCATCAAGAATTCAGGGAATTAGGCAGTAAGCTAAAAAGCAAGGCCTCTAGGGTTGTAATCTCAGGATTATTCCATGTGCTAGTGAGCACAGAAATAGGAGGATAGTGCAGATGAATGTGTGGCTTAACAGTTGGTGCGTGGGGGGTGGTGGTGGTGGAGGAGGGTTTTAGATTCCTGGATCACTGGGACCATTTCTGGGGAAGGTGACACCTATACATGCAGGGCAGTTTACATCTGGAACAGAATGGGACTAACATCCTTGCTCTATCAATAACAGTTTTAAAACTGAAACAACATCCACACACATCTCTGGTATGAGGAATGGTTGAGTAAAATCTAAATTTCCTATAACTAATGATTGAAAAGGGCAGTCAGATTTAAGATTTTGTCCCTGTATAGTGGTTGCCCCTCAGAGGAAATGCTTTCTCTGTATCTATCCTTACCAAATGCCTCTCTCCTTCTGAAAGTCTCAGTCAGATCAATCTCTTCACTGCCTAAATGAATGTATGTGGAAATTAAAGCAATTTGTGGACAGAATTTAAAGTTCTAAATTGTTTCATTTGCAGCATTTGCTTGTTCATAGAAATGGATCACAGAATGGCACAGTCTAAGTAACATTGAGGAGGTGGCATGGTGCTCTATTTAATTGAATGCAACTAAAATCATTATTTTCAATTGTAGTGTCTGTTCTTTCCCTGACACTTACTCATTGGCATCTATCATTAGCCTGTCGAGTAAGCAGAAGATTCTGGGTTCAAATTCCAATGGTTTTTAATCATAGAATTATAGAATGCCTGCAGTGCAGAAGAAGGCCATTCACCCCACTCCAGTCTGCACCAACAACAATCCTACCTGGGCTCCATTTCTATAACCCCATGTATTTACCCTGCTAGTCCCCCTGACACTAAGAGATAATTTAGCATGGCCAATCAACCGAACCCTATGGATGGTTGTAGTGATCACTTAAGAGTGACTTGAAATAGCTTTTAGTGCTGGTTTATCTGGGCTCTGAGGAATTTATCTGCACAGTTAGACTAACACTCGATTGTCTGACCCACAAGTGGCTGAGAAAGGAATTAACCTCAGAACGATTGAATGTGTGTGTGCACGCGTACCTGTATATGTGTGTGTGTGCTGAAAAGTGTGCTGGAACTAAATTTGTTTTATTATTCATTTATGGGATATGGCCATCATTGGCTGGGCCAACACTCATTGCCCATCCCTGATGGCATTTAAGAGTCAATCACATTGCTGTGAGTCTGGAATCACATGTAGGCCATACCAGGTAAGGATGACCGATTTCCTTCCCTAAAGGCCATTAGTGAAGCAGATGGGATTTTATGACAACAATTTCATAGTCATCATTAGATTTTCAATTCCAGATAGTTTTTTTTATTGAATTAAAATTTCACCATCTGCCATGGTGGGATTCAAACCCAGGTTCCCAGAATATTAGCCTAGATTTTAGATTACTAGAGCTGTGACAATATCACAATGCCACTGCTCCCCCTCCCCCCACCCAGTCATCTCCCCTAGAATCAAGCTGCAATTTTGAGGCCAAATGAAAGTGGCATTTCCCTAAAATGGTACCCTACCAGAAGTCAACAAATCCAGAGAAAAGGTAATGTACGAACATTAACACCTACATACAGTAGTGCTTTGTGGTAGTTATAGGACGGATGTCAGAGGCAGGTTCTTTACACAGAGGATGGTGAGAGCGTGGAATGCCCTGCCTGCAGCAGTTGTGGACTCGCCTACTTTGGGGGCATTCAAATGTTCGGTGGATAGGCATATGGATGATATTGGAATAGTTTAGGTTAGAGGGTCCACTGGCCGGCGCAACATCGAGGGCCAAAGGGCCTGTACTGCGCTGTAATGTTCTATGTTCTATATGCATATCTCTAATTGCCACTTTCTGTGTTATTTCATGGAAACCTGACTTATTAGGTTAGCTCCATGAAATACGACTTGCACAAGTCATTTAACTGATTTCGACTGGTGAATAACAGCATTGGACTTCCCTTACAGTTTGTCAACTTTTCCTTACCAAAAAAATTGGATTTTTATTGTGAGAAAGATATTTTGTGATAGATTTGGCACATTCTTTTCAGAAGTACATCACTTCCAATAATACACAACAGTTGTTCTAGAAAAATAAAATCTAAGAAGAAGTGTTTGTTTAGAAGTTCATTCCTATTCGTCAAAGCTACTACTGCTGGGATTTTCTTTAAATATTTCTTTAAATGAAATAAAACCAGCAAATATCTTCAATTCTTTTTTAAATCCTTTCAGCAAGCTCTATACAGGAGGCTGGTGTTTTGCACTTTGCATTCTGTCATGTTTCTAAACGCACGATTATTAGTATTATTATTTATTATTATTGTCACAAATACGCTTACATTAACAGTGCAATGAAGTTAACGTGAAAATCCCCTAGTCCCTACACACTGGCACCTGAGGGAGAATTTAGCACAGCCAATGCACCTAACCAGCATGTCTTTTGGACTGTGGGAGGAAACTAAAGTACATGGAGGAAACCCACAAGGACACGGGGAGAATGTCTGTGCAGAGTCTGCACAATGACCCAAACTGGGAACTGAACCCAGGTCCCTGGCACTGCAGGTTTGCAGTGCTAACTGCTGTATCACTATGCCACCCGATTAATACACAAATTAAGGGCTTTTGGGGTTACAGAATATTATCGCACCACTGTGCTATGATGTCAGCCTATATGTGTTAATGAAAGGACCAATATCTACTGTCATGAATGTGTTGGTATACATCCATATATTTATAACTAATTTTATTGCCACAGACGGCTCAATGTCTTTCTACTTGAACACTGCACATTTGTACATGAGAGTGAAAGTTTGAGTATCGCTTATTATGCAATTGGTGAACGCATTTATACATATTAAGTTTTCTTTATTGTACATACTACTACAAAGGGTAAAAGATAAACTTGTGTGAAATGCTAATTTAATTCATAGGTTTTCTACAACTGCCTTAGTACAACTACTACTTTCATCATTTCCTCTTTATATAGTGTTGAAGTATAAATGACAAAAGCAGTGGAAACACAACAAAAAGTTTGCTCTAATTTCTTTTTCTTTTGATTGAAAGGTTGTGTGTTCCTTGATGTTAAAATAATTTGAATGAGAGGAAATTCTTACTCAGTTATACTTAGCATCCCAGCATCCTAGCACGGTTAGGTGCATTGACCTGACGAGATGCCAGAATGTGACGACTGGGGGAATTTCACAGTAATTTCATTGCGGTATTAATGTAAGCTTGTGATTAATAACTTAAAAAAAACTTTAGCATATGGTTTTCAAACAGCAAATTGCTTTCAGATCTCAACAGAATGTACAATCTGAAATAACATGGATGCTTTTAGTAAAATGTGGGGGATGATCCTGGGACCATATCCACCTGACCCCTTCCTTTTAAGCGTGCACCTACTTTATTGTTGTCCCCACTGTAAAATCCAAATCTTGTTCCCAATCAGAAGCACAATATAAAGTAACTGGGGTTCAGATATGGTGTGCGGAATCTTACCAAAACATGGTAGAGTTTTCGTTCTGGTGCGGAAAATGGACTGATTCCCGTCGATGGCACTGGCATGATTTTGGACTAAATGCCCATGAGAATCACACCACTGGGACCTTCCCTCTGAATCATCTGCCATGCAACAACTTACTCACTGCAGTTACTAGGAGGGCTCCATATGAACAGCTTCCCAGCGCTTGTTCCAGATCGATTGCAAGGGAAGGCAGCCAGGAAGTCTGCATGTTGCTTTTCAGAGAGTGCCGTCATCAGACTGCTGGATGGGGAGTAGCAGAAATCACACACCTTCTATCCCCCTCTCCAGGACAGGCCATCCAGCAGGACTACCAATCCTGCCTGGTGAATGCCAGCTCACTGCAAAAGAGGGCAGGGAAGCACTGTTTGAAGAAGATGAATGATCTCCGCTCAGCCAGGGTAAGTGAATCACCCCTAAGTCTCGCTATAGACCCCTTACATCCCTTCCCACCTCCAACTCAGCCACCTTGGGGGGTTTCCTCAGGAGTCAGACCGTATCACTGAGGATCAGAGGAGCATGCACTGTCCTCAATGCAAATTGACATCATTCTCCCACAGAGTCTGGCCACATGGCTTCACCGCTCTGCCCATGATGCCTGGCAACAACGTGGGAGCATACCAGTCGTTAGATGGTAGTTTTCTTGGGGGAGAGCTCTTCACTCCCTAGTTCTGCTTCTCCCCGACATGTGACAATATGAGGCCATCTCCAGCACGTTGGCCCAGTCGAGTCCTGTGCATTGCCCAGGACTTTTCTGCCTCCTCCTCTGTGTCATCATCCTCACTGCCCTCCTCGACATCCTCATCAGTGGAGATGTAGTGCTGCTCCATCTCTTCTGGGTGGTCTCCCCTCCGCAGTGCCAAATTGCAGAGAGTACAGCAGACTGTAATGATGCAGGAGAACTTCTGGGGACTGTATTGTCCAACACCCCGCCCGACCGGTTCAGGCACCTGAACCACTTCTTCAGCAGGCCAACTGCTGGCTTGACCAGCACGTGCATCGTGTAATGAATCTCCGCTGGTGTTTGTGTGTTTGCGGCCTCTGCACTGACATCACCAGCTACCTCCTGACTGGCTATCCGCTATCCCCGAGTAACCATCCCTCCTGCTGCCACTCTCCTAGCACAAGCCATTAGGTTTTTGAACACTGTCCCTTCATCAGGTGAGTGGGAGTTCTGTTCACAAACACGACATTTAAAAATACAAACTCAATGTACACATGCCTCCCGCCATCCATGAACCACAAGGGATTCCAGCCCCTCAATGTGCAGCTCATCTGCGATAACACAATGCGCTTCATGCATGTTAATGCCCATTTTCCGGGAAGTAAACCATGACAGCTACATCATGGGGCACTCTCAGAACCCAGCTGTCTTTGAGGGAGAGCAGCAGCTGGAGGAATGGCTTCTCAGGGATAGGGAGTTAGTCAGTCAGAAGGTGGCTGGTGATGTGAGTGCAGAGACCACAAACACACAAATACCCTCCACTCAGACATTATAGCCACATCTCCACACTGATCCCTGTCAACTACAGCAGGATGCAGTGTGTGGACACATCAGAGTTTCAGTGGCACCAAACCCCTGCTCAAAGAAACCTGATGGATGCCTGGGAGAACTGTTTGCATGTTAGTGGGGGACCTCACCAAAACACCCCAGCATGACCTCGATTGGGTTGTGCGGTGACATATGTCACCATCATGTCTGGCATCAGGGTTCACATCAGATGTTGCAGCCTTTTTGGGAATGTCAGCTCAATGCCTGGGACGTACGCTTGCAAGGGGCTAAAAGGTGACCTTCACTAAATGACTGTGCTCTTTGCATACCAGTTATGGCATAACCACTAGTGAGGGGAGGCTGGAGTGGCTGTTCTGCCGAGTGCCTGTCTCTCAAGGCACACAAGGTACAGCTGAATCATGCAAGGCTGCATTCCCAAAATGGACCCTATTTCTCCCAGGTCACAAGAGGTGCAGAGCTGAGCAGCCTTCCATAACCCATTGAGATCTATCGCTATGCACAACATAACTGGTTTGGACAGCTTGGCAGCTTCTCCCCTTTGCCCTCACACTGCTGCCTGAGTGTGGGTTCCAGTCACACTGCAGTCACGCTCTCCCTTGTGCAGGCTCTTCAGCCCTCATGAGGGGAGACGCAGCCCACTCCTGAATCCCCCGCTCTGCCCTGACAACCCAGCCTCTCGTGGGACCTCACCCAGATAATGCACAATCACCCCCAGTGCTGAGATTCTTGTTTTCAACTAAGGAAGGGCATTCCCTCAGTGATGATATAGACAGGAACCCAGGATAGAGAGCCCAGGAAGTGCTGCCTACATACCAGTCTTCAAAGCCCCTTTAAAGCAGCGGGTGGTCTGACACGAAGGAAAGGTAAGGCCTGCAAAAAAAAAACTCTCTCCCTGAAATGACAACTGTGGGACTCCCCATCTCTGAGTCAAATTTATCCATGTCTCCTGAGTCCCTTCTGGTGCCCCCTGCGCAGTGCACACAGCACAAGGTGCTGACTGCTTGAGCACTTACCTTCAAAATCTCCACTGGAGGTGAAGGCTGCAGGTTCATGCTTATGTAAACCTTTTGTAAATGGCACTGACCTAACAGCACACTGATTCCCACTGAATATCTGCTGAGCAGGGAGGTTTTGGAGAGAGTGCTCGCTAATGACAGGCTAGCATATTAAAATGAGGCTCTTGCAATTCTGAGGTGAGTTTGACGCTATTCCACCAGTTGAAAGGTCAGAACTTGGAAAATTGCCAGCTATAAATGCCAGCTATAAAAGTGAGTCTCTCCAGATTTTGCGTACACGCTGCCATTCCCCTGCACAGGGACAGTGTGGTCTCAAAATCGTCCCCATCATCTGAAATCTGACTACCCAAAAAAAGATAATTTTCCTAAACAAGAATTTTAACAATTATGATTGAGTGAAATAATTTACCAGCTTTTGGGGCCAGGTGTTGTATTGGCGTGGTGGCACACTGACATTGCACATTTGTCTTTTCCTGTACTCCGGGTTGTTCAAGTGATTTTTGACTCAACCTGACCCAAAATACCTGATGTAAAGATGCCGGCGTTGGATTGGGGTGGTAAGAACTCAGTAAGAATTTAGCAACACCAATTTTTAATCTAACCGATTTATTTGATAGTAAAATTGCGAGCTTTCAATCAAATAAATCGGTTGGATTAAAAATTGGTGTTGCTAAATTCTTACCGAGTTCTTACCAAAATACCTGACCAGAAAACCATCAATGGGTTCAGTTCAGTTCACTTCAGTTCTGAGGTTGTTGGTTTTGAGATACTGTGCTGCATTGTGCCATTTTTTTCTAAGGGCAACGCACAGTTTAATCACAATAACAGAAAGACATGGAATCATATTTTGTGCAATGATAATTTCAAATCATCCCAAAATGCTTTACAGCCAATGAAATGTAGTTACTGTTGTCATGCAGGAACCATGGCACAACTTGTGCACAGAACGCTCCCTCAAGCAACAATGTGATTATTGTAATATAAAGGAATTAGAGTTCGCATTTATTAGAGCAACACAGCACGGGAAACAGGCTCTTCGGCCCAACGAGCCCGCGCCGCCGTCATAACTTTATAGTAACAATTCCATTTTCCTATTCTAATTTTAGGTTATTCCTAATATGGAAGAATCTCAATATAGGGACAATTTGTTTCCCAATCAGCCTAAGAGCGAATTTTTGGGATTTTGAATCTGGCATTGCAAGGGTTAATATGTGACTGAGAAATAGTATCGCCCATAGTGTAATGCAAAGAGAAGCCTGAGTCGGGGCGAAAATCAATTCTGGAAAGAACAGAGACCTGTGTAGATGCAAGCATGGATTTAGCTCATAGCTTGGGCTATAGCATGTAAAATATGTACATTGTTATCAAGTGCACTATCAATAATCACTTAAGGTTCAACCACAAAAGGATCAGAACCTCTTCATGATACCTACTGAACATATTACTATTATTTCAAATCATGGAATGGGATTTTTATATCCATTTGGGAAAGCAGCAAGAGTCTTGGACCATCTGAAAAATGGCACCTTTGACATTGTAGCACTCCCCCAGTAATGTAGGACTTTAGTTACAAGAAAAATATGAGGAGAAACTGTTTTTTTCTCCAGAACAAAGATTAACAGGTGAATTAGGTTAAAAATGATGTGAGTTTTTACTGAGGTAAATCACTGGGTTGATGACTCAGTAATTATAGTGCATAAGTTTAAGAATATTGCAAAAAGAATTAACTGAACAGTAGAGATTTTTAAGAAAGTTATTAAAACATGGAATACCCTAACAGACATTATGCTAGAACTGATATATGGTCTTTTGATGAACTAACTGAGTAGATGTAAACTTCCCCCATGTTTCTGCTTGATATTTTGATTTTGACCCACATTGCATCCCAGATGGAAATAAGAAAAGACTATGCTGTACTAGTGTGGGGATTAGAGGATTTTGTGTTATGCCTGAACAAGAAGCCCCTGCAGTGGGACTGAATATTTGTACACTTCACTCAAACGCTCTGCCTGAATTCAGTAACATGCTAATTTGCATTCATCTGTTCTACCCACCAGAGTACAGAGCAAACCCTCTCATCTAACCAGTTCCAAACATATATCATGACCATCTGCTGCTCCCCAAGAGCGCATCTCCTGAGCAATATTTTAGACTGCATGTTTTACATGCTATTGCATAATATAGCACATGCATAGGGCATTTGGAACAGCAGATCCTTGCCTGTATCTCTGTCCTACCTTTCATCCAACCTCATTGATGTATCCAATCCCTATCTCTTTCATATGTGCATCCTCTTATATGCATCTGTGCCAGTCACCTCGACTGAGTTCCACATACTAATTAATGTCTGGGTCAATAAGTTACTCCTATGTTTTGTGTTGTATGTGTCTATCTTAAATTTATGGTCCCAGTTCTGGGTCTCAAGTCATGGAAATAGCTCTACTACACCCACTCTTACACTTACATCATTTTAAATACCTCTATTGGGTCAAACCTCCTAGTTTCCAGGGGAAAGTGACCCAGCCCACTCAATATTCTGATTGTTGTGATTTCTATTTTTGCCTGTATATCTTTTTCCTAAGAAGAAAGCCAGAATGGTAAGTCCAGGTGTGTGCCCTCACCCACTGCCCTCTTCTTCACTTACACAAAAAACAGAAAATGCTGTAATATCTCAGCAGGTCTGACAGCATCTGTGAAAAAAAGAATAGAACAATGTCTCAAGCCTGGATGTCCCTTTCTCAGACCCCTCTTCACTTACTGGGCTCGGAACACAGGTATTACAAATATAAATATCTGCACAGAAACAGCTGCTTTTCATTATAAAAAAGCGCTTGGCCATCTTTCATACAGAATACTTATTTATTAGTCACAAGTATTAACACTACAATCAAGTTACTGCAAAATTCCCCAAGTTGCCACACTGCTGCGCCTGTTTGGGTACACTGAGGGAAAATTTAGCATGGCCAATGTACCTAACTAGCATGTCTTTGGACCACCCTGAGAAAACCCACGCAGACACGGGTAGAAGGTGCACACACTCTACACAGACGGTGACCCAAGCCAGGAACTGAACCCGGACCCTGGTGCGGTCTTTAAAAATAGCAAAGTTGTTAACCTTTTGCGTTTTCTTGTGCAGCAAGCTCCGAGTGCCAGTTAAGCGTGCAACCTTTCTCCTTCTGAACCTTGCTCTTTTGTTTTAGTGTGCAGAGCTATCAGACCGGCAGTGCCCCATTCATTCGGTGCTTCATTCCACCAGCAGAAATCTTATCGTTAAATATTGTTCCAGCGGGTTAAAATAAACCCACGTGCCTAAATTATCACCTCCCGAGGAAAGTGGTCAAACTAACAATCTCCGGGAAACCAATCCTTCCGATTTGGCGTTGCTCTCTTAAGCTAAGAAAGGAGAGAGGTCGCTTGTGTAAAGTCAGCCCAAACTCTTGCGTTGGCGCATCCGACACAAGGATAGGGACAGGTCTCCAAATGCAATCGCTCCAACTGCAGGAAAGCCTGGAGGAAATGCAACCCCTATGAAAGTACAGGACAAGCATGCTAGCAAGATGTAATCACTCCTAGTGCAAGGAAAGTCAGTCTCCCAGAGAAAAGAAGCTGCTGACAGACAAATAGAGACCGTCCCACAGTATAGGCAGTCTTAATCACCCGGGGATCCTGCACTAACTACAGGGCAAGCAAGTTCAGTTAAAATAAATCAAATGGACACAATCATCCAAATGTCACGCACGGTGCCCAGAACAATTCTTCAAATCACTAGATGGAAATCTGCTCAGTGTATACACTCGTGCAAAGAGCCATCCCATATAAAGCACAGCAATTCCGAAAACAGCGTTACTAGCCAGGGTAAATTACATGGAGCTAGTGCAGCAAACTGAACATAATTTCCGGCATCCTCAGTCGAAATGCAGCAGACTCAAGTCTCCACAACCCAGCTTGAAACAGTGCACAGTCCACTGGACACATCCCCAAATCAACACGAGCCCCCAAAACGTACCCCCCCCCCCTCCCACACACACACACACAAGCAGCAAAATTGACAAGCAAAACATAATCCCCGGCAATCCCTCATTCCCCAACCCCAAACCACAAGCAGAAATAAATCCAAGTGCAACTAGTATTCTGGCCAAAAGGAGGAAGCTGGTACAGATGGCCAAGCCACGCTGGCTGCTGCTCTATTGCACTGGGGGCTTTTTTAATTTGGGGAGGAGAAATTATTGTCAGGCAGCAGTTTGCTGCCGCTGTTCTGGAGGAACACTTACTTGGGGAGAAGTGAGAGCAGCGAAAGCAGCTTGGGTGAAACGGGCTGTCAGCGAGTCTCTCTCTCTCTCCTCTGCGGTCCCACAATCTCCGGGTAATGCCGCAGAACTCAGCCGCCACAAGGCTGCAGATCCGCCCGCTCCTGTCGCTAAAGCCAAATCCTCCCAGGTACAAGTTTCCCCCCCTCCCCTTCGCCTCTTTGGCCGGTAGCAGTTAGTGTTCCGGGAACGTGGGGCTCCGGGCAGTTTTTACGAACAGCCCGGTCTGAATGCAGAAAACCTCGCCGCCCACTTTTGGATCCCGGAAGGTATTCGCTGAAATAATCACTGCTCCAGCGCTCCCCCCTCCAAAGGGATCTGCACTCTCTGCCCCGGAGTCTGGAAACCCTGAATTGAATGGAGAATTACCGCCTCCCTCTCAAGCATTCAGGACAATCTAACTGCGCCAAGGACCGCCCTGCGTTGCTTTTGACAGAAATGGACTTGCAGCCAGAGATAGGGACAGGCTGAGGAAGAGAGAAAGGCAATGATAACAGAGGGAAAAAGGGGGACTGGAGAGAGAACCGGGGACACAGCCAGTGGAACAGACACGCTGTCACAGAGAAATCACAGATACTGACACACAGGGACACACTGGCAGAGAATCCACACACAGCGGGGCATACACTCACTAACAGAGAAATCACAGACACTGACACACAGGGACATACACTCACTGACAGAGAAATCACGGACACTGACACACAGGGACATACACTCACTGACAGAGAAATCACAGGTACTGACACATACACACTGATAGAGAATTCACATACAGCTGGACATACACTCACTGACAGAGAAATCACAGGTACTGACACATAGGAACACACTGATAGAGAATTCACACACAGCCGTACATACACACTGACAGAGAAATCACAGACACTGACACACAGGGACAAATACTCACTGACAGAGAAATCACAGGTAGTGGCACATAGGAACACACTGATAGAGAATTCACATACAGCTGGACATACTCTCACTGACAGAGAAATCACAGACACTGACACATAGGAACACAGTGATAGAGAATTCACACACAGCTGGACATACACTCACTGACAGAGAAATCACAGACACTGACACACAGGGACAAACACTCACTGACAGAGAAATCACAGGTACTGACACATAGGAACACACTGATAGAGAATTCACATACAGCCGGACATACACGCACTGACAGAGAAATCACAGACGCTGACACACAGGGACAAACGCTCACTAACAGGAAAATCAGAGATACTTACACACAGTGATACACACTCACTTACACAGAAATCACAGACACATAGTGACACACGTACTGACACAGAAATCATAGGCAGTAGCAAGACAGGGACATACACTCACTGACACACAATGACACACACTTACTGACAAGGAAATCACAGATGCTGACACACAGAGACATTCACACTGACAGAAATCACAGACATTGACACATGGGGACGGACACTCACTAGTACAGAAATAACAGGCCTGACACACAGGGACACACATCACTGACACAGAAATGACAGATACTGATACAGACACACACACTCATTGATACAGAAATCACAGACATTGACACACAGCGACACATACTGACTGACACAGAAATCACAGTCGCTGACAAACAGGGACACCCACTCACTGACACAGAAATCACAGACACTAATAGAGAGACACACACTTGCTGACACAGAAATCACAAATACTGACACATGGGGACACACCCTCACTGACACAGAAATCACAGACACTGATAGAGAGACACACTCACTGACGCAGAAATCACAGATACTGACGCACAGAGAGGGATACACCCTCACTGATGCAGAAATCACAGACATTGATAGCGGGACACATACTCACTGACACAGAATTCACAGACAGTTCTGAGAAGTGACACATACTCTGACAAAATACTAAAGAAATCATTGAGCGACATACACTTCTTAAACCACACCATAGAAATCAGTCAGTTAAGACATGGTATTCTGACGCAAACATGGAGAGTAATGTACAACCGATAAAGTATTTACGTCAAACCCATTCTCAGACAAAGACATTCATTCACAGAAAGAGACTTATAATACTGAGAAAAAAAGCATGGAATCAGAGAAAGGTTCGCATTTCTATGTGTCGCTCAGGATGTCTTAAAGTATTATGCAACTGATTCAGTTTTTCAGAAGTGTTTTACGCTCGGAAAGGCAGAAGTGAATTTGTGCACAATAAGCTCCAAATTATCATCTATCATGGGATGTGGGCATCATTGGCAAGGCCAGCATTGGTTGCTTATCCCTAATTGCCCTCAACTTGAGTAGCTTACTAAGCCATTCCTGGGGCAACCACATTTCTACTAGCTTGGATCACATGTAGGCCAAATCATTGATGTTATCACTATGCCATCACCCCTTCTTAATAATCATATGATCATGATTCAATTATGTTAATATTGTACATTGAGGGATATGTATTGGTGAGGATGCCTAAGAAAACACTGCAGTGGGATTTGTACAGTCAGCTGGAAGAGCTGGCATGGCCTCACTTTAACACTTAATCTAAAACATGGCACTTCTGACAGTGCAGCTATAATGCATTGAAGTAGCAGTTTTTTGTACTCAAATCTCTGGCTGGGGCTTGAATCCATAACCATTCAATTCAGAGGTGACTCACACTCCACTGTGCCACAACTAACAAAGATTATACACACTTATACAAATACTGATGTGCACAAACCTGGAGGGCAAATGAAATAGAGAAGATATACCTAGTGACTAATGGAGACATAAAGGGTGCAATCTATGGGTGGAGTTCTCTCATTGCTGGGCTCAGTGGCAGGTGGTGGGGGAAGAAGTAGGTAGGAAGATCAAAAATTATTTTTTTTACTGGTATGACTTTCCCATGGGATCTTCCACTGGTGCCAGCCTTGATGGATCAGGAAACCCCATTGGAGGCCAGTGGGAACCTCGCTTGCATCATGCTAAGATGAAAGCCTGACCATCCATGACCAATTATCTGTGTGATGCCAGTGGGAAAACACACCAGTGTGAAACCGTTTGGGTGCCACAGTGATTAGCACAGCTACCCCACAGTGCCAGGGACTCGGTTCAAATCCCAGCTTGAATCACTGTCTGTGCTGAGTCAGCACCTTCCTCCCCTGTCTGTCTGGGTTTCCTCCGAGTGCTCCAGTTTCCTGCCAAAGTCCAAATGATGTGCTGGTTAGGTGCATTGGCTGTGCAAAATTTTCCCTCAGTGTACCTGAACAAGCACCAAAGTGTGGCAATGAGGGAATTTTCATAGTAACTTAATTGCAGTGTTAATGTAAGCCTACTTGTGACACCAATAAATGAACTTAAAACTTAGATTGGAACAATGTAACTGGCTGATGTCAGGACTCACCTCAACTATGCCTAGGACTGCCTCCAGAGTTCAGGATGGAGGCTATTGGCAACTCGCACCCTGGAACACCAGAGCAATGGGCGAGGGATTATCTGCAGGTGGACCTTCTTGACTCAGTGTCCTGACGGGGCCACTCTTTCAGTTTAAGAATATTCCTGGAAACCCATCTTCTTTCTCACAAGGTCCATCTTCCGACCTCTAGGTGCTTCCTGAGATCCATCTTCACCTTCAGGAAGTCCAACTCCTTTCTGAAATAGTGGGTCGGTGAAGTTGGGCAGCTTTTCATTTTGGCACCTGGGTAGGATGTCAGCTTATGCAGGCCTGTCTGCCAAGGAATGCAGTGCAAAAAACCCAGATGCATAATTAACGAAGTCAGGGCCAGAAGATTTGGCGTGTTTTCCCCCTTGTCTCCACAGCAGGAACCACTCCACATTCCCATCTAACCATGGGATTCAAGCCCAGGAAGAAAGAATTCTGACCAAATAAAATGACCTTTAAGAAAATCAGATGCACACTAGACATTTATTTAGAACTGAAATCCGTTTACAGTTTATTTCAAGGAAGTGAAAGCTCATTTTTCTAAGTTTTGATGTAAAACTAATCTACACAGTAGATATTCTCTTCATAATCTATATCAGCACAATGTTTTGTAATTAACTTTAATATGCGGGGGGGGGTGGGATTTCTACATGAGTGGAGTTTGCACGTTCTCCTCATGTCTGCGTGGGTTTCCTCTGGGTGCTCTAGTTTCCTCCCACAGTCCAAAGGTGTGCGGGTTAGGTTGATTGGCCATGCTAAAGAAATTGCCCCTTAGTGTCCTGGGATGTGTAGGGTTAGAGGGATTAGTGGGTAAATGTATAGGGGTATGGGGATAGGGCCTGGGTGGGAGTGTGGTTGGTGCAGACTGGATGGGCCAAAGGGCCTGTTTCTGCACTGTAGGGCTCTATGTTCTATGAGCAAAAATGGCGACGCTGGCTGAAAATCCTGCCACGGCAATAAGAATCAATTCCACGGTGAGATCTCATTCTCAGATCTTCCCTGCCCCTTGCCAGTGATGGAAATAGGCCCCTGCCATTTAAATTCATTTTAATAAATTAAGGTATGATTTAAGACCCGCCTAAAAATTGCCCCTCACCAACATGGCGTCATGTCTGTATGCTTACACAAAGCATTTAAAGGAAACCTGTCTGGGGTGCAAAGGTAAGTATAGCCTATGCCCCACCCTCCCCTGGGGAGAGTAGGGGGTTAGTGGGGGAACATGTCCTTGTAGTGCTCTGGCACTGCACCTTGTCAGACCAGCAGTGTCAGACTAGTAGTGTCACTCTGGCACTGCCAAATTGGCAATGCCAACGTGGCATTGTCACCCTGGCAGTGCGAGGGGCAAGTTCTTTGGGGAACCACTTTGGGAGGGGGTTCCCCTGGCTGTTCACGTGCTTCTCTGATTGCAGTAACAGGAAGACAAATTATCACTTGAATGGATGTAAATTGAGAGATGTGGACACTCAGCGAGACCTTGGTGTCCTCGTACATCAGTCACTGAAAGTAACTGTGCACATACAGCAGCAAAATGAAATGCGGCAGCATTAATAACAAAAACTGCTGGAAATATGCAGCCAGTCCATTAGTCTGTGATAAAAGAATGTGACAGTTTAACATTTCAATGCAATTGCTATTTTATTGCCCCTGCTAGCTACAATGGAACTTTGTTTAGGCCAAGTTCGGATACACTGACACCCCCATTTGCAACTATTTTGAAATAAAGCAATTTATAATGCTGTGCTGCAGTGAACTAAAACACGACAACTCTACTTTATGCAGGGGATTTGCTGAAATTCTGCTTGTGTTGATAACTGTCCACAGTAAATGTATTGAAAATCCACTTCAATAAAATAAAATGAATTGGAATTATGCCTATAACTAAATATTTAGTAGATTGAGATAGAGTTACACCATGCGCGAACTAAATATAGATATAGTGAAGTTCTAATTTTCTTTCCATTCAGGGGATGTGGGCATCATTGACTGGGCCAGCATTTGCCTCCCATTCCCTAATTGTCCTTGAACTAAGTGTATATCAGAGGGCATTTCTTTAAGAGTCAACCACACTGCTGTGGTTCTGGAGTCGTGTGTAGGCAAATGTGACAGCAAATTTCCTTCCTGAAAGGGCATTAGTGAGCAAGATGCATTTTTACACCAATCAATAACGGTTTCACAGTCAGCATGAAACCATTATCTTAATTCCAGATTTTTATCCAATGCAAATTTCACCATCTGCTGTGGAGGGATTTGAACCTGTGTCTGTGTCTCTGGATTACCAGCCCAGTGGCAATACCACTATGCCACGGCCTCCCCCTCTTACCCCCCCATTAATAATGGAAAACCGTACTTCTCCATGCAAATCAATAATGGCAATATTCACTTTATATTGAAATTGCTATACACGCTCAATGATAAAATGAGGATTAGCTTTTTGTAGGTCAGTTCATATTTGCCAGTGGAAGGTGTTAATAAAAGTTAATAAAAATCAGATCCATTATTCAGAAAGTGTTTTATCTCTCTACATAATAACTGAACTTCCTAATTATATTTAAAAGAGCCAACCTAACTCTAGTACAGGAGTCAATCAGTCTCAAGGTTGCAGTAACTTGGTTCTTTTTCAACAATGTGTATCCATTTGGAGGAGAGAGTCAGAGTCCAGGACACAGTTCATTGCTTCGATAAGAGCCTCTATCGAAATAGTTAGTTGTATCAAAGCCAGTGAGGGATCCATTTCAAATTTAGCTAACTGTTCACTGTAACAGTGGTACAATTTACTGGCAACTGTTTTTATCATACTGTCAGTCAGCACCACCCTACCTTTTGTCACCAAGTGGGAAATATCTTACGGCAAACACAGTTCTGTTATCAAAACAGCTGCAGCTTATTTACATGCGCTAAACGTTTTGTTGCATTCTCTGTTATTTTTAATATAAATTTCATCAATCTTGCTGGAGAGTCTGCTGTTGGTTTGATTTTATCCTGCGCCCTTCATTCAGCCTGACACTCTTTTTATAGCATAGTGAAGGCGCAAGCTGATAACAGCTTGGTGAAGACAAAAAGTATCTGGATCTTCGGTGAGCAGCGGGCTAATAATGGATCTCCATAATCAATAGTGCTTGAGAGTAAAAAGATACAGAGGAATAACAGAGAGAGACGGAAAGTGAATTAAAGTGGATGAATGAGAGTCAAATCAGGCACAGAGTGAGAAAGAAAGAGGAAAAAAAGAGAAAGAAGGGAAAAAATCCATTTTCTTTATTCCCAATTGTTTTTCATGCCCTTTCATTTTTAAGTTTATTTTTGTTCCTTTTTTTTTAACCATCCTTGGCTATTCCCACTGCTTGACAATTATCTTGGGGACACTCCACCAGTAATTCATCCATCCTACAGATTGCTACCACATCTGAATTGCACCAAATCCACTGAGATTAAGGATGAACTAATTGAGGAATCAGGTTAGTCTTCCGTGCCACAATCCATTGCACTGAGTATGATGACTATCCTCACTTAAGATTGAATGGCTGGGCTTTAGCAGGAGATGCATTTTTACTCAACATGCTGATCTGTAAACGTGTCTACTCCTGTATCAACCATAGATGAGATTTGCAATTCCTTATTCGATTTTCATTTATTTCATTTAACTCCTACGGTTTTGTAGGGTGCGCTCTGAGAGAGCATAAAAAATGTAATAGCTGCAATCCATTATAATGAAACATTCAGAGTACTGGAATTCAATTATATCAAACATGTTATTTAAAATTCAATCTTAAAATGATATTTTAAAAATCCAAAGCAGCACAGGTTCTTCCAAGTGAATACTACATGTTGTGTTGATGAGCATACAGAACAGTGACACTGATGAGGACAGATAGTTCTCCACAGTAATGAAGGGTGAATCAGTGGGTGCGCCCACCCATGCTATGGTTCTATCGCATCCTATTTTACTTTGCTGTAGTTCCACTGGCTGGGTGTAAAAACAGTTGTAAGTTCCTTATTCCCAGCTTTCAAGACAGAAGATCAGAGAGGGTTCAAGTAGTGGGCCTGCAGTTCAGTCCAATTTCGGCTGAGAGATGTTGTTCTGAGGATCAGCTGGTGGTTTTCTGGAAGTCCCTCAATGATAGCTTTGACCGAGTCAGCAGTTGGCCTCTGATGCTAATGTTCTGATACCAGATCAGAAATCCAAAGTTATATTACACACCAGACTAGTCCCCAACAATGTTCTTTTATGGTATTATTCTGAGCTGTTTCACTTCAAGTTGAGGTTCTACCAACAAACAACAAATAAAAAACAACACAGCACGGGAATCAGGCCCTCCGGCCCAATGAGCCTGCGCCGCCATTTTAACATTCCCACTTCCGCCTATGACCCTTGTCTATGTTTATGGAAATCTGTAATGGAACCAAATTGGGGAGACAATTTAGGGAGAATTTGTTTTGCCAATCAGCCTAAGAGCACATCTTTGGGGTGTGGGAGGAAACCGGAGCACCCGGAGAAAACCCACGCAAACATGGGGAGTATGCGCAAACTCCCACAGGTACCGGCCCAATTCCCTGTATCTGCACAGCACAGCGATAGTCACTGAGCTGTCGTATTGCCCATCAAATAGTCCAGTTTAAGCGTACATTTACGACGTGAAGCAATAGGCTACTCTCGAAAAATCCAAGAGCAGCCCTCTCACGACCCATCGTGTGTGTGCCCCTTGTTGGACAACAAGATGGACTGAAGTACGTGTGTGAAGTTTTTAACAGAACAAACTTTTTTTAATAACATAGTTTAATTGTAACAAATGAAATTGTTTAACTTTTAACAATTGAACAATACTTAAACATGGCATGGCACAATTCTTAACTGCTAAAGTATGACTATGAGTTCCAATCAAGCAATATTTCATTTATAGACTTAAATCTCTCTTTATAATTGGTTTGCAAAAGACAGGCATTCTTGCTTTGACTTAGTTTACCAGGTTTTGGAGCTTTTAGAAAACCTTTTGAGAGAGAGAGAGAGAGGAAGACACTGCCTTCTTCAGGCAGCTCAGGCAGTAACAGCTTGTATTTTAAAATGAAACTGAAACACTTCTTTTCTTGCAGGCTTAGTTCCTCCCATTAACCACATGACTGTCTCTGTCAATCAACCCAATCAAAAGTTTATACTGAAACTTTGGGGGAAATTAAGTGAACCAAAGATCCATTAACTTTACAAAGTAACACATTCCTAGTTAAAATCAATTATTATGCTGCATTCTTAGCATCTGTTGCATGTTTACCAGATGAATCCGGAAGAGAAAATTCAGTATGATAGAAATGAAAAGATGTGTATTGACCTATCAAGGCTGTATCATACAATTGTGATAATTGTACATCACAATACATACACTCCACATTTCAATCAAGAACCATTGTTTGAGAACAAATCAACTAACAAAACACTACCTCTTAAAGAAAACCCATCTTAAACACAAAAGATAGCAAAATAGCACAGCATTATCACACTAATGATCCACTTCATCAAATTTAGATGCTCCAAGGTATAAACCAATGTAATATATTGCAGGCCTTGGCTTCAAGCACAGACTCCCAGTGAATATCAGCTCTATTGTTTAGTACAACAGCGTGTTTTAAAAAGGTAATGGTGCTGAGGATGAAGCCAATGATAATAAGTGAGCTGATATGGGCCGGAATTTTCCAATCTCGGCCACGGCTAGCTTTCTTCGGTCCGGCTGCCATGAATGGAGATTTGGCTGAGCACGAAATTCTCCGTTCTCACTGGTAGCGATGGCAAAGCGAACGAGTTCGGAGAATCCAAATCTTAGTGTTTGGGAAGGAACTTTGATCATGATTTGAGAGGGTGAATGGATTGGAAAAGTGAAGAAGTGAATATTTGGAAATAGGAGTATTGGTCAAGGGAAAATGGAAGATTTTGAGTATTGCGATTATATATTTTATAGTGAGAGTGCCAAATGAAGAGGTAGGCTAATTAAACTAGGAAAAATGACATAGGATGGGTAACTACTTCATTTCCATGGAAATGGTTAATATGTGACTTTTTCATGCATAAATACATGACGAAATTTGAAATACTGAACAAGCAAGGTGAGTGGTATTGGTAACTAAAATTGAAAGGAGGTAGTGATCAATTACAGCTAGGATATTTTTCAGTTTAGCTTTGCATGGGATGGCAGTATTACTGGCAAGGCCAGCATTTATTGACCATTATTAATTTCCCTTGAAAAAGTGATGGTTTAGAAAAGGTGTTCCAGCATTTTGATCCAGTGACAGTAAAGGAATATTGTTACACTTCTAATGGTATGCGATTTGGAGGTGAACTTTCAGATGGTGGTGTTCCCATATATCTGCTGTCCTTCTGGGTGATATAGGTTGTTGATTTGATATTTACTGTTGAAGGAGCCTTTGAGTTGCAGCAGGGCACCATGTAGATGGTACACACTGCTGTCACTGTTCATCAATGGTAGAGGGAGTGAATGCTTAAGATGCTGGATTCTTTTTAATTGATTTATTCATGAGGCATGGGCATTGCTGGCTGGCCAGTTTTTATCTCCCATGTCTCATAGGCCTTGAGAAAGTGGTGGTGAGCCCACGTGGTGGAGGGAGTGGGTGGATGAGGTGGATGAGGTGCCAATCAAGTGAATTGCCTTGACGTGGATGGTGTTGAGTTCATTGAGTATTGTTAGAACTGCACTCACTTTTAAGTGGGAAGAATTTTATCAAACTCCTGACATGATGGACAAGCTCTGGGGAGTCAGGATGTTCGTTACGTGTCACAGAATTTCTAGTCTTTGACTATTGTTGTAGCCACAGTCTTTATATAGTGAGTCCAATTCAATTTCTGGCCAATGGTAACGCCCAGGATGCTCATAGTGGTAGGGCTGTGGGGGAGGAGGGGGGGGGGGGGGGTGCCAGCCATGTTCAGCAATGGTAATGCCACTGAATGTCAAGGAGAGATGGTTAGATTCTCTCTTGCTGGAGATGGTCACGGTCTGGCACTTGTGTAGCATGAAAATTATTGTCGATTATTAGCCCAAGCCTGAATATTGTCCAAGTCTTGCTGCAAATGGATGTGGACTTAAGGAGTCGTGAGTTGTGCTGACCATAGTGCGATCATCAGCAAACATCCCTAATTTAGGCCTCATGATGGAAGGCAGATTATTGATGAAGCAGCTGCAGACGGTTGGTTCTAGGGCACTAACCTGAGGAACCCCTGCACTGATGTCCTAGAAATGAATTGAGTGACCTCCAACAACCATACCATCTTCCCTTGTACCAAATATGATACAAACTAGTGAAGAATTTTCCCTCTGATTCCCATTGACTTCAATTTTGTGAGGGTTCCCTGATGCCACACTCGATCAAATTCTACCTTGATGTCAAGGGCAGTCATTCTGACCTTATCCCTTGAGTTTAGCCCTTTTGTCTACATTTGGATGAAGCTTCTAATGATGTCTGGAGCTGGGAGGCCTTGGTGGAACTTAAACTGAGGTCAGTGATCAAGTTATTGTGCCACTTGATGGTGATGTTGATGACATCCTACATTACTTTGCTGATTATCAACAGATTGATTGGGCTGTAATTGGCTCCATTGGATTTTTCCTGTTTTTTTGTGGAGAGGTTATACGTGAGTAATTTTCCCCATTGGTGATTTGGCTAGGTGCAGTTAGTGCTGGAGCATTAGTCCTAAGGACCATTGGCGAAATGTTGTCAGGGCCCATACCCTTTGCAGTATCAAGTGCTTTGAGCTGTTTATTGATATCACATGACGCGAATCAAATTGCCTGAGGACTGGCATCTGTATGCTATGCCTCTCAGGAAGAAGCTGAGAAGGATCATCCACTCAGCACCTCAGGCTGAAGGTTGCAAGTTCTTCAACCAAGTATTTTTTGCACTGATCTGCTGGTTGCCCTCATCAGCGAGGATGGATGTATTTGTGGAGCCTCTTCCTCCAGTTAGTTTCTTAACTGTCCATCACCATCATGAATGGATGTAGCAGGCGCCCCAACATATACTTAGGCAGGGAAGAAAGACCGCAGGTATGAATGGTGCTTTGGGTGAGACTTAACGTGCCTGAAATGATCGGAGCTCTGAAGTGCTCATGCGCAGTTAGAAAAAAAAATTGAAAATTGTGCCACTGTCACATAGTTCCTGAGCCGCAATAAGCAGATAAAGCAGCCCGTAAGCAAAAGGCAGGAGCAATGGCCACCACAGATATTGCTCCACTCCCACAGCATAACTTTCCCCTTATCCACCCCCGATCAATCCAGACCAATTGTAACCCTCTGCCTCCTTTCCCCCTCACCGATCGCCTGCAGAGTGGCAGAGGACCCCCCTGCTCCTGCACCCTCCTCTACCTGTCCCTCCCTGCCCTTACCAGAAATCCATCTGGTTTGCCTCCCAGTATATTTCACACACTCACAGCCGGCTACTTTGACAATTTCACTAAGTGTATGTGCACTATATAGCTGTGAAATCCCTCCACTCTGCTGCCTGTACTTGCAAAATCCACTGAGGTACATATCCAGGCCTTTACTGAAGCTGTATAATGAAACATATACAAATAACTGTTGCTTGATTCAACTATCTTTGCAATTGTGTTTAGCAACAGCCAATTTGCAGCAAATTCAAAGAGCTGCATTTCCAAGTTTAGAAGATCATTTGGAAAATGGTAATAAGATAATTTCTATTTCTTCTGAGCTTGCTGGTGTAGGGGGGGAAAGAAAACAACATTCATGGCAAGTGAAATGTAATTTAATTTAGCATTTATAACAGGAATGGTCAGAATTAGAAATATAGAATTAACTCCCTCCCTACACCCCTCCACACCCCATCCCCCGAGAATGATTGCTCTCCGCTCCCATCCCAGCAGAGAAAGTTTGGGCCTCCTCCTACCCCAACAGACAACAATCGGGTCTCCCTCCTTCACCCTCCCCCAACTCTCCACCACCAACCAGACAACGCTCTGGCCTCCCTCCCCACCCTCACCAGAGATACATCTGACCCACCTCCTGCACCCCCCATCTCCGCCACCAGAGAATGATCAGGCCGGCGTCCCCTCCCCCCCCCAACCAACCAGACAACAATCCACCTTCCTTCCCTTCTCTCCCACCAGACAACGATCGGGCCTCCCTCCTCCTTCACCCCTACCCGACCGAGGTACATCTGACCCGCCTCCTCCCCACCCACCCCAATCAGAAAACGATCGGCTTCCCTTCTCCTGCCACCGGAGAATGATCTGGCCGGCTTCCCCCCAATACCTCCCACACCACTGATCTGAGTCAGAGAGCTGCTGGAAGCTCTGAATGTATCTTTTCAGCAGCTGGAGTGCCCGAAACAGATCTTTGCCGAGCCGAATCTGGACGCGAACGTGATGGTAAAGGGGGGAATGCTGATAAAGTTGGGCGGACAGTTTATTAATTCAATGTAAATGCATGCTTGCCGTTGCGCCCATTTCAAGTGTAAATCGGATCGTGGCCATTTCCAGGATTCGGTAAAATGGACATTTGCGCAGATGCAGGTGCGGATTGCAATAATGGCCTCACGCCCAACTTTAACACATTTTTGCGCCCAAAAACAGGCACAACGCAATAGTAAAATCGGGCCCTTTGTAGAGAATTCTACAAACAGCAACAGTAAATCCCACTCAGCAAATCATTTAATCTGCATTGGGTAAAGAAATGCAATGTATTGATCTTCTGAACTTCATTATAATTAAAGCTGACAGAAATATGCCACTTACGAGAAAACTCAGTACGACAAACAGGAAAAGATGTCTATTGACCCATCCAGGCTGTACCATACAATTGTAATACTTGTACATCACAATATATACACTCCACATTTCAATCAAGAGCCATTGAATCGAGAACAAAAGATTAAAACCCAAGCAAGCTAGGGAAAATGAAAAAAATAAAACTGGAGATCGCTTTCCCGATCCCTTCAGTGGACTGAAACTAGTCCAGGAGACTGCTCAGACACATCCTCATCAACTTTACTAGATGCCTGTATGAGTTGCTAGAATTTTACAATGCTCAGATTGGCCCTTGCCTGACCTGAAAGCTTTTGGAATTGTGTGAGACTGTGGGACAAACTGTCAGAACTGAACCCAAATTTAAGGTGTCAGGGGACTGAAGTTTGTATTTGAATCTGCTGCTTGGATAGTCTTTGCAGAGTTTTCCCACTGCAATCTATTTCGATCTGCAGCTTGTACATGTCTCTTGAGGAGCACATTAGAAGTATCAGCTTGCACCCTTCCTTTGGTCAGCGCCTGCCCTCTTACCACCCTCTTCAGCTGAGCCTAACCTTTCCTAGGGTGAGCTGCTGTTGTGCAACTTGTCCTTGGATATATTACAATCTGTGGCAAAACAAATTCTCCCTAAATTGTCTCAAATTTGGTTTTTAATCCATAGATCTATAAACATGGACAGGGATCGCGGGTAGAGGTGGGAACATTGGGGTGGTGGCGTGGGCTCGTTGGGCCAAAGGGCCTGTTTCCCGTGCTGTTTTGTTCTTTGTCTGCTAATGGTAGAAGCTGTGGATGTATAACTTATTTTTAAAGCCATTCTGGCCATACCTTCCAGCACTTGCCCCACCAAGACCAATGCAGGAGTGATGTGGCTCTCATCAACAAATCATATCTTCGTCTGTTCCCAAACTCCTCGGACACTTTCTTTTCTATAGAGTATTCCAGATAGTTTCACTCCTCGCCTCTCATTTAAAAGTCTCAATCACTAACGCCCACCGGAATATCATAAAGCTTTTCTCACTGAGATATCTTCATTGTTTTCTTTTCTCAGCCTCCTCACCAAGCAATTTCTCATATTTCACAGCATCAGGGACCTGGGTTCGATTCCGGCCTCAGGCAACTGTCTGTGTGGAGTTTGCACATTCACTCCTTGTCTGTGCGGGTTTCCTCCCACAGTCCAAAGGTGTATGGGTTAGGTGGATTGGCCATGTTAAATTGCCACTTCGTGTCCAAAAGATCTGCAGGGTAGATAGACTGGCCATGATCAATGTGCAGGATCATGGGGATAAATGGAGGTATAGGCCTTGGTGGGGTGCTCTTTCAAAGAGTCAATGCAGACTTGATGGGCCAATTGGCATCCTACTGCACTGTAGGGATTCTATGGATTCTATGGATCCCACATGTCTGTCTTCTATTCCCACTATAAACTCCATTCCAGAGCCATCAATTCCATTCATCTCCCTGGCAGCTTAATATAGTTGACCCAGATGTAAGCTTCCAATTGCATATCCTCATCACCACTTTGACTGTCTACTTCCACCTCCATAATATTTCCCAACTCTACCCCTGTTGCTGAAACCTTCATTCATGTCTTTGTTACTTCTGGATTTGAATATTCCATTACACTTCTGGCTGGCTCCCAGCCAGAATATCTGAATCGGGGCATATTTTAAAATCACACAAAGCAAGCTGGAATATGTTAAACAAACTGATAGAAAGATGTTGCAAGTAAAGTTACAGGAAGTTAATAAAATAATCCATATACTCCAGTACAGAGTAGATGATAAACTGCCTGTTAATAAAAGTTGGCTTGTGGTTTTATTTAATTCAAAAACATTGCAGCAATACACAAATCAGATCTCCTGGAAACTCGATTGTCTGGAATACATTGTCCACATTGTGTATTATTGTAAGGATCTGAGGCAGCAAAGGAGAGAGCCATCCAAAACTCTGCTGTGCATCCCTTAACTTACATCAAATCCTATTCACTACCACTCTTCTGCTGGTTGATCAACATTAGCACCTTGTTAGGCAACACCCCCACCCCCATCTTTGTGATCTCTTCCAGTCACAGTGGAATAGTGGTAATGTTACTGGAGTGGTAATCCAGAGCGCCAGGCGAACACAATGGGGACAGGGGTTCCAATCGCACTGTGACAGCCAGTGGAATTCAATATCCATTAATAAAATCTGGGATTAATGGTTCAGCTCAGTAATAATGATCATAAAACTGTTGTCATTGGTTCACCAATGCCCTGTAGGGAAGGAAACCTGCCATCCTCACCTGGTCCGGCCTACACGTGGATTCAGATTCACAGCAAAATAATTGTCTCTTAACAACCTTCTGAAATGGCCTAGCAAGCCAGTCAGTTCGAGGGAGATATGGGATGGGCAATAAATGCTGGCCCAGCCATGGATGCCTACATCCCATGAATGAATAAAGAAAAAAGAACCTTGTGAGGTATTGGCGTCTCTAGAATTCTGGCCTTATGAGTGTCCATGATTGCTCCACCATTGCTAGTCTTGCTTTCAGTTGTCTAGGCAGTAAGCTCTGGAATTTCCTCTAAGCCTGTGTGCCTCACTTCTTCACTTTTTGCCTTCAGGACTATTAAACGCTATTTCTTTAGCAAACTCTCAGTCATCTATCCCTAATATCTCCTTATGTGGCTCAGAATGACGTTTTGATTCACAATGCATTGAAACATTGGTCATGCTAAACATTTTGGGACATATATTGAAGGAGATCAACAAATACTAATTGTTGGTCTCCAAAAATAAGGTGGGCAGTGCCAAGGATTTGGGTTCTGAATGAACTTTGAACTTGAACAAGGTGCAATCTTCAGAGGAGAAAGAGGTAGGTGACTGTTGGGGAACGAAAATGCTAAGTTAATTGAAACATTAAATTTGATTTTTTTATTCATTCAAGAAATTCAGTTGCAAGGCTAGCATTCATTACCCATTCCTAATTGCCATTGAGAAGGTGGTGGTGAGTTGGCTTCTTGATTGTGGTGTTGGTACACACACAGTGCTGTTAGGGAGTGAGATAAGATTCGATGAAAGTTGCAGATGGCAGGAAAACAATTAATTCAGAAGTTTAAACTACCAGGGTATCAATAAAACAAACTGTGTCAGAGCTACCAGCTCTGAAATAAAAGGAGATAACCTCTTTTCCAGTGGGAGACAAAAGTAAGAAAGATATCGATCATATGTTTTGCTGACTTATTTCAAGTGGGAAGGGAGCTTCAGGCAAAATTTAGAGGTTTAAAAGAAAAATATCTGAATCAGGGCATATTTTAAAATCAAACAAAGCATGTTGGAATATGTTAAACAAACTGATAGAAAGATGTTGTAAGTAAAGGTATAGGAAGTTGATAAAATAGTCCATAAACTCCAGTACAGAGTAGATGATAAACTGCCTGTTAATAAAAGTTGACTTGTGGTTTTATTTAATTCAAGAACATTGCAGCAATACACAAATCAGATCTCCTGGAAACTCGATTGTCTGGGATACATTGTCCACATTTGTGTATTATTGTAAGGATCTGAGGCAGCAAAGGAGAGGGAGGTAGTTGGAGGATGTTCACTACATGTCTCACAGCTGACAACTTCAAGGGAGGAAGGAATGAAGATCGGTGACATCTTGGCATCCCTGGCCATTGGGGAAGGGGAGACTGGGCTCTCCCAGCTCCCAAGTCGAGTGCATACACATGTCATACTGATACGATTTAGGAATGAGTGAAATACAATCAATTCTATACTGTTAGATTGCACTATCCTTACCTTGCCAGTACTAATTTGTTTATTTTATTCTCACCAAGTATAGCGGGTGTCAATGGAGGATCCAAGTTATTATTCCTTGGAGAGAATGGGTGGTTTTGTGGGTATTCCATTCGAGGATATGTGCTTATCACGTGCTCTAATACATGCACTTCAGTGACGCCAGTCAAATGTCAATGCCCAACTCGGTCAGAACATCCGAACCCTCCAGCCAAACAGGCTTTCCTACTGGTCTCAAGACTTTCTATGATGCCCCAACAGCTGTGGTGTCGCACCTCTGAGTTTGTGAATAGTTTCTACTTTGCAGCTTTTGTTGAGATGTTGCAAACATCTGTGCCAACTCCCACCACCCCTGCCAGCCTGGCTCAGAGATAGTTTAAATTATTATTGATCCTTTGATCGATGCCTTGTCAAATTAGTCTCCTGACACGTAGGTGGTCCACTGAATACTGAAGCCCTCTTTACCATCCAAGATTATTTCTGCAATGATTGGCAGTTTTAGTGATACAATCCCCCGCTGTATAAATATTTATCCATGGTGCTGCAGTTGCTTGCAGTACATCAGGGACGGAACATTATCTCCCTGTTGGAGCCCAACCCATCATGCAAACCAGCCTCTCACCCATGGACTCTGTCTATATTTCCCACTGTCTTGGCAAAGTAGCCAGTATAATTAACACCCATGCACCCCAGACACTCTCTCTTCCATCTTCTTCCCTTGGGAAAGATACAAAAGTCTGACGTCACATATCAACTGAGTCAAGGACAGCTTCTTCCATGCTACCATCAGACTTTTGAATGGACTTATCTTGCATTAAGTTGATCTTTCTCTACACCCTAGCTATGACTGTAACACTACATTCTGCACTCTCTCTTTTCCTTCTCTACGAACAGTATGCTTTACCTGTATAGCGAGCAAGAAACAATAATTTTCATTGCATAGCAATGCATGCGACAATAATAAATGAAACGAAATCAAATCAAAGTCGGGGAGGGGTGCTGTAAAATGCAGCAAGCCATTCAAGAGTTCAATCCCACTGGTGTAAAATTCTGCCCTGGGAATGTAAATCAGTTCATCTCTTACTGAGATCAGAAGCCTTTTTTTCTGCTTGATATCATGCTAAATTATAATTATTGTGTAATTACGTTGATTGATTATGTTGAACTTCAGGAAGACCAAGTTTTAAAGGAGACTGCAGTGCTCATTCATGTTCAAAAATTGGTTGGTTTGTAAGAAAGAATGAGTCCATTTCAGGTTTATGAAAGGTGAACACCCAAACAATTATCTCCTGATAGAAAGGCATCCTGAAGGTTTAAAATGGTACTGTTACTTAGCTCCATGTTAGGAAAGATTACATCCTGGCATTAAAGGAATGAAGCAATATGCACAAATTTGTATGTGCTTGTTTGACCAATCTCCACTGTAACAACAACTTATATTTATTTAGCACCTACAATGTAATGAAATGCTCCAAGATGCTTCGCAGGGGCAATATAAAACAAATAATGATCCCAAGCCACGATGGAAGATATTAAAAAGATTTGTAAAATCTTCTTAATAGAATATTAAATCATAGAATCCCTACAATGCAAAAGAGGCCATTAGGCCCGTTGAGCTTGCACTGACCAGGTCCTATCCCTATAATTCCACATATTTACTCTGCTAATTTTCCTGACATTTCCCTAACACTAAGGAAGAATTTAGCATGGCTAATTAACCTAACCCACACATTTTTGAAGTGTAGGAGGAAATCGGAACACCCGGAGGAAACCTATGTAGATACAGGGTGAATGTGCAAACTCCACACAAGTAGGATTTAAGAAATGTTTTAGAATCCCTACGGTGCTGCGGGGGCGGGTGGGGGGCGGTATTGAGCCCATCGTGTCTGCACAGACTCTCCGATAGTGCATCTTACCGAGACCTTATCCCCATAACCTCATGTATTTATCCCACTAATCCTCAAACTTACACATGCTTGAACACTATGGCACAATTTAGCATGGCCAATTAACTGACCCTACACGTCTTCAAACTGTGGGAGAAAACAGGAGCACCCAGAGGAAACCCATGCAGGCATGAGGAGAACATGCAAACTCCACACAGTCACCCAAGACCGGAATTGAACCCAGGTCCCTGGCGCCCTGAGGCAACAGTGCTAACCACTGTGCCATGTTAATAAAGGATAGTGAGTAGAGAGAAGGCAAGGTGTAAAGAGCATATTCCAGAGCTTGTAAAAACAATTCATGGATCTAAAGTAATACTCAATACAGGAATATAAAAATTAGCAGTTTCCTTTTTCAAAACCCAATACCCATAAAAAGGTTTGATTCAATAATTAAAGATTACTAGCATAAAGGGATAAGGAATATTTTTGGGAGAATCCAAGAAATGAGCAGGTGGAATAACAATGTAGCAAAAGTTGAAAGGCATAAACAGCAACAAAAAGTCCAACTCAGCACGGTGCACATAGTTGGCAGGATGGCACAGTGTTTAGCACTTCTGCCTCACAGTGCCAGGACCAGGGGTCGAATCCTGACTTGGGTCACTGTCTGTGTAGAGTTTGCACATTCTCCCTATGTCTGTGTGGGTTTCCTCTGGATGCTCTGCTTTCCCACTACAGTCCAAAGATGTGCAGATTTGGTGCATTGGCCATGCTAAATTCTCCCTCAGTATACCCGAATTGGCGCCTGAGTGTTGCCACAATGGTATTTTCAAAATAATTTCATTCAACTATTAATGTAAGCCTATTTGTGACGCTAATAAAAAACTCCAAATCATACTACAATCAAACAAAAACCTCACTTTCGTTCACCTCAGGCACTTTTTAAAATATGCTGACACAAATAATCCTATCTGCAATGCTTTTGATTATTGCTGTTGTATCAGATCTTGCACTGCATAATGATTATTGCTGGCAACCTTCCATCTCATAAGATGATGGTTTGGTACTGTAGTGGCCAACTCTCTGTTAAAGATTGTCTGGTGTGTCTCAGGAGCTCCACTCTGGCAGAGCAGACTCTGCTATATTCAGTGTAGAGGAGGACAGTGAACTGAGAAGGTGCAGAATTTGCTGGCCTCTATTTTCTCTGCGGCCTCTTCTCACCTAGCTGAGCTTCTTATTTTTGCTCACCTCTTCCAATGTCCTTCCAAAGTGTCAGCCTCCAGAGGTCCTGACCATTGGCAACTGTCTTCACGTTATCAGTGCTAATATCTGCCGTCTTCATACTTTGCTTGCAGGTGTCCATGTTGTGGGAGTATGGATGCCCAGTGGATGGTTCATCTTGCAGAAAGTCTTTAGGTATTTGGCTGTTAACCATGTTGATCAAGGCCAAGCCAGCCAAGGCATCATTAGCTTGCAATGATTGGATGCTGATGGAATTAGCACATTCCAGGACTTCTGAGTTGCGACCGTGTCCTGCCGAGATGCCAAAGATATGGCTGAGACAGCGAAGTTGGGAACTGTTCACCTGTCTTGCATATGTTGTCCTGATCCCATCACTGGAGAGGAGTGCAATGAAGATGCAGTTTAATGTCCTCGATTTTTCTTGATTTTTATGAAGAGTGATCAGGCACTAAATAAAAGTCCTCAGGTGACATGAAACTTGGAAATTTGGTGAATTGTGAGATGGATTGTGAAAAACTTCAAGAGGACATATGGTGGTGAAATGGATGAACGCATGGCAAATAACATTTAACATAGAGAATATGAAGTGATAAATTTTGGTAGGAAGAACAAAGTACAGCAATATAAAAAGAAGGATACAATTCTAAAAAGAGTGCAGAAGTAGAGGGACTTGCGGGTGAGTGTGCACAAACCACTGAAAATGGGAAGACAGATCGATGAACTTTTATAAAAGTTCATAAAAGTGTTTTATAAAAGTGGCTTGGCCTTAACTGGGATATTGTGTTCAGTCCGCAGCACCAAAGTGTAGGAAAGATGTGAAAGTATGGGAGAAGGTGCGGGAAAGATTTATGTGCATGATTTCCAGGGATAAGGGACTTCAAATATTGACCTGTGCCTGCCCCCACAGGTGATGAGGATGTGGATTCTGAAATGAAAGTAAGAGGAACTGGCACCCCAACCGGAGCAAAACCTCAGTAAGAACTCAATGGCTTTGCGACATTCCCTTTGGAAACAAGGGTCTCCGATTCATTTCATATCCTCTAGTCCTGCCTCTGATCGATCCCAGGCTGATCGCTAAGCAGTGGAAAAGGCCCTCTTGTGGTGTGGATGTTGATTAAGAAACATGCTTGCGGGGGAAGGGATGTTAAGATGGCCACAGGGAAACCATCAACAGACCTCCCTCTGGGCCTTGTAAAGCTCCACTATTAGGTGAATGGAGGATTGCCTATTGGGAAGGAGAGCAGAAGTGTAGGGGTAGGTGGTAAAACCCTCCTTGATTGTCTTTAGTTAGGCCGACAGTTAAAGGACTTCCGGGCTGATCTGTACACTGCAGCTACTGATCAGCCCTTTCAACATCTTGTAAATAAAATAATTGTTGGGGGATTTTCAGAAACTTTTCGGTGTTGAACTTAACTTTAGCTAATACAAAGACTCGTGACTACAGTATCCTGATTAAAGACATCTCTTTATTGACCAAAGTATGCTGGGAGAAAAGGATTGGGTGATCCAACACTTCCCTGAAGTTACATAACATTGGCATATATAATTATACAATTTCCAAAAGTAATTTTATATGCTCACTGGCTCATCCCGGTCAGAAATGAACCAATCATCATTAGTATAGGTCAGTCATTATTGGTAAATGTTATACACCTTGGCCAGCTACATTTATTCTCCGATAGCATGGGAATAGTGGTTACAAGTGATTTCTGACTGTCTTTCCCATGGCCACCTGCTTTTGTTCCAAACCATCTTATCTGGTTGAAGGCCTTGTCTATTCATTAAGCTGCCTGAGATTGCTCGCTTTGTCCTTGGCTGATGAACTTTTTGATCATAAGGATTGTCTGGAATCCATGCCGATAAGACCAAAGCTTCTGTGAGTATATTGTTATTGAGAATGTGGTTCTCTTTATTTGACTATTTTCCCATGATGCCTGAGAACTCTGTGCTATTAGCCAAACTATGTGCTTCTTCAATAAAACACTTTTCAGAAATGCATGTTTAAATTTTCTAATTGTGGTCATATGTAATTCTACGCAAACCGTACTTCTGTAAAATACATGTATAAAGCACTCTATGATTCTTATTCTCAGTTAATCCACTCTGCTCTAATAGTTTTTCTTAGTGTTTTAGTCCCAGAGAATTTCGATTCCTTCTAACAGTGATGGTGGCAAAAGACTGGCCTCGGTAAGATTATTATAATGCGAAGAAAGATGGGCCCCAGTCGGGCTTCTAGCACTCAATAGATTCCCCATTGAGTGCTTCAAAACAAGCAAAACTCAACGATTAAATGTACATCTGCAGGCTCAGCTGATTTGCAATCAACAGAAGAAAATATGATCCAGGATCTCCAACTATGACAACATCTCTAAGAATAGGTCCACTGTGTCGATATCAGCTAAAGACAGGTTACAGCTGTCCAAGTGTTACATATTGATCTGTGAAAGTCTGTCCCTACAATTCTGAGATAATACAAAATGTTTGGTAAACTGAGACCTGTGCTCTGAAAGAGATCCATTGTGTGCAAAGCATGCACTTTGATAGGCCCACAAAACAACTCAAGTCCCTTCACAATGTCTGAAGCTGGAGAAATCACAAGCAAAGTCAGGCTCCCCCTATTCTCTACAGAGTTTTGTTTCCTCATGTTCGTATTTCATATATAGCAGCAGCAACCTTTCAAAGAATGGATAAAACATGGGAAGAATACCATTATATCATCAAAGAGCATTTTTCTGCAGATGGCATTGTACAGAAACCAATATTTATCGCCTCCTGAAACATCAAGTGAAGCAATGAAGATTTATCATCCCTACTCGTGGTGTCCCAGCCTATTGAATGAGTGATCATTAGTTGAACTAGGACAATTTCACACTTTAGCAGGTATAATTAAGCGAAGGAACCAAAGTACAGTACACAACAAGGTTCTGAGTGACAAGGTAGCTAACTAAAGGATATAGCATCTTATAATGATCTGATCTAATAAATGCCAGGGTGGTGTAAACAGAAGCAAGGCAACATACTCTTATTGCCCATCCAGACTTCTCCAATACGGGGAATGGACATGATCTTCATTTCCCTTTATGTGTGGTAACTTTACGCTAACTCAAATTCTCAATGATTCACCATGTTGATCCACAAATAGTGGTGACATTAATGGAACTAAAACATCCTGAATTCACACCACATCTTTGCAACATTCAGTTTTGGTCAGGAGTTGAGATACACCAATGAAGTAGTGGATTATGTCTGTAAATTCAGGCATCATGAGTGATTGCTTAACAGTTGTCACTTCTAGAATATATCGGTTAATCCCCATTTATAACTACATGGGTCAAAAATCATACTACTACAAAAAAATCATTACAAAGTGATATGAATAGCAGAATGGTAGCAATATTAATCAATAAACAATTCCCCTTTACCACCCCAGAAGAAAATGATTACCATCCCTGACAAATGGGTGCAAAGCAGGACAAGAAATTACAATGTTATATGCCTAAGCCCCAAATATAGATGCTAGCACCCTCGTCAAAGGTCAGATTCTTTGTCCCATATGAAGGGAATTGTGATAATGAGTAGTCATCTGATTTGCAAGCTTTATACAAGACATTTCTAACAGGAGCCAATGGATGCTTTATATTCACAGGGAGACATTTTGCCTTTTATCTGAATCTCAGTGGACCCCAGAGCACATTACTTCAACAAGGAACAAGTTCACCGGTCAGGTCTACAGTTGCTGAAGAGGATCTCACAGTCATCTTAGATCAAGGTCCAACCACATTAAACCTGTAAACATTTCACTCATGCTTCATGACTTAACCCTCCCTTTCTTGTAGCCCTGGCAATCTGAACTTCTCTGCACGTATAACTTATGCCAGAGACTTGACACTTTGACTAGTTTTCGCTAAAACTCATTTACCCGAGTGCTCTTACTCATGACATAGACAAAGGACAAGAGTCAATTAATGGTTAACCCAATTTTATTAACAAATCCTTATCATATAAACTCTGTATGAAAACAACTTTCAATAACTCCCACAATAACTCAATGTTTCCTACTACCTATCTGAGATTTCTGATACTACCCGTGTTGATGAACTCAACCGAGTGCCAGGTACGATTTGCTGAGCTCTGTCATCTCTTGGACTCAGGGTCTTCTTCCCGAAGATTGGTCTTGCACATCCTCTTCTGTCATCACTGGCTCTCTGCCTTGCCTTTGCTGTAAGTCAAGACATCAATGAGAGGGATTTCCAGGTGTCTCTTCTTATCACTCTCTTCACGCCCTTTCGGAGGGTTCTCTGCTTCCAGTCAAGGAGGTTACCAGATGGCGATCAAAGGACCCATTGAGGTTGCTGATTCCATATATGGAAAATACCAGGGCCTCCTAGGTGTCCATCCTCAGGTGCATGGGTTGCATTTCGCCCTTTTCCATGTATGGTAATGATGGGAATCCAGAGAATTTGGCTGAAATGGGAATACACAAATGCTGTCTTTATTTGGTCAAGGCTGAGCACTTCTGATTCCAGTATCCAGGGCTAGGCCAGGTTTGCCCTTGCTTGTTTCTGACCTATAATTACATTTAAACTTGTTCTGTCCAAATTCACATCAGACCTGGCTGTGGAGGCTGCTAACTGTTGTTTAATTTACAATGTCCAATTCTGTGTAGGGCCTAGTTGCTCAGGCTGTTGGCCACTTGGCAACACAATTCTTCTGAGGGAACTACAAAGATAGTACCTTAAGGTTAAATCATTACTATCAACCATCACGCCTGAAAGCTCAACACAAGGAGCAAAGAAAAAGAGCTTAGTTCAGGCTGAAGAGAGTTCAATAATTTGATGTCTGAGTGCAGTAGTGTGTAATACTATTTTACATTGGATTATATTCATATGATCTTCCTTGACTTAAGCAGTCAAAAAGATCATTTGACGGTGGGTGATGAAGGGAGCAAAATCAAAGAGGCATCTCTATAGAAACGCTGTACAGACTAAAAATTTACTAAAGTATCTAGGTCATTCACTGACATAGGAATGAAGATCCATGATGACAATGCTTGAAGTTACTGTGCTCCTCCCCAAGTAGTACAAAAATGAAACAATTCTTTAATGCCCCCAAATTTTCTCAGCAGTATCCTCAATTTTCAGAGATTTCAGGATAATCCAGGAGGGTTGACAACCACGGTCGTGACATCCTTTCACCTTGAATCTATTGCAATCTGGTAAGGCTTCAGGGACCCATGAAATATTTCCTTTCATCGGTGAATATTGGACTTGTACGAAATGAGAATGCTGCAACTCAGCTCTTAAGAACATAAAAATATTGTGACAGAAAAAGCATAGAGGATGATTTGATTTTATGATTTCCAGTAGCACCATCTTGTTGTTTGAATCTGTTTCTGTGAAGCACCAATGCCTTTTTAAATTTTCTAAGTTGGATTCAGAGCATCTTACTGACTTAGAATAGGACTGATAGCCCTCAGCTATTTTGCTGTTTTGGAATGCCTTATTTAAATTCATGAACATATTCAACGTGCGCTTTTTGTTACAGTGCTCCCTGTCCTCGGTCCTAGGGGGTTTGCTAATTGATCACATCTCTCCTCTACAAAGCAGCAATGAAGAAGCTGCAAGAATCTCGCTTACAATGGATTCAGGGCTAATGAAATCCATTCTAGTCGTTCAGGGCTCAAGCATACTAAAGTTCAGACTGATGAACACCATAAATACCTTACATAAATAGCTAATGAGCTGCTACTGTGCTTGCAATGTTTGTGTACTCGTTCTGAGAAAAGCACAAAGGTGAGGTAGTCATTAATTGAATAACAATGAAAAACTCAGAAAGTCCTAATTAGTTGATACCAATCCGTCGTGTGCTTTGCAGCGTTGGAGGTGGAGGTGGCCCACCTTTGGCCAGCGGCAGGATCTTCTGGTCCTACCACGATCAACGGCGGGAAAGGTCAAAAAACCCTGCCCTTTGTTCAAGTTTATTATCTTACAGATTTTGATGAAAGGAATAACTCAAGAATTTCCTTAGTCTTGAAACCCTGAAAGAAAATAAGAAGTTGGAATAAGGGATTATATCAGCACTGTATGTGTTGACACGAGAGAAGATCTTGGTGAAACAGAGTTTGAGCTGGCCCAGTATTTGCACTGAACTTCCCCCTGTTGGAGCAGGCACTGAATCTTCGGTATAACCAATTAGACCGACAAGAATGTATTTTCAATAGTTTCTATTGTCTAACAGCTGGTGATAGCAAAATATCAAATTTCTTAAGAATACAGTCCAGTGGCACAGTGGTTAGCGCTGTTGCCTCACAGTGGCAGAGACCCAGGGTTTGATTCCCAGCTTGGGTCACTGTCTGTACAGAGCTTACAGATTCTCCCTGTGTCTGTGTGCTCGGATTTCCTCCCACAGTCCAAAGATGTGCAGGTTAGGTGACTGGCCATGCTAAATTGCCTGTTGGTGTCAGGAGGGCTAGCTGGGGTAAATGCATGGGGTTATGGGAATAGGGTCTGGGTGGGATTGTATTCACTGCAAACTCAATGGGCTGAATGGCCTCCTTCAGTACTGTGGGATTCTGTGATTCCATGATTCACTGTTCAGGTTGATGCTTTGATAGAATTCCAGTTAACTGAAAAACTCCTGCAGCAATAAGGGGAAGGACAATATTTCAATCAACAGAAATACAAGACAATTGGGATTAATTTTGCTGCCCATACCTCCTCATTGCCACTTCCAATGAAATCAACAGAAAGTTAAACTGGGGGTGGGAGGGGGTAGAATTTTATCATCCCACCCACCATGGGAATCGTAACACGTAGGGGCTGGACTATACAATGGTCCATTGATCTTGAATGGGATTTCCTGGTTTTGGGGTGAGCACGGCTGGAAAATCCCACCCTGGGTGTCAAATGCCTGTCCAACCTGCTATTACCTATTACCCGCCCTTCCCCAAGCCAAATTTGATTCCTTTATTCTCCACCTTTGGAGTTGAGGAGGAGCAGAATGGGGATGATTAGCAAAGTGATAATATAATCAGACTGGTACAGTTCAGGAAGGTGGGATAGACAGAAACACAGGTTGGAGGTGAGAGAAAAATTGTGTTACTGATATTAATGAGAAAAGTCTCTTGTGGTCTGTCTATAAGAGATTTAATAGCTTCTACCGGGAAACTGGTGGGATCAATGGCAATGGCCACACTTACTATATAATTTCTGCCTGTAAATCTACATGCAACTACCAATCACAATGGTTATTAACTTGATTGGCTCAGCAGGGTAATGCTGCTGTCCAGCCAATGAGCGGTTGTGACAAATTATGTTTCTTCTCAGCCCAGTTCTTACTATTGTGTTCCAGACTCGATCTTGTGTATGAAGGACTTCTATATTGTCCTCTTCCAGACCCTACCAAAACAAAATAAGTGATGAACAGCAGGTCTCTCAGCTATTTTTGCGAGTGTAGGCATAATCCCATTCACTTTCCTCTAGAAACAATCTATTAACAGATTCCTTTATTCACACATTTCAGTCGAATGAGTTTTTGGTTCAGGCTCATGTTTTGCATTTTTTAATTATTGCTCAGAGATTAAGCCTTGTATTTTCTATCTCTAACCTGTCTCCTCCCTAGTGATGGAAACTCACTGCAAATATCTCCCTTAAGCACATTTTTAGAGAAGGGTCTGTGGAGGGAATGAACAAGAGGTACAATTATCATAGAATCATAGAAGTTATCATAGAATCCCTAGAAGAAGGCCATTTGGCCTATCGTGTCTGCACTGACCATAATCCCACCCAGGCCCTATTCCTGTAACCCCACATATTTCTCCTGTTAATTCCCTGGCACTAGGGTCAAGTTAGCATGGCCAATCAACATAACTCACGTATCTTTGGGTGGTGGGAGGAATATAGATCACCTGGAGGAAACCCACGCAGACACAGGAAAAACATGCAAACTCCACATAAACAGTGACCCGAGGCTGGGATTGAACTCAGGTCCCTGGCACTGTGAGGGAGAAATGCCAACTATTGTGTCACTGTGCCACCTTAATTATATCGTCCTCATCTAACCCTACCAATCATGTTTGACTATCGATCAAAAAGCATGACTAACAAGAGCTGTCTCTGCCAACTCAGTTGAATCAGAGAAGAACAGTGACATAATTATGCCCTCTCCTCCAACCAGAGCTACTGACAAGTTCTGCAACAGGGACTGCTCTGCTGGTGGCTGACAGGATTATTACAACTTCAAATTTGTATGCCACAGACATCCTTTAAACTGGCAGCGGGGGACATGTGCAAAATTTCTCAATCAGCCGATGCATAAAACAGGTGGCAGACCCCTCATTTTGCAGAGAAAACAGCTTCATTACTTTTCCCAGTGGAAAACAAGACAACAGTGAAAGGCAACACGGCACTTGTTCCACGCAGCCAGATTCTGCAGAGCACAACCATTATTGATGGCATTCGTCTGTGTCAGCACAGGTCTTCATGAACAGAGTGAATACATGAACGAATGTCTCCTGGGAGCATTCATGACATCTTCATTTTACACCCATCTCTGCTGGCACAATGGGCAGCATAGCACAATTGTTGAAAAGAGATGGAAAAACTTGATTGATGGCCCCTCAAGGACACTATTCTCTTCAGTCCTGGCAATGATTTCAGGAAGCAAGTGACCAGCAAAAGCTAAAAAGCAACAGAATGAGATGTAAACCATCACCAGGGCCATGGTAAAACAAACTTGGCAACGCTTGAACAGATAAGAATCTGTTTCTATATACCTTCACCATGAGTCACTTGTCTGAGGTCCAGGTTCCTCATCACTTCACAGTTATATTTCTCTTAGTTTCAGTATGTTTATCATTAGTTAATTAATTTTTAATTTATTGTTATTGTCACAAGTACACTTACATTAACAATGTGAAAATCCCCTAGTCGCCACAGTCCTGACACCTGTTTGGGTACACTGAAGGAGAATTTAGCATGGCCAACGCACCTAACCAACATGTTTTTTGAACAATGGGAGGAAAGCGGAACGCTGGAGGAAACCCAGTCAGACACGGGAAGAATGTGCAGACTCTGCACAAACAATGACTCAAGCCAGGAATTGAATCCGGGCTGCTGGCACTGTGAAGCAGCAATGCTAACCACTGTGCCAGTGTGTCCTCCAACTGTCCCACTGTGCCGTGCATCTTCCTAAGGGAACTGGTAATGTCCAATTATGCACGGTCAGCTTATTTTTATTCATCAATTCATCCCTGAGATGTGAGCGTAGCTGGATGATGAGTTACTAAAACAGATTATCTGGTCATTGTTGCATTTCAGTTTGTGGGAGCTTGCTGTTTATAAATTGGCAGGCAATTTTCCTATGCCTCAAGTGTACTGAAGTGTAAAGTGCTTTATGATGCCCTGAGGGAATTAAAGGTGCTATAGAAATAATAAAGAAATAATGAAGAGTTACTGTCAGTTTTGTTGGTTTGATTGACAAAGTTGCATGATGTTGCCATAGACTGGTTGCTCCTTTATTCAAAAGAAAGAGAGCTATGCTTACAGTTATTGGATTCACCGTTATGTTCATTTTTTCATTAAACATTAATTGCACTTGTTATTAAAGGAAAGACTGATTTAATGCAATGTGACATTGCCTGTACAGAGAGTCTCTCATTTTGTGTGCAATAGGAAAGAACTACAAAATGCCTTGGCTCAAAAGCCTTCGAGACAAAATTGCAAGTTGAAGCAAAATGTTATTCAAGTGATATCAATCAACTAGCCCCACAAATTAATCCAACTGAATTTGAATAAATCCTAAGAAACGTCACTGTGTTGGAATCAGATTTGTACTGGTTCACAATACAAAATGTTGAGTATTCCCTTAATCTTTAAGAGGGAAAAAGAGAGACACAGAGGCAGTACGCAAAGGCAGTGTCCCCTGGCACTCCCCCCAGGCAGCACAAGCAGTGCCAGGGGGCACTTTTGGGAGAGGATATTGCAGGGGTGTGTATGTGGTGTGGGATAATATGCATGGGGGGTGTGTGGTGTGCGGGGAGAATGGAATGGGGTGTTGTTCGTGGGGGTGTGTGATATGCTTGAGTGGGTGGTGATGTGTGGACAGATGGTGTGTATGGAGGGGTGGAGTGCATGAGATATGTGATGAGTGTGGGGTAGGATGGTGTTCTGCTTTTTTTTTGTACCAGGGCAGCCTACTGCATTAAAGGCAGAAAATTTCACCTTGACTCTTTTGATCAGTTGTCCCTTCAGAAAAAGACATATAAATTGGATAAAGCTGGTCAGACATTAGAGGGGCATTATCATATTTGTCTGCCCATCACTTTCCAATGATATTTCCTTCTGCTGCCAACATCCCCTGCCAATTAGATAGTTTGTATATATGACTGAGAGAACTGTGAGATATTATTATCCTTTATTACTTCAGTTCACAGCTATCCACCAAAGCCAGTAAAATGCTTTCATTGACACCAATTGGATAGAACTTAGAGATGGTGCATGGCAGATTTGTCCAAAGGTTAAACAGAGGTAATGTTATATCAGCCAGGCAGTGTCTTCCTCAAAGTATACAATATCATTGAAGATGTAATGTGCGGAGGAAGGATGCTTTTCAGGCAGAATTATAACTGTCACAACACTTCTGAATGAAGCGGCAAATACTACAGAGCAGAATTTTCAGAGCACTGCGTCTTTCTTATTTTCTGTTGTCTATACAACATCACACCCCTGAACAGATTCTGGCATGTTCCTTTCAGTGCCGATTGACACGGTCTCATGGTGGAATCTGATTGGTTGATTCATACACCAGACATCAGCCTCATTTTGTGCTAAGTGGGTTTAGTACATCTCATGCAAAAGTAATTCTCCCTTTCTGCATTTCTTTTAAAAAATCCCATAGCAGCTAGGAAGTAAAACACCCCCAATCATTAGACTGACTAACCCCTCTGGTAATAGTCTGCTTTCCCATATCCTATGGCGCGAAGCTGTATATGATATTGAGGTGGGGGTGTTGTGCACAGTGATTGGGAAACATTTGTATAAGAGTTCAAAGTAACATTCTGTTGCTACTCCTACTGCTTCATCAATTGTCAGTGGATTACATATAAAACCCTCATGTCAGTCCTTTTACGGAGTTTGATTCCTGCCTTGGGTCACAGTCAATTGAGGAGTCTGCATGATCTTGCTGTATCTGCATGGGTTTCCTCCAGGTTGCTCCATAGTCCAAAAGACATGCTGGTTAGGTGCATTGGCCACGATAAATTACCCTTTAGTGTACCCGAACAGGCGTTGGATCGTGGTGACTAGGAGATTTTCACAGTAACTTCATTGCAGTGTAAGTTTGCAAATAAGCCTGCCAATAAACTTTTTAGTAAAAGTGTTTTGTGGAACTTCATTCTTTAGCAAATAATTCTAAACTCTTCCTTTCACTCTTCATGGAATCATAAGATTGTAGAGTCCCTATAGTGCCGAAAGAGGCCATTTGGCTCATTGAGTCTGCACCGATCACAATCCCACCCAGGTCTTATCCCCATAATCCCATAACCCTGTGATTTATTATAGATAGCCCCCCCTGACATGAAGGGCAATTTAGCATGGCCAATCCACCTAACCTATGACCTATCCTTTTGATAATTTTCTTAATTGATTCTGAGTTGTTTCATTATTCAATACCCTTTCTCTTTCACCTTATGAATTTTACACAGGCTCGTGGTCTGATTTTGAAATTCAACTTGAGCAGGAAGCTGACAAAACTCTTAAAGTACATATGCGCAGTAGCATAACGTTTATCTTACTGGATGTTGAATCCAAAAATCTCGATCAATAATCTGCAAACAAGAGTTCCCAGATCCCAGATAGAAGCTAGGAAAATTAGATTCAGTTAATCAATTAATTAAATCAGGAAAAAAATAGCCAGCATCAGCACGGTGAATGTGAAATAACAAGACTATTGCAAAAAATAAACATTTTGTTTACAAATGTCCTTTGGGGCTGGCTGAATGTGTGACATTTGTAAAGATTCATTCATGGGGTTTGCACATTGCTGGTAAGTGAACATGCAAACTCCACACAGTCACCCAAGGTCAGAATTGAACTCAGATCCCTGGCACTGTGAGGTAGCAATGCTAACAACTGTGCCAGTATGCCACCCTTCTTGAACTGCTTGTAGGTATGTCTATAGTTGTTTTAGGAAGGGAGTTCCAAGATTTTGATTAGACAGTCAGACCTCCAAGCATTGACCTAAGCACTGCACACGATGAATGCCCAGTCAATTCAATTGATTCTTTAATGTGTTATTCATTAACATATGGGGACTGGTGCCAAAATTGGGAGAGCTATCTCACACAGCAGTCAAGCACCAGCATAATCATTCTCATTAAATCATATCTTCGAGGCAGTGTTCCAGAATCTTCCATCACCATACCTGGGTCTGTATTGCTGGAAGGGCAGGACAGAGGGCATGGCACAGTGGCATTCAGTTGGGTAGCCGTGGCCCTGGAAGTCCTCATCATTGACAACCGACCTCATGAAGGCTTATGGGATGGAAAAAACATGGCCAAAGAAAGCTCCTACTGATTGCCAACTTTCAGTGAAAGGTCGCAGAGCTGAAATATTACGTCTGTTTCCCTCTCTACAAATATTTCCTGACCTGAAAATGTTCCCTTTTATTAGTAGTACATGCCAAAAGCAGCACTAGGAATATCTAAATATCCAAATTGGTGAAACTACCAGACAAGCTACTAGAATAGATTTCCTATTGTGTAGTGTCAGACCAAGAGCATAGGAAGATGGTTATGGCTGTGTTTATTGTAAGTCATTCCCTGAGCCCTACGCACTGCTAGAGGAATTCCTCACAGAAGTGCCCTTGACCCTTCAGCCACCTTCAGCTGTTTTTTTCAATGACCTTCCCTCCCAAAATAAGGTCAGAATATTCAAGGATAAGTGCAATGTGCTATGCCACTCACAACTTCTCAGATGTTAAAGCAGTCAGTGCCTGTATTCTGACTGGACAAGTAGCAAGTGACAAATAAAATTCATGTTACATAAATAATGACAGTCTCCAACAAGGAAGAATCAAACCACCCCCCACCCCTTACCATTTAACGGCATTACCATCACTGAATCATCCACCATGAATATCCTGGGGGTCTACCACTGACGACACACAGCTACATATGCTGCATAAATATATCAACTACAAGAACAGATCAGAGACTGAGTATTTTGCAGTGAGTAACTCACTGAGAAATCCTATATATGCTTAGCCCAGTTTGCTTCAGTCTATGCAAAGACTTCATTTTAAAATATTTCTGCTGATGCAATTACATTTAAAGGCTAGACTGTAGTGCTAAACTAACACGGCTGACTCGAATACATTTTAAAACTCAGAAGGCATGCTGGGTTAGCTAAAAGTTGACTGCATTCTTGAAGAGTACACAACAGCAGGCAAACAAATTTTCCATAACAGCAGCTGCAAGGATTGTTTTTCTAAGTTGAAGAGAGTTTGCAAAGGACACATACATAACAAGATAAGTATTGAGATACTGTGGATTTTTGTGTGTGTTTTTAATTCAGTTCAATTCAGTTCAGGTTTATGATCCTGCTCAAGATCAATTCAGGGACTGGCTTGGTAGCCAGTCTCCAGATTTGCTTTTTATTTTTGATTCTATCATGTTAATTTTCTTAAGTTCTGTTCAATAAAGGAAATTCATTTTAAAATCCTGTCCCAGTGCTGTCCCTTCATCTGTTCAAAGGAATGAATGGACCCAACACTGACTTACTAAATCCCCAAACCATATAAAGACACAAATTAGGATGGTGTAGGAATTGACTCCATTTACCTGAATGAACACAGCTCCAACAATATACAAGAAGCTCAATATCATAAACACAACTGTCTTGACTGACACTCTATACATCATTTTAACCATAGCACCAGAATACACCACAGACAAGATGCATTGCAGCAGCTTGTCAAAGCTTCTTCAACAGCATCTTCCAAACCTGCAACCATTACTGCCTAGAAGGATAAAGGCAGCCAATGCATAGGATTGCTACCACCTGCAGGTTCCCCTTCAAGTCACTTGCACTGGTGTTCTTTCACCATTGGTGAGTCAAATGCTACTGTGGATGGACCTACACCACATACACTGCAGCATTCCAAGGCTGCACCACCTACTCAAGAGCACTATGATTTGGGATTAAGTTCTGGAAAGGAAAATTTATTTATTTATCACAAGTAGGTTTACATTGACACTGTAATGAAGTTATAGTGAAAATCCCCTAGTCACCACACTCTGGCACCTGTTCGGGTACACTGAGAGAGAATTTAGCATGGTCAATGCACCCAAACAGTATGTCTTTCGGGCTGTGGGAGCACCAGAGAAACCCATGCAGACACAGCAAGAACATGCAGACTCTGCACAGACAGTGATCCAAGCAAGGAATTGAACCTGCTTTCTTGGTGCTGTGAGACAGCAGTGTTAACTACAGTGCTAGTGGCCTCACTATCGATACCCACATCTCAAGAATGGGTTTTAAGGAAATGGTTTGGTCAAGTAATAGTGAATTAAAGAGTGAGAGCAGTTGGAGATATATGGGGTTAATGGGAATGTAGGCCTTTGTAATCAGAAAGTGATTAGAGGTCATAATTTTTCCGCAGGTGCTGGAACTAAATCTCAGTGACAACAAGTAAATAAGTTAAAATGAATAAGTTCCAGATCCTGCGATTGATTGAAAAGGAATATTAATCTCTCTGGAACAGAAAAGACTGCAAAAGGAAAATGCTGTTGCATTTGGTGACTTTGCTTCTTTCAGGGAGAATTTTCCTAACTCTTCCTCACCCAAATGAACAACCAGGGGCAAAAATGCCAGCAAGTAGGAACTCTCAGATTTCTTGATGATGCTCACAGATAATGAAATTAAACTCAAGAGTATCAATTAATGCTCCAAACAGAATCCTGGCTTGTTTGTATTTCATTGATGAGCAGCTTATTTAAACAGGAAATACTGTTCTTTGTTGAACATTTGATCGTTGATATTGCTTCCCTAATCTGTTACTCCTCTAAAGAATCACTGTAGAATTAAGTGATCTTTGTTGAAAGTCAATCATAAAGCCTGTGATAAGTACTGCTTGGAATCATCATTGGAAGATAGGAGCAGGAATATCATAGAATCCTTAGAGGCCATTCAGCCCATTGAGTTTGTACTGACCACTGACCAATCCCAACCAGACCCTATTCCGATAACTCCACACATTTACCCTGCTAACCTCCTGATACTAGAGTTTAATTTATTGTGGCCAATCCGCCTCACCCACACATCTTTGGATCGTAGGAGGAAACCAGAGCACTCGATGGAAACCCATGCAGACACGGGGAGGAAGTGCAAACTCTGCACAAACACTGACAGAATTGAACCTGATGCATTGGTGTTGTGAGGCAACAGTGCTAAGCACTGCACCACTGTGCCACCCTAGTAGGCCACTTAGTCCATTAAACTTGTTCCACCATTCAAACAGATCATTGCTTATCATCAGCCTCTACTCTATTTTTCCCCACTATCCCCACATCCCTTCATATTATTACTACTCACAAATCTATTGATTTCTGTCTTGAACATGCTCAAATATTGAGCAGCCCTCCGGGGCAGTCAATTCCAAAGCTTCACCACCGTCCATGTGAAGAAATTCTTCCACATCTCATCCTTAAATGGCTTGCCCCTATTCTGAGATTGTTTTGCCTGGTTCTTGACTCACCAGCCAGGGGAAACATCCTATCTACATCTGTCTTGCTACATCCTATAAGAATTTTATAGACTTCAATGAGATCATCTGTCATTCTTTGAAACTCTGGAGAATACAGGCCGAATTTCCTCAATCTCTCCTCATAAGACAATCTCACTGTCTCAAGGATTAAACTGATGGTTCTCTGTAGCACTCCTTCTATTTTAAGTATATCTTTCTGGAGATAAGGCTACAGTACTTCAAGTGCAATCTCATCAATGCTCTACATAATTACAGTAAGAATGTTCTGAAATGTATTTTTCCATTTTGCACTCAAGTTGTGAGACTTGATTCTTGGACAGATTATATTCAGACTCTAGTAGTTACATAACATTTGCTAAATAGCACTACATCGAAACAGGTTAAAGAGTAGGCATCTGGCTCCTGTGAATGATCCTGTAGTAAGTCTAACATGGTACATTATCATCAATGTCATACATTATCATATCCTACTTATTACCCCTTTATGTAAAGACATGTTTACTCCTGTACGCAAATTTGCTTGAGATAAAGGACAACCTATCATTGCCTACCTAATTACTTGCCACTTCTGCACACCAGCTTTTAGTGAATCATGAACAAGAGTTCCTATGTGCTTTGGACATCAACATTTCCCAATCTCTTACCAGTTAAAAGATTCCCTGCCTTTCTCTTTTTTCTATCAATCAGCCTCAAGTACAGAATAGATGGGAAGCTCTCCAACCTGAGGAGACTTCAAACTATTGCCACAGTGAAGGAGACTGTTCTGAGAGGCTTCTTCTTTGCTGATGACTGCATCCTGTATACTGGCTCAGAGCAAGAGATGCAAGTCACTATGGACAAATTTTCTACGCCTTGTGACAATTTTAGACTCACCATCAAGATTAAAAAGACAGAAGTCATGCACCAGCCTGCACTTCATGCACTGTACACAGAATCCATAATCACAATCACAGGGCAGAAACTACAGGCAGTGGACTGGTTCATTTATCTTGGCGGCACCCTCTCCAAAGCAGTGATTATTGATACAGAAGTTAACTGTAGAATAGGCAAGTTCTGCTTTTGGTAGACTGCACTCCACTGTATGGGAACATAGAGGAATCAGCCCAGCAACAAAACAGAAGGTCTACAGCATCGAGGTACTCATTACCTTCCTGTAACCTGTGAAATGTGGACTGTGTATCAAAGGCATGAAAGACAGTTCAATCATTTCCACATGACTTGTCTTTGCAGAATGTTACGCATCAGATGGAAAGACAAAGTATCAGACACTGAAGTTTTCTCTTGAGCAAGTCTACCATCAGTTCACACACTGTTGGTGAGAGCGCAGACCCAGTGGGCAGGTCATGTCATCCGTATGCCAGATGAGCGCATACCCAAGCAGCTCCTTTTTGTGGAACTCTCCGCTGGAAGACACTCGCATGGAGGGCAGAAGAAGCATTACAAAGAAGCACTCAAGGCCTCCCTGAAGTCGCTTGACATAGACATGACCACCTGGGAAACACTGGCACAAAACTGCCCTACTTGGTGCTGCCTCATCCACAAGGGCTGTCAAGCTTATGAAGCAAGGTGCATTGCTGAAGCACAACTTAAGTGCAAGCTGCACAAGTCTGGAGCCACCAGCGCCACAATTACAGTGCCTACACAAGTCTGTCCAGTATGTGCCAGGATATTCCATGTCCGAATTGGCCTGATCATTCATCTTTGGACACACTGCATCCAGCCTCAAAATGACTAATGGTGTCGAGGTCCTCATCAATGACGATGGAAGAACAACAACCAAAGAGGATAATTTCACATTTCTTCACATTATATCTAATCTGCTATATTCTTGCCCATTCACTTGGCCTGCCCAAATCCCCTTGAAGACTCTTTAAATCCCCCTCATAACTTACATTCCCATGTTGGTTAGCATTATCAGCAAATTTGGAAATGTTACATTTGATCCCATCATCCAAATCATTAATATAGATTGTGAACAGCTGCAGCCCTAACACTGACCCTTGTGGTACCTGCTAAGCGCAGCCCGCCATCCTGAGAATGACCAATTTATTGCTACTCTCTGTTTTCTGTTTGTTAACCAATTCTCAATCCAAACCAGTATATTACCCAAAATCCACGTGTTTCAATTATATTTACTAACCTCCTGGGTCAGATCTTATTGAAAGCCTTCTGAAAGTCCAAATACTCGACATCCAGCAGTTTGTCTTTATCTGTGTTACAGGTAACATCCCAAAAACCTCCAACAAGTTTGTCAAACATGATTGCCTTTTCATAAATTGAGATTGACTACCTAATCATGTAATTATTTTCCATGTGTCTAGTTATCACATTCTTTAGAATACATTCAAACATTTTTCCTGTTACTGGTATCAAATTACAGATCTGTATTTCCTCATTTTCTCTCTCTCTCTCTTTCTCCCTTCTTAAATAGTGGGATTATGTTTGCTACTTTCCAATCTGATATATAACCTTTCCAGAATTTATAGAAATTTGAAAGATATCCATTATCTGTATAATTTGTCTTCTTTAACACGCGGGGATGTAGCTTATCTGGTCCAGAGGATTTATCAATCTTCAATCCAATTCTTTTTCATTACTTCCTTTTTATTAATATTAATTTATTTTAGTTCCTTAGTTGCCAAGTCCTTCAGTTCTCTAGCATTCGTTGGAGATTTTTAGTATCTTTTTCCATGAAGATAAGCATGAAGTAAATGTTTAGTTTATCCATCATTTTCCTGTTCCCCATTTTAAATTCTCCTGTCTCTATCTGTTATGGACCCATATTTGTCCTTTATAAGCCACATCCTTAGATCTAATGCAAGCTTTAACTTCTTCTGTAGCCACAGTTGATTCATCTTTCATGTTGGGTATTTACATCTTTGAGGAATGTTAGTTGCTGTGGACCATGTAATACTTTTGATTTGATTTGATTTATTATTGTCACATGTATTAACGTACAGTGAAAAGTATTTTTCTTGTGCACTATACAACCAAAACATACGGTTCGTAGAGAAGGAAAGGAGACGGTGCAGAATGTAGCGTTATAGTCATAGCTAGGATGTGGAGAGAGATCAGCTTAATGCAACGTAAGTCTATACGAAAGTCTGACAGCAGCAGGGAAGAAGCTGTTCTTGAGTCAGATGGCATGTGACCTCAGACTTTTGTATCTTTTTCCCAAGGGAAGAAGATGGAAGAGGGAATGTCCGGGGTACATTGGATCCTTGATTATGCTGGCTGCTTGCCAAGGCAGTGGGAAGTATAGACAGAGTCAAAGGATGGAGGCTGGTTTGCATGACTTCTTTAAATGCAAGCAACTGCCTGTCTACTATCAAACCTTTCAATGCATTTTCCCAATCCACCATAGCCAACTTGCCTCTCATATCTTCATAGTTTCCTTCATTCAGGTTTAAGACCCTGTATCAATATATTAAGGTACTATGGTTGGAATTCCAAATCCGCCCAGTAAGGTTGGGAACCACATTGAATCAGATTATTTATTAGTATCGCAGGTAAGCTTACATTCACACTGCAATGAAGTTACTGTAAAAATCCCCTAGTCAAGAACAAAGAAAGTCGTCACATTCCGGTACCTGTTCGGGTACACTGAGGGAGAATTTAGCCTGGCCAATGCACCTAACCAGCACATCTTTTGGACCGTGGGAGGAAACCGGAGCAGCCAGAGGAAACCCATACACACCCAGAGAATGTGCAGAATCTGCACAGACAGTGACCCAAGCTGGGAATCGAACCCAAGTCCCTGGTGCTAACCTACTGTGCCAGATTAACATCTGATTGTAAGGCTTCCCCACCATATTGTCTTCCCACATTGGGATCAGCCCCCTTTCTGACATAACATCGAGTGCGTGCTCCTATTTCACCTGAGCCAGCATTTAGGGTGAAATTTTCCCTTTAGTCTTCTACCTATCAATGTGTTCCTCACACGTTACAAAATTCCTAAATAGAAAAGTTGAAAAATCTACAGATGGATTTGTCTCAAAACGTATCTTCAAGAATAATCTTTTGATTGCAACGCAGTGCCGCAATCTGTAGCTCTTTGTGGATGGCGAGGTGTTCCAAAGTTGTACAACGTTCCAAGAATCTTTATCTGAATCGACCCAACAATTTAAGTTTAATTGGCAGTGTGAGCAGAATAGATGGAGAAAGTAATACCCATTTGTCAACTGCATCCAATCTGTTTAACAATGTAACCATTGATCTTGCCCTTATATAAATAACTAATCAATCACTGGGTCCACGAGCGTCACTTCAACCCCTCAGACTCAGTACTATGTTTTATGGTCGGGATTTATGGGAGAATCCTCAGCACATTGAAGATTCAAAAACTTGCTGCGTAATAGCTTAGCAGTCGGCAGAGCCACTGATGGATCAGTGCACACCTCTCAACATGAAGAATTTAGCGTGGGTGAGAGGAGAATGCCCTCAATTCTCAGACTAAACAGTACGGCTGATTTTATTAGATTGCTGCAGGGGGGAGGGGACATTTAAAATATTAATTTCAAGGCTAGCCAGCAATCTCTAGGCTTTCTGCAACCTAGCAACTTAAATTTTATTTTGAATATATCCAGACTCTATGAGACTGACATAGCTTCGTACTGTTAACCAGTCCAAGGAACACAATGGAATTTATCGTGCAGGCGCATCAAGACAAGTAATACAACAAGGTCAAATTTGAAAATGAGTAATGTAATTACCGTCACAGGAGAGCAAGCAGGATAACCGAGGAATACAGATGTGCAGCGACTATGCAGCTTCACTGCTAGCAATACTACCTTTGATAGAATCATTGAATTGTAGAGTCCATACAGTGCAGAAAGAAGCTATTCGGCCCATCGAGCCTGCACCAATCACAATCCCACCCAGACCCTATCCCAGTAACCCCATGTATTTACCTCCCATCACTAAGAGGCAATTTTGCATAGCAATAAACCTAATCCTTAGATATTTCAATGGGATCTGCTTCCATAAAATACAAAAGTGGACATTTTTTCTTTGGGGAGTAATGTAAAGTAGGTGATATCAGATCATCTGTCCTCTGTCCTTTACACTTCTCCCAATTTTCTTTTCCATTGAGTCCATAGAGAGAGGTATCCACTCCTGTGTGATGTATTGCTGGATGGAATAAGTGTGATTGTACCCAGAGAACATGTGAAGGTCTCCTGAAAAGATATGAAAGCTGCTTGGGAAGACTACCTAAGAAGGTGGTTAGACTCTTTGAGAAAGTGTGACTGCTTCCTGAGAAGATCATAGAATCAAAGAATTGCACAGTGCAGAAAGAGGCCCTTTGGCCCATGAAGTCTGCACTGACCACAATCTCACCCAGGCCTTATCCCCATATCCCTACATTATTTTATCCATCAATCCCTCTAAATTACACATCTTAGGACACTAAGGGGCAAGTTTAGCATGGCCAATCAACCTAACCCACGCATCTTTGGACTGTGGGAGGAAACCAGAGCACCCAGAGGAAACCCACACAGACACGAGGAGAATGTGCAAACTCCACACAGACAGTGACCCGAGCCATTAATCGAACCCAGATTTCTGGAGCTGTGAAGCAGCAATACTAACCATTGTGGTGCATTGTCACCCTGTGGAGATGCTAATGCAGCATGGAGGCAAGCTGAGAAGATGGGGGAGTTCCCCAAGGAGGAATGGAGGCATCCCACGTCATTTATCTCAAAATGTTGCAAAACAACAGATTTTCAGAAACAACTTGTTATATTCTGACTGTTGGGGTGAGGTGAGGAAGGAATTTATTGTTGCTTTTTTACTTTTTTAGTGGACCCAACATCTCATTGACATCAATAACAGACAATGCTCCGACTGTGGATCAACTGATCCTAACCGCTGTCTCAGGTAGTCCTCAAGGAGCCTTCATATCTTCTCAGGAGGCATCCACATGTTCTCTATACATTCACACCTATTCTGTCCAACAGTGCATTGTACACGAGTGGACACTCTTCCCTTTGGACTACCATTGAAATAAAACTTGGGAGAAGTGCATAGCTCAGAGGACAGATGATCTAATATCACCTGCTTTACATTGTTCCCCAAAGTAAGAATCCAACTTGTAGCTGTTGGTTTGGTGCTGACCAATGGTTAATAGCAGTGGTTGAGAATTGAAGAGACAGTCATTTGTAGAGGAGAGATCTCAAAGTGAAATGTCACTCATGTAATAGACAGGGGCTCTTAAGTGAGACACCATTGTCCTGCAGAGGAGTATCCTTTTAAGTGAGACATCAGTCATTCTTAAAGCACTGATTTCTTACTGTGTGATAGGAGTTAGGATTTAAATGAAGCTTGATCTCATTAAATGGAAGAACACATTCAAAGGAATAAATTATCTCCACCTGTTCTTATGTGATATTATGCCTCTGCATATTATAGAATTTGCAGGTGACACAAAAATTGGAAGCATTGGCTGAAACCTTTTATCCTTGACTATGTCTGAGATTTTCCTTGTCTTAGATCTGCTGTGTTGAAATTATTATTAATATTGTTATTACATCATTAGGTTTTTTTTAATTTTTGCTTTATTCCATTCTTAAAGTTACAAAGCCAGTGCTCAGAATGGACCAGCCAAACCCAAATCCATTCCTTGCTTACTCCAAAAAACAAATTCAAATTGAATCCCGTTCTTGATCCCACAAGAGAAACAAACAAAATCCAAGCTGACAAGATAAGAAATTGCACCAATCTTGTGCACAATCTGACACTTGATCTCAGCCAAAAGATCAATCATTAATAGGTAATTAATCAAGTCTATGAAGAGCCAAAGACAGTTCTGTGACAGAGAGAGACAATTGGTAATAGACCTTAAGGGATACCACGGTGGCACAATGATTAGCATTACTGCCGCACAGAGCCAGGGATCCAAGATTCCTGGCTTGGTTACTGCCTGCATTGTATCTGCATGTTCTCCCTGTGTCTATGTGGGTTTCCTTTAGTACTCTGGTTTCTTCCCACAGCCTGAAAGATGCTCTGGTTAGGTGGATTAGCCATGCTAAAAAAAAACACTCCACACCAAACATGGAGCAAGATGAGGAGACAAGTCACAGTGTAGCTTGGCTGAAATGTGAATTGAACTCATGCTAATGGTGTTATTTTGAACAACATACTAGCTAATTAACCCCCTGCTACTACAGCATACTGTGGAATAAAACATGCAATTTGGCATACTCAATTATTATAACCCTGATCCCGTTTTGGGTGTTACATAGCATAACGTCAACAGGAGAGTTACTGTTGGGAGTATGAGTGCAGGAATACTGTACCTACGAGTCAGGAGATGACATGGGATGAAGACCTCAGGGGATCAGTGGAAAATCTTGGGGCTTTATTAGTGGCTGCCAGCACCAAGTAAAAGGTGAGCTTGACTATCTTTTGATAATGATGGTTCATATTTTCTTTATGGGGAGGGAGGTGTTATGAAGTTGCATATATAAGATTAAAAATGTGGTATTTGACAAACCTAACTATTGCATCTTAACAAATGCTAAGAAAACCAAAAGAAATCATACAATATTATCACTTTAAAAAGCATGTATCTTTGTGCTTGGGATTTTAAACTGCAGAAAGCAGGCTACAGGAGCCAACGTGGCAACATTTGTGTCCAAAGCAGCAGTCAGAGTTCCAGCAGAGCAAAACAGGCTTTGAAATTGAAGCAATGAGTTTAAACAAGCGCTTAAAGACACAGAACAAACTGAATTCAAACTGGGGTGTTGGTGACAGCCTCAAGCCACTCAAATTTCAGGAATACTGTGAGGTAATTCCACGTATTTAAACCCGGACAAGGGAGAGAAAACAGAATATGCTTGCTACCTCTCGGGGAAAAGAGAGTAGGTGAGGGTCTCATATGAAATGCTGCAGTTTTAATATATAGCTTCATCAAATCACCATCTAAATAGAAGGAGAAACCAACTCAGATTCCAGACAAAAGCATCAGAAGAAAGTTCATACTTCCAACAAATGCCTGGTGCTATATTATTTGAGAGTGTCTATATTCTGTAATGATTTATTTCATTATTCCTGGATGGGTCTTGTAATTGGAATAGTATTCTATTGAGATTTTATTCAGTTTGTTAATTGTTTTAATAGGGTTGTCAACAGTTTTAAAATAAAGACCTGTTAATTGTTCCTGATAGAGAATGTCAGATCCTGTTTTAATTTATCAAAACCCATAGCTTTCTCCTATTTCATGCAGACTTACTGAAGATTACAAGGTGAGGTATACCCCTTTGGAGGCTTCCAAAATCACACAGAGGGAAGCATCGCCTCCGCATTGTAACCCATGAAACTATCATTGATTGTTGTAAAGACTCATCTGGCTCACTTGTGCCCTTTAGGGAAAGAAATCTGTCATGCCACCTAAGACTTCAGATGTCAGCAATGTGGTGGACTCTGAACTGCCCTGTGAAATGGGCTAACAAGCCACTTGGCTCAAGAGAGATTATGGACCATAAATGCCTCTTGCCAGTGATGTCCATGTCCCATGAAAAAGTAAGTTTTTAAAAACCCAGTTAAAATTGCAGTTGGGTCCCAATGGACAGCATAGTGGCACAGCAGTCAGCGCTGCTGCCTACAGTGCCAGAGACCCAGGTTTAGTCCCGGCCTCGGGTCACTGTCTGTATGAAAGTTGCACACTCTCCCCATGTCAATATGGATTTCCTCTCATAGTCAAAAGATGTGCAGGATAGGTTGATTGGCAATGTTAAATTGCCCCTTCGTGTCACAGTATTAGCAAGATGAGGGGGATAAGGTATAATTTGGATGCTCGAGGGAGTTTTTTCACACAGAGGGTGGTGGGTGTATGGAATGCGCTGCCAAGTAAAGTGGTGGAGGCAAATACTCTGGAGTTATTTAAGAAATACTTAGATGGGCACATGAACAGAATGGGAATGGAGGGGTATAGAAAACTGATTTAAAATAGGGATCATGAGCCTTGGGAGTCCCTGGGAAGTGTGTAAATAGATGATGAGATTGATGTACTTGTTTTTATCCTACAGATGCTTTGGTCCACCTTGTTGTCTAACGAGGGGCATACACGCGATGGGTCGTGAGAGGGCTGCTCTTGGATTTTTTTTTCGAGAGTATCCTAGTACTACTTTGTTAGTGTACGCTTGACCTGGACCATTTGATGAGCAACATGACAGCTCAGTGGCTATTGCTGTGCTGTGCAGATACATGGATTTATGTGGGAGTTTGCGCATTCTCCCCGTGCTTGCGTGGGTTTTTTCTGGATGCTCCAGTTTCCTCCCACATCTCAAAGATGTGCTCTTAGGCTAACTGGCAAAACAAATTCTCCCTAAATTGCCTCAAATTTGGTTTTTAATCCATAGATGTATAAACATAGACAGGGATCGTGGGTAGAGATGGGAACATCGGGGTGGCAGCACGGGCTCGTTGGACCAAAGGGCCTGTTTCCCGTGCTGTTTTGTTCTTTGTTTTTTATAAATAGATAGGGTTACGGGGATTGTTGTCAGTGCAGGCTCAATGGGTTGAATGGCCTCCTTCTCCCACTGTGGAGATTCTATGATATTATCTGGCCATGAAATGCATATTTATAGAAAGACTTCCTGTCTGTTGGAACAATGAGTTCCTGATGACATAACAGCAGGCTCATAACTTAGGCCATTAAATTGCCTGATTAACACCAGGTTAAAATCACCACTTAATTACAATTACAGTCTAATCCATGTTAGGACATTTCTTCATAATAAATGGTTCAGACATCCTGTAACAGCACTGCCCCTGCTGATGCCCAAGATCTTTTTGATGTGACAGACACAAAATGATGTGGCTGAATCATTCCACTCATAAAAGCAAGTAGCAGAGATAAATGTCTCCTAGAAGTAGAGACAAGAGTGACCAAGGTTTCATTAAGCAGAGGCCCACATTAACAAGTCCCAGATGATTCATGTATATGATGGATCTGCTGACTGATCTGATCTTACTCAGAAATTATCTCCTGGACGCTTCATGCAGAATTGCTGGGCTTAAACAACTGCACTGAATATGGTGGGATTTGCAGAATTTATTCTATGGATGCATTATTGAGTGGATAGATGAGACCAGACAAGTGAGGGAGTCACGTTATTAATTGACTTGAAGTATCGCGATCATTTGACATTAATTAATTCAATGAGGTTTATCTGTCCTGACGCTGAAATTCAGTTAAGTTGCATTCGATTTGCCAGCACCTAAGGCAGAGTCACAATCTATTGACATTTCCTTTTCAGAAATATTTTCACTTGAATGCTTTTCTTTTCTCTACTTCAATCCTCTCCCACCTAACCTGGTTATGAATTTGTACTATAAATCATTAAAATGTTTTCGCGGCACAGGTTATCTTATTGTGGGAGTCTAATATGGCAGTAAGATAAATTTGTATCTCATGTACTCATTAGAACAGTGATCTGTATCATACCTTGCATCTGATCAGAGGAGACATTGGATATGTGGCACAGAAATAGGCCATTTGGCTGTTCAGTCTAAGGTATACCCAAGCCACTTGTTTTCTGTCCTTATCTAAATCTATCGCCAGAACTCTCCTTTCTCCCTCATATGTTTGTCTAATTTCTTCTTAAAAGTAGCTCTATCATTTGCTTCAAGCATTCCTGCTGAGAGAGAGTTCCACATTCTCATCACAGTTTGAAAATAAAAAATTTCCACTGCATTCCCTCCTGGATTTCTTGGCAGCTATCTTAGATGATGCTCTTTACTTTATGCTCTTCCGCACAAGTGGAAACATATACTCTCTGTCTCTATTCTATCAAAACCTTTAATAATTTTCCAGAACTGCATTAGTTCACCCCCTCAGCTTTCTTTCTTCAAAAGAATGGAGATCCAACCTATTCCCCCTTTCCTGATAAAAACTTTTGGTATAACCTTTGTGAATCATCTCTGCACCTTCTTGAGTACCTTAATATCCCTGGTAAGGAGAATATGCTTGGCTCTCCAAAGCCTGTCCACCTTAAGGCACAGTCAGAAGTGTGATGGAATAGACTCCACTTGCCTCGATGTCTGTGACTCCAACAGCACTTAAGAAGTGCCATCCAGAACAAAGTGACCCACTTGTCTGGCACTCCATGCACCACTTTAAACATCCACCACTGATGAGTAGTGGCAGCAATGTGCACCATATCCAAGATATGCTATGACAACTTGTCATCTTCAACAGCATTTTCCAAACCCATGACTTCCAGCACTTGGAAGGATAAGGACAACAGATGCATGCAGCACTGTCACCTGCAGATTGCCCTCCAACCCATCCACTATCTTGACTTGGAATTATTTTGCCATTCCTTTACCGCTTTTGGGTCAAAATCATAGAACTCCTTTTGAACAGCACTGTGGGTGTAACTACACCAAATGAAGCACAGTGGTTCAAGAAGGCAGCTCACCATCACCTTCTCAAGAACATTTGAAGATTGGCAATGAACGTAATATGCAAACACCATGAAAAAATAGCAATAAAAAATCTCATCCATTTGTTTAAATCCCTTGTATGACTGCATCCTTCTCTAGCCCATGACCTTCCCAAATCTTTACCCATTCCAATTGATCAATTTTGTATGTACGGATTTAAATTACTCCAGCATTGCCAGCCATGCCTTCAGCTGCTTGGGTCTGAATTTCTGGAATTTCCTCTCTATCTCTGTACTCTCTCTTTCCTCAAAGCTGCTCTTTAGAAGTCGCCTGTTGACTAAGTTATTGGTCACCTGACATGTGGCTCGATGTGACTTGTTGTCTGATTATATTCTTATGAATTGTCCTGAGATATTTTACTCAGTTAAAGATCCACTGTAAATGCAAAATTGTTTTGGAATGAAACAGCAAAGTAAACACTGATTCTAGCAATTATTTTTAGGCTGCCTTTTTGTCCCTTGCTTTGTAGCTCAGTTGGTAGCACTCCAACCTTTAAGGCAGAAGATTGTGTATTCTGTCTATGATCTGATTGCAGATAAATACTGAATCACTGCTGTACTACCAATGTGTAGCATTAGTTTGAAGAAGAGCAGTTGTTCCTGGCCTGTATGTAATCACTCGATTGACTTCAAAATATAGATTACTTGGTCATTATTGTATTGCTGTCTGTGAGAGCTTACTGTGTACAAATCAATCATTTTTCCTCCTTTGCAACAGTGATTACACTGCAAAAGTACTGAATTGGCTGTGAAATTCTTCCTGTGGCAATGAAACAGTGCTAGATCAATGCAAGCCTTTTGTTTCTCCTTCAGACTCCACTCTATGTTGGTTGTGGTCAGGGCAATTGGTGTGGAGGGTGGAGGGAACAGATTTGGGGTATGCTGGCATTCTTGTATCTTAGCCGTGAAACATCCTGAGGCAGAGATGTAAATAGACAAAGTTTGACACTGAACCACATAGAAAGACGAAGGGGGAAAGAGTTGCCCACCACACTGGAAACATAGGACAAAATGAAGGGGACAGTGTTTATTATGAATTTCTGTTTTATTTGCCTTCATGATTGTGTGTGCGAATGGAGAATTCGTTGGGCAGGAATGTCAGGACCTCCATCCATTGCTGCTTATTCCCATTCATCAGATTTTTCTTCGCTGAATAAGCTGAGAAAAATCTTCATGGGGTGCAACATTGCCATCTGATGGATAAAGGTGGAATTGGTGCAGAACCTTTTCTTTGCTGTTGGCTCAATGCTTCCAAGTATGCCATAGAGTGATGATGATAGACCTATTCTGCCTGAAGGAGCTTTTTGAAAGAGCTATTTAAGTGATCCCTTTCCCCATATCAGTGCATTTTCTCCCCTATTCAGTATCCATCCCAAATACCTTTTTGAAACTCAGACCTCCATCTAGCTTCATATATCAAATGTGCTTTACTTAAATGTGAAAGGCTCACCATGCAGCACATGGATACATTATCCCCATTGTGATGACACCATGCCTCTAAGAAATGTATTTTAAATCTGAAGGTTTTGCAGGAAGGTCCAAGCTTCTTACTGATGCCGTAATGTCTGGTATTGGTGCCTTCTCATTGTTACTGAAGCAGTATAATTGATATCATGTTGAGTTTAATCTGGCATAATGCAAGGTCCTGTGATACAAAGAACAAAGAACAACACAGCACGGGAAAAGGCCCTTCGGCCCAACGAGCCCGTGCCGCCGTCCTAACGTCTTAATGACATATAGAGATCAATATAGGGACAATTTGTTACCCAATCAGCCTAAGAGCACATTTTTGGGATGTGGTAGGAAACCGGAGCACCCGGAGAAAACCCACGCAACCACGGGGAGAACGCGCAAACTCCCGCAGACACAGGCCCAAATCCATGTGTCTGCACAGCAACAGCGATAGTCTCTGAGCTGTCATGTTGCCCATCTGATGGCCCAGTTTAAGCATACACTAACGACGTGAAGCACTAGGCCACTCCTGAAGTAACCTCCAAGAGCAGCCCTCGCACGACCTGCCGAATGCATGCACCTTGTTGGTCAACAAGGTGGACCGAATTACCTGTGGAAACAAATAAGATATTTAGACAGTCCTGCTATATCCCTCTATCTGCAGACCGCTCATGTGGCTGTCCAAGAGACCCTTAACCACCCCTAGCGTGCCTGCTCCCACCACCTTACTCGGTAGTGCATTCCACACCCCCACTACCCTTTGTGTGAAAAAATGCCCTCTAATATTAGTCTTATACATAGTCCCCCTCACCCTAAGGCCGTGACCCCTCGTTCTATCCGATTCTAATGGTGGAAAAAGCTTACCACCATTTACTCTATCTATACCCCTCATAATCTTATATAACTCTAATAGATCCCCTCTCAGCCGACGTCTTTCAAGGGAAAACAACCCCAGTGCGTTCAATCTTTCCTCGTAAGGCAGCCCTTCCATACCAGGCAGCATCCTGGTAAATCTCCTCTGCACTCTCTCCAGGGCCTCCACATCCTTCTGGTAGTACGGCGACCAGAACTGGACGTAGTACTCCAAGTGAGGCCTAACCAACGTTCTATACACTTGTAACATCAGACTCCTACTCTTGTATTCTATACCCCTTCCTATGAAGGCTAACATACCATCCGCTTTCTTTATCACCTTTTCCACCTGTACTGACACCTTCAGAGACTTGTGAACCTGCACCCCCAGGTCTCTCTGCGTCTCTATACTCCGGATAGTTTTACCTTTTATCCTATAACTCCCCTCTACAGTATTCCGGCCAAAATGCATCACCTCGCGTTTATCCAGATTAAATTCCATTTGCCATCGATCTGCCCAATCTACCAGCCTATCAATGTCCTGTTGTATGGCCTGGCACTGCTCCTCAGTCCCCGCCAATCCAAGTATCTTAGTGTCATCAGCAAATTTGCTGATCACACCACCTACCTCCTCTTCCAAGTCATTTATATAAATCACAAATAGAAGAGGTCCTAGTACTGAGCCCTGTGGCACACCACTAGTGACAGACCTCCAGTTGGAAAAAGAGCCTTCCACTACTACCCGCTGTCTCCTCCTCCTAAGCCAGTTCTCAACCCATCTACATACCTGGCCCTGTATACCATGCGCCTTCACCTTTTTTATCAGCCTACCATGGGGAACCTTGTCAAACGCCTTACTGAAATCCATGTAGACGACATCAACGGCTTGTCCTTCATCAACCGTTTTTGTCACCTCTTCAAAAAATTCCACTAGATTCATAAGGCATGACCTCCCCTTAACGAAGCCATGCTGCGTATCCCTGATCAGATCGCAGCGCTCCAGATGCTCATACATCCTGTCCCTGAGGATCCTCTCCATTAGCTTACCTATAACTGAAGTCAAGCTCACGGCCTATAGTTCCCTGGGTTATCCCTCTGACCCTTTTTAAACAACGGTACTACATTTGCAATCCTCCAGTCCTCTGGGACCTCACCTGTGTCCAAAGAAGAGACAAAGATTTGGGTCAGAGGCCCAGCAATGTCATCTCTCACCTCCCTTAGCAGCCTGAGATAAATACCATCAGGCCCCGGAGCTTTATAAGTCTTTATGCTACCTAAAAGCCCCAACACTTCGTCCCTCGTAATGATTATTTCATTTAACGGGTCCTCAAAATCCTCAAAGCCGGCATCAGACATCAGGCCCCTCTCCCGCGTGAATACCAACGCAAAGTATTCATTCAGGATCTCCTCCATTCCCTCAGGCTCTAAGCATAGTTCCCCTCCTCTGTCCCTGAGAGGTCCAATCTTCCCTCTAACCATCCTTTTGCTCCTTACATAGGAGTAAAATGCCTTAGGATTTTTCTTAATCCTACCTGCCAAAGCCATTTCGTGGCCCCTTTTTGCCTTTCTGACACCCCTTTTAAGATCCCGTCTACACTCTCTATATTCTTCAAGCGCTGCCTCTGTCCCCAATTGCCTGGATCTACCGTACGCCTCCCGCTTCTTCCTGACCAAGTCCTCAACATCCCTAGTAACTCACGGTTCTCTAATCCTACCCGTCCCATTCTTCCTCCTTACCGGCACGTGTCTTTCCTGCAAAAATTTTAGTTTTCTCTTGAAAGACTCCCACGTGTGCAGCGTCGACCTACCCTCGAACAACTTATCCCAGTCGGTATCCCTAAGATCCTGATTAATCTGGCTATATCTAGCCCTCCCCCAGTTTAACACCCTCCCCTTAGGGCAGGCTTCATCTTTTTCCATTAATACCCTAAAGCAGACAGAGTTGTGGTCACTATTAGACACATGCTCTCCTACTACAATGTCAACCACCTGCCCTGGCTCATTCCCCAGAACCATATCCAGTATAGCCCCCTCTCTAGTCGGGCTATCCACATACTGCTCCAAGGACCCTTCTAAAACACACTGTACAAATTCCTCCCCGTCCGCACCTTCCACTCTCGGCACCTTCCAATCTACCCCAGGGAAATTGAAATCTCCCATTACAACTATCCTATTCTTCCTACACTTATCTAAAATTTCCTTACATATTCCTTCTTCCACGGCACGCGGACTGTTGGGCGGTCTGTAGTACACACCCAACATAGTAACCTCTCCCTTCCTATTCCTCAACTCCACCCATAGCGACTCAATTCCTAACTCAGCCATACCACCCTCCTTCTGCACCGCTATGATGTGATCCTTAACTAATAACGCCACTCCCCCTCCTCTCCTCAAACCACCTCTATCATGCCTAAAACACTTATACCCCGAAATATTCAATTGCCAGTCCTGCCCTTCTTTTAGCCACGTCTCAGTCACCGCCACCACTTCTAACTTCCTCTCGAACATTATTGCCTTCAGTTCATCTGTTTTGCCAGTCACACTCCTTGTATTAAAACACATGCACTGAAGGCCCTCAGGCACTCTCTGATCTTCCCTCCTACTCTCCGGAGTTACCCTGTCACCAATCTCTCTCCCACTCCCAGTTCCCTCTATCTCCCCACCCCCTCTCCATATTAGTTTAAATCCTGTTGAAACACTCCAGCTAACCTCCCAGCTAAAAAACAGCTAAAAAAAATTTTAATGATCCCTTGGGATTGCTGAGTGGAACATGATTGACATGTCAGGTGATGCCTGAGGAGATTTTTTTCCACAGAGAAGTCAAAGTATTTACTTTCAATTTTTAGAAGTATCCTAAAGTAGAGAGCAGCAACATTGTTTTTCCCCTCTCTCTGGAGTTGGAGTCTTGAGTTTCATTTTCTCTGATGCTGTTTGGACTTGAGACAGGAAGCAGTGTTTCTTGTTTTCCTCTCTCTGGAGTTGGACATTCTATTGCCTGTGAATTGTTGTTAAAAGCTGGAGGAAGCAGGCTATGTCTATGTTAGTCTCTCTCTCTCTTTCTCCAGACATGTGCTGAGAAGCCTCAGAGATTTAATCCAACATTCAAAGGACTAATTCAGAGCAGCTATTAAAAAGCTGAAGATCCAGCATCATGTGAGCATACTTTTTTTTATGCTCAGTCTAGAAAGGATGTATGTCTATGGGGTAGTGATTGACTTGGAATAACATAGATAACTAGCTGTAAAGATTTATACTGTATCATGTTTGATTTTTGTAACTGGTCAAAATTATGCTAAATCTTTTTATTAAATTCTCACTGTGTTCTTAAATAAGCTTTCTAGTGGCTCACTTGAATCATACCTGGGGAGAAAGACTTCATGCTCACCCTAACGTCAAGTGTATAAACTTAAGCTCTACCTTCTTAAAACACCTTGCAGTTTCTAGCCTGGGTTTTAATAAGACAAAAAAAAGCAGAAATCTCTTTCTTAAAATTACATTTAAAAGGCAGATAAATTTTCATAAAATCATGGAACCAAATAAAAGAGGAGGCTGTCCAGTCTGCTATCCCTTCCCAGTCCTATGCAAAGGTTGCCAATTAGTCCCGCTCTCCTGCTCTTCCTCATAGCCCTGCAATGTTTCTTTGCTTTTTAAATAGAGATCCCACTATTTGGCATCGGCAGTATTTTACTTTGGGCTTAGTAGCTGTCTTAAAGTTTATGAGCCCTTCTTTGTACTTTCTCCTGGGCCTCAACTCATATTCCTTGCCACGTATTAAGATCAAATGTGAAAAACAGGCTACAAATGTAGACAAGGATTCTGCCCAAAATATTACAAGGGCCTAATTTGTGTAAAAACTCGAGTAAATTCCGATGGATTTTTTCAAAATGAATCTCCCACACTCTGTATACTGCAGAGTGCCTCAGCATGAATCTCAATAAAAACAAGAGGCAGGGCTTATTCCTGCTGGAGAGGCTGGCAGCGTAGAACTGAACGGACTGTTGTGCAAACGCTGATCTGTCACGGCAGACCTCCCGATCTCTGGCCATCATATCATTGGCCAACCCCATGACCTTGCATCACTATCCCTCCGACCACAACGCCTCACTCCTCCCCCTCCCCCGTCCTGTCCCGATAGGATATCCGATATCCTATCCGATATCTGGGTTCCCCCTAGCCCCTTTCGGCCAAGCCTGCCTCAATTTTCCCCATTCTCCCTACCTGGACTCTCAGACTCCCAATTCCCCCCCCTCCCGTTCCCCCCCACCAACAGTCCCTATTCCCACCCTGCAATCTCAATATGTCCCCCAGCCCTAACCCTCCCCAACCAGCTGCCAGCTCTGATTGTTGTCTATCCTACCTCTGCTTGTGACCCTGACCATAGAGTGATAGTGGGACCTCTCCCACCACCACTGATCTCCCTCTTCATAGGCCCCACTCCCAACAAGCCTTATCGCCATCGGCCCCATCCCCTTGGGCACTGTCTGATGTCCAGTGAGCAGTGCCAGGGGGCCAGGCTGGTAATGCCCAGGGGGAGTCTCCCTTATCTCCAATCTCCCGGGAGGGTTCTCCATGACCCCCCCTTCACTTCAGCGGGGTTGGACCAGCAGTTAATCTCGCTAGGATGAACCACTCCTGGCATGGGTGGGGGTGGGGGATTGGGGGTACGGAGTGGCTAGCAGGCTTGGAGACTTCAGTTCTGGGCCTTCTCGTATAATTTAAATTTGAATTTAAATATTTTAAACAACTCCACGCTGACTTCTGGCGCAGAGCTGATGATGCCAGAAATCCAGCGGCCGGAGACATATGAAGGCCGTGGCACCCAGCAGGGAGCCCACTAAACAGCCTCTGCTTACGTCTCCTGAAGAATTGTCCCCATGGTGTGCTGGAACCTTGAATAACCCAAATGTATTCCTGTTTTATATTGTACTGCCCCAACTACACAACCTTACGTACCTTCTCAATGACCTTATCACCCAGTGTGCAAACCTAAAATCATTTATCAGCTGTGAACCCTGGGTCCCCCTCCTACTCACTAACCATTGGTCAATACTTGAACATTGAGTTCAACAACTTCAGACCATCAACACTCTTTTCCACCTTCACCCCATTTCCATTTACTATGTGCAGTTCTAGTCGCCTCACTATAGGAAGGATGTGGAAGCTATTGAGAGGATGCAGAGGAGATTTACAAAGATGTTGCCTGGATTGGGGGGCATACCTTATGAAGATAGGTTGAGAGAGCTGGGTCTCTTCTACCTGGAGAGACGAAGGTTGAGAGGTGACCTGATAGAGGTTTATAAAATGTTGAGAGGAATAGATAGAGTGGATTCTCGTAGGCTATTTCCCAGGGCTGATATGGTTGCTACAAGAAGACACAGGTTTAAGGTGCTGGAGGGCAAGTACAGAGGAGATAGAACATAGAACATTACAGCGCAGTACAGACCCTTCGGCCCTCGATGTTGCGCTGACCAATGGAACCAATTTTATGACCCTCTATTCTAAACTATTCCAATGTTATCCATATGCCTATCCACTGTCCATTTGAATGCCCTTAAACTTGACGAGTCCACAACTGCTGCAGGCAGGGCATTTCAAGCCCTTACTACCCTCTAAGTAAAGAACCCACCTCTAGCATCTGTCCTGTAACTATCACCCCTTAATTTAAAGCTATGTCCCCTCGTGCTATCCATCTCCATCCGAGGAAGAAGGCTCTCAATATCCACCCTATCTAACCCTCTGAACATCTTATATGTCTCAATTAAGTCACCTCTTAGCCTTCTTCTCTCTAATGAAAATAACTTCAAGTCCCTTAGCCTTTCCTCATAAGACCTACCCACCATACCAGGCAATATCCTGGTAAACCTCCTCTGCACTCTTTCCAATGCCTCCACATCTTTCTTATAATGTGGCGACCAAAACTGTACACAATACTCCAAGTGCGGCCGCACCAGAGTTTTGTACAGTTGCGACATAACACCTCGGCTCCGAAATTCAATCCCTCTGCCAATAAATGCTAACACCCTATACACCTTCTTAACAACCTTATCAACTTGAGTACCAACTTTCAGAGATCTATGCACCTGTACACCGAGATCTCTCTGCTCAGCTACACTATTAAGAGTCCTACCATTAGCCCTATATTCTGCATACATATTACTCTTACCAAACTGAATCACCTCACACTTTTCCGCATTAAACTCCATTTGCCACTTCTCGGCCCAGCTCTGCAACTTATCTATGTCCCTCTGCAAACTGTAACGTCCATCCTCACTGTCTACAACTCCTCCGACTTTGGTGTCATCAGCAAATTTACTAACCCATCCCTCTACACCCTCATCCAGGTCACTTATAAAAATAACAAACACCAGTGGCCCCAAATCAATCCCTGAGGTACACCACTAGTAACTAAACTCCAGGTTGAATATATCCCATCAACCACCACCCTCTGTCTTCTATCAGCTAGTCAATTCCTAATCCAAATTGCTAAATCACCCTCAATTCCATGCATCTGCATTTTCTGCAGTAGTCTTCCATGGGGAACCTTATCAAATGCCTTGCTAAAATCCATGTACACCACATCAACTGCCTTACCCTTATCCATCTGTTTAGTCACCTTTTCAAAAAACTCAATAAGATTTGTGAGGCATGACCTTCCCTTCACAAATCCATGCTAACTATCCCTAATCAATTCATTTCTTTCTAAATCTCTATAAGTCGTATCCCTTATAATTCTTTCCAAAACTTTCCCCACTACAGATGCAAGGCTCACTGGTCTATAATTTGCAGGATGGTCTCTGCTCCCCTTCTTAAACAAGGGGACAACATTTGCCATCCTCCAGCCTTCCGGCGCTACACCTGTAGCCAACGACGACATGAAGATCAAAGCCAAAGGCTCTGCAATCTGCTCTCTAGCCTCCCAGAGTAACCTGGGATAAATCCCATCCAGCCCAGGGGATTTATCTATTTTCATACTCTCAAGAATAGGTAACACCTCCTCCTTATGTACCTCTATCCTGTCTAGTCTACAACCCTGTATCCCAGTATTCTCTCCAACTCCGTTGACATTTTCCCGCGTGAAGGCCGACAAAAAATATTCATTCAGTGCCTCACCAATATCTACATGCTCCACACACAACTTCCCACTACTGTCTTTGACTGGCCCTAATCTTGACTTAACCAATCTTTTATTTTTAACATATCTATAAAAAGCTTTAGGGTTCTCCTTTATCCTATCCACCAAAGTCTTCTCATGTCCTCTTCTAGTTCTTCTTATCTCCCTCTTTAGCTCCCTCCTGGCTAATTTATAACTGTTAGAGGTAAGTTTTTCACTCAGAGGATGGTGAGTGAATGGAATCGGCTACTGTCAGTGGTGGTAAAGGCGAACTCGTTGGGGTCTTTTAAGAGACTTCTGGATGAGTGCATGGGATTTAATGGGATTGGGAGTAACAGATAGTTCTATGGCCTGATAGGTATGGATATGATCGGCAAACTTGTGGGCTGAAGGGCCTGTTTGTGCTGTAGTGTTCTATGTTCCATTTATTTTATGTTTCATCTCATTCATGCATTTTATCATCCTTCTTTTTGATTTGGACTGGGGTAGGCACAGTAAGAATGTCAGATGAAGGAGCAGTGTTCCGAAAGCTCATGATTCCAAATAAAGCTGTTGGACTTTGACCTGGTGTTTGGGACTTCTTACTGTATCCTTTTCTCTCACCTCCATTTTTCCACATTCCATTCCAGCTTTCTAAATCCCCCCTGCCCACTTTCTCCTCCCCCCCCCCCCCCCCACACCACACACCCCCCCCCCTCCCCATTCAGGGCTACTGTCACATTCCTCAGGCAGTCCTTTCTGTAGGTATGTTTTGCCATTCCCACATTATGATCACTTAGTGGATACTAATTAGCACTCTCTCAGCCTTCTGTATCCTCATTTGCATTCCCATTTTCCCACTCCACACCCCCATAGTATAAATCTCTGCTGATTCTCTTTGTTTTCAGCTCTGCTGAAGGGTCATCCAGACTCGATATGTTGGTTCTATCCTCTCCAAACAGATGCTGTCAGACGTGCTGAGACTTTCTAGCATTTTCTGTTTTTAAGTCGATACTCCTGATTTTGGCTTTTCTTGTGTATCAGCCTACTTCTCCTACATCGTTCAGAGTTAACTTACAGGGAAAGTAAACAATAGCTTAAGTCAGAAGTATTTTATTATCCAAGTAGTTTGTCTGCCTCTTAAATTCAGCCCATTAATGTTTTCTCTTCCATGTTGTAAACCTATTTGAAATTTCTGTTTCGTTTCCTTATGGGCCATTTTGTAAATTTGATGCCATGACTGGACAAAAGGAGTAAAAAAAGAAATAAAAGAAAACTTTTGTGTTGAAAGGATGTATTCATGGACAGATGACATTGTGCCAACTTGATGAAGAAAGGCTGGCCCTGTAATTCTTGGATCTGGAATTTTTGAGACTTTGCAATATTTTCCAAACATAACGGAGGACTCACCAGAAATCAGCACCCACCCACAACTGTGTTGGGTGATAGCTGATTACCAACATTGTAAGGATTGGAAGTATGAGAGCCCCTTACAAAGGATATCGGCACCAGAGCAGCTGAGCGGTAGGGGCTTTCCATGCCAGGAGTTCCCAGTTCGGTCAGAATCCAAGCCCAATCCCAAGGTTAGGCTGGGGAGCAGTACAATGGGTAGGATAAGGAAGGTCAGCCTCCAGGTGACTGGTAGCGAGACCCACTAAGGGAAACCCAAGCTGTGGATATCCAAAGAATGACCATTGGAAAGAAAACTGGCACCCATACATGAAGGACCAAAGTTTGCATGAGGTCTAGGGTTTGCTTTGTAATTTCTTCCCCAGCCCTTCTCCAGAAAGTGTCCAGATAACAGAATCATCAGGCTTTGTGGGTCAGGCGGATGCCAAAGGTGCACCCATACTGTTACTTGTATTTAATGTGGCCATGTCAACCACATGCCTTACCTACTCTCCTCCACCAACACCCCTCCTCCCTCCGCCCCACTCCTCCATTATCCCTGCAAGTCCTCTTGGATTTGAGGGAAAGCTAGATAAATTCATGATCGAGAAAAGAGTAGGCAGGTGGGATAAGGCAGATGGTGGTTTACATAGAGAATGAACACCGGAATAGGTGTGTTGGACTGAATGGCCTGCTTTTGTGATGTAGGCCGGAATACTCACCCCTTTCCGCAGTCCTATTTTGGAGGCATTAAATATCAAATTTCAACAATGCGTTATAAAATACTTTAGTTGCACTAGCTATTTATGAGAAGATTTATTGCAGATAATCATCTGACCTTGGTCATTAACATATAGAATGATGGTAGTTCATGGTCCACTGTTGGTGGTCAGCACAAGGAGGTTTCAACATGCAGTGCCAACACAGGGACCTCAAATTCTCTTGATGCTGTTCGTTGGCAGTTGGATCTATTTATCGCCGGAGAATTCACCAGTTAGCTCTTCTGAATGCCGAGCCCGGTGCAACGAGGGCACAGTGAAGCTACTTTTCTTATCCTGTAAGGAGAGGCTGGTTCCCTGACTGAGCTCCTGCACTCGGTCACATATGTCACAGATCTTTCTAAAAATGTCCTCGGTGTCAGACTTTTTTAAACTTGTTAAGAAAAGGAGAGAGAAGAGTACATAACTTTAAGGATCATGGTAACTAGTTAGTAGAGTGAATAAAATAATAGATTACTTCAATATAATTGCCCACTGTAGGTGACACATTGGCACAGTGGTTAACATTGCTGCCTTATAGTGCCAGGGACCCAGGTTCGATTCCCAGCTTGGTCACTGTCTGTGTTTCTCCCTGTGTTTGCATAGGTTTCCTCTGAGTGCTCCAGTTTCCTCTTACAGTCCAAAAGACGTGATGGTTAGGTAGATTAGCTGTATTAAATTCTCCCTCAGTGTACCCAAACAGGTGCTGGAATATGGTGACTAGGGGGTTTTCATAGTAACTTCACTGCAGTGTTAATATAAAAATACTTGTGACATTAATAAATAAACTTAAAAAAAACTTGTTAATTTTGGAAAAAAGCTTTGATGTAGAATTCTCTATACTCTCTGATGTTGATATACTAGTCTGAGTGGGATTGTTCTGCAGATTCAGGGCTTATACCAGGGCTGAACAGATTACATTATGAGGACAGATTGCAGAGGCTGGGCTTGTTTTTCCTTGAGTAGAAGAGATTAAGAGATGATCCATCTGAGATGTTTGTATTGGTAGGGAGATCATTAGAAAGAACGTCTGCAATCTGGCACCAGCAATTGTTGGGCAGGGGCAAAAGATAGGAGGAAAATCTGAAGATTAGAGCTAGACAACTCGGTGGGTGATGTCAAGAAGCACTTCTTCAGGCAAATGGTTGTGAAAATCTGGAACTCTTTCCCCCAAAAAGCTGTTGAAGCTAAGTCAATTGAAAAGTTCAAGATGTTAATGAAGTGTATGAATTATTTACCTTGGTTAATTTCCATATATACACATCTTTTAGACATTAAGGGACAATTTGGCATGGCCAAAACACCTAACCTGCACATCCTTGGAGTGTGCGAGCAAACCAGAGCACCCGGAACAAACCCATGCAGAAGCAAGAGAATGTGCAAACTCCACAACAGTGGCCCCAGCTAGAATCGAACCTGATCGGGTGGATTCTCAGAGGCTTTTTCCCAGGGCTGAAATGGTTGCTATGAGAGGACACAGGTTTAAGGTGATGGGGAATAGGTACAGAGGTGTTGTCAGGGGTAAGTTTCTCACTCAGAGTGTGGTGGATGCATGGAATCAGCTGCCATCGGTGGTGGTGGAGGCAAATTCGAAAGGGTCTCTTAAGAGACTTCTTGGTGAGTACATGGGACTTAATAAGATTGAGGGTTATAAATAAACCCAGTAGGTAGTGATATGATTGGCCAATTTGTGGGCCAAAGGGCCTGTTTGTGCTATAGTTTTTCAATGTTCTATGTTTAACTCTCTCACTCAAAGGTGGAATGGCAGTTAGACCATAAAAAGACAATAAGACCATAAGACATAGAAGCAGAAGTAGGCCATTCGGCCCATCGAGTCTGCTCCATCATTCAGTGTGATCATGACTGATCTGATGTGATAATCCTCAACAACACCTTCCTGCCTTATCTCCGTAACCTTTAATTCCCTTACTGATTAAAAACCCGTCTATCTCAACGTTGGACATACTTAATGACCGAACCTCCACAGCCCTCTGTGGTAAAGAATTGCATAGATTCACTTTCCTTAAGGTGAAGAAAGTTATGTGGGAAGGGCAGGGTCCTAAGAACCTCAGTCACAAACATTCACGATTCATATCAATCTGTACTGGTTTAAAAGGATTTGTTCTCTTCCAGCATTCAGACCGGAAGGGAAACAAACTGTGGTTGGATATTTTAAAATCAAGCCTCCTGAGTATCAGTAGCTGCATGGTATAAATTTTGGGCGTGGCTCAGTGGGTGACACTCTCATTCCGCAATGAGAATATTCCATGTTAAAGCCCCACTCTAGAGACTTGAAGACAACACCTAGGCCGAACTCTACAGAGTGCTGCACAGTCGATGATGCTATCTTATAGATGAGAAGTTAAAGTGAAACATTGTCTGTCTTATTAGCTTCTGTAAAAGATCACATGAAGCTATTTCAAAGACTTCTCCCCTGTAACCTGCACAATATTTATCCCATAAATAGCATCGCAATCAAGAATTGACCTGATGGTTATCATGTGGTTTTTGTGAGATCTCACAGTAAGCAGAATTGATTGATACATTACAATAGCAAAAATATTTAATAGGCTGCAAAACAGTTTGGAACATTATGAAGTTTTGAAAGATGCTATATAAATGCAAATTCTGTCTTCTTTTTGTTGCCTATTTATATCTATTCCAAAGTTTAGTTTTTTAATGTGTATTTTCTCCTGCCTCTCCTATAGGATTCTACTCCTTGTTGGAGTGGGAGCTAAACATTCTCAGCCAATGCAAAGCTACAACTTGCCCATTACAATTGTTTGCCAACTATTATCTAACATGTGTGGCATTTAGCTGGGAAAAATCCAACAGTTCTGCTGCATATCTTTATATTAAACTGCCTGTCATTATGTTGCAAATAATAGGTCATTCAGCCCACTCACTTTATAAAGTTCAAGTGGCATCTGCGAAAAGACTTTGGCGTGGGAGATTGTAACTGAGCAATGCTCTAATTCTTTCTGAATGTGCCCCCCATCTCCTCTCCACACCAGAGACTGCCAAATGGCTTCATACTTCGGTATTAATAATCCAAATACAATAACAATATTTTCCTTTATAAAGCCAAGTTTTTCCTATAATCTTAACATTATTCTCAAATCTGATTAGGCTCCCTCTTTGGCCAGCTTCATCTATCCAGAAGGATGAACTTTAATGGCCAAAAGTTAATGTGTTGGTGATCGTAATCATAGAATTGTGGAATTCTATCAGTGCAGAAGGAGGCCATTCAACTCATTGATCCCACAACCTCACCCAGGCCCTATCCTCGCAACCCACATATGTACCCTGCTAATCTCCAGATACTAAAGGGAGATTTAACAATTTAACATGGCCAATCAACCTAACTTACACATCTTTTGGAGTGTGGAAGGAAACCAGAGTACCCAGAGGAAACCCATGCAGATGCGGAAAAACATCCAAACTCTGCACAGTCACCTAAGACTGGAATTGAGCCCAGGTCCCTGGTGCTGTGAGGTAGCAGTGCTAACCACTGCGCCACCCTTTAAATTCCAAGAGTTGCTACTGTGGGTTTGAGCTTGTTGCTTGAAAGAATAAGCTTAAACTTACCAGATTACTAGTTGAGGGACATTGCTACTACACCAAATACCATTGCCTGATGTTTATGTTTTAAAACTCTGAAACCCACCCCACTGGAAGCAGAACAAGGGACATGCAGCCAAGCTACTTCCAGGAGGTGGGTTGGCAATTGAAATATTTGAATAAAGGTTTTTGTCTGTGATTTAAACTGTTTCATGTGCTTGATTTCCCAGACTTCAAATAACCTGACAGCTGAAGGGACACCAATAGAGTTTGCGGAGAAAGGAAGCATTTACAGAATTGCTTGTGGGCGAGGAGGAATGACTTTTCCCAAGCCTCCCACCCACAAGCTTCATCTCATCAAATACTCCACCCATACAAAAGGCCAAGGCTTTTGACTGCTTAACACAGGCCATGGAGATACCAGTTCAACCAATCTCAGCCATGCTAGTGGTTGGAGTCTTACAATCAACCCAAGGTGTAACTCAAGCGATAAAGAAGCAAAGCTGCAGGCAAAAAATCTTGGTGTTGGGATAACGCTCACTCACACGAAAGCCAGAGTACATACCTTTCGGAAGACTGCTGATAGAATAGGTGCTTCTGCAGCCGCATTATTTCATCTCTGAGGAGACGGATTTCAGATTCCATGGTGCAGCAACGAAAATGTTCCTGGTGCAGCTGGTGCCGCAAGTCCTAAAGGCAACAGTTGGAAAATAGTCGGTTGATGGTACAGAACTTGAGTATTGCTGAAAAATAGACATTTTATTGAAGCTTTTTATCTTCCACTCATCAGGGAGTGGAACGCCAATGTAAGGGGAATAAAAAAACAAATTTATTCTGTATGAGAAGAGAGTGCTGAAATGGACTGATTGATAGAGGCATTGCCATGGAGAATGCACATATTGATGGTGACATACAGTTAACCACCAGACATAGTTTGAAATTTAAATCTAGCAGCTTTATTCTGGTTGAGGCATTGCCCTGAGGAATGAGCTAGCAAATGCCTATCATTTATTTTGTTCGGTTGAAACAAATGCAAATTGTGTGTTCTTACTGACTGTAAGGAACAGTGCCCTGTGTATAAATATAAGTAGCATGTTAGTAGTACGTGTAAGGAAATTATTATATACAGCAGCGTATTAAGTCTAACAGATGTATCATCCACATATTGGAAATATGTAAAGTGTAGGAGTTAGGCATCATTCCATCTGAGACAGAGTTATCACGGAACTCAACAAAGATGTCTGCGAAAATTGGGCCTGGAGGAAATCCCATGGCAACACCATTTATTTGGCCAAACATAGTGTCACTAAAGCTAAATTAACTCAGCGAGTTGTCAAATTCATAAGTTCAACAAATACTGCTTCATGCAATGTGGTGGCTGTAGATGGTCATGATACAGTGCTTCACTGCAAACATCAATGCCTTCCTTAACTGGAATATTGGTGAATAGACTAGCAATGTCAAATGAGCACATGGACATGGCATTGTTATTGATATGAATAACAATCAATTGTTATTGTTAATAACATGTCTCCATGAATATAAAAGAGTCCTTCACCTCATATGTGGAAAATTTGTTCAAAACTGGTTTTAACAATTTGCACAACAGTGAGGTCAATTCATGTTATGTGTGAAGGTGAGAAAGTCCAGTTACTGATTTTTGTTACTGTGACTAATGAGGTTGAATTGTGTCTTCAGTGTCTAGGTGCTGGGTCATCGGAGTGTATACTCCACTCATCGTAAAACAAGTCAGCGTTGAATAGAATTGTACCTCCTATAAATGACATGCGATATATTCCACCGGTCTACTGCCTTGCTTCTAGAGGTAGAGATCTACAGAATCACAGAATCCTACAGTGCAGAAAAGGGCCATTTGGTCCATCAAGCCTACACCAACCACAATCCCATCCAGAACTTTTCGCTATCACCCATAACTAGCTATTTATCCTAGCTAGTCCCCCTAAGGGGCAATTTAGCAAGGCCAATCAACCAAACCTGTACATCTTTGGACTGTGGGATGAAATTGGAGCACACAGAGGAAACCCACTTAGATACGGGGAGAATGGACAAACTCCACACAGATAGTCACCTGAGGCCACAATTGAACCCGGGTCTCTGGTGCTGTGAGGCAGCCTTGCTAACTTGCTGCCCAACTGAATAACTCTGAATACCTTATCTGGTTCCTATAGATATGCGGATGCAGGCCAGTTTCTGATTTTCTTTAAAAATTAACAAATTAATATATCAAGGATTTTCTTGCTTGCTTAGTTTCTCTTCTTGTGTTTGGCAGAGATGGGATGGGATGGAATGGGACAAGATTGAATTGGATGGGATGGTAGGTACAGGATAAGATGGAATGGATAAGGCTCAAATGGGACTGGATGATGTGGCTATGCTTTACAAATAACTGCTTGGATATCATTGTCAATTTACAGCTCACTTGTAGCTGCGCTGTGATTTTCCAGCAAGGCAGATGGCCATGCTGACAAATATAATATTATTGTCTCTTAAAAATGCTTTTGTGCTGGTCAAACTGAAGGCTATTGGCACTGTGCAATGGAACATTTTCTATGTCGGATTCCCAGTGTCAACCTCATGTGCTGCCAGGCCTGGGGGAGTGGTGGCAGATGGCTGGAGTTCCGGCAGTCAGCCTCCCAATGGTGGCAACAATGAGAGACACATTGAATTACATTATAGAGTTATTGTAGGGTTATTTGATTGAGCCCATTCAAATCACAGGCATGTTCAATAACTGCGGTCAGTCCGAAGAGAAAACTTAACAAGTAATGATGCTGGCAACAAGTCAGATAATGGCATCTGGGTTTGTTCACTCATCCTGTCACTTATCATATTAGCCAGATTAGCAAATCATTGTCACAGGCTCTCATACACAATGAAATAGCTGCTGCAGAGAATATAGGTGTTGGGGAAATGATCATTCTTATGTACACCATTGAAACCTTTTGCATGCTCCACATTAATGCACTGTTATTGTATGCTTTCTTTTCTCATTTGCAAAAACCAAGATACAAAGAGTAATGGGTGGCACAGTGGTTAGCACTTCTGCCTCACAGCGCCAGAGACTTGGGTTCCATTCGTGGCTTAGGTCACTGTCTATTTAGATTCTCACCGTGTCTGTATGAGTTTCCTCAGGGTGTTGGGGTTTCCTCCCACAGTCCAAAAGACATTTGATTAAGTGCATTGACCATGCTAAATTCTCCCTCAGTGCACCTGAAGAGGCACTGGAGAGTGGTGATTAGAGAGTTTTCACAGTAACTTCATTGCATCATTAATGTAAGCCTTTTTGTAGCAGTAAATAAATAAATAATGCTTCCATCATACTGAGCCTTTGTAAGGCTGCATAGAATCATAGCATCCCTACAGTGCAGAAGGAAGTCTTTTGACCCATCGAGCCTGCGCTGACAATAATCCCACCCAAGCCCTATCCCCATTGCCCCATGTATTTACTGTGCTAATCCCCCTGACATTAAGGGGAATGGCCAATCAACCTAAGCCATACATTTTTAGACTATGGGAAGAAACCGTAGCACCCGGAGGGAATCCCCACAGACACATGGAGGACATATAAACTCCACAGGTTCACCCAAGGCTGGAATTGAACCTGAATCCCTGGCACTGTGAGGCAGCAGCACTAACCACTATGCTACATGCCACCTTGATCTGGGGTTAAGATGGTTAAATTATAAGGTCGCATAAAGGGGTGGCTAGAATTCCCTTGAGTTCTGAAGTAAAGTTCTGTTCAAACCAAAGTGTTTGAAATGTTAAAGAGATTTGAAAGGGTCAACACAGAAAAACAATTCCTAATGGGAGGGACACATGAATGAGGAAGTATGGACTTAAAAATAGAACAAATTCATTCTGCAATCAAATTAGGGTACATTTTTTTTTCAAAAATTGGTAGAAATATGGAGCTTGCCGCTTGAAAAGGCTGCGGACATTAGGTCAATTGGAATTTTCAAGATTGGGATTGTTGTCAGGCACAGCTAATAAAGGATGTGGAAATAAGGCAGGGAACTGAGGTATGGATTAGTCGTGATCTTTCTGGATGGTGGGGCAGGCTCAACGGTGTACTCCGGTTCCTGTTTGTTGAGGGTTAACGGTCACCTCGACTTTCTGCCTCCAGCTCTTGACTTCCTTATACGTGCTGTCCTCCATGCGATGAATCTCCTCTGCTATAGAGGATGTCGATTTTTTCAGAACTTGCTGCACAGCCTCTGCGCTGAAACAGCATTCCATCACACTGTCACGGGTGAAAAGAGAAATGGAGTGAACAACAAAAACAGATATGCAGTCCTATTCAATAGCCCAGAAACAAAGATACCACTTCTCAGTTTAAGTATAGCATTAACGTCCCTGTCCTTTCACTCATTTTTTACTGCTTTTAATATTTATGCGCACATCAACATTGACAAGTGGGACACACAGCACAAGTAGTTTTTATATGGATGTGGTTTGTGGGATCAAGGTATCTTAACAAAGATGCAAACGCAGTTCAGAAGATCAATAAAAACTGGTTTCAGAAAAAGCTATAATTAAGACAGCCAATCAATGCCTCTACTTTCTCAGAAGGATAAGGAAATTTAGCATGTCAGCTCTGACTCTCACCAAGTTTTGCAGATGCATCAAAGAAAGCATTCTTTCTGGTTGTATCACAGCTTGATATGGCTCCTGCTCTGTCCAAGAACTACAAAGGGTCATGAATAAAGCCCAGTCCACCACACAAATCAGCCTCCCACCAATTGACTCTGTCTACATTTTCCACTGCCTCAGAGAAAAAGCCAGCATAACTAAGGTTCCCACTCACCTGGACATATTCTCTTCCACCTTCTTCCATCGAGAAAGAGATACAAAAGTGTGAGATCACATACCAACCAAGTCAAGAACAGCTCGCTCCCATCAGACTTTTTAATGGACCTCCCTCATACTACACCTTAGCTATGACTGCAACACTACATTCTGCACTCTCTCCTTTCCTTCTCTATGAATGGTTTTGCATGCAAGATGTAATACTTTTCACTGTATACTAATACATATGACAATAATAAATCAAATCAAATCAAAATTCAATTCCTGATGAATGTTCAATAAACATTCAAGAAGGGTCTCAAACTTGAAATGTTCTCTTTCCACAGGTGCTTCCTGATCTGCTGAACATTTTCAGCATTTCTTGTTATATTTACAGTTCGTCACATCTGTACTATTTCATCTTGTGCCACAATCTGAAATGTTCACCTGTGTTTTTTTTTATTGCCAATCTCTGAGGTGCCTGTGAGAAGATGATGGTGGTTTGGTGGCAATTAAAAGTCAAACACACAACTGTGTGTCTAGAATCACATAGAGGCAAGAATGGGTAAGGGGAGCCATGAGCTGTCATTAAAGGACATTAGTGAAGTGATGGTCACCCAACTGATACTAGCTTTTCATTAGAGATTTGTATCATTAACTAACTTTAGTCAACTGAATTTAAATTGGGCAGCACGGTGGCACAATGATTAGCACTGCTGCCTTACAGCACCAGGGATTTGGGTTCAATTCCTGGCTTAGGTCACTGTCTGTGTGGAGTTTACACATTCTTCTTTTGTCTGTATGGGTTTCCTGTGGTGCTCCAGTTTAATTCCACAGTCTAAAGATGCACAAGTTAGGTGGCTGGCCATGCTAAATTTAAATTTCCCCTTTGTGTCAGGGAATCTGGCAAGGGTAAATGCATTGGCTTATGCGTAGGGCCTGGATGGGATTGGGGTCATTGCAGACATGATGGGCTGAATGACTTCCTTCTATAATGTAGGATTCTATGATTCTATAAATTCCCCCGCTATCATACTGTAGGATATGAATTCCTGCTTCCAGATTAATAGTTCAACTTCTGGATTTCTATAATAAAAGGAAAACACTACAGATGAAAGAAATCTAACATAAAAATGAAATGTTCAGGAAAAACTCAACAAGTCTGGCAGCATCTGTGGAGAGTGTCATGATAGTGGAGCTTAGCCCCAAATTACACGTGAACATATTAACTTTTAGATATGTGTTTTTCAAAAAAAAGATATATGTGCAAAATCTGGCAGAAAATGCAAAATAATCACTTGCTGGGATTCCTATGTGGATTACACTCAGTCCTGAGAGATACAATGGAATATTGCACCTTGTTCAGGTAGAAACATTTCAATAGAAGAGATACATTGCAAAAGTTAAACTGTAACCTCCTATGGAGACAATGGACCCTGATTACCATCTCAGGAGAAATGTTATGTTATATCCCAAACATGTTTGTGCTTTCCCCTTCCAAAAATACACAAAATAGGGGTTAAAAACCAATGCCAACTCTGGTCTCAACATGCTAGTCTGCTAGTTCCACTGTGCTAGTGTACGCTGTGAAAATCACAGCTGAAGAACATTCACTCAGAACCTTTCCACTGGGAGATAAAGTCTCTTTCTTTGACTGCTGAAAGCAAGTCAATCAAGACACAATCAAAAAGGAAACATGGCAAGTCCTTTCAGCTAACCTGCACAATTAAGAATCTCGAAACCAATGACTGAACTACAAAAGTCAGTGCTACCAGAATCATCCAATGTGATGGCTGCAATGTTTCACCATCTACTCCTCATGGCTAAGCCAAATATCTTTTTTAACTTTTATTTTTGGATTCACTTCTCATTTCTATTCTGTGCATTTGTATGTTGCATTTATTTATTTTCATCTTGTGTTGTAGCAACTAACAAACTCAGTCTTTCTTTAACTAAGATTACACTCAGACTGGGAAAAGGTATCCACAAGGGAAGAAATCCTTTCATGTTGTGACTAACCAGGGAACTTAGTAAAGACAGGGAGTCAATTCACCCCTCCTCACTTGGGAGCACAACATTTGGGGATATTTTGTCCAGAATCATAACACTTGGGGAACTGGCCCAGGGATTGGTTGTACAAGAGAGAAGCAGAGTTGATGGGTAGATTTTACAGCCTTACTTGTCCCAAAACCATAAAATCTTGCCCAAGATCAACAGATCTTTCCATATTCCACCCTTTGCCCGCTCTGATTCTTGCGGCAGGCGGAATGGTACAATTCTACCAAATGTTTCAAGTCCAGTGCAACTTTTCATTAGAATTTATTTCTCTATTCTGGATTTTAAGTCCAAAAGCATGACCACAATTGCTTCACGTATGATATTAATAGAATTGTTCTTTGAAATAATTGAGCATATTCCTCTTCTAACACTTAATTCAGAATATATCATTTTCCTTTATTTAAAACTGTTTACTAGTTTTTCATAATAGATTATTGAATGCTTATATTTAAAAGCATGCATTGATATTCTTACATTTATAGAGGGTTTATATTATGTTAAAATTATTTTTATTATTACATCTAATCATAGAAATCCTACAGTGCAAAAAGAGGCCATTTGGCCCATTGAATCTACACCAACAACAATCCCACCCCCGTCCTATCCCACAGCCCCACACATTTACCTCTAACCTACACATCCTGGGACACTAAGAGGCAATCAACCTTACGCACACATCTTTGGACAATTGAATGTAAAGTATGTAACTATTTTTATGTCTAATGTGCAGGTTGCGTATGAACATACATACAAATTAGGAGCAGGAGTAGCTCACTCAGTCCTTCGAGCCTGCTCTGCTATTCACTGAGATCATGATTCCTGTCGATGGTATGATAAATGTCCACAGTGGAAAAGGCTGTCAATCTATACATTCACTTTCTAATTCTGAATGTGAAAAGCTCTGAAGCAAGAGTCCTCGCATCAGTTACAAGCTCCAATTAAGTTGTAGGCTGCCAATTCACTGAAAGCCATGTATTATTCTCTAAGCAAGATAATAACAGTTGCTCGGGTAACTTGGCCATATCATCCTGTCTTCCCCACAAAACACAAACTGGGGATAAAAACAACATAAAACAAAAGTTTCTCAGCAATTTTTGGGGATACTTACCTGAACGAATCTCTGGTATTCTATGCATCACAGAGTACCTCAAAGGGATTCATGCCAGTAAGGAGGGGGTGGGGCCTAATCCTGCCCGAGAGGCCAGCATCAGCACACTAAGTGGGCCACTGCGCAAGTGCTGATCTATCAGTGGGAAGATCAGCACATGTGCACTGGACCCCACTATCACTGGCCTCCCAATCACTAGCCATTCAATTTCTTTGCAGGCTGCCCCCATTCCCAATCGCTGGACAATCTGAACTACCCGTGATTGCTGGCCTACTTGACCTCTTCCAGGTCAGACCCAACTGCAGCTCCCTGTGGCCAGCTCCAAACCATTCCTGATGGCCAGCCCTGGACACCCTCTCCTCGTTCCCTACCTCCCCCACCAGTCCCATGCAGAGGTGTAGTGAGTCCCCCCATCGCTACCACCGAACATCCCCCCAGTAGACCCTGTCTCCCAGTATGCCCTGCCAACTCTTGCCCTGCTCCCAGCACAGCCTAGTGCCCAGTGGGCAGTTTCAGGGTGCGTGGACTTTCTCCAAAGATGTGCAGATTAGTTTGATTGGCCATGCTAAATTGCCCCTTAGTGAAGGGGGATTAGCAGGGTAAATACGAGGGGCTACGGGGATAGTTGTTGCTTGGGATATTGGTCAGTGCAGACTTGAAGGGCTGAATGGCCTCCTTCTGTGCTGTAGAGAGTCAATGATTCACTGAGGTGATATGGAAAGTATTCATATTGCAATATTGCTACAGTCCTAGTAACTTGCATACCAAAATTATCCCCTTTATGTGAAATATTTTACTAATATTGTATAACCCCTGATCTAATATAGAGTATATTAATATTAGACAGCATTTCCCCAAACCTAAGATGATTAATATAAGTTTTTTATCATATAACTATAATATTTTAATAACATGGAATTTCTTGACATTGAATACAGAGTAAAGTGTTAGTAATTCTTTTGATTTGTTGCTTTATTTTTAATGCTTACTTTCCACTCTGGGGTTTGGTCAGTAGAAAGCTGCTTTTATGACTCAGGTCATTGGCTCTGTGTAGTTCGACCAGGATAGCTTCTAACAGCGAATGGATCCCTGCAAGATCATTTGTATCTGCTGCAATTTTTGACACTGCTTCAGATGACTCATTCATGCTAAAATAAAAATCAGTAATAATATGCTTGGTTAGTGCCATCTTGTTTTGCACAAGAGAAAGCTATCTAAGCATGTTCTTTAGCACTGCTTGTAAACTTAAATATTCAGTGTATTTCTGATATTTGTCTGCCTGGCTTGGTTACTGCATTTTGTACTTGAGTAACTGCAAAAGCTTGATGAGGTTCTATTTTGATGTTACTTGAAGGGGGTAAAACATAACGTCCGAGAGATCTCCATAGGGAAAATTGCAGCTCATAGGGTAGTACAGTACAAGGAGGTGTAATGGTAAAATTCAAAATCAACCATTCGGGGTGATGTCTAGAAGCATTTCCCACACAAAGGATACTGGAACTCTCTTTGTAATACCTGTCAAGGTCAAATAAAATTTCAAAACTAAGATTGCAAGATAAGTGAGAGTTTGAAGATTACAGAACTAAGATGGGATTAATATCGAGGATCACCAGAATATAATTGAATAGACTCATGGGGCTGAAAGGCCTACCTCTGTTCCAATGGTTCTTGACACGCTACCCAGTTTTCTTTTCCACTTAAGTCAGTGGAGGTATGTGTAATAATCCATTATCACATTTTTCATAACCTATCCAACTGAAGTTATGATTGACTCTCTCAGGGATTTGGTTTTCTGGACAGTCGGGTAAAGTTATGCCATCTATTGTTGAATTGTCTGGACAATCTGATTTGATTTGATTTATTATAGTCACATGCATTAACATACAGTGAAAAGTATTGTTTCTTGTGTGCTATGCAGACAAAATATACTGTTTATAGAGAAGGAAAGAAGAGGGTGCAGAACATAGTGTTACAGTTATAACAAGGATGTAGAGAAAGATCAATTAAATGCAAGGTAAGTCCATTCAAAAGTCTGACAGCTGCAGGAAAGAAGCTGTTTTTGAGTCAGTTGGCACGTGACTTCAGACTTTTGAACCTGTTATCTGAACCGGTGATGCCCAGGAGTGTTGTTTTTCCTATTTTACTCTTCATCCTTTAAGACTCTCGAGTTTCCACATTTCTGAATTCTTCAGTTGTCCCTGCACTCCACTGTCCACACCACTGAAACTGTTGTGACTCCATCCTTCATGCTGTCTGTGCCAATAGTGTAATGGTGTCTCAATAGTTAAGTTGGCAAGTAGCTTGACTGGAACATTTAACCTGGCAATGTTTGTATGATTGATGACTGTGTCCTATATACTAGAATGGTTGATCAATATACATAACACGCTTTGAATCTCTAAGGCTTTTGTTCTTGTTTGCAATTAAGTAAAATGAACAGCATTCTGGAAACCTCCTCCCTTCTCTGATTGTCTAAGTGTCCTGAGCTTCTTTGATGTGTATGCTAAGTTAATTGATATGCTTATGGTGAGTTTTACAAGGATTGTATGTAATTATCCCAGCTTCATAACATGAAGAAAATAATTGAGCTGTATTATAGAGAATTAAAAATTGCAAGAGGATGTCTAACAAAATGAGCATCAAATGTGGAAGCTAACAGTATCTGATAAGTTCACTTGACACAATGCTTAATTGTTGTATTAAGTCACTTTACACTTGAAAGTTATGTTTGCATTGCTTGGTTAATTTTTAATTTTACTGCACATCAATTATTTTTAAGTCTTTTCATAAGGAACAATATTTTAGCTGCTTTGATCAATCATCGGGGACCCAAGAATACTGCCGTCTCTCATCAAAGCTCCTGTCTCATCATGATGTTTCAGCAAGCTTAAATAGATTGGAGCCACAGTTTCAAAATAAGGATCTCTGATTTAAAACAGAGGTGAGGAGGAATTTCTTCTCACAGGGGGTTATTAATCAATGAAATTTGCTACCCCATGAAACAGTAGAAGCTGGATCATTGAATATATTTGAGGCTGAGTTCCATGGTTTTTGATCAGCAAGGCAGTTGAAAGTTATAGGGAACAGGCCAAAGAGTGGAATTAGGGCCATAACCGTAATCTTATTGAATGGCCAAGCAGGCTCAATGGACCAAATGGCCTAACCTGCTGCTATTTTTTATGATCTTTGTGTCTTAATTGCTTAGGTGGGTTAGTGCATCACAGAGTGTCATATCATCATAGTTATCACAGTGCCCCACATCAGTGTCGTTGTGTATCAAATCACAGTGTGTCACATGAAGGTAGAATGCCCTCTCAATGGGAGCACAAGATGTCTTCAACCAATTAATGCCCTGATTGTCATTAAATAGCAGATCAAGTGGAGTCCTGCCCTCACTGTCCTTAGAGTGAATATCTCACACTTCTCTGTAATACTTTGAAGGTATTGTTCTGAATATCCCACAGTCATCATTTTAACACCTGCTTATACTGTTCATCTCGTGCCTGAAGTAAAACACATACATTATCCCATAGTATTTAGTCACTCAACCCCCACCCCCCCACACCAAGCTTTCCTCTTTCTCTCCTCGCTGCTCAGAGGCCTGCTAGTGTGGCTGTAGTGAGACCGTCTGTCCCCCATTGAGGAGGGCATTCCACCTCCAGGAGCTGCCAACCTATCAAATGGCTGGCAACTCTCTTGTAACAGTGTCACTAGGTATGATGGCCACTGTTAATATTGCAACAGCCCTGAGGAACGTGTTCAGCAATGGGGCCTGGACTTTAAAATGATTTCAGAGTGTTGCTGGGGCCTGACCAGTGGCCGGGGAAGTGAGGAAGGCCAGTTTGGAGGGGGATCTAGATGCAAGGGATAATTTTGGGAGCTTCCAAAGGATATGGGGAACCACAAAGGAGAGACCATGAAAGCACAGTGAGCTGCATATTTAGCAATGGCCTCTCCTGCCACGGTAAAATCCCAGTGGTGGTGAGAGAAAATCTTGACATAAAAGGTAGGAGCTAAGCATGTGTCATGTTGCTCCCCACACCACTAGTTGCCCCCTCATCTCCCTCTCCCTCCCCTCTGAATCTGCTTCACCATTGAATGAGGTCATGGCTGACCTGGGTAACTCCGTCTTCCCTGCCTTGGTTTCCTTGTTGATTAAAACGCCTGTCTCACTCACCTGAATTTGCCTCCACGACTCTCTGGGACAGAGGAATCGGCAGCTTGTCAACAGTCTGACAGAAGAAATTTTTCCTCATCCCTGTCTTAAATGGGAGACCCCATATTTTCTCACACTGATGCTCTGCTTGCATGTCTCACATCCTCCACTGTAATTTTCTGAGAGCATATCCTCTCACTGTAATTCACTCAAGAAAATTTAACTCACATCCCTTTTTAGGCCATTATTTTATAGCATCCACCTCCCAATCCTGCCCTGGAATGGGCGAGGCAGGTAAGGGTGAGACATAAAATTAGGCATGTTAGTATTAGCCTAACCATTCTTTCTCTGCCAGCCTCCATTGCAATTATACCAGCAGTGAGGGAAAGGTCAGGTACCTGCCTACCTTTGGGTCTTACTAGAGCCATACTAGGAGATCTCTGAGTAGCGAGGGGAGAGAGATGAAAGCTTGGTGGTTGAGGGGGAAGGAGAGACTAAATATCATGGAACTAAGTGTGTTTTATAGCACAGGCATGAGATGAGCAGTATAAGCAGATGTTAAAGTAAGAGCTGTGGGACATTCAAGGCACAATACCTTCAGAGTATTACAGAGAAGTGTGAGATATTCACTCTAAGGACTGAATGACTGAATTTTACAGTGAGGACAGGCCTCCTCTTGGTCACTAATTTAATGACAGTCAGGGCATTAATTGGTTGAAACGGTCTTGCTACTCCCAGAGAGAGGTGTCCTACCTTCATGTGACACACTCTTATGACGTTCTAAATGGCCACCACTGACCCAAAGGTGAGCAGGCACCTGACCCCTTCCCTGCTACTGGTAGAATTGCAATGGAGGCTGGCAGGGAAGGAATGGTTAGGCTAATACCATACTAATCTTATGCCTCATCCTTACCTGCCCCACCCACTCCAAGGCAGGATTGGGAAGTGGATGCTATAAAATAACTGCCTATAAAGGATGTGAGTTTAGTTCTCTTAAGAGAATTACAGTGAGAAGTGTGGTATATGCTTTCAGAAAATTACAGTGGGGGCTGTGAGACATGCAAGCAGAGTATCAGAATGAGGAGTGTGTCCAAACATATCATTGTAAGAGATTTAGGTTGTACAAGTTTGAAGCTTAACCAATTCACGCAACTCAGGCCAGATATCCATTTTGCACCACATCTGAATTTGCAGGTCTTGGATTTAAAAACTCCAAGTTACCTGGTGGGCTGGAGGGCATTTTTGGGCCTTAATTGGATCTTCAATTAAAGAGACAATGAACATTCCAATCGCCACTTGATGCCATCATCCAAATTTGGTCCCCGCTCTTCTACCTGCATTCATAAATGTTTTAATCATGGACCGCCAGCAGATAACCATTAAAATCAGCCCGCTTGCCTGGATGGGCGCAACTCCAGTAACATTCCAGAAGTTTTACAAAGCAACACTCTTGATTGGCACCACATCCACAAATATCCATCCTCTCCATCATAAATGCTCAGTAACAGCAATGTGCACCATCTATAAGCAATTCACCAAAAATGGCATCTTCTAGACCCATACCACTTCCATCTAGAAGAATAAGGGCAGCAGATACGTGGAGACACCATCAGCTGTAAGTTCCCCTCCAAGCCACTCAACATCTTTACTTGGAAATATTTTGCAGCTCCTTCATAGTCACTGGGCCAAAATCCTGGAATTTCATCCTTACTGGCATTGTGGGTCAACCCACAGCAGCACATGGGCTGCAGCAATTCAAGGAGGCAATTCATCACTACCTTCTCAAAGGCAACTAGGGATAGGCTGGCCAGTCATTGATAATGTAGAGATGCCGGCGTTGGACTGGGGTAAACTCAGTAATAATCTGGCAACACCAATTTTAAATCCAACCGATTTATTTGATAGTAACAGATTGCTGATTAGAATGCGAATCCTTACACCTAACCTGCTATTCAAGTGTTAAAGTGGCTAACAATGTGTTGAAGCAATCTGTGACTGTCTGTGCTGATAAGTGTGCTATTGCAGATCAGAACACTGCATTTGCCTGACGAAAACGAAAAAGTCGAAAGCTCGCAGATTTACTATCAAATAAATCAGTTGGATTTAAAATTGGTGTTGCCAGATTCTTACACGGTCATTGATATCCATGTCCCATGAGTGAATGAAACAAAATAAAGGTTTTTATTCCCTTGTGTCAGTGTGCCCATCAGTTCTACATAACGGGGGTAAACTTTCAGTTGCACACTAGGTGAGGAATGAGGAATGAGGCAATGGATCTCTCTGCTTTACCTGATAGATACATCATTTGTTTCAGTTCTGAAGTCACCAAGCATTTTATGCAAACTGGATTCTTGTTCCTGACTAATTTCCCACTGGTGCAGTAGGTTGCTCATCTTCTCTTTTACTTTATCTGTCTGCTTGAACATCTCTTCTGTAAGGACAGCATCCTGGTGGTACTCTGAATTAAAATCCACCAGCGTCTTCCTAGAACAGTCAAAGATTTTTTTAAATTGGCATAAAAGCTGCTTGAAATTGATATAATGCCCTGTCCTAGACAATGCTGAGACTTTGTTAGTCTATCAATAATCTCAGCCAAGAATTAGGACGATAAGAATACCAATATTAAAATTAACACCAGAGTTATTAGTTGAAAAATCTTTGCAGGAATTTCCATGTGTTCAATCTTTGGAATAATCTTTTGTGAGAAAGACAAAACACAAGAGACATTAAAAAGGTAATGGGATGCCCCCATTTCAGAGATAGGTTAAAGAAATAGGGTCACATGATGGCACAGTGGTTAACACTGCTGCCTCACAGCGTCAGGGGCCCAGGTTCAATTCCAGCCTCAGGTCACTGTCTATATGAAGTTTGCACGTCTCGCTGTGTCTGTGTGGGTTTCTGACTGCTCCAGTTTCCTCCCACAGTCTGAAAGACATGCTGGTTAGGTTGACTGGCCATGTTAAATTGCTTCTTTGGTGTCTAATGTACCAAGGTGTGTAAGTTTGAGGGATTAGCGGGGTAAATGTGCGGCTTACCTGGATAGGGCAGGGATTGGACCTGGATAAGATGCACTGTTAGAGGGATGGTGCAGACTTGATGGGCCAAATAGCCTCCTTCTGCACTGTAGGGATTTTATGAAACGCCTTAATTGGTCAGTTCTCAATCGTAATCCTCTCGTGTTCAGAAGTGGGAAGGTTTCCAGCTTGCCAAACTGGAAGGAAGCTAATCTTAGCAAGTTCTTCTGACATATAGCTTACATTTTGGTGCTTCTTCCCTGAGCCTCACCTGAGGGCTGATGTGACAATCATAATCTGTCTGCCTGAGTCAGCTTCACCCAGGCTTTCAATCATTTGGGTCAACAACTGGGTGCTGGGAGAGAATTGTGAATTGGGCAAGCTGATTTCTGTGTCTGATACGTGCTTTCATGAGGTAAAATCCTGAAACTGGAACATTGCCTTGTCAGCCTGACCTCAATACTTTACAGAAGTTTGAAGCTATCTGTTGAAATGTGAACAAGATGGCAAGGAACTAGACTGTAAAACAATGACGAATATGAACAGTCTCAAATTGATTAATGGCTTACACCTTTTTTACAAATTAAAAATAAATTGCAGGCTGAGGTAATATTTTATTAGTTTCCTTAATATGCTCCTTCCACCAGTAGATGGCGAAGTTAGTAAACTGTTTCTCGAAGAGGTGTGACTGAAAACGGAAAACAAAGGCAGAACAAAAGTACAAACTTAACCATTCTGAAATAAGAACAGAAAATGGTAGAATTATGAGGCAGGTCAATTGACATCTGTAAAGACAACAATGTTAGGCCTCTGGTCCCTTTGTCAGAAACTATCAGCGAATGCCTTTTGTCAGCCTAAACAAAATATAGATGGCAGACAAAAATGTATGAGTGAGGGCCAAAAGTTAGGAATATTGATGCCTGCCACTAAGCATAATGAATGATTGGATAACCTGCAAGGAGATTTGGTAAAACACATGGAAGTAAGTGAAAAATGGCTTTTGAATATATGCAGATTGGCCAAGCAAGAGAATGAGAAGGCACTGTGGCAAAGGTGGCAAACATAAATCAGTACAAGATCCAAAGGGGATAGAAGAGGCGGCACAGTGGCACAGCGGTTTGTACTGCTGCCTCTCACCTCCAGGGACGTGGGTTCGCTTCCAGGCTTGGGTCCTGTCTGTGTGGAGTGTGTATATTTTCCCCATGTCTGCATAGGTTTTCTTCCACAATCCAAAAATGTGTGGGTTAGATTGATTGGCCATGCTAAATTGCCCCTTCGTGTCTTAGGAGATTGGGAGGGTAAATATGTGGTATTTCAGGGATAGGGCCTGGGTGGGATTGTTGTCGGTGCAGACTCGATGGGCCAAATGACCTCCTTTTGCACTGGAGGATTTTTATGATTCTATGAAGTGAAGTAGATTAGTACTCAGGTTAAAAGGATCAAGCGATGAGATTTGGATTCCGTTCCCTTGATTTTTAAAGGGTAAAGAAGAATCTAATTGAGGGACTTAAAATGATTCAAGGAATTAGTAAGAGTGGATAGAAACTATTTCTGCAGATCAGAACAAGATGCCTGACATTAAAATTAAAAGTAAGTCATTTGGGAGTGTTATCTCAAATTCCTTCTTCATACAAGGGACGGTAAACGTAAAACTCTCTCCATGTTGATTCTGGTTCAATTGAACATTTCAAGATTGATATTGATAATTTTTGTTAGTTGTTTGTTAAAAGCATTAAGGATATTGATTAAAAGTGCATAAGTTAAGTTGAGAGCTGCCATAAGTAAGCTGAGAGCATTAGAATTCCTGAAGGTACTACCAGAAAATGACAGGCCTTTGAATGGCTAGACATACAGAGGGAGCATACTTGCTACCTCCCATCATTGGCCTGACTACATGCTGCCACCCTCTACTTGAAAAATTTCCCATCTATTGTTTAAGGCAGAGTTTTCTGGCCTTCTTGTGGTGAGACCCATTGACTTTTAATGGCTGATCCCTATGGCAGGTGGGACTGGAAAATCTCACCCTAAATTTCAGAACTTTAATTTTTCCCATGGACACAATCTAGAGATTGCACCAAAGATGTGCCCGTTTTACCAATACCAGGACATACCGAAGAATCCTCCAGATCTACTTACAAACTTACAATGGGCATCATTCGGTATAAGTCAAAGTCAACAATCAGGGCCCAAGGAAAAGCCAAAGCCGCATCAAAATAGCTCTTCTACAAGTCTTAAAATCAAAAAGTTCAATTCATTTCACTTTCATTCATGCACATCAACCACAGCATGTTTCAGAACTGAGTGTAATGCTTTGGAATTGACTGGAGAGTCGATCCTCTATCTATTAAAGTCTCAAATGCAGTTGTACTGCCATGCTGTTCAAATCAATGGTGCATTCTCATTGTGAACAATACTGTCCAGGAAGTACAGGTAACAGTCAAGCCAACTCTTAAAAATTCATCACAAGGACACAATTTCTGCACCTCACTCATTTTACCTTTGTGGTGCCAAATCTTGCAAATTTATTTCCTCAACACACACACACACACACACACGTGCTTGTGGAAGGTCTCGCAAAGTTTACCTGGAGAAACAGTAGGCGGATAGCTCGCACCAGGTTGTGACCAATAGGGACCTGAAGATAATCTTTATGTCATGATCAAATCAGCATTGGGCTAATGCGATAAGATGGCACGGTATTACTGACTCTGGAAACCTTTTGCATAAATGATTGCCTTGTTTTGTCAAGTGTTTTGGAAACTAAATTCTACAATGTGTTTTGTAGTTTAAGATTGTTGCTGTGTTGACTTCTAATTACATTCCCCCCGCCCCCATGTTTCTTTCTCTATTCTTTCTCTCTTTATTATTGTTCAGTGCTAAGAAATCTTGGGTGGAATTCTCCCAAATAATTCTAAGTGCTGAATTTGAGAGAAAACTGGAGTATATCCCAGAGGTTTTTTGGCAGGATTTTCAAAATAAATCTCTCACATTGTGAGTTACAGAGTGCCTTCAGCATGAAGTTCGATAAAAATCAGAAGTTGGGGCCTATTCCCACTGGAGAGGCTGGCAGCATAGTGCTGAGCGGGCCACTGAGTTGGTGCCGATCTGTCAACACCGAGATCGGCACTTCAGCACTAGCCCTGCATGCTAGCCTCCCGATTGTGGGCCAGTTCAATTGCTGGCCAGAGTCCCCTATTGCTGCCTTTCTGACTCCCCTGCCCCTATGCCCAACTACTGGCCTTCCGGACGTGTCTAGGCCAGTCCCGACTCTTGCCACTCCTGAACCATGCCGATTTCGAATACAGAGCTGATGATGTTGGAAATCATAACGGCCAGCTACATGGCTTCTGTTCACATCTCCTGGCAATGCAGTGGGCTGGGAGAATCGCCCCCATTATGTTATATTAGTGTGAATGGAGTAGAGCTACTGGCTGCTATGTATGGTTATCCTCGCTCCCCTAAATCTATTCATCCCGTCCACACCTCAGTCACTGTTGCCCAATCACCAAAATCCACACACAAACCATATTAATTCATGCTGTGGAGCTTGGGACCAAAAATCACAGGATCAGAAGTAGGCCATTTGGCCCATCAAGTCTTCAATCATTCAGTGAGATCATGATTGTTCTGCTATGATAATCCTCAACTCCACTTTCCCACCTTATCCCCAGAATCCTTGATTCCCTTACTGATTAAAAACCTGTCTACCTCAGCCTTGAACATACTTAACAACCCAGCCTCTGCAGCCCTCTGCAGTAAAGAATTCCACAGATTTACTGCACTCTGAGAGAAGCAATTCCTCTTTATAGCTGTCTTAAATGAGTGGCTCCATACTCTGAGGTAATGCCTCTGGTCCTAGACTCTCCTACAAGGGGGAGCAACCTCTCAGCATCTGCCCTATCAAGCTCCCTGAGAATCCTGTATGTCTCAATAATGTTGCCTCTCATTCTTCTGAACTCCAATGAGCACAGGTCCAACCTACTCACCTCTTCGCATAAAAAAACCCACCATACCCGCAATCAAACTAGTGAATCTTCTCTGGGCTGCCTCCAATGCCGGTATATTTTTCCTTAGATAAGGGGACCAAAACTGTGCTTAGTATTTCAGGTGTGGTTGAACTAGTGCCTTGTACAGTTTTGGCAAGACTTCCCTATTTTTATATTCCATTCCTTCTGAAATAAAGGTCAACATTCCATTTGCCTTCCTTATGACCTGCTGAACTTGCATTATCTCTGAAAGCAAAGGAGACTTGGGAGCAGCATATTACAGCCCTAACCAGCCTTGGTCAAGCCATAAAGACTAGCATATACCGACTATCTATAGAAAGTGATGCAGCTTCCAGTAATTCACTGTCAGTGCTAATTTACTTTATCCAGTGATCAGATCTGCATCATAGAACAGAATCATAGAAACCCTACAGTGCTGAAGGAGGCCATTTGGCCCATCGCACCTGCACTGATAACAATTCCGCCTATGCCCTATCCCCATAATCACACATATTTACCCCACTAATCCCTCTAGCCTGTGCATCCCAGGATACTAAAGGAGAATTTAGCATAGCCAATGCGCCTAACCTTCATACCTTTAGATAGTGGGAGGAAACTGGAGGAAACCCACGCAGACATGGGGAGAATGTGCAAATTCCACACAATGACCCAAGATGGGAATTGAACCTGGGCCTCTGGAGCTGCGAGGTCTGTGACCCAAGCCAGGAATCGAACCCAGACCTCCAGAGTGTGAGGAAGCAGTGCTAACAACTGGGCCACCATCAGGCCCTGAAGTTTTAAATGTTGTAAGAACAGGTTGGTTTTATTCACTTTCTCCAAGTTGTTTATATTATACTGTGAAATATTAGTGAAAGATTCCTAAGCCCCATGGCAAACATATTTTCAAAATGATACAGCAAAGTGCAAACAGCTGGGTATTTTGTTGGATTAAGAAGCAACCCTTAGAGGAAGGACTACTTCAGTTTATATTCAGCAAGTTTTCTGCTGCATTGGCTTCCGTTTTTCCAGTTCAATGCATTCTCCATTGGATCACTGAATCCAGGGATTCAAAGAACAAAGAGCAAACAACAAAGAATAAAACAGCACAGGAAACAGAACCTTCGGCTCAACGAGCCAGCGCCACCACCTCGATGTTCCCACTTTTACCCGTGATCCCTGTCAATGTTTATAGATCTATGCATTGAAACCAAATATGAGACAATTTAGGGAGAATTTGTTCTGCCAGTCAGCCTAAGAGCACATCTTTGGGATGTGGGAGGAGACCAGAGCACCTGGAGAAAACCTACGCAAGCACGGGGAGAATGCGCAAACTCCCACAGACACAGGCCCAAATCCATGCATCACTGAGCTGTTGTGTTGCCCATCAAATGGTCCAGTCAAGCGTACACTAACGATATGAGGCACTAGGATACTCTTGAAAAAAATCCAAGAGCAGCCCTCTCACGACCCATCGCAAGTATGCCCCTTGTTAGACAACAAGGCGGACCAAAGTACCTGTAGGATAAAACAAATACATCAATATCATTGACTATTTACACATCCATTAATATTTCCCCTTGTAAGCCATTGAATACTGCCCAGTTTTCCACATTATTGTGGTATTTTCTCCAAGGGGAAAATTAGTTCTGTAGTTCCTTTCCTGTTCATTTTTGGCTACAATTTAGAGCAAAATATGCTTTCCATTTTATCAATTCTCTTATGTCCTATTAGGTACCTTTGTTCTATATTGATTTATGTTTGAAAAAATAATTGCAACTCATTCTTGATATAAGGATATTTTCCTTGTATCAAAACTCTTGATTTTTTAAGAGATTTTGGCTTAGTTTATGAGATGGTGAAATTTGGGAAATTTAGGAAACAATGATAATCTTTCAGGAGAAATAGTAATACCAATGGAAGAGGGTGTAGGGCAAGTGCCACTAGCGAACAGTGAAACAATGGGCGAATCTTCCTAACAAATGGCAGAATCCCGTTGCCATAGATGGCATGATCCAGAACATGATCTTTAAAGAATTAGAAAGAATTTGTTTTTGGCATGTGAAAAACGCCACACTAGAGGCATAAAGTTTCTGATTCATGTATCCCAGGAATCATCTGAGCACTTCAATCAGGGGGCACTGCACTTAAATGGCTCCACAGCACTCACTCTCATTCAAGTCAGGAGGATGGCCACTCAAAGAGCAGCTCCAAGATTTTTGGAAGGGGCCCTAACAAGGTGGTCTATGGAAGTCCCAATGCAAGGAATCCGTAGGGATTGACCGGGAAGTTTGAACTCTCAATGGGCAATTCCTCTGCCCTCTGGTATTCTCTGAAAATCTCTGAATTAAGAGTCAGAGACTTTGGATGATTCTTACTTATTTACCAGGAAATATTAGACAGAACAATCCTAGTCTAACTTCTGGGTAACTTTAGGACTGACACTCGCCTCTCCAAGTCACTCTCACTGAACCACTTGCCTGTTCACCCCACTTTCCCGCTTGACTATTCCCCTGACTCCTTGACTACTCTGCTTACTGTCCCCAAATCCCCGACACAACTTAATCAGTCCCCACCATCCAAATCTCCCCACCTCAACCTATCTCCCACCATGCGACTCCCCCCACTTGACCTAACTAGGCCACAATCCAAATGGGTTATAAGATATGGGCAAACATTCAATGGTAACAATAGAAGTACACACTGGAGGATTGAATATCTCTGTATACATACATACCCCTTCTTTGTATCATATTCATGATCTGTCTCTAGGATGCCAAACTACAAAGTTTTACTCAGCAACACAAACTTCATCAAATGTTACTGAGAGTGGGGAGGTGCTGACAATAATTACATGAATAAATCATCAGCAGAAGAAATCACATCAGAAAAAAGAATCATGGTACAAATGAAAGGGAGTTGACCTGGTCCAAACAAGAAGGCTTTGACATATGAAGAGGTTTGGGAAGATCAGGCATTTGCTAGCCTCTTCATTCATATTCTCCGCTTTCTGGCCTTTGGTGCTGACTACCCTCAGTTACCAATCCAGCATTGAAGGATCGCGCTGAAGGAAGAGTCATAGTATGAGGAGATATCCATCAATTTTAGAAGGGACATCATTGGAGACCATCACTTATCAAGTATCCTCCATTTGTTTTGATCTCTAAACACTGTCTCCCTGTCTAAGTCCTCACAGTAGGGGAAATGTTTGCTAAGCAGCTACATGACACATTAACAATTTACCAGCTGAGCCAAGCATCAGCTTACCAGGGGATATGATTCAATCATCCTATTAATAACTCAATAGAATTAGAAGCTGCATCATGGCAACAGGACGAGAAACGCAGATCAAAAAAGCCCACCTGACGGATACAACTTAATCCCATGTGTATGTTTTGTTGGCACAAGAAACATCTTCAGTTCCTAATTAACTCATAACGGAAAATATTGCAGCTACAATTTGAGCAGTTATCACACTCAGGAGATAGCATGGCCCAGATTTAGACCAGAGATTGCACTAATCTCAATAATATGCTTTAGCCTTAACTGCAGAAGAACATTCCCCTTCCCTTGTGTCGACTGCTGGAAGTTTCTCATTTCCACCCCAGTGTTTCACATTAGAATTGTTCTGGATGGGGATCCATTGTTTGGGCCTGCCCAGACTCCAGTCTCTTAGGACCTTTACTATAATAAACCAAGGACTACTCGATTAGGATTCAGAACAAAGGGGCTTTATTGCCGTGCTACAATTAACTATATATACCAGTGACCAGAGAGGTGGATGGGGGTAAGGCGGTTGATGTAGTATATATGGACTTTAGTAAGGCTTTTGATAAGGTGGCCCATGGAAGACTTCTACAGAAAATGCAGATGTGTGGAATAGAGGGTGATTTAGCTAATTGGATTAGAAATTGGCTGGCAGATAGAAGACAGAGGGTGGTGGTTGATGGGAGATATTCATCGTGGAGTTCGGTGACGAGTGGTGTGCCTCAGGGGTCTGTTTTGGGGCCCCTGCTGTTTGTAATTTTTATAAATGATCTGGATGAGGGTATTGAGGGATGGATCAGTAAATTTGCAGATGATACTAAAGTTGGTGGTGTGGTAGATAGTGAAGAGGGGTGTTTTAGTTTACAGAGTGACTTGGACAAGTTGCAGAGCTGGGCCGAGAGGTGGCAAATGGAGTTTAATGTGGAAAAGTGTGAGGTAATGCACTTTGGCAGGAACAATAAATGTGTAGAGTATAGGGCTAATGGTAGGGCTCTTAATAGTGTTGAGGAACAGAAGGATCTTGGTGTATGTGTCAATAGATCCCTGAAAGTAGGCAGTCAAGTGGATAAAGTTGTTAAGAAGGCTTATGGAGTCTTAGCTTTTATTGGTAGGGGGATTGAATTTAGGAGCCGCAGCATCATGTTGCAGCTGTACAAAACTCTAGTGCGGCCGCACTTGGAGTATTGTGTGCAGTTCTGGTCGCCACATTATAAGAAAGATGTGGAGGCATTGGAGAGGGTACAGAGGAGGTTTACCAGGATGTTGCCTGGTATGGAGGGCAGGTCCTATGAAGAGAGGTTGAAGGATTTGAGGTTGTTTTCGTTAGAAAGGAGGCGGCTAAGAGGGGATCTTATTGAAGCATATAAGATGATTAGAGGTTTAGATAGGGTGGACAGTGATAGCCTTTTTCCTAGGATGGAGAAAGCTAGCACGAGGGGACACAGCTTTAAATTAAGGGGTATGAGTTATAGGACGGATATCAGAGGTAGGTTCTTTACTCAAAGAGTGATTAGGGAGTGGAATGCCCTGCCTGCAGCTGTTGTAGATGCGCCAAGTTTGGTGGCGTTTAAGAGGTTAGTTGATAAGTATATGGATGAGAAGGGAATGGTTTAGTTAGGAGGGGCATTGCTTTTTATTTTGGTCGGCACAACATCGAAGGCCGAAGGGCCTGTTCTGTGCTGTATTGTTCTATGTTCTATGTTCTATACAAATAGGGTCCAACAGAATAACCATGTAGCTGCACACTACACTTCCCTAGCTTCAACAGCTGATCCTTCCTGACCTAGGATACGTGTCCTTGCATTTGATTGGCTCAGCTTCCCATCTTGACACGCCATAGGGTCCAGCCTAACCTCGCAGCCCTCAGGAACACACCACTACACCTCCCCCCCCCCCTCCCCTCCCCAAAGGGGGCCACACTACCACAGTTATGCCAGGCTGATAAATGAGACTGATGTGACAAAAGGCAACTTTCACACTGGGTTCATGGATGGGTCCCTTGTCCATTGGGAGAGGATTGGAGTAGTTTGTTCTATATTTGAGCACGGTTGCATCACAAAAATGAAAAGAGGTCTATTTGTCATTATTGGCAATCTGCAGCAGGAGAAGCTCGAAAATTCAAGTTCACCATTTATAGTGGGTGCCTTGCTCTGACAATATTTCATCTGCTATAGGGAACGCACTATAAAACTGCTAAGTGATGTATACAAGTTGATTAACTTCAGGTCTCCATTTCTGTGAACACTGAAATTCCCTGTCCCTCTCAGTTTCTCCCACACTCTCCTTCCTTCTTAAGACCCACATTCTCAATCTATTAGTCACCTATCCTATTGTGTCCTTTGATTGAGTGTCAAACTTTGTCAGAATATGCCCCTGCAAAGCACTTTGAGATGTGTTATTATGATAAAGGTGCTTCGTATATGCGAGTTGTTGTTGCTATTTATTGTACTTCTCCCAGTTATTCTGGGTTGCTTTCTGTGTGGCCTTTGATTATCACAACACATTGAAACAATTCAACATATGTTACACTTCTTGTTACAAAGCTAATCAATTGCAGAGAAATAAAAAGGCCTGGTGGTAAATAGCAACATTAAGATGACAAAACTTCCACTTCTTATAAGCCCAAAATAGAGTGCTTGATGAGTGCTAAATGGCATTCTTGTAATCAACTCCTATGATGAGTTAGGATTGGTAAATGGTTACCATTTGGTAAATGGTTAGGATTATTTGATGATAAAGGTGATAGGTGTCAGTGGTGTGCGGGGTGGAATTTTTATAAGAAATATATGAACAGTCAATTTCTGCACTCTTAGACAGCTCTATGACCCAGTATTCCAATCCCAGCATTCTACTCTCCCATAAGGAAAAAACAGTTCAGATCAATATTCTTCTCATTTTACGGGTGTTCTATTTTCAAGTATACAAAGCCAGTTCAGACCAGTATTTCCCTGTTTTTTTCCCCTCCTGGGATTGAGGAATAGAACAGTTAAGCTAAGAAGATGAGTTCCAGTTGTATAAAACTTTAGTTAGCACACATTAGGAGATGTATGCAATCCAGCCTCCACATTACAAAATTAATATAGAAAAATATGAAACAAAAGAGAAGGTATGAAGAAGATTTACAAAAAAGTTATAGCCATCTGGAAAAGACCGAAAAGGTGGCTTTTTGCTCTCTAGAAAACTGAATGCTAATGGGTGATCTAATACAGGTCTTCAACATTATGAAGGGATATGGTAGGGTAGAGGCAGAGAAAATGTTTCTGCTTATGGGGCAATTCAAAACCTCCAGTCATAAATGCAGGATAGTCACTAATAAATCCAAGAGAAAATTAAGGAGAAATCTTTTTAACCAAAAAGTGGTTAAAATGTGGAACTAACTACCAGAGGACAAGTTGATATGAATAGTATGAATGTACTTAATGGGAAACGAGGTAATTATGTGAGGGAGAAAGGATTAGAAAGAAATGTTGAGAGAGTGAGATGAAGCAAAGTAGGAAGCAAAAGCAAAGTGCTGCAGATGTTGGAATCTGAAACGAAAACAGAAAATGCTGGAAAATCTCAGCAGGTCTGACAGCATCTGTGGAGAGAATAGAGCTAATGTTTTGAGTCAGGATGACCCTTTGTCAAAGGTAATCAGAGCTCTGTCAGACCCTCAGATAGGAGGTAGCATGAATGAAACATAAATATCCACATTTACCACTTGGCCCAAGGAAGCTGTTTCCTTATTGTAGGTTCAATATCATTTTAACAGTCTCACCATTTTCAGAAATATGTTCTTACTATGAGATTACCTGACTTCCTCCAACACCGACGACAAAGATTTAGGTTTGTGGGGAAGGTTTTTCGTTTCTGATTCTTTCTTGGATGTTGAGGGATCCTTCTCCAGCATTCTGTCTGCACTGGGATGCTCCTCGATGCTGCTTATCATGTCCATCATCATCACCTCCAGGTCGGACATAGTGGCGACAACGTACTCAAGTGTCTGGCATAAACTTTCATTGGGGTTATAATTGGTCGGTGAGCCAATCTCATTGATTAGGCTTTTCTTTCTGAGTTTCTTGCTCAAATCGACTTTGATCTTCTTGTGTTTCTTGATGGTATCCTCTTTGATTCGTTTGCAAAGCTGTCGTAATTTAAGCTGACACAGGAGAAAAAGCATAACGCATGGTAGGCCTTTTTCTGGGATATTGTGAACTCTGTCAGTGCAATAGCAATGAACACAGGAAGCTAACACTTCTACACAGCAATGAACAAGTAGAAACTTCCAAAAGAAATCCAGCAATAAATATATGCTTTACTCTGGGGTGGCACAATGGCACAGTGGTTAGTGCTGCTGCCTCACAGTACCAGGGTTCCAGGTTTGATTTCCGGTTCGGGTCACTGTGTGGAGTTTGCACATTCTCCTATATCTCTGTGGGTTTTCTCCAGATGCTCTGGTTTCCTCCCACACTCCAAAAATGTGTGGGTTAAGTTGATTGATCATGCTAAATTGATCTTATTGTCAGGCGATCAGCAGGGTAAATATACGAGGTTACGGGGATCGGGTCTGGGTGGGATTGTGGTCAGTGCACTCTCGATGGGCCAAATAGCCTCCTTCTGCACTGTAAGGATTCTATGATTCCACTTATATTCAAATGGAAAATGTATTGGACTTGGTGTTGTTGCTTTGCCAGCAAGGGAAAGCTTAGGAAAAGCTTTATTCACTGTTGGATCTATTTTTGAATGCATTATTGATCCATCTTTACTGATCCAAATTTTACTGGTGTGAGTTAAGTTGATTGATCATGCTAAATTGCCCCTTAGTGTCAGGGGGATTAGCAAGATAAATTTATAGGACCTGGGTGGGATTGTTCTCAGGGAAGGATCAATAGGACAACTGGCCTCTTTCTGCAGGAATTCTATGATCCTATGATTCATTCCTGAATTACCAAAACACCAACTTTGACTGCTTTGAAACTGCACTAGGTTTAAAAACCTTTGAGACTCCTTGCAGATACTATGTGTAATAATCTTACTGAGGCCAGTATGTCTTTACCAATTACCCTTTATTTAGTGTATTCAGAACACCATTCAGTGGCTACAGAGTGCAGGTCAGCTCTGGGTCTCTCGACAGCCAGCCTGAGTGGGGCCAGCTGGTTTTAAACGCAGGCACATCCCCCTGCCCATTCCCCCCCCCCGTTCCTCCAGCTGATCCATACTTCCTTCACCTCGCTCAGCCATACCCCCCACCATTCCTTCTCTATTGGGCGAGCCTCCAGTCACCTAATAGGGGAGCTCATACTCTATGAGACCCACGGGGAGATTTATTGATGGTCTCCCGTGGCTATCATAACATCCCACCCCCTCAAAACATTTCTTCTCCTGCACCCCAGCAGTGGGGAGCCTTTGCTGCCACTTAGTGATTGGCCTGGAGTCAATTGGAGGTAGGACAGGAGCAGCAGTGTGTAATGAATTGGACACCTTCACTTCTGAGGGAAGCATTGTAAAGTCACCACCACTGGTTCTTCTCACTTAAGCAGGGGTACTCGTATCTTCCACATCCATCTTGGAATCTGCATCCTTATCACCCAGAGAGATGGGGTCGATCTCCAGTCATGGCTCAATGCTGGCAGTGGTTATCTCCAGGGCTGTATTGGCACGGTTTCTTTACTCCTAAGAAGATCCAGGTGCTTTCTGACAATCTTGCACTGCATTTGGACCTTATAAGACACGGGCCCTGTTTTTTCTGTTATGATCCTGGGAACCCAAAAGAGACATTCCTGAAATTCCACATGTGGACTGGGTGGTCAATTTTGTATGTTCTTTCTGACTTTGCAGAATTATGGTTCTTCTTCTGGTTCTCTTCTTGGGGCTCTACCTCCCTGCCACATTTGGGAACAGTAGGCTTTATCTTGTCCGAAACCTCCATCCCATTAACAATTCCATCATGGCAATTCCTCTCATTGTGTGAGGGGTAGTCCTGTAGTCAGTTTAGTCTCTATGGATGCTGCAGTTTGCTTCCTCAGGCTGAGCTTCAAAGTCTGTACCACATTTTCAGCCAGCTCATTCAATAACACATAATAGGGTATTGTCCAAATATGTTTGATTTCACTAGAAAACATGAAACTCTATGGTAGTATAAGCAATGTTGTCAGGACACCAGGACTTTAGGTATCCTGTACGTGCAGCAATATTGTCATAGTTTCTCAATGATAGGATGGGAGGTGGCACAACCCATGCGATGTATTGCCAACCATTTAGAATATGCATCTATGATAACTATAAATATGGGGCTCAAAAAAGGCGTGGTGAATTTCACATTCATTGGCACCCAGAGCCTACCAAGCAACTCCCATGAATGTAGGGAGGTTGAGAGAGGTAGATTTTGATTCTCTTGGCAAGACTCATATGGTCTGACCCAAGTCGGGTAATGTCTGCATCAAGGCCAGAACACCGTACTTAGCTCCTGGCTAACATTTTCATTTTTGAAATCCCAGGGTGGCTATGGTGGAATTCCATAAGTATCAGATGTCACCCTGGGCAAGAGACAGCTATAATGTGGAGATGCCGGTGTTGGACTGGGGTAAACACAGTAAGAAGTCTCATAACACCAGGTTAAAGTTCAAAAACCAACAAGAGGTTTATTTGATAGTAAACTCACAAGCTTACGGGATTTGCCCCGTCGTCAGGTGAATGGAGAGTTCTGGCCTTAGACAGAGCATATAACAGCACAGACAGTTTACAGATTATTAATCAGAATGCGAGTGTTTACAACTCACCTGCTATTTAAGTCTTAAAGATGCAGACAATATGTGTGAAAAGAGCATTATGCATAGGTTAAAGAGATGTGTATTGTCTCTAGTCGGTACAGTAAGTGAGGTTTTTTGCTAACCCAGGCAAGTCATGGCGGTTACAGATAGTGTGACATGAAGCCAAGATCCTGGTTGAGACTGTCCTTGTGTGTGCGGAACTTGGCTATCAGTCTCTGCTCAGCAACTCTGCACTGTTGTGTGTCGTGAAGGCCGCCTTGGAGATGGTCAGAGGCCAAATGCCTGTGACCGTTGAAGTGTTCACCAAAAGGAAGGGAACAATCTTGCCTGGTAATTGTCGAGCAATGTTCATTCATCTGTTGTCGTAGCGTCTGCATGATCTCCCCAATGTTTCATGCTTCAGGATATCCTTTCCTGCAGCGTATTAGGTAGACAACGTTAGCCGAGTTGCAAGAGTATGTGACATCTACCTGGTGGATGGTGTTCTCACGTGTGATGATGTCATCCATGTCGATGATCCGACATGGCTTGCAGAGGTTGCTGTGGCAGAGATGTGTGGTGTTGTGGTCACAGCTACACAGGCACCCCAGAGGATAATGCCACCCTCAACACTAAGGTTATCTTTCTTTATCCACTAATTTTTTATTTCATCTGAGGGATGTCCTCTGAATCTCCCATATAATATTATATATTTTAATATATAATACAAAATACAAAAGGGTATTTGTATAGGCCTTTGTGTGCATTAATTGTCACATGTATTTGGGAAGGCTTGTCCAGTTCAAGTTGAAAATTCGCAGGGCTCACGTCCAACTTCAGAAATGCTTGGTCCCCAGTTAATCTTGCATGCAAAACTTCAATCTGGGGCATGGAATATCTGTCAAATTTAGAAATCCGATTGATGATAAGCTTATAGTCTACACAAAGTCAGACCGACCTGCTTGAGGATAGGAATAACAGTACTAACTGTATAGATCTTTTTCCAATAGGAGCGTGGAACTAGTCTGTAAAATACTTAGATGTAGCATTGGGGTTGAAGTAGATCTTAACTTTGGCTCCCCTTATTTTTCATACTCTTCTACTCTTCTTGGAAAACTCCAAGATACTTATTGATGATATCATACAGTTCCCCTGAAGATCTCCAGCCAGTTCGGTTTAATGTGTTGGAGCCTATCTCTCCACATAAGGCTGAGTCTTTGTCCTTGTTCAATGAGAAGTGGAAGTCAAGACATCTGCTTCCTGTAAGTCACTAGGATCACCACAATGCCCTTTATCTGCAATGGTTTTCCCATGTAGGTGGCCAGCCTGGCCTATGTAATTTCTAAGTTCAAAAGCTGAATACCATGTGATTATAAGTCTGCTCCCCAATAATGGAGAATGCAGACCCAATATCCATTTCCATTTTTGTTGGGTGGCCATCTAATAACAACTCCACCATTACAGGACAACATATGTCATGGAGAGGCAATTTAATTGCATTGTCTGTGTTCCTGATTGTGGGTTTATTTGCAAAATACAGTACCTCAGCTCTTTCGCAGGACTTTCAAAAGTCCACTGAGTGGCATTTACAACCATCTGAAATAGGCTCTTTAGCAGTCTGAAGGCTGTCCCTGACCTTCATTGACTGCCTGGTGATGTGACTTGGGCTCCAACATCATAAGGAATTCTGGAATGTTTGCCTGATACCCTCGCTCTTAGTTGAGGAATGGATGTTGCATGAAGCCCCTTTTCTCAATTGGGTGACACTGCTATTTGATATCCCCTGGAGTTCCAGAGCTCCTTTGTCTGCATTCTCCAATGCAGCTATCTCAATGGTTTCTTCAGATTGAAATTGGGTTCTGCCAATAATTTTCTTTGAACTGTCACATTGTTAATTCCACAGACCAGTCTATCTCTCAACATGTTGTTCAGGGGTGACCAAATTCATATTTTGTCCAATTAACCATGCAAAATTCTCCTCATTAACATTTCTGGAATTGTGCCAAAATTGGAGACCTGTTCCATAGTCTAATCAAGCCACAGTGTGACATGGACATACTCCCTAAAATATATATACAGGCAATGACACAGACACCATCATTATCAGCCCTGGATAAGGCAGAAAAGACCCCGTAGAGACGTTGGAGTAGTGACCTACATTTAGAAGTATGGATGTGGGAAGCTTTAAAATTGACTGCAGCAGAGCAAAAGCAGTAGAAATTGTGGTTTGGAAAAAAAGATGTCTTGCTGACAAGGGCAGGTGTTTCCATGGTAAATTTCACAGGTTGTGTGCAGCATTTAATCTGTGCAATCCTGTGCACATTTCCCAAGAAGATGCTTAGCTGAGCAATTTGCCCATTCCGCCAAACTGTTGGACCGTGGATATGGAGGCTGCTGGTGATACGCTCAAAGTTCCATATGCACACAAAGTTGTGAAATTCAGCGGTGACAAATTGGCGAGCATTGTCTATCATGAGCCTCTGTGGGATGCTGTGTGTAGTGAAGTATCTCTTGAGTTTACTGATGACTGTTGTACTTGTGATGTTTAGCAGATGGTTGAGTTCAAACCTAGAATACACATCAATTAAGCTTAAATATTATTTACCATTCCACTCAAAGATGTCAGCTGCTGCAGACATCTTGGGAGTCCCAAGAGCTCATGTGGATGCAGTGGTTCTTTTGCGTGATGCGGCTTGAGTGTGTTGCATAGTGCATATCTGGAGACTTCCCTGTTTGCATCCATAGAGGGCTAGCTTAGTGATTTCTTGGCCCTCTATCTGGTTGCTTCCAACCCAGGATGCCCCTGGTGCAATTATTGTGTGTGGTACCTCTGGAAAATAGTAGGAATGATAAATTGCTGGCCATGCTGTATCAGTCCATCCTATATGGTCAGCTTATCCCTAAGAGCAAAGAATGTGCAGAGCTTGTGAGGAAGCTCCCTTGAGGACTTTGGCCAGCCCCTCAAAATTACATTGTACAGTTGCCTGCATGTGATGTTTACCTGTAAAGCCTACTTGAGTTCCTGAATTCTACGAGAAGATAACCACCTTGATTGTCATAATGTCTACATCTTCTGGTTGATCAGTGGTGGAGAAGGTTCTGGAGAGGGCATCAGGCAAGTCCAGCTTCTTGCCATGTTTGTAGATGACACTGAAGTTGTAGCATTTCTTGCGTTACAACCATGCAGATATATTGTGGTGAAGCTTCTTTAAGATAGTTATGAGTTGCTGGTGATTTGTTTCAACCATTGCAGGGTGACAAAGAACAAAGAACAAAACAGCATGGGAAACAGGCCCTTCAGCCCAACGAGCCCGCGCCGCCACTCCGATGTTCCCACCTCTACCCGCGATCCCTGTCCATGTTTATGGATCTACAGACTCTTTTTCTTGCTCTCGACAAGAGCAAGAAGTTTGATTTGTGCATGAAGGGTCTCAGTGCCAATGACCCTTGAAGTAAAGGCTATTGGTCTGCCACGCAGACTGCACCAAGTCCATTCTGAGAGGTATCTTCTGAAATGAGTACAGGTGCTGGAACATCAAAGTATTGTAGCACCAGTGGGGCTGCGAGTGCTTGTTTGAGTCTGTTGAAGACTGTTGTGTTGTGCTCTTGCCATTATATTTGATGTCATGATGGGGAATTTGACAAAGCGGTCTGGTGACCTCACTATAGTACAGAATGAACTTCGAAAAAAATTTTGTCATACCAAGAAAGCAGTGTAGGGCCTGCTTCCCCACAGGAATGGTCGTCTGAACTAAACCCTTATCTTGCCTGGATCATGATGTGATCACATAACTCGACCAATGATGGTCTACCTCATATGCTGCAGGAAAACATGTGTAAAGGCATGGTACATTGGCAAAACCATGTAGATGCTATGACAATAGATGAATGAACATTGTGCAATCACCAGGCAGGAATATTCCTTTCCTGTCAGTAGTCAAGGGCATTCAGTCGCTGATCTTCAGATAAGAATTCTCCAAGATGGCCTTCAAGATACATGACAATGCAAAATTGACGAGCAGAAACTGATAGCCATGTTGGTCACCTATAAAGAAAGCTTCAATCAGGATCTTGGGTTCATCTCACATTATGTGTAATCCCCACTATTTGGCATGGGCTTGCAAAATCCTGACTAACTGTCCTAGCTTGAGACAATTCACACCTCTTTAACCTGTGATTATCCCTCTCTCCACTTGCATTGTCTGTACTTGTAAAGACTTGATCACCTGTAAAGACTCGCATTCTAACTATTATTTTGCAATTGTGTCCCTGCCTATATATGCCCTGTTTGTGAATCTAATTCTTCACTTACCTGAGAAAGGAACAGTGCTCCGAAAGTTTGCGATCATAAATAAACATGTTGGTCTTTAACCTGGTGCTGTGAGATTTCTTACTTATCTGCATCAGGCTTTACATCATTGTGAGTAAATGGCACATGTAATGAACGTGGTTGACCCTGAATCTACATTTAACTGGATTAAACTTTAATTAGATGATTCTGATTCTATCAAGGATGAATCAAAGACATGCATTATATTCCTGCATTGTATGGCCCCAAACAAGAATGTCAACAATAATCTTACAAGATTGGCCTGCAAAGAGTTGCTCCATGCATCACTAGAAGATCTCATTGCCATTGGATCCCATCAGATCCCATATGAAGAAAACAATGTTTGCTATTAGTGATATGAATGTGACTATTGTTGATGATTCCTGATCAAGTGGGAACTGCCATTTTGCATTGAACACCTTGACATTTGATGCATTTGCTTTCACCTGTTCCATTCTCTTCATAGAGTGATGCATTTTGAGCAGTGCTTTGTTCAAGTGCTGGGTCAATACAAATTTTGACTGTGCCTTCTTTCTCTACTGCAGCCACCATTGCTGAAACCTTTGCATTGTCTGTAGGAGTTGTAACAATTAGTGTCATCATCCAATGCAGTTCATTAACAATCTTCTGCCTCATGGTCACTGGTACTTTCCTCAAAGCACAGACTGTTGGTGGTACTGAATCATCTAGTGTTTTGTGGTATACAACTGGCAGCTTACTGATGATGTCACAGTTGAAGAGGTCTCTATATGTTGTCATCTCTGGGGCTTGGAGTTGTAGAATGTTCACTTCTGGACTGAGTTGAATCATCCCTGATGCAATGTTGTCCCAAAGTCCATTTACTTTCTGATCAACTAAATGAAATTTGAAATTTACACTTTCAGTGTGGGTTGTCTGTTCACCCTAAGCCACAAGGTGCAATCTGGTGCTGCAGTTTGGTCTATTTCGTTTAACCTGTGGCTGAATAATACACTACCATTTGTTCCAGTATCTATCTTGACTTTAAATCTGGCGTTACTGTTAATTTTGTTCAGAGTGGCGAAGATCACATTTTTTCCTGTGACATTGTCAACATTGTTACAACAGAATATTGTTGGAGGCTCTCTAGCTTCACTGCCTTGGTTGAACTCCAATTCATTCACCTTACTGATGCTCCTACTCCAGAGGTTCAAGCCACTGCTATGTTGCTGATGGCAAAGGAAGGTTGCTGAAGTTTGGATGTGCAGCATTTAGCAAAGTGGCTCCCAAACTCATTTGCATCGTTTACCATATGCAAAACAAGCTGTTCTGCCGGCCAATGCAGTTGGATCGGCTGTCCCCTGTATTGCAAATACCTTGGTTTCTCACCTAAAATTCATTAAATATACAGATATTGATGGTTGCTTGCAAAGTTAAGTCTTTTCCTTACAGCAGCTGCTTATGGATTAAATTGCTATATATTCCACAAACTACTTGATCCCCGATTAGGTCTTCAGTGAATGCTCTGAAAACACATTTCTTTGCCAATATCTTTAAGGTGACCGTATAAGATTGCATCGACATATTTGTTTTTGGGTTTGTGAAATTGAATGCATGTCTATCAGGAATAAGTTTTTTAGTGGGAGAAAAAATGTTCTTGAATTATTTCAATATTATCTCCAGGTCTTCTTTCTCCTCCTCTGTATGAAAGACAAATGGCTTGAATTTTTCGATGGCCTCAGAGCCCATGTGGTTTAATAGGGTAATAGGGTACTTTTTTAAACATGTCAGAGAGTGCAGACTGCAGTCAATATGCCAATCCTTCTAGAATTTTTCAAAACTAACTGCAATGTTTTCATCGAAGACAAATGGGTCGATGCAGCAAAGTCCTTGTGCCATACTGCCAATGCCAACATCAGGTGGAATGTTGTGGGTTCCTCAAATCATTGACATCAAGGACTTCCTACATGCAGTACATGCAGTGCGTGTGCTCTGGCAAGATCCTGAGAAAAACTTCCTTGCTCCCAACACGTGTCACTGATGATTGTTCAGTTTCATCCACAAATCCCCAGATACTGAAGCAGTTTGCCTGCATGCAGCAATACTCTGGAAAACATTTGGGCTTAGGCTGATAAATGACAAGTAACATTGATGCTATAAAAATGCCAGGCGATGACCATCTCCAATAAGAAAAAAGTCTAATCAGCTTCCCTTGATATTCAACATTACCATCACCAACCCCTCACTATCAACATCTTTGGCCAAAATCTAATGAAACCAGCTGTACTGTAAATACAAGAACAGGTCAGAGGCTCACCTCTTGACTCTCTAGAATTTGTCCACCATTTACAAGTCACAAGAATGTTCTCCAGTCATCTGATGAATGTTGTTCCACCAATACTCAACACCATCCAGGACAAAGCATTTGATTGGGACTCCATATATCAATTTCAGCATTCTTTCCCTCTGCCACTGGCTCATGGTGGCATCAGTGTGCACCATCTATATATTGCAGTGCAGCGATATGCTGGGCCGCCTTCACCAGTATCTTCCAAGCCCACAACTCTAATGCCCAGAACGACAAAGGCAGCATGGGAACGCTGACACCTGAAAGTTTCCTTCATGGTGACTGGGCTCCTTCGCTAACAGTACTGTAGATTTATTGATACACATAGACTGCAGCAGTTCAAGAGGGCAGCTCACCACCACCTTTCCAAGGGCAACTAAGGATGAGAAATAAATTCTGGTTCACATTGCATAAACAAATGAAACAAGCAGATCAACAGGTCAGTGGCTTATTGCTGTCAGTGCAAGCTTGCTGTGTTTACATTGGCTGCTTCACAACAAAAGCGTTCTTACCTCGAGCAGGGAAGAGTTTTCCCTTACGGCAGCTGCTTTTCGTTGGATGCTATCTACCGATGCTTCCACATCTTCAGAGTCATACTAAGAATGAAATGGCAAAAACAAGCTCAAAGTGTGACCAAACATTCTCAATTAATGTTGAAACAAAGATTTGGATTATTTAAGCACATCATCAGATATGCCAACACCTTTACGTTTAAAAATTGCATAATGTTCTGGGTTTGAGAATTCCTCAGCTATTTTAATATTACACTTTGAGATGGTGTAGTTGGTTTCCAGTGCATGGGGGTTTGCACGGTCAAAAATAACCTAGGGTTCATTCTAAATATTGCTGAATTGTATGAATAAACAGTACTTCAAAATGAACAACAATTTTCATTTTTTATATCATTTTACAAATCAAAGATTTCTACAAGTCATGGGAATGCTCTCTAATGCCTGGATCAGTGTAGCTCTAACAGCCATGAAGAAGCTCAACATCATCCAGGATAAAGCAATTGACTCTAGTCTCCGGCTGTTCATGCCTTGAGTGTCTCTGGCCTTGCTGCAGTGGATGGAGATTTGGCTCAGTACCAATTTCTCCATCCCTCCTAGCAACGGCGGCTGGACATGAACGTGTGGAGTATTTCAGCCACCAATTTCAGCATTCTTTCCCTCTCCCACTGACGTGCCATGCACGTCAATGCAAGTAATAGGGTAATTGTTATGGGGGACTTTAACTTTACTAATATTGATTGGAATAGCTATAGCTCTAGCTCGTTAGAGGGGTCAGTTTTCGTACAAAGTGTGCAGGAAGGTTTTTTGACTCAGTATGTAGATAGGCCAACTAGAGGTGAGGCTACATTGGATTTGGTGCTGGGCAATGAGCCAGACCAGGTGTTAGGCTTGGAAGTTAGTGAACATTTTGGTGATAGTGACCACAATTCGGTTACGTTCACCTTAGTGATGGATGGGGATAGGCATGAAGCTGGGGGCAGTAGTTATAGCTGGGGGAATGGTAATAACGAGGCCATAAGGAGGGAATTAGGGTGCATATGTTGGACTAAGAAACTACAGGGACTGGGAACATCTGAAATGTGGAGCTTATTCAAGGAGCAGCTACTGCGAGTCCTTGATAAGTATGTCCCTGTCAGGCAAGGAGGAAATGGTCGAGTAAGGGAACCATGATGTACTAAAAAAGTTAATTCGCTGGTTAAAAGGAAAAAGGAGGCTTATGACAGGATGAGGCTTGAAGGCTCAGTTAGTGCAATGGATAGCTATAGATTAGCCAGGAGGGAGCTAAAGAGTGAGTTGAGGAGAGCTAAAAGGGGACACAAGAAGACTTTGGCTGATAGGATCAAGGAGAATCCTAAAGCTTTCTTTAGATATGTTAAGAATAGAAGATTGGTTAGGGCAAGATTAGGGCCAGTCATGGACAGCAGTGGGAAGTTGTGCGTGGAGCCTGAAGAGATTGGAGAGGCACTGAACAAATATTTCTCTTCGGTATTCACGCAGGGAGATGTAAATGTAGTTGTGGAGAACACTGGGATACAGGGTTGCAAACTGGAAAGTATTGAAGTAGATAAGGAGGATGTGCTAGATATTCTTGAGGGTTTGAAGTTAGATAAGTCCCCTGGGCCGGACGGGATTTACCCTCGGATTCTCTGGGAGGCAAGAGAGGCGATTGCAGAGCCTCTGGCTCTGATCTTCAGGTCGTCGTTGGTTACGGGTGTGGTTCCGGAGGACTGGAGGATAGCGAATGTGGTCCCATTGTTCAAGAAGGGGAAGAGAGACTTTCCAGGGAATTATAGGCCAGTGAGTCTTACTTCTGTTGTGGGCAAAGTATTGGAGAGAATTATTAGGGATAGGATTTATAGTTATTTAGAGAGAAATGAATTGATTGGGGATAGTCAGCATGGTTTTGTGAAGGGTAGGTCGTGCCTTACTAACCTTATTGAGTTTTTTGAAAAAGTGACCAAAGAGGTGGATGGGGGTAAGGCAGTTGATGTGGTATATATGGACTTTAGTAAGGCGTTCGATAAGGCGGCCCATGGAAGGCTTCTGCAGAAAATGCAGATGTATGGGATTGAGGGTGATTTAGCTAATTGGATTAGGAATTGGCTAGCTGATAGAAGACAGAGGGTGGTGGTTGATGGGAGATATTCATCGTGGAGTTCGGTTACAAGTGGTGTACCTCAGGGATCTGTTTTGGGGCCCCTGCTGTTTGTAATTTTTATAAATGATCTGGATGAGGGTATTGAAGGATGGATTAGTAAATTTGCGGATGACACCAAAGTCGGAGGAGTGGTAGATAGTGAAGAGGGGTGTTATAGTTTGCAGAGAGACTTGGACAAGTTGCAGAGCGGGCCGAGAGGTGGCAAATGGAGTTTAATGTGGAAAAGTGTGAGGTAATTCACTTTGGCAGGAATAACAAATGTGTAGAGTATAGGGCTAATGGTAGGACTCTTAATAGTGTTGATGAACAGAGGGATCTTGGTGTATGTGTGCATAGATCCCTGAAAGTTGGCAGTCAAGTCGATAAGGTTGTTAAGAAGGCATATGGAGTCTTAGCTTTTATTGGTAGGGGGATTGAATTTCGGAGCCGCAACGTCATGTTGCAACTGTACAAAACTCTAGTGCGGCCGCACTTGGAGTATTGTGTGCAGTTCTGGTCCCCACATTATAAGAAAGATGTGGAGGCATTGGAGAGGGTACAGAGGAGGTTTACCAGGATGTTGCCTGGTATGGAGGGCAGGTCTTATGAAGAGAGGCTGAGGGATTTGAGGTTGTTTTCGTTAGAAAGAAGGCGGCTAAGAGGAGACCTTATTGAAACATATAAGATGATTAGAGGTTTAGATAGGGTGGACAGTGATAGCCTTTTTCCTAGGATGGAGAAAGCTAGCACGAGGGGACATAGCTTTAAATTAAGGGGTGGTGGTTTTAGGACAGATGTCAGAGGTAGGTTCTTTACCTAGAGGGTGGTAAGGGTATGGAATGCCCTGCCTGCATCAGTTGTAGATGCGCCAAGTTTTGGTGGAGTTTAAGAGGTTAGTAGATAAGTTTATGGATGAAAAGGGAATGGTCTAGGTTAGAGGGTCACTGCTTGATCCTAATTGGTCGGCGCAACATCGAAGGCCGAAGGGCCTGTTCTGCTCTGTAATGTTCTATATTCTATGTTCTATGCAGCAACGTGCCAAGTCCCCATCAACAGCACCATCTAGTCAACACAGAGAAGATATGTTTCATGATGGAAAGAAGAACATGCAGAAGAGGTGAAGAGATTTGGAAAAAGAGAGGAACAAACTATGCTATTGGCAAGTTAATTTCAGGAAGGTTAAATCAATTGTACACTTTCTTTACAATGCAGTTCAGGTGCCGTACCAAAGATTGCTGTACTTACCTCTTGATTTTTGTTTTTGGCATTATTTTTAGTATTTTTAATTGAAATATCTGAGCACCCGTAGGTTCGTTTCAACCCAACCCACATGACATCCAAGGGGTCAGCGATTGAACCAACAGTATAGTTGTTCAGCCTGTTAAAGAAGATAATACTAATGTTAGAGGTATCCTTCAGTGACTCCATAATCTTTTGTTGAAATTGTCTCAGAAAGCAATTTTAATTGTCTCCGCGAATTTAATTGTCTCTTCAAAAGAAATTCAGCTCCACCAGTTGAAAGCCCTTTTGAGCTCTCAATAAGCTATCTCTCCTGCCAATGATTAAATTTGAGATGCCAATGGTGTTTGGCAATAATTCAAGTAGAATCGAATATACTTCTTGATCCCTCATTGAGAAAAAATGCATTTTTATTGAAAAGGGGTGAGGGATAGAGAAGTTGCCATTATTTTCATACAAATATCACACTTGATTATTTATGATTCCCCTGAAAAAAGTCGAGTACCAGTTCAAAACAGCCAAGCTTTCTTCAGACTCCACATATGATTGTTGTTGGGCCTTGGGATTTGACCATGCTTCCTCGATCTCACCCTTCTCAAACTCTGTGGACTGCCAAATATTTTTGATAACAACTTCCATTCTGAAAGATGGAGTAACATGTAGCCAAATGCTTTGAGTAAATCACTTTGGTCAAGCACGTGACCTGAAAACAAAATGGGCGCGATAATGGCAACAAATATTGGGTTCTACATTGGCAGCACCAGTATTATCCAGCTCTCCTCCAGCTTTCAATTAAGAGGACCGTGGAACATGTGTGGGTTGGAGAGAAGCAAATGCTGTTTCAAAGTCATGTTGCTAGAACACGGATACATTCAGTTATAACATCACACTTTGTGATGTCATAGACATTGTGAAATTCCAGCAAAAGGAATTTGTATGATAATTAGCATTCAAGTATTGCAGTCTCTCACTGCTGCCTCGCAGCACCAGGGATTCAGGTTTAATTCCAGCCTTAGGTCACTTTCTGTGTGAGTTTGCATGTTCTCCCCACGTCTGCGTGTGTTTCCTCCAGGTGCTCTGGTTTCCACTCATAGTCCAAAGATGTGCATGTTGGGTTGATTAGCCATGCTGAAATTGTTTCTTAGTGTCAGGAGGACTAGCAGAGTAAATACAGAAGCCAGAGGGTGGTTGTAGAGGATTGTTTTTCAAACTGGAGGCCTGTGACCAGCGATGTGCCTCAGGGGTCAGTGCCAGATCCTCTGTTATTTGTCATTTATATTAATGATTTCGATGCGGATATAGGAGGCATGATTAGTAAGTTTGTAGATAACACTAAGATTGGTGGCATACTGGACAGTGAAGAAAGTTATCTCCAATTGCAATGGGATCGTGATCAATTGCGTCAATGGACTAACGAGTGGCAGATTGGGTTTAATCTAGACAAATTGAACCAGGGCAGGACCTACTCAGTGAATGATAGTGTGTTGGGAAGAATTACAGAACAAAGAGATCTAGGGATACTTGTTCATAGCTCTTTGAAAGTGGAGTCACAGGTGGACAGAGTGGTGAAGAAGACTTTCAGCACATTTGGTTTCATCGGTCAGAACATTGAATATATGAGTTGGAATGTTTTGCTGAAGTTGTACAAGACATTGGTAAGGTCAGACTTGGAATACTATGTGCAATTCTGGTCACCCTATTATAGAAAGGATAGTATTAAACTAGAAGGAGTGCAGGAAAGACTTACTAGGATGCTGCTGGGACTTGATGGATTGAGTTACAAGGAGAGGCTGGATAGTGGAGCATAAGAGGCTGATGGGTGATCTTATAGAGGTCTGTAAAATAATGAGGGGAATAAATCAGCTAGATAGTCATATCTTTTCCCAAAGGTAGGTGAGTCTAAAACTAGAGGGCATAAATTTAAGGTGAGAGGGGAAAGATACAAAAGTGTCCAGGGGGCCAATTTTTCACACAGAGGGTGGTGAGTGTCTGGAACAAACTGCCAGTGGTAATGGTAGAGGCAGGTACAATTTTGTCTTTTAAAAAACATTTAGACAGATATATGGGTAAGATGGGTATAGACAGATATGGGCCAAATGCAGGCAACTGGGACTAGCTTACACATTTTAAAAAAAAGTGCAACATGGACAAGTTAGGCCGAAGTGCCTGTTTCCATGTTGTAGACCTCTATGACTCTATTTGGGGATAGAGCCTAGATGAGATTGTTGTCAATGTAGACTCGATAGGCCAAATGGTCTTCTTCTGTACTGTAGGGTTTCTCTGATTGTTTTTATGAAACCCATAATCATATTAAAATTTGCCAATTTTGAGATAATTGGCAAAATAACCAATTGGGAGATTTTCAATGCAGCAAGTGTTTAACAGCTAAAATGCACTGTCTGAAATGTGGCAGAAATAGATTCAATAGTCAGAAATGTATTCAAAAAGGTTGCAAGAAAAGAGATGGGGAGTGGGACTATTTGGATAACACATTCATAGAGACAGCACATGGTGAACTGAATGGCTCCCTTCTTTGCTGTTTGATTTCATGATATCAGGGTGCAGTAGTATTCTGACCATGCTTTGGAATGGAAGTCAATATTTTAAAAATAAAAGACATTCGTTTTTTTACACGGGCCACGAATCTAAATTGTGTTCACTACTTGCTGTGCAGTCTTGATCTAATCTCATTAATCAGATTTTTTAAAAAACAAAATGCAGAGGGGGAGGAGAGAACTTCAGCAGAAAGTAAAAGTAGGAAATGAAATGGAAAATCTACACACAGCCACTCACTGTGATGATTTGTAAATGGGCTCCTATACAGAGTAAGAATCTAACACTTCAGCATTGCGGTCATTTTTCTCAAAGTTGGTGGGATCCAATCTATGATGTAATAGTAATCTCCACAAGTATTGAAACAAAGCCCTCCTTATGTCCCTGTTTCTTTTGGCCTTCTTCAGTGCTTTAATTTTTTTAAATTAAATCTTATGTCATCATACACTGCAATGTTGTTTAAATTTCTATAGCTTTATAGCGTGTGACTTACAAAGTCACACACAATGAGGACTACTGTTGCCATGTGAGCTTATTCCAGATGCTATGCTCTAGGTAGATATTAATCCAGACTTTGCTGGAAAAAGTTATTAGCTTGTAAAAAGTTCAGTATTTATGTGAAAGGAGGGTATGCCATCAAATGCGATTTGCTACAAATTGCTGGACAATTGGTACCATCCAAAAATTAGCTACGCAAAACAGCAGCTTACTGTCAACTGAGTGTCAAGAAATTACTATATTTACAGCATAAATATGAATAAAACTCACTGCAGTAAATTACCTTTGATTTTTCATGGTATGGCTATCAACATGGTCATTTATTTATGTTCCTGCCATGGCACTCAATTTTCACCCTTTTGGTCTCTTTTCTCTTCCTCCGTGTTGTTCCTGGTTGGAACAAGGATACTTTAAGAACCATAGACTGATCATGATCCTGACAATGTCTTTGCGTGAGCAACTGAGCAGTCAACTCTAACAGCCTGTAGAGAGAACATCTTTTCAAGATGTTTATTTTTGTTTGTTTGTTTGTACCCTCGTTTTTGCAAACCAATCCTTAAAATATGCCACAAAGAAAACTGGCAATAAGGTGATTGATCCACTCTGCAAACACCTGAAAAAGAATTGTGAGAACTCACAATGGTTTTTTCACTACTTGAGATCTTTTCTCAATGTTCTCAATGAAACAAAGTCTTATTTTGTTGCCAATTTTCTTTTTGTAATGTCCTAACAATGTTACGACTTATGGGTTTTACGCAAAAAGAAAAAGATGTGGTTTGCATACGTCAATTCAAACTAACAATAACAGATTTATTGAAGGAGCTGTTACCTATACAGAGTAAAAAATGAAACCAAACAGGATCCTCTGAAACACTCCCCAATGGCATCACATTCAAATCATGTATTAAAGTGATCATACAACCATTTAAATATATAATACTATCTATCAGGCATTGTTTGCAGAGCTGTGTCCCTTGCCCCAATTGATGATTTATTTTTTGGGTAGTCTGGAGGCCCAGACAATAAAATTGACCTTGGTCATGTTTATCTCCAAATGAATGGAGATCCAGACTCACAATGGTATTTGACAATTGTGACACACAAAAAAGGCTATTCTGATATAAAAGGCTTCTATTTGCATCACATCCATATCTGCACAGTTTGAACATTCCATGGATCAAATTCAAAGTGGATTGGAAGGAGTCCAGTATGACTTAGACAATACCTTACTTACTGGAAAGAATGAGGAAGAACATTATCACAACTTGGTGCCATATTCCAGAGATTAGATGATTATAAATTAAGAGTACAGAAAGGTAAATGTGAATTTTTCCAATCTTATATTGAATATCTGGGTCATGTTATAGATGCAAAAGAACTGCATAAAAGCCTTCAAAGGTCACCTGCATCTCAAAAACGTCGATCAACTTAATTCTGTTTCGAGCCTATTAAACTATTAAGGAAGGTTTGTCCATAATCTAGCACTATCCTTAAGTTTTCACACGATGTGGATGGATCAGCTTTATACCAGCTAAGGAGGTACCACTAAAGTCAGAAGTCCTGACACACTTTGACCCCAATTTATCTTTGCAACTGACATGTGATGGATTCCCTTATGTGAATGAGGGTGATGGTTTCTCATATAATACCCAATGGCAAAACCCTTGAACTGAACTATGCACAGATAGAGAAAGAAGCTCCCAGAATTATCTTCGAAATTAAATGCTTCTACTTATACCTAAAATGGTTAGTACCTATACTAGAAATGATCTAGTACTGACGGAAGTCAGGGACATGGTGCTTGAGGAAAGACCACAGGAGAAAACCAAAAGTTAAAGCCATATTCCATCTGAAAATGCAGACAGGTTGTCTCCTCTGGGGAATGAGAATAAGCATTTCACCATTATTTATGATGTGGAGATGCCAGCATTGGGCTGAGATGGGCACATTAAGAAGTTTTAGAACTCCAGATTGAAGTCCAATAGATTTATTTGTAACCATCAGCTTTCAAAGTGCTGATGATGGAGATCACTCACCTGAGGAAGGAGCAGCGCTCCGTAAATTCATGATTCCAAATAGATCTATTGGAATTTAACCTGGTGTTGTGAGGCTTCTTACTGTTCATCATTTTTAAGAAAGTTGCACTAAACCAACTACATCAAGATTGATGTGGTACAGTACGGATGAAGGAGATAGCCTGAAGCTTTTTTTGGTGATCAAAATTTTATACCGAAATGGAGGAGAAGGTGGGTGTGTTCATTTTGTACAAAAGCACAGAATCTGCTGCCACTAACACCATCACACCCATGGGAACAACCAGAAGAGACCTAGAAAAGAGTACATATAGATTATGCTGAACTGTTCCAAAGGCATATGTTTCTCATTGTGCTCAATGTGCATTTGAAATGGCTTGAAGTCATCTTTATAAAGACAAAGTGCACAACGAAAACAATAGAAAGACTGGGTGAGATTTTTGGAAGATTCAGTGATCCTGATCAATTCATGAATGATAATGGGCAACAGTCCATTTCACAAGAATTCACAAACATAATAATTTAAAGGAGAATGAGATTCTACACATCCAATCCACTCCTTATCATCCTGCCATAAACAGCCTGGCAGAACGCTTTGTACAAACTCTAAAACACTCTTTGAAGGAAACTAAGATTCATGATTCATGCCAAAATGATTGAGTTAATTCCTGTTGACATACAGAATTGCTACAAATTTGACAACACAACTTTCTGCAGTATTACACACAGCGTTTCATTTGCTTAAGCCACCCAGACGAGAAATTGTTGAGAAGAAACAGAAGATCAGGGCTAAGCCCTGAGAACAGGGCTAAGTGCCATGTTTTTTATAAAGAAAGATAAGTGTTGGCAAAAAACTATACCATCAGTGAGAAATAGATACCTGCCATTATCTTAGCAAAAACAGGATTGCTTCCTACACCATACAAACTCAGGATGATGTAGTATGGGAAAAACAGGTTGACCAACTTTTGGCAACCAGAACTAGTTGGCCAGGGGCAGAATCAACTAATGCTCCACAACACTTGTGCCAAGTGAGAAACGGAATATATCTGAGAATCATAGAATTATCAAATACTACTGTGCAGATGGAGGCCATTCAGCCCATTGAATCTGCACCAATCCTACTCAGGCCCTACCCCTATAATCCCTGGATTTTACCCTAGCTAATTCCCCCAAAACTAAGGCTCTATTTAGCATGGCCAATCCACTTAACCTGCACATTTTTGGATTGTGGGAGGAAACCGGAGCACCTAGAAGAAACCCACACAGGCATGGGTAGAATGTACAAATTCAGCACAACAGTGACCCAAACAAACCTGGGTCCCTAACATTTTGAGGCAGCAGTGCTAACCACTATGAAACTGAATCTGACAGTTTCCCAAACAATTGGGAAAGACAGTATCTCAGTTGAGAATACTTCAATCTTGAGTCAACCTCTGAATTTCACATCTGGTAAAGACCACCATGGGAGACATCCAAATTAAACCAAAAACACTACAAGTTCTGTCAGTACAATAAAACAGATGCCTGAGGTTTGCCAATAGCCAGACAAAGAACAAAGGCCATCTGAACATTTGATTTACTAATTGTATTTATTAATTGTTCATATTGAGAATTTTAATTGTTAATATTATACTGTATTTCATTGCAGAAACCATTGATGTAAAGGAGAAAGAAAGTATTGTATATTCATGTTGTTCCTAGTTGGAACGAGGGGACATTAAGGGACTGATCACTTGACACCTTGAAAACATAATCAGTTATTTATTCAGGCAGTGTATCCGAACAGCCTGTAGAGTGAGCGTCTTTCCAATAAAGCTCTTGTTTGTACTTTCATAGTCTGCAAGCTTATTCTTTAAAAATCTCTCTCTCTTTTATTCAAACTCTTCTTTCTTTCTCTTTATTTCTTTCTCTATATTAATAAGGCTAGAATCCAGCCCATTTCCTTTTCCACAATTCGCTTGTTTTTTCCCTATCCCTAAATTTCATTGGCTAAGAAGTAAAATCCTTTAATTTGCACTTACAACAATGTGCACCACAAAAATAATTGAACCTGAAGGATGAAGAATTAAATCCAACACATGGAGCTCGCCATGAGTTGTTCCACTCCAGACAATTCTTAACCTGTCATTTTGGGGTTTTGCATTGATGTCTGAACAGAGACAAATCAAAATTAAAAGGATAACTTTCTCAATTAAATATAATCACAAACAAGTTTCAATCCGTCTCCTCCTCCATGATCTTTCTCTCCCCCTCCAGCACCTCCATCCTCCCCGTCATCTTATCTCCCCCTCCATCACTCCCATCTCTCCTCTCCATCTCTACCATCTCATCCTCTGTCATCCTCAATTCTGCCTCTGTCAATCTATTTCCCCCTCTGTCACCCTGTTTCCCTTCTGTTACCAATGTCCTTCCCTCTATCCCTACCATCTCCCCCTCTGTTACCCTATCTCCCCTATTGTCAACCTCATCTATTCCCCATCACCCCCATTTTTCCTTCCATCATTGCCAGCTCCCTCTCTGTCATCCTGTCTCCCCCTCTATAATTCCATCTCCTCCTCCATCATCCTGTCTGCCCCTCTTCCACCCCATCTCCACCTCCAGAGCTCATATCACCCCTTGCATCACAACCATCTCTTTCCCTCCACCCTAGTAATCCCTCTGCCATTGCCACTCTTCATCCTATCTCCCACTCCTCATCACAGCCCTCCCTCCTTCACTTTAATCTCCCCTCCTTTACCCACGTTTCCCCCTCCTTCATATCTCACTCACATCCTCAGCTCCCTCTTCTTCATCTCCATCTCCCTTCCCTTCATCTACGCATTATCTCCTTCTCCGTCACAACCCCCATTATCCCAGCTCCCTTATGAGGGCCATTGATGAAAAGATAAAACTTCTCCCAGACAAATAAACTTATAAGTTCCGTTCAGCCATTGAGCCTGTGTTTGCTGACCCATGTTAGCCCCCGCAGTCAAACAAAGAAATGGCAGGAGGGAGGGAAGATGCTTGAAACCAATCACCACCTTCTGAGCACCTCAGAGAGTCTATAATAAGGAGATAATGGGTAGGTGAAGGGAAGGGAGATGGGGATGAAGAAGAGGGAGCTGAGGATGTGAGTGAAATATGAAGGAGGGGGAAACGTGGGTGAAGCAGGGAAGATTAAAGTGAAGGAGGGAGGGCTGTGATGAGGAGTGGGAGAAAGGATGAAGAGTGGCAATGGTGAAGGGATTACTGGGGTGGAGAGAAAGAGATGGTTATAATGCAAGGGATAATATGGGTTCTGGAGGTGGAGATGGAGGTAGGAAAGGGCAGACAAGATAATGAAGGGGGAGATAAAGTTACAGAGGGGGAGACAGGATGACAGAGAGGGACTTGGCAATGATGGAGGGAAAAATGGGGGTGATGGGAAATAGATGGGGTTGACAATGAGGGAGATGGGGTAACAGAGGGGGAGATAGTAGAGATGGAGGGAGAGATGTTGGTGACAGAGGGGAGACAGGGTGACAGAGGGGGAAATAGATTGACAGAGGCAGAAATGAGGATGACAGAGGGTGAGATGGTAGAGATGGAGAGGGGAGATGGGGTGATAAGATGTCGGGGGGGGGATGGAGGTGCTGGAGGGGGAGAGAGATGATGGAGGAGGAGATGGATTGAAACTTGTTTGTGATTACATTTAATTGTGAAAGTTATCCTTTTAATTTTGATTTGTTTCTGTTCAACATCAATGCAAAACCCCAAAATGACAGGTTAAGAATTATTGATGATGAAAGGGCTTGACAAAAAAGATACTGAGACATTGGGCGTGATTTTCTGGTCCACTCACCATGGGATTCACCATGGGTGGGACTCTACATTTGACAGATCATCAAAATGCTGCCAATTGTTTTCTTTGACTGGGAAATTAAGGACAAGGAGCACAACTACAGGATAAGGAGTTGACCGTTTCAGACTGAGTTGAGGAGAAATTTATTTTCTCAAAGAGTTATGAATCTTTGAAATTCTCTATATTGAAGGGTTATGGATGCTCCATCATTAAATGTATTTCAGGCTAAGATAGATAGGTATTTGGTCTCTCCACTAGTCATAGTCTGTCAATTTCAAAATGCCTCATTTATCTCTCATTTCTGTTTCCTATCCATGAACAAATCCTCTACCCATGCTAATATATTACTCCCAACTCTATGAGTCTTTATTTTGTGAATTTACCTTTTACGTGGCACCTTATTGAATGCCTTTTGGAAATCCGAGTAGGCTGCAACTACTGTTTGCCCTTTATCTCCTCTGCTAGCTATGTCCTCAAACACAACTTCCCTCTCTTAATACCATGTTGACTTGTTCTAATTATGCCATGCTTTTCTAAGTACATTGTTAAGACATCCTTCATAATAGATTCCAGCACTTTCTCAATGACTGATGTCAGGCTAACTAGCCTTAGCTTTTCTCCCCTCTCTTTGTTGAATAGCAGTATTACATTTTCTAACTTCAAATCAGCTGGTAAAGGAACTGAACTTTTGACTCACAGGTAAGGACACTACCCATTGTGCCACCAGGCATCCTGCATCCCATATCTCTGCAGCTATTTCACTCAAAGCCTCCCTGAAGTCGCTTGACATTGACACGACCAGCCTGGGAAATGCTGACACAAAACTGCCCTACTTGGCGCTGCCTCATCCAGAAGGGTTGTCAAGCTCACAAAGCAAGGTGTATTGCTGAAGCACAACTTAAGCGCAAGCTGCGCAAGTCCAGACCCACCAGTGCAACAACTACAGTGACTACACAAGTCTGTCCAATATGTGTCAGGACATTCTGTGCCCGAATTTGCCTGGTCAGTCATCTTTGGACACACTGCAACCAGCCTCAAAATGACTAATGGTGACGATGGACGAACAACAGCTATTTCTTTTAGAATTCCAGGATTTATACGTGGAAGATTGTTTAATTTTAGGTTCTTGAGTTTATCCAGTTCAGTTTCTCTGATGATAAGAATTACCCTAATTTTCTTGCTCTTATTAGACTTTAGGTTACCTTCTATTTCTGGAATATCTGGCTCATCTTCTACTTTAAAACAGACACTAAATATTTGTTCAATGTCTCTGCCATTTCCTCATTTTTCATGATAATTTCTCCTTGTCTCTGCATTTGAAATGGCCTGAGGTCGCCATTAAAGTTAAAGTTAAGTTTATTTATTAGTCACAAGTAAGGCTTACATTAACACTGCCATTAAGTAATTGTGAAATTCCCCTGATTGCCTTACCTTTGGTGCCTGTTTGGGTCAATGCACCTAACCAGCACGTCTTTTAGAATGTGGGAGGAAACCAGAACACCCAGAGGAAACCCACATGAGGAGAATGTGCAAACCGCACACAGACAGTGTCATAAGCCAGGAACCGAACCCTGGTCCTTGGCACTGTGAGGCAGCAGTGCTAACCACTGTGCTACTATGCTGTCCTCAGAAAGACAATGTGACACGATGGCACAGTGGTTAACACTGCTGTCTCACATGCCAGGGACTCAGACTTGATTCCCAGCTTGGGTCACTGTCTGTGTGGGGTCTGAGGGTCTAAATGTTCTCCTCATGTAAGCTGGGTTTCCACCAGGTGACCCAGTTTCCTCCCAAAGTCCAAAGATGTGTATGTTAGATTAATCGGCCATGTTAAATTGCCTGTTAGTGTCAGGGGATTAGTGGGATAAATATGTTGGGTTATGGGAATATGGCCTAGATGGGATTGTTGTTGGTGTAAACTTGATAGGCCAAATGGCCTCTTTCTGCACTGCAACAATTCTATGATAATTCTATGCTTCTGTGAATGTCCTTGGAGAAAGCAATAGAAAGACTGGATGAGATGTTTAGAATTTTAGCTACCCTTTTTCTTTTTATAAACTTTGAAACTGTTACTCTCAATTTTCGATTTGTTTTATATCAGCTTTCTAGTGGCTTTTTTCCTGGTTTCTAAGATATTGCCAATCCTTGAACTTACTACTATTCTTCGTAACATTATAAGCCTCAACTTTTAAACTCATATTTAAACCACAGATGGATATTTCTCAGGCATTTTTTGTTTTTCAGTGGAATGCAATATGCTGACTATTTTGAATTGTTTCTTTAAGTGTTGCACAGTATTCATTTACAGCCATGCCTTTTAGTCAACCTTAGACAGATCTCCCTCATCTCTATGTCATTGGCATTGTTTAAGTTTAAGATTCTTGTTTGTGACTGGAGTCTGTTGTTTTCAAACTTAACGTGAAACTCATATGTTTTATGATCATTATTTCCCAGTGGATCTATTATTATGACATTATTAATTAACCTTGCCTCATTGCACAATGATAGATCTAAAATAGTTTCATCCAGGTTCCATGCCAGTGGAGGGTGTGACGCTGCTGATAACAATGTTACAGTGGGTGGGCGGGAGGGGGAGGGGTGAAATCTTGTCCCATGTCTTGGCAATGATGCTTAGGTCTAAACCATTTATCCACATTTGTGCCACTAGTTCATCTATTTTATTGTGGATGTTCCGTGCATTCGGATAAAGTGACTTCAATTTTATTTTTGTTACTCCTATTCTCTCTGTCCCTTCCTGTTCCACTCAGCTTGTCTTTTATCTCGGCAATTATTAAGCCATTGTATTGCTGTTACTATCAGTCTCACCCAGCTGCCTAGTATGGACATTGACTCTGTGATGAGTGATAAAACTGACCAATTGTCTTCCTCGCTCAGGTAAGCCATCCTCCAGAGCCAGCTTAGGCACCCAGGATCCTCCACTGTCACCTGAGAAGGCACTGTTAACAAATCAACCCGTGTCACACCCTCTCTCGGGTGGGACATTGGTGCAGATACAAGCACGTTGCTGAGCTTTAGGGCACAGTAGCGATGCCCAATTCTGAAGTGATATATACTTTGGGCACAAAATCCATTGGTTCCCAAACCAATATGTGTCAGCTCTATATTGGGGAGAGACCAAACACAGACCGGGTAACTGCTTTGTGGAACATCTCCTGACACTGACCTTTTGATCATTTTAATTCTCCATCTTTTATCTACTCTGGCCTTCCTGTCCTTGGCCTCCTGTAATGTTCCAATGAAGCTCGATCTAAGCTTGAGGAACTGCTCCTCATCTTCTGATTTTTTTTGTAGGTTTTTTCTTCGCTCTCATTCTTCTTTAGCTTTTATTTTCAGGTAGTTGATATCTTTCATTCTGCCATTCAAATCTCCTCTTGACACATCTTTTGTTCCATTGTTGTCCTATAGTCATTTCCTTCAAATCTTTACCAACAGCCCTTTTGTTATTTAATCTCTCCTGTCTTCTACCCTGGAACAAAGCCTCCCTTTTATTCTTTATCCACCTTCCACCTCCTTCACTTGCTAACAAGCTATTTCTACCTTTCCCCAGTTCATTAACTTGAAAAGTTAACTATGATTCTCTGTCCACAGGTGCAGCCTAACCTGCTGAGCATTTCCAGCATTTGATATATTTGATATCATTGTTCAGTGGTGAAATAACTCCTTAGGGGCTGGTGTCCCTTCAGCAAACTTAGATTTATTTCGGCAGTCAGTAACATCCCGAAAGGTACATCCTCACATAGATTCTAAAGTCAGAGGACAGGATTTTTTACAGTCTCCCTCTGAAACCATAAAATCCCACTGAAGTCAATGGATCTTTCCATAGTCTGTCCCTCACTTACTCCAATTACTGTGGCAGGTGGGACAGTAAAATTCTGACCAGTGTACTAGTAACCCCAATGCTTCAAACATTGGAGCCATCCTTTACTGTCTTAAACAAGGAGCTCATATTCTAAGAGGTCCAACTCGTAGGTGGTGTTAACGTCTTTACAAGTGGTACTGTTTGATAATTCAATATTGCTTCATTGCATCACCAACCCATCCCTACTCAAAATGATAAAATTCTGCATGCTGAATTATCGTAGAATCCTTACAGTGCTGAAGGAGGCCATTTGGCACATTGAGTCTGTGTTGACCTTTACCCAGATTTACCCCGTAACCCCACATATTTACCCCACTAATCTACATACCTCGGGACACCAAGGGAGAATATAGCATGGACAATCCACTTAACTGAACATCTTTGGATTGTGGAAGGAAACCAGAGCACCTGGAAGAAATCCACTCAGATGTGGGGAAAATGTGCAAACTCCACAGTCACCCAAGGCTAGAATTGAATCTGGGTCTTCGTGTTGTGAGGCAGCAGTGCTAACCACTGTGCCACCATGTCATCTATAATTATATTATTGACAATATTCTACAGGAAGCTCAAGATATTGTGGTAACATCAATATGATTTTTGAGTTGTTTAAAGCAAATTTCAAGCCCCATAAAGCAAGTTTTACAATTCATTGCTCTCTCAAAAATGCATTTTCATTTCCAGTGAAGCCGAAGTGTTAATTTATGTGGAAAAATCTCAATAAAAATTACAGAATAAATTAATTTTTTTTAATGATGGGAACTATCTAAAATCTAGGCTTGCAGAAATTGATCTACAATTATTGGATTTTAATGTTGAGTTAATTTCATTTTGAAAGCTTGAAACTTATGTCTTGATCTGATGCCATGACCAAATTGGGCACACTCCAACACACCTATATCACTTTAGTTTAAAAGAATGTGAAATGACTGGTTTCCTTCAGGAAGTAAGCTTTTACTGGATTACTGCAGTTCTATTTCACAAGAAGGAATAAATCATTGAAATCTTGTGGTGATTCAAATGAGACTTGTCTATTGATTTTGCTTTCTTAAAGAAGCAGAATGTTGCAAATGTCAGAGTATACACCAGGGTCTAATTTGAATTGTGGAATCATGCTGAAGGAAAGCGTGAGAGATTGCAAAATGAGATGATGCGAGAGAGGATCCATCGACATCATACTTTTTCTCCTGTGTACCCTGTAGAGCTACTGATACCGCAGCCGGAACCACTGCATTGGACAAACGCCTATAACTGCTTCATTTATCTTCACACCAATCTCAAATTATGGCAATTTTCCATCTTAAGCCTTGGTGATTTTCCACTCCAAGGAGATAATTTGCAAAGCTAGGGAGTCTTGGAAGAACATGATGACGCATCGATAACTTTCTCACCGTCTTGTTTTAAGTACCTCAGAGCAGTAATGATCATATACTGGGAATTAGTCACTGTATTTATACTTACATTGAATCTTGTTAGATCCTTCCCCTGAGTGTTATTTTTGTTATTGTTGTATTGTTCATACTTAATCCTCACTTGCTAGGACCTGTATAAGTTCGCTGTTTAATATGTTTACTGTTTCCAATTGCAGTGCTTTCTGCACCTGTTGTTAAATGGGTCAGTGTCTTTCTCTCAATATCATTTAAAAAGTTTTAATGTTGCTCATACTATCCTTTTTAAGCTTTTTCTTGAATTTTCCTTTTGTAGTTCCTATGACTTTCTTTGTAAACCTTGGCTGTTCTTTAGGCTCAGTTCCTTCATTGTTGCTGGACCAAAGTCTTGGAACTTCCTCTCTAACAGAACTGTGTATGTACCTACACAGTAAGAAATCTGAAAACACCAGGTTAAAGTCCAATAGATTTATTTGTAGCAAACACCACCAGCTTTCAGAACTGGCTGTTCCTTTGTCAGGTCAGTATATCTATACCACAGGGAATCGTAGAAGTAGAATCCCTAAAATGCAAAAAGAGGTCATCCAGTCTGCAGTGATTCTTGGAAAAAGATTTCCACCCAGGGCCTCCCCTTTATTCTATCCCCATTATCCTACATATTTACTGTGACTAATACATCCAATCTACACATCTTTGGAAATTAATGGGCAAGTTAGCATAGCCAATCCACCTAACCTGCACAACTTTGGAGAGTGGAAGGAAATTGGAGGAAACTCATTCAGACATGTGGAGAACATGCAAACATCACACAGATAGTCACCCAAGGCTGGAATTGAACCTGGGTATCTGGTGCTACAAGGCAGCAGTGCTAACTGCTGGGAAACTGTGCCACTCTAAAGGACTGCAGCAGTTCAAGAAGGCAACTCCTTCTGCACTGTAAAGATTCTATGATTCATCTTCTCAATTAGGGACAGGCAATAAATGTTGTCCTAGCCAGTGACATCCTATAAATAAACAACAAATAGTATAGTGGCTACAAAAACAGAAAATGCTGGAAAATCTCGGCAGGTCTGATGACTGCATTCTGGGGAGAGAAGAGCCAATTTTTCAAAATCGAAGATCCTTCATCTAGCCTTCAGCTCTGACAAAGAGTCATCTAGACTTGAAATGTTGGCTCTATTCTCTCCCTATGGATGCTGTCAGACCTGCTTAGATTTTCCAACATTTTCTGTTCTTGTTTCAGATTCCAGTATCCACAATATTTTGCTTTTATTTTGGCATAGTGATCTCTTTTTTTAGTATGGGAATATATCTCACCTCTCTAGTTGAACAAAGCCAGTTAATTTTCGAGATAAATAATAAATATTGGCTTAACCAGCAGCACCCACACCCCATGAATTAATGCAAAACAATATTACACATATCAGGCCCTTCCCTTTAGATGAATGTACAGGTATTGTATTCTACCAATTATCTTCATAGTTTGATCAAGTCTATTACGGGAAATTTCTGCCTCAAAATCTTAGCAAATGATTTAGCTTTGTTCAGTGGTGAGCAACCTGCAGCCCAGGGCAAATACACAATTCTCTAACCAATGCTCAGGATTCCTTTCACACACATTGTTAGCCACTTTAACACTTGAATAGCAGGTTAGATGTAAGGATTCGCATTCTAATCAGCAATCTGTGACTATCTGTGCTGATGTGTGCTATTGCAGACCAGAACACTGCATTTGCCTGACGAAGACGAAAAGATCGAAAGCTCGCAAATTTAGTATCAAATAAATTGGTTGGATTTAAAATTGGTGTTGCTAGATTCTTACTGAGTTCTTACTACCCCAGTCCAACGCCGGCATCTCTACATCATGCCCAGGGCAAATGCAGGGCATCTGGGTTCTGAGTGCAGACCATGAGACATTTTATTGACAATTGTCTAGATCCACTCAAACCTAACATTGAATTTTATCACATTATTGATATTGTTAGCCAGTTGTTCTTTTATCATTGAATTATTGTCCAGTTCAGGCTCATTACTAAATCTAAAATGACCTGTTCTCTAACTGTTTCAAAAACATTTTGTTCCAGAAACCTGTTCCAAATATACTCAAGAAATTTGCTGCCTTCGGGATTGGAACCATTCTATTTCTCTCGGATTATTGAAAGTGAATGGCAACAGTTATAACCACTCTGATTTTGCAGCAAACTTCTTTGATTTCTGTGTTTATGTATCTCACTATTTTATTGTCGCTATGTCATAGAATTGCTATGGTGCAGAAGGAGACAATTTAGCCCATCATGTGCTTACTAACTCTCCAAATGAACATCATGGCCTAGTGCTATTCCCCTGCCTTTACCCCATATCCCTGCACTTTGGGGGTAAACTTGAGCTCATTCCCTGTGAGAATGTCAACTGGGACTCAGGATCTGAAGTCACGGATCTTGCTGATGAGATTGTGATTTTGGATCTTCTCTGCCCTTCACTGTCAGCATTAGCAGTTATATTAATTTAAGTGTATTTTAATATTATGAACACACACCCTCGCCAGATTTTAACCCCCTCCTCTCAAACCAAACTGATGTGACGTCACTTTGGCACGGTTTACAACAGGTTCATCCAGATGTGAACCTGCCATTGGGATCCCCTTAGGGGTGTAGAGGTGAGTATAGTGCCTGGGGGAAAAGGAGTGGAGGGGGTGGTCTGTATGGTGGGGAACTCCTGAGGCCTCTGTGGTGGGATGTGGGAGATGTTTATTACTATTCTGATTGGGGTGCCCTTTAATGATAATGCCTTGATCTTAGTGCAGCTGGGTTTTGCTGATGTGTTGAGACCCCCACTGCATGTATGACAGCATGAAACCCACCCCTTGATTTTTTTTTGGGCAGGCTGCTGAAAGATCTGGAGTGAAAACTGACCAGTTTCTTTGGAGAGAAACAACACTGCCCTTTTTGGTAAGATTTTATCCATCGTTTCCATTCAAATAATCATTCAATCCCCTCCTGAAGCTTTAATTGAACCTTCCTCCATCACACTTCCAGGTAGTTCATTCCAAATGCAAGCCATTCAGTTGAAAATTTGTCTCACATTGTATTTTCCTTCCAAATGACCTTAAACCTTAATATTTATCTCCGAGCCACGATGTGTTGTACTGATTTTCTCTACAGAATATCCTTTTCTAATTTACTACTATTTTTTAAGCCTAAGTTTTATTTCTTATGCTACATGCATCAATGTACAAAAACTTTAATTTGAAGATAAATCCTACCTTTCCTTTAAGCCTTGACATTGATTTTCACATTTTATAATTTATCACATCATTTTTGTCTATTGTGTTTCGATCATTTATTTTGTTATTATTTCCAGTACTTTTTCTAAACTTGGGTCCCACATTGTTACTAAATTATTAGATTGCTTGTCAAACACAGATGAGAAAAAAATTTCCTCTGGCTAAATATTGGGGGAAGATTGAAGTGCTCATCTTTGGTCCCCACCACTCACTGGTCTCCAATTGCAGGCTTCATCCATCTCTCTGGAAACTGGCCTCACCTAGAATCATAAGATCCCTACAGTGCAGAAGGAGACCCATCAAGTCTGCACTGACAACTGACCACAATCCCACCTGGGTCTATTCCAATAACCTCACATATTTACCCTGCTAATCCCTCGAAACTAGGATCAATTTAGCATGGTCATTCAATCTTACCTGCACAAGTTTGGACACAAAGAGAAAATTTAGCATGGCCAATCAACCTAACCCGCACATCTTTGGACTGTAGGAGGAAACCAGAGCACCTGGAAGAAACTCACAGACACAGGGAGAACATGCAAACTCCACCTTCCCTCACCTCTAGAATCTCCTTTAGCCTTAAAGCCTCTGAAATATTTGTACTCTTTCATCACCAATTTTAATTGCTGCACATCAGACTCTTACAAGGTCAGCGACAGGATAAGACAGGGTTATGTCTTAGCATCAACTATCTATGGCATATTCTTCTTCATGCTGCCATTGTGCACTTTCAGTGACTCAAATGAGGGTGTCCACTTACATATCACAGTCAAAGGCAAACTGTTAGCTTGACAAGACTGCACACCAAGGCCAATGTGCATAGACTTCAAGTCTGTTTGCTGTTGATGCCACTCTAGCATCTCATTTTGAAGTTCACTTGCAGCAACTTGCAGATTGGTTCTCCCAGATCTGAAAACAGTTTGGACTGATAATGAGCTTCAGGAAGACTAAAGTTATAGACCAAAATGGCATTGAAGCTGCTGTACATTGTTTAAATTGTAAAGTATAGACGTTATGACAATGGGTAGGTGGAAGACTTTAATCACATTTTTCACTTATCACTTCATTTAATGTTTTAAATTAAATAACAATTGTGTTTCAATATACTTTAAAATCTTGATCTTGGGCTCTGCAAGTGAGCCCTCAAATTGACCAGGATTGGAGCAGGAAGGTCTTGCAGCTGACAGGAGTACCTGATGTAAGAGCATGGAAAAAGCAGAGGGCAAAAGGAAGAACCAGGTATCAGAACAGAAGGAAGGAAGAAACATTAGCTGACCTTGGGAAAACGCTATTCGCAGTGTCAGCTGTGGAAGTGATTGGCACTCATGAGTCAGCCTCTATAGTCACAACTGAGTATGTTCAATTGAAAATGACATATATCCCAGGCACAATCGAGTGGACCCCAAGACAGACTATCATTAGTGTCCATGCCTTCAGATACAAAGGCCCTAAGTTCTGGCAGGCCTTTGGTCATCTGGCCTTATGTCTTTGTATGTGGCACTGTATCAGATTTCATTTCATAAAAATAAAACTGTTAAATTGCTTTGGATATATTACTGTATTAAAGGCACGATATAATGTTTCTTGTATCTTTCTTGCTTTTGTACCCAGGACTAGGATCCTGACGGCATTATTAACCACTTTCTCAAAATGCCCTGCCATCTCCAATGATTCGTGCACATATAGTCCCAAATCTGCATGCTCCTCCTGCTTCATTGTTCTTCAGAACAAATGAATGTCTGAATCACTGCAGACTTCTCTGCATTAACTTTCTTTGATTTTGATTTAGTTTATTATTAGTATGCATATATTAGTATGTAGTGAAAAGTATTGTTTCTTGCATGCAATACAAAGCACACTGTTCCTAGAGAAGGAAAGGAGACAATGCAGAATGTAATGTTACAATCATAACTAGGGTATAGAGAAAAACCAACTTAATGAAAGGTAAGTCCATTCAAGCCTAATAACAGCAGGGAAAAAAGCTGTTCTTGAGTTGGTTGGTGCATGACCTCAGACTTTTTTTTCCCCAACGGAAGAAGATGGAAGAGAGGGGTGCATGGGGTCCTTAATTATGCTGGCTACTTTTCTGAGGCAGTGGAAAGTGTAGACTGAGTAAATGGATGAGAAGTTGGTTTGCACAATGGATTGGGCTACATTCATGATCTTTTGTAGTTTCTTGCGGTCTTGTAGCAATATTTATGGGTGTTGGTGTTAACCATTTATCTAATTATTAGACTTTTTTGTTTGTCTGTGCTCTCTCTCCACTTTTCATTGGTTTAAATTCCTTTGTCTTAGCCTCGTTCTGGCGAAGTCCATCCCAATAGTGAAATCCTTATTCCATTTCGGTACTGGTACCCACGTTCCAAAAAACGCAAACCTTCTTTCGCCGCATGTTAACTCGCTGATTTGATTTCTGTACGCCAATTTGCAGGTGGTTTGGGCAATATTACCTTTAACTCATATTTCTTGATAATTCTCAACATAATTCCCATCCTTTATTATGTCGTTCAACATGGGACCATAATAACTTAATCTTCCTCCTTTCCGATAGCAGAACAAAGAATAATGCAGTGTTGGCAAATGTATCAAAACCAACAAAGTATTGGTGACACCAATGAAGCTAAATTGCATTTATTTCTTTTAATGCACAACAGATTCCTATTTCCATCTAAATAAATTTGTTCGGAAGAACAGTCATGTTGGATTTGAAATGTTTTCAACTCTGTTTTTCTCGCTCCTCAGATGCTAGCAGACCTACTGAGATTTTAAAGCAGTTTTTGTTGCTGTTTCAAATCTTCAGGATCTGCAGCATTTTGGACAGTACGGTGGCACAGCCGTTAGTACTGCGACCTCGTAGCACCAGGGATCCCAGGTTCGGGTGCTCTGGTTTCCTCCTACAGTCCGAAAAACGTGCTGTTTCTGTGCATTGGCAAGGCTAAATTCTCCCTCAGAGTACCCAAACAGGCGCCCAAATGTGGAGACTGGGGGATTTTCAGAGTAACTTCATCGCAGTGTTAATATAAGCCTATTGTGATTAATAATAGAGATTTATTAAATAACTTTATGACTGTAGACTGCAGCCTAGCATCGCTTTGACCACCAAAAATTACATCTGAGCCTTACTTCTGTAGCGTAGCGAACGAAGCGAACTCCGCTCAAACGAAATGCCCCCTTACCGCCGGTCTGACTGCAGAAAGTGCCTCATAAGCCTCGTTCCCACTGCAGGAAATGTCCAAATCGCGTCATTCCAAAGCAGGAAGTGCCCATTTTAACCACGTTTCCAATGAAAGAAATGCCCCTTTAGCCTCCTTCCGATGCAGGAGGTGCCCCCTTAACCTCGTTCTCATGCAGCAATTGCCCCCTTAGCCTCGCTCTGGCTACCAGATGTGTTGCGCAGGGGGGACCAACTTCCGGTGGCGGCTGGTACATGCGTAGTGATGGGAGGGGAGGCCGGCTAGCGAGTTGGCAGCTGGTGCCGGCGGGCAGCGAGAGGGAGGCAGCGCAGTGCCTGGGAGTCCGAGCACCATGATCCGCAGTGCAGTGAGGAAGCCGTCCGCGGGAGAACCCAACGGTTTGTTGGGTGTCCCGGAGGTGGCGGCAGGACGGCAGCAGCCGCGGGGGGAGCCGGCGAGGAAGAGCGGCGGTGGGCGGCGGGAGGAGCAGGACCGGCGGAGCACCGAGTCCGAGGTGTTTGATGATGGAACCGTCACCTTTTTCTGGTGAGTTAATGGAGCAGAGAAAGAGAGAGAGAGAGATGAGAGAAAGTGACAGAGGGATGATCCAGAGAGAGAGAGAGAGAGGGATGATCCAGAGAGAGAGAGAGAGAGGGATGATCCAGAGAGAGAGAGAGGGATGATCCAGAGAGAGAGAGAGGGATGATCCCAGAAGAGAGAGAGAGAGAGGGATGATCCAGAGAGAGAGAGAGGGATGATCCAGAGAGAGAGAGAGGATGATCAGCGAGAGAGAGAGAGAGAGAGGATGATCCAGAGAGAGAAGAGAGAGAGAGGGGATGATCCAGAGAGAGAGAGAGGAGAGAGGATGATCCAGAGAGAGAGAGAGAGAGAGAGGGATGATCCAGAGAGAGAGAGAGAGAGAGGGATGATCCAGAGAGAGAGAGAGGGATGATCCAGAGAGAGAGAGAGGGATGATCCAGAGAGAGAGAGAGGGATGATCCAGAGAGAGAGAGAGGGATGATCCAGAGAGAGAGAGAGGGATGATCCAGAGAGAGAGAGAGGGATGATCCAGAGAGAGAGAGAGGGATGATCCAGAGAGAGAGAGAGGGATGATCCAGAGAGAGAGAGAGGGATGATCCAGAGAGAGAGAGAGGGATGATCCAGAGAGAGAGAGAGGGATGATCCAGAGAGAGAGAGAGGGATGATCCAGAGAGAGAGAGAGGGATGATCCAGAGAGAGAGAGAGGGATGATCCAGAGAGAGAGAGAGGGATGATCCAGAGAGAGAGAGAGGGATGATCCAGAGAGAGAGAGAGGGATGATCCAGAGAGAGAGAGAGGGATGATCCAGAGAGAGAGAGAGGGATGATCCAGAGAGAGAGAGAGGGATGATCCAGAGAGAGAGAGAGGGATGATCCAGAGGAGAGAGAGAGAGAGAGGGATGATCCAGAGAGAGAGAGAGACAGAGGGATGATCCAGAGAGAAAGAGAGAGAGAGGGATGATCCAGAGAGAAAGAGAGAGAGAGGGATGATCCAGAAGAGAAAGAGAGAGAGAGGATGATCCAGAAGAGAGAGAGAGGATGATCCAAGAGAGAAAGAGAGAGAGAGAGGGATGATCCAGAGAGAAGAGAGAGAGAGGGATGATCCAGAGAGAAAGAGAGAGAGAGATGATCCAGAGAGAAAGAGAGAGAGAGGGATGATCCAGAGAGAAAGAGAGAGAGAGGGATGATCCAGAGAGAAAGAGAGAGAGAGGGATGATCCAGAGAGAGAGAGAGAGAGAGGGATGATCCAGAGAGAAAGAGAGAGAGAGGGATGATCCAGAGAGAAAGAGAGAGAGAGGGATGATCCAGAGAGAAGAGAGAGAGAGGGATGATCCAGAGAGAAAGAGAGAGAGAGGGATGATCCAGAGAGAGAGAGAGAGGGATGATCCAGAGAGAGAAGAGAGAGAGAGAGGGAAGATCCAAAGTAGAGAGAGAGAGAGAGAGGGATGATCCTAGAGAGAGAGAGAGAGGGATGATCCAGAGAGAGAGAGAGAGGGATGATCCGAGAGTAGAGAGAGAGGGATGATCAAGAGAGAGAGAGAGGGAATGATTCCAGAGGGGGGATAGAGAGAGGGATGATTCCAGAGAGAGAGGAGAGGATGATTCAGAGAGAGAGGAGAGGGATGATGCAAAAGCGAGAGAAGGATTATGCAGAGAAGAGAGAGAGGTATGATGCGAGAGAAGAGAGAGAGCGATGATGCATGAAGAGAGAGAGAGAGAGAGGATGATCCCAGAGAGAGAGGTATGATCCAGAGAGAGAGAGAGAGGTATGATCCAGAGAGAGAGAGAGAGGTATGATCCAGAGAGAGAGAGAGAGGTATGATCCAGAGAGAGAGAGAGAGGTATGATCCAGAGAGAGAGAGAGAGGTATGATCCAGAGAGAGAGAGAGAGGTATGATCCAGAGAGAGAGAGAGAGGGATGATCCAGAGAGAGAGAGAGGGATGATCCAGGGAGAGAGAGAGAGAGAGGGATGATCCAGGGAGAGAGAGAGAGAGAGGGATGATCCAGAGAGAGAGTGAGAGAGAGGGAAGATCCAGAGTGAGAGAGAGAGGCAGGGAGGATCCAGAGAGGGAGAGGCAGGGACAGGCAAGATGCAGCGAGAGAGAGATAGAGAAATGCAGAGAGAAACAGAGAGAGAGAGACAGGGAAGAAGCAGAGAGAGAGGGAAAGATAAAGAAGATCATAATATCTTCCTTAGAAATTAAGGGTATCTGATATCCTTATATATTTAGCGGGGAGAGAGGATGAACATCTGGGGATGTTTTCATTTCTTCTTGTATGTTCCCTTATAGCTGTGCAGTGTTTGTGGTCACTGGGCAGTTGGTACATCAGGTTATCTTAAAATTGCATGATGTGCTGTACTTATGTAATGTGTCATATTCTTCAGTATTTAAGTTGCTGCTATGTTTAAGACCAGATCAGAAAAATTCAAATCTCTTATTACTACATTTATCAATGATAAAAAAAAGGACACATTTTTTTTGGAAAATCCTAATCTGGTTTAGTAACAGTGATAAATGTGAAACAAATGTTACATCAAGGAAACTGTATATTAGTACATGAGTCGCTGATTATGAACATTTTTGATGATTTACACTGTATCAGAGAAGCTTTTGAAATCTTCATTTTCTGAGTTTAATTGAATGTTTGCTGCTGGCTTGGGACTGGATCTAGGAATGTCATTCTCTTCATCCTCCATGTCATAGTGTTCTCAGGTTGAGTCTTCATTCTCCATGTCATAGTATTCCTCTGGTTGAGTCTTGGGTTTCTCTGGTCTGTTGATAATCCAACTTTCATGGATGACCCATATCTAATGTCCCATTTAGACACTGTACATGTTCAGGATGCTGTTTGTGCTCTTCCCCGTTTTTCCTCTTGACAGAAGAAGTAGTTGTCTAGCATTCCCTTTGCTTAAAACATCACAATGGATCATCATTAAAATGAGTAATTCTGAAGTCTAGCAATTTATCTAGCCTTCAAACAGAGCTGAACTGTATTTAACTTGTGGCATGCAGCTTGAGGTGTAAATGTACTCTGTTCCAATTTCTGTTCAATGTTAGTACACCTTACATCTACAGTTTGCTTTTTTGATGGTTTTGGTTGCACACAACACATCCTTTACCTTGGCCAGTCCTGAATTTTTTTTTTTCACTGAGTCTCTACTTATGGTGAACAACTATGCTCCTGCCATTTTCTTCTGCACATTTCATGACTACCAGCTTGAATACTGCCATATAAGATTGATGTGAGTTGACTGGAGGCATTTTGGGATGAAGCCCGGGGTTTGCTTGGATTTATTTACAAGGCATCAGTAAATTAAATTAGTCACAATACTGTTCTGGAGGAATTCATGGAATTCTGGAACCAAAGAGCAGGCCGTTCTAGACTGGGTATTATGTAATGAAAAAGGAATAAGTGGCAATCTAGTTGTGCGAGACGCCTTGGGAATGAGTAAGTATGAAATTATAGAATTTTTCATCAAAACAGAGTTTCTTAGACTAGGGACCTGAATCTTAATGATAAAGGTAACTATGATGATGTGAGATGTGAGTTGGCTATGTAAGATTGGGAAACATTACTTAAAGAGATGATGAATAGGCAATGGCAAACATTCAAAGAGCGCATGGGTGAACTGCAACCATTGTTTATTCCTATCTGGCACAACAGTAAAACTGGAAAGATGGCCAAACCATAACTTACAAAGAATATTACTGATAGTATTAGGTCCAAGGGAAAGACCAAGAAAAACAACAAACCTAGGGATTGGGAACAGTTTAGAATTCAGCAAAGGAGGACAAAGGGACTGATAAAGAAGAAGAAAATAGAGTACAAGAGTATTTTTGAGTACATAACTGCAAACATTTCTAAAGTTATGTGAGGAGAAAAGATAGGTGAAGACAAATGTAGGTCCTTTACAGTCAGAAACATCTGAATGGTCATAAATTAGGTGACGGGAATGTGCATGAAGACTTGGGTGTTCTTGTATACCAGTCACTGAAGTTAAGCATGCAGGTGCAGCAGGCAGTAAAAAAGACAAATGGTATGTTGGTCTTTACTTAGAAGATTTGAGTGTAGGAGCAAGGATATCTTGTAGCAATAATACAGGGCCTTGGTGAGGCCACACTTAAAATATTCTGTGCAGTTTTGGTCTCCTTATCTGAGAGAGAATTTTTTTTCTCTCTGGAGGGAGTGCAAAGATGGTTTGCCAGACTGATTCCTGGGATGGCAGGACAGATGTATGAGGAGAGATTGGATTGATTAGGATTGAATTTGCTGGTGTTCAGAAGAAGGGGGAATCTCATAGAAACATGTAAAATTCTAAAAGGACTAGATGCAAGAAGGATATTCCGAATGGTGGGATGCCCAGAACCAGAACCAGTAATCACAGTCCAAGAGTACAAGGTGGATCATTTAGGACTGAGATAAGGAGAAATGTCTTCACTGGGAGTGGTGAGCCTGTGGAATTCGCTACCACAGAAAGTAATTAAGGCCAAAACTTTGTATTTTTTCATAAGCAGTCCAATATAGCACTTGGGGTGAAGGGAATCAAAGGATATAGGGCGGGATCAGACTATTGCGTTGTGTGGTCGGTTATGATCATAATGAATGGTGGAGAATTTATTCGAATCTTACTCATTTTTTATGTTTCGATGTCTAAAATCTACTTAAATGTTAGATAAGTTGAAGTGGCGTATAAGACAAAGACTGATCTTCTGGAGAAAATGTCTTGCTCTGTATTCCAAAAAGTATACTGCACTAATTTGATGGAAAATTCCCTGTAATGCTCTTGAAGTTACTAAAATGAAATTTCCAACTAAAACAATGTGTAAACATAAAACCAGAACAAACTTAAAACTATTTTGGCTGTTTTATCATCACTTGTTCAAACTACACAACTTCCTTATTTCAGCAGTTACATTGAATTATATAGAATTTACAGTATAGAAACAAGTCATTTGACTCAAATGCTCCTTGCTAGTGTCCATACAAGCCCATTATACTCAATCTCATTCTATCTGTATATTGTTATGTTCTTCTCTCCTTTTCTATTGTACTTCTATGCTGGTGTATTATGGTTCACTTAGGGATTCAGACTTATTGTGGGCAATATACACTTCTACATTAACAGTGTAGGCTATTGACATGCTGGACTAGCTCCAACGTTCTTTCTGTGTCACAGTAACCAGGAATCTCTTGCCAATTCCAACTGGCATGTTTTGATGCTGAACATGTCTGACCCTCAATCTGTTCTGAATGTATCTTGCATGGCCATCCTGGGGTGGTACTTGTACATGGAGCTTCTGGTTATCCACTGTATCTCGCAGCCTCCCTTATATTATGCTCTTTTAATGCATTTGTGCTACTCTCTACTACTTAGTGTTAGCAAATCTGTACTTCAATGAATCTCTTGGGCAATATGTTTCTCCTGAATTTCTTATTGGATTTGATAGCTGCTATCTCAGTGCCTTCTAGTTTAGTGTTCTGTTACAACTAGAATCTTTCGTTCTCTGTCTGCTCCATCAAACCCTTTTATAATTTTGAAAACCTTTTTGTGGGCCATCCTTGAACCTTGTATTTTCCAGACAAAAGAGTCCAACTTGCAAATCTTTCCTGAGGTATGACTTATTGCTTCTTTTATAAATCTTTGTAATTTCTTTTGCGCACTATCTTTGGTGCTTCTATATCCTCTTTGCGATTTGCTATTGAATCTGAAAAGAAAAAAAAAGAAAAAGCAGTGAAATGATACAACTCATGTTTTGTGTTTTGTGGGTGGTGGTGGAGAAGGAGGAAAGAGTTGATTAACTCAGACGTGGAATAAATTTACATTCAATTTATTGGTCTGTGTCCCAGCATCACTGTGTTGAGCTACTAGACCAATTTAATTGTAAGGAAGTTCAAATTATACAAAGTCAATAGGATCTGATATTAATAGAACATTTCTTTTGATCACCACTCCCCACACACTGGTGATTTTTGCCATGTGGTATTTAAGGGTGTCACCGTTGAATATTTTTTGGATTCAATTATTACATAGGAAATGTATGTTAAATAGCCATAATTTCAACATAAGGTTATAATTTCTATTGAACCAGTGTTTTCTGGTAACTGGAATTATCACGCAAATTTATGGTAACTACATATTAATCTGTGAATATCTTCTGTTAAGGTCATGAAGTAAATTGCCTATTGAAGTAAGCAAAGTTGGTTGGTGTTGACACGTTGCAAACTGTAACCTTTATCCCTTCCTTCTTCTCTCCTAACCCTCTGCTTCCCATATAATAATGACTATTTTTAAATCCAGGGAGAGATTGTAAGTCTGTAATCTAATTGATGGATTCAGCTATGTTTACATATCAGTTGAGTTTACTTTTGTGGTTTGCTATCTAAAATTTTTGATTAAATTACACATTCAAAATCCCTGCCTGACAGTATTCTGTAATATGTATCACTTATACAGTACAGCAGAAATGGTCACCTTCTTGAACAAATCTACAACCATATTGATTTATTCTTCCGTTATACTAATAGCTCCAAATCCCGAAACATCTTCCAATTTTGAAGATCTGAACAAAAGATAATTTATATCGTTCAGTCACGGTTTAAGATAATGTGCATCCAATGTTAGTGTTCCTTGATCAGAAGGTTGAGTTGGCCATACCTGGAAGATAAACTAGTGGAATTGTAATGCACTGGATTTTGCTCAGAGTAGTTGTTAGACTTGCATTTGTCCATAGCTTCAGCACTGGAAATGTTCGTTAGCCAACCATCTAAAAAAACAACTTTACAGGGTAATTGGAGTCTGCTCAAACTGGATATTTGCATATGTCAACCAATATCAAAAAACAATTTTTTTTTTAAAAAACTCATTGAGTTTTTTGAAAAAGTGACTAAAGAGGTGGATGGGGGTAAGGCGGTTGATGTGGTATATATGGACTTTAGTAAGGCGTTTGATAAGGTGGCCCATGGAAGACTTCTGCAGTAAATGCAGATGTATGGGATAGAGGGTGATTTAGCTAATTGGGTTAGGAATTGGCTAGCAGATAGAAGACAGAGGGTGGTGGTTGATGGGAGATATTCATCTTGGAGTTCGGTGACAAGTGGTGTACCTCAGGGGTCTGTTTTTGGGCCCCTGCTGTTTGTAATTTTTATAAATGATCTGGATGAGGGTATTGAAGGATGGATTAGTAAATTTGCGGATGATACCAAAGTCGGTGGAGTGGTAGATAGTGAAGAGGGGGTGTTCTAGTTTGCAGAGAGACTTGGACAAGTTGCAGAGCTGGGCCGAGAGGTGGCAAATGGAGTTTAATGCGGAAAAGTGTGAGGTAATTCACTTTGGCAGGAATAACAAATGGGTAGAGTATAGGGCTAATGGTAGGACTCTTAATAGTGTTGAAGAACAGAGGGATCTTGGTGTATATGTGCATAGATCCCTGAAAGTTGGCAATCAAGTCGATAAGGTTGTTAAGAATGCATACGGAGTCTTAGCTTTTATTGGTAGGGGGATTGAATTTCGGAGCCGCAACGTCATGTTGCAACTGTACAAAACTCTATTGCGGCTGCACTTGGAGTATTGTGTGCAGTTCTGGTCCCCACATTATAAGAAAGATGTGGAGGCATGGAGAGGGTACAGAGGAGGTTTACCAGGATGTTGCCTGGTATGGAGGGCAGGTCTTATGAAGAGAGGCTGAGGGATGTGAGGTTGTTTTCGTTAGAAAGGAGGCGGCTAAGAGGGGACCTAATCGAAACATATGAGATGATTAGAGGTTTAGATAGGGTGGACAGTGATAGCCTTTTTCCTAGGATGGAGAAAGCTAGCACGAGGGGACACAGCTTTAAATTAAGGGGTGATAGTTATAGGACGGATATCAGAGTAGGTTCTTTACCCAAAGGGTGGTTCGGGAGTGGAATGCCCTGCCTGCAGCAGTTGTAGATGCGCCAAGTTTGGTGGCGTTAAAGAGGTTAGTTGATAAGTATATGGAAGAGAAGGGAATGGTTTAGTTTGGAGGGGCATTGCTTTTTATATTGGTCGGCGCAATATCGAAGGCCGAAGGGCCTGTTCTGTGCTGTAATGTTCTATGTTCTATAATCAGTTGGAGGAATGTTAATGAGCAGAATAGAAACTGAACAGATATCAATATGAATATTGAATTCAATGCTAACTCAGCTGCAGAAAGCAAATTAAAAAGGGAGAAAATGATTGGTTCAAGAGTAAGCGAGGAGACAAAAAGTAATAATTAAAGTTAGATTTCATGTTAAAAATAGTTCAAACAATGATTAAATTTGAAGGAATGGGATTCCACACTTGCTAATTTCCAGCGCCAGTGCATTTGTTTGATAGTAATTAAGACTTGCGTGCTGTTAAAAGGATTCTTGCACTGAATTGGACAAGCCCTAACATTTTGAGTTCAGTTTGTATCTTGATGAATCAGATGACCAGATGTTATGTTTAGGAATACTTACATTTTGCACATTAACCTCTTGATATCTGCATTTAATTGCACGTGTATTTGCTGAAAGTTACCGTATGCTTTCCATGTAAATAACATGTAGTTGCTGGAAGTTATATATGCTTTCCAAGTATACAACAGAGTGCTGACAGCCTCACCCATTCTTTTGCCTCAAAATCTAACCCAGCATATTAACATGGGGCAATGGTAGACAGTGGTAATGATACTATATTGGTCCCTGTATGGGAATCTTCAACAATAGGCATAGCCTAAAGTCAAGGATATGTCATTAAGATGTTAGGACGGCGGCGTGGGCTCGTTGGGCCGAAGGGCCTGTTTCCCGTGCTGTGTTGCTCTTTGCTCTTTGCTCTTGACACTGGACTGGTAATGCAAAGGCCGAGCCTAATGGTCTGGTGTCACAGATTCAAATTTCACATGACAACTGATGGAATTTGAATTCAGTTTAAAACATTCTGGAATGTAAAGTTAGTCTCAGTAGTGATGACCATGGAAATATTGTTGGTTTGTCTTAGAAACACATCGATTTCACTAATATCCTTCAGATGAGGAAATCTGCCACCTTTACCTCAAATGGCCTAGCAAGCCATTCAAGGACAGTTACAGATGGACAGCAAATGTTTGCCTAGCCAGTAGTGCCCACCTTCTGTGAAAGAATAAAGAAAAAAATAAATAGGTGACTTTTTCACAATTTCTGAATGTGCTTGTCAGCTTCATTTTATTGTAATTGTGTAAAGTTTGACGGCATCATATGTGTAATTGAGTGATTATGATCTGGGTGAAGCCAGGATTACGTGGAATTGAAGAAATATTTTTTGATTACTCTTGAGTATGTTGGGATTTAATCAACATATCCCAGCACAATGTGATGGAGTAGGATGTTAAGGCTACCAGCACTGCTGATAGAAGAACAGAATTATATGGAATCGTCAGTACATTATTAAATTTGTTGGAATTCATTTGATCTTGTTAGAATATTTTGTGTTCTGTTTCTGCATTGTGCATCCATCTGCTTGTTACTTAGTTATCTGTGTATTTGCCTTTCCATCTTCCTACGTTTTTGGCCATGTCTAGTCTATTCAATGCATTCCACTTCAACCGTGCCTTTTGTCATCTTCACTAAATTTCATCCCAATTCATGAATTAAGATGAGATTCAGCGAAGATGACAAAAGGCATTTCCCTTCTGAAGCAGTGTAATGTTTTGGTTTGATTAAAAGTGCCACGTAATTGTCAGTTAAGTAGTTTTCGATCAGTTGACTTTCATAAGAATCAGTGCAACTATGAGTTATGCAGTTTAGTTTGAAATTTGCTGTCATTTTCTTTTGGAAATAAATGGAGACTCAACCTAAAGCAGAGAGAGGCTCAAACTGTTGCTGATAGCCACTGAAAAGTAAAGTTTGTGAGCTGCTACACTTCTATATTAGGTTTTTGAACAGAATACCTGATCTTCTGAGAACAGTTGTCACTGTTGGATTGCTGTCCTGGCTTTACTTTTCTGCACCCTGATACAGTTCTGCATTTCTATCTGGGTCTTCCAGAAATGCAGAGATCTCCATATAGTGGAGTAAAATTATGAGGATGACTCAATACCACGCACCCTCCTTTTCACAACACTAGCTGTCATAAGGCAAGTTTAAATGGTCAGTATGAAGATTAGTTAATGAATGAGTGATTGTGTAGGGGGTGAGGTCAGGATTCGTGTATAGTAGATGTGTAGGATGGGTCAGGATTAGTCAAGAAAGTTGGGCACTCAGTGAGAGATGGGGGGAGGATCAGTAGTTACCCATCAGTTAGACTAGTCCTTTCTTTCAGTGAACAGTTGCAAGGCTGTCTGTGGGACTGTAACTTGGAGTCAGAGACAGTTGCAGAGATACCTATGGAGCAGCAAGTTTTTGGGCAGTTCCCACTAGTGTGTGTTGGGCATCCATAGGCTCTCGACGTGCATCTTGTGTCGTAGACTTGTCTGTATAGGTCCTGCGACAGGAAGATCTGGGCCAATGTCTGGACAAATCAGGAAATTTACTCCAATGCTTTTAAAACCTTGTTATAGCATGCCTTGAAAATATTTCAAGATCACTGCATCTGCATTATTGAGACCTTTGATTGGGAAGCCATATCACTATTTTACTTTGCTTATAGTACATATTTTGCATTTGAAATTGACCATAAACCTACAAGTAAATGCAAACCCTATTTGGAAAATTTTAATGAAGTTGTTTTACCTGTGCACATTGTAAGTATATTTGTCTATACTACTTTGTGTTGCAGCAAGGCCTGGTTTTAATACTGTCAAGAGAATTTGAAAATGGGTTCCACAACTATGATTGTAAAAACTGAGCTGCTGAAGCTAAGTGGGGTTTGAAAAGTTACAGCAAAACACTACATTAAGGTGAAGAAGGGGAATTTCACAGTAACTCATTGTAGTGTTAATACAAACCTTACTTGTGAGTAATTGTGGGAGGTGAGGGAAGTGGTTGCAGAGCCCCTGGCGATGATCCTTGCGTCGTCCATGGAAACGGGAGAGGTTCCGGAGGATTGCGGATGTGGTTCCTATCTTTAAGAAAGGGAACAGGGATAGTCCAGGAAATTACCGACCGGTGAGTTTGACTTCAGTGGTTGGTAAGCTGATGGAGAGGCTTCTGAGGGATAAGATATATGAACATTTGAGAAGTTTGGACTGATTAGAAATAGTCAGCATGGTTTTGTCAAGGGCAGGTCATGCCTTACGAGCCTAGCTGAGTTCTTCGAAAATGTGACTGAACACATTGACGAAGGAAGGGCGGTGGACGTAGTGTACATGGACTTTAATAAGGCATTTGATAAGGTCCCACATGCAAGGCTTCTGGAGAAGGTGAGAGGGCATGAGATCCAAGGGGCTTTGGCCTCGTGGATCCAGAACTGGCTTGCCGGCAGAAGGCAGAGAGTGGTTGTGGATGGGTCTTGTTCTGCATGGAGGTCGGTAACCATGGAGTGCCCCAGGGATCTGTTCTGGGACCCCTGCTGTTTGTCATTTTCATAAATGACCTGGATGAGGAAGTGGAGGGATGGGTGAGTAAGTTCGCCGATGACACGAAGGTCGGTGGTGTTGTGGATGTCTGGAGGGATGTCAGAAGTTGCAGCATGACATCGACAGGATGCAAGACTGGGCGGAGAAGTGGCAGATGGACTTCAACGCAGATAAATGTGTAGTGGTTCATTTTGGCAGGAATAATGGGATGAAGGAGTACAATATAAGGGATAGGAGTCTTAGCTGTGTTGTAGAGCAGAAGGATCTCGTGGTCCGGGTCCATAGGACTCTTAAATCAGCCTCGCAGTTGGAGGAAGTGGTCAAGAAGGCGTACGGTGTACTGGCCTTCATTAATCGAGGAATAGAGTTCAGGAGTCAGGAGGTAATGATGCAGCTCTATAAGACTCTTGTCAGACCCCAGTTGGAGTATTGTGCGCAGTTCTGGTTGCCTCATTATAGGAAGGATGTAGAGGCTGTTGAGAGAGTTCAGAGGAGATTTACAAGGATGCTGCCTAGATTGGGAGGCAGGCCTTGTGAAGATAGGTTGAGGGAGCTGGGACTCTTCTCACTGGAGAGATGTAGGTTGAGAGGCGACCCGATAGAGGTTTATAAAATGTTGAGAGGTATAGATAGGGTGGACTCTCAGAGACTATTTCCCCGAGCGGAAATGGTCAATACGAGAGGACACAGATTTAAGGTGCAGGGAAGCAAATACAAAGAAGATGTCAGGGGTAAGTTTTTCACTCAGAGGGTGGTGAATGAATGGAACCGACTGCCATCGGAGGCTGTTGAGGCAAACTCACTGGGGTCTTTTAAAAGACTTCTGGATGAGTATACGGAAAAGAATAGGATATAGGGGGTTATAGATAGGTCTGTGGATTGGTAGATGTGATCGGCGCAACTCGTGGGCCGAAGGGCCTGTTTGTGCTGTATTGTTCTATGTTCTAATAAATAAACTTTACTAGAAGTAAGGGCAGGTACTTTGGCATTTTGTCCAAATCAGTCCTAGTTATTGGGATCCCAGAGTCTCTTACAAGCCAATTGAATCCAAAGATAACTTAAACATGTGTAGAAAACAACTGGGCTCAGTTATGTGAAGATTATGCTGAGAACGATGCATAACTGAATGATGATTATTACGTTCTGTGACTCTGGCTCCAGTAAGCGGTGCACAAGCTCCCCTATTTTCAGTTGTTCAATTTATTTTTTTAATATCTCACTGATAGTCTAAGTGTTATCCAAAATGATGTGCACATGTGGTAGCTACATTCTTAAGTTCTCTCACTTCTTTCCATATGCTGCCTGATCTACTATTGATTGTTTTCAGTATTTTCTGTTGTTTCACTAATGGTAGGTTATGGAGATTAAGCTCTTTATTTGGAGTAGGTAGATTATTACCACTCTGTTCAGCGCTATCTTGACCAGCTTGCCAGGGTACAATAATGTACTAAATTAGAACACATTGTAGCTGAAGATGGGACTGTATAAATTCTGTTAAAAATGTACTTTGAATTTGAACAGAATTGTGACTTTTGTTCAGAAATGGCAGTGCATGTAGGAACAGGAGTAGATTATTTAGCACCTTAATCCTGTAGTGCCATTTGATCATGATCCTGAATTATTTGTAGCTTAACTTCATTTAACTCTTCAGATCTGAAACCTTTAATACCCTTTCATGTCAAAAATCTGTCATCAAACTCATTTGAAATTTCCAGTTGATATTTCCTAAAAGAGAGAGATTTACTGATTTCAGCTATCATATGGGGAGGGCTTTTATTTTGCCTGCAAAAGTAGGAAATTTGCTGTGCCAAGTTACTGAATTAGGTGGGAGTTACAATTTTGATTTCCCAATGGGGGTTGAGGTGCAGAGATTAAGTCAGTGGTGTGGTGTCTTCCCACTTGTAAGACATTTGCATGATATGAGTACTCATTAGTGTAAAACCTTTTTAGGCATGTTCTACCTTTCTGATAGGCCTCTTAGGCTTCACTCACTTTGTTGCAGTCTGGTCATGTTCATGTAAAGGTAGTTTGCACCAATTGTCTGGGGTCAACAATTTTTTTTGTTGAACTCTATAGCAAAAGGGAGGGGAATGGCAGTTTGTGGACTTCAAGCCTGGCAGCATCCATGAAGAGCGAAATAGAAATAACAGTCAAGAAGTTCTTGATTTCTTGAATGTCAAGAACATAAACTCTATTTCTGATTCCATAGGTGCCACTAGAACTTCCTGCTTTTATTTCAGATTTCCAGCATCCATAATATTTTGCTTTTGGTCCAGTGTACTTAGCTCTGTGACCAAGGTACTTGCAATAACTAGTAATGATGAACACATCAATAAAGTGAAATCAATGTAGAGTGAAATATTTGAATAAAATTTAAATTTGAAAAATATCCGTGTTATATTTGTACTCTCACTAAGTCTTCCATTAATGGCAATGGAATTGGAGAAGAAAGTTGTGGTTATGGCGATTTTGACCCTGTTTGTCTAGGAGGCTCTTGTATTGCCCATCTGTAGCTGCTGAATTGTTAGCTGATTGTAGATTTCAACACTGAAAGGCTTCCCCGCCACATGATCCTGTGCACTCCGCTAGCACTTTAAATTTTAATTGTAATTGAGTGGGAACCAGCAAAAGCAAGAGATTGAAAATGACGCCCACATCTTGTCTCACAACTGGAAATGGCGTGCCACATATCGATGACCACCCTCCCCTTCCCCCATCCTCTGAGACATGATCATTGACTCAGCTTCAGTATTAAGAATTTCCCCCTTGTCATGGACTCCACATCTAACTATCAATCCCTTTAAATACCTTAGTTATGCAGGTATAATTTATGCAACCGATCTTCCATAATTTGGCTACATTCAGTGGCAGCTTTTTGCACAGAAATAGAATCTGTTTTTACGAAGTTTTGTATGCAGAGAATAACAACCAATATCTTTTGAATCTCAGAATATGACATGAATTTGCATTTCTTTGACTTGCCAGTTTGGTCCTGATGTCTTCTACGATCTCAGTCTATTCAAATAAAAATAAAGAAGCCAGGCAAAGCTTAGCAATATTGTTGATATAAAAATGGGGCAATTTGGTTACATTTTAATCAATTAAATAATACACACGAATTTTGATGTATTATTGAATATGTACATGATGTGAGTGCTAATGTTTATAAAACCAGTGGAAAATTTAATCAAAGGTATAAATTGTTTGTAGTTAGAATCTGGCAGATCATGTCAGAGAATGAATCTCATGAATATTTTGTAACTCCTGGCTATTGCAGAGTCCTACATAGAATCCATACAGTGCAGAAGGAGGCCATTTGGCTCATCAAGTCTGCATCAAGCATAATCCCACTGACCATAATCCCTCATATTTACACTGCTCATCCCCTGAAACTACGGCCAATTTAGCATGGCCAAGCCACCACTAATCTGTTCACCTTTGGATTATGGGAGAAGACTGGAGCACCCAGAGGAAACCCAATGAAGACACGGGGAGAATATGCAAACTCCATGCAGACAGTGACCTGAGGCTGGAATAGAACTTGGGTCCCTGGCGTTGTGAGGCTGCCACCCGAACCACCCGTGCATATCTCTTTAAATTAGCATTCATGTATAATTGGTGGAATTTGCATTCAGAATCTGACTAGTGATGAAGTGTGCTCTACATAAAGCACTAAAAATCACAGCAGAACCACACATTCATTATCTATTAGAATAGTGTGTGAGATATTAAGAATAAGGAAAAATCTTTTCTGCTTTCTGTTTAATATTGTACTTGCATGTAAAGAGCAAAACAATCATACGTGTCATTAAACATAAATGGGTTGTTAATCTTGCCCTCTTAATTTATTGCCTATTTTCATACTTGATTTGTTTACTTTCTGAAGAATTTCATCAACCACCTTGGTTTGCAGTTTTTTGAGAGAGGGCAGAGGAGTTTGTTCAGCTTGCTGACGTTTCTGGCATTGGTATTCCATATTCATAGCACCAGTAGATGTGGATTTTGCCTGAGGCTTAATGTCTGTTATACTGGGGTTGTTATACTCAATGCTGAACAGATTTAAATGGATGATTTTAAAATAAATTGATTATATTATTACTTGGAATCTCTTGATATACAACATTAAAATAAACCCATGAAAGCTAGACAAGGATGAACTAAATATCCATTGTGACTTCTCCTTAGTCATTACCAAGGAGTTGAGGATCATTTGCTTTCCCATTAAAAGTGAGTTCTCAAGTGAATGAGGAGTCCAATATGTGACCTACAGTCTCCATGTGGAGCAGATGGTGGTTGAGATGTCTGGGTTGTCGTGCATTCCTTTTGTGTCAGTTTACTCTTGGTGATGAAACTTGAGGTGTTCAGCTCCTTCCTGGGTGCTTTTCCACCACTTTTGGCAGTCTTGAACTATGTTTTCCCAGGTGTTGGTAGGACTGTTGCACTTTTAAATAAGCTTTGAAGATGACCTTGAAGGATTTCCTCTGCCCTCTTGGGCTCACTTGCTATGTGGAAGATCTGAAAAGAACATCCTTTTTATGAGTCTCGCTTCAGACATTCAAATGATATGACCCTCCCAATGGAGCTGATTCTGATTAGTACATCAATGCTGGGGTTATTGGCCTGAGTGAGACATGGTCAGAATCTTTCACAAACACCGCTGGTGGTACTTGGGGTTTTGAGGTACTTGATGTACACCTTTAGTAGAGCAGATAGCACTGCCCACCTGATGACAATGAACTGGGGCTGAGATCTGGTCTTCAAACTCTTCTTCATATGACTGAAGGCTGTGCGGGCACACTGAAGTGCTATGTGGGGGTGAAGATAAGTTGCTAAGTGGCCTTCATCTCATGGATGTTTAATGTGAGACCCTTACTATCATATGCCTTAGTGCTGCCTTAGAGCTCACACTCTGATTGTGTGCAGATGCAAGCATCATCTGCATGCAGTATTTCAGTGATAGGGGGTAGGATGATCTTGGATCTGGCCTGCACGTGGTGGAGTTTGAACAGATCCTGTTTTAGTTCCACACCAGTGGGGAGTTTGCTGAAGGTGAGATGGAGCATTGCAGCAAGGAAGGTTGAGAAAAGTGCTGTTACAATCATACAGCCTTCCTTGACTTCATTCTGAATTGGGTCAGTGGTAAATCTGTTCATCAGAATCATGTTTTGTATCTCGTAGAAGGTTGAGGATGCTGACAAGCTGTCAGGGGAAACCAAACTGGAGAAGGATGTCCATGTGCAATGGTTGTTGCTGTTCCCTGCGTTTCTCTTGTAGTTACTAAGTGGCGAAAATAGAATCATAGAATCCCTACAATACAGAAGGAAGCCATTTGGCTCATTAAGTCTGCACCAACCACAATCCCACTCAGGCCTTATCCCCATAACCATATGCATTTACTCTAGCTAGTCCTCCTGTCACTGAGAGACAAGTTAGCATGACCAACCATCTAACTTGCACATCTTTCAAGTGCGGGAAAAAACTGGAGCACCCAGAGAAGACCCACACAGATGCGGAGAGAACATGCAGTCTCCACACAGACAGTGACCCAAGCTGGGAATCGAACCCGGGTCCCTGGCGCTGCTACCACAGTGCTGCCCTTTGGATACCAGAATTAAAGGACAATTAGTGGGCAGAATATACATTGTGACTGGGAGAAGCTCATCAGCCACATGGAGGAGGCAGTTAAGGAGGTCTTTTGCAATGATCTTACCCGTGACTGATAGCTGTGAAATTCCTCTGGTTACTGCAACATCATGTCAAGGGGTGGAAGATGCCTGTGTGTGCCATCAGCTACCAGAGAGGCTAGCTGGAGCAAGATCTTGGTCCAGTTGTAAAGGTATTCAAGATGATTGGAGACCAAGCTCCGTTATTGGGTCTAGGACATAAGCATACAAAATTGGCCTCCTTTCTCCTTCCCACAAGACCTCTTGCCTTGGCCTCAGTTTGTTCGTGAGAGGGAGCACTGCCTTTCTCTGGCTCTGCTGCTCCTGTATCACACTTCTGAGTGGTGTTGCTATCTCCTTGTACTCTTTTCACCTGCTCACCTATTATGACTAGCCACAAACGAAATGTGATCTGACATCTTGAATGTTGACAACTGTATTGACGCAATTTAGTATTACAGCCAATGTATGCTCTTATATCTTTGTATCAATAGACAGCTGAAAAAAAATCTGAAATGCTACTGCCCATTTGGACATGTATTTTGTTATGTGTTACTCAATAAATGAGTGTAAAGTATTTTTTAATTAGTGTTCAGACTTCTAGTACTTTTCCATGCTTGAGTCAGTTGTTGCACCACTCATAGTTATTCATTTTGGATATGAAATGTGATATTAACTACACGCTGTTAAAATTCAAAAATATGCTGAAATCCTGCTGTTATTATCTCTCCTATTTCTGGCCTGGACTTGCTGTATCTGGTGATGGATGATTAAGGGGAACGACAGTCTTGCCTAGTGGAGCATACACATGCTTTTGTGTTCTGTTGTCATAGTGAAGTGCCTTTTTTGAAAAAAAAGCAATAGATCTATTGTGTCCCTTCAGTTTGCCCTCCTGAGGTTATAACTGGATATAACCACTTTCCTACAAGGCAGGGCCTGTTTGCCTCAGTTGTGGCAGAAGTACTTTGTACGTGTTAAAAAGGAATCTGTTTTAAGGACTGCTAGTAGTCGGCATACATAATATGTGTCAGTTTCCATGCCAGGACAGTGTGTTTCAGTTGTTTAATTCAGATTATTTATTGGTTAGCATAGTGATAATAAGAACAGCAAATGCTGACAGTGCACAGCAGGACATCAGCCTGCATGGCCCACATGCATGGGGCATGTGGTGTGCACTGATAATGGTTGTGGCATGCAGAGTCTGCAGTGTGTATTGGACACTGGAAGTAATTTGTTTTATGATTTAGTATCTTGTGTTTTCGAAAAGAATTGCTCTTTCCTTTGGTTTTTGTTTGACTCTGGGATGACTCAGCATCTCTTCATAGAAAAAGCACTTGAAAATAATGTTTAAATTGATGGGTTTTTTTGTGATTCCTCATCAGTATGTTTTGGTTTCTGGTGAGGAAGGATCGAATGCAGCACTCTGAAAGCTTGTGCTATCAAATAAACCTGTTGGACCTTAACCTGGGTGTTGTGAGACTTCTTATTGTGTTTACCCCAGTCCAACGGCGGCATCTCCACATCCAAGGAAGAGTTGACCAGCTTTGACTGCCTGACAACAAGATTTGAGATTTTTCCTGTCAAATCTTAGTTACTTTAGCATTAGGTTGAGCGCAGCACTTACTTTTCAAAGGTTCAGATTCTTACAACTTTCTTTCCTGACAGCGTAATTTGATCATCTTTTCCTGTCATTTCAGAGAAGATTTAAAAGTAGGCAGATTTGAGGTAAAATGTGACAGATTGGCTGAAGTTCTGAAAGGGAGGCAAGGGAGGAAAGAGGAGAAGATTGTACTGAATGGATTGCTGATGGTTTTATATTTGGAGCCTGTATTGTTTCTGAGCATAATACCGTACTAAACTGGGATCAGCCTAGTAAAGCTGCCAAGGGTGTCTAATGTACACAAGATAGTCTGTAATGGTGCCAGATTAAATTCAGTACTAGTGAAATGTAGTTGAAATGAGTAGACACATCGGAAGAAAAATGAACAACGTATGCTGAAAACCTAAGTGTGAATTTGAGCTATTTCTAGACATCTTAGAGATTCTGGTTAACATTTTCAATCACAGAAAGGCAGCAGTCTATAAAGCAAACAGAACTATTAAAATAATTGGCGAGTGTTACTCTAAAACTGGAAGCTCTGATGAGATTACATTATTTCCAGTCACTGAAACATGAGGATTCAATTGGCAAGAAAAAGATTAAAATAAAATTCAATCATGCAAATGTCAACTAATGTTCTCTAACTTTGCGTTAATTTGATGGTAAGTGGGTTTTGTAGTAAAAATAATTGATTTGAAATATAACTATCTTTTTAAAATTTTTTCAAAGTTTCGTTATTAGTCACAAGTAGGCTTACATTAACACTGCAATGAAATTACTATGAAAATCCTCTAGTCGCCACACTCTGGTGCCTGTTTGGGTACACTGATGGAAAATTTACCATGGCCAATGCACCTAACCAATACATCATTCAGACTGTGGGAGGAAACTGCAAAACCTGGAGGAAATCCACCACACAGACATAGGGAGAATGTGCGTACTCTGCACAGACAGTGATCCAAGCCAAGAATCGAACCTGGGGTCCCTAGAGCTGTGAGGCAACAGTGCTCATCATTATGCCACCATGCCGCCCTTTTGATATAGTCACTGTTCTGAAAGGAATGTTTTAACTTGGCTTGGAAACATTTCCCAGTAATTACATTTATGCACAAATATCATCAGTTGAACTGGTTCAGCTTTGACAGTTATTGAGAACCAGTAATTTTATTTCTATTTGCAGGAGAGCTCACACCTTGACTGTGTTATTCATCCTCACTTGTGCACTGGTTTATGTTACTCTGTTGGAAGAAACCCCTCAAGATACAGCCTATAATATTAAAAGGTAAGTGGAGGCTTTCTGCAAACCATGAGTGTAATTTTCAGTTTTCACCATTGAAATCCAATATGATTATAAAGTTTTCTTTTTCTGTTGCTCACACCATTCTAAGCACTCATTAATATGGGCAGTGCTATGCTAATCTGAGTTACCAAGTCTGGTGGCTGAAATTACACGTGGCAAAGTATGCACAAGCTCTGTTTCATGTTTGAGTTGCGGTTTGGACATTCAGTCTACTGTTTATTGAATCTAGAAATGGCCTTATACAAAATTTGACGCCTTATCCTTAACAGCCTAGGAAGAAAAGGAAATTTAAACTGAATAATTTAAAATGATCTTCAATTGCCGGCAGGCCCTTTGGAAGTTAGTTTAGATAATGAAAGGTCTGCCTTCTCTGCATATGCATTAGACTACAGTGAACCCAATGTGAGATTTGAGGTGCAGTGCAAAGGTTGGCTTGGCATTGTCATTTCAAAACCAAGATCTAGATTCTGTGGACAAGATCTTTGAAAGTCATCACAGTATTTGTACAGTGCAGTAGAAGGTAGTATTTGGTGTAACCAAGCTTGCAATAACTAAAGGGTCTCATCTGAAATGCTACCCGTTCTTCTATTGCCCATCAAGTTTCAGTCGCCCTATATCCTTGTCCTTGTTTTCAGTCCATTAACCACCTCCTGTTTGAAGTATACATCCTTGTATTTAATCAATCAAAGACATAGTATTTCTTATTTTTGTAAACACCTCAAGCTCCATTAACCATCTTAATTATTCACTGCCTTCACCATCAGCATGCAGTGGCAGTAGTATATACTCCACTTGATACACTGCCGCAACTCATGTAGCTCCTCTAATGTATCTTCCAAACCCGTATCTGGAAGGACATGAGCGGCAAATGCATTGGAACGCCATCACTTGTTTGTTCCTTTTGAAATCATATCTGTCCTGTCTTAGACCAAGTGTTGTGGAGTCAAAACCCTGGAATTAACCTTCTTTACAGCTCTGAGGGCATACCTACATGGAACTGCAATGGTTCAAGAAGATAGTTAGTCACTACCTTCACGAGAGCATTTTAAGGATAGGCTAAACGTACAACTGTTGCCAGCAATGTCCACATTCTAGGAATGAAGTAACCCCTCTAAAAGCCTTCCTGAACACTACTCTTTCTTAATCAATCCTTTTCCCTTTGCATCACTTGGCATCTTTATCCTCAGCTAAGTACTGCTAGGCAGCAGTGATCTCTTCTCCTCCACCTTACCTTTTTCAAGTTTCTCAAAAGCAAACTCTCTGTCTGAGATTTGGTTCACATCTACACATTTGAAGTCCATCTTAATTGCATCTACATATAGTACCATATGGCATCTTTCTGTGTTATAATACCAAACTGTTAGATGTATAGCACTTTGTGAATAGCAACGTGGAAAGTTTGAATCTAGTAAAGACCATATGGAATCATAGAACCCCACAGTAAAGAAGGAGACCACTTGGCCCATTGAGTCTCTACCGACCATAATCCCAGCCAGGCCTTATTCCCATAACCTTACGTATTTACCCTGCTAATCTTCCTGACACTAGATTCAATTTAGCATGGCCAATCAACCTATCCTGCACATCTTTTGGAGTCTAGGGGAGTCTTTTGGCAGTTATAGCTTGTAGTGGGGTATGCACTCTGGCGTGGTTTGCTGAGTGTTACCATTCATATAGTGTGTTTGCAAAGAATGGCAGTGTGACTTCTGTCATTTTGTATGGCTCTGTGCTCTTCTGTAGACATCTGAATCTGCAAACACACTTCCTTAAACCAGAATGTGTAATTAGAAATCCTAATCTGTCTATATAAATTGTGGATGCTGCACTATTTTGATGATAACTGATGATACAGCACCAAGTTGACAGTCTAAATAGATCACAGGTACTCAATATTTTTGAGGGCAGAAGATGCTTCTTTACCCAAAATGGTTAGAATATAGAACTGGCTATCGCAAGAATAGTTGAGGTAAAAGGGATAGATGGTGGCAGCCAGCTAAGTACATGAGGGGGCACAGAGTCGGCTCATAAGGAGCATGGACTGACATAGACCAGTTGGGCTGAATGGCTTATATCTCTGCTATATTTCTATGTAAAACTGCTGGGTTCTTAGCGTGATGCTACCAAATGCAAGTAGTTTCTCAGCTGTCTTAATTTTGTTACGAAATAACTAATACACTTGAGAAATCATGTTTGACAAACTTGAGTTCTTTGAGGATGTAACAAGCTGGGTGGACAGAAGGAAACCAGCAGAGGTAATGTATTTGGAATTCCAGAAGGCATTCAATTAAGGTGCCATGTAAAATGTTATTACACAAGTAAAGAGCTTATGGTGTTGGGAGTGATATTAGCATGGTTAGAGGATTGACTAATAGAAAACAGAAAGTTGGGATAAATGGGTCATTTCTAAGATGGCAAGCTGTAATTAGTGGTGTGCCACAGATATAAATGTTAGGGCCTGAACTGTTTACGATCTGTAATAAAAGGATTGATGGTATTATTAGCTAAATTTGCTGCTGATACAAAAATTGTGAGGTTGAGAGTTTGTGAAAGGTTAGTGATAAGGTGGAGCAAATGGTCACAAATTTGGCAGATGGAGTATAATTTGGGAAAATGTGAGATTATCGACTTTGGCAGGAGGAGTAGAAAAACAATGTTATTTGAATGGAGTGAAACTGAAGAATGCAACGGTACAGCAGAATCTGGGTATGCTTGGACAAAGTAAGCTTGCAGGTCAGCAAGAAATTAAGAAGGCAAATTTAATGTTGCCCTTTATTGCAAGAGTGATGGAGTATAAAAGTAGGGAAGTCTTACTATAACTGTACTTAGCATTGATGACACCACATCTATAGTACTGTGTATAGTTTCATCTTACTTGGAAGGGCTTGCATTGGAGGCAGTTCAAAGAACGTTCACTCTTGGAAGAGGGCTTGTTATATGAGGAAAGGTTGAGTAACTTGGGCTGATGCTCTGAGTTTATAAAAATGAGAGACAATCTTTTCAAATGTATAAGATTCTGAGAGGGCTTAATAGGGTAGATACTGAGATGAAATTTCCTCTTGTATGGAATCTAAAACTGGGCACAGAGTTTCAAAGTAAGAGGTTTTCCATTTAAGATGGAAATGAGAACAAATTGTTTTCTTGGCATTTAGTCTTTGGGATCCCGTTTTCTAGGAAGGCTGAGTTGGGCAGATTTTTGATCGACAAGGGAATGGAGAGTTATAGGGTTGAGCAGGAATGAGGAATTAAAATCACAATCTGCTGGTGGAACAGGTTAAAGGGACAAAATGGCCTGCTCATCCCATTCTTATGTTCTATGTTTAGCTTTTTGTTCTCTGAATAGCAAGCATAATTAAGATTAGTGGAATATTTAGTTTATTCCACATAGTGATAGCCAGTAAAGTTTTTAACCTTGGAAGACTCAATGAGTTGTTGAGAGGATTCCCTATAAAAATATATCTCAAACTGCAGTTGGTCCATTCTTTTGATCTATAAAGAGCAGAGTAATTATATTTGCTGTACATTGGTGGTAGGCATCAGTATTCTATATTGGTCAACAGTTGCAAGATTGTAACTCCACAGAGATAGGATTGAATGTTGTTTCTTAATCTAGCCAATTTTGTGCGATGTCCTAGCTGTTTTTTTCTATCACTCACACCCCTGGGTTTTCATTCTCTTGGCAGTGTAAACAACTGAACCCTTGACTGCTAATGCCTATACAGCACAATTTAAAATACTTTTGCTTGCTACAAGTTGTAATTCAGTCAATTACAATAAATTATTTTGAAGCATAATTTAGTATCTCTTAGATGGTTTATAACAATCTTTGTTTAATTTCTACGTTACTAACTTCTAGGCATTCACCTGGTGAGCTTGAAAAACAAATTGTGTCACCTGTCAGTATAGCCAACGTCTGCAGGCTTTGTAAATCACTGTGGCAACTGTACTCTGGATATTTATTTGGTCTTTTAGCCCATTAGCAATTTGTCCTGGAAGGGTTTTGAGCTCCTTTGATGATGGAGTTGGGAATTTAGAGAGAAGGACTGAAGTTTGGTTCTCTGAGAGCAGTTGTTGAGTAAGGTGGTGAATTTTCAGACTTTATTAAAGAACTGGTACAGTTTTCCCTTTGCAGTAAATAAACCTGACTCATTTTTGACCTTTTGACGATTTGCATTCCTTCTGCTCATGGACATGTATAAGTTACATTTGGTGGAAGAAGTCCATCACTGCATTTTGAATTTGGTAACCAGTCAGATTATGTTCTTCCTTAACTTTTAAATGGTTGCAGTAAATATCTATTGTTTTGACTTTTTTTTTTAGAGAATTTGTCACAGACAAGCAGCTTGCTTTAAAATCTAGCTGATGCAATAAACTTCAAAAGCCAAACTTAATCTATTTATGATCATGTGCAGCTTTGAATGAGAATTTTGTTTTTAAACCACTATTGTATGTGTTTTTAAAATAAGGTTTTGAGTTATTGAAGCAAGTTTTATTTCCGTTTCATTTCTCATTTTGCTACAATGGGTACACTGAACAATTAGTTATGCATTTCAGGTTGTTCATACATAATGACATTGATATAGAAGGATGAATGGTTGACAGCACTGCATAATTGAGAATTCCACTCAGTCACTCAAATTTAACAGCCCAAAGTGCATTAAAACTCAAGTGTCAAAATGTTTGAGTTGAGCTGTGAGTAATAAAATTACCAGAAGGACGTGGAGACTCTGGAGAGAGTGCAGAGGAGGTTTACCAGGATGCTGCCTTGTATGGGAGGTCTGAGTTACAAGGAGACGTTAGGCAAATTGGGACTGTTTTCCTTAGAAAGACAAAGACGTAGACTTAGAGGAGATCTGATAGAGGTGTACAAGATTATGAAAGGTATAGATAGAGTAAACAGGGTTAAGCTTTTTCCTAGGATGGACTCGAATAGCACAAGGGGTCACGGGCTTAGGGTGAGGAGGGTAAGGTATAATTTGGATGCTAGAGGGAGTTTTTTCACACAGGGTGGTGGGGGTATGGAATGCGCTGCCAAGTAAAGTGGTGGAGGCAGGTACTCTGAAGTTATTTAAGAAATACTTAGATGGGCACATGAACAGAATGGGAATGGAGGGGTATAGAAAACTGATTTAAAATAGAGATCATGAGCCTTGGGAGTCCCTGGGAAGTGTGTAAATAGATGATGATATTGATGTACTTGTTTTTATCCTACAGGTGCTTTGGTCCACCTTGTTGTCTAACGAGGGGCATAGACGCGATGGGTCGTGAGAGGGCTGCTCTTGGATTTTTTTCGAGAGTATCCTAGTGCTTCACGTCGTTAGTGTATGCTTGACCTGGACCATTTGATGGGCAACACGATAGCTCAGTGATTATCGCTGTGCTGTGCAGATACATGAATTTGGGCCTGTGTCTGTGTGAGTTTGCGCATTCTCCCTGTGCTTGTATGGGTTTTCTCTGGGTGCTCTGGTTTCCTCCCACATCCCAAAGATGTGCCCTTAGGCCAATTGGCAAAACAAATCCTCCCTAAATTGTCTCAAATTTGGTTTTTAATCCATAGATGTATAAACATAGACAGGGATCACGGGTAGAGGTGGGAACATCGGGGTGGCGGCGTGGGCTCGTTGGACCGAAGGTTCTGTTTCCTGTGCTGTTTTGTTCTTTGTTCTTTGCTCTTAGATACAAACAATGCTGTTTTGACGTCCCTGTGTAAAAATGATATTCGGGTTTCCCTTTTCTCTTGGTCTACACATTCCACACATGCCTTGCTACATGTGCATATTTTTGCTTTGTGGTCATTTTTCTCACCCCAACACTCCTTTTGCCAAGTGCATTAGTCGATTCATTGTGCTTAATGATTTTCGTGTCTCATTGAATGCATTTAATTTGTAGTGCAAACAACAAGCTTTCCACACCACCTGCAATTATGTTTTTGGATTTTTGTGAGCAATCAAATAAAACCTAATTGAGTTGTGTCTTAAGTGTGGGAGGTATAACTAGGTCACAACAGTCTATTCCTGAGGGAACATAGAAGTAGATCCCTTTTGTGTGAATGAAGAGCAGACAAAGTTGAACCGTATGAAACAAAATTTGACACACAAATTTTAGTTTAATTAAACAAGCTGATAGTGGTGTAATTAATGCGAGTTATTTTTCATCTTGTCGTACTTCAGAAAAAGCATACAGCAGAGATAAGACGTTTTATTTCCTTTAATTCCTGTTTTTACATATGGAAAATAAACCTTGTAATGACTCACCTGATTCTATCAGCATCCTTGTCTGAGTAGGTTCATATTCTTTGTACTCTTGAATGTTGGTCTTGTTGCTGAAATATGGATACCAAGTCTGGTATCGGTTGAGCATTTTGAACTTGAGTAAGAAGCATGTATCAATGTTGCTGTCTTTGACAAATGTAAAACCCAGGATCCTAATACTAATTTATTGAAGTCACATGACAGGACATTTCACTCACCATGTATACTTATGGCTTAATTTTTTTAAGAAATCTGTTATATTGTTCGGATTGTAAATTCTACTTTTTCATTGTTTGAACGTAAACATTTTGGCCTTTATTAATGAGTCACCCTTTTCTGGGATTTTCTTTTGCCTTTCTTTTGCATACCATATGCTTATTTTGATCATAGAGACAGCATGGTTTGTGTTTATTTATGTACAACCATTCAACTATGTAACCTTGAACTCTGCTTTTGCTCTTTTTGATGCATTATAAATGTCTTGGCAGTTTCAAATAAAGTAACTTTAATGTGCATTTGTGTGATTAGTTCAGATTAGCATTTATTGATAGACCAACAAATCTAGGCCTAATATAAATAACAAGTTGCTAATTTGTTCTAAGATTATCACAATATAGCCTTGATACAAACATGGTATTTAACGTGTTAGAAGTAGAATTGCTGAACTGCGTGAAGGGCACATCATAGCATTGGCACGTTTTTATGTTGACACTTTTAGTTTGTGAAATTCCTTCAACCATATGAAAAAGTCCTTAAAGCACAGCTCTGAGCCCTAGAGTAACCAATGTAATTTAGGTTCCCTTAGACAGTGGTTCAATTTGGCATGCTGCTGCTTGTTGAATGACAAGCCCCTCACTCTGGAGGGAAATTAATTCTTTTTTAACTCCCTCCACGAGTGCACAATGAAGCCATGCTGCAAAACCTCTAACTTTGTAGCATGACATACAGTTGACGGGAATTGCCTTGCATGGGGGTCCCCCACCACTCAGTCATTTAGCGCACAAAAAGAATTGGTAATTTAAACAACTTGTCTTTTAAAATGTATGTTAGCAACTTGGTGACATTGAAAGGTTATCTTCACTTGACGTTGTAAAACCATTAATGCGGGATTATTCGGCAAGGGCAATTTTAATCAGATTATTGCAATAAATTGAGTAGAGGCTGTAAAACAGGACACTGTTTTCCCAAGGAACAAAATAGTTTCTGCTGGTATCTAGATCTTTCTGCCTCTTCACCATCTCACATTTAAAACCCTTATTTATATTTATTTTCTTGCCTTAGCTTGTGGTCATTTGTTCTGATGTTTCCTTCTTTGGCTTTGCTTGTGAAGCACCTCAAGATGTTTTCCAACATTAAAGGGGTGCAGATTTCAGTAGTCAAGGATGCTTCTACAAAATTAAAGTTTATACTTCTTCCAACCAAATAACTGAAAAGTACTTCATTGGGGCTGCTGAGATGCTTGAATTGGCATCTTGGGTGTGAAATTAGCTTTACTAATCTATTCTGTGTACTTCTCTCCTTCTGTATGATCCAAAGGTATTGGGGGCAATTCTCCCAAAAGATTCTAAGTGCCTAATTCTCATAAAAACTGGAGTAATTTACGCTGTTTTATTTAGGGGGATCTTCAGAATGAATCTCCCACACTCTGAGCTCTGGTGAATGATTGAGTGAGCATCACATTGAAAATCTGTGAATGTGGTCTACTCCCATTGGAAAGTCTGGCAGCATATTGCTGACTGGGCCACTGTGCATGTGTCAACCTGTTAGAGTGAAGATCACTGTGCAAAATGGCCCCACACTGATGGTCCCCTGGACATCTCTGGGCCAGCCCCTATTGCCATGATCACCCCTTCCCTCCTTGTGCCACTGATCCCAATTGCAGAGTGGGACCACCTGACACCTATAGGCTTGGCCCCCTTGGCACTGCCTGATGCTTGGTGGAAAGTACCAAACTAGCAGGCCTGGAAACATTATTCCAGGCCCGCTAATAGGATTCAAATCAACTGTAGTTCGATTTCTGCTGCAGAGCTGATGATTCCAGAAAACTTTGAGTTGGTCAGACCCAGCAGAAGCTGTGGTGCCCAGCCAAGAGCATGTGAAAAGGCCTCTGTGAGGTCTCCTATCTGTTATAGACTGGGAAAACTGCCTGATTGGTTTCTGAGCTGTGTAATCCTTTTAGGGTTTTCTTTGCACTCGAGTACTCTTATGAAGAAAACGTGAGTTAAAGTATTGGGCTATGTTTGCTGCCAATGCACGCATGGTCACCATCTTTATAGGGTCATCACTGGCATTAGAATTTGAGATATTACAGTGCCGGCAGCACTAAATTAATACTTCTAACAACTACCTCCATCCATGGCTCACTTAAACGTCAGACAGGGCTGGAAAGAAATGTGATAAATGGCCCACTCATGCTCATCTTGAGTCCCATTTAAAATGACTCATCACATTGATGTCTTCTTAGAAATGTATTAAAAGTTGAAATATCAAAAGAAATGCTAGAGAGAGAGAAAGCGGGAGTGACAGTAAAATCCCTGCTCCTCAAGTGCCTGCCTGCAGTAAGGCTAAGGAAATTTGAAGATGAACCATTTAGTTAGTTCAGATAGATTGTCCGTGTGGTTTTTTTTGTGCTGTGAATCATTTTGAGGATACACGAACAATGAAGTAAGGTTCATTGTTAAAAGTTTTAAGGTTGCTGAATAAAAGCTGTCAGTATTTAAGGGTGGATTTATGTTTTCTGCAAGGGACATCATTAAGTTTTGTGAATGTAATGGACAGGTGTCAGCAGCATCTTGCACAGCCAACTTGTGTTTGCAGATGCAGTAGTGAAGTATTAACGTATAATTAGATGTTTGGGCACAGTATGCAGTACTAAATGAGGTTGATGTTGGCTATTCCTCATGAAAGCTAACCTGTTGAGGCCATTTATACCTTTTGACTTTTGTTTTACTCATTTATAAATGTGAACACCTGTGTAAAGTACACTAAATTTTATTTGAACGGATTTCTCTAAAGCCTTTAACATGTCCTTAAGTGAAATCTTGATCAACAGATACCTCATTTTACTGAAATCAAAGAAATATGGATTGTTCGAGATTCAGATGTGTTCTGTTGCTGTGCCTAAATTGGCACTTGAGTCTCAGGAGTCCATACTGATGTGGAAGAGTGTAATTCATAAATGTAGAAGCTTCACACATAAGGTGATCTCATATTGATTTTCCTAGCTTTTTCACCATTATTGCTACCTCCAACTGCTATCCCTGTCACCATTCTCAACTTAAGATGAAATGTAAAAACTGCAAATTTGTACAATAGTATACATATAGAAGTTTTTGCTTGCTTTCCTTTTCTTCTGATTTTTCTCTGCTGACACAAAAAAACAGATGATAGGTGTGTATACTTTGGGAAGGCAGTAGGAGGTAATATTGAATGTGATGAGTATGTGCAGGATTGTTTTGGTTCTTTCTGATCTGCGGAGCTGCTGCAGTCAGCTGGGATGTTCCAAGATTAATTGAGAGATGGAGGTGTGGGGGAGGTGGTTGTCAAAATTGCTTTGAGAAATTCTGCTCAACCCTGGGAAACTACACAACCAACTAGGAATGTAAGTTTCCCAGTCTGGTGGCAGAATTAGTCCTCTGTCCCGTTATCTCCCCAACCCCCTCAAATTGTTTAGTCAAACCACTCTAGTATGTATGGGGTCATTCAACTTACTGGACATAGATGTGACTGCTGAGCCTGTCTGACAGACAATTTTTTAAAAAAGCTGAAAGTTTGTTTAGGTACCTGTAAAGGTATCTTAGGTAAGATGTTTTTAATTTACAGGTACTGAATATGAGATGTTTCTCCATTTTGTTATTTGATTTACAGAGGGATTGTTGCCAGCATTCTTGTGTTCCTCTGTTTTGGAGTCACTCAAGCAAAAGATGGGCCATTTTCCAGACCTCACCCAGGTACCGTATATACTTTCATAATGTCTCTGTCAATTCTTCTCAGATATGAAGTTCTGCAAGTGTAAAGAATAGTCAGGACAATTAATTTGCATTAATGTCTCCCAATCCAAAAATCATTTGGGAAAGGCAGTGTGAAAGAACTGCTAACGTATTCCTTTAGTCAGTGATGGCCAGCTCTTTTTATTCATTCAGGGGATATGGGTCTCACTGTCTGGACCAGTATTTATTGTGCATCCCTAATTGCTCTTGAGGTGGTGTGAGCTGTCTTTTTTGAACTATTGCAGTCCATGTAGTGTAGATACACGCAAAGTGTTGTGAGGAAGGGTGTTCCAGGATCTTAACCCAACATCACTGAAGAACTGGCAATATAGTTCCAAGTAAAGATGCTGAGTGGCTTGCGGGGGAACTTGCAGGTGGTGGGATTCCCATGTATCTACTGATCTTGTTCTTCCAAGTGAAAGTGGTCGTGGATTTGGAAGATGTTGTCACTACATATTGGAGATGGTGCACACTGCTGCTACTGTGTAAGTGGTGGGAAGGAGCGAATATTTGTGGATGATGTGCCAATCAAATGCACTAGACTACAGCTCCATATGAATTTATACATAGATTCCATTTGATTCAGGTCAGCTCTGCAGAGTATTTTCACTACCTCAGGCAAAATTTCAGTAGTGAGACATGAAGTTCCATTGTGTACATTAAGTGCAGACATTTGGTATGACGGCGGCGCGGGCTCGTTGGGCCGAAGGGCCTGTTTCCCGTGCTGTGTTGCTTAATAATTAAAAAAAAAAAATAATAATAATAATTTGCAGGATACCTTATGCCAAATCACTTGCCTTGTTATTTCACTGAGATATGCAAACAGTTGCCTGTTCAGTCTTGTACAGTCTCCACATTGGGTTAACTTAAGAAGCCAATCCTCTCAGTAGACCCAGTGGAAATAGTGGTATTATATTGGGCAGCTTTCACAATGGGATGACATCCTTTGCTATCAAAAGGCTTGGTTAAAGTTTGAAGTAAAGTAATGGGTTACACACTAGTCCTTTTTACCTGTTAATATTAACAGATTAAATTGCCAGCCAGTAATAATAGATGGGATGTCTTGTTAGACTGTTCAAGTTTCTAGATCTGGTTAAATAATTTGGAACCAATGTTCTTATAATGGATTTAGAGACTTTGTAGGGAACTTGTCAAATTAAACTATTTTAGTTTATTTTCAGCTTTGTGAGGGTTTGAGTATAATTGTACAGATGGCTTTTGGACTACAGTATGGTTTGTGAAAAATATAATCCAACCTGTCAAACCTATTTTGAATGAGAGGTTAGTGCAATTCATTCCATCACAGACTCCATCAAACCCATTTCATGTTTGAAAGAATGGAAACTGATTCCATACAGAAGTTGCGTGAGGTTCCTTGCTGCTCCCAAAGCAAATTCAAACACAACTTCAGAAGAGCTATCCTTTGTCCACAATGGGTGCTTTCTTTGACATGATTGCTCCTCAGATCTAGTAGTTTGTGAACTGTTGTTCAACCATTTGAGCATTTCTATCTGTAGTTATTCTAATAACCACAAAATCTAGTTTTGACCACATTTCTTAAAAAGTTCAGTGATCGCAATTTCTGAGTGCACCAGAGTAACCCAGAAACCACAGTATGATGCCTGACTGTAAATCATAGACCAATTTTGATGCAGGTACAGTAGCAAGTGGTTAGCACTGCTGCTTCACAGCTCCAGTGACCAGAGTTCGATTCCCGGCTTGGGTCAGTGTCTGTGTGGAGTTTGCACATTCTCGTTGTGTCTGTGTGGGTTTCCTCTGGATGCACCGATTTCCTCTCTCAGTCCAAAGATGTGTGGGCTAGGTTGATTGGCCATGCTAAAATTGCCCCTTGATATCCTGAGATATGTAGGTTAGGGGGATTAGTGGATAAAATATGTAGGGATATGTGAGTAGGGCCTGGGTGGGATTGTGGTCGGTGCAGACTTGATGGGCCAAATGGCCTCTTTCCGTACTGTAGGGTTTCTGTGATTTTCTATGATTCTATGAGGTGTTTCTTCATTTGTCTGTTTTCTCTCAAAACGTATTACAGTAGTGTGGTTCAGATTAATTTTGTGTGTGTCAAAGTGCAGCATGATCTTCAGCAGTTGCTATATTTGTGGTTTTTATTGCAATTTGGGACCAGGTTCCACCCTGTTGCATATATTAATAACACAGAACAACCTCTGAAATTTGAGCACCATGGTAGATTCAGGTACAATCTTTTATATTGATGTTTTGCCTGCCAAATGCAATCCTCTACTCTCAACTTTGGTGAATTTTAATAAGTGCAAGTCATGTTTTATTTTTGACAGATTTTCTGGTGTGGCACAAATATTCTAAAAGCAGACTGCAAACAAGTTGGTCCCTTTAAGTTATCATGTATGCGTGACTATGCAAAAATCTTTACAGGGCCTGTGCACTTAGCAAATTGGTCACGCACTAGAAAAACATTAGAAAGTAGATTGTTCAGCATGCTGAACAATCGTTTCTCTATTGAGAGATTAGTAAACAAGCAGCAAGTTAGAAGATAAAGATAAAAGTGAATATTGGATACCAGAAAATCACAGTGGCACAGTGATTAGAAATCAAAGAAACCCTACAGTGCAAAAAGAAGCCATCTGTCCCGTCGAGTCTGCATCAACCACGATCCCACCCAGGCCCTACCCCCATATCTCTACATATTTATCTGATAATCCCTCTAACCTACGCATCTCAGGACACTAAGGGGCAATGTTAGTATGGCCAATCAACCTAACCCGCACATCTTTGGACTGTGGGAGAAAACCGGAGCACGCGGAGGAAACCCTTGCGGGAGAATGTGCAAATTCCACACAGATAATGACCCAAGCTGGGAATCAAACCCAGGTCCCTGAAGCTGTGAAGCAGCAGTGCTAACCATTGTGCTACTATGCCGCCTGAAACAGCACCAGCGACTGGGGTTTGAGTCCTTGCTTGGGTCACTATCTGCACGTTCTCCTTGTGTGGGTTTCCTCTGTGTGCTCCAGTTTTCTCCCACAGTCCAAAAGAGGTACTGGTTAGGTTCATTGGCCATATTAAATTATCCCTCAGTGTGCCCAAACAGGTGCCAGAGGATGACAGCTAGGAGATTTTCACAGTAACTCCATTGCACTGTTAATGTAATCTACTTGCAACACTAATAAACTTTAAACTCTGAAATAAAAACAGAAAATGTGGAAAAATTCTACCAGCCTCTATGGTGAGCAAAGAAGTTTGTTTTGAGTCAGTATTGCTCATTATATAATAGATATGTGATAATTTACTAATGGCATTCTGAATATTGCTGAACAAAGACATTTTGTCAGAGCTTTTCATCTTGCACTCATTGGGTAATTACAAGAATACCAGTATAAGGGGAAGCATTAACAATGCTGTATGAGATTGGTTGACAAGTGAGCTGTGGTAGAGGCATTGCTTTAGAGAATGCACCAATTAATGGTGACAATTAACTGCTAAGCCAAAAGAATATCTTGTAGGCAATCTTGTAAATCAAGCCCAAGCCATTTGCTCACCATGCAAGCTTGATGCTGAAATAGGGCGCATCAAAGATATCCTGTGAAATAACGTCTACGCTGATAATGTCCTCATTGTTCCAGAGAAGCAGCTGGAGTGGTGATTCAGTGAAGAGAGCTGGTAGGTAAGAGGGATTTTTATCTTACTTTCTTTATTCGGAGTTTTTTTTTCTAAGGCAGCTGTGAGTATAAAACTGGAAGTGTGCCCCATTGAAACCTGGGAAGTTTTTTTGCCCAATATATTTGAATGGGGAGGAAACCTGAGACTCTACACATGTAGAATCTCCCAACCTCCCCACTCCTCTAACCTTAAAAAAAAGACTTGGAGTGAGAGCAGGTAAGCTTTCTTATTTTTCTCGTTTATTCCTCTAACCTAAGGCGGGGTAAGGGAATATCAGGCAAGATCATCTTATTATCTAGCGGGAATAGCAGATGGCAGTGCAATGTTCCCCCTGCAGAATGTTTGAGGTGTGGGATGCCATCAGTGTCCCCGTTGATTTCACCCATCTCCAGCTCCTCAAAAACCATATTAGGGAACTGGAGCTGGAACTGGATGAACTTCGGATCATTCAGGAGGCAGAGGCGATTATAGATAAAGCTTCAGAGATTTAGATACTTTGAAGAATGAAAATAGATGGGTGATGGTGTGAGGGGCTGGGAGGAAGCAACCAGTGCAGGGATCCTCTGTGGTCGTTCCCCTCAGCAACAAGTATACCATGTAGGATACTGTTGAGGGGGATGACCTACCTGTGGTAAGCCAGGATGACCGGATCACCAACACTGAGTCTGCCCCTGTGCAAAGGAAGGAGGGAGAGCAGGAGAGTAATAGTAATTGGGGACGTAGTGGTCAGAGAGACAATAGGAGGTTCTGCAGAGCAAAAGAAACTCATGGGTGGCATGAAACTTCCCGGGTGCAAGGGTCTGTAACCTTATATTTTCAGAACCCTTAACGAGAAGAGGGATCAATCACAAGTTGAGGTGCACATCGGTATCAACGACGCAGGTAGGAGAAGGGATGGGGATTTAAAACAGGAATTTAGGGAGCTAGGATGGAAGCTGAAAGCCAGGACAAAGCATGTCATCTCTGGTTTGTTGCTGGTGTCATGTGCTAGTGAGTTGAGGAACAGGAAGAGAGTGCAGTTTAACATGTGGCTGCAGAGATGGCATAGGCGAGAGGGTTTTATTTACATGGATAATTGGAGCACATTCTGGGGAAGGTGGGACCCGTACAAACAGGATGGTTTGCACTTGAACCAGAGGGAAATTTGCTATGGCTCTTCGGGAGGGGTTTAAACTAATTTGTCAGGGGGGGTGGGAAAATGCACAGTACTCCAAAAGCCAGTGTTGAAGGTCATGAGGTACTGAGGAAGGTATCAAGGTCGCAGAAATGTACAGACAGACAGGATGGTGGGATGAAGTGTATCTGCTTTAATGCAAGGAGCATCAGGAATAAGGTAGGTTAAATTGGAGCTTGGATTGGTACTTGGGACTATGATGTTGTGGCCATTACAGAAACATGGTTAGAACAGCGACAGGAATAGTTGTTGGCAGTTCGGGGTATAGATGTTTCTGTAAGAGTAGGGAAGGCGGTAAAAGAGGTGGAGGTTTAGCATTGTTAATCAAGGATAGTTTTATAGCTGCTGAAAGGCATTTTGAGGGGGATTTGCCTTCTGAGGTAACATGGGCAGAAGTTAGAAATAGAAAAGGATCGATGACATTGTTAGGAGTTTTCTATAGGTCCCCAAATAGTAATAGATTTGTAGGGGAGGAAATGGCAAAGCAGATTATGGGGGGTTGGTGTGGAGGTCAGAGGGTAGTTATCATGGGTGGTTTTAACTTTTCAAATACTAATTAGAACCTTTATAAGTTGAAGAGTTCAGGTGGGGCAGTTTTTGTACAGTGTGCAGGAGGGGTTCCTGCCATAATATGTGGATAAGCCTACAAGAGGTGGGGCCACATTGCATTTGGTATTGGCTAATGAACTGTTTGTGGGAGAGCACTTTGGAGGTAGTGACCACAATTTGATGTCCTCCGTTATTGCAGTGGAGAGGGATAGGGTCACGGCAGGGCAAGGTTTATAATTGGGGCAGGGCTAATTATGATGCGATTAGGAAAGAATTAGGGAGCATAAGATGGGAACAGAAACTGTCAGGTATGGGGCATAAACAAAAAGTAGAGCTTGTTCAAGGAACAAATACTGCGTATCCTTGATAGTTATGTCCCTGTCAGGCAGGGAGGAAATGGCCGAGTGGGGGAGCCATGGTTCGCAAAGGAGGTTGAATGCGTTGTCAAGAGGAAAAAGGAAGCGAATATTAAAGATGAAAAAACAAGATTCAGTCAGGCCGCTTGAGAGTTATAAGGTAGTTAGGAATGAGTTTTTAAAAAAAGCTGAGGAATGCTAGGAGGGGGCATGAGAAATCCTTGGTGGGTCTGATAAAGGAAAATTCCCAGGCTTTTTTCTCCTATCTGAGAAATAAAAGAATGACTAGGGTGAGGTTAGGGCCAGTCAAGGATAAACTTGTGCATGGAGTCAGAAGAGAGAGATGAGGTGTTGAATGAATACTTTTCTTCAATGTTCACTAAGGAAAGGGGCCATGTTTTTGAGGATGAGAGCGTGATACAGGCTGATAGGATGGAGGAGGTAGATGTTCTGAGGGAAGATGTAGTAACAATTTTGAAAAACCTGAGGATCGATAAGTCCCCTGAGCCAGTTGGGATATCCTAGGATACTTTGGGAGGCAAGAGATGAGATTGCGGAGCCTTTGGCTTTGATCTTTGGGTCCCCACTATCCACAGGGATTGTGCCAGAGGACTGAAGACTGGCGAATGTTATTCCTCTCTTAAAGAAAAGAAATAAGAAGACCCTGGTCACCTCACTATAGGCAGTTAGTCTTTCTTCAGCGGTCGGTAAGTAAATGGAAAGGATCCTTAGGGATAGGGTTTATAACCATTTGGAAAGATGCAGCTTAATCAGGGATAGTCAGTACAGTTTTGTGAGGAGTAAGTCTTGCCTTGTAAATTTGATTGAATCCTTTGAGGGGGTAACTAAATGTGTAGACAAAGGTAGAGCAATTGATGTTATATACATGGATTTTAGTAAGGTTTTGATAAGGTGCTCCATGATAGGCTAATGAAGAAAATAAGGAGGTGTGGGATAAAAGGAAATTTGGCCAATTGGATAAATAACTGGTTATCTCATAGAAGACAGAGGATAGTGGTGGAGGGAAAATTTTCAGACTGGAGGCTAGTTACCAGTGGTGTACCATAGGGATCAGTGCTGGGTCCTCCACTATTTGTGATTTTTATCAATGACTTGGAAGAGGGGGCTGAAGTGTGGGTTGGTAAATTTGCTCATGAAACCAAGATTGGTGGAGTAGTGAATGAGGTGGAGGGTTCTTGTAGGCTGCAAAGAGACATTGATAAGATGCAGAGCTGGGCTGAAAAGTGGCAGATGGAGTTTAACCCTGATAAGTGCGTTTTGGTAGGACTTACCTATGGATGCGGATTACAGTGTTAATGGCAGAGTTCTAAGGAATGTGGAGGAACAGAGAGATCTTGGAGTTCATATCCACAGATTTGTGAAGGTTGCTGCTCAAGTGGATAGAGCTGTGAAGAAGGCTTATAGTGTACTAGTGTTTATTAACGGGGCTTTGTTTTAAGACTCGTGGAGTTATGCTGCAACAATACAGGACTTTGGCGAGACCACATTTGGAATATTGTGTGCAGTTCTGGTCACCTCACTATAAGAAGGATGTGGAAATATTGGAGAAAGTGCAGAGAAGATTTACCAAGATGCTGCTTGGTTTGGAGGGTAGATCTTATGAGGAGAGGTTGAGGGAGCTGGGGCTTTAGAGCGGAGGAGGATGAGGTGCAACTCAGTGGAGGTTTACAAGATGATAAGGGGGATAGATAGAGTGGACGTTCAGAGACAATTTTCTCAGGTGGATGTAGCTGTTATTGGGGCAGGAGCTATAGGAGGGATGCCCGAGGTAGATTCTTTAAGAGAGTGGTTGGGGTGTGGAATGCACTGCCTTCTGTGACAGTGGAGTCGGACACTTTAGGAACTTTCAGATGATTATTGGATAGGCACATGGAATACACCAGAATGATAGGAAGTGGGAAAGCTTGATCTTGGATTCGGACATAGCCTGGCAGACCATCGAGGGCTGAAGGGCCTGTACTATGCTGTACTGTTCTATGTTCTGTGATCAGATCATTTCAAGTTGTGTATTGCACAAAACCATGAATGAGCCCAAGGCTACATAACCTTCAGCTCTGAAAAGTGCGCATTCTATCTTGGGTTACCCTGGAAGGGCAAGATATCTCAAAAATTTGAGCAATAGGTGAAGTTAGCTATTTCGCACTAGTACTGTGCAGTAGCAAAACAGATGATATTTGGCACTAACAGGATGCTGCCTTCAAGTCAAAAAGGTGTTCTGCCTACAATATGGTATATGTGTTTTAGTGCCAGTGTTATGCTAAGTGTGTAGTACATAATGTCCCAAAGACTGGCGGTTATAACCAAAAAACCCATTCCTTCTGCTATTTGCATTGGGCAAAGTATACTCAACTGTACTCAACTAGTTCTTGCTTAGATAAAACACAGTACTCAACATTAGATGTGATTTGGTGATAGGGGAACATTTGCTAAATACGCAGCGTACTTAAAAATTATTCTTGACAATCAAAGGTTCACAGTCGGCTGACAATGTAGCACGTTTGCATGCGTTGAAAGGTTCATATATTAATAAGCAGGGCCCTGTTGTTTGAAGATAGAACATTGTGCCTGTTTCAGCAAAATAAAGTAGTTAATTCCTTAGGCAATATCTTGGCCAATCAGACAAGTTGCCTAGCTTCAATTTTATTTTCTATTACGATTAGCTGGTGGATTCTTCATAGCAATGCTTCTACCACTTGCCAACCAATCAGTATGAAGTTGTTTCCCCTGACACGAGTATTCTTGAGTTGTCCTGGTGATTGCAAGATGAAATGCCTCAACAAAATGTGATTTCTTTTCAGCAATATCTATATCGCATACTACCAAATGACTAAATGGTAATTTATTGTTGATGGTAGAAAGCAATTGCTGCAGTCTGTCCTTTGTAAGTCAAGAGAAAAAATTTAGAAATGTTAAACAATTTTTTCTACCATCTTTTTAAGTTGGTTGTACAGAAATTTCTTTTGTTAATGCAGGTTGAAATTTCAATCACCAAATGCATTTGAACTACATATTGAAAAATACATTAAACTAATATTAAGTATTCATCTCATTACTAAATGTGTTTGTTGTGTTAAATTAAAACAAAACACAACATTTTTAAGTGTTCCTCAGTACTCTGGTCAAAAAATGACCTCTTCCAAGACTTTTGCAAATGACAATGGTTAATAGATAAAATGTATAACAAGCATATTAAAAATCTACCATAGAGAAAATAGTGGAAGCAAGTAGCAGGTTAGTCAGTACTTATTGAGAGAACAGAAAAGTTAATATTACTGATGTGGGCACATCAACAATTTCACCAGTTACCAAAAGACTCTTTCGAGCTGTCTGACCTCTACCTACTGCTTATTTTTTGATGGTGCACACTAGTAGTTTCTTATTTGTAAAATTAGTTAACATTCCTATTCAAGACACTGTATAAATATTTTATGGTGTCCTGAAATAGAGTTGACCAAACAGCTTTGTCTTGAATGCACTCAGAGTTGCATCTACTGTATAGAACTTAGGCATATTTACAGTTTGTGAAATAAATGTTGAATTACTTTAGCTAATTTCCAAATAGATCATAGAACCATACAATACAGAAAGAGGCCCCTTCAGCCTATCAAGTCTGCACCCAACACACTCCCACCCAGGCCCTGCCCCATATCCCCACATATTATACCTACTAATCCCTTTAAGCTATGAATTCCTGGATACTAAGGGGCAATTTCTTAGCATGGCCAATCAACCTAACCTGCACATCTTTGGACTGTGGGAGGAAATCGGAATACCCGGAGGAAACCCACGCAGACATGAGGAGAATGTGCAAACTCCACACAGATAATGGAGAGGATTTGTGCCATATTGGACTTCATTTCTTCGATGGAGGTTTGCCCTTGACTCAATCTTAACAATTCCTCATTTTCAGAAGTATATGTACATTTCTACAATATGGATTCAGTTTTAAAGAACTGAAAGTTATTTCCTGCATTCCATTTGTCTTGTGTAAAGTCATAGGATGCCTTCTGTCTTGCTTCTGAGATTAAATAATAGGGGAATTTTAAGGTTTTTTTTGAAGTAGTGCACAATTACGACTCTTTTTAAATATGCACCATTAAAATACACACTACTGCTGTATAATTTCGAGATCTTTGGCATTGGGGCATGTCCATCCGTGTAGGGAAAGATGAAGAAAAGTTGGCCTGCAAGAGGGAATATCAAAACATTTTTGGTACAGATTTAGAGATATTAGGACAGACTATCGAAACCATAGTTAAAAACATTGTTTTTCAAGAATATCTTTTAGAGGAGAGTGAAGAGATTTGGGGAGGGAATTGCAGAATTTAGGTTCAAGAAGCTCAAGGCCAGCTGCCACTGGTGGAGCAATGGAAAGGGATTGCACAAGGGGCCTCAATTGGACAAGTTTAGGAAACTGATTTATAGGACTGGAGGAGTTTAAACATAGTGAGAGACTAGTTTTGCTTATACCACTGCTTTCATACAATTGGTTGCCAATCAGTTTCCAGGCAACATGGTAATTTTGGAACTCAAGCCATCAGTTATTTTAAGTATTCGATAATTTTACAATCTCTTTTGCAGCATACTGGAGATTCTGGTTGTGTGTCAGTGTTGTATATGAGCTGTTCCTCATCTTCATACTTTTTCAGGTAAGGAAATTGTTTGTGGTTCTTAATTCAAATGTTTTTAAGCATTCCCCACAAAATTGCATCGGAGCTCATATATTTGTGCACTAGATTTATACTATCAAAGCTTTCCTCCTCACAGCCGTGGTAAACATTGGTTTTGATTACATCCCAAGTTAAGCTCTTCAATGGATGTTTTTTGCAAGGGCTCATTATTGACATAAGTATCTGTGCTGAGTTGTGAAATACAAATGCTACTTTGAACTAAATGCTGATTTGAACTGTTCTCATTTCTGAATATCATAACCAGTCTGACTATTGATGGCTGCAAATGCAGATAGATCCTTCACATGACTTCAACTGCTCTGCTTAATCATTTATTAAATACTAAAATGCTTCTAAGAAGCTTGGTGCAGTGGTCAAGGTTGTACTTAAATATGTACTAACATTTTACTGAAATAAAATCTGTCATTTACTTTACCTCATTTTACTTTAGAATTCCCATTTTGTATACAGTGATTTTCTACCAAGTTTTTGGACCACTTTTTGTTCTTTTGGCTCTCTGGCTGTCTGTCAATTCATTCATTTGATTTAATAACAGAAGTAAGACTTTAAACCTGAAATTTGAGTACTGTCCTACAGTGTCTTCATGCTTCAACATTCAATTCCATTTAATTGTTCTTAAGTTCAAAGTTTGATCTTCAGTCAGAACATTGAGATTTCTGTAGAAGCCCAGACTGAAGAGACTTTTTTAAGTACTCTTTTAGCATGGCATATTAGCACTGAAATTAATAATTCCTCACTGAAATTCCACGTCATGGATATGTTTTATGGAAAATTGAATTATTCGCTTCTTTCCATTCTGATTTTGATTCCCATCTGCCTTAAAGTATCTTCATAGTGTATTAATATACTATAGATGATCTTTGAATATTGATCCATTCTGTTTAATTTCATCTGTATATTAATTTCATCTGTATATTAATATGCATATTTCAAATTATGGATTCAGTCTTAGAGTAAATAAACGTTTATATGATCTTACCAAGAATGACACAGGAAATGGAATAATCCAAAAGACTATGACATTTGTCTTGCATATTTACATAATACCGAATGCATTTGACCATTTTGCAAGCTTATACAATCTAAAGCTTTTATGTGTAACTTGGATCATTTCAATTTTCTCTTCATGGTAGAAGCGTCCTCAAAATGGGGCAAAAAACTGTTTGCATACAAAGCCACTAATGTACCACTAATAATTTATTATAGGTAGTATTAAGAAACAGAACATAATTCTCTGTGTAAGCTTGCTTTAGTGGAGCAAATATTTGCATTTAACTGTAATGTAGTCCCCATGTCACTTTATATCTGGTCATTTGTGCTGCATCTGACCGAGAGTGTTGATATTGGACACCTGAAAGGAATCGAGTGTTGTGTTCCCACTGTCTTCATTTTTTACCGTAAGTATTAATTCAAATAGAATGCTTTGTAGAGCTTTCTTCATTTTGCTGGTGCATCCTTTGCCATTTTTCATATCAGCATTTTTGTTTATTTACTGATTTTGCCCAACTTTTGCAGCTTCTTAATTCAAAATTAAAATAAGCACAATACGCTCTAGGATTGAGTTGGTTAGTGATGAATAGTGAATTGTAGTGAGGGATAACCTTCTGATTCATGCTGATTTGACCAATTGATTACATCACGGTACTAATGGTTCCGCAGTGCAGTTTACTGGGCTAGAACAAGTGACTGGACTGACCATTGTACCAGGAGTTAAAGGTCCAGGTCTTTCCAGCAAGGAGTATAAACTTCTATGAATATTTAACTTAACACTGATGAAACAGGAAAATTAATAATTGTTTATGAAGTAAAATCTGTTAATAAAACTTGATTAAACACAGTCTGTAAATCAATTCCGGATCAAAATTTTCTCTTAAACAGTTTGACCGTTAATATAATGCTCAATCTCAAAGCCTGCTCCTTGACAATACAGCAAGATAATAATTTGATACAATATCATGATACCATTAATGGTATTGTATTTGATGGGGGAGAAATCTAGTTTCTTTATTCTACCACTGACAACTTCTGAGTGATTTCTTGAAATGAACAATATGGACTATTGCAGTGGGGAGGGTGTGGTTAATCCTGAATTCTATTAAAAGCAAATCTAGCACCACTTTGTACCTTCAGGTAAGAATAGAAGTAAATTGGCATTGTCCTTCAATCAGTGCAAACTTTACCATTCTTCAGCTCTTGTGTATGTGCGGCATCTAAAACACGAGTGTGCTGTTCATAAGCTGCATGTGTAGTATATGAGAAATCTGCATGGATATGAGCAAATGGATAAATATTGCTTTCTTCATCTCTAACTGCCCAGTTCTGCTGCATTGATAATATCTTAAGCTTGTGCTCAGTACTTTTGTGGTACATCTTTTGGGAGAGTCAAAATACTACTTTCAAGATAGAATGCTTATTAAAGTTTATTAGTGTCACAAGTAGGCTTACATTAACACTGCAAATCACTGTGAAAATCCCTGAGTTGCCACACTCTGGTGCCTGTTCTGACACTGAAGAAAAATTTAGCATAGTCAGTGCAGCCAATCAGTATGTTTTTTGGATTGTGGGAGGAAACTGGAGCACCCAGAGGAAACCCACACAAACACGGCTAGAACATGCAGACTCCACATAGCCAGTGACCCAAGCTGGGAATCAAACACAGGTCTTTGATGCTGTGAGGAGCAGTGTTAACCACTGTGCCATCATGCTGCCCATAGATAAATACATGTAGGGAAGATAATTTATCATTCAGAGAAATCCTTACCACTGATAGCATCTAACAATATCCCAAGTTATTGTTGGGATTTACTGCATTTCCAGTTACCTAATCAACCTACTTGTCAGGATTCCTGACTCCATCTAAGCTTGTCTGTTACCAGGTTGTGGAGATTTAAGTTTAGTTGACGTTCTGTATTTATTTTGCTATTCCATATTATAACTTGTATATCTCTATGCATTTGATATTTTGTTTCCTTTCATAAGAGCTACTATTGTTCTTTTAAGATTTGATAATCTGAGATGTCATATCCTGTTTTAAAAGTAGTATTCTAATAGTCATTTGGTAGTACAGAACTTGAGTAGTTCTGAAAGGAGACTTTTGTCAAAGCTTTTCGTCTTGCCACTCGTCAAGAAATTTGCAAGAATACAATGTAAGAAAAATCAACAAATTTATACAGAGAAGAGAATAGCAAGTAGACTCTGCTTGGTACAGATGTTGCCATGGAGAATGCAGCAGCTGATGGTAACTGACAGTTAACTGCAAGCATTGTACGAAAATTTAAGCCAAATAGCTTTACTCTGATCAAGCTATTTTCCTGAGGAATGAACCAACAAATGGCTGTTACTTATTTTGTTTAATGAACTAGGTGCAATGTATATACATACTCTTTCTGTCTGCAAAGAATAGGACTCTTTGTATTAATATATGTATCTGAAGATGCATGCAAATGCACCACATTGGGAGTGCAGCTGACAATCTTAAATTCTTAGCTCAGGATTATTTTGCAAATGTTGCCCAATTGTGGAATCACATCTAATATTCAATGCTGTTTTGCATTTTGCAAAACCAAACTGGTTAGGTGTAGCCTATACCGTGTTTGTTGTGAACAACGGAAAGGACATGTTATTATGATTTGCTAGTCTTTGGGATGTATAGTCTACGTGCCTAGCATAATAATAGCCCTGCAGTTCATCTGCCATGTCATGCATTTGTGTGATTGCTGTGATTGGACAACAGTTGCTAAATAATCCTCTGTATATAAAAATTATGCTGACAATGAATTTAAAATTCTTAGGGTCAATGTGGTGCAGTTGCGTGCACTGGAGGCTACACATATTCACACACAGAGTCCTGTTCTTCGGAGGCAAAAAGAACATGTATGCATGTCAAACCTGTTCCCATTAAACAAAATAAGTGATAGTCATTTGCTGGTTCATTCCTCAGGGCAATGCCATGACCAAAGTCAAGCTGCCTGGTTTAAGTTTCAAGCAATGCTTAGTAATTAACTGTCATCATCACCTGCTGCATTTCCCATGGCAATGCCTCTATCATTGGTTGGCAATTGAACTCAATCAGTACATTCTTCTCATGCATCATTATGAAGAGGTTCAAAACATTGGTCATGGCATGCATTAAATCTGGCCCCCCCATATTGCCTGGACCATTCCAGTTTGCGAATTGCTGCAACAGGTCCATAGCAGAAGCCATCTCCCTGGCTCTACACTCAACTGTGGAACACCTTGATAACAAAGGCACTTATTTCAGACCCCTATTTATTGACTACAGCTAAGCCTTCAACAACATATTCCCTACAAAGCTCATCTCCAAGCTCTGTGGCCAAAGGCATGACTCCTTCCTCTGCGACAAGTTCCTAGACTTCCTAACCCCAGACCACAAATCAGTAAGGATGGGCAATGACAGTTGTTCCACAATTATCCTCAACACCAATGCCCTGCAAGAATGTGTTCTCAACTTCTTACTACACTCCTTATGCACTTAGGACTGTATGGCCAAATTCTGCTCCCACTCTATTTTCAAGTTTGTTGATGACACCATCATAGTGAGTCGGATCTCAAATGAAGAGATGGAGTAGAGGAAAGAGAGAGAGAATCTGATAAAATGGTGCAATGACAATCTTTCTTTCCAGTGTCAGTAAAGTGAAGGAGGTAGTCAGCGACTTTAGGAAGTGCGTTGGAGGACATGCCCCTGTCTTCTTCAATGGGTATGAAGTGGAAATGATTGAGAGTTTCAAGTTTCTAGGTGTCCAGATTACCAACAACCTGTCCTAATTCTTCCTTGCCAAAGTTGTAGTTGAGAAACCCTATAAGCGCCTCTACTTTCTCAAAGACTCAGAAAATTTGGCATGTCCGCTACAACTCTCTCCAATTTTTACACATGTACCATAGAAAGCATCGGAGCCCAGTCCATCATGCAAACCAATCTCTCATCCTTTGATTCAATCTGCACTTCCAGCTGCATCAGGAAAGCAGCCAGTATAATCAAGGACCCCTTGCACCTCGGACATACTCTTTTCCACCTTTTTCTGTTGGATAAAGGATATAAAAGTCTGAGGTCACATACCAACCGACTTGAGAACAGCTTCTCCCCTGCTCCCATTAGACTTTTGAACCTACCTTATATTAAGTTGATCTTTCTCTACATCCTATCTATGATTGGAGCACTTCATTCTGCACCTTCTCCTTTCCTTCTTCCCAGGGTAATCTATGAATGGTATGCTTTGTGCAGGAAACAATGCTCTTTGCTGTACACAATACATGTGACAATAAATCAAATGCAGGATAAATTTATTGATTTCACCTGCATTATTTTCTTGTGAATGTCCTGAAGATACCGAAAGCTTTGCCAAATAAATCTTTTTTCCTAATATTCTGTGACATAAGAAATCAAGCCTGATAGTTGTTTTCTGCATTATATCTCAGGGCAAAATTGAGCCTTACTCTTAGTAGAGCGTGCTACAGTTTCAATATATCACCTCTGATGTGTATATATTGATTGTTCAGGTGACCTAAAGCTTGGTTAAAGAGTAGGTTTTTAGGAATATTGTAAAGGAGAAGTAAGTGGAGAGGCTTAAGAGTAGGTGTCTCAGCCTCTGGCTTGGATAGCTGAATGATGTCGAGATGCCAGCGTTGAACTGGGGTAGACTCAGTAAAGTCTGGCAACACCAATTTTAAATCCAACCGATTTATTTGATAGTAAATCTGCGAGCTTTCGACCTTTGTGGCCTTTGTCAGGCGACGAAGGCCACAAAGGCCAAAAGCTCGCAGATTTACTATCAAATAAATCGGTTGGATTTAAAATTGGTGTTGCCAGACTTTACTTGGATAGCTGAAGGCATGGCCAGCAAAGAAAATTGGGGCTGCACAATAGGCCAGAATTGGATGAGTGCAATCATCTCTGACAATTCAGGACCAGAAGAAATAGAGGTGGGGAGGGTCAAGACAGTGGAGGAATTTTAAAACTGGTGTTTCTGAATCAGATCAGCAAGCACAGAGGTAATGAGTGAATGGACTATGTGTGAATAATGCTACAAGCAGTAATGCTTTGGATGATCCGAAGTTTACAGAAGGCAAAATCTGGGAGACAAGCTAAAAGTCTTCAACAAGTAGAAGCTTTAGCAGTAATAATAACATTGCTGAGTTTTCAGTGACAGATGACCTGAGATGGGGCAGTTAAGGGCAATGTTATAGACGTAGAAGTGATCTCAGTGATGGAGGAGGTCGAGAGTGTCAATCTCAGCCTAGGTTCAAATTATGGTTTATCCTTATCCAGTGGTCAACAAAAGGAGTAGAGTCCCTCAGAGAACATTTAAACATACGTGTTGAAATGACGAGATGGATATTCTTTGAGCAACATGCAGATGGGTTGCAAAAATGACTTGCCATTATCATTACCTCCCCTCTCCTTTCATTTACCTTCTTATCATAATAGGCTAGCTCAACTGAATCAAAAGGAGCATGTTTTATCTCTTAGCTATCAACCAAAATAGATTTTAATGATATCTTCCAAAATTTGCCCAAAACCCTTTATTCCAGAAACCTGAAAAGAAGCACTTGCATTCATGTAGCATCTTTCATGAGCACTAGATATTTCAATGTGCTTCACAACCAATAAAGAACTTTTGAAGTGTAATTGTGATGGTAATGTAGGAAACATGGCAGTCACTTTCTGTGCAAATACAATGCGATGGTCATTATCTGTTTTAGTCTGTCCCCTGCCATTAAGCCACTATTGTGGAGGGAGAGTGTGATAGTTGAAGATCGTTCTTGTGACTGGAAGTCTATGTCCAGTGGTATGGGACCCTTGCTATTTGTAATATATATTATTGATCTAGACTTGAATGTGGGAGATATGATCCGTAACTTGGCAGATGACACGAAAATTGGAGGAAAGCCTCGGTTTAAAATATGATATAAATGGGTTGGTCAGATAGGTAGAACAGTGGCAAATAGAAATAAATTCACACTTTTCAGGGTTAATCAGAGAGAATTCACAATGAATGACAGGACTCTAGGAAGCTCAAACCAAAATAGACTTTCAAAGAACAAAGAACAAAACAGCACGGGAAACAGGCCCTTCGGCCCAATGAGCCCGCGCCGCCACCCCAATGTTCCCACCTCTACCCGTGATCCCTGTCAATGTTTATAGATCTATGGATTAAAAACCAAATTTGAGACAATTTAGGGAGAATTTGTTTTGCCAGTTAGCCTAAGAGCACATCTTTGGGATGTGGGAGGAAACCGGAGCACCCGGAGAAAACCCACGCAAGCACGGGGAGAATGTGCAAACTCCCACGGACACAGGCTCAAATCCATGTATCTGCACAGCACAGCGATAGTCACTGAGCTGTTGTGTTGCCCATCAAATGGTCCAGGTCAAGCATACACTAACGACGTGAAGCACTAGGTTACTCTTGAAAAAAATCCAAGAGCAGCCCTCTCACGACCTATCGTGTGTATGCCCCTCATTAGATAACAAGGTGGACCAAAGCACCTGTAGGATAAAAACAAATACATCAATATCATCATCTATTTACACACTACCCAGGGACTCCCAAGGCTCATGATCCCTATCTTAAATCAGTTTTCTATACCCCTCCATTCCCATTCTGTTCATGTGCCCATCTAAGTATTTCTTAAATAACTCCAGAGTGCCTGCCTCCATCACCTTACTTGGCAGCGCATTCCATATCCCCACCACCCTCTGTGTGAAAAAACTCCCTCTAGCATCCAAATTATACCTTACACCCCTCACCCTAAGCCCGTGACCTCTCTTGCTATTCATGTCTATCCTAGGAAAAAGCTTAACCCTCTTTACTCCATCTATACCCCTCATAATCTTGTACACCTCTATTAGATCTCCTCTAAGTCTATGTCTTTCTAAGGAAAACAGTCCCAATTTGCCAAACCTCTCCTCGTAACTCAGACCTTCCATACCAGGCAGCATCCTGGTAAACCTCCTCTGCACTCTCTCCAGAGTCTCCGTGTCCATCTGGTAGTAAGGCGACCAGAACTGGACGCAGTATTCCAAATGAGGTCTAACCAACGTTTTATACAACTGCAACATTAATGGCCAGCTCTTGTACTCTATACCCCTTCCTATAAAGGCCTTCATGATGTCTTTAAAAATTTGCCCAAAACCCTTTTATTTGGGTGGCACAGTAGCACAATGATTAGTACTAGCTCGGGTCACTGTCTGTGTGGAGTTTGCACATTCTCCTGTTGTCTGCGTGGGTTTCCTCCAGGTGCCCTGGTTTCCTCCCACAGTCCAAAGGTATACAGGTGAAGTTGATTAGCCATGCTAAAATTGTCCCTTAGTGTCCTGAGATGTGTAGGTTAGAGGGATTAGCGAGTAAATGTGTAGGGATATGAGGGTAAGGACTGAGGTGGGTTGGTATAGAACTTGATGGGCCGAAGGGCCTGTTTCTGCACTGTAGGGTTCTGTGTTCAAAGAACCAGAGGGATCAAAGATCCCTGAAGGCAGCAGGACAGATAGATAAGGTGGTTAAGAAGGCATATGGGATACTTATCTTTACTAACAGAATCAAAATATAAGAGCAAGAAGGTTCTGGTGCCTCACTATAGGAAGAATGTGATTAGACTAGAAAGGGTGCAGGGGAAATTCACCAGAATATTTTCTTCGTTAGAGCATTTCAGCTATGAAGAGAAGTTGGTTAGACTGGGATTGCTTTCCTTCAATCAGAGAAGGCTGAGGGAGAACTTGATTGAGGTGTTCAAAATTATAAGGAACATTAAAAGGATACATAGGAAGAAAATTTTCTCCTTAGTAGAGGGGTCAGAAAGCAGGGGGCTTAGATATAAGGTAAGAAGCAGGGGATTTGAGAATAAGACTTCTTTATCCAAAGGATGGTGGGAATCTGGAACTTTTCGTCTGAGAGGGTGGTACGGAACCTTCGCAACATTTAAGGAATATTTAAACGTGCACTTGAATCAATGTAGCAAGCAAGGTTGTGGACCATGTGCTGGAAAATGGAAATGGGACAGTTCGATCCTTGATGACCAACGCAGACGCGATATCCTGAGGGGTCTCTTTCTGTGCTGTAAATCTAAGACTATGGCTCTATGACTTTCAGTTTCTAGACTCCTTGCATGTTATAGGATGATATTCAAGATTATACGGAGAGGTGGCTGCCAAGTTGTCTTTCAAAATTTAACATCTATTTGCGAAAATATGGAGTACGTTGATCTAAAAAAAAATGTAGAGTACTGCATATATGGATTTGCAAAAGTTTGATTTGGTGCACATGTGGCTAGTTGATTACAAATAGGTGAATAAAGAGATTGTGGCAATATTTATGGGAGCTGTTTAGAAGAGGAAACAGCAGCAATTAATACTTCTGAGCCTGGATGGCCCTAGTACTGCTCAAGATTTCACTGCTGCTCTTAATGTTATATATTTATCAAAATTTCTAGATAAATGTGGAAAATGATTTTCTACTAAAAAAAATTCTGTAAACAACTTCAGGAGCACAAATCTTAATAGATTGAGTAGATATATATCCCTTGAAATTTAATGGAGAAGCGTGCAGTCATACATGTTGGGAAAAACAGAAGAGCTACGTAAGTTAAATACTGAAACTTTAAACATTGTAGAGAAATAATTTTGATGTTCCAATACGCAGGTCTTTTAGCTATGAAATTTTAAGAATATTTTTCCTGAAATATAAGTTTTATAGGGTCATGCGTTATGAAAGAGCTAATGAAAATTTCAATCACAGTTAAAATATTATGCCCAAGGATAGCAGTGTAATTAGGGAAAGTGCACAAGAGTTTTACAAAGATTTATCTTGAATAAGAGGCCTTAGTTCTATTGAGCTCTATTACAGCAGAGAACTACTTTCTTTTCAGAGATAGCAAGGTGAGTAAATTGAACGTGATGGTTAGTTTTATAGCTTGATATGGAGATACCGGAGTTGGACTGGGGTAAACACAGTAAGAAGTCTGACAACACCAGGTTTAAGTCCAACCGATTTGTTTGATAGTAAACTTACAAGCTTTCGAGGTTTGCCCCTTCATCAGATGAATGGAGAGTTCTGGCCTCAGACAGAGCATATAACAACACAGACAGTTCACAGATTACTGATTAGAATGCGAGTCTTTACATCTGACTTGCTATTCAAGTCTTAAAGTGGCCGACAATGTGAGTGGACGGAGCATGGAGCACAGCTGTTTCTTCCACTCACATTGTCGGCTACTTTAAGACTTGAATAGCAAGTCAGGTGTAAAGACTAGCATTCTAACCAGTAATCTGTAAACTGCCTGTGCTGTTATCTGCTCTGTCTGAGGCCAGAACTCTCCACTCATCTGATGAAGGGGCAAGCCCCAAAAGCTTGTGAGTTTACTAGCAAATAAATAGGTTGGACTTGAACCTGATGTTGTCAGACTTCTTACTGTGTTTATAGCTAGAGGCATAGATAGGCTAAAATTTACAAACGTTTCCTTACCTAAAAGGCCTGTATCCTTGCCACATTTACGGTAGCAAAGCTGTGACAACTAAGTTCTTTGCCATGAACAAAGGCTCAATATCTTCAACCTCTGGTGTCTACAATGCATGGCTTCACATGGAATAATAAGGTCACTAATGAAGCAGCTCTTTTTTAGGGCAAACATGCATGCTGGTACTAATCAAGCAAAGAAGGCTTTGTGGGCTTGCGCGTAAGGGGAAGTGGTATTGTCATTGGACTAGCAATCCAGAGACAAAAACAGAAAATGCTGGAAAATCTCAGCAGGTCTGACAACATCTGTGGAGAGAGAATAGAGCCACTGTTTTGAGTCTGGGCGACGTTTTGTCAGAGCTGGACTGGTAATCTAGACACTTAATGTAATGCTCCGGATGGAGGGAAGCATGGGAATCTCGGATTAAAACCTAACCATTGCAGATGGTGAAATTTGAATTCAATAAAAATAGGAATTAAAAGTCTAATGATAACCATGAAGCCATTGTTGATTGTTGTAATGAGCTTCTGGTTCACTAGTGTCGCCTAGCCTATGTGCAACTCCAGATCCACATCCAAATATGACAGACTCTTAACTGCCCCTTTAAGACAATTAGGGATGGTCAATAAATGCTGGCCCAGTCAGCCTTGCTTATATCCCATGAATCCCACTTCCCAGAAACAAATTTAAAAAATACTTACAGGATGGAAAATAGCTGCATCCCCAAAAAATATGCAATACAGAGAGATATCCTATGCCAACAGACCAGCAGTCCAAAGCTCTAGTTCAAGGGATGCTATTGTTCTGAAAATAAAGGGATTTATATTTATATAGGATAAATATTTGAAATATTATATAGTTTTAAGTGGGTGTGCCTGAAAGGGTAAAGCTTATAATTAGATTCGTGCTGGAGAAAGGTATGTACGCAAGTTAGTTTCAATTCCAACTGCAATTCTGTTATGCTTAGGGCTATGGTGTAAAGACTACATATAAACCAGCAGTGGTTGCTTTGCAATTTGGGAATTGTAATGATTAAAAAAATGCTTTTCAGTTTTAGTTCTAACTGAAAACTAGGGCAACTGGTGGTATGTAATGAGGAGAAAGCAACTCTCTCAACTCTGTAAAAGCAGTTGGTTTATAAGGCTGCAGAGGAAACATTTTTCTCAACTTTGCTATAAAAAAAGTCCACACCATGGAGTAATGGCTGTCTAAAGAACAGCTGGTTAAGGAAACTAGAGAAATGAAGCAAAGTTTCTAAGAAGTATGAGATTAAAAGATATTTGAACAGAGATCTGTTCAGTAAAGAAAGAGCTGAGAGGAAGGCTGACATGCCAGAAATTAGTTTCAGGTTTGAGAGATTTTATGTGAAATAGGAGTTGGAATAACTTTGGAAGTAGTTGACTAGGTCTCAAGAGTTTGTGTAAAAGCAGTTAGGCCAAAGGAAACCTAAATGGAAAGATGTAAATCCAAGACTGTATTGCTGATAAAAGTGGAGTGGAAGTGGCGTGTGTATTTGACCACAGCCATCTTATGTACTTTGTCATGAATGTGCCTAGTAACAAGCATTCCCAATAATGTAACAAAATTAACAGGTAAAAGCCACCAGCATTTCAAAAGACATTTGAAAGGATATTATCATCTAATAACGAGATTAGTGAGTTGTCGACCGACTAGAAGAATACATTGGCATGCTAATAGAAAGTACCTTGGTGATTAAGCAACTTCCTCATCAGTTTACAGGTTGGTATCCCAGCCTGTCATGTGGGAGATCAGGGTTCAATTCCCTGACAGAGAGCTGCCAAGTTCCATGATAGTGAAAAAAGATAGGAGGGAAACATATATTAATTTTTTAGAGCCACAGAAGCTCTAGGGACAGGCAGCAAATGCACAGAGAACAGTCAAAGGGAAAAATAGCATAATTGCCGACATTTAGAGAGGCAGGCAGATTCCACCTAACACCTGGAAGTCAGTTCTAGCTACCATACAAGAAATAAGAGTGCAGAAACCTTTGTGGAAGCAGTAAAATCATGTCTCTTGGTTCAACGGAGATGTTTCCTAGAATATCTTCTTAGTCATGTATAGTGTGGTAACAATAGGTTGTCATTTATTTAAAGATCTATTGAAATGGATGTTGTTTGGTAAGGGGGTGGTGAGGGGGTGGGGTGGGATGCACATCCATCCATCGTGACAGTGTTCAGATATCATAAATATACTTTAGATCAAAAACAGTACTTTATACATAAACCATGTGGGTTTGTTTAGAAATCCCTGTACGTAACTGTCTTAGATTACTGTAGTCCTGTTTGTATATATGTCTTTTATTTATTGTAATAAATAGTCTTTAATAAGGATGATATTACGATTGGGCTGGTCTCTTTTTCATTGGGTCTTCCATGTGACCCCTCACACCATTCCCGTAAAGAAAATTATATTGGTGTTCCAAGTTGAGACGTCTCCGGGGATAACATCAACTGGATTTGTGACAACTTAAAAGGAACTTTGTGTTAATGAAACCATTGTGGCTTAAGATATACTTCGTAATCTATATTAATCCTAAAATCTTTGTGTAATTGTTAATGAGGGATATTGAATAATCAATTTTTTATGTTTGTTTAATTTTTTTTGTTAAAACTAACTAGCAGTCTATTAACTCTTCCATGTTTTGCAAAAAAAGTAAATGTTACAGTTTTTTGAGCCAGGGTTTTTGGGATCTTCCTGTCCAGCTATGACATCAACTGGAATTGTGAACCATTAAACTGACATGAAAGCCCACAGCTTTAATCATGGCGATAGGAGAACCTACCTGACCATCAGTCCAAATGATGACACCAGATGTTCAGCACTGCCCTATAGTTTGGAGGAGATCCAGTAATGTTGTTGCATTGTTATATTTTGATAAGATAAATTGGAAAATAAAACTATTGTCTCTAGTTAATGTGTCAACAACTAATGGATATAAAATTAAGGTCATCAAAGAGATAAAGAAAGAGATGAGAAGAAATTACATTTTTTAACCCCTTGTAGAAGATAGTTAGGGCAGATTACCTTACCAGAACGAGTAATGGAGACAGAATCTGTAAAGGGGTTAAAAAGAAATTGATAAACATTTTAAAAAGGAAGAGAAAAGGGGCAAAGAACTGGAGATAGATAGACTGATGTAAAATGCTTTGGATTGTTCAAAAATATACATGAGTGGCATTATGTAAATGCAACTTTTTTGGGTGGCTGGTTAATTCAAATTTGGCATAGGCAGGAAGGACTGACGATGGAATTCTGTACTGTTTAAAAAAAGACAATAGTATTCTGCAATTCCCAGGACAAAACTATGTGACTGATGAACAAGGTTTCTTGCTGTTTCAACTATTCTAAGTAGTCGAGTAAATACCTGATGCATTAGTATTTGATTTATTGTAAACCTGTGGTACAGTGTTCTGCTGACTTGCATTAATTATCTGACTCCTTGAATTATATGTGATTGCAAACAATAATTCTAGAAAGGAAAAATTTGCATTTATTTGAAATCTTTTTATACAGAGCCTTTTTCAAAGTGTTTTTACAGTTGATAAAATACTTCTGAAGTATAACCACTCTAATGTAGAAAACCAGCCTTGGAGGACAAAGCTAACTTGGTACACTGCCCGTGCTGTTGTGTATCACAGATGCACACATTATGGTTGATCTTGTAATGGTCCTGTGCGGGTTAAAGATAACCTTGGCACGGGGAAGTGGGTATTTTAAAGTGGAGCAACTCTATAAAGAGGTATAAATTTTGGAGAATAAAAAGCTTACAGTATTGGTGCATTGGCTACCTAAAATGTCAATTTTACTGCATATTTTACTTATTTTTTAAAAAATGATGAACTTGATATTTTTTCAGATAGCTGGTTATCTCACTCTTTCCTTTTGGTAGCACTCTGTTTTCTTAGTAAAGATGTGAGATTTTTCTCTACTTTTTGTCAACCTTGACAAAGATCCTGAGGAGATTTGCCAGTATGCTGCCAGAAATGAGAAATTTCAATTGTGTGGCGAGATTAGGAAACTGGGATTGTTCTCCTTTGAGCAGAGAAAACAAGAGGTAGATTTGTTGGCTGTTTTGGGCACTCTGCTTGAAGATAGGTCTTTGGCAATTAGTCACGTAACCATGGCAAAATACCATGTTTCTTTTTTACTACTGGTAGGGCGAGAGGTGGGGGGGTGGGGGTGCAGGCCATCAGTCTATTAAACTAGAATAGATATTGAACTTTTTGTAATTGGTGTTAATCTGATCAACCTCTAGCTGTCAAGCCAATTGAGTTACCTGGACTCCACCAAGGTCTGATTAAGATGTTTGAGATTGTGAAGCGTGGATGGGAAAAACTCTTTCCACTGTTGGGATATTTTGCAACCAGATGTTGTAGATAATTTTACAAAAGAGGCAAATGAGAACTTTTGTTTTATGCTGTAAGTTGCAACTTCCATTGCATTGCCAGGAAAAGGAATGAAAAGGGGAGAGAAAGAAATCAGAGTTGTGAAGAAATAGCAGAGAAGTCAGGCTAAATGAACAACACTTTCAAAAGAGCTGATACAGTGGGTGAAATGGTCCCCTCTGCTTTGTCATTCAGTGACTAGGATAGATTAGTTGTGGCAGTTCACTGTTCTACTCTAGTAAGCCTTATTCCCTATTGACCTGAATTTTAAATGAGGATTTGCAGATTCACCTTACCCAGCTGCCTGTGGCTTCCTAATGTGTATTTAGCTGAAATATGATTTCAACAAGCTGAAGATTAAAATCCCACACCCCAGGTGGTAGGAGAAAAAACAATGTACATGTCACATGGAGTAAATGTGCCCAATGATTATATGAACAATTCACTGCAACTTGACACCTATGGCTGGCCAATGTTAAGCATTCATATGCAGATGATAAAACAAATGGTTTTTAATATGGGTCAGGGTAATATTGCATCCAATGCTGCTCCAATTTACTCATTTTGTAAATATTTCAGCTGACTGTCAGATGAGGCAAGGTAGCACTGCTATTTGGAAGTCATTGCACCATGTGCATTATTTTGAACATAATTTTGGTTTTAATTGGTGCCATGCCAGTAAAAAAATGTCATATTCATAGCTTTACGTTTGTGCTACTATGAAAACTTCAGGACTAAGGATTGATGTTGGACTGGGAAAACATCATGTTATGATGTGGAAAGTCACATATGAATATAGAATGTGGCATAGTGAATCTGGTAAAAGTTGGCATGAAGATGGCACCTAGACCACATCCTATAATTTTGTTATTAATATTCAGTTATTCGACCATGCAAGCTTCTGGATTCATTCACAAGGTAACATAAGCTGTATAACAGGCCTTATGCTGGAATGGATATAACCAAGACTAACGATAAATGTGAATTTCACATTTGCTATTGTTCGAAGCTAAGTCAAAACAGAGTTGATGGACTCCTAAGATCTGTCTCCAGCTTTGCAATTCAAAAAAAAGCTCAAAACCAGTTATCCACAAATGTGAAAGATTGCAATCCATCTCTTACTGTATGTCAATGTCCTTTTAACTTTTTAAATCATTCTGGGTAGAAAGTGGTTGCTGGTCATGTGACCAAAACTGACACCTGGAGAATCCTTTATTATCTTGCGATCTGGGCAGACTGCAGAATAACACTAAGAAGACAACATCGACAGAGAAAGATTGTGCCATCTTTGCCTTCTCATAGCTACCAGGCATCAGCCAGATTTTGAACCAGAATCTGAAACTCAAGCAGCCAAAAGGCCTAATTATTTAGAGGGTAGTAAGGGTGTGGAATGCCCTGCCTGCAGCAGTAGTGGACTCACCAACTTTAAGGGCATTCAAATGGTTATTGGATAGATGTATGGATAATATTGAAATAATTCAGGTTAGAAGGTCATTAGATTGGTTCCACTCGTCGGCGTAACATCGAGGGCCAAAGGGTCTATACTGCGCTGATGTGTTCTATGTTCTAATTCTTTCCAATTTCAAAATTTATGAAAAGCACCATCTTACATTTTTGAATGCAAGAAATGGTGCAACCTGTTGCAAAGTTTTGGCTTTACAAGACCTGCACAAGTTTAAATCATTAAATTTGTTCAAGAAACTAGAGGCCTGCCAAATGGAAGACCAGAAATTGTAAATGAGACTGAATTAAGTGCAATGTGTTAAAGTACGCTCTCTTTATCTGTATCCAATCTTTGTGTGTGACTGTCTATGAGACCATGTGGGACATTGCATAAATTCTGGATAATCTTGTGACAATAAATACTCAATCATAAACTGATGTTGAATCATTTAATTAGAATACAGCCTCAAAAGGTCAGAAAAGATGTGCATCTTTCTATGTAAAGAAATAAATATATTTTGTCTATAACATTAAGTGATTAAATGACTGATTTTTTTCTTCAAACGTTTGGATCCACTATTTAATTTTTTAGATGAATTAAGTTGTGGTAATCAAAATTTAAGGTTATGGTCACTGACATTTTTGAAATAAAAACATATCTGATTTCTATAGTTATGATACATCTGTATATTAGTAAGGGAAAATAAGTTTGTGGACATTTACTTAGAACGCTAGGCAGTTAATTATTGCACATAACCAAAATCAGTTAAGAATGACAGATTTCCTTCCTAAAGAACATTAGTGAACCTAATGATTTTTTTTCAGTCGTCTGGTAGTTTATTGGTCAGCATTATTGGTCAGCCACCCTGGTGGAATTTGAACTTTTGTGCCTTCAGGATTACCAGCCCAGTTAAGTAAGCACCATGTAGCCTTTCCAAATAATTGTTAGCTTCTGGTTATACTAAAGCTCTGCAAAGCAGGCTGCGTTATCCACCAATGAGATTTGAACAAATGCTGTTTCTGGAACAGGCAAAATCTGTTTGCAGACTCATCCAGAAGACAGCACCCACAGTAATGCAGCATTCTCTCAATGACATTTCACTATGCATATGTATTATCTCATTTGTGCATTTGTGTTTTTGCTGAAATAGTTATGTAGGTTTATCTGCTGAAAATGCCTTGCTGGTTAAACCCCAAATATTAGACCCCAAATAAAAGAATACAGATCACAGGCTGGCACTTCATATTTTTCAGTCGCTGGCAGCTTGGGCTTGAGGTAGACGTTGAAAATTCAATTTCTGGAGGACTTCTTTGGCCCTTGCAGCAAGTGCAGCTGGATTATTTATGCTGCAGTTACTGTCAGTGCATTTGGACCAAAGTGCACAAAGGAAACATTGGTGTAAACAGTTCAACCAAGGGTTAATTTGCATGAGAAGAAAAAGACAGCATTATGTAAAATTTTTACTGCAGGACAAGTTGTACTTGATGGACTTGTTTTATTTCATTAACTTTTGTCTCCAGGCTCCATCCAATCAGATAAAATGACACACTCATTAATATTAGTTAATCATGCATTCAGTAACCTTTACTGATATATTTCTGCATTCCTTGATTTCTTTTTTTGTTTCCGCAGACTGTTCAGGACGGTCGTCAATTCATGAAATTCATAGATCCTAAACTGGGTGTCCCTTTGCCAGAGAGGGATTATGGTGGGAACTGCCTTATCTTTGACCCAGGAAATAAGACTGATCCATATCATAACATCTGGGTGAGATTGATTTGCAATTCTAAACTGTATTTCTTCCCCTTCCACCCTAGTGAAAATCGTATACGGCGGATGGAATCCAGTTACACTTAAAGTCTCGGAGTGCTACCATCTCAAATTTTCAGAATATTGGCAGCACTTGGGTTTCCATCCCTGTCTCTCCTTTCTTGAAATTAGATTCCTTTGCAGTTAGGTTTCCTGAGTACTGTGACTGATAGGTCAAGTGTTATTCTTGTATGGTTTTCTACGCAAGAAGCAATATTGCAGCTTAGCAGCTGATGTTGCTGGACGGAGGGAGCTTCAACAGATTTGAATTTCTCATTTCAGATTTTGCACAAGGGGGTAACAACGTGGAAAGCCTTTTCCAAAACTCCAGATTCACAAAAGTCAAATAGAATATTCCAGCAAATAACAACTATATGTTTTTCCACAGCATTTAATATATAACAAAATGTCCATGACTCTCTCTCTCCTTCTTACTTTCTTCCTTCCTTTTCTCTTTCTCTCTCTTTCTCTCCCCGTCTCTCTCTTTCCTTCCTTCTCTCTCTCCCTCCTTCCTTTTCTCGCTCCCTCTCTCCTTCCTTGTGTGTCTCTCTCTCCCCCCCTTCTCCTTCCTTCTCTCTCTCTCTTCTTCCTTCTCTCTCTCTCTTCCCCTTTGTTCTCTCTCTCTCTCCCCTTTTCTCTTTCTCTCCTTCCTTCCCCTTTCTCTCTCTCTCTCTCTCTCTCCCTTCCTTGCCCCCCTTCCTTTCTTCGCCCCTCTCTCCTTCCTTCCTTCCTTCTTCCTTCCTTCCCTTTTCTCTCCTTCCATCCCCTCTCTCTCTCCTCCATCCCCTCTCTCTCTCCTTCCATCCCCTCTCTCTCTCCTTCCATCCCCTCTCTCTCTCCTTCCATCCCCTCTCTCTCTCCTTCCATCCCCTCTCTCTCTCCTTCCATCCCCTCTCTCTCTCCTTCCATCCCCTCTCTCTCTCCTTCCATCCCCTCTCTCTCTCCTTCCATCCCCTCTCTCTCTCCTTCCATCCCCTCTCTCTCTCCTTCCATCCCCTCTCTCTCTCCTTCCATCCTTTTTCTCTGTCTCCTCTCTCTCTTTGTCTCTCTCTCCCCACTTCCTTTTCTCTCTCCCCCCCAGCATCTCTCTTTCTCTCTCTCTCCCCTTCCTTCCTCCCCCCCTCTCTCTCCTTCCTTCCCTCCCTCTCTCTTTCTCTCCCTCTCCTTCCTTTGTTCTCTCCCCGTTCATGGTCCATGTATCCGGTAGGGGAGAAGGTTAACATCAAAAAGAAATATATTGTATATACGGGCACAGTTAACTATTTGCAGCCTTTTCTTATCTTGCCCGAAGATGTATTTGTGATATCATTGTCGTGCGTGATTTATGTATTTGACACACTATATCACAAGACGAAACATTATTTAATTCTTGAGTCAGAAATGCGCAGTAACTCTTATAGGAAAGCTGCCTCTATTTGTGACTTGTTGCATATGTATGCTTAATGTGAATTGGGTTTGGTTTCCAAATCCAGTATGCATCATTAACTTTTCTTTGTACCAGCTTTTCACTCAGTAAATGTGGCCAGAGGTCATTAGCTTATTTGATTAATACCGCATCAAAGCTCTGAACACGCCGTTTGAGTTCGTAACTGGAACAATGGCTTTGAAGCTTCACTTGGGAGCAAAATGTCATGGTTTAATTTTCAACTTCTGTTAATGGCATTTGAAACTCCTTTTATTGCTCATATGCAGTTTATAGTTTTTTTCAGATTTTTAAAATGTAACTAGCAGTTAGCAAGATTATGTCCAGTTGAGGGTGAAGAAGTCTTTGATTTTATTTTGACTTTTGTGTATTTTTTAATCCACTTTTTTGTCCTTCCTTCAAAGTAATGAATCACTTTCAAATTAGAAGTCAGATAAGCTACCTTAAGGTTTCAAATGCAGCTTTGTATTTTCTTGTCAGTGCTCTTTTCAAGTAGCTTGTCAGTGATCAGGAATTGGCTCTGCAGGGAGTCTGAAGCTATTGTTAGGAGAAAAACATAGGAACAGGAGCAAAGCCTGCTGTTTCATACAATAAGATTATGATTGTGGTTTCAGCTCCACTGTCACCGCCACCCCCACCTCCCTCGCCCCCAATCCCCACCCCACATAACCCTTGCCTAACAAAAACCTATCTAATTTTGTCTTTAATAAATCCAACCTCCGCTACTTTCTGGGGAAGAGAATTCCACACCGAATGATCCTATGGGAGCAAAAAATTCTCATCTGTCTTGAATGGGAAATCCCTTATTTTTAAACAATGTCCCAAGTATAGGCCCAACCTCTTCAATCCTCCTTTATAACGCAATCCCTTCATTCCAGGAATGAATCCAGCAAACCTTCTGTGTGAATTACTTTGAAAGCTATTTAATATAGAGACCAAACCTGCACATTAGATGTGATGCCACTTCAGTAAAGCTTCCCTATGTTCCATTCCCTTGCAATAAATGCCAGCATTGCATTTGCCTTCCCATTCATTTGTTATATCTGCATTCTAACTTTTAGATTAATGTAATCTAGATTCCTCTAGCACTGAGTTCTGCAAACTTCATTTAAACATGGACCTTAACTATTTACAATCTGTATCAATGAATTGTATAAATGGTGAAAATCTATGACAGCTAAATTTGCCAATGACACCAAGATAGGTGTGAAAGTAAGTTGTCAAGAAGAGATAGAGAGTTCGCAAAGGGATATAGACAACTTAAGCAAGTGGACAAATGTTTAATAAAGTATAACATAGTAAATGTGAACTTCACTTTGATGAAAAGAAAATAACATTCTATTTAAATAGAGTGCCTTTGGCATCCCATTAGTTACAGCTCATCAATCAGAAAAGTACCCATTTATCCCTACTGATTCCTGTTATCTAACCAGTCCTTTTTCCATGTTGATATGTTACTCCCTATGACGTTTGCCCTTATCTTGTGTGATGACTTTTGATGTGGTACCTTTGCAAATGCGTTTTGGAAATGCAAGACCACCACGTCTATCAGTTCCGTTTTATCCATCTTGAATGTTACTTTGTCCAAAAATCTCCCAAAAAATTGGTTAAACCTAATTTGACAAAACTATGTTGGCTCTGATTATTATCTAAGTATTCTGCTATAATCTCCTCCATGAATTCCAGTTCTTCTCTGTGAAAGATATTAGGCCTTCCTCTTTCTCGAATGATAGTATTACATTAGCTATTTTCCAATCTACTGGAGCTGTTCCAGAATCTAAGGAATTTTGGAAGATTATAATCAATTTCAAGAATGTCATCAATTTTTTTGAGATCGTAGGGTGCAGGCCATCTAGTCCTGAGGTCTTGTCAAGAGGTAGAGAGTCTGTAAAGGGATATCAACAGCTTAAGCAAGTGGGCAAATGTTTGATAGATAAAGTTTAATGTGAGTAAATGTGAACTTTAGTTTGACAAGAAGAAAAGAGCAGCAGTATCCTATCTAAATGAAGAAAGATTGCAGAACTCGGTGCTGGAGGGATCTAGGTGCCCTGTTACATTAATCACAAAGTTAGAATGCATAGAATAGCAAATAAATAGGAAAGCAAATGCAGTGCTGGCACTTATTGCAAGGGAATGGAACATAAAAATAGGGAAGTTTTCTGAGCACGCTTTTCTTGATGGAGGGAGATCAATTTAATGCAATCACTATCATGTCTTGATTTTCAAGTACCTGGAAAGTTTTCTGAGTCCCCTGTTGTGAAGTCACATGCAAAATATCCGTTCAAATTCTCAGCCATTTATTTGTTTTCCATTACCAGTTCCCTAGACACACTCTTGAAAACTAATGCTTCAGTTATGCTTTATTCATTCAAATATTTGTTTTTTTTTAACTACTAATTAGTTCACTCATTCTACTTGTACTATGTTGCCAAAATTCTTTGCTTTAAATGTTTGTAGTCCAGTCTTAATATTTTGTTGCTTCTGTAATCATAAACAGTAAAGTTAGACAGCCAGCTGTTGAGCTTCATATAATATATTCATTTTTTCTCCCCAGAGGTCAATCCATAAGGTAAAGTAGCTTTTTAAAAAAGACAAATTGAAACTATTGCAAACAAAGAATAAAATATTAATTTTGTTAGGTAATTGGCGAAGGGGCAAGTACTTTGTATGTTAAAAAATTGAAATCTGAAATTTTCAATCAAAAGTTTTGCTTTAAAATATCAAATGTATTTGTTATGTTTTAGGATAAATTGGATGGATTTGTCCCAGCTCATTTCCTGGGCTGGTATCTTAAGGTAAGATGAGAACTGGATCAGCTTTCCTTCATGACTATTTTGTTTGTTATTAAGAAAACCTCAGTGTTCTCATTCTCAGCTTCATTGCAAATATATTTTGGAGCCTTGTCTGCCTGGTACAAATGCTGTCAGAAGGGTAAATTAAGCATTGAGGTGAAGGATTAGCATATTTTTTCTTGGTTTAACCTTTTTGAGGTACAGGTGCTATCGGTATACGCTGAACTAGTGCAGAAAAATACTAACTGGTCCCATCCATGTATTGTATAATCCACATGCACCATCAGCCCATGTAAAGGGTACATAAGTATTGCTTTCTAGTTTTATCCCACTTTATGGTGGACATTTCATAACCTACCCACAGTCTTAAACACGTAATCCTGCATGATGTACACATTCCAGAATCAAAAATATTAAATGCAAAGGAGGAGACCTTTTGCCCCTATGTCTCTGCCAATTATTTAAATATGCTACACAATTAATTCTATTCCCATCCTTTTTCCTAATGGCTTTGCTAATGATCAAACCCCGCAACTCACTCATTTTCCCAAAATCCTCCACCTTTGGTTACAAATCGATCAATCTTGGATTTAAAATTGATAATTGACTTTGCATCAAATTGCAGCGTGTGGAAGAGAGTCTGGGAAGCCTTTGCATTATCTGTTTTCTTCTCTCAGAAATGGCCTGGCCCTGATTTTAACATTTTAACACTCATAGAAAACTTTTTCTCTCTCTCTCTGCTTTGCCAATTTCTTTCAAAATACTAAAGTTCTCTCTGAAATCATTCTTCAATCTCATACAAGCATCTGTAATCTACATAATCCTGCCCTTGTAAACGTACCATGTTACAATCCTTTCTGGGCCAATATTTCCAATCTTTAGGTGAGGTGCTCGGAAAATGAATGGCATACCCTGTGTGGTAATTGCTTTCATTACCCAGAAAGATTTGCTGTCCTTAACCGATAATCATCTTGTTGATTGCATAATGGGTCAATATTTTATCTTGCAATCTCATACATCAGGTCTGGGAAAAAAACATGCTTCCGGTGATTGTCATGGGGAAATTATCCCATACAGGTATTATTCATTAGTGTATTTTAGCAACAAAAGCCAACTAATTTTATCCTTTTTCCCTTCTATCTAGACGTTAATGATTCGAGACTGGTGGATGTGTATGATAATTAGTGTGATGTTTGAGTTCCTGGAATACAGTCTGGAGCATCAATTACCTAATTTCAGTGAATGCTGGTGGGATCATGTATGTATATGTACAAATACTTTCTTGATCTGTGCTGTTTGTATAAGTTGATGTAAACTGCATGTACCAAGCATTATCATTTGTGCTCATTGTTAAATAACATTGTTCAGTCATTACAAAATGTTTTATGAAAGATTTGTAATAAGAGCAGTTTTGATTAAAGTAGGAAGAAATTGGTCAGTGCTTTCTCTTGAAGGCAAACTTTCAATAGGATTTGCCTTGCATATGCATAGGAATTTTTACTCTTACGCGGTTACTTACTTGTAAGAAGCCTTTTCTCAAAGCTCATGATTTTGCAGGAAGAAACAAGTGGAATCTGAACAGGGAGGTGATGGGATAAAATGGAGAGGATTAGGTTGGGGACTAAAAGCAAGTGGAAGTTGGCATGGAACAGTACACTAGGCAAAGAGATTCCGAGGTTAGCAGAACGGTGGCTGAATGAGTGGAAAGAGGTTAAAATGTGAGGCAGCAGCTTGCTACTGGGGTAAAGTTTTAAAGTACATTTATTAGTCACAAGTAAGGCTTACATTAACACTGCAATGAAGTTACTGTGAAATTCCCCTATTTGCCACACTCGGCACCTGTTCAGATCAATGCACCTAACCAGCATCCGGAGCACTCAAAGGAAACCCACAAAGACGCAGGGAGAACGTGCAAACTCCACACAGACAATGACCCAAGCCAGGAATCGAACCCGGATTCCTGATGCTGTGAGGCAGCAGTGCTAATCATTGTGCCACCATGCTGCCCCAGTGACCCAAGGACAGAAAGAACAGCATCAGAATTTAGAAATGTTGTTGCTGGACAGTTGGAGATTGGAGCGAATTGGTGTGTCGTAGATTGTAGCATTTTTGCTGAAGCTAGTGGGAGCAGTGGTTTAAAGGAAATCGGCCAACTTGGAGATACTCTAATTGGCGAAAGCCTGTACTGACATTCCAGTGATATTAGTTTGGGTGAAGGCAGAGTTGTGGATGTGGAAGTAAGCCTTCAAAGTTTTCTCCGAGATTTTGAAGAATGTCTAATAAGGAGTATTAACAAAGCTTACATTATAGTATAGCAGGCTGAGCTTGAAGCAGAAAGTGCACCAAAGTTCCAAACTTCCTAACTCAATCTGAATTGGCATCTGGAGAAAATTAATGGAAGTTGAATTCAGAGGCACAAATTCTGATGGGAATGTAGAAGTTGCTTTGGTTTTGCAGTTATTAGGATGAATGAAATTCAGGCTGATCTGTACCCTGATATTGAGAATCAATTTGAGAGTAAGCACACTGTGTAGATGGAGAGGACAGACAGAAAGAGCAGCTTAATATTACTGTATATATGGTAACTAACCCTGTACTGGCTGATGTTGATGAGTGTAGCATGTAAATTATGAACTGATAGGGATCATGCAGAGTTCAACTGTGTAAGTGCAGGATGACGAACTGAGAATACAACTTTTTTTTAGCTTGGTGTCCTCCATCAATTTATGCTTGTATCTATCTTCTCAATATGGTGATTCTTGATAGCATTATCTGAAAATATGGGGTTCAGTTTTCAAGTATGCTGACAATGTGCAGTTGTATCCCTTAAACACTTCTCCCCTCTGCTTCTATGTGTTCTTGGACTACTTTTTGATATCCAGTCCTGAGAAAAGTATAACCATTGCCACAAATTCCATTTGCACACATTCTAATCCATTCCTTATCCCAGCAGTTGTCTAGGATTGAACCATATCCTTGATGCTCCGTTTCATAGAATCCCTATAGAGCAGGAATCCATTCAGCCCATCGAGTCTGCACCGACCCCACAATCCCACCCAGGCCTTATTTCCATAACCCCATGTGTTTACCCTGCTAACCCCACTGACACTAAGGGGCAATTTATTATGGCCAATTACTTCTTTGAAATATTGGAGGAAAGTGGAGCATCCGGAGAAAGCCCACACAGAAACGGAGAATGTGCAAACTCCACGCAGTCACCTAAGACTGGATTGAGCCCAGGTCCCTAGCAGTGAGGCAGCACTGCTAGCCACTATGCCACCATGACACCCCCATTTGACAGAACTGAGATTCTAACCTCATATTCTCTGCATCATAAAGTCTTTCACCATCACAACATCTCTCTTCTCTAATTGAGCTGCTGCTGAAACTTTCATCCATGCCTTCAAACTAACAATGCTGGTTCTCTAATCCAGCCTCCCAGTCTCTAAGTCTAAACTTAAGATTACCTAAAACTAGCCTTTTTCTGTTCTTGAATCTAAGTACCACATTCTCATCACCTGTGTGAATGCTGATCTATTTTGGCAGATCCCCCAGTGTGCAGAATTTAAAATTTGTGACAAATCATAACTGGTACTTTCTTCAGCCCTACAATCCTTCAAGAATTCAGTGTTCTTCTGACCGTGGTCTCCTGAGCACATCTGACTCTGCACAATTGGTAGAGGCCACGTCATCAGCCATCTATACCCCATATTCTGGATTTCACTCTTATAAAGCTCCACTTTAATGTACTCCTTTAAAACTAATCTACATAGCCAAATTTTTGATTACCCCCTCCTAATTTCTCCTTTGGCCTAGAGTTCACTTTTCTTTGTCAAATTCTGTTTCTGTGAATCAACTTCCTCTGCTAAAGATGCTACATAAATGCAAATAGTTGCATTAGTGATGTGCTGGAAGGGGGTGAAATGGTCGATCATGTCAGGAGGTGTAGAGAGGGACAGAAAAAATAGTCTATGGTTACAATCATATCTTCTCAGATGACTTTGATCAATGTTATCTTAGTGCTCTAGTCAGGTGAAGAAACAATGTTAGGGGATAAAGGAGGTATGAGAATAGTGTGATCGTGCACAAAAGGGAAATGAGTTAGCAGTTGGTGTTAGATAGTGATTATTTGTGGCTTTTTAGAGGTAGGAACCGTACCTTGGTAAGAAATAATTGAAATGTTAACTAATTTAGGATGGAAGAGTTAAAGTTGGGAATGGATGAAGAGGTGAGGAATGGGTGTTGTGTACAGGTGGGAGATATAGAGCTACAAATGAGCTGAGGAGGAGTTGGGGGGAAAAAAGCTGCAGAGAATGGGATTAGCGAAGGTGTATTTAAGTGAATGGTCATGAGGAGAAAATTAAAGAGATCAACAATCTGTAAAATGTCTTCAGTTTTTGCTACTTTGAGATGAAAGGTGGAGGGGAGGGTAACTTTACAGTGGAAGGAGATAGTTGGTGGTGGTGAAGAATAATATGTAGTTACTGCTGTCCAGGGTAATTAGTTTAAGCCAGAGAAAATTGACAGTCCCATTTGAGATGATTCAATCAGATCTAGGAGCCGCAGCATCATGAATTTAGGAGCCGCAGCATCATGTTGCAACTGTACAAAACTCTAGTGCGGCCGCACTTGGAGTATTGTGTGCAGTTCTGGTCCCCACATTATAAGAAAGATGTGGAGGCATTGGAGAGGGTACAGAGGAGGTTTACCAGGATGTTGCCTGGTATGGAGGGCAGGTCCTATGAAGAGAGGTTGAAGGATTTGAGGTTGTTTTCGTTAGAAAGGAGGCGGCTAAGAGGGGATCTTATTGAAGCATATAAGATGATTAGAGGTTTAGATAGGGTGGACAGTGATAGCCTTTTTCCTAGGATGGAGAAAGCTAGCACGAGGGGACACAGCTTTAAATTAAGGGGTATGAGTTATAGGACGGATATCAGAGGTAGGTTCTTTACTCAAAGAGTGATTAGGGAGTGGAATGCCCTGCCTGCAGCTGTTGTAGATGCGCCAAGTTTGGTGGCGTTTAAGAGGTTAATTGATAAGTATATGGAAGAGAAGGGAATGGTTTAGTTTGGAGGGGCATTGCTTTTTATTTTGGTCGGCACAACATCGAAGGCCGAAAGGCCTGTTCTGTGCTGTAATGATCTATGATCTATGTTCTATGTTCTATCTGGTTATAAAGAGCCAAGACACTTGTTCATTAAAGTTATTTTAAATTTATAAAAGAAAGACAAACTTGTAGAATATGATGGAGTTTTATCGCCAGTTAAGTGCTTTTGAAATGTAATAGTGTTCATTTTCATGTCAGAAATGTAACAACCAATTTGCACTTTATCTCTGTGCTATTCATGAGATATTATGATCATATAATCATGGAATCTTTACAGTGCAAAAGGAGGCCATCAAGTCTGCACCGATCACGATGCCACCCAAGCCCTATTCCCATAAACCCGCATATTTACTCTGCTAATTTTGCATGGCCAGTCAACCTAATCGACACATCTTTGGACTAGTCTGTGTTAGTAGATTGAATGATGAATATTAACTAACATGCTAGGTTCCTGCTGTGGCCTAGTGATATAGGTTATTGAACAGGTAATCCACAAACCTTGGGTAATGCTTTGGAATCCCAGGCTTGAATCACACCACAGTAATGGTAAATCGTCCTTTGGCAGGTATAGGTGAGCTGAAAAATGTTAGCCAAAGTTCTGTCTCCAACCTCAACATTCTTGAGATCATATGTCTACCCCAGGACCTTTGCACTGTTACTTTCCAACTCCAAAAAATAACAACTGCTCTTCACTCAAGTTCTTTGTTCCTTGAAATAGTGCTATAAAATCTTTTGTTTCCATCTGAGAGGATAAACAGAGTTCAATTTAATATCTCATCAAGAAAAAGATGATGCTGCATAATGATACTGCACAAGAGTATTAGTTGAATGATGTGCTCATGTCTCTGGAATGCGGCTTAAGCTCACAAACTTCTGAATCAAAGGCAAGAATGTCTATGTTTTACAAACTTGCATGTGGAACAAATTACACTTCCCTTTCCTGCCATTGTAAAACGGTTTGTAAAATTGAAATAAAAGTAGAAAATTTTGGGTAAACTCAGTAAGACTGGCAGCTTTTGTGGGGCTGGAGCTCCAAAGAAAAGTCATCCAAACTCAGCATATAAACTGTTTCTCCCTCCACAGATGCCACCAAACTTTGAGTTTATCCAACATTTTCTGTTCTTTTATTTCAGCATCCACAATATTTTGCTTTTATTTTGTAAAATATTACTTTTGTTTCCAGTGGATAATGGATGTCTTTCTATGTAATGGATTTGGAATCTATTGTGCAATGAAAACTCTAGAGTGGCTTTCAATGAAACCGTATCACTGGCAAGGACTCTGGAATATTCACACTTACAAGTAAGTGAATCTGGTTGACAAACCACGTAGAGCGGATTTCGTTCTTTGCAAAATGTATCCCTTCATTGCCCACTGCACAGCAAATGCTGATTAATCATAAACATACCTGGGGAAGCGATAAGGTTTTTTTTGTGAAAATCTTATTTGGAAATTTTAACTGCATTTGTATAGAGTAGGAGCACCTACACAGGTATGTAAGCATCAGTCACACTTCATCAAAGGGACCTTTATTCTACAGGAGTGCAATTATTGTTAGTTATGGTTCTCATAACAATGGCTGTACTCCACATCATATATGCCCCAATTGTTTGAGGAGCTAACAACATTATGGATCCAGAAAAGAATGGATTTATAAATATTCTATTATGCTGAGGGATGATTGCTTTAATTACAGTGAATGCTGGGGGCTGACTGTCAGTACATATCAATTGCCAGTTAACTTTTTGAGCTTTGCAATTTCATCTCAGTGTCCATCAGAGGTTTATAAGTAAATAAACTGTTTTCACTGGGTTTAGGAATTATTGGTATCAAACACTTAAACTATTTAAAAGGTGGGACTGGAGCTGAATAACCCAATAGGATAGTATGTCCTCTCATGATCTTTTTAGTAAAGAAACTTAAGGAAGCAATAACACAGTAGTTATGTTGCTGTAATGTAGAAGTCTGAACTATTGTTCTAGCAAATGCAGTTCAAATCCCACAATGGCAGCTGGGAAATTTAATTGTTGTATCAGTAATAGTGATTGCAAAGTTGTTGTTTGTTCTAAACCTGGCAAAACTACAGCGTAGGACTACATGCATGCTAAACAGAGAAAGCAATGTATTACTGATGGAACTGAGCAATCTTACAATCAACACATCACATACAAGCTTTATCCTGCCATATCCAGTCAGGAATAGTAATGGACACCTAAAATACTAATGGAAAGAGGAAGCTCCACAATTATCCTTATCCTGTATGATGGAACCCAAAATGAGTGCAAAAGATATGCCATGTGGATGATCCATGTTGACTGCCTCCTGGTAATACTGCAACCAATTCAGTTTGTTCCCCATGTGAAGAAATGATTGAGTGTGCTAGATACAGCAAAGGCTATGGGCAAAAACAATATATAGTGCTGAAAATTTGCTCCAAAATGAGCCAAGCTGTACCAGTCCAGCTACAACATTGGCATCTAAATTTAAATTAAATTTAAAATTGTCTGGGTCTGATGTCTCCCCACAAAAACAGGAAAAATTCATTCTGCCAGTTATTGCCCTATTAGTCCAACATCAGTAATATAAGGGAAGATGGCGTTGTTGGTGCTTGCCACTTACAATTGCCAATAAACTGGTCACTGATGCTCAGTTTGGACTCTGCCAGAACCACTCAACTCTGTACCTAATTACAACTGTGGTACAGATATGGACAAAAGAGATTAATTCTAAAGGTGAGGTTTAAATTTATGTCCTTTATATTAAGGCAGCATTCAACAGAGTGTGAGATCAAAGAACTCCAGTAAAATTGAATTTGGGAATTGGGGAAAACTCTTCATTGTCTAGGCTCTAGCCTCAAAACATTTTAAACAATTAATTTGTAATGTGGGTGTAATTGGCTATGATTATTACCCATCGTAGTTGCCCTTAAGTGGTGGTGAGTTGCCTTCTTGAGTTTCTGAGGTGTAGATGAACCCAGTATTGTTAGGGAGGGAGTTCCAGGATTTTGACTCAATGACAGTGATGAAACCGTATTGATACATTTCCAAGTCAGATGAAGTGTGACTTGGAGGGGAACTTCCAAAAGTTCGTGTTTCCTGGTATCTACTCTTCTTGGCCTTCTGGATGGTAATGGTCATGAGTTTGCAGCATGCTGCCTAAGGAGCCTAAGGAGTTCCTATGGTGCATCTTATCTTGTAGATGGTACACATTGCTGCTACTATTCACGGTGACAAAGGGAGTGAATGTTTGTTAAAGGGGTGCCATTCAAATTGGCTGTTTTATCCTGGATAGCGTTGAGCTTGTATTGTTGGAGCTGCAGTCATCCAGGCAAGGGGCAGAGTATTCCATCACACTCCTGATTTGTGCCTTGTAGATGGTGGACAGGTTTTTGGGAGTCAGTAAGTGATTTGCTCTCACAGGTTTCTTAACTCTGATCTGTTTTCTCCGTCTCCAAGATATTGATACAGCGATGGTAATACCCATTGAACGTCAAGGGATAATGGTTAGATTCTCTTGTTGGAGATGCTCATTGCCTGGCACTTGTGTGGCATAAATGTTACTTGTCACTTATAGTGCAGGTCTTGCTGCATTTGTGCATAGACTGTTTCAGTATTTTCAGAGTCATAGATGGTGATATATGTTGTGCAGTCATCTACGAACATGTTCACTTCTGATCTTATGATAGAAGGAAGGTCATCAAAGTAGCTGAATTTTATTGGGCCTAGGCCATTATCGTGAGGAACTCCTGCAGTAATGTCCTAGGACTGAGATGATTGACTTCCAAACATCACCTCTGGCTTCCTTTGTGCTGGGTATGACTCCAACTAGTGGAGGGGTTTTATCCCTGATTACCATTGACTCCAGTTTTGCTAGTGCTTCTTCTTGCCACACTTGTCAAATATTGCCATGTTGTCAAGGATAGTCACTGAGCTATTTTGTTAATTTTCTACATTATTGGGTAACTGCCAGTCTTGTAGCTGTAGTAGAAGTTTGACAGAATTCCTCAGAGCAGTGTCTTCAGCCCAACCATCTTCATTCCTCTTTTGTGAGGTTTAAAGCAAGGATAGCTGCTCATAACAGCAGTGTTAATTACAATTGCAACTACTCAAATAATGAAGCAGTCCATCCCTGTATGGAGCAAAATTTGAACATTATTCAAGTTTCAGCTGATAAGTGACACATAACGTTTGTGCCACACAAGTGCTAGGTAATGGCCATTTCCTAACAAGAGAGAATCTAACTACCTCCTCTTGACGTTCTGTGGGATTAACATTAGTTAATTCCCACCACTGATCTCTGAAAGTCACCATTGACAGTAAGTTTAACTAAACCAGCACATAAATGCTATGTCTTTGAGAGGAATTTGGAACCTGGGTATTCTACAGAGAGTAGCTTCCTCCTAGTTTGGAATGCTAGAATACTCTCAATTTGCCTAGATCAATGCAACTCTAAGTATTCAAAAAGCTCAACACTACCCAGGACAAATTATTGGCACTCAAGCTACCATCTTAAACATTCACTCTTCCCACCACTGGCACAAAGCGCATAACACTATCAAGATGCACTACAGCAACTCACTAAGGCTTCTTTAACAGCATTTTCCAAACCTTCAACCACCTGGAAGACCATAAGAAATAAGAACAGAAGTAGGCCTTTCAGCCCCTAGAGCTTGCTCGACCATTCCATAGGATCATGACTGATCTATTCCTCAAGTTCATTTTTCTGTTTGGCAAGAAGTTCCAAAGACACTCCACCTTCTAAGAGAAGAAATTCCTCCTCATCTGAGTCTTAAATTCCCCTCTCCCAACCTTATTCTGAGACTATGCCCTCTGATCCTGGACTCTCCATTGAGGGAAACATCTGCGCATTTACCCTGTCAACCCCCTTAAGAATCCTATCTGTTTCAATTAGATCACCCCTCATTCTTCTAAATTCCAATGAGTAGAGTCCCGCCTTGTTTAACCTCTTCTCAGAAAGTAATCCTTCCATACCAGGGATCATCCTAGTAAACCTTCTCTGAACTGCCTCCAATGAAATCATATCTTTCCTTAAATAAAGAGACCAAAACTTCTCTCTGTAGTCCAGGAATGGCCTTACCAGTATCTTGTTCAGTTGCAGCAAGACTTCCCGACTCTCATATTCCAACCTTTTTGAAATAAGGGCCAATAAAAACATCAATTTGATTATGAAGATATTTATTTAGTCCTCAGAAAAATTATATGTAACAAATGAACCACCAAAATGCAACCTCTAAAACTCATTTTTTTCTGAAGAGTTTTCTGGCCCCATATGTTACCTTGTGTCAGAGTGTTTTTATAAAGTGGCTTTTTTTTTATACATGGGAGGAATTCTCCATTCCATGCTTGAGCCATTAGAAGATTTTTGCAATTTCTGACACACATTTGTGGAATTACCACATTGAGCAATAGAAATGAGCTATAGAGTGGGAGTGATGACATTGAATTGAATTTAAAAAAGATTATTATTCAGAATTTCTGTAAGCTCCAGGATGCACAAAGTCAGGTGTCAAGACAAAATGTTGAAGGTGTGGGTCATTCCCATCTAGAAAATAATTTCCGTACCTTCTGTATTCTCATTCCCTTTGTGATTTCTGCATCACTTACTGCTAACTGTCAATTATAAAAGGAATGCGAAAAGGACAAAGTGATGCATTTTGGTTTTGGGATGTAAGTGGTCTTTCAGTGAGTTTTGTCTGTAGCTGAGTTAAATTTAAATGAATTGGGCAGAGGAAGTGCTGAGTTATGAAGAAATTGACTTGTTTAGACTGTTCAAAAAATTGAAAACTTTGCAAATGAAAATTATGTATAGTTTTAAATTAAATCCATAATCCCTTCCAACTGGTGTCTAATCGCATTCAGATTTTATTTTCTTGAGTCCTGGTTTTGCAGAATCTTTGCCTTTAGTGAAATATATACAATAACACTATGATCTTTTTATCTACTTTTCCTTGCAAATGATATGTTTTCTGTGTTGGTCCCACCACATGCATGATGCCGTTTGCCAATGTGTGGTCTACTCTGCTCGCACATATAAATATTTTTGGATTTAATTGCAATTGATTATAAATAAAGTCAGAACACCACAAGTTAAATAACACGTTTTAAACAGCATTTTCAGAATGCAAATGCATATAGTTTACGATATCCATCTTTTACGTAAGTGTGCATCTCTTAATCCATGGTTCTCTTGTTAATTAAAAGATGTTCTGTTTTATAGGGATGAGATCATAGTACTGTGTGAAGTTGTATGCATGTCTGTGCTGCTTTTTAAGATGTAGTTACCTTTTTGAAATGAATGATGGATTCACTTACAGGTCAGGTTGCAGATGAAAGCCCTGGGTTTGATTGAATGGCAAGTCAATTAACAAGTTGGAGACCATGTGGAACCAGAATGTTGTTGGAGAGAAGAAGCTGAATGCACAGCATTTTAAGAATTGCTTTGCATCTATGAGAAAGACCCAATGCAGGAGGTAGACAGTGTAAATTATCCTAACTGAAAGAACTATTTATTTTTAAAATTCGAACATTTACTACATGTACACCGAAGTGTGAGCTGCTGAATTTTATTTTACTTTGAACTTACTTATCTTGTGGTCTGCAGCAGTTCTTGACAAGATAGTCAGGCCTTGGTATCAGTCAGATAGGAAAAATGACCCACCCAGATGTTTCAATAAATCTAACTGGACCTGCCCTATGCCAGAGTGCATCATGCCTCAACCCTTATTTCCTTCCCTTGCTGCTGTTCTCTATCCTCTTCTCCTCCACCGCCACCATCCCTCCAAACTCTACAATTCCTATCTCATACCAATCTTTGCAGCTGTAAAGTAATATACTGGAAGAAAAAATAAAACACTGGGTTGATAAGGAGAAAAGCGTTCATGCTTTCTCCTATCCTTTTTGGAGATCACATAGGCTATTTACTTTCTTTATGATGTGAACTTTTCCCCAATCAAAAACTGGTGTAGGTCCCTTTTGAAGACACCTACAGACTCTGCACATACCACACTAGTAGGTAGTGTAATCCAGAGGCTGTGGTTTTGAATATTGCTGAAAGGGAAGACGTTGTTGAAGCTTGCTGTACACTCATCAGGATAAATGCAAGATTGCCAAATTTCAAATGATCACAATTTATTCTATGCTGCCATAGACGCTATTCTATCATTCAGCCAGTCACTTGGAGCATATAGCCTACATACCTGCAATCATACTGGCACTGAAATTAATGCACAATATTGCTTAGTTGTGGTTGTATTGTCAGTGGAAAATATCACTTGTGTAGCAGTGAACCTTCTGTTGTTCATAATAAGCAGAAATGTGATGTAGTGGCCATTACAGAGACTTGGATGTCTCACAGACAGGACTGGGTGCTTCAGGAAGGACAGGGAGGGAGGTGGGGGAGTGGGATTGTTGATCAGGGACAGTGTCACAGCTGTAGAGAAGGAGGATGCCGTGGAAGGACTGTCTAGACAGTCTCTGGGTGAAAGTTAGGAACAGCAAGGGGTCGAAAACTTTGCTGGGTGTTTTTTATAGGCCGCCCAATAGTGACAGGGATGTTGAGGTGCAGATAGGGAAACAGATCCTACAGAGATGTAGAAATAACAGAATTGTCGTGATGGGAGACTTTAATTTCCCAAACATCGACTGGAGTGTCCCTAGGGTAAGGGGTTCGGATGGTGAGGAGTTTGTTAGGTGTATTCAGGAGGGTTTCCTGACACAGCACGTGAATAAGCCTACGAGAGGAGAGACTGTACTTGACCTGGTGCTGGCTAATGAATCAGAACAGGTGTCAGATCTCTCGATAGGAGAGCATCTCGGGAATGGTGATCATAATTCTATTGCCTTCATGATAGCACTGGAAAGAGATAGGATCGGGCAGGATAGGAAGAACAAAGAAAAAAGAACAAAACAGCACGAGAAACAGGCCCTTCGGCCCAACGAGCCCGCACCGCCACCCCGATGTTCCCACCTCTACCCGCAATCCCTGTCCATATCTATAGATCTATGGATTAAAAACCAAATTTGAGACAATTTAGGGAGAATTTGTTTTGCCAGTTAGCCTAAGAGCACATCTTTGGGATGTGGGAGGAAACTGGAGCACCCGTAGAAAACCTACGCAAGCACTGGGAGAATGCGCAAACTCCCACAGACACAGTCCCAAATCCATGTATCTGCACAGCACAGCGATAGTCACTGAGCTGTCATGTTGCTCATCAAATGGTCCAGGTCAAGCATACACTAACGACGTAGCACTAGGATACTCTCAAAAAAAAAATCCAAGAGCAGCCCTCTCACGACCCATCGCGTGTATGCCCCTCGTTAGACAACAAGGTGGACTAAAGCACCTGTAGGATAAAAACAAGTACATCAATATCATCATCTATTTACACACTTCCCAGGGACTCCAAAGGCTCATGATCCCTATTTTAAATCAGTTTTCTATACCCCTCCATTCCCATTCTGTTCATGTGCCCGTCTAAGTATTTCTTAAATAACTCCAGAGTACCTGCCTCCACCACTTTACTTGGCAGTGCATTCCATACCCTCACCACCCTCTGTGTGAAAAAACTCCCTCTAGCATCCAAATTATACCTGAGCCCGTGACCCCTTGTGCTATTCGAGTCCATCCTAGGAAAAAGCTTAACCCTCTTTACTCTATCTATACCCCTCATAATCTTGTACACTTATTTTAGATCTCCTTAAGTCTACGTCTTTCTAAGGAAAATAGTCCCAATTTGCCTAACCTCTCCTCGTAACTCAGACCTTCCATACCAGGCAGCATCCTGGTAAACCTCCTCTGCACTCTCTCCAAAGTCTCCACGTCCTTCCGGTAGTAGGGCGACCAGAACTGGACGCAGTATTCCAAATGAGGTCTAACCAACGTTTTACACAACCGCAACATTAAAGGCCAGCTCTTGTACTCTATACCCCTTCCTATAAAGGCTAACATACTATATGCTTTCTTCACAACCTTCTCCACTTGCTCTGCCAACTTCAGAGACTTGTTCACCTGCACCCCCAGGTCCTTCTGGTTTCTATACTCTTAATAGGTCTACCCTTTATCATATACCTCCCCCCTACGTTCTTTCTCCTGAAATGCATCACCTCACATTTATCAGGATTAAATTCCATCTGCCATCTGTCTGCCTAAGCTACCAGCCTATCTATGTCCTGCTGCATTGCCTGACAATGCTCCTCACTATCCACAAGTCCAGCCATCTTTGTATCGTCTGCAAACTTGCTGATCACTCGACTTACTCCCTCTTTCAAGTCATTTACATATATTACAAATAGAAGAGGTCCCAGTACCGAGCCCTGTGGCACACCACTAGTGACCGGCCTCCAGCTAGAAAAACACCCTTCCACTATTACTCTCTGTCTCCTATTACCAAGCCAGTTACTTATCCATCTAGCTACCTGCCCTTGTATCCTATTAGCCTTGACCTTCACAACTAACCTCCCATGAGGGATTTTGTTAAACACCTTACTAAAATCCATATAGACGACATCAACGGCTCGCCCTTCTTCCACCGTTTTCGTCACCACCTCAAAAAATTTACCAGATTTGTAAGGCACGACCTCCCCTTAACAAATCCATGCTGCATATCCCTAATCAGATCTCAATGCTCTAAGTGCCTATACATCCTATCTCCACGAATCCCCTCCAACAGCTTCCCTACCACTGACGTCCAGCTCACCGGCCTATAATTTCCAGGATTATCCCTACTACCCTTTTTAAACAATGGTACAACATTAGCTATTCTCCAGTCCTCTGGGATCTCACCTATGTCCAAGGAAGATACAAAGATTTGAGTCAGAGGCCCAGCAATTTCACCTCGCACCTCCCTAAGCAAGGGAGGTTTATCTGGAGTAGGGGGAAATATGAAATCATTAGGCAGGAAATTGGAAAAGTAAACTGGAAGGAGGTGTTCTTGGGGAAAAGTATTGAAGGAAGGTGGCGGATTTTCAACGAATTTTTGTCTGGAGCTCTTCACGACAACGTTCCAGTGAGACAAGGAGGTTTTAGTAGGTCAAGAGAACCGTGGTGCACAAACGTTGTGATGAACCTAGTTAGGAAGAAAAGAAAGTTGTACAGTAGGTTCAGGGAGCTAGGGGATATTAAGGATCTAGAGGCGTATAAAATTGTGGAAGGGAGCTTAAGAAGGAAATTAGAAGAGCCAAAAGGGGTCAAGAGAAGGCTTTGGCGGATAGGATTAAGGAGAATCCCGAGACATTTTACAAATATGTGAAGAGTAAAAGGATGAGAAGAGAAGGGATAGGACGTATAAAAGGTGAAGTGGGAAATGTCTGTGTGGAACCAGAAGAAATGGCAGAGGTGCTTAATAAGTACTTTGCCTCAGTAATCACAGTGGAGAGTGATCTAGGAGGTTGTACTACAGCATTGCGGCAAACTGAAAAGATTGAGTACGTGGACATTGAGAAAGAGGAGGCGTTGGAACTGTTAAATTCCAACAAGGTAGATAAGGTTGAGAGGGGACCTGATAGAGGTTTATTCCTCCTGTTGAGGGAATAGATAGGGTGGATTCTCGGAGGCTATTTCCCAGGGCTGGAATGGTCACTACAAGAGGCCACAGGCTTAAGGTGCTGGGGGGCAAGTACAGAGGAGGTGTTAGAGGTAAGTTTTTCACTCAGAGGGTGGTGAGTGAATGGAATCGGTTGCCATCAGTAGTGGTAGAGGCGGACTCGCTGGGGTCTTTTGAGATACTTCTGGATGAGTACATGGAATTTAATGGGTTTGGGAGTTACAGATAGTTCTATGGCCTGATAGGTATAGAAATGATCGGCACAACATGTGGGCTGAAGGGCCTGTTTGTGCTGTAGTGTTCTATGTTCTAAAATAAACCATGCTCAACTAATCAGCACTTGCAAAATCCAAAACAAAACGTTTACTGTTGGATGTGATTCCATGATTAGGCAGTACTTGCTGAACAGTTTGGAATGTGCTAATAACTATATGAAACCAATTCAAGATAATCGGTCGAGCTCCTAACTTGGCTAATTTACGCTTGCTAAAAGTGATGTGCGTTCATATTCTGGGATCCATTCTCTGCAAACAAAAGGAATATGTTTAATGCTTGCGCCTTAAAGGCCCTAAATTTTCCCATTTGGCCAAGACATTACCATCAAGAAGTCGAATCAGTCAGTACCTTTTCCACCTGCAGTACCAATTGTTGTGATTGTTTAACTTTTGGCATTCTTGCATTTGTCCTGGTAAATGAAAGATTTGAAAAGCTTCAACAACATCTGCCTTCTCAGTAATACACAGATGAACTATATCCTTTAAATATAACTTTCTGACTATGGAATTTTGGCTAATTCATAATTCAGCATTTCGAATTGCTGCCAATAGTACAAAGTGCGACCAAATGACATAATCTCATATCAAGTTAAAACAAAACTGGGACTGGGAGGGGAGCAAAGCCAATGATTTCACACAGAGTGCTGTTAGTCAGTAGCTGAAAGTGATGAACTCTGTACAATTTCTAAAGTTATCTGCCACATACTAGATTTACACGTGGCCAACTGCTTAATCCATGCCCTCATGTGGGAAGTTGGCAAAGATATTCCCACTGTAAGACTGGTATTCTCTCCAGAATACTGGGTGAAAGGTCAATCCTGTCAGTTTTATTGACCTGAGCTTTCATTTTCTTAACAATAAGACTCTCTTTCCTTAAAAGGGCACAAATCACTGCAGCAGAATAACATAGTTTCACACCATGCAGTGAACAATCTCATCTGATTTACTATGAATGATGCCATAAGCTGGTGTAACTGTCGATGTAGTAAAAAGTTTTGTTTTATTTAGCTTCCTATTGGAACACATTGGATTCTGGAACAGATCTTTTGTGCTTGAGTGTTATACACAATCTTTTAGTGTGAATTGGGTTTTATTTGAATGAGCAAAAATAAATTTGAAGTATTCCCTTCTCGTTAACATTTTGTGACTGGAGCATCCAAACTGAACTGGAAACAGGTATGTTCCTTTTTCTGCACAGCTCAAAGATTTAGTTTGGCATTACATTGTGTTTTTAGAACATAGAACAATACAGCACAAACAGGCCCTTTGGCCCACGAGTTGCACCGATCACATCTACCAATCGACAGACCTATCTATAACCCCCTATCCTATTCTTTTCCGTATACTCAACCAGAAGTCTCTTAAAAGACCCCAGTGAGTTTGCCTCAACAACCTCTGACGGCAGTCGGTTCCATTCACTCACTACCCTCTGAGTGAAAAACCTACCCCTGACACCTCCTTTGTACTTGCTTCCCTGCACCTTAAATCTGTGTCCTCTCGTAGTGACCATTTCAGCTCGGGGAAATAGTCTCTGAGAGTCCACCCTATCTATCCCTCTCAACATTTTATAAACCTCTATCATGTCGCCTCTCAACCTATGTCTCTCCAGTGAGAAGAGTCCCAGCTCCCTCTACCTATCTTCATAAGGCCTGCCTCCCAATCCAGGCAGCATCCTTGTAAATCTCCTCTGAACTCTCTCAACAGCCTCTACATCCTTCCTATAATGAGGCAACCAGAACTGCGCACAATACTCCAACTGGGGTCTGACAAGAGTCTTATAGAGCTGCATCATTACCTCCTGACTCCTGAACTCTATTCCTGGATTAATGAAGGCCAGTACACCGTACGCCTTCTTGACCACTTCCTCCACCTGTGAGGCCGATTTAAGAGTCCTATGGACCCGGACCACGAGATCCTTCTGCTCTACAACACAGCTAAGACTCCTACCCCTTATATTGTACTCCTTCATCCCATTATTCCTGCCAAAATGGACCACTACACATTGATCCGCGTTGAAGTCCATCTGCCACTTCTCCGCCCAGTCTTGCATCCTGTCTATGTCCCGCTGCAACTTTTGGCATCCCTCCAGACCATCCACAACATCACCGATCTTTGTATCGTCAGCAAACTTGCTAACTCATCCCTCCACTTCCTCATCCAGGTCATTTATGAAAATGACAAACAGCAGGGGTCCCAGAACAGATCCCTGGGGCACTCCACTGGTTACCGACCTCCATGCAGAACAAGACCCATCCACAACCACTCTCTGCCTTCTGCCGGCAAGCCAGTTCTGGATCCACGAGGCCAAAGCCCCTTGGATCCCATGCCCTCTCACCTTCTCCAGAAGCCTTGCATGTGGGACCTTATCAAATGCCTTACTAAAGTCCATGTACACTACGTCCACCACCCTTCCTTTGTCAATGTGTTCAGTCACATTTTCGAAGAACTCAACTAGGCTCGTAAGGCATGACCTGCCCTTGACAAAACCATGCTGACTATTTCTAATCAGTCCAAACTTCTCCAAATGTTCATATATCTTATCCCTCAGAAGCCTCTCCATCAGCTTACCAACCACTGAAGTCAAACTCACCGGTCGGTAATTTCCTGGACTATCCCTGTTCCCTTTCTTAAAGATAGGAACCACATCCGCAATCCTCCAATCCTCCGGAACCTCTCCTGTTTCCATGGACGACGCAAAGATCATCGCCAGGGGCTCTGCAACCACTTCCCTCACCTCCCACAATAACCTGGGGTACGTCCCATCCGGTCCCGGCGACTTGTCTATCTTGATAGAATTTAACAGGTCTAACACATCCTCTTTCCTAACATCCACATAGTCAATCTTTTCCATATGCCGCAAACCTGCAGTGCAATCTCCCAGTTCACTTTCCACAGTGAATACCGAGGCAAAGTACTTGTTAAGTACCTCTGCCATTTCTTCCGGATTCACATAGACTTTTCCCCCTTCACCTTTTATAGACCCTATCCTTTCTCTTCTCATCCTTTTACTTTTCACATATTTTTAGAAGGCCTTGAGATTCTCCTTAATCTTACCTGCCAAGGCCTTCTCATGACCCCTTCTGGCTCTCCTAATTTCCTTTCTAAGTTCCCTTCTACACACCTTATACTCCTCTAGATCCCTAACATCCCCTAGCTCTCTGAACCTTTTATATACCATTTTTTTCTTCCTAACTAGGTTTACCATATCTTTGTGCACCATGGTTCCCGCGTCCTACCAGAACCTCCTTGACTCCTCAGAACGTTGTCTTGCAGTGCCCTAGACAAACATTCCTTGAAAAACCGCCACTTTCCTTCTGTACTCTTCCCCAAGAACACCTCCTTCCAGTTTATGCGTCCAAGTACCTGCCTAATTTTCCAGAGGATAATTAGGTGTTTTAAAATCTAGGACAATGTCATTAATTGCGCTGCGACATCAATTGTGTCTCGATTTCACTTGGTTTCTATCAACAAGAAGGGAGTTCATCAACCCATAAACCAGCTGAATCCTTAGTGAATCTGGCTGTCAAGGTTGCTGTTGCAACAATATTCAGATAGCTTTAAAGATCTGCAGAGTAATCAGAAGTATAGCGTGAATTTCATACTAGAGAGTAATTTATATTAAAAATTGCAGTTTTAAATGAGATGATGGAATATTTTGAGGCTAATCTATGGTTTCATTGTTTTTTTGTAAGGCTTTTTGACCTAGTGCCTCTTGTCCTCAGAAGGAGCTGGAAGCTTTTGGAGCAATTTGAACTTGGATTTTGTCCAGGAACTGTATTGTAGGATAGATCTAGATTTATTGTTTCTATCTTTAGAAAGAAGAGAGACAAGATTGTCTGTTAACAGTTAACTTCACAGAAAAAGAGTTTTATACATCATTTATAAGAATTACAGTTTACAGGTATTGTACTGATTACCTTATTTGAAGGTAGAATGAGCCCTACTGAATAATGTGTTAAAGCACATCAAGGGCTGAGTTGATGGCAGCCCCAACTGCTATATTATGACTTTGCATGGCTTAAGAGAATTTTGAAGAAATTTATTAGAAAATTCAAGAATTATTTGTCCTGATTATTGATCCAAAATTTTCCTGGTACTTTTGGTGAATGCTGAATGTATCCTAGATTTATACCTTCGCACACTGTTGGGGAATATCAGTCTTTCTTGTCTTCAATAATTGCTTGGTAAGACATACCAAAATATTCTTCATTGTTCAAAACCCAGACAGTGGAAAGGAAGGTTGCCTCTATGTCTGGAAGTTCAAAATATGATGCTGATTTGTGACAAAGAAGGGAAACAGGAAAAAGGGAGCGCTCTGGCGAGCTTGGTGCAAATTATTTTAAATCTCGTGTGATTGCCAATGCCCCTCTGATTTATCTGGGTGAAACAGGGGGTGATTAATAAGCCTAACAGGTGGCATTGATTATTGGCACGTGCATCATAGGAGATGGAATATTTCAAGCTGTCCTGTGTAAGTCCTTTCCCATGCTGAATGTAGATGCTCAGCAAGTGGCTGATGAGAAAACTAAGAGTTGGAATAGCATTACCCGGAAACACTGTTTGAGACAAAATTCCAAATATCTAATATTTGTTGCCTGATGTGACTAAGCTTCAGAAGGGGAAACATTCGCTGCTGAACTTTTGTGCCTCTTGTCTGTGGGCTTTATTGTCCAGAGTGAGAGTTAGGCAGATCTGCTGTAAAAGAATGATTGACTTGTATTTGTACATGCCTTTCAAGGCTATGGGAAGTTCCTATGGATAATTGCTCATTGCTGAAGTTTTCTAACTGCTAAAATGTAGGAAGCATGGCAACCAATTTGCGAACAGCAAGATCCCACCAACACCAGTGTGATAAATGCCAGATAATCAGTCTTTAATAATATACTATACTGCAAGACATTCCTGATTCAGGAGCCCATTAATTTAAGCATGCAATTTTAGAAGGATATATCTCACTGTAGCCAGGATTCTGCTCATTCATATAATTCTAAGTATCCCTGTAAGCTCTTGCCTTAGCCACAGGTTGACTGACGTGAGAAATGGGGTCATATTGGTTGGTAGTGCACAGGGATGGGATAAAAAGGGAGTCTCATTCGTCTAATAAATGAGTACTGAGTTGGGATGTGTGAAACACTAGTAGAGTAATATGCTTGTCTCTACAGTGTTATTACTACCTAAAAGTGCCTAATGCTTATGCTTGATGTCTGAAATTGGAAGGAATTACATCTCTTCTCATCATCACTGCCTCTCAGCACCAATGTCCCTAATTTTGAGCACTAAAGTGTATGAAAATAAACACAGGTGACTTGTTTTAAGTTGCACAAGAGTGTTGAACAAAATATGTGCAGTTGGTGACTGTAGCCCACTGTTCATAGTTGGTAACAAAAGGGATAGCTGAAAAGATGCCGTTATTGTGCATGTATTTGATCAATGCATCATGTGCAGTGTTGCAACATTTGAAGTATTAAGGGTTAAATTTAGCAATAATTCAATACGTCACTCACCAATATTCAGTGCACAAGATTAAAATCAGTAAAGTCACAGTGCTAGGAAACTGATTTTGATTCCGGCCTTCAGTTCCTGTCTGTGTGGAGCTTGCATATTTCCCCTGTGTCTACAGGGGTTTCCTCCCATGGTCTAAACATGTGTTGTTTAGATGGATTGGCCAGGATAAATGACCTCTTAGTGTGCAAAGATGTGTAAATTAGGTGGATTTTCCATGATAAGTGCATGAGATTACGGAGATAGGGTAGAAGAGAGGGCCTGAGCTGGGGAGGCTCTTTTGGAAAGTCAGGGCAATTGTGATGGGCTGGCTGGCCTCTTTCTGCACTGTAGGTATTATATGGGAAATTCAGTTTGTGGAACGATACATTGTGGAACCATTTAGAGAAGAGACTATTTTAGATCTTGTTTTGTGTATTGAGTCAGGGTTAATTAGTAATCTCATCATATGAGATCCTCTGGGAAAAAGTAATTATAATTAATTCACCATAAGTTTGCGAATGACATACATAAATTTGAAATTGGAATATTGAACTTCGGAGAACTAAAAAATCTATGGAAAAAAATATTCAACAGTGGCTTACTAAAGAATTTAAGCTTTGTGTTAGATTTTAAGAAGAGGTTTATAATATCTTCAAGAGTAGAAAGCCTGAGGATTGGAAGAGCTTTAAATACCAACAAAAGATGATGAAAAATTAAAATAAATGGAGAAAATAGAGAATGAGAGTAAACTAAGCAGAAATGCAAAGAACAAGTTGTAAGTTTGCATGACTGTAAAATAGAAGTGACAGAAGTAAAAGTGGGCCCTTTAGTGGCTGAGACAACATAAATTATAATTAGTAAGAAGTCAAAGACATTCAAAAAAGTCTTCATAGTCAAAGATACAAAAATCACCAGAAATAATGAGAGTAAGCAACAAAGTGATTAAGATTAGCCAAGAAAAGGTACTGTAATAATTAACAGGACTAAAACCCTCTGGGCCTGACTGCCTACAATTTAGGGTTCTAAAAACAATGGCTGCAGATACAGTGATGATCTTTCAAAATTGCTTGAATTGTGGAATGGTCCAAATGAATTGGAATGTAGCTAATGTGACGTTGCTATTATAGAAAGAAGAGAAAATGGAATTGCAAACCAGTTAGCATGATTCAAGTTATTGGAAAAGAGCTGACATGACAATTACAAAATAGAATACGATTTGGCAATATTATCATAATACGATTAGGCAGACTTAATGTGGTTTTATAAAAGAAAAATTATATTTGGTGAATCTATTAGCGTGTTTGCACTTGTAACAAGGAGAATAGATCAATAGGACTCAGTGGATGCAGTCTATCTGAGTTTTCAAAAGACATTTGACAAGGTGGCGCACAAGCTTGTAGTCCAAGATGATAGCTTGTGGAGTTGGGGATAATATATTAGCATGAATAAAAGATTGGTTAATCTGTTGTTAAAATCTCATTTTTGATTTGACATGCTTTTAGTAGTGATTTGCTACAAGGATCAGTGTTGTGGGGGGGGCGGTCTAAGCTATTTACAATCTATATAAATACTTGGATGAGTCGAGTGTATCCAAATTGGCTGACTATATGAAAGTAAGTTGCAAAGGGGAATGAGGAGTCTGTAAAAGAATATAAACAGGTTTTAAGTGAGTTGGGAAATGTGAGGTTATTTATTTCAATAGCTAGAATTTAAAAAAAACTTCTTAAATGGGAAACACTTTTAAATGAGAGAAACCGGGTGCCTTTTACATACATTACAAAAATTTAACATGTAGCTACAGTAAACAATTATGTAAGCAAGTTATATGGTGGCCTTTGTTGAAATGGATTTGAATACAAAGGTCAGGGAGACTTGCTGCAATTGCACAGAATTGGAGTATTACATACTGTTTTGGCTTCTCTACTCAAGGAAAAATATACTTGCTTTGGAGAAAGATGATGAAGATCCTGAGAAGAAAGAGTTGTATTATAAGGAAAAGTTGGATAGAATGGGCTTATAAGAAATGATTGTCTTATGAGGAACGATTAGATAGACTGTCTTATGAGGAACGATTAGATAGACTGGGGTTGTTTTCCCTTGAAAGACGTCGGCTTAGAGGGGATCTCATAGAGGTGTATAAGATTATAAGGGGTATAGATAGAGTAAATGGAGGTAAACTTTTTCCACTTTCAGAAATGGATAGGACGAGGGGTCATGGCCATAGGGTGAGGGGGGCTATGTATAGGACGAATATTAGAGGGCAGTTTTTCACACAAAGGGTAGTGGGGGTGTGGAATGCACTGACGAGTAAGGTGGTGGGAGCAGGCACGCTGGGGCTGTTTAAGGGTCTCTTGGACAGCCACATGAGCGGTATGCAGATAGATGGATATATTAGGACTGTTTAACTACGGCTTTTTTCCACAGGTAATTCGGTCCATAATTTGAGCACGCATTCGGCAGGTGGTGCGGGTACAGCTCTTGGATGTTGATTCATGGGTTGCCTGGTACATCATGTCGTATATGAGTGCTTTATGTGGACCATCTGAAGGGCACCATGACAGCTCAGAGACTATCGATGTGGCTGTGCAGACAATTGGAATTGGGCCGGTGTCTGCGGGAGTTTGCGCGTTCTCCCCGTGGTTGCGTGGGTTTTCTCCGGGCACTCCGGTTTTCTCCCACAACCCAAAAATTCGCTCTTAGGCTGATTGGGAAACAAATTGTCCCTATGGTGAGAATTTTCCATATTAGGAATAATATATATATTATTATATAGGAATATTAAAATAGGATAATGGATTTGCTACTATATAATATGATGGCGGCGCGGGCTCGTTGGGCCGAAGGGCCTGTTTCCTGTGCTGTGTTGCTTAAAAAAAAAATAAAAAAAAAAAATCTGCGATATGCTAGAATGAGAGGTGATCTCATTGAACCATCAAGATTCTGGGGGTTTGTCAGGATAAATGCTGAGGCTGTTTCTCCTGACTGAAAGCTCTAGAAATAGTACTTGTAGTCTCAGGATAAGCAGTTAGTCATTTGGGACTGATGAAAAGTTTCTTCAGAGTTGTAAATCTTTGAATCATCTACGCCAGTGAGTAGGGATTCTCAGTCTTTGAGTATATTCAGGGCTGCATTTGATAAATTTCTGGACTCCGAAGAAGTTTGATCAACTTTGATCTTAGATGATAGAGTAGGCTCCAGGGACCTTATGGCCTACTGCTTCTAATTCTTATATTCTACCTTTTACAGAAATAGCTTGAAGTCCAGTGTAGAATATGTGTACTGAATCAATTTGCAACTGTAAAAAGCTGACTTTGACAAAATCCTCCAACACCAAATATAATCTCTGGCTTTTTACATTATAAATCTGGTCCATGTCCAAATAAGCCTCGTTTGATAATGTACCACTCTAAATTAGAAATGAGATTTTAGATTCTCATTGAAAATTGGAGGAAGTTCAACCTTGTGGTTAGTTTTAACTGACACCTCAGGAGGACCAGGAATTTCAGTTCTTTATGCAGTGGAAATTTTGCCTATCTGCTATCAGTTACGTTCCTTCTAAATAAAATTGTGTCACTAAGAAAGATGATGGAAAATTATGCCCCAAACTCATTAAACAAATTAACTATTGCATTTCCCCTCTTTTAGCTTTACACAACTGGATGAAACATTTCATTGTCTTTGTAACACAATTAAAGTATTATTTTAAAATAGATAGGATAAGGGGATTTTTTTTGTTTGTTCTTGGGATGTGAACATTGCTGACAGCAACAGCACTTATTGCCCATCCTCAGTTGCCTCTGAGAAGGAGGCAGTAAGCTGTCTACTTGAACTATACAGTCCATGTGGTGTTGGTCCACCCACAGTACTCACTCCCTGGAGGGAGTTCCAGGATTGTGACTCAATGACAGTGAAGCAACAGTAATAATAGACTTAAATCAGAATGGTGTGTGGTTTGGAGGGGAACTTGCAGGTCCTGGTGTTCCATTTGTATGTTGACTTCGTTCTTCTAGATGGTTGAGGTCACAGGTTTGGAAGGTTTGTCGAAAGAGCCTTGATGAGTTGCTGCGGGGCATCGTGGAGATGGTAAATACATTGTTGGCATTGAGTGAGTGATAAATGCTGTTGGTGGTGGAAGTGATGAATGTTTAAGGTGGTGGCGGATAGGGTGCTGATCAAGTTGAAAGCTTTGTTTTGGGTCGTGTTGAATTTTGAGAGTTTATTGGAACTGCACTTGTCCAGACAAGTGGAAAATATTCCAGTGCAGCCATTAGTTGTACCTTGTAAATAATGAGCAGGCTTTAGCTATCAGGAAGCAAATTATTTCCCACATTCTGATGCAATTTCCACACTCTGATCTACTCTTAATGATCACTATGATCATCCAGTTGGATTCCTGGTCAGTAATAACCCTCAGGATGTTGGAGGATTCAGTGGTAGTAATTTCATTGAATTTCAAAAAGAGATGGTTAGATTCTGTCTAGTATTTATGTGGCATTAAAAATACTTGTCACTTATCAGCCCAACCCAATATTGTCTAAGTTGCACGCAAGCACATACTGCTCAAGTATCTAAGGAGTTTTGAATGAATCTGAACACTGATTATCAGCGATGATTCCAACCTGTGATCATACTGTGAAGGAAGTGAAATAGCTGAAGATAGTTGGGTCTAGGACATTACCCTGTGGGAGTCCAGCAATGACATCCTGGAACTGAGATGATTGATCTTCATTAACTACAACCATCTTCCATTGTGCTAAGCATGATTCCAGAAAGCAGAGAGGTTTACCCGGATTCGCATTGACTTCAGTATTGCGATGGCTTCTTGATGCCATACTTGGTTAAATGCTGCCTTAATGTCAAGGACAGTCACTTTCATCTTGCCTCTGAAATTCAGCTCTTTTGTTCATATTTGGCTCAAAGATTTCAAGGAGGTGCCCTGGTAAAACCTAAACTGAGGATGTGAGCAGGCTGTTGCAGAGTAAATGTTATTTTATAGTACTACGGACAAAGCCATCTATCATTTTGCTTGTGATTGAATATAGACTGGAAAGGCATATGGCCTGTTGGATTTGTCTGATTTTTGTGCACAGTTTGCACCTTGTTGTCATAGCTGTATTGGAACAACTTGGCTAAGGGTGTGGCTAGTTCTGTTTAATAGGACTGTCAAAATAATGAGGAAGGGAAAATGTGCTGTGTTATCATTATTATTTCATTATTATTAAGGTTTGCTAGGCCTTTTCAAAGGACAGTTAAGAGTCAACCTCATTGCTGTGGGCCTCAAGTCAGTGTCTTGAGCGTTGGGCAGACCAATTACGGATGACAAATTTCGTTCCCTGAAGACCATCAGAGAACGGGTGGGTATTTACAACAATCCAGTAGTTTCATGATTGTTATTATTGCCAGATTTATTGATTACATTTAAATTCCCACAGCTGCCATGGTGGGTTTGAACTCACCTTCATAGCATTAGTGTGGGTTACTAGTCAAGTAACATTACCAATCTGCTGCTGTCCTCAGTTTATATGCAGGTATTTCATAAAAATGGCCAGAGTGAGAGAATTCATGATTTTTATTTGACATGGTTCTATTTATCCATCAGGGGGAAAATCAAACGCATTGCTTTCCAATTCACACCATACAGCTGGGTGAAGTTTGAATGGAAACCAGCCTCAAATCTTCGCAGGTGGCTGGCAGTTTGTGGAATTATTTTCATGGTAAGAAATTGGATGTATTGCAATTAGGTTTGAATATTCATTTACAAATTTTACATTACAATATTTCAAAATAGTTTTGTATTTGTTTGACACATTATTTGAAGGAATTGGAGTAGCTTAATGTTTCATTTATTGCTGAAAATTTGATAATTGTGAAGAAATAATGACAACACAGCACATTTCTGCCCCTATCCCCCCTCCCTCATTATTTTGTTAGTCCAATGCTGTGAAGAACAGATTATCAGTGGTCATGAAGCTGGAAAATGGTTAGCTGACTGGTTACCCAGTTAATGACCAGAAAAAAAAATGTGAGCTTGCACCAATGATATGGTCGAGGTCAATTTCGTGCTTTCAGACAGAAAAACATTGACTTGACATCAACTTTTCCCCTTCCCTAACATCTGATGTGAAACATTTCACAAGTGTCAGAGGTGCTACTTTGAAGGCTGATTTTCTGTTTGTCAACATGAGGCTTGATTTTTCAAAAAAAGGGAAGACGTGCATTTTTTTTAAGCTTTGTAATTTATGCTACTGTCTCTTTAGGATAATTATTACAAAAATAATAATGTACATTTATCATTTTAGAATCAGGAAAAAGAAATAGCTTGGTTTCACGTTGCATTGTTTTATTTTTGAAGAAAAGTACTATTGGCAATTTATTTTCTTTAGTTGCTTACTACTTCCACAAATGCCCAACAGCACTGAAGACCCCTTTGTTTATGTTTTCCAGTTCTTGCTTGCAGAGTTAAATACATTTTACTTGAAGTTTGTTCTTTGGATGCCACCTGAACACTACCTGGTGTTGTTACGTCTAGTCTTCTTTGTGCATGTAGGAGGTGTGGCAATGCGTGAGATTTATGACTTCATGGATGACTTGTAAGTATCTGTTTCAAATGAAAGCCCAAAGATCAACAATGTTATTTGGTTCATTCAAATAAATAGCAAACTAAGACCCTGAACTTTAACTGTTGTATGGAAGTTTATAGCTGATATTCAATCCTTGTGACAGTGTTGCTTTCAAACATACTTTGGTGCCTAAAACATGCTGCGTATATTCAGTTACTCAATAATAATCTCTCTGTTCACTATTGATTTGCCAAGTTTTCCAAAACTTACAAATTTGTCCTCATCTGCACTTGACATTGAGAGCTTGACTTTTACGTTAGTATGTGGTATTTTTGAAAATGACTGGACTTGGTTCTTAGCTGTCAGTGACCTCCTCCAAATTAATATGCTCAGCATCAAGATGCTGATCACTCTGGTGGGAAGGACATGTTTATGTATGCCTGATATCAGACTCTGAAGCAATTGTCCCCTTAAGAACTTGGTCCAAACAGGAAACTCTCAGGAGGACAGAGGTTTCGAGATGTTCTCTAAGCATTCCTGAAGAGGTCAAACAAACCTGCCAGCTCATGTTAGGAAGGCACACAAAAACATTAAAAGACTTTGGGAACATACAAAGGGAAGTCAAGACCTCAGACAGAGTGCACAAATCTCCAAGCAATTCATATATCTGACATTTCGACACCATCTATGCCATATGTGGCAATCTGCAGATTGCACATTGGACTTACCAGGCATTTCAAAACTCATTGAACTAGCATGGAAGCAAATCATTATCGATTCTGAAGGGTTACCTAAGTAAATTACCGTCTCCGATTCAGTTTAAGCATGATTGGAATTTGTTCACATCACCTTGCATTGTGGCTGCACCAAAGGTAAACTCTATTGCAAACTGCACTAGACAGCAAACTGTAATGAAACAACCAAAATCCTCAATTTTATTGCTACATTAAAGTTTCTGGTTCAGATTTGGTTCCTAGTCAATAATATCCACTTCAGTTTGACTGCCATTCCAGACACAATTCCAATGTGCACAGTTAAATGTGCAAGAGGAGAGGCTGTACTTGACCTGGTGCTGGCTAATGAACCGGAACAGGTGTTGGATCTCTTGGTAGGAGAGCATCTCGGGAATGGTGATCATAATTCTATCTCCTTCATGATAGCATTGGAAAGAGATAGGATCAGGCAGGATAGGAAGGTGTTTATCTGGAGTAGGGGGAAATAGGAAGACATCAGGCAGGAAATTGGAAGAGCAAACTGGAAGGAGGTATTCTTGGGGAAAAGTACTGAAGGAAGGTGGCAGATTTTCAAGGAATGCTTGTCTGGAGCTCTGCACAACAATGTTCCGGTGAGACAGGGAGGTTTTGGTAGTTCGTGAGAACAGTGGTGCACAAAGGTTGTGATGAACCTATTTAGGAAGAAAAGAAAGATGTACAAAAGATTGAGGGACTTAGGGGATGTTAAGGATCTAGAGGCGTATAAGACTTGTAGATGGGAGCTTAAAAAGGAAATTAGAAGAGCCAGAAGGGGTCACAAGAAGGTCTTGGTGGGTAGAATTAAGGAGAATCCCAAGGTGTTCTACAAATATGTGGAGTAAAAAGATGAGAAGAGAAGGGATTGGATTTATAAAAGGTAAAGGGGGAAAAGTCTGTGTGGAACCAGAAGAAATGGCAGAGGTGCTTAATAAGTACTTTGCCTCAGTATTCACATTGGAAAGTGATCTGGGAGGTTGTACTGCAGGATTGCAGCAAACTGAAAAGATTGAGTACATGGACTTTAAGAAAGAGGAAGTGTTGGAACTGTTAAATTCCATCAAGGTAGATAGGTCGCCGGGACTGGACGGGATGTACCTCAGGTTACTGTGGGAGGTGAGGGAAGTGATTGCAGAGCCCCGGCGATGATCTTTGCGTTGTCGATGGAAATAGGAGAGGTTCCGGAAGATTGGAGGATTGCGGATGCGATGCCTATTTTCAAGAAAGGGAACAGGGATAGCCCAGGGAATTACAGACCAGTGAGTCTGATCTCAGTGGTCGGTAAGTTGATGGAGAGGATTCTGAGGACAGGATTTATGAGCATTTAGAGAAGTTCAGTATGATCAGAAATAGTCAACACGGCTTTGTTAAGGGCAGCTGAGTTCTTCGAAAATGTGACTGAACATATTGACGAAGGAAGAGCAGTGGACGTGGTTTACATGGATTTCAGCAAGGTGTTTGATAAGGTCCCCTGTGCAAGACTTCTTGAGAAGGTGAGAGGGCATGGGATCCAAGGGGTCTTGGCCTTGTGGATCCAGAACTGGCTTACCTGCAGAAGGCAGAGAGTGGTTGTGGATGGGTGTTTTTCTGCATAGAGGTCAATCACCTGTGGAGTGCCCCAGGGATCTGTTCTAAGACCCTTGCTGTTTGTCATTTTTATAAATGACCTAGACGAGGAAGTGGAGGGATGGGTTAGTAAGTTCGCCAATGATACGAAGGTTGGTGGTGTTGTGGACAGTCTGGAGAGATGTCAGAAGTTGCAGCGAGACATAGATCGGATACAAGACTGGACGGAGAAGTGGCCGATGGACTTCAACACAGATAAATATGTGGTGGTTCGCTTTGGCAGGACCATTGGGATGAAGGAGTATAATATCAAGGGTAGGAGTCTTGGCAGTGTTGAGGAGCAGAAGGATCTGGGGTCTGGGTCCATAAGGCTCTTAAGTTGGCCCCGCAAGTGGAGGATGTGGTCAAGAAAGCATATGGTGTACTGGCCTTCATTAATCAAGGGATTGAGTTTAGGAGTTGGGAGGTAATGCTGCAAAATTATAAGACCTTTGTCAGACCCCACTTGGAGTACTGTGTGCAGTTCTGGTCGCCTCACTACGTGGAAGCTATTGAGAGGGTGCAGAGGAAATTTACAAGGATGTTGCCTGGATTGGGAGGTATGCCTTATGAAGATAGGTTGAGAGAGTTAGGTCTCTTCTCCCTGGAGAGACGTAGGTTGAGAGGCGACCTGATAGAGATTTATAAGATGTTGAGAGGAATAGACAGGGTGGATTCTCGGAGGCTATTTTCCGGGGCTGAAATGGTCGCTACAAGAGAACACAGGTTTAAAGTGCTGGGGGGGCAAGAACAGAGGAGATGTTAGAGTAAGTTTTTCACTCAAAGGGTGGTGAGTGAATGGAATCGGCTGCTGTCAGTAGTGGTAGAGGCGAACTCGCTGGGGTCTTTTAAGAGACTTCTGGATGAGTATGGACTTTAGTAAGGCGTTTGATAAGGTGGCCCATGGAAGACTTCTGCGGAAAATGCAGATGTATGGGATAGAGGGTGATTTAGCTAATTGGGTTAGGAATTGGCTAGCAGATAGAAGACAGAGGGTGGTGGTTGATGGGAGATATTCATCGTGGAGTTCGGTGACAAGTGGTGTACCTCAGGGGTCTGTTTTGGGGCCCCTGCTGTTTGTAATTTTTATAAATGATCTGGATGAGGGTATTGAAGGATGGATTAGTAAATTTGCAGATGACACTAAAGTCGGTGGAGTGGTAGATAGTGAAGAGGGGTGTTATAGTTTGCAGAGAGACTTGGACAAGTTGCAGAGCTGGGCCGAGAGGTGGCAAATGGAGTTTAATGTGGAAAAGTGTGAGGTAATGCACTTTGGCAGGAATAATAAATGTGTAGAGTATAGGGCTAATGGTAGGACTCTTAATAGTGTTGATGAACAGAGGGATCTTGGTGTATATGTGCATAGATCCCTGAAAGTAGGCAGTCAAGTCGATAAGGTTGTTAAGAAGGCATATGGAGTCTTAGCTTTTATTGGTAGGGGGATTGAATTTCGGAGCCGCAACGTCATGTTGCAACTGTACAAAACTCTAGTGCGGCCGCACTTGGAGTATTGTGTGCAGTTCTGGTCCCCGCATTATAAGAAAGATGTGGAGGCATTGGAGAGGGTACAGAGGAGGTTTACCAGGATGTTGCCTGGTATGGAGGGCAGGTCTTATGAAGAGAGCTGAGGGATTTGAGGTTGTTTTCGTTAGAAAGGAGGCGGCTAAGAGGGGACCTTATCGAAACATATAAGATGATTAGAGGTTTAGATAGGGTGGACAGTGATAGCCTTTTTCCTAGGATGGAGAAAGCTAGCACGAGGGGACACAGCTTTAAATTAAGGGGTGATAGTTATAGGACGGATATCAGAGGTAGGTTCTTTACCCAAAGGGTGGTTCGGGAGTGGAATGCCCTGCCTGCAGCAGTTGTAGATGCGCCAAGTTTGGTGGCGTTTAAGAGGTTAGTTGATAAGTATATGGAAGAGAAGGGAATGGTTTAGTTTGGAGGGGCATTGCTTTTTATATTGGTCGGCTCAACATCGAAGGCCGAAGGGCCTGTTCTGTGCTGTAATGTTCTATGTTCTATGAGTACATGGGACTTAATGGGATTGGGAGTTACAGATAGTTGTATGGCCTGGTAGGACTTGATATGATCGGTACAACTTGTTTGTGCTATAGTGTTCTATATTCTATAAATATCAACACCCCCATCCCCCCCATCATCAACTCTGCAGCTTCTTACACTTACTGTTAATATTCTGTATGAAACCAGAATGGCAATTTCTTTCAAACTCAGTCAAAAAAGTCATTGCTAGTTGAACAATAGTATGCATGCAGCTCCCTTTAGCCAATGGATTTGCCCAGTAGTGAAACTGGAAAGGCCAGATTTCAAAACTGTGTAAGTGAGAGTTTAAAAAAGCAAGATCAAGAATGTAGAGTATCTGAAACACAAAACAAAAAGTGCTATATTGCTGAGCAGGCCTGGCAGCATTGGTTGAAAGAGAAAAGTTTCGTCAAAATTGCAAAATTAAATGTGCTTCCTTCACAACTTTGCAATCTTCTAGTAATGGTCCAGTGGTGTGAATGGCCTAAGGTTAGTTTTTGTGATGTAGTGTCTTCACTCCTTAATAGTAACCCGAAATGACTCTGCAGTGCAACAAACGAGTGTGCAGAACCAACACTCCTTTAAGTTGCTAGTGCATGGTACGGACTACACAGTGAGGTTACCAGTTAAACTTCAGAGGTAACATTGCTTGTTGCGTTTTAGGAATTAAGCTTTAAATATGTTTATCTGATAGAAGGTAAGAGCAAATTCAAGTTGGTTTTCTTCGCCAGATTTAACAAGTTAAATAAACTAATCAGATAGAATGGAGCAGTCCCTTGCTTATATCATGGTGTATGGCCATAAATATAGTCTTTATTTATTTTGCAGAGCAAATGAACATTTTGAATGTGTTGCTTTTTTAATAGTTTTCTGCAAAACATGGTTTAGTCTGAAGAAAGTCATTGCCAGATAAGATAGTGATGAAGCAAGCACTTCTTCAAATAGAAAGTTTTGTTGGGGGGGGAGCATTGTAGTCTCGTCACTGAGATTGTTGAAATACTTCGTATATTTGGTGAAAAACAACTAAAGATTTGGGTGTTGTTTTCCACAGAAAAGTCATAAGTCCAGTGTACGTCTTAAAGTAATTTCCAGTGGAATTAACCACCCAAGTTTTGTTTCCAGTTTTCTAAATTGATTAAAGTATAATTTTCAGTCAAGCTGTCATCCATGTAATTGATGCTGTATTATTTACTTTAGGAAATTCCATAAAAAACTTGGCCAGCAGGCATGGTTGGTAGCTGCAATCACAGTGACGGAGTTCCTAATTGTGCTGAAATATGACCCGTACACACTTACTCTACCAATTCCTTTCTACGTCATCCAGTGCTGGATCCTTGGGTTTATACTAGTCCTGACTTGGACCATATGGCGTTTCTTTATACGGTGAGTTTTATTAATTAACTAATATATTTCTATGATTTATTAGGCCGATTAGTATGATCAATAATTTCCCTGACCTTTAAAGTTTTAAATAAACAATTCATACACTTCAAACATTACTGAAGCATTCAATTACATTTTTACTAGAGTTTCCTTGGCAACTTAAATATCCTGCCAGTGGTCTCAAATTAATTGTTTTCTGTATTCAGTGCTGATGAAATTTCGATCTGTCAAATTTATGAAAGTATTATGCAGTATGTAATCCTTCTGTGTTTTTATTTCATAGGGTTGCAAGACATTCTAACAAAGTATTTTTTGCTGTTAGGAATTCTAGTTTAAAGGAATTTTCAAACTATCCATCTTCAAAACTTGTATCATAATAGCCATTTTTGGACTTTTTATTTTCTCTATCTGCGATCAGATCAAAACCTAAAAGAAACTTTATACTCATTAAACCTTCTTCTTGTTTACTCAGTAATTTGGTTCTTGAACTATTTTCTCTATTGTCACTTTTTCCTGTCTGAAAAGTGACAACTCTTGGCTCCACTTATCAACCAGGAATCTTCAGATGTCTCATTCGAGCAATTATTTATTAATAAGTCTAGACTATCAATGTCCAAAAGTTGCTTGACTGGAAACCTTCATAACAGAGCCAAGCTCTCTTCTCACCTGAGGTGTTACTGGGTAGCAATGTGATTTTTCTTTTTAGTTTTACACTGAGGACACTTTTTAACATCCTAACCGCTGGCCTGGATTGTGATCAGATAACTTCAGAACAAGCTAGTGATCTATCATGGGATGTTTGGCACTGTGTGGATTAATATGGCATAGCCATTGGAGGAGTTTTTTAATGCCTTTTATAAGCAACATGCATTGTGTCCTTGCACATGAACATTTTATTGATATGTCGATATGGTGCTTGTAATGTTATTTGGCACAGGGTGTTGAATTTGTTCTTCAAATAAATTAATTTATCTACCTTAATTGCTAAGGAGTAGAATATTTCTACCAATTTTCTATATAAGATGTACAGTTGGAATCAAATTTATATGAACATCTCAAAACTCCTGTACATACATTTGGTGAGTCCCCAAATAGTCTATATACCAATAAGATCATGTCCAAATCATGTTCTAAAATCTCTGTAAACTGATGAGATTCAATAAGGCACATGTTGTAGAAATAATGAAATGCCAGATTTCCTTAAAATAGTGGTCACTTTTGAAGTACTGGAACATACAAGTGTTTGGAAATTGAATGGGAGAAATTTGGAGATTGACATATAAATAGAGAAAATCCTGTGAATCAGCACTGAACAACACAATTGTGAATGCATCAACTTACATCTCTCATTGTAACTCACCTATTATTATTCTTGTCTCAACCCATTTGCCGTTGAAATTCTCCTCTATACCTTTACAGCTTTCAAACTCAAATTTTTGTAATGCTCTTCTCAGCAATCTCCCGTTCTGTACTCCCTGTAAGCTACAGCCCATTTCCCAATGTGCTTAATGAGTTGAGTTGGCCTTGAACAATATGATATAAAAGGAAGATTGATCTAAAGTTTGGTCAAAGAGGTATTTTAGAAGAGCACTTAAAGAGAAGGTGAAGAGGTTTAGGAAGAGAATTCCAGAGCTTAAGGCCCATCACTGATGGAGTGATTCAAATTCACGATGCATGAGAGGTCAGAGTGGAGAGGTGTAGAGATGGTTGAGGAGTTACGGGAATGCAGAGGTCATTGAGAAATTTGAAAAATTCTCTCACTCATTTAGAATGTCAACGTTACTGGACCAGAAGCCCCTGTAGGTCAGTGAATACAAGGATAATGGTGATTGAGACTTCTTGGTAGCAGTTAGGATTTTGACAACAGAGCTATTGATGAGCTTGAGTTAATGGGAAGTGAAAGATAGGAGAGCAGCCAGGCAAATGTTGGAAAAGTTGAGTAGAAAGGTAACAAAGGTATTGAAGACTTCAGCAGCAAATGAGCTGAGATGGTATGGAAATGGATGATGCTATTCATGTTGGGGATTTTAGTGTTACAGTGGATATGTGGTCAGAAAATCATCTTAGGATCAGATTGGAAGTCAGTGTTCCACATGAGCTGGTTGGGTTTTAACGTGGGATGGTGAATGGGCTTTGGTGGATGCTGAAGATAATATTTTTGGTTTTGCCAATATTTAGTTGAGGGATATTTCTCCTCATCCAGAACTGGGTTTGGAGCAAACTGTGTGATAAATTAGATCGTGAAGGATTGAGTGAGACTATGATAAGGTAGTGTCATTATATATGTGAAACCTGACGTGTTTTGGCTGATGTTGAGGGAAAGCATGCAAATGAGAAATAGAAGCCTTGTTGACTTCTCAAGGTAATGTTTTGCAAACCCATATCCGATCCTCAGTGATACGTTTGCTCCCGGTATCCCAACATCTTGAAGTGGAAAAAGCTTAAACATCTTTGTTTAAATCTTTTCAAGGCTACAAATGTCTCATCTCAGTCACCTTTTCCCCCTGAACTCTGCACCTCTGACTCCAGCTTCATATGGATATCTCTGTAGTGTTGTTTCTTCACTGGCAACATTCCCTTTAGCCATTGGGCTCCATAGTCCTCCATCCTCTACCTAAGTTCCTCCATCTTTCCACTTCACATTTTTCTCTCTCACACAACACTTTGGTCATTTCTTTGGCTTTTGCTTTCCTCCTCTAGCTCAATATCTGTTTCTGGAAGCGGTCTTGGAATGTTTTATTAATATAAAAGGCACATAATTTAAAATTCTGATTATCTTTGCAGTCTCAAGAAATTTAATGTGGGTCATAGCTTTAATTTTTCCTCAAAGAACTTGTTGGTCTAGGGGAAAGTAAGATTTCACTGTCTTGCTTGATACTGAGTCTACTGTTAGCGTTACCCAGTCAAAAGTGTAGTATATCCTTGGTGCCAGGTTGCCATAACTTTTAGAGGATTTTAAAAAGGTACAAGTTTGCAAAATGCTTTTGGTAATAACTGATGGGAACACTATTCTATGAGAAGAAGCAGATTCACAAGATGGTTTAAGAGCAGTATACCAGTGATGACAGACTTCAGTTTTAATATATTATATTAAGGGGAGATGGAGGGGAGAAAAATGTTTGTACACTAATTTATGAATAAATAGCCTGAAAAGATGATTGAAGCATTTCAATAACAACTTTCAAAAGGGAACTGCATAAATACATGAAGAAGAGAAATGAGAGAGTGCATGAGTGGGATTTAATGGGTAGATCTTTGAGACAACCAACGCAAGCATCAAGGGCTGTGCTATGAGTTCTGTGTTCCTGAATTATCATAAGGCTCCTGAATCTAATTGTGCTCTAAAGAACAGATTTGGCATCAGCTAAGATGTTTTCATTCTTGGCCCAAGTACGCAGCTATCTGTTTCTTGCAGTTGTTGTTTTCCTAGTCATAAGAAATAGAAGGTAGAATCAGCCATCAGGCTCTTCAGTATGATCATGACTGATCCATTATTTATTAACAAATGATATCTACTGTAGCTTTAGATTACACTAATATGATTTGTGATATTGAATGGAGGAGCTTATAATTACCCTTTAATCCTGGCATTTGATGGGTGGCATGGATGCAAAGTGGTTTGCACTGCTGCCTCACAGTGCCAGGGACCCGGGTTCGATTCCATCCTTGGGTCACTGTCTGTTTGGAGTTTGCACATCCTCCCCATGTCTGCATGAGTTTCCTCTGGATCCTCCAGTTTCCTCCCACAGTCCAGACATGTGGGTTAAGTGTATTGGCAATGGTAAATTCTCCCTCAGTGTACCTGAACAAGTGCCAGAGTGTGGTGACTAGGAGATTTTCACAGTAACTTCATTGCAGTGTGAATGTAAACCTGCTTGTGACTAATAAATAAACTTTTAATTTTTCTTAATTAGATTATATAATTCAAAGAAATTTGTTTACTGACGCCTATGCCAGAGGCAGGTCTGTTTTTCTGATTAGAGTATTGCAATTGATTTTCTTCCACCACATCAAGGTGCAAGTCACATCTCTTAGGTAATAAACAATTTAGAATTTATGCAACTGTGAATTGGAGTTCATTTTTTTCCCAAACTAATACATATTTGAACATTGGGAGTATCAATGATATTAATGTGGGAAAAATACAATACGTTTGGCTATCCTTGCTGAGATATGTTAGGGTACCAGGTCAGAGACTCCAAAGTACATTATGAAGCCAGACCAGATACCAACAGTTTTTCTATTTGACATATATGTGAGGATAGGATATTTCACTCCAGGTGTGATTTTACTAACAAACTAGGAACCTTTTATAAAAACAAACTTTATTTAACAATGCAGTTTAACTATAACAAATGGAGTTAGCTTAATTTTTACAGTTGAATAACACCTAAATGTGAAAGGAAACTATTCTTAACTGTTAATTTATATTCAGTTGCAGTCCAGCAAAATTTCTCTTACAGCCTTAAACCCCTCTTTAAACACAGTTAGCAAAACACAGACATGCTTACTATGTGTTCGGCTAACAGCCTTGGAATTTTCAGAAAACTTGGGCTGAAAAGTGAGAGAGTGTCTCATGTCTATCAGTTCTAGGCAGCAACTTTTCTCTATTTTAAAATGAAAATGAAAGTGTTTTTCTGCAAGCTTAACTCTTCCCATTAACCACATGATCATACAATCCAGTCAGTCAACAAAATTAAAAACTCTCATGGGTCTACATATCTAGTCTGAAATCCCAAGAGAACTTAAGTAAACGATCACCAACTGGTTAACTCTGCAAAGTAACATTCCTGGCTAAAATTAGTTATTATCTTGCCCTCAGCATGAGCTGTATATTTTCTTAGACAAACTGACTTCAGAAAAAGACTGCAGTTCTCCTTGAATGTTGAATGTATCAAAGTGGCACAGTGTCATCACACATCATAAAATCCCTACAATGCAGGAGGAGGCCATTAGGCCCATTGAGCCTGCACCAACAACAATCCCACACAGGCCTAACCCGTAACCCCACATATTTACCCAGCTACTCCTCCTGACACCAATGGTCAATTTAGCATGGTCAGTCAACCTAACCTGCGCATCTTTGGAGTGAGGGAGGAAATCAGAGCACTCGGAAGAAATCCAGGCAGACATGGGAAGAATGTGCAAACTCCACATGGAAAATGACCCAAGGCCAGAATTGAACTCTAGCACTGTAAGGCAGCAGTGCTCACCACTGTGCCAGCGTGTCTGTATATTTTGATACAGGTAAAAATTTTAATTATAATGTCTGCCATTGGGAGCAAAGCCAGCGGAAGACATAATTCAAATTGGATTGTTGATTTGGGATATCACCAACTGGTAGAAGGTGGTAAGGAGGTAGGATTAAATCTATAGGAGACCTCTGCACAGGTGACTTTTTGAAACTTTAGCTGGTTTGGGTGGGTGAAGGGAAGGAATAGTAAATAAGATAGGAGACCAGTCAGCTTTGGCTGCTCTTGCCTATCCTTGGTTTGTCAGTCAAAATTAGTATATGGCTAATGTCAATTAAACAACCTAATTTTTCATGCCATTAAATTGTTCTTGTATATATTACATTGTTGCTGTCACTATTGAGTGTTTTGCTACCTGTAATGTAATGCAGCATGACAAGTCATTTGAATCTGAAGCATTATTTCACTCATCTTGACTTTTTAATTGTTGTTTAAATACTGGTGTTATCTCAAAATATGTATGGAGACTCTAACAGGTTTTTTTTGTATCAACTAATAAATACAATTGTATACTACCAACAACCTAATCTTGCATGTTGAGCAGAATAAACAGAGCCTCACCTTGCGACCCAGCCTCTTTGGTGCATGGAAAATTCCTGCAGTTTAAAAGCTGATGACCTGCACCATTGTGCTGATTGTTTGCCATCTTGCATGTGACCATGGTGTCATGGCTTGTTTACTCTGCAACCTGGGCTTAGCACCGTTTGATTGATTCTTTTTCCCCTGTTTTTAGTGGGATGTGCACGTTCAGTCAGGTAGGTAGTGCAACCTTTTCTTATTTCAGCTCCTTCCTCCCTCACTTCATCTCACTATCTTCTCTCCCCACCTTCCCCACCTTCCCCAACACATTTCACTTTCTGCACTTCCTCTTGGAACAAAATTGCACGGAAAAATGTTTATTGAGCTGCTGTTTGTGAAGCTCTGAGCGCAGTCTCCATCAATTTCCATCTTTGTCGTAAATGTCATAGTGCATGCCCTGTAACATAAAGGGGAGTTGTTGTTATTTTTTTGCTTCCATCATAAGTGACTGATCTTTGTTACTTTTTCATATGTGAACTTTAGAAATTGAGTCAAGTCAAAGCTTAAATAGATCTTTGGATTTGATTTGTAGAATATTCCTGCCATATATAATCTGGTGACAGTGTGGAGGATATGTGGTCAGCTGATGCTCCTCTTCCTGCTGTTCAAAATTTCAAACAATTTGCCTCTTTGTAGCCATATATTTCAATTTGTAGGGTAAAAGTTGCACTTGTGAAATATCAAAGTTGCAAATGTCTGGCATCTCATCTGTCAAATGGACAAACTTCCTTTATTCTTTTTCAAAATTCTTGCTGTAAGTTCAGGATGTTTTCACTTCTATAAAAGACCATGACTTTGTTCCTTGGCAATCGGAGATGTAAGGATTTTAACAACCTTTTCCTCAGTCTATCACTACAACTTACATGCTTTTAAAGTTGGCATTTGCTAATGTTTTCCCCCAAACATTAGACTGCTTGAAATGATGGCAGTCATATGAAAGATACAGGATTTGAAGCAGGCTGCTCTTCTGTTAATGTTTTCAATCCATAAGCAGCATGTGACAATGGACAATGTCAAATAGAAAAGAAAAAGGTTTGTGTTTATAGTGGACTTTCCACAACTATTGGACATCTCAAAGCACTTTGCGACCAATGAAGTACTTTTGATGTGCAAACAAAGAACAAAACAGCACGGGAAGCAGGCCCTTTGGCCCATCGAGTCCACACCACCACCCCGATGTTCCCACCTCTACCTGTGACCTCTGTCTGTTTGTAGACCTATGGATTGAATCCAAATTTGAGACAATTTGGGAAGTATTTGTTCTACCAATTAGCCTAAGAGCACATTTTTGGGATGTGGGAGGAAACCGGAGCACCTGGAGAAAACTCACGCAAGCACAGGGAGAATGCGCAAACTCCCACAGACACAGGCCCAAATCCATGTATCTGCACAGCACAGCGATAGTCACTGAGGTGTCGTGTTGCCCATCAAATGGTCCATGTCAAGCGTACACTAACAACGTGAAGCACTAGGATACTCGCGAAAAATCCAAGAGCAGCCCTCTCACGACCCATCGCGTGTATGCCCCTTGTTAGACAACAAGGCGGACCAAAGCACCTGTAGGAGAAAAACAAGTACATCAATATCATTGTCTGTTTACACACTTCCCAGGGACTCCCAAGGCTCATGATCCCTATTTTAAATCAGTTTTCTATACCCCTCCATTCCCATTCTGTTCATGTGCCCATCTAAGTATTTCTTAAATAACTCCAGAGTGCCTGCCTCCACCACTTTACTTGGCAGCACATTCCATACACCCACCACCCTCTGTGTGAAAAAACTCCCTCTAGCGTCCAAATTATACCTTACCCCCCTCACCCTAAGCCTGTGACCCCTCATGCTATTTGAGTCCATCCTAGGTAAAAGCTTAACCCTGTTTACTCTATCTATACCCCTCTTAATCTTGTACACCTCTATTAGATCTCCTCAAAGTCTACGTCTTTCTAAGGAAAACAGTCCCAATTTGCCTAACCTCTCCTTGTAACTCAGACCTTCCATACCAGGCAGCATCCTGGTAACCTCCTCTGCACTCTCTCCAGAGTCTCCACGTCCTTCCGGTAGTAAGGCGACCAGAACTGGATGCAGTATTCCAAATGAGGTTTAACTAACATTTTATACAACTGCAACATTAAAGGCCAGCTCTTGTACTCTATACCCCTTCCTATAAAGGCTAACATACCATATGCTTTCTTCACAACCTTCTCCACCTGTTCTGCCACCTTCAGAGACTTGTGCACCTGCACACCCAGGTCCTTCTGCATTTCTGTACTCTTAATAGGCCTACCCTTTATCATATACCTCTCCCGAAATGCATCACCTCACATTTATCAGGATTGAATTCCATCTGCCATCTATCTGCCCAAGCTACTAGCCTATCTATGTCCTGCTGCATCGCCTGACAATGCTTCTCACTACCCACAAGTCCAGCCATCATTGTATCGTCCGTAAACTTGCTGATCTCTCCGCTTACTCCCTCTTCCAAGTCATTTATATATATTACAAATAGAAGAGGGCCCAGTACCGAGCCCTGCGGCACACCACTAGTGACCGACCTCCAGCTAGAAAAACACTCTTTCACTATTACTCTCTGTCTCCTATTACTAAGCCAGTTACTTATCCATCTAGCTACCTGTCCTTGTATCCTATTAGCCTTGACGTTTTCAACTTTTGTCAAATGCCTTACTGAAATCCATATAGACCACATCAACGGCTTGCCCTTTGTCGACTGTTTTCGTCACTTGTAATATAGCTTGGATTGTCTGACTGGTGGAGGCCATATTGTGTTTCTGCTTTTCAAGGTTTCAATGGCCAATTTCAGTGGCATTCGTTTATCCTTTTGACTACTTTGAAATGTTGAATTAAATCATAAACTTTTGTGAATAAGGACTTTATGAATCTTCCATCTCCGATTTGAGTTTGTTCTACAGCAAGATGGCAAAACTGTTCAGCTGCAACTTGATGTGAGGGGTCACTCTTGTTCTGTCCTGCATGTCATTTTTGATAGATTAACATCCCATGTGAATTACAGTGAATGGCATGTGTAGGGTGTGTCAGTGTTGCTTCATTTCATTTATTTGATGAAGCAATAATTATTTTTATTGTTTAGTCATTTGCAATTACTTAAAAATATATTCAAACTTATTGCCTGTAGTAGTGCAAAAAATAATTGTGCATGCAATTAGACTTCACAGTAGTTGTGTGTGGGCCTTCCCAGTCTATATAGGATTGTGAGGAAAGTAGATTATTCTATACTTTATGCAGTTGTTTTACAGAGGATCATTGATTTTTGGAATTCTTACTTTCTGTTGAGTCATTCTGACAACTTTTAAAAAAAAATCTGCAAATGCCCATCAGGCCAATTATACTTCTGAGAAAGAAAGACTGACCTTTGAGTGAACTGTCACCACAAGGGTGACTGCGTTTTGCATTGGCAGCAATTTTCAAGCTTTCTGATTTCCTATTTTCACAGCTTTTCTTTTGCTTTCTAATGCCACAGTATTCTCTATATTGTTGTAATTGACATTAAGTCTGGTTACATACTGCTACATGGCTGAGGTAAATACCACGCAGTTATCACACTTCAGAATATACATTTTTTTATGTCAAACTTTTTGAGAAATAAAGAAAGCCAGCCATCTGCTTGGAGTCAGAATTGTACACCACTTTCTAGTCTACATAATTTCCACTTGAGCCTAAGGCTTTGTCCACTTAACTATCAGACTTTCTGTTCTTAGAAGTATTTCTCTCGCAGCAGAACAGCGCATTCTATATAACATGCTATGACCCTCTTATGTGTGTGCACTTTCATTCAGGTTGCCCACCATGATCAAAGTCACGCAAGACTTTCTAATAAGGAAATAAATTTTATTTGGTACTAGCCAACACAAGCACTTCATTCTTGCACGGCAAACAACTGTGGCTGTAATTTAAAAAGACTCCTGAACATGAGCATTGAGTAAGTATTGGCCACGCAAGCTGAGGATCCAAAAAAGCCATTCAGCCTATCGAGCTTCCAGGGCCCAGGTGCAGTCTTGGTGGACTCTCCTGCAGGGAGCGGGGAAAAGAGTTGTATATGAATACTCTCTCTCCCATTCAAAGATGGAAGACTAAAACTCTAGCCATGAATGTCTCCCAGCAAAGGAACTATCGTAGAGTGTCTGCAGCAATGATTTTCAATCAGTGTTCCATGGCACCCTGGTGTATCATGAGAATTGTCCAAGTGTGCCGTGAAATTTTGTGCAAAGGTATCAAATCAATGTAAAACAAATGTATTGTTTCACCTTCAACAATATGCAATCCATCCAAAATTATGAGTTATAAACTCATGAAAATTAACCATCATATGCTTTAAAAGTGAGTTGTCTAAAACATGAATGTTCTAAAAGCAGGTGGCCAAAGGGTGAAATCGTGATGACCGTAGAAATCAAGCAATGACATTTGCACATGTTTTTTAAAGAGTAAAACAAATTAGCAGATGCAATAAAATTGACCATTTCCCATACTTCTTTGCTGGATCTATTTATATCCCCTGATTTAAAAAGAAATGGATAAATTTTATTCCTCCATAAAAGATAAAATTCAGCACCCAATCCTAACTACTGCATGTAGAACAGATTTAGGACTATGAACAGTTAGAAATAGTTGAGATGAGCAGATTTTGATGTCTGTCAAAGTTATGTGTTCTGTGCTGGATTTGAAACATTTGTGCATTTAATTCTTATTTAGCTTGATGCATGCACTATATTGCAAACCTCCCTAGGTTGTAATCATTGTAAATGTAACGTTTGATTCAGCTGAATAAAATTGGGTGCGCTGTGGAATTGTTTGCCTCACTGGAGCATGTTGTGCTACTGAAAAGATTGGGAACTACTTGTTTACAATGCACAGCTTAGAAAACAATCTGGAAATAAAAAGATAACACCAGTAGAAGGACTGTGAAAATGTTTTGTTGGAAAAAGCCAACTGGCTGATTAATGTTCTCCTGGAGCTGAAACCTGCCTTAAATCTGGGCGGCTATGCAATTCCAATCTGACTTGATCGATAACCATCTTCTGAAGGAACTTTGAGTACATTATTCTATCAAAATCGCTACTGTTAGAGGGCAACAAGGAATGGACAGTTAAATGCCTGCCTTGCTGTGTCCCTAGAGTTTAAAAATTGTATCTCAGATTCAACCAGTTCCTTTTTAAACTCAAGTTGGTTCTGACCATGATAAGTTTAATGGCTTAATCAGGAAGAACCCTGTACATAAGGGAGAAAGTAGAAGGATATGCCAGTAGGGCTAAATGAGGTAAGATGGGAGAAGGCTTTTGTGGAGCCTTAACATCTCCATATATCTGTTGGCCTGTTTCTGTGCTGTGTAATTCTATGTAATCTCTTTAATATTCACTCTTTTTGAAAAAAGGCAGGAAAGCTTCATTCAAGGAAAGCACTCCTCTGTTTACTATGTGATCTTTTTCATATCCTCGAGAGGTTGTGGTTTCTTGCAAAACAAACACCCTTCACTTCCTCTAGCTTGGATGTTGAAACTGTTGTGGCGATCTGCACTGCCTCAGGGTCTGCTGACTTCAAATGGTTGGGAAGGCAATTGGGTTTAACTTTACTCTGTGAATGCATTTCCGTTCCAGACAGCCTGCCAACAACCCAACTGAAATGGTCACATTTTAGTTGTGTTTAATTCAGAATTGCTGTGGTTCAGAATCAAACATGGAATGATGCAATAACCAAAATGCCCTGTGGCATACCTTTTTGTGCTCTGTATTTGTTGCTGACTTTATGCTGTTGTTGCCAATATCAAATTTATACTGTAACATTGAAGCTAAATATCGTGCAGTTACATTGTCTGAGCAATTCCTTTTCGAATAGCTGATTGAGCACTGGAATGGTGCTGAGTGTTCCAGGGCAACAACTGGAGCTGCATAGTGTCAAACAAATCATGTTCCTAAACAGTAGTCTTACTTTTTTTTAAACTATGGAGGGAGTGCAATGAGAGTTCACCAGATGGCAGGATTGTCCTGTGAGGAGAGATTGTGAAGACCAGATCTGAGTTTAAAAGAATGGGAGATTATCTGTTTGAAGCATCCAAAATTCTTGCGAGGCAAGATAGGGTAGATACAGGAGGATGTTTCCTTTGGCTGAGGGATGGTTTTGAACCAGCCTCATAATACAAGGTGGGTTATTTGGGACTTCTAAGTGGATGGTGAACTTCTAGAATTTTTTTTACCCCAGAAGGCAGAAGGCTAAAAAATATTGATTGATTTCTAGATATTGAAGGTATCAAGAGAACTGGGGATGGTGTGGGGAAATGTCATTGAGGTACAATATCAGCCATGATCTTAGTGAATGAGATCAATGTGGAGCAGGCTTAAGGGGGTCAATTGGACTATTCCTGTGTTCCTGCATTCGAAGAATGTTGAAGGACCGCCACTGCAGGTTAATCCTACCAGCATATCTTGGTGCAACTGTTACATGTAGCAGAAAATTACTCATTTTGACTTGTGAAAATTTACAGGATTTCTGTAGTTGCCCATAATTAGATCGAGTGTTAATGAGTTGCAGCTTGATCATACCAGAAGCACTGGATTGGAAAGAGTTTGAAACTGTGTGTGATGTGACATATTTTTGAATATGATTGCTGTACACAAGTTTTGACATGGTTTTGTTTCTAACAGGAATATCACGTTGCGATGGAAGGAAACGAGACTGCAAAAGCAGGAGAATATGAGTGAAAAGAAAAAAGTGGGCAATGGCAGTGCAAGTCTCGCTATAAAAAGCAAACATAACAGCAGTGATGTCCGACAAAGAAAATGTTGAATGTTTGAAGTGAAAAGATTGACTACTATGCACCAATTAAACCAGTCAATGATTTGAGCATCAATTGCATTGCAAGAGCCCTGTTTTTCCATTGGGCCTCATCAGTGCTACTTCAGTTTTTGACTGAAGCGTATATTTTAAAGGAATCTTAATTAAATTCACTGGGTGTTTGATTTATGTATAAACTTTGCAGCACTAACAAAATTATCATAATTTCATGAAACTAAACCATGCCAATGTACAACCTTTTGAATCGATGTTTCTGACACCACTTGCCAATTTATGGTTGTCCACATTGGCACTAAGCATCCATAGGTTCAAATAAGCTCTTAAATCACATTCTAACATGGATTACAAACTAATTACTAACTTGGTCATCTCCTGCCCAGGATTTATTCCTTTAAGGAGTTCTGAAGTGGCCAGTGCTGTTGGATCTTGGAGACCATTCAGACTTCCATGCTTAATATTAGAAATCTAAATGTTGGTGCGTTATCCTTCTTCACTAGACTGCTTTAGTATGGTTAGCAACTCACAAAAGACTGAACGTTGCTGGCTACAGCTAGTGGTGGAATTGCACTAAAACAGGAACCTTTTGTCTTTGTTACAGACAGCCAGCCTTGAGTCCATAAGCATTTTGTTATGCTTTTGGATTCCTGGCTGCATCAGCACTGCTGGCCAGTGTTTTGTTAGAAAAGTTCTTCCTTACAACGCACAATACAGTGAGAATTTTGGCAGACTTTTTTTAAATTTGAAAAAGCATTTGCTTCATGAAATTACGATATTCAAATCCTTCAGCAATAGTGATCTTGGTTTTGAACTCTTAAAGCCATATATAACTGTCATTTTCATCTAGGAATAGGAATCACTGTTTTTATACTTGGGGTTAATTTATAAATTGATAGTATTACTTGAATTTTTTTTCCTTGTATGCTTCATTTTGCCATTTTTAAGCTGGTAAATTTGTTTGAATATTGGGTACAAGACAGTGAGTTTAGTTCTTTGAACAAAGCAAAAAAAATGTACAGTGCTAAATGTTGAGATTTGAATAACTATATTGTAACTAATATACTGTTCTGTGTTCAAAATATAAAGATTGCTGTGTTTTGTCAATAGATTGTGTAAATTATATTTGGTATTATAAGCTAAGATGCCTTTAAAGGGTAGAATATTATGGCGGAATGAAGCCTGGGACATGTTCACTTTAGAGCAATGCTCTGTGGAAAAGAATTTGCAATCCCCTACCGCACCAAGGCTGCTGGCGTTTTATATTATAGCCAAGATGAGTCTAATCAGTTCTGACTTGAGAAACAGAGCAGGTGTCCAAATTTCGTAAGGGATACCAAGATAATCACTCCAGAGACCAATAGGAATTGTTGTTGTTTTCATAGAACACCTAATCCTGTTTAAACTGTAACATCCTGATCAGTTTGCCACATAAGCACTTTCTGTAAAAGTAATATAAGAGTATTAGTTTGGTAAATGTATCATTGAAGCCACCTCCCTTTTCCCCAAATAAAGTCAATCCTGTTAGATGGTAACCCTCCCCCTTGAGGTTGTTAATTTTGTTCCTCCACCTGTAAAATAAGCTTGCGCCTAAGGCAATGATCGAAACTGTCTTTGCTTGTCCTATGGCTGAAAAGCAATCCTGAACCTGAAGTATCATCCACACCACCACAATGTAACATCAACCTTCCCTTTAGCTTGTTTACCCTGCCTTAATGCAAGGTATACTACCTCAAGGGTGGGCACAGTGATTCTCCCCCACTAGCCCTGCAATAAAGTCTCAGTAAAACTGCATTTCAGTTGAAATATTGCTGTAAAGATAGCCTGTCTGAGGTGTTGTTCACCTTGCTGTGTTGTAACGTTAGCTTGGTCCTGAGGTATTGTGAACTCATCCTGCTGTAAAGTTAGCTTATCCTTAATTGCTGTGCTATAAAGTTACCCTGTTTGAGGCGTTGTTCACCTCATCATGCAGTAAAGTTAGCCTGTCCCTGAGGTATTGTACACTTCAGAATGCTGTAAAGTTAGCCTGTCCCGGAAGTATTGTACACCTCACCCTGCTGTAAAATTAGCCTGTCCTTGAGGTACTGTACACCTCAGAATGCTGTAAAGTTAGCAGGTTCCTGAGGAATTGTACACCTCAGAATGCTGTAAAGTTAGCCTATTCCTGAGGTATTGCTTATCTCAAATGCTGAAAGGTTAGCTTGTTCCTGTGGTATTGTACACCTCAGAATGCTGTAAAGTTTGCCTGTTCCTGAGGTGTTAGACACCTCAAAATGCTGTAAAGTTTGCCTGTCCCTGAGGTATCGTACACCTCAATGCTGTAAAGTTAGCCTATTCCTGAGGTACTGAATATCCTCAATGCTGTAAAGTTAGCCTGTCCTTGAGGTATTGTACACCTCTGAATACTGTAAAGTTAGCCTATTCCTGAAACGTTGTACACCTTATCCTACTGTAATGTTATCCTGTTCCTGAGTTGTTGTACACCTCAACATGCTGTAAAGTTAGCTTATCCTTGAAGGATTGTACATCTCACCCTGCTGTAAAGTTAGCCTGTTCCTGGGACATTGTACATCTCACCCTGCTGTAAAGTTAGCTTGTTCCTGGGGCATTGTACATCTCACCATGCTGTAAAGTTAACCTGTCCTTGGGGCTATTTTACTTTCATTGTCATTGGAATGATGTGCTAATATAACCTGAATGTAACCAACATCAGTTCCCAATTCTCAGGAAATCCACTTTTTTTTCTAACCCTTTGTGACTGTATTTTCATATGTCGAATTGTTAGTGTGCTTGTATTTACTTCATGCAGGAAACTTTAGATTTCAGTTTGTTAACTTGATTTGTGATTACATTACATTACATTAACTCTGAGCACTGAACATTTCCTACTGGAACATCTTTGATTTCAATGAATTACTCATTATCAAACTAAGTTTGAGAAATTTAGAGATCTTCCTTCATTGTAGTAAGTGAACTATAAATCTGATTTCTAGTACTAATTGTCCTTTATGGCCCTCAAAAAGCTAGTGGGTTTCTTGAATATGGGACTTAACAGAAATCATTTTTATTGGGAAGCTGATTAGAAATATTTGGGACCATTCTTTCAGATATATGTTGATAGGATGTTCTAGAGATTATTGAAATTGAAGGAGTTGAAAAGAATTAAATAGATGTAACTCTCTGAGGGCAAGACATCCACAAATTTGAAGTTGTTTTTGAAGTTTAAAAATTCATTCCAGAACAGCAGTGTTCAGAATAGTATTCAAAGTTGGAACACACTGGATTTCCTGTTAGATTAATCAAAGTTAGGAGTGCAATTGGAATGCATTCTTGAGAAATAAGAGACTAGTGTCCTCGAATCACTGATTGCCATTAGATAAGAAATATTTGTTCCAAAGCAGCTTATTGGCATTATAGATATTGGGTGGATGAAACACTCCATGCAGCAACTGCATGCTCTCTGCATTACGAGCCTCTGGAATACTTCTGTCCCCAGTAATCACAAATGTATGCAATTATGTACATTGATGTAAAAATGCTCTTCTCTTCAAAAGATTAACAACCTGCTCTGCCAAGGCATATTAGTGATGAAGCAATACTGAACATAATATGCATTACAGGGGATTCAATCATGCCAGGGGCTGGACAAAGTGCCTAAATATAGTCACTATCCCTCTTCTATTGACCCTTAAGACACACTTTCAATACTGTTAACAGCACATGTATACATCACTACATTTTAGCCATTTACTAAACTTTACAACATAATGGACTGCTTTGATTTGTATTGCAACACTATGTTTTGAAGTGTTTTACCTGAGGTACAAAAGGAATTGTAGTCCTTGTTTTATTCTCATTATTTATACAAAACTGACAGATCCTTATTACCAGTATATAACCTTTTGTAATGTGGATAGCATTATGATTTATTTTTGCATAGTATGCTCATCTCTCAACCAAGCATGTTTCTGAGGAATTGATTGTGGCAATATGTTCTCAATAAACTGGAAAATTTAAGATTGATGTTGCATCCATTCCAACTAATGAAACAAACAGATTTTGAAAAATTTAATATAAAATTTTATTTTGCCTTTTGCAAATTTTTTTTCTGATAACTACTTCACAGTCAAGGGGGAGAGTTTTCCTGTTGTTAATGCCAGTAGGATTTTTCTGGTCCGGCTGCAATGATCGGAGATTTGACTGAGCTCCAAATTCTCTGTCCTCGCTGTGGGGCGAACAGCTGGAAAATTCAGGTCAACATACATGTGCGTATATGTTGATATTGACTGTACTACACCATCACAACAGCTGGCCTGTATAGTGTATGAATGTTAGATCTGGATATACTGTATAATCTTATGTGTAGGAGTTCATATTGGCTTTATTGCAAAGCCCCCAGTGAATGTTGCTGGTGATTGTCATACAAAAGGTTAAAATATGTACATCAGCATGGACTGCAGAATTCCCCATATGACTATGCATTCTTTTTGGTGGCAGTACTGTAAAATCCTAGTATCTGGCTCAGTGGTAACACTGTCCCTTGTGAATCATGGATTGTGGTATCAATCACAAGCTCTAGTGATTTTGATATCTATTCTAGGCTATTAATTATGTACAATACTAAAAGAGGACTGTACTGTCAGCGATGCAGTCATTCAGATGAAACATTCAACTGAGGTCCATCTATCCTCTGAGTTGGGCATGAAAGCTCCTATGGCACCAGAAGAGCAGTATTTCTCAGTATTCTGGTCAATGTTTATCCCCTAGCCAACATCAAAAACATGATCTGGTGTAGGGAAAATTGCTGTGTGCAAATTGGCCATGGAATTCCTGATTAGTTTATTTATTAGCATCACAAGTAGGCTTACATTAACATTGCAATGAAGTTACTGTGAAAATCCCCTAGTCACCACAGTCTGGCACCTATTCGGGTACACTGAGGGAAAATTTAGCATGGCCAGTGCACCTAACCAGCGTGTCTTTTGGATTCCAGGAAGAACCCGAACGAAATCCATGCAGATATGGGTAGAATGTGTAGATTGCACTCAGTGACCCAAGCCAGGAATCAAACCCAAGTCCCTGGTGCTGTGAGGGTGTAGTACTAACCACTGTGCCATCCTACTGTTGCTACTTGAGTAGCTACGTTTGAATAATACTTAAATACTTGGGATATATAACATTGTGAAAGGTTTAGTTTATATGCCTGCAAGTCCTCTTATGTGTAAAATCCCAGTTTTCGTGTTGGTTTGTAATTTAAAATCTTTGACAGCAATGTAGTGAAATGGCTTGTTTTAATCAATTTGTTTTAGAAATATTGAACTGTAACTCTGAGTTATGTGCTGGCAGTTCCATTGCTGAATGATGTTCGTCTTCGGTTGGTCAGTTCAAAACTTTGGGTTGTGACTGGGATCATCCACTTGAACCAACATGAAATCAAAAATCTATTTCTGTTACAATGTCAGAGGGAGGAGATGAATCATATTGTATCAATTGAAAATATTGTGTGAAATTATGTGCAATGAATTATACCAAAAGATCGCACCTTGTTCTGTTTATTAGACTTGTCAATCACTCCAGCCAATTGAACATGAATGTTCTTACCTGCAATTTTAAAGATAGATTGAGAATTGTGGAGAAGATCCACGAGAATCTATAGCACAAGTGTGAAATGTTCCCTTGGCAATATCTTAATTCCAATTGGTTTATAAATTTTACTTTGTAAATTGTTAAGCATCATAATCTATTTCAAACTATATTCCACATTTTTTCACATTTTGCATTGCTGAAATTTCAAGGCTGTGTTGAGGAATAAGTTCTTCACAAAACTTTGGGTTGACTAAAACACTCCATCTGTTGCCTTATCCAGCTTATTGCTCTTTCTGATTTATTCTTTATGATGGGTAAGTAATGCATGTTCCTATCTTTCCTGGAAAGTCTCTTGTATGCTATGCACATTGATGTATGCAAGCTTGATCATTGTTTTGACTGAATAAGAATTGAAAAAAAAATTTCTTGAAGTGTAAGATTAACAGTATATACTCAACATCTTAAAGCATTCAAGCTTATCAAATACCTTAATATCTTTGGCTTTTAACTCAAAATTTGCCATGCTACAATCATTGCTTCCTGATTTGCCTTGCCTTGCCTTGCCTCGCTTCTTGCACTCTTCAAACTTGTCTGGTCCATTGACCACCTCAATTTGAAAGCATTCCTCAAACGGAATTCTGTCCTTAGTGTTTTTAAGCCGTTCCTCAGTACGATATTTTTAACTGAACCATGTTTGGTTCCTATATGGACTTTCAGATCATTGGGAAACAGACGGATGTTGATTGTACTTGTTGCAGGGTATTCGTATAAGCCTTTCTCCCATCTGAGCATTTGTGGGCTTTAGCAGGGCTTCAGTCTGCAAGAGTCCTACAGGTCCAATCACATTTTAGTGCTCCTGTTTTGTTTACCACTGTTTTGTTAAACTTCATTATTTATAGAAAGAAGACCCTCCTTTTAACAACGCATATGACTACATTATTTGTAGACTGAAGTTACCGCATTTTTGGCGACAGAGGAGAAAAAAGTGAAGTTTTTCCTTGTTCAATGTGGCAGCACAGGATTGTGTACAGTGAATAGCTAGTTTCTTTGTGCATTTATTTTACAGAATTTTCAGTTAGCAGCATGGGGTAGTCAGAGAGTTTGAGTGAAGACTGGGCAGAATAAGAGAAGAGGGACTACAACACTTTCTAGCAAATGCAATAGAAGTTGCAGAGAAGCAGTGCTTGCTTCTTCTGAGTGTGTTTAGTTTATTTCTGAGTGTCACAAGTAGGTTTACATTAACACTGCAATGATATTACTGTGAAAATCTGCTAGTCGCTACACTGTGGTATCTGTTCTGGTACATTGAGGAAGAAATTAGCATGGCCAATACACCTAACAATGCACCTATGTCTTTCGAACTGTGGGAGAAAACCGGAGCACCCAGAGGAAAGCACTCAAGCAGACACAGTGAGAATGTGCAGACTCTGCACAGACAGTGACGCAAGCTGGGAATTGAACCTGGGTCCCTGACACTGAGGCAGCAGTGCTAACCACTGGCCAGGAGTGATTTCATTTGAAGACTTAGTCGCTCTAGTCCAGAATTGCAATAATTGAAGACCTTGGTTATTGTTCAAAGATTCAAACTTCATAACCATATTCAAAAAACCTGTCAATTCACAACTAACTTTGTGGTAGAATTATGCCAGCTTTCTGAACACTGATGTTGGGACAGTTTTAGAAGATATCCTCTGAGACAGGCTGGTCTGAGGCATTAATATAGACAGCACTGAGTGTCAGTTGTTGGGGAAACTACATTTAAGGCTCTCAAGTCAAGGAAATGCCGCAGCTATTGAGCAGACTGACGCTAGGTTTGTGGAAGAAAGAATGTTTTGCAAAAAAATGCAGAGGAAAGGCAAAGGCAGAACAGGGAGATTTAAAGAAGTCTCAATCAGTTACATGCCACGTGAAAAGCTGAGAGTAGGCAAGGGAGCATGTTTACACATTCAATGTTTGTGAGGCACGAGCAGAGCCTGTTTTTAATATAGTTGTAGTCAACAGTGATCAAATGAAGATGGACACAAGAGCCTTTTCATCAGTAATTAGTAAGGAAACATGGAAAAGGCCATGAAATTCTAATCAAGTGCCAGCTATTATGCTGGCAGATGTTAGTCTTCGGACATACACTGGAGAGTCCATACCATTTGTTCAGGGCATTTGAAGTATGTTTTGTACTCACAGTCAAGAAACCAGAGCATGTGTCCTTGTGGTCAGAGAAAAGGGACTGAGTTTGCTAGGGCATGACTGGCTCAGCAAAATTCCATTGAACTGGGGTGAGATCAGGAACACAAGGATGACCGAGGAAGTTGTTACAAAGTATCTGGACATGTTCCAGGATTAAGTAGGTACGTTATGTGGTACTACTGTGAAGTTGAACATAGAGGCTTAGGCTATACTCACTATTTCAAACCCAGAGCAATGCCTTATGCCACAAGAACAAAAGTGGAGGAGTTGGGGAGTAGTAGTATTGTCACTGAACTAGTAATCTAGAGACCCAGAACAAGATCTGGGGGCTGGTGTTCGAATCTTGCCATGGTAGATAATAAAATTTGAACTTAATGAAAAAAAACTGGAAGAATTAAAAGTCCGATGATGTCCATTATCAATTGTAAAGATCCATCTGGTTCACTCATGTCCTTTAGGGAAGGAATTATGCCATCCTTACCTGATTTGGCCTACATATGACCCCAAATCCATAGCAACGTGGTTGATTCTCAAATACCCTTGAACTGAAGGGCAGATAGAGAAAAGCAATAAATGTTGGCCCAGCCACCAATACTTGCATCCTATAAAATGAATGTTTAAAATTTGAAATTATTACGAAGGCTGGGAATCATTGAACCTATTCAGTTTTCTCGTTGAGCAGCTCCACTTGTTCCTGTCTTTAAATATGATGGGTAGGTGCATATATGTGATGATTACGAGCTCATCATTAACCAGATTTCCAAGTTAGATGTTCATCCATTATCTTGGGTGGAAGATTTATTTTGAATTCTTGCAGGAGGCAGACATATCAACAACTCTTGCAAGAGGAAGATTCAAAGCAGTACGTGACCATCCATACAAACAGGTTTGCCTGAGTAAAATAGATTGGTTTTTGGCATATCCTCCAGTCTGGCCATCTTCCAAAAGACAACGGGCAACCTGTTGTGAGGTATTCCTCATGTTGTCTACTTAGATGGCATATTAAATTCTTAAGGAGGAGCACTTCAGCACCTGGATTGAGTCCTAAAAAAGATTTTCTGAGGCAGATCTGCATCTGAAGCAAAGCATATGCATTTTTCAGATACCAAGCAAGAAGTATCCAGGCCATAGAATCACTGCTTAAAGCTTATCTCCTGTTGAAGGGAAAGTTTGAGTGATGAAGGAAACTCCAAAGGAACATGGCCAAGCTTGGATTATTTTTGGGTTTAAGAAACTAATTATGGAAATTTTTTGCCTGATCTATCTAGAATGTTGGTTCCACTGCCTACTTATGCACAGAAACCATTTGGAAGCGGGAATCTGCACAGGCTTTCAAAGATGTGAAAAGTGATGCTGCAATCAACTAATCTGTTAGTCCATTTTGATCCAGATAGGGAGCTTATTCTGTTATGTGGCGTCTTCCCCTATGGTGTGGGAATGGAACTTTCTTGGGTAATAGGACAGTTCCGAAAAATTCATTCAATTTGCTTCTAGGACACCGACAAGTCTGGAAAGCGATATTAACAATGACAAAAATGATCCAGCTGTTGTTTTTGCAGTAAGAAGATTCTATCAGTAGCTGTGTGGTCGTTCATTCATCATAAGAACCAACCATAAACCATTGGTAAGCCTTTTCATTGAATCGCAATTTATCCCTCCTATGGCCTCAGTAAGTATACAGTGTTGGCACTTGTATTATCAGCTTGTCAATACAATAACGTATAAAGGGCAGGAAGGACAATACTAATGTAGACTTCCTTTAGCACATTTGCCAACCAAGGGCTTGTGGTCTACAAGACAATTTTCTTATTAGAGATACTTGCCTAATCCCTACCTGGTTCTAAGTAAATTAAGGAATGAAGATCCTATTCTGTTACAAGCTATAGTGATGCAAGGATGGTGAAATATCATAAAAGAGGATCAGTTGAAGCCTTATGTAAGGTGCAAAGATGAGTTAAGTATGCAGGATGGTTGCATGCTGTGGAGCTCAAGAGTGATTGGTTGTGCCACCTCCTGGTCATTTTCAAGTCATGGATGAAACTCATCCAGGTGCCTCTGGAATGAAGAGTCCAGCCAGGTCATATGTTTGGTGGCCTGATACAGATAAGCCATGGTCCAGACTGCATGTGGGCTTTGTGGGACCTGTCATGAATCTCAGATTTTTGGTCCCTTTTCAAAGAAGAGATGTCCATGCATGAACATACACATTTAAGTAACTTTCTAGCCGCATATTCAAATGTGTGTTCATCTTACTCTGTCTTAGCTGACATTCCAGCAACCTTTTTTAGAGAGTATAGTGTCCATTATGCCATGTTTATTCATTTTTTTAAAAAAAAATCCATATTGAATAAAGTTCGTATTTTAATAGTTATGAATATGACATACCTTCATTGAGTATCATATTCTTCACATTAAACTTCCTCTTTTCTGCCAATTTTTCTGCCGCTTGTCTCGTCTGTTCTGAAGATGCATCCTTCCATATCAGTGCTTTCTTTATTTTCCCCTCAACCAAGGTGTTATGGTTGACAGCTTTTGATTATACCCATTCCGTTTCCTGCACTTCTGCTTTCACATCACCTGTTTCCTCTCAGAAATGCAATGTGATTCCTCTTGCCTCCGCACCCTCCATCCAGCGGCATCCAAATTCAACGTACGTAATCTTTAGGAGCTTTTCAAACTCTGACTCCATTGAGTTCAATAATTTAATATCATGAAATTTGGCCCACTTTGTTAAATCAATTGACAGAGTCACCTATTTTCTATTTACAGCTTCTCTAGACACACCTTCTGTTTCTTTATCTTGGCCATTTTCATCTCTTTTGTCTTTTAATCTCTACTGTCTTCCACCCAATCACAGACCTTTTGCCCTTTTTTCTCCTTTGTCTGCCCTGCCTAAAAACTTATATTTCTTATAGCTTCATCGACTTGAAATTTTAATGGTTTCTCTCCACAGGTGCTACCAGACCTGTTGTTCTAATAGTCCAGTCTGAAAGATTATGGTATGTGTATTGGCGATGCTAAATTCTCCCTGAGCGTACTCGAACAGGCACCAGAGTGTGGTGCCCAGGGGATTTTCACAGTAACTTCATTGCAGTGTTAATGTAAGCCTACTTGTGACACTAATAAAATTAAAATGTAAACATTTCTGTTTTTATTTCCATTTATGGGGCATAGTAGAAATGTTTAAAATGAAGAAAGTATAAGGTTGGATGGATAGAATTAGAAAGGAGGTGTTTCATTGAGAGATCATAGAAACAAGGTTAAATGTAAAACAACAACAAAATATGGCTGTTGAAACCTTTCGTGGCGTTGTGAAATTGATATTTACTTCCAGGCTCCAGGCAGAAACTTGTCAATGTTTAAGTTTAGCTTGGAAAGGTGGAGGAAAGGATATTTTGATTCAATTTATTATTGTCATGTGTATTGGCACATAGTTAAAAAGTATGGTTTCTTGTGGCAAAGCATACCTAGGAAAGGAAAAGAGTACAGAGTGAAGTGTTCCAATCATAGCTAGGATATAGAGAAAGATGAATTTAATGCAAGGTAAGTCCATTTAAAAGTCTGATGGCAGTAGGACTTTTTGAGTTAGTTGGTATGTGTCCTGAGACTTTTGTATTTTTTTTTTCGATGGAAGAATGTCCGGGATGCATCAGGTCCTTGATTATGCTTTCCTAACTCAGCGGGAAGTATAGAGTCAATGGATGGAAGGTTGGATTGCATGATGTTGAACCAAAGTCAGTAAATATGAACAGTGCTTTTCTCATGGCAGGTAAACACTGATACAGACTGGTGGGATTAAAAGCTGTTTTCTAGATGTACTATGTCTTTTGGCATGTATCTCTTTTTAGAAGCTGACTGCTCAAAATTATTAAATGCAATGCTATTCAGACATAGACCATTGCAGTGTATACTTCAGGTAGAGCTAAGTACTTTGTGTCTTAATTTGTGTGCGTGATTTCTTGTCGTAGATCTCCCAGTTTTCATTGCATTTCTCTGTAACTTGGTGAGTGTGCCTTTTAAAAGGAGCTAAACTGAATTTTCAGCTGCCATAGTTGGAGATGAAATGCTGGCTTCTCTGATTCTGGATCAGTAGCTTATTAAATAAAACTGAAGATTTTACTAAATTCAGTGTATTTTTGATTCTGTGCTCAGTGAGAAAAACCATTAGCAGTAACTAACTCGATTATTAGCTCAGTAGTTTCAAGCCATCGATGTTAACATAACAAAGAATTACCATGATTGTTGCAGCATGATCATATTTTTTGTAAGTAATTCCGGTTTCCCCATTGTTTAGCTTTTACCACCCTGTGAATTCTTTGCACGTTACACATTCATTCTGTTGGCCTGTAACCTGTATTAAGCTTTGTTGGAATTAGTAAGTACCATGATAAGTTCATCCTTTTACTAAATGGATTCTGGTATTATTTCAAATACATTTCTGATCTGGGAATGGAGTGAGAGAGTGTGTGGTTATTTTCAACTATTTTCTGTTAAAACACTGGGAATTTTTTTTAATTATTTACATTTTATCCTTTCATTTTATATCATTTGTATCACCCATAGATTTGCTACTCCAAAAATGTAGATGGCAGTTCACTATAATCAAACTGACACACTAAAAACACTCCTGTTGCAAGACTGCCATTTTTCTTTATTTTAGCTTCTTGTAATACAAACATTTGTGTAATTGGAGTGTATTGAAAATCAGAAATTCTGAGTGGGTGGCATAGTGGTTAGCACTGCTGCCTCACAAAGTCACCCAGGGTTCGATTCCTGGCTTGGATCACTGTGTTAAGTTTGCACGTCCTTCTGTGGCTGTGTGGGTTTCCTTGTGCTCCAGTTTCCTTCCACGGTCCAGAAGATGTACTAGTTTGGTGCATTGGCTATGCCAAATTCTTCCTTATCTGAACAGGTGCCAGAGTGTGGCGGCTAGGAGATTTTCACAGTAACTGAATTGCAACGTTAATGGAAGTTTATCTGTAACGCTAATAAATAAATTTAAATTAAATATGCAATTGAATGTCTGAACTGAAATGCAAAAAAAAACCCATTCTTTCCTAGAGTTATCCACTGGCCCTAATCTCCATCAGATAGTTGGTTAGAACTTTAAAGGTGAGGGGAAGCCAATAAAATTAACAGTGGTGTATCCTAAATCCTATGTTCATAGTAAATCAATCAGATGAGTTCCTTGGTATAGCTTGCTGTGATCCTGTACATGAATCTTGGAATCTGTTCAATATTTTTCCATGTCATGCATTATTCAGTTGACTATATCCATTCCTATGTGGCAATACAGTGGATCATGAAATGTATTGAAATGCAGCGATCATGGCACTTTGCCTAATAATGTAAAATGATACTTTGGATTATGAGGGGAAACAGAAGCTCCCATGTTCCCATTAATCTTCTACTGAATCATTAAGCAATATTGGTGGGTTTTTTGCACTATGTTGAAAACCAGAGCACTCTTCAGCATTTTCCAAGTTTTTTCTGAACTTCCTCCAAGGCTGGAATTGTTCCAATTGGAATTGTAAAATATGTCCAATAACCAAAATGTGATTAAGAATTAAAATGGTGAAAGACTCGGATACACGGGGTTAGGGAGGGGACTGATGGCAGCAAGGTTTTTCAACAGCCTTGCCGTACTATCCTTTAATAATTTTGAAGCTCGGATTAAAAATGTCTGATTTATAAATTCTGATGTAATATACAGCAGAGGAACATTGTTGGAACAACATAATGAAAATAATCTTTAAGGCAGTTGTTCAAATTGCAAAAAATGCTTGAAACAATTGTAGCACACCCATCTAATAAACTGTGACAGTAATTTTCTATTACCCAGAATGTAGTATGATGCAAGATACTATCTCTATAGTACTTAGTTTATTTCAAAAACAATTGCAAACATGGTTTTGCTTGGCAGTGCCAAATATATGGTTGCTTTGTAGCTGCAAATGTGACTAAGTTTGTTACACATAATATTCTATTTCTCAAATTTTAAATCAATCAAGTACAACAGAAAATGTGCCCACAAGCATCAATATTGCAATGCACTTTGGTCCTAATATATATTTTAACAGTAAAGGACCAGCTGTGATGAAGTAATATAATGGACAATCTATCCTTGATATAGACTTGATCAAATGAGTGTGCTAGACAATAACTAATTAAAAACAAAATATTTGTACAAACTAGAAGTAAATTAAGGCTCATTATAATCTTGACCAATAGTTCATGCGAAATATTAAAACAATCCCATTAATACACCTTATCCCACATTAAAAAACATCGTTTAAATACAAATCCCAGATATACTCTCACATGTTAAAGACTTGGGCAGTAATCTGCTGGTCTAGATGGCCCAAACCTTATTCGTGCTCTATAAAAAGACAGGTAATGTATCCTACCTGATTTTCACAGTACTTCCAGCAAGAATGAAGTGCAGTAATGTGTTTATGTAAGTGAATATGATGTGTATCATCATACACAGCAAGATCCCACAAGTAACCTTGATGACCAATTTGGTTGGTTGAAACATTTTGGGTCCAGAAGAACCACCTAGAATCTTTTTGAACTTCAGTTTAACATCACAACGTCAGGCAGAAACTCTTGCTAAAACAATACTCCCTCAATCATACACTGTAATGGGAGATTAGGTGCACAAATCCTTCAGTGACGCAAGCCCACACTGTTATGACTGTTTGGAGATGACATTTGCAATCAACAGGCCACCTTGGGTATGTGTTTAAAATTCTGTCAAAAGCACTAGGAGCAAAATGTCTCTTCAGTTGATTATCTGCTGGTTGGAGGTTGACTTTGTACGTAAATCCATGCAGCCTCAGTTTAGTACAAATTGAACAGCGTATAGGAGAAATGCTACCCTGATAATCACTGAGTCCGTGAGAGTTTATTTTTGTCTGGTTTAATAAAACTCTGTCACTTTCTTTCCCTCTCCCATTTAAAAAAAGTTGCACAAACTATTTCTTCTGGAATTAGAATTCAAATTAAAATATGAAGTTCATGTGGAGCGCTCTCAATCTTTGGTGAGTTTGGCACAAGAGTGTAGAAAGATGCATATCGATGAAATATTTCTTCATTATGTTGTCCAGCACTTGAGTGTAATGTGGCCTGTCTTGTTGAAGCTAGTCATCAATATAATGTATGGGCGTGGCTGCTATGTCTTCTGGACAGTCATCTGCAGATGGCACGTTCTGCTTTTTGCAGACTGGAGTTGAAGAATCTATAATAGTGGGTGAAATATAGTTAATGCAGCAAACTTTTAAAATGTATTAACCTATGAGCCCTAGTCACTGCAGTCTGAGGGAAACTAGTTTTGATTGACTTAGCAAAATAGCATCGTCATATTAATGTAGCACCGCTTGCCCATTGTGAAAACATCAATTCAAACATGCACAGCTGAACAATACAGCATCAGAAATGTGGCGTTGTTGGAATAGCTGCTACCTTACTGGAAGCAGTGTGGATTTTACTGTCAGCAACGTCATCTAAACTCCATTACAATTCGAAGTGCACAATGTCTACCAAAGAAAAACTGTTTTAAAAGCTGAGCAGTTTTTATGTCCAACATCACACAGGGGTGGGGGGACCCAAGACCAATCTTTTGGGCTGCAGTAGTTTGGAAAAAGGCTGCATGAAGAATAAAAAGAAATTCCAATTTTAACAACAAGTGTATCTAAGAGGTAACCAATGTTCTGGAAAGTTTTGACCAAATGGTTTCAGTTCCTTTCGAAAATTAAAATCTATTCTTCCTCTTTCTGCCTCTGCCGTGGATAGAATCCACAAGCACGTGGCCCCTTTTACTGCCTTGGAAAGCTGTTAAGTGTTGGTTTTTGCCAATGAGCTTCACATAGCCATGGAAACAGTTGGTACCGATTAATTCAAATGTAGAACAAGTTTCCTTCAGCAAATAATCAGTATGTCATGAATACTTTGCAAACATGATGTGGTAAAGTACAACATAATTGGGAGGACCATTTGACTTTGAACCTATAGTATCCAATCTCCTCCTTCATTGAATTCTTCCTTGCATTGTGTCTGGGTCTGTTGCAAACCCATTGGGGTTTGGTTGCTACGTTAAGTCAACCACTTAGTTGCTTTTCTATTATGCAACTACTATTTTATAGGCAAATGAGTTGGAGCCTGACTTCTTCTCGTCTGGCAACATCCAAATAGGTTTATCTTCCTCAACAGGCATGATTGATAATTACGGCTAGTTTAGGTTATTGCCTCCCCCTTATGTAGTGGTATTATTGCTAGACCAACAATCCAGTAACTTAGCTGATGTTCTAGGGACCCAGGTTCGAATCCCAACACACAGGTGGTAGAATTTGAATTCAATAAGAAATATCTGGAATTAAGAATCTACTGATGACCATGAAATCATTGTAGGTTGTTGGAAAAAATCCGGTTCACTAATGTAGTTCAGGGAAAGAAACCTGCCGTGCTTACCTGATCTGGTCTACACATGACTTCAGACCCACAGAAATGTTATTGACTCAGCTGCCCTCTGGAAATTAGGGATGCAGAATAAAGGCTGGCCTGCTAGCCACACCCATGTCCCACAAATGAATGAGAAAGAATGCCCACTATTACTGCACTTTGCCACTGTTGGAAGCTGAATATTACTCTTAAATAATAATTTGTTTTTAGAAAAGATTGCTTACAAATGCTATAACAGAACCTATGTGAACTTAGTAAGCAGTTGAGACAAATATTATATGAATTCTATCTGCAAACTATAAATAGAGCCTAGACTCATGGATACATGAAATATGCTCAGCTCATAGTTCTTCTGAACAACATCACTAGTTCACAGCCTGAATATTTGTGTTCTGGTGGATTTCTAACAAACTGAATTCCTCTGAGTGAAAGGTTGTGCAGGTTATTTTGAAAGGATTTTGGTCAGTGCATTGAAATAGTAATACTGACATTTGGAAATGGACAATTTGTTTCAGCTTCTCTTTGGATCAAGGGCAATCTGGTTTTCTATGCAAGGAATTCCAGTGATGTGAATAGTTAGTAGCAACAAACTTATGTTTGTGTGGAATCTTTAACAAAAGTGGCCATTGTTACTAGGTCAGCAAGCTGGACCTCATTACAAATTGTAAAAAATGATTCACTAAGTGGGCTAGTATGAGGAAAATCACCATGAAAGCGGACCAATTGTCTTTGTTAAAAGAAACCCTTTCGTTCATATTTGTCCTTAAGGGAAAAGGTCCCGCAAAATTCCCTATACTGCTTGTGTGCAATTTTCAACCCTTGTGGTTGACAACGCTATTAGGGCAACTAGGGGTAGGCAATAAATATTGCCTTGCGGTGTCAATTGGTAAACATCTCATGGTGTGTCATAGTTGGGTATAAAGGAAACATGGTAAGGGGAGAGTTCAGAAAGGAGAGTGAGGGTTGTTTTTAAAATACAAGGGGAATGAGATAAAGTAGGACCATACATCAAAGACTAATCTGTCAATGGAGGTATGCAGATGTCAAAAGAATGGACTATTCAGTGGGGGGAATAGGGTGTGGAGAGAAAGAGATGAGATATAGGAATTGAAGGCCATAAGGAATTGAAAGACAGGAGTTTGCAATGTCATTTGGTGTATGGGGAGTCAAAAAAGGATGGTGGAAAGTACTTTCCAGCTAATGATGTACTTTTGATGTTAGTGCTCTGGGGTGGCTATGGTAGAAATGTTCCCTCCGGAGAGCTGAAGGAAAGGAGAGTGGGTTAGATCAATTAGCTCCAAAGGTGAGGTGGGCTTGTGAATCCAAGAGACCGAGGTAGGGAACATTAGTGATAATAAGTAAGTGACCTTAGTGGCAAGGATATGGAGTTTCATCAATAAGGCAACTTCAGACTTTGCCACCAAACAAAATAGTAAAGGTGACAACGACATGGTATATAGAACGCAAACTGCTCTACTGCAGTAAGGAATCCTGATGTGCTCAAAAGCAGGATTTCCACAGCTCCATACAGCTGGTTTTGATAAGTAGTACTTCTTAATGCAGATTATGGACCGATTTGTTTTATAACTTCCAATCTCTTCTTGCAATTCATGCTTTAAAATGAAAAACAATCAAAGCATACTACATTTTATAGCTTATAAGCATAAAACCAAATTGATATCTGAAGGTGCATTGGACAAGATGGATTAGTTCTACAGTTGTACTGATCAAAGAACATTTAAATTGCCTTGACACTGAATGCTATTTACCTTATTTGTTGGTGGATTTGGCACTTAGCATTTTTGGGTAAACTGGTCAAGTCAGGAACTTTATTGGTAGGGGACACTAGGTTTAGATTTTGAAAATGAAAGCTGGTAGGAAGCTGGATCTCAGGGAGGCAACAGCCCCACAGATCTTATGTTTAAGTTGATTTATTAGTGTCAAAAGTAAGCTTACATTAACACTGCAGTGAAGATATTGTGAAAATCTAGGGTTCAGAGTTGTAAAGAAAAGCATATGAAAACATGTTTTGCATTTCCATGTGGAATGTTAGGAGAAGCATATGCATGAGAGTATAGAAAGAGGCATGTTCAGGGAAGTAATAACAATGGTGGTATGAGAGAGAGAGAGGAGAAACATTATAACTGAGAAACAGTAGAATCTAGAGATAATCAGCTGTGCTAATACCAGCTTTTACTGTATCCTGTTGAGATGGGTGTAAATAGCTTCTTCAGTTAGTGAAATAATAGAATCTCTACAGTGCACATAGAGGGCCATCGAACCTGCACTGACAACAGTTCTACCCAGGCTCTATCCTCACATCCAGTTTTTACCTTGCTAATCTCCTGACACTTGCAGGCAATTCAGAATGGCCAATCAACATAAACCATACATTCTCCCCATGCAGGCACAGGGAAAATATACAAACTTCACGCAGTCAGTCACTTGAGGCCGGAATTGAACCCGAGTCCCCAGCACTGTGAGGTAGCAGTGCTGACCACTGTACCATGGATAACCCTGCACAGCTCATAATTGAAACCCAGTGTATCAGGGAGATGACAGAAAATTGAGGAAATACTCTATCGAAGGAGGAAATTGAGTTGCCTGATGGCACCTTCCATAATGGAGGAAATTTGAGAGTTCCATTTCTGGTCGAAGTGGAGGTCTAGTAGCATAGTAGGCAGGGTCCCTGCCTCTGAGGCAGCATCTCATGATGTGGAGATGCCGACGTTGGACTGGGGTAAATATAGTCAGAAGTCTCACAACACCAGGTTAAATTCCAAGAGGTTTATTTGGTAACAAAAGCCACTAGCTTTCGGAGGCTGCCCCTTCATCAGGTAAGACCCCATCCCAGGGTTTGATAGCTAAAATGGTGACAAGCTAGCAACCTGTCACAAGAAATTTTAGCTCTGGGAATGGCCATGAGTACATGCTGTCTGCCTCATGCCTGTAGCCACGGAAGAGATGATGGATGGATTTCTGGTCAGAGAACATAATGAGTCCTAAAGCATTAGATTAAGGCTGAGCCCTAAGTTTTTCTTTGTCTGCTATCATGTTGAAGTTTCCATTTAAATCATGGTCATCAAAATATCTTATGCAAATTGCTGAAAATCATCTCCAATCACTGGCTTTTTATTCCAGATTTAATTAATTAATTTAATTTCCCCAACTGCTGTGGTGGGACTTGAACTCAGTCTCCAGATCAGCAGTCCAGGCATCTGAAGTGCTAGTCCAGTAACATAACCACGATGCTACCAAGCTGAATGAAGATAAAATGAGAATACCTGTGTATGTTGGAGGAGGCCTGTTGCAGTGTAGATTGTGTTGAGTAAAGGATTCAATCATCCAGGATAGAACATCACTGCAATATTTCATCTGTGGAGACAGCAAGAACAAATGAGGGAAATGCAGTCTCCTTATTCAATTTTCATTTAAAAAATGGTGCAGATATAAAAATGAAACTGTTGGCAATATTCCATCTCTATTTTGATTAAGGAACTGAAACTACAAAGCATCTTCAATTAAGCTGACCAGACATACTGAAAATGTAACCAGCTTCTGACAGATCAATTTGATGTCATTATCACCGGTATGTTCAGGCTGAATTGGTATTGCTTTTGATATTTTCAGCCTGGCACCATGCCATCAAAGACCTGGTATATCACCTGTGATGGCATATCCTAATATAGTACCAGGTTCAACATACAGTAGAATATAGAACCGTACAGCACAGGAACAGGTTCTTCAGCCCACCATGTTGCGCCAAACAAGACGCCAAATTAAACTAAATCCTTCTGCCTATCCTTTGTCCATATCCCTGTATTCCTTGCGTGTGCTTATCTAAAAGCCCCTTAAACACCCCTATCTGCCTGTACCACTGCCCCTGGCAGCTTTCAGTCTGTGTTTTAAAAAAAAAAACTTGCCCCTCTTAGCTTAAGTGCATGCCTCCTAGTATTAGACATTTCAACTCTGGGCAAAGATTCTGACCGTCAACCCTATCTATACCTCTCATAATTTTCTATCAGAACTCCCCTCTGCCACTCCAGAAAAAACAATCCTACTTTGTCCAGCTTCTCCTTATAGCTCATACCCTCTAATTCAGGCAGCATCTTGGTAAACCTCTTCTGCACCCTCTCCACGTCCTTCCTATAATGTGGCAAACAGTAGCGCCAAATCTTCTATTAATTGCTCGACTAGTTAGTTGTTCCGCTAAAAGCTTTTCCCATTTTCAAAAAGACAAAATGCTGTTCATTCAGTTAGGAGCCGACCATCTTGGACAGCGACATCATTACATCTTTGTATCATTAACAGTTCCATAAAGGTAGCAGTGAGGATCAGCGTCTCTCCATATTGCTACTGCTTCAGTGAGTTGCATTTGTGACGCTGTGCCAAGTTAAGAAAATCCCAAACCTGGCACTTTGATGTCTTCAGTGGAAGAATGTCCTTAAAAATATTAAAATGATCACAAATAAAGCATTTGTATGGCATGCCACAAGATGGAGATTATTTTTGACCTACCCTTGTCTCAAGGGTCACAAGACGTTTTTCCTGCTCTTGAAGCCGGTTGATCGATTTCGATAATGAATCCACCCTAAAAAGGAAAAAAAAACAGTGCCATTGAATCACTGGATTTGATCTCAGCCAATGATTGAAAAAATGCCATTTGAATTGAGGCTGAATGGAATTAGCCACTGTGATGTTAGTGTATCTTTAAGAGTTTTTTTTAAATTTATGTTCACATCATTAAGTGTTGTCATTGTTGGGAGGAGAAGAAACTGTGAGCAAGTGAGATCACAGGAGCTCATTTGCAGTTGCAGTTTGAGGAGTTGGAGTTTTGGCAGCATCAAACTGAAAGAGCAGTCTCTCTCTCTCCCTGGTTTTTCTTTGAAAATTCTGTTGCTTAGCTGAAAGGATGAAAATCTGCTGTTGTTGGGAGCTGGACTAGAGTCTCTCTGGAGTTTTGGGAATCTGTCTTGTCCTCAATCTGTTTGGAGTGAATCCAGTGAACTGCAGACTTCAACCAAAAGATTCAATTTCCAGTATCACATGAACATTAATTTGTGCTGTGTTAAACCTGTGAAAAGGGTCTTTTGTCTTTGGGATTGATTTGATTGGAACATTGTAGATATCTTTGTTAAGCACTATTTATTATCATGACTGTTTGTTTCTTGTTTGTAATTGAGGTAAAAGTTCTTGCTAATGTTATTATATATGTTAACTATATTCTTAAATAAACTTTATTTGATAAAAATCTGATACGTCACTTAATCATACCTGAAGTGAAACAATCTCATGCGCATACTAGCCAAATTCAAGAGACAAAACTTACAATTCAGGTGGGCCCCATAAAACATTTTGGAGTTTCTGTGTGCCATACACTGGCACACAGGTTGGTTCTAGTCACTTGTATTTACATATAGAGTACTTTGAATAGATTCTAGAACCAATTTGAAAATGGCACTCTTGCCATCCAGTTCTTAAACGTTTGTGAACAAAAATTACTTTAATTGATTGGTGGATTGGATTCAGAGATGGGGAAACACCTTAAGTCCATGAGATATAAGAGGAGAATAAGGCCATCGATCTGCACTACCATTCAATCATGGCTGATATGATTCTCATCCCCATTCTCCTGCCTTGAATCCTTCAAGCCCTTATTATTCAAGAACCTATCTTTCTCAATACTGGCGAGACTTGGGTTTTCAGTGTATTCAAATCTCACCTTGGATTCAAATTTTGAAAGAAGGTCTAAAGTAAAGATAAAGCAAAGAACATTGAACAGTACAGCACAGGAACAGGCCCGATGTGTTGTGCTGAACATGCCACCAAATTAAACCACTCCCTTGTCTGTCTGTCCTTGGTCCATATCCCTCTATTCCTTGCATATTCACAATCTTATCTGCCTTCACTACTATCCCAGTGTGTTCCAGACACCTACAACTCTAAAAAAAAAACTTGCCTTTCATCTCATTTGAGGCTTCCCCCTCTCAAACTAAAAAATGCAAACTAGTAAATTTTTTAAAAAGCTGATTTTAACAAGATTTTAACTCTTAAAAATGTGCGGATTAGGTGGATGACGTGGTAAATTTCCTCTTTGTATCCTAAAATGTGTGGATTAGCCATGGAAATGTGTGGGATTACAGGAATAGAGCAGGAGAGGGGACCTGGGTAAGGTTCTTCATCAGAGAGTCAGTGCAGACATGATTGGCCAAATAGCCTCTTCTGCACTGTACAGTGTCTATGATTCCATGAGGATGAGAATAAACTGGGGAAAATTAATTTGAAAATTTTACTGACCATGAAACTAATCCGGAATGACACATACAGACATTATGGCAATATTGGAAAAAATAGCACAAAAACCTGTCCTTTCTGCCAAATTGGTGATGCCATCTATTGGATAAGATATTAATCTGAGATCCCATCATTCTCCAGGTGAGTTTAAAAGATCCCATGGCATTATTTTGACTAAGAGCATGTTCTCTGGTATCCTTGCCGATTTAAGACGTGCATGTATTCATGAAGCTATTAGATTAAGTAGCCAAGTGTTCTGCCTCATTTACCTTCATAATACTTCCTAACCCAGTAATCTTGCTGAATAATCTATTTGGGGACGGGCCAATATTAATTTGAGACTTAAAAAATACTAAAATGTAGGAAAACCAGTTTTCAAAGCTGTAAATGTTTCAAAAGAAAAAGTTGCCACAATCATTTTGGACATTGTGAAGACAGGAATCTCCTAATAATGTTGAGATATTTTTAATTTTATTCCTTCAGAGTATCGCAACAGAATGGCGTACTTCCAGCTTTTAATTCATGGAAACCATACTTTGTTTTGGGTAGTTCAAAGGATTGGAACAAAGCTGGTGAGGCTACATTTACTGCCCATCCTTAAACTGCTACTGTTCTTGTACTGCTGGAGAACACATGATGGTGATGGGTGAGGGGTTCCAAGTGTTTGACCAATAATGATAAAGAAACAGTGATATATATCCAACCCAGGGATGTCTGTCCACTGTTGACACTGCTTACATTATAAGGTCTAGTTTTCATTCTTACTACTTACTTGGTAGAGGTTTTCTTCAATCTTTCAGTGCTGCTCTCTCTCTTTCCCTTTTCCAAACCAGCTAGATAATTCTCTTTCTGCACAGATTCCCAAATCCGAAGTTTCTGGTCCAAGGCGTCTGGCAAGTGTTTTTCTAGAAGAAATACAAAAATCGAATCCCAATCCTTTCAATGGGAATTTCTATAGTCATTTCTGAAAGCAAAATCAAACTCTTTGCATTTAATTTCAATTCCATTTCTCTGCAATGCCTGACCCACACACACACACACACACCCTTGTGGAAGGTCTTGACTCAGAAGATAATGCTGAGAGACCACGTTCAAGCGAGTGTTCTTCAAGATTATGCAATGGGTTTGGCAGGCTGTGACAAGGGGGAAGAGGAGAAGGAGAGTTTGCCAGCTATTGTTTACACTAACTTCAGTTTCAAAGCCTGTATTTCTGAGACACTCGACAACTGAAAGACAAATTAAATCTTCTAAATTTCTGGGAAAAAGGGTAGTAACTTTGAGGTTTTTGACTGTGGCATCAAGTTTCTGGAGAAATCAGACTGTGACCTCAGGTTGCTCAGGAAACAGAAGTCGATTGAATCCACAAGGAAAATATCTTGAGCTCTTGGATCAGATTCATGCAGGAGGTCCAAGCAGGCAGACCACAGAGTGGTGGGTGCTGGAACAACTGCAAAGAATGGAACGTGAAGACTGGGTTTAGCAGCAGGGCTGGTGAAATAAAGTTGCTCACACTGCTTCAGTTATACTGGGCAACCTTTGCTATTAAGACTGCCGTGAGCTGAACTAAGAAGTTTGCCCTTTTAGTGATGGGTGTATCCATGGACCGCGAATGGAGTAACACTTGCTGCCAGAGGTGACTACAAAACTATGTCCTGATTGAGGAAAAGAAACTGAACTCTATCTGAGGAAGTTCTAAAAGACTTCACGGCTGCACATGATGCCATAAGCTTAGGGGTATGTCAATAATTCTGAGAGCTTCCTCTTTGTTGTCATGTTATTTTTAGTTTCAAAAAAATGCAATTTCATTTCTGTTGATGTTTGTTTCATTATTCAAGTTATAAAAAAAACAACATTTTGTTTATCGATTTCCGATTTCTTCCCTCAAAGCAACTTTGGAAGGTTTTTTTTTTGAGTGAATGGTATTCATATTGATCATAACATTAGCAAGATTAAACCTGCCTGGGCAGTGAATGGGGAGGTGAGGTGGCACAATGGTTAGCACTGATACATCACAGCGCCAGGGACTCAGGTTCAAATTCAAGCCTGGGTGAATGTGTGGACTTTGCACATTCTTCCATGTCTGCGTGGGTTTCCTCCAGTTTTCTCCCACAGTTCAAAAATATGTGGGTTAGATTGATTGGCCGTGCTAAATTGCCCCTTAGGGTCAGGGAGATTAGCCATGGTAAATGTGCCGTTATGAGGATGGGGCCTAGGTGGGAATGTTGTCAGTGCAGATTCAATGGGCCAAATGGTCTCCATCTGCACTGTAGGGATTTTATGATACCTCAGCAGAATAAATGCCATTCTTAAAGTTTTGTTGCAATCTTTAAGTTTCACATGTCCACTTAATCTCACACATTCAGCGACTTTTCAGGATAAAAAGTGGCACTCATGCAAGTTAATGAATATATTAGTATGTGTCTTTTCTTACTGAAGTGTAGCAATGCACATCAGCAGGAGAGCCACTTACCAAAATGCTCCTGCTTGTGCTGTGGTTCTTTAATAATCCTTCGAATTAAAAGATTTAAGTGGCTGATGATGATGAAAGGTGGGGCCAGAGCAGGCCGGCTGTGATACTCGACAATTAGGTTGTAGCGCTGGAATTTCCAGAATATATCTGTGTTTCCCTGAACAAGCTGGAAAGTATAACTGGAAGGGAAAGTAAGACAGTTAAATGAAAACCAGTGCCATATTGTACATGCCACTTGAGCTGCAAATTAGTGTCGTCAACTTGGATACAAACAACATTAGGCGCTGTAGTCAACTTGGGTACGAGTCAACATAAGGCATTAAGATCATTCAACCTTCCAAGCTTCATTACTTGTTAGCAATGCACTGCAAGGTGTTCTCCCGATTCATTCAGATAATTAGCAGTTACAATTAATTACAGCAAATGAGCAACTTTCTAATCCTTCATTTAAATACATAGTCCACCAATCATAGCATAGATTTTTGCCTCTTCTTGACCAATAGAAAACTGCCTCCTTCATCAGCTTCATATGTCACGGTATCTTGTTTTTCGGTATTTGTCATGGTAACTTGTCTTTGTTTCAGCGTGTGGCCAAGGCTGGGAATCAGTGTTTATGAAACTGACACAAGGTTAAATTAGTTTCTTTCCTGAATATGCAACCGCTGACCTCAAATGAGGCCTTGTTTGAAAATAAGATTTTCCATTCTTGCTGACAGACTTGCCTTATTGTTGCTGTAACTTCATTTTCACGTTAGTCTGGCAATTACGATGGGATCATATCTGGGTCTGTGCTTGAGGTCAGTACGGGGACAATTAATTATAAAAACCATTTGAGATGTACATTTGGCCCCCGCCTACCTCCATGCCAGCAGAAACTTGATTATTCACTTGTACAGGGAGGAGAGTTGTCATTGAGCTATAGTATTTTTCCAAACGGATGTTAAGTAAGGAACAAAAACTAGTTATTTTTGTCTTCTATTCACCTGCTAAGAGCAGACCCCCACTTGGTGCTACACTGCAGTTGTGCTGGTACATTCACTTCACTGGGCAATTACTGTACCGAAGATTCCCTTTCTGTGGAGCAGGAATAGCTTAGGGGTCCCTAGACTCATCATTTTGACATATGTGAGCAGGTAAATCAAAGATAAAAGCTTGAATTTACATTGCATCTTTAAAACAGCAAAACAGAGCATTGCCAATGAAACTTTGATACCAATGATGGAGGGACCACCTGGGCAAAGAGATAGATTATGAGGAGCATCTTTGATGAGGAGAGATATGGTGAGTTCAGTGAGAGAATTCCAGAGCTTACGACCTCTGAAGGTATAGGCTGCTAATAGGAGCAATGAAAATTGGGGATGTGGAAAATGCCAGAATTGGAGGTGAAAAGATATCTAACATTGCAGGGTAGAAGAAAGTTACAAACATTGGAAGGAGTGAAGCCAGGGATGTATGAGAAAACAAGGATGAACATTTTAAAATTGAGGCACTGTCAGAATAGGAGCCAGTGTAGGTCAGCAAACACAGGGGATGGGCAGGCAGTAGTTAGTGCGAGTTAAGAGACAGACAGTAGAGTTTTGAAAAACCAGAATTTTTTTTGTTGTTGGGGAGGAAGATGGGAGGCTGGTCAGAAGAATAGAATTGTCAAGTCTAGATATAATACAGGCATTAAGAAGAGTTTCAACAACAGATAAGATCAGGCAGAAGCCAAGTCAAGTGATGTTACAGAAATGGCAGCAGGCGATTTTGCTGATGTCACTGATATGTAGTCAGAAGTTCCTCTCCGGATTAAATTCAATACCAAGTTTGCAAGTAATCTGCTTTGGTTTGAGATATTTGACAGGGAAAAGGATGAAAGGGAACACAGACATTGGTTTTGGACTTCTCAACATCGTGTTAGGGGAAATTTCCACTCACTCAATACTGCATGTCAACAAACAGTCTGACAATTTGGAGTCAGAGGCGATGGTGGGAGAATCGAGTTTCTCCCACCATTGGTGTACATATGGAATCTGAGAGGGTGCTGTCATAAGACATCACCAACGGGCAGCATGTAAATGAGAGATAGAAGGGGCCAAGGACTAATCCTTGGGGAACACCAGAGGTAAAGATGTTCAAATGTGAACAGAAACTATTGTAAATGATACTCTGGGTTACCATTAGTTACTTAATAATAGAATCTAGCAAGGACAGTCCCACCTTGTTAGATGATAGAGGAGTTGTTTTGGAAGAGGTTAATTGTGTCAGGGGTTGCAGACAAGGTGAGGAAGGTAAGGAAGCATGGTTTACCATGGTCAGTCAAGTCAATGGAATTTGTGACTGATGAGGACCATTTCAGCCCCGTGACAGGCTCACAAACCTGAATGGAGAGATTCAAACATAGAATAAGGGGGAAGATGGGCACTTCCTTTGGATGCTGGCAACACATCCAAGGACTTTGGGGAGGAATGCAAGATTGGAGGTGAGGCTATTGAGGCTGCTTTTTATTTCAGGAGATAGTTGGTGCCCAATTTGAAAGGAAGGGGGTCATTATCTGGGAAAGAAGGCCACTAACATAGCCAACATGTGGGCGAGGAAGAGTGGCTATTCATTGTTTGAGAATAGGGTTGAGTGAGCAAAAGGTGGATTTCACAGATGTGATGTGGCTCCAAGAGATGGAATCAACCTAATAAAAGCAGTTCTCCACCTCTGCCTTCAGGTTGCAGCAATTTTCCACCAGAGATAAAATGGTGACACCAAGAGAAGCAGTGAGGAATTTTAGGACTGGGTAGTTGAATGTCAGACTCACTGCAGATGGTACTGAAGCATATACACTTCATTGGCACTTACGTCAACCTGGTAGCCAGCTGGGTGTTGGAAAGGCAAAATAATCTGAACCAAAATCTTGTTCAGTTACCTAAATGAAATGTTAAAGTGTGTCAGGTTTCACTGCTGTAGTGTTGGGTGCCACTACCTTTAAATGGATCCATTAAAGGTTGTTTTTGTTAGAAAGAAGGCGGCTAAGAGGAGACCTTATCGAAACATATAAGATGATTAGAGGTTTAGATAGGGTGGACAGTGATAGCCTTTTTCCTAGGATGGAGAAAGCTAGCACGAGGGGACACAGCTTTAAATTAAGGGGTGATAGTTATAGGACGGATATCAGAGGTAGGTTCTTTACCCAGAGGGTGGTTAGGGAGTGGAATGCCCTGCCTGCGGCAGTTGTAGATGCGCCAAGTTTGGTGGCGTTTAAGAGGTTAGTTGATAAGTTTATGGAAGAGAAGGGAATGGTTTAGTTTGGAGGGTCATTGCTTTTTTCATAATTGGTCGGCGCAACATCGAAGGCCGAAGGGCCTGTTCTGCGCTGTAGTGTTCTATGTTCTATTAAAAGCAGCAAATTTAATTAAGGATCCCCGCAGCCGAGACATTCTCTCTTCCACTTCTTTCTTTGGGAAAATCTGAGGTCATGTACCAACAAACTCAAGAACAGCTTCTTCTCTGCTACTAATCAGACTCTTAATGGTCCTATCTCACATTAAAATGATCTTTCTCTACACCCCAGCTATTCTGCACTCTCTCCTTTCCTTCTCTATGAACAGTATGTTTTCTGTATGGTGTGCAAGAAACAATACTTTGCACTGTATACCAAATGTGACAGTAATAAATCAAAACAATGCAGCATCGCACAGCTACTAGTATTCAATTTGTTTGTCAGAATTAAATTCATCACAGCGCAAAACCTTTAATACTTTTATTCTACCGGATATCAGATTTATCAGTGAATCAGTCATCTGATCTGCTGCCAACTCAAGCGTGCGCTGGGTGGTCTAGGAGTTTCGTTCTCAAACAATGAATAGCCATCCTTCCTCGCCCACATGTTGGCTATATTAGTGGCCCTCTTTCCCAGATAATGACCCCCTTCTTTTCATTTTGGGCACCAACTTTCTCTTCAAATAAAAACAGTGGCTGCAATTGCTCATATGCCTGGTATCCCTCAAGCACAGGGCCGAGGTTAATCACCCTGATACTGAGATATGTAGTGAAGAAAATGATAGAAGAGGGGCAGGGAGAAGATTTTAAAATCAAAGGGTATGGTGCCATTAAAATAAAACTGTCAAACCACTGATTGGAAAATTTAAGCCTTTAAGTCTTGTAAGACAGAAGGCTTCTTTGCTGAGAAAGATGTTTCCAATATTTGTCTCAAGGAAGTTAAATAATCAGCAACATTGACTTCACAAAGTAGCATGTTATAAACAAGCTAAGCATTTTGCATTTCTAAGCTTATATAATTGAAGAATATTTTTTAAAGAGGATTGTCATGTCAAACCATTTGGCAAATCTTTAATTATTTTGACTGGTGAGGATTATAAAGCCTGACCTGCTGTTGTTTCTGTCAATATATCACAAGCCAGTGGCACAATGTTGCACCCACATGTTTTCAAAGTAATAGAAGCTACACTGGTCACCACATGTTACTATTATCGCATTATCTTCCTCTGGCATTGAACAGGGTGGAATTCAACGTTACAAAATAGGGTACCATCAAAATTGCTCCAGGCGAATTGTTCAAGATGTTTGGGGTCCAACCCTTTACCACATGGATAGAGTGCAATTCACTTCCTGACTTTATTACTAACTGATCCTTATAACTAACTGATCCTTCCTCGCTCTGCCAACAAGCTGAGTACTAATAATGAAACATGCTTACACATTGAAAGACCCATCTGCGGAAATGGCTTATCTGGACTTGGGAATTAAAACACAAATCAGACAATTCTGTTGGAGCAAGCTGATTAGATTTGCATCCTCAATTAGCCCAATCTCTCACAAACTCTTTCCTAGCCCCCTCCCCTACTCCTCTCCAAATAAAGTACCTCCAAAGTCAGGGCATCTTAGTTTGAATCTGAACCAAACAGATTCCATCCTGAACTAGACAGACCAGGGAAGCAGTGAAACAAAAAGCCAAATGGAAAAGGTTGAAAGAGAAAGTACAAAGCCAAAGGAGCAGAGAGATGGAGGCAAAGAATAAAAGCAAGAGGTGCTGGTTGGTAGAAACATAGAAATATAGGAGGTAGGAGCAGGAGGAGGTCATATGGCCTGCTCTGTCATTCATTACAATCAGAGCAGATCATCCAACTCAATAGCCTATAGAAAACCATCTCAGGCTGATGCATTTCCCCTTGACCGTCAATGGTTCACCTCCTGACTTCATATATCCTCTCTACTTTCTACAAGGCCAAAATCAGGAATGCTCATCAGGAAAGCTGAATGGCTGTAGTGCACCACACATAAAACCTTTTCAGTAGTGTGAGAGAAACTGGTCCTTCCATCACTGAAATCAATGTACCACACCAGTTCACTGGCACACCAGATTTAGTACGTATGATATACAGGTGGCACTGTAGCAACTCAGCACAGTTATGTAGACAGAAACTCCCTTCCCTGCAAAGTTCAGGAACATCATCACCCAATTTCCTCTCCAGGTCATACATCATTCCTATTTGGACTTCACCACTGCTATGTCAGCAACGTTACTCGCGGGCCGAAGGGCCTGTTTGTGCTGTAGTGTTCCAACGTTGAAATCTATTTTGGATGCACCATTGTCACAGAGACTGCAGTGGTTCGAGGAGAAGGACCAGACCCAATTTTGCAAAGCAATAGGGTAATGGCAATAAATGCCAGGAATTTGATTTGGTTTATTGTCACATACATTAATGTTCAATGAACATTATTGTTTCTTGCGCACTACACAGCATAAGGTTTATAGAGAAGGAAACAACAGAGTGCAGAATGTAGTGTTACAATCTTAGCTACGGTGTAGAGAAAGATCAGCTTAATATAAGGTAAGTCCATTCAAAAGTCTGATGGCAGCAGGGAAGAAGTTGTTCTTGAGTCAATTCATACATGACCTCAGATTTCGTATCTTCGAGGTCAAATAAGTGAGGACAGTTCATAGAATCCCTACAGTACAGAAAGAGGCCATTTGCACCGCCAACAACCTCACTCAGGCCTCATCCCAGTAACTCCATGTATTTACTCTGCTGGACACGGTAATTTAGTAGAACAAAGAACAAAGAACAAAACAGCATGGGAAACAGGCCCTTTGGCCCAACGAGCCTGCGCCGCCACCTCGATGTTCCCACTTCTACACGCGATCCCTGTCCATGTTTATAGATCTATGGATTAAAAACCAAATTTGAGACAATTTAGGGAGAATTTGTTTTGCCAATTAACCTAAGAGCACATCTTTGGGCTGTGGGAGGAAACCGGAGCTCCCGAAGTAAACCCACACAAGCACGGGAAGAATGCGCAAACTCCCACAGACACAGGCCCAAATCCATGTATCTGCACAGCACAGCTATAGTCACTGCGCTGTCGTGTTGCCCATCAGATGGTCCAGGTCAAGCATACACTAACGATGTGAAGCAGTAGGATACTCTCGAAAAAGGTCCAAGAGCAGCCCTCTCACGACCCATCGCGTGTATGCCCCTCGTTAGACAACAAGGTGGACCAAAGCACCTGTAGGATAAAAACAAGTACATTTTGACCAATCTGCTGCCTAACATGCGCATCTTTGGAGTGTGGGAGGAAACTGAATCACCTGGAGGAAACCCATGCAGTAGAAAGGAGGATATGCAAACTCCACACAATGACCCGAGGCCAGAATTGAACCTGGTTTCCTGATGCTGTGAGGGAGCAATGTTAGGTGGGTGCCACCATAGTATCCCAAAGTTTATTTATTAGTGTCATATGTAGGCTTACATTAACACTGTAATTAAATTACTGTGAAAATCCCTTAGTCACCACACTCTGGCGCATGTTTGGGTACGCTGAGGGACAATTTGCATGGCCAATGCACCTAACCAGCATGTCTTTCGGACTGTGAGAGGAAACCAGAGCTTGGAAGAAACGTGCAAATAAGGGCAAATGTGCAAACTCCAGACAGTGACCCAAACTACTAACTACTGTGCCACTATGCCATCCCCAAGAAGAAAATAGGGGTGACATGGTGTCTGGATTGGAGACGTAGAGGGAATGATTCATGCTTTCTAAAGAGAGTTGGATATATTTAAATTGTGATTCTTCCCAACACAAAAGTGATTTAGTCAGACACAACTCTTTCACTGCCCTATGAGGAACACTTTCCATAGGCATTATCTATATATTTACACTAAAGTTTCTCCCAACCATTGCCCCATCTATAGCCTCAAAGCAGGAGAAACCCGAGTGGAATTCTAGATTTTTATACGTCACCTAAACATGGCGATCAGAAGATTCAACAGCAGCACATTAGTGACCAGCAGGAAGACGACCAGAAGCATGATGACCAGCCAGTTTGCATAACGATTAATGCAGTATGGCAAGTTATCTTCATTTGTCATGTTGAGTTGGTTACTGAAACAGGATCGATTAACCATCCGGACCTCTAAAATTAATTACACAGAAATCATCTTCAGTATTGGCAGGCCCAAAATTGCAATAGGAGGTGGATTATGGCATGCTAAGTCTGCTGTTGACATACATTCATTGAAAATCTTCATAATTTATGTTTTGAAACATAAGTTAGAGAAATAAAAGAAAATACATACTTATTTTTAAACTCCAGTACAGTCCATCCAAAATTGGAGAATCAAACAGCACAAAACAAGGCCAATCAGCTATTCATACATGTACCAGCTCTTTGAAAGAACTATCCAATTATTTCATAGAATCTTAGAGTGCAGGAGGCCATTTGGCCCATCCAGTCTGCACTGACCATAATCCCACCCAAGCCCTATTTCTGCAACCCCATGCTAGTCCCTCTGATACTAAGGGGTAATTTAGCATAGCCAATCCATCTAAGCTGCACACCTCTGTACTGTGGAGGAAACTGGAGCTCTAGGAGGAAACCTATGCAGACACAGGGAGAATGTGCAAACTCCATACAGACAGTGACCCAAGGTAGGAATCGAACCCAGGTTGCTGGTGCTGTGAGGCAGCAGTGCTAACCATTGTGCCACGGTGCCAATTATGTAAATGTTTCCTTTTCAAGTTTATATCCAATTGTCTTTTTGAAAGTGACTGCTGAACCCGTTTTCATCACCCTTTCAGGCAGTGCGATCAGTTTAAATGTGGACTTCACTGAGCTATTCGATTAGAACTTAAACCACGTACCATCTATCTCATCGAGTGGAATCTGACCAAATATTTGAAGGTAAGGTCGGTAAAGAACATTCCTGAAGATCCAGTCCACGCGGTTCTCGTTGGGATGCAGTAGAGCCTGAGTGGCCACACCGTAAGCAATGAGCCAAACGCTCAGGAAAAACAGGAAGAAGAAAACATCTTTCATCTAAGAGAGGAATGAACATAAATAAGAGAGTCACTTGTTAGCTTGCCTCTGTTCACCCCGACCCACTAAACACTCAAAGATCAATTCGTAAATACTGGGAAATTTGTACAGTCACAAACAAAGATCTTCAGCTAGAGAAGGAGAAGGGAAATCATGGATTAGATCAACAAATTTTCATGCAAACTTCACAATGATTTGTAAAGCTTACTGCTAAAGAGACAAAGCTAAACAGACAAGGTCCCAGTGTTTGTGTAGTTCACTGATTATAGTGAAGGTGATAAAGAGGATACCAAAATTGACCACAGCACCCCAGAGAAAGGAATCAAACCTGGTTCAGGCTTCTGATCACCAAGTAGTTACTGTCACTGGGAAGTGCATGCATGAACATGATTGAGCTGTCAGGCTTAAATAGCTTGTCAACACTCAGCAAGGTCATTCACCCAAAAGGGATGAACACTGTGGGCAGCACGATGGCACATGGTTAGCACTGCTGCCTCACTGTGCCAGGAACTTGGGTCACTGTCTGTGTGGAGTTTGCACATTCTCCCCGCATCTACGTTGAGTTTAAAAATTGGCAGGTCACGTTGCAGCTTTATAAAACCTTAGTTAGGCTGCACTTGGAATATAGTGTTCAATTCTGGTGGCCACATCACCAGAAGGATGTGGAAGCTTTGGAGGGTACAGAGAAGATTTACCAGGATGTCGCTTGGCATGGAGGGCATTAGCTATGACGAGAGGTTGGAGAAACTTGGTTTGTTCTCACTGAAATGACAGATGTTGTGGGGCGACCTGAAGGAAATTTACAAGATTATGAGGAGCATGGACGAAGTGGATAGTCAGAAGTTTTTCCCAGGGTGGAAAAGTTACTAGAGGAATAGGTTTACGGTGTGAAGGGTAAGGTTTAAAGGAGGTGTACAAGGCAAGTCTGTTTTTTTCACACAGATGGTGGTGGGTGCCTGGAACTCGCTGCCAGATGAAGTAGTGGAAGTAGATACGATAGTGACTTTTAAGAGGTATCTTGACAAATACATGAATGGAATGGGAAGAGAGGAATATGGTCCTTAGAAGGGTAGGGAGTTTTGTTCAGTTGGGCAGCATAGTCAGCGCAGACTTGGATGGTCAAAGACCTGTCCCTGTGCTGTAATTTTCTTTGTTTATTTCCTCCAGGTGCTCAGGTTTCCTCCCACAGTCCAAAGATGTGTGGGTTAGACTTATTGGCCATGTTTAATTGAGTCTAATGTCAGGGGATTAGCAGGGTAAATATGTGGGGTTACTGGAATAGGGCCTGGTTGGGATTGTGGTCGGTGCAGACTCGATGGGCCAAGTGGCCTTCTTCTATGCTATAGAGATTCCATGATTCTATGATCAAAGATGTGCAGGTTAGGTCAAGGGGCATTAAAGGGCAATATATTGCCCCTTAATGTCCAAAGATGTGTAGGCTAGGTGGATGAATATAAATGTGCAGATTACAAGGAAAGGGTGGAGGGGAAGGCCCGGATGGGATGTCCTTTCAGAGAGTTGGTGCAGGCTCGAGGGGCCGAATACCCTCTTTTTGTACTGGAGGGATTCTATGATTCAATAAACTGGTGAAGTCTTTGTCAACAAATGCAGTACGAACTAGTCAGTTTGAACAATACAAAATCTACTGCTCTAACTCTCTTGACTGATGATTATAAGAGTTATGGGTAAGGTATCAGCCAGCATCTCAGCAAACGCTAGACCCAACAGAAGAAGAAATGTTCATTTTGTGTTTTTTAAGAATCTGTCAGTTATATTCAGAACTAATTAAGCTTTTAATTACACATCTACATGTTCAAGAACCAGTACCAGATAAGCAGAGATTTCCTGCAACTGAACACTGGGAAGACTGAAGCCATTGTCTTTAGCCCTACCATGACTCTGTTTCCTTGCTATCAACTACACCTAGGTAATTGTCTGCAGCTAATCCAGTCTTATTTAACCTCAAAATGAGTTCTTAACCGCATAACACCACCATCAAATAGACTGACTAGTCGTTTCCTCATGGAGCACTATAGTGACAACATGGAGGTGAGCCCGGCTGCCTCACAGCTCCAAGGACCGCATTCAATTCTGGCCTCTTGTCACTGTGTGGAGTTTACATGTTCTCCCCGTGTCTGTTGGGGTTTCCTCCAGTAGATTGGCCATGTTAAATTGCCGCTTAATATCAGGGAGATTAGTACGGTAAATACATGGGGTTACGTGATATGGGCTGCGTGGGATTGTTGTTGATGTAGGCTCAATGGGCCAAATGGCCTTTCCTGCACTGTAGAGATTTATGATTCTATTCTATGATTCTATGAAAGTTGGGGTTGAGCTGAGGTGACTAATAGTCAAGCTCAATCCTTCCTTCACAAAAAGAGAAAATGCTGGAAAATCTCAGCAGATCTGCAGAGAGAGAATAGAGCCAACATTTTGAGTCTGGATGATCCTTCATCAGAGCTACACTTGAAACATTGACTCTGTCTTCTCTCCATAGATGCTGTCTGACCCGCTGAGATTTTCCAGCATATTTTGTCTTGGTTTCAGATGCCACATTTGCAATATTTTGCTTTGATCGATCCTTCCTTCCTTCGTTCAGTAGTCACACATATACTCTCCAGTGGAAGTAAGGACGTCAATTATCTAATCTCCCTGATTTTGTTTTATCCAGGGGTTAGATGGCCATTTTGCAGAGCTACTCCAGTTGAGATCAATGCTGAGCATTGAGCAGGAATGAGACTTGGGCCTTTCCTGATGTGGGTGGTATTTGAGCACATTATAAACTCCATCCAATCGGAATTCTGTCTGAGCACGTCGGTATCATTAAATACAATCATTATAAATGTCAATGGGAAGGAGAAGGAGATGTTTGTAGTACTGAGATATATGTACATTGGGTGTGTACTACCTCTTTAAGAGTGTGGGGTTTAGGGTTAGCTCCCCCAGGGAGGAACTCGGTTAAGCAGTCTAGGATCTGACTGTCGAACAGTGCACATCTGTAATAAAGAGTTCCCCAATGCTTAAGTTACCAGGCCTACTCTGCGGTTCTTCTTGTAACCTACATCAATAAGTACATCCATATTAGATAGTAATTCTGGCTGTAAAATGTGCCACCACAATCACTGACACTTACCATTCGTTCCACAATGATAATCTTTGGTCCCAACTGTTTATTGATGGCAAAAATATGGATCAGTCTCAGGGCAAACACCATGAAATCTAGACACAGAGTTGTGCGTCCTGCATTGTACGTGACCGATAACATTCTGTAAAAGGAAAATATTGTCACTTAGGAAAACAAACACAGATTAAATAAAAGCTCAATTATTAGTGAAGAGTGGAGACAATGTGAAAAAATGTATCAAATGCTCCTTTTAGCATAGGTGAAGCAGATCAATTTATTTTCAGTTCACCAGAAGGCTGGTCAAGAAGGCTGAAGTGAGAAAGAGCAAAGAACAACACAGCACGGAAACAGGCCCTTTGGCCCAACGAGCCCGTGCCGCCGTTTTAACATTGTGAGTGCCCTCCTCTACCTATGACCTTTGTCTACACCTATTAGGGAAGATTGAGGGAAGATTAATTTAGAGACAATTTGTTACACCAATTAGCCTAAGAGCACGTTTTTGGGGTGAGGGAGGAAACCGGAGCACCTGGAGAAAACCCACGCAATCACGGGGAGAATGTACAAATTCCCGCAGACACCGGCCCAAATCCATGTATTTGCACAGCAAACAGCGATAGTCACTGAGCTGTCATGTTGCCCATCAGACAGTCCAGTTTAAGCGTACACTAATGACGTGAAGCACTAGGCAACTCTCGAAGCAACATCCAAGAGCAGCCCTCGCACAAAAGGTTTAGCTTTGTTTCATTTAGAGCAAATCAGTTCAATGAATTCAATCGACTAGGATGCCAAGCATATCCATGCCCTTTTAAACTTTGAGACTGGTTGAAGATATTACAAAATAATATTGAATACGCTAGGTTGACATTTATGTCAGATTTTTTAAATAAAGCCAAAGGAGAACAACAGTTTTGTTACAATTGTATATATTTACTATTAATTACAGTTAAGGGCAGTATACAACAAGTGTATTTGTGATCTTGTGAAGTGGTGGTTTAAAATAAAAAACTACCTTTAGTATTCAAATGAATTGGTAATCCGCATGGTGTAGTGAAACACAGCAAATCTATTGACACATGAAAAATAATTAATGTAACAGCAGAGTGAGCGAATATTGATGGAAAAGAGGGTGAGATCATGGCAAGACTAGGGAAACAAAAATCCCAAAGATAACCTCAGAGAGACATGAGGCGGCATGGCGACTCAGTGGTTAGCACTGCTGCTCCACAGTGCCAGAGATCCAGGTTTAATTCCCAGTTTAGGGCACTGTCTGTGTGAAGTTTGCATGTTCTCCCCATGTCTGCGAGAGCTTCGTCTGCGTGCTCTGGCTTTCTGCTGCTATCCAAAGATGTGCAGATTAGATGGATTGGCCATGTTAAGTTGCCCCTTAGTGTCCAGGGAACTAGCTAGGATTAATGTGTTGGGTTGTGGGGATTGTGATTGGTGCAGATTAGATGGGCCAAATGGCCTCCTTCTGCTCTGTAGCATTCTATGATTTTATGAGAAACACATCAACATATTGGATCCCATCTGGTTTTCTTTTTTATTGATGTCAATGGGAATAATAGAAAAGGAGAAACCCAAGAGATGATCTCAATTGACTGTAATACTGGCAGAAAGACAGAGGTACCCAGGTCCTCCATAGCTAATTACTAGTATAATGACAAGAAAGTGTGTCCACTCAAAGCTAAAACAAAATGCTGAATCAATCCATGATTCCGGTGGAAAATTCAAAAGGTCAAGCAACATCTTTGGAGAAACAGAATCAATTGGTGCCTTTTCATTGCAACTGAAGAAAATGTTTGAGTCGTTAGAGACTTAAAGCAATCATGAGGCAGGAAAAAGGCAGAGATCAGGAAAGGAGAAAAAGGGAATAGAGGAGCAATTAAATGACAAAAGGGACTCATGATTCTGCTATTGTCATTTATATCTCTCTACACAAGTTTTGTTCTTTACTCGTCCCTTTTCAATCTCCTTTTCCATTAGTCAATTCGTCATTAATCTCTCCTGCCTTCCATACTGTTCTGATTGAAGGTACTGAATGATCAGTGATTTCAGTATTAGCCATGAATTACAGGCTGTTTAACAGGTCATTCACTCCTGGCTTTACCTGCCTTGAGACGCACCTATTTCTTCTTTTGCAGTTTTTGATTAATTATGAAAGATACTAGCCAGAATTCTCCCAAAAAATTCTAAGTGTTGAATTTGTGTAGTAATGTGTGCTTTTTTTCAGTGGGAGTTCAGAGAAGAATCTCCCACACTCTGTGCATTGCAAAGGCCACCAGCGTGAATATCATTACATTTCAGGGACCCATTCCCACTGGAGAAGCTGAAATCAGCGTGCTGAGCAGACCAGTGCTCATGCCCTGATTGATGTATGCACAGCGGCCCTGCACTGAGGGCCTCCCAATTGCTGGTCAACCCCACAATCCCTGGATTGCCAACCCTCCATCCACTCACAACCTGATTGCTGGCCCCCTTGACCACTCCCAGGCCCAATCCCAAGCCCTCCCTCCCACCCAGCCAATCTCCAGCTTTCCCACCCTTGACAGTCTGACAGCCCCCACGTTCCTGACCCCCTCAACAGGCAGACCCCCTTGATTGTTGGCCTTCGTCTTTTCCCCCGGGTCCATATGCAGAGTGGGACCGCTCTACTCCCACTGATTGCCCAAACAGGCCCTGCCCCCATAGGTCCCACCTCGTTGGCATTGTCCCATGCCAGATGGACAGTGCCCAGATGCCCCCTAAGCATTGGCATTTGCCCAATGGACAGTGGGAGAGCTGGATTCCTGATACAGGCACCGCTAACTAGTTGGAGAAGTGGTCGGAGACCAGTGGTGTTTAGGTGAGTGAAGTCCAACAGAATTAACTGCCTCTCAGGGATTTAGGACTCCAATGACAGAGACCCCAACACTGACCTGCACGTCACTCCAGCTATGAACAGTATCAAGGCCACCATATCACACTTGTTCCATGAATCTTCCAGATACAGTTTAAATTTCTTCATTATGTTGGTGTTTCCTTCAGTGAAAAAACTCTGGAGAGAGAACAAAAATCATCTAATCACAACTCATGAAGCAATCTCAATATTGTGAGCAAGTCAATTGGCCAAGTGGGATGCTTATTTAGGGAGATGGCTATAAATAGAATCCACCAACACCAGCTTGTGCTGTATTAGTGAGCTCCTTTCCATAATTTTGGGAAAATTAGAGAATATATGTGACGTTGTGTGGACGTGTATTATCACTGAATGATTTCTAACTGGGGTGGCCCATATGGGGAGGCGATGGTCTAGTAGTATTAATCCAGAAACTCAGCTAATGTTCTGTGGACTTGGATTCAAATCCCACCATAGCAGATGGTGAAATTTAAATTCAATAAAAAAAGATCTGGAATTAAGAATCTACTGATGACCAGGAAACCTTGGCCGATTATCAGATAAACCCATCCAGCTCACTAATGTTTTTTAAAGAAGGAAATCTGCTGTCTTTATCTGGTCTGGTGACTCCAGAGCCACAGCAATGTGATTAATTCTCAACTGGCCTCGGGCAATTAGGGATGGGCAATAAATGCTGGCCAGCCAGTGATGTCCCATGAATGAATAAAAAAAAATCCACATGCAGTCAGGGTATCTAGAAATATTTATCTCAAGGATTGTAAAAGCAAGTTAATTACTTATTTTACTGGGGGTTTGTTATTTGATTGAGCTAATGAATTTTTATTTACTCAAAAGTTTCATTGGGAGGTTGATTGATAGAATCATGTGATAATATGGGTCTATAGCTGAGAGAAATAAGCTTTTGCAGTTCTAGCTGGGAACTGTTTCAAGACAGAAGGTTCCTACAAACTGCTCTGGGACTCATTTTCTCTCTGAAGGCTTCAGGATTGTTTATACTCATTAGAGCAAGTCTATTCATTGTTGATAACTATATTCAAAATTACATTTAAGTCTGTAAGAAGAATATTGCTTACTTGGAACTGAAATAGTGATGTTAGAAATTAAAGTTGTTTCTTTTCATTTTTAAATATTGTTCAATTGTTAATTATTAAGCTGCTTTATTTGTTAGCGTTGTAGTTAAATGTGTTATTAAATAACATTTGTTTTGCTACAAAAGATTCCTTATTTGTCAGTGGGGTTACTCCTGGAGTGAGACATCCCATCCTCACATTTATGTGAATAATATTAAAATTGTTGGGATCTAGACTGGCTTCATAATATACCTTGGGGTTCTAATCTAGGACCCGAACACCACAAATTAAAAGAGGTTTAAAATTGTTAACTTTAAAAATGAGTAGCAGGCTCCCTCTTATGGTGAATATGAGAACAGCAGTCCCACTTCCCTGCATTTCTGGAATCAAAGAATGTTTGCATCAAAAAGGGAAGCTATTCAGCCCACTATATCTGTATCAGCTTTCCATAAGTGCAACTCAACTATTCCCACTCACACAACTGGAACCCTGCAAATATTTTGTCTTCAGATAATTATACTATTCCTTCTGAAAAGTCACAATTGAATCTGCCTCTACCACACCTAACCACTCTGAGTAAAGTGTTGTTCCCCATGTCGCCTTCAATTCTCTTGCCAATCATTTTAAATCAGTGTTCTGTAGTGCTTTATGATCTTTCTGTCAATGGGGACAGTTTCTCCCCATCAATTCAGTCTATATTCCTCATGATTTATCAACACCCCTATGAACTTCCTCCCCTCAAACTCCCATTCTTTAAGGAGAACAGTCCCAGTTTTCTCCAATCTACCCAACTGTCTAAGATTAGAGAATAAAATCATAGAATCCCTGTAGTGCAGACGGAGTCCATTCGGCCTATCGAGTCTGCACTGGCTTTTCGACAACAATCCCTCCCGGGCTCTATCTTTGTAACCCCATGTATTTACTCCACTAATCCCCTTGAGATAGTATGAGGCAAATTAGCATGGCCAATCAACCTAACCTGCACATCTTAGGGAGGAAACCAGGGCACTTGGAGGAAACCCACACTGACACAGGGAGAATGTGTCTGTGGAGTTTGCACACTCACCCAAAATTGAAATTGAATCTCAGTCCCTGGCACTGAGAGTCAGCAGCTAATCACTGTGGCACCTTTGTCCCTGGAACCAATCCCCTATACCTTTACTGTACCCTTTCTGAAGCCTTTGCAACCTCCCTAAAGTGCAGCATCCAGAATTGGACACAATTCATCCAGTTGAGCCGAAGATGGGGTTTTGATGCTGTTTGACTGGTGTTAAAGAAGTGAAAAGTAACAGTACTAATGTGCAAATCAGCATGGAATATATACCTTTGAGGGTTTAATGCACTCTGGATTGTCTTCACAATATTTAAATTCCCAACAAACTTGCCTGCAAAAAGTCATGTAAGTGCTTCTTTTTGGAAAGCATTTAAAATAGCATTTGATCCATTGCCACAGAGACACAGGCTTGTATGCTGCCCCATTTTACTGTCACCTCATTAGGTACATATATTTGTACAGCTGCATTGGGAAGATAAAAGAGGTGTGCTTGTATTGACATTGCGTCTAATTTAGTATGGCTATTTTGGTATGATTGAATGAGGTGGGACAGTCTGTTCTGTAAGTGAAGAATCCAGTGCACTGCTTGTTGGTTTATTTATAGATTAGTGGTCCTTCTACTTTGCCCAAAAACTTTCTTCAATCCTAACATCAGGAACATTTCTGACTGTGGCAGGGAGATTGGTTATTCTGTTTTTTTTAATCATTTGGATGAGATTGCCAATTTGTTAATGCCAACTGGTGTCAAATCAGGGGCAATTGTGTGTTTTGGGTCCAAGACCACTAAAATATGATAAAAGCAAAACACTGCGGATGATGGAAATCTGAAACAAAAGTAGAAAAATGCCAGAAAATCTCAGCAGGTCCGGAATCTATGGAGAAAGAAAGCAAAGGCAACGTTTTAAACCCAAATGAGCGTTCTGACGTGCTTGGGAAGAATAGTCATACAGACTCAAAACATTGACTCAGTCTTCTCTTACTGCAGACACTGCCAAAAATCTGCATCGAGACTGCTCAAAATTATTTCATACACAGGGCTCCCACAGTCACCAAATGGAGGTGGTATTCATTCCAATGTTCTGACATGGATAGGAACCTAGGCATCAGCAGTGAATCACTGGCCCACACAATCACTCACATTAGCCTTCACCTGAAGCACCTTGCAGAAGAGTGGCACCGTGGTTAGCATTGTTGCTTCACAATGCCAGGGAGCTGGGTTTGATTCCCGGCTTGGGTCGCTGTCTGCGTGGAGTCTGCATGTTCTCCCCGTGCCCGCGTGGGTTTCCTCTGGCTGCTCTGGCTTTCTCCCACAGTCCAAAGATATGTGGGATAGGTCATGTTAAATTGCCCCTTAGTGTCAGGGGAATTAGCAGGGTAAATACATGAGATTACGAGGATAGGACCTGAGTAGGTGTATTGGCCATGTTAAATTCTCCCTCAGTGTGCCGAACAGGCACCAGTGTATGGCGGCTACGGGATTTGCACAATAACTTCACATTGTTAATGTAAGCCTACTTGTGACACTAGCAAATAAACTAAAAACTCAAATATTGCCTCTCTCTTATTTTCGCAGTGGGAACTGTGTGCTGTTTTTATTTGAGTTGTTCCAGAGTAGTAATACTCTAAAACTTCCATTCCTTTCCACTATGTAAAACCATGCATCTGTGTCACTAATTTAAGTTCTCCTTCCGTACACATCAGGAGATTTGCAGGCTCTTTCTCCCTCAACAATTCTGCTAGCTCCATAGTGATATGGTTATGGTTAAAGACATAAGGCTGATCTCCTCACCTGTCTCAGCTCCTCCAGTGCTAAAGTGAAGACCCAGAAGTACAGCGTTATTTCCGCTATTGAAGGACCAACAGGAGGAGGTGGCTTGAAATCCACCAGCAAAATGTAGGCGAAAAGGGACAGGAACGCAAAATAGAGGATCACATTTCCCAGGAATACGGTGACTGGAGCACCCCAAAACTTCTTCCACCTTCTTAAGATAAATTTCCTACTTTCATTCTCTCCACAGAGTATGCTTTTATCCTTCGCATTGTGCTCACTGTCAGGCAATAAAATAATGAGTTAGAATTTTCAACGTGCATGAAGTAGGAATGAGAACATCTTTTCGAACTGGCACTGTGTTGTTTGGGTTCCAGCAGACAGTTGTCCCCTTGCCCCATGTTGAATCCGACACTCTTTACCCAGCAGCAGAATCGTGGATCCAGTTTATCACTGTGCTCCCAGTCTCCAAGGCAAGCTCACACGAATGTAATCTGTAAACTACTCCGCAGTGGACCATTTAAAAAGAGTCACGCATATCTCACCAGTGTAACCAACGTGGGCCGGTTAATACCTCTCCCAAAATGTGAAAAAGTAGAAGCGTGCTTAATGCTGATTGGGAATATCCTTGGGCCTGCTCGCATTCCATCGCTATAGCTTCCCTGGGAACGCAGTGGGAACCCAGTTTAAGGTACAGAGATGGCTGCTCTGACACACTTTCAGGAAACTTGCAGATTCAGTGCAGGAGCTCCAAGGAAATTCCCTAAAATTTGTCCATTATACAGTTCATATGCTGTTAAAATACTGAAATGATTTAAAATTGAATATAATGAACACAGACAAATTATAAAATAATGCAAACTGAATGTGTTTCAAGGTAATAATATGTGTCAGAATATCAATATGCCACCTTTCTCATCTTTCCTGATTAAATGCACCATTAAAGCCCATCATTATCAGATAGCTGCAGTATTGGCTATTGGGTGGCACAGTAGCATACTGATTAGCACCACTGCCTCACAGCGCCAGGGCCCCAGGTTCGATTCCCAGCTTGGGTCACTGGCTGTGTGGAGTTTGCACATTCTCCCCCCACCTGCATGGGTTTCCTCCATTTCTTTTCCCCCACAGTTAAAGATGTGCAAGTTAGGTTGATTGATCATGATAAATTGACTCTACTATCAGGAGATTAGCAGGGTAAATGGGGGTTACGAAATTAGAGCCTGGTTGGTACAGACTCAAAAGGCCAAATGGCCTGCTTCTGTACTATAAGAATTCTATGTATTGTGTCAGAGACACTCCCAAAATAGAAATAGAAATGGTAAAAGGTAGTAAAAGAAGTGAGAGTGGATGAGAATGCGCATTAGTGTATGGGGATGAGAGTGATTGAGAACTCAGGCTGTGAAGGAGCTAAGTACACAGTCCCTGCCCTCTTAACACACATATATGCACATATGCTTGTGTAATCATCTCTCTCATCTGCACACACTCAGCTCTCTCACACCCACTCTTACAATTTATAAGAATGTCAATCCTGGATGGGCAATTACAGTAAACATAAGGTCACTCATATCTGGATTGGATGTTTACAGGAAAATTGACGTCAACAATCTATATAGTTAGGTGTCCGACATTCCAGTTTTGCCAAGATGAATTGGATCCGTTTGTCACAGAATCTTTTTTGAAAAATCCACCAATTGCATGGATTAGCAGCACTCACCCAACCACCTTCACCATCAAACTGGCAGGGGAGGAGATGTGATGAGAAGGAGAGAGAGAGAGAGAGAGAGAGACACCTGGGGCAAGGCCTGAGGCCTAGTGGTGCTCAAAACTAGAGAGCTTATCAGCAGCAAATCTGGGAAAAAAAACAAGCTGTGATTGGAGGAGTGGAAATCTTCAATTTTACTGACAGTTCTGACCAGCATTTCGATCAGTGACTCCAGGATGGGGCAGGGCAGGGGCAAGAGAGGGACTTTGTGGGACACAGTTGGGCTGCCAGTTCAATATGCTTGTCCTACATGATGGCATGTTATTTCTGATGGAGCACTGTTCTCTTATACATTTTGTCTTAGAAAGGTCATTACCCCAGAGTGTTTGCTTGCACAGTAAAGATTAGCCACATTGGACCTCTGGATGAAACCAGAAGCTGCTTTTATCTAACTTGATTCCATTTAGCCCTGCCCCACTGCTGTTCAATGCTGGGACAATTATTGCCTGGACAAACCTGTTTGCTTCATCATGGAGCAGCAAAGTATTTTCTGTGTCCAAGCTATCCAGCTCTTTCAGTTGTTCAGATTTTCCTATGGATGCATGGTCATGTACACTGAAAGGGATCAAGAAAGAAGTGTCAAGAGAAACATCTGATCATTTATCTTACTGCTGTTTGTGGGCGTTTACTGTGTGTGTATATATCAATTGCTGAAGTTCCTACATTATCGCAGCGAATAAATTTCAAAAATTCCTTGATTGGATGTAATGCTTAAATTTACGTAGATAAATTTACTTGGAATACATGCAAAAGAAACAGGATATAGAGAGGGAGGCCATTCAGTCCTATTTTATTCTAATGTTCAGGTTTGATGCAAGCCATCTGCCATATCTCCTCAAGGCCCCAGCAATACTGAATTGTATTCAGTACTTGCTTCATGTGTTCCTAGCTTTGACAAATGATTCTTTTTTCTCTTTGACTAGGCTCACAATGTCTCATTAGCCAAGGTTCCCAAAACTTGCCATATTATCCTTCATCCTTACAAGAAGGTGCCGGTCTTGAATCCCTATCAACTTACATTTAAAAACCTCCCACGTGCCAGATATTTATTGCCCTCAAACATCTGCCCCCAATCTATATTCTGCAGTTCCTGCCTAATATTGTTGTAATTATCCTTCCCCCAGTTTAATACCTTAACTTGAGGACAACACTTATCTATATCCATCAGAACCTTAAAGGTTACTGAACTGTGATCACTGTTCCCAAACTGCTCCCCTACTAAAACGTTGACCACTGTTTGATTTTCTTCACTATCAGTATGGGTAGAACATTTGAATAATTATTTTATTGATGGCTCTTGCTACAGCTTGCAAAATAAATGTGGCTGGAATATCTGAAGTGTATCTCTCTCGTGTTCCCGGATAGGACCTAAGTAAAAGTCCACTGTTTGCCCATCTCGCTGTAATTTCTAGGCTGTGAGCTCCCTCTCATCATTTTCAATGTTACCCTGATAATTGCTCCTGTGCACTCTTTGGTCATGTGCTCAGTCATCCTACAGACTGTCCTCTTCTATATGAAGAGGTCAGGAGTCATCACAGAATCTTGTTTTCTGACCTTTTCCCCAGGACCTTGAAATTAGGGAACTCCTTACATAGAAGCATCCATAGAAACAGAAACCAGTAGGCCACTCAGCCCTTCAAGCCTGCTCTGCCATTCAGTTTGATCATGGCTGATTATCAAATTCAATACCCTGACTCCAGCTTCCCTCCATATCCCTTGATCCTTTTAGCCCCAAGAGCTATATCTAATTTCTTCTTGAAATCACAATGTTTTGGCCTCAACTACTTTCCACACGTCTACTACTCTCTGGGCGAAGAAATTTCTCCTCACCTCAATTCTAAAAGGTTTACTCCTTATCCTCAAACTATGACCCCTTGTTCTAGACCCCCCACCATTGGGAACATTCTTTCTGAATGTAACCTCTCTATTTCTGTTAGAAACTTATAAGTTTCTATGAGATTCCCACCCTTCCAAACTCCAATGAATATAATCCTAACTGAATTAGTCTCTCCTTATGTGACAGAACTGCCATTTGGGAATCAGCCTGATAAATCTTAGCTGCATTCCCTCTATAGCAAGGGCATCCTTTCTTAGATAAGGACACTAAAACTGCACACAATACTCTAGGTGTGGCTTCGCCAACACCCTATACAATTGCAGCAAAACATCCCTATTTCTAAACTCAAATCCTCTTGCTATAAAGGCCAACATAACATTTGCCTCCTTTACTACCTGCTGTACTTGCTCATTTACTTTCAGCAACTGATGCACAAGGACATCAAGGTCTTGTTTGAGTATGCACTTAATTTATACCTCATATTTATCTACATTATACTGCATCTGCCATATAGATGCCCACACACCCAACCTGTCTAAATCACGCTGAAAAATCTCCGCATCCTCCTCACAGCTCCTTCTTCCACCCAACTTTATATCATCTGCAAATTTGGAGATAATAAATTCAGCTCCCTCTTCCAAATCATTAATATATAACATGAACAGTTGGGGTCCAATACAGATCCCTGAGGCACCCTACTAGGCATTGCTTGCCGATCAGAAAAAAAACACCCACTTATTCCAACTCTATTTCCCATTTAATAACTGGCTTTCTATCCATCTCAAGATATTAGCAGCAATCCCATCCACTTTAATTTTACGTGGTAATATCCTAAGAGACCTTGTTGAAAACCTTCTGAATTCTAAATAAACCACATCCACTGATGCTCCCTAGTCAAGTCTATTATTATATCTACAAAGAATTCAAGAAAGCTTGTCAAGTATAATCTACTTTTTGTAAATCCATGTTGACTTTGTTTTATCATTGCTTTCCAAATGCTGAGTAATGAACTCCTTGATAATAGACTCTAGCAATTTCCCTAGCACTGACATTAGACTCACTAGTCTATAGTTCCTTTCTTTCTCTCTACCTCTCTTTTTATATAGCGGGCTTACATTAGCTACCCTCCAATTTGTAAGCACCATTTCAGAGTCCAAAGAATTTTGGAAAATGGATTTACTAATTCTAGGGCCACTTCTTTAAGTACTTTGGGATGAAGATTAATAGGCCCAGGAGATTTATCTGCCTTTATTTTCCCTAAACCATTTCTCTGCTAATGCTGATTTCCTCCTGTTCTTCACTAAAATATGGGATCTTCCGAACTTCCTATACATCATTCATGTCTTCCTTGTAAAGATAGAAGCAAAGTGCCAATTTAGTTCCTCAAGTTTTTATCTTTCCTGTAAGGAATTCCCCCTTTCCCAACTGTGAGGTGCTGACATTTATTTTTGTCAATCTTTTCTTTTCTTATCTCCCTCAATCTCCAGTTTTAAAATACAATGTGCTGTGTTACCCCACAAGTATTTCTAATCCCAGAGTGTGAGTTTTGCCAGTCCACCAAGATCAGGGCACTTGCCTTTGTCATGGTGTTGAAGATTAACCAGACAATGCGCTGTGAGTACTCAATCTTTCCAAGCTTTTATTACTTGCTAGCAAGGAGAACACACATGCAGCGCAATGCATTGTTAGGTGTTCAAATGATTCATACAGACAATTAGCAGTTATAGTTAATTACAGCAAATGAGAAACAAGCAACTTTTTCATCCTTAATTTGCACATACAGTCATAGCATTTTTCCCTTTATTATCTAAATAGAAAACAGACTCCTTCATTTGCTTAATATATCAACATATCTTGTTGTTTTGGTATTTTTCATGGTAACTTGTTTTTGTTTCATCCTGTGGCCAAAACCAGGATTGCAGTGTTTATGAAACTGACACAAGGTTAGATTAGTTAGTCTCTTTCCTGAATACACAACTGCTGACCTCAATGAGACCTTGTTTAAAATAAGCTGATGGAGTTGCCTTGTTATTGTAACTTAATTTCCACAATGGCAGTCGTGGCGGTCAGCTTTATATACTTGTGTTTCAGAATTTAGTTGGTAAAACTCTCACCTTTGGGCAGTGGATCTGGATTTGAGTTGATAAATGAAACTGATACTGCAGAATAATATGGAAAAAATATTGCATTACCGGGAACTGTCCATCATTTAAGGAGATATCCCAATACTTCATCTATTCTCTGATGATTTGCATCGAAGATTCAGTGACACCATGAAGATGGTTCAGGATAAATATTTCACCTTCAACCAAACCCACCTAAAATGTAAATTAACTGGGCCTTACTCTTATCACTGTAGGTTATAGCAATGAAAAGTTTTCCCAAATTAATTATAACTCTTCACAAGTACTTTATAATGTAAAGCACTGAGAAGTCTTGACTTGTTGAGATAAAATATAAGTGATTGGAAGGTTTTCTCACTGATGTGTTACCTGAAGCTGATGAGATTGGTAAATATCAGTGGAGGGCACAAGAATCCACACAGCAACTTCCAGATCGGAGTATCAGTTGACATGTCACCCCACCAGATTTTAGTCAACAGTGCCTAAAATACAGAAACTAATGTTATAAACAATGAGATTACTGCCTTAAAGTTAGTTTTATTGATCCTGATATTGATCGGTGACATTCCTGACTCCAAATCCCATTCAGGGCTTGAGAACAAAGATGAATACTGACAGCAGCATTGAGGGAGCTCTGCACTACTGGAGTGCTGTCTTTTGGATGAGATGTTAAACTGAGGCCCCAAATGTCTGGTGTCTGCAAGTAAAATACACCATGGTACTTTTCTGCTGAAGAACATGAGATCGTCACTCCTCAACTTCCTTGGATATTGTCTCTCCCCCACCAATCATGCCACCCCCTGCAATCTCCACTGGCCAGGCTGTTAATACAAATGAGCCCAGACTTTTATGCCCTGGGCTCACTGATAACATCTAAATTAGTGTTTAAGTATTGAAATCAGCTTTGTGCCTGTGTCAGTATCATTACAAGAGGTGAGAAATCGGGGACAAACTCAATTTTTTTTTTATCTCTTTCGCGACCTTACAGGATCGTCACACTGTTCAACTGGCATGACGAGCCAATGAGATCACCCACTACCTGCACCTCCAACTATGTTTAAATGAGAATTAAGGCTTGAGACAGCTCAATTACATCGATCAAGACAACAAGTTCAGTGGCACACATACTTTAATGATCGAGTACAATTATTTCCACACCGTCAGAAGCAAGTACCTGAACACCATCATGTGCAAAGAAGGACTTGGCATCCGCTTCAGTGGCTAACTGCAAGCAAGTGGTCTTGCTCCAGTACTTGGTCTTGCGAATCAGCAAGCAGAAGGCTCTGTCTTCACAGTTAGTGTAACACTGGCCAAACACGTCTGGAACCAGAGAAAACAACAGACCATTAATGCTCCATTCAACTGCATTACAGATAGATGGGATGCTTCATTTGGTGGGCTTGGACTCTCCAGCCTTGAAAGGTAGTGTATGAGAAATGGCCTTCTAGAATCTTAGAGATGTACCATAGTAAGAAACACAGACAAGGTGTATGTGAAAAATACATTTATAGTATGGAGGAAGGATGTTTGGAGTGGGGGGGCAGGGCACGGTTACAGATTCAAAGTATTAAAAGGCAAATCAGAACAAAACAAAATGCTGGAGAAATTCAGCAACTCAGGCACTATCCTGAGTTTTCCAGCATTTTTATCATAAACTGAAATGAATTGATTGTTCTCTTTGGCATTGTTGCCTTACAGTTCCAGGGACCCCGGTTCGATTCCCACTTTATGTGAAGTCTGCACGTTATCCCATGTCTGCATGGGTTTCCTCCCACAGTCCGAAAGATAGGCTGGTTAGGTGCTAAATTCTCCCTCAGTGTGCCCAAACAGGCACAAGAGTATGGCAGTTAAGGGATTTTCACAGTAACTTCATTGCAGTGTTCATGTATGCCTACTTGTGACACTAATAAATAAACTTAAGCTTCCACAAATATCTTATGATCAGGAACACAATCAATGCATCGAGTGTTGTTGGAAGGAATGTTGCTCGGGCCCCTCTGAGTTTTGTATTTCAGGTACCTAGTGCCAGTTGATCATATTTTGCGTTCTTCATGCTCCGAGCTGTCTCGGTGTCCGATTCCAGATGAGCCATTTCCTTCAAAATCTTGCACGCCGCCAGCCCTGCAGGTACTGCTTCCGGACCCTGCCAGGAATGAAAACGTTATTTGCACATTTCAAGGGAAAGACTAACCATGCGAGATCAAAGCTTAAATCCACATCAAAGCAGAGCCACAGTTAGCTGAATACAGAGAGAGAGAGAGAGAGAGAGTGTATGTCAACAGCTTACATTGATGCTTTGCTGCTAACACAACTTAATAAGGGAGGAAGTCAGGCAGATAAGCCAAAGAGAGAAGAAGCTCAGTGCTACAGAGCCAGAGTGAGAGTTTGGGACGTTATGGTGAAGGAGATTGGATTTGGATCAGAGTAGGAATTATAAAGAATGTGAGAACAAAGATGGAGAAATCAAAGCCTGTTGCAGTCATTGAAGCTAGGGGTGTCATGTGAATCTGCATGGAAAACCCGTGTGTAATTTAATTGCTGTGGCCTGAGGAATGTACATTATAGGGGATTTTCACAGTAACTTCATTGCAGTGTTAAGGTAGGCCTACTTTGTGACACTAATAAACAAATTTTCTTAAATCATAAAGGGCCCGAAATATTAATTCTGTTTCTCTCTCCACAGATGCCGCCAGACATGCTGGGTTTTTCCAGCACTTTGTTTTTATTTTAGCTAATGCATTGTTAAACATTGGAATCATTACTTTCTTCCAACTACAACAGCTCCAACAAGCCTAAATTGTAATAACAGGCAAGTTACCAAGTTATCAACCAAAAGTGTGTCAGAAAGCAAAAGACTTGCATTTATGTGGCATCTTTCACAACCCTCAGGACATCCAGAATAGCTTTACAACCATAATATGTAACTGACCTACATCCAAAACATGTAAGGATGTAGTAGAGTAGAACTGAACAAACAACATTATCAGAAATTTTATCTTGTAAACTCATCATGAAGTTTGTCCCGAAATGAACAAACATAATAAAAAAATTGCACTTGAGAACTAGTGCCACCATGTGGAGATGCCATGAAGGGATAAACAAAAAGGTGATTCTACTGATGATCTTAAAATATAGTTGGAGAGAATAACCAATGACATCCTTGGCTTCATGATGGCGCTCAATTGAGCCACATGGTTGTGAGTTCAAACCCCACTCCATCATCTTACCATTAGTTATTTATTAATTACACTGAAGGGGGTGCAGGGAAGATTCACCATTCACTACCTTGAATGGAACATTTAAGTTACGAAGAAAGATTGGTGGGCTTCGTTTGTTTTCGTTGGAGTAAAGACTGAGGAGCGACTTGATCGAGGTGTATAAGATTACGAGGGACATGGATAGGATGGATAAGGAACAACTGTTCTCCTTAGTTGAAGGGTCAGCCATGAGGGGACACAGATTCAAGGTTAGAGAGGCAAGAAGTTTGGGGGGGAACATGAAGATAATGTTTTTTTTTTACTCAGAAGGTGGAATGGTCTGGAATTCACTGCCTGGGAGGATGGTAAAGGCGTGTTGCCTTGCATCTTTCAAAAAGTATCTGATTGAACAGTTAGTGCATCATAAATTCAGGGCTATGGGCCAAATGCTGGCAGATGGGATTAGGTGGGAGTTCAGGTGTTTCCAATGTGTCGGCGTAGACTTAATGGGCCGAAGGGCCTCTTCTGCACTGTATGATTTATGATGGGTTTTAGTCATAAGGTTGGGTGGAGACACTAGGGTTCTCCTTGGAGCACAGGAGATTGAGGTGAGATTTGATAGAACATAGAACATTACAGCACAGAACAGGCCCTTTGGCCTTCGATGTTGCGCCGACCAATATAAAAAGCAATGCCCCTCCAAACTAAACCATTCCCTTCTCTTCCATATACTTATCAACTAACCTCTTAAACGCCACCAAACTTGGCGCATCTACAACTGCTGCAGGCAGGGCATTCCACTCCCGAACCACCCTTTGGGTAAAGAACCTACCTCTGATATCCGTCCTATAACTATCACCCCTTAATTTAAAGCTGTGTCCCCTCGTGCTAGCTTTCTCCATCCTAGGAAAAAGGCTATCACTGTCCACCCTATCTAAACCTCTAATCATCTTATATGTTTCGATAAGGTCCCCTCTTAGCCGCCTCCTTTCTAACGAAAACAACCTCAAATCCCTCAGCCTCTCTTCATAAGACCTGCCCTCCATACCAGGCAACATCCTGGTAAACCTCCTCTGTACCCTCTCCAATGCCTCCACATCTTTCTTATAATGCGGGGACCAGAACTGCACACAATACTCCAAGTGCGGCCGCACTAGAGTTTTGTACAGTTGCAACATGACGTTGCGGCTCCGAAATTCAATCCCCCTACCAATAAAAGCTAAGACTCCATATGCCTTCTTAACAACCTTATCGACTTGACTGCCTACTTTCAGGGATCTATGCACATATACACCAAGATCCCTCTGTTCATCAACACTATTAAGAATCCTACCATTAGCCCTATACTCTACACATTTATTATTCCTGCCAAAGTGCATTACCTCACACTTTTCCACATTAAACTCCATTTGCCACCTCTCGGCCCAGCTCTGCAACTTGTCCAAGTCTCTCTGCAAACTATAACACCCCTCTTCACTATCTACCACTCCACCGACTTTAGTGTCATCTGCAAATTTACTAATCCATCCTTCAATACCCTCATCCAGATCATTTATAAAAATTACAAACAGCAGGGGCCCCAAAACAGACCCCTGAGGTACACCACTTGTCACCGAACTCCACGATGAATATCTCCCATCAACCACCACCCTCTGTCTTCTATCTGCTAGCCAATTCCTAACCCAATTAGCTAAATCACCCTCTATCCCATACATCTGATAGGGATGTATAAAATTAATGTAGATTTATGTAAGGGAGATAAAGAAAAGCAGATGGTACAAGGAGTGAGGACCCAGATTTAAGGCCTTTGGCAAGAGATGCAGGGAGAATACGAAGAATATTTTTATGTAACAGATGATAATGACCTGCAACTTGCTGCCTAACAGGGAAATGGAGAAATGGAGGTGGATTGATTTTAAATAGAAATTGGATGGACATTTGAGGGAAATAAAGATGCAACGTAACAAGGATAGAGAGGGAAAGTGGGACTGATTGGATTGGTCTTCAGAAAGGCAGCATGAACTCGATGGACTGAGTGGCCTCTCCTTATGCATAGTAATGACTGGAACTTGAGCGCATCACCCAGGCTGACACTGCAGTGCAAGACTGAGAGGGTGCTGCACAGGTCGAGATGCCAGCTTGCAGGTAAGCTGTCAGAGATCCAATTTACTTTTTCTGATAGAGGTGAAAGCTCCCACACCACTTTTGAAAAGCAGCAGCATGTCCTCCTGATATTCTGGCCAGAATGATCACCAATACATAAAGATTCATACAATGGTGCAGTATGCTAGAAGATTTAATTTATTTTGAATTAATCCGAGTAATATTTTGATACGATGCTTCACATTCTCACACTCAGGCAGTAATGCATATGTGTACACAATATATTATTGCCCACACGCACGCACACACACACACACACAATCTCGTGCACACACGTAAATGGGGTTTCTGCAATGCTTACCATAAGGTTATGGCAATGTAATGAGATGCTTCTAGGCAAATTACCAAGGTATTCACTTGCCTTATACAGTAATTAGTAACTTATAGTTATGTACATTACTTAAGATGGAGAGGGAGGTGAAACTGAAGGATTCAACTGCTGTATATATAGGTTGAGAATCATAGAATCACTACAGTACAGAAAGAGGTCAGTTGGCTCATTGAGTCTGCACTGACAACAATCCCACCCAGGCCCTATCCCTGTAACCCCTCAATTTACCCCACTAATCCCCCTGACACTAAGGGGCAATTTAGCATGACAAATCAACCTTATCTCTATATCTTTGGAGCTAGCAGACTCAAAACTGAAGGTTCCCACGTGATAAATGGGCAGGAGGCTGTAATTACCTGATGTTGTCCTCATTATAAACGTGGAGTTTTGCTTTTTCCTTCTTATCCCACTCTGCAGTGAACAAGGCAGACCTTCTCCTGTTCCCAAGCAAGGATTTTCCAGGAACAGGTCCCTAGTCTGTTGCCAGAGCTTGCAGTTCGAGGGGTGTTACTCCATACCAAGCATGGCTGACCAGGGCACTGTCACATATATTAGTATACAATGAAAAGTATTGTTTCTTGCATGCTATACAGACACTCAGAGAAGGAAAGAAGAGGGTGCAGAATGTAGTGGCACGGTAACACAGTGATTAGCACTGCTGCTTCAAAGTGCCAGAAACCGAGGTTTGATTCCAGGCTTGCGTTGCTGTCTGTGTGGAGTTTATATGTTCTTCCCATGCCTGCATGGGATTTCCTCTGGGCGCTCTGGTTTTCTCCTACATTCCAAAAGATGTTCTGGTTAACTGCATTGACCCGAATAGGCGCAAATTACGGTGACTAGGGGAATTTCACAGTAAACTCATTGCAGTGTTAATGTTATATGTGACCAATAAATAAATAAAACTTCAGATTACAGTCATAGCTAGGGTGTAGAGAAAGATTAGCTTAATATAAGGTGGGTTCACTCAAAAGTTTCTGGCAGCAGGGAAGAAGCTTCTTTTGAGTCGGACAGTACACGACCTCAGACTTCTGTATCTTTCTCTGGACAGAAGAAGGTGGAAGAGAAAATGTCTAGAATACACAGGGTCCTTAGTTACTCTGGCTGTTTTTCCAAAACAGCCCATGATTGGCTTTAGGTAGGATTTTGGTCACACAATGAGCACATCTTCCTTGGCCATCAAGTCCTGAAGGTGGCACCCAAACAAAAGCTTCTGCCTCAAAGCCAGGGAGGCTACCCACTGGATCACAAAACCTCATATAAGTGTGAAGTGGAAATATGAAATGTGAAGCATTGACAAAAATATTGTAAATAGGAATTGCGTGCAGAAACAATATTTTAACGTGGCAATTTTGTATCCTGTAAATTAATAACAAACTCTGTCTCTTTACTGAACTCTTCCTGATCGTGCTGGTTTGAAATACAGCAAGGCCAAGATTTTACGGAGAAGCTGCTTACCATTTCCCAGAAGTAGTTCGCCATTTCTTGTCGGTTCAACAGCACTGCCCACAGAAAGAGATCTCTCCAAGGGTTTTCCAGCTTCTGACTTAAATCAGGCATCGAAAACAACCTCTGACCACGCAATTTGCTATTCAGTTCCTGAAAGAGTATATTGGATTTGAGTATTTGAATACAAAGCCAACGGTCAGTCGCAGCAAAACTTGTATCCTTGTAGGTCGGATATTAGAAACATAGAAAATAGAAAAAGGAGTAGAGCACCTGGAGCTTGCTTCACTATCCTATCTTTTATCTCAATCCCATACTCCTTGATGTCTTTAGAGTCTAAAAGTCTATCGATTTCCTTCTTAAATAAGGTAAGCCTTCTGGAACTGAGGTGAGGACAAATTTCTTCACCCAGAGCGTGGTGAATGTGTGTAATTCACTACCACCAAATCTAGTTAAGGCCAAAACATTGTGTGATTTCGAGAAGAAATTAGATACAGTTTTTGGGGCTAAAGTGATCAAGGGATATGGGAGGATGGGGATCAGGATATTGAATTTGATGCTCAGCCACAATCATAATGAATGGCAAAGCAGGTTCGAAGGGCCAAATGGCCTACTCCTGATTCTAGTTTCTAAATATGTTTAATGACTTGGCTGCCAGAGCTTTGTGTGGTAGAGGATTCATCCTGCTATTACTATTCTGTTTCTAATTGTTGTGCTTTCCCAAGCAAGAATTTTCTTTTCTACATTAGCCCCTCTTCTGGTACAACGACACTTAATTGTTGTCCCTACTACCGCACTTACCCTTCCTTGCTGAATGAGTTGAAGAGGGTAGGTAGAGAATTCCTTCTATCTCTACAGTAAGTGCCTTTGAAGTGAGTGTGGGGAGGGGCATTATCTCACTGAGAGGTTGAACAAAACTACCTCAGTGGGGAATAGGAGTATCTTAACTGGTGTGAGCATATTATTGGACATGTGATTCCATCAAAGAGGGTTTGTCAGTAGGGTGGACAAGAAGTGCCTTGATTGTGGTTATGTATGAAAAATTGACCAAAATGATCTGGCTCTTTGATGCACCACCCCACTCCCTGCAGCACATTCTCAGGTGGCGCAGAAAGTGCAGGGCATGTAAAACCGTATAGACATTGACGGGACTGGAAGATCCCATCAATGGCCAATGGCAAGCCAGCAGAAAGTCCCACCCAAATAGCAAGAGTGGAAATTTGCCTTGGTGGATGGGAGAGTTGGAGGTGGGGTGGGGAGAATTCAGCAAAATGCTTCTGTTGAGCATGAGGAGGATGTGACAGCCCAATTCGTAAATTACTGTGCTGTAATTTCAGGAAATTTACCAATTATATTTCAGTATTTTTCAGATGCTATCAGCTGTAAAATATTGAGGCCATCTGACTTTTCAAACTACAAGTCAAAATTTATTGACTAGAATTGGGATTGACTTTTGACAGCTCCTCAGGTTGTAAACAGCCTCAAAGGTGACCTTCAGCTGAAATGTTGGCTTAGCCCACATCAAGGACAAGATGTCATTTTGGTAAAGAATTTGAAATTTATGCTAGCAAAAACTTGGAGAATCGTTAAAAGGCTGAGTGCAACTTAAATTGCCTGCCTGCATTATTCATGTGTTTGCATAAATTTTGGATGAATAATACTTGACCTAATGATTGCTCCCAATACTGAGTAGCTCGGTGGGAATAAGCAAATCATTGCTGAGGATTTTGAATCAAAAGTTTTTCATTTTTCACTCTTTGCTTGCCATTGGAGATTTTAAGAGGGCTTTTGAAATACATGGGGAAGCTTTTGGGAACATTTTGCATAAACTTCACCAACACTTGAACAGCATATATTCCAGAAATTATCTGAGGGCTACTCTATTTCAGTAGAGACCTTCTAGAAATCAACATCCAAAGATGTGTGGGTTAGGTTGATTGGCCAATTATAGAGTAAATAAGTAGGGATATGGGCATAAGGCCTGGGTGGGATTGTGATCGGTGCAGATTTGATGGGTCGAATGGCCTCCTTCAGTACTGAAGGAATTTTATAAATGAGAGAGCTTGGTTGTTGGCATCTTGCTAAGAATCCCATTTGGCCTAAAACAGGAGGAGGACATGGGGATAGGCAGAGCAGCGAGGTAAAGGAGGATGCCTACTCCAGGCAAGTTCAATGGTGATCAGAAATTAGGATTGCTTAAATCAATCTTTCAAACAGACATGTTTATTAAAACAGTGACCATTTAGTTGTTGTTTCACCCTTTCACTAAACCGCTTCTCCCCCAGACTTTTAAAATCATAAATGATTTTTTTTCCCCGATTCCAATTTTATATAAAAAGTATTGAGGGGAAAAAATATACGTAATGCACCAGCTAACTGAGGTGTACAAAAACATGCAGATGCAATGCACTAGAATAAATATTAGTTACTGTGTTAGCTACTATTGTTGCACAAGTTTTAACATTTTAAAACCCTAATCATAAAGGTGGCTACAGGTAAACGGGCACATTCTTAAAACTATAAGTCAGGGTAGGTGTATCTGTGTTTTTTTTTAGTGTACAGGCACCGCATCTCAAAACTGGCAACCTTGGGATTGCAAAATTTCAATCTTGTCGGATTTCGGATTCTGCCAGACTGTGGGTCAGGGGGTTCAGGTTAAGCCAGGTCAGATAGAGTCAATGATTGCTCAGAGCAGCAAATGCGATAATTAGATTCACAATGAACCAATTCACTGCCTAGCCAAATTATCCAAGTAAATTATTTATTATTTTGCTGAATTAAAATTGAAACACATATTCTAAAAAATCCACTTTTCAGATAACCCCAGTTTTTGGGCAGTTGGATTTGAGACATGACCCATCTACTTTCAATCCACATTTAAAGTCCTGTTTAGGGATACAGTTTGTGTCACAATTATGTATCAAGCTAGTAATCCAGAGGTCTGGACTAATGATTCTGCAGAACAAGAGTTTAAATCCTGCTATACCAGCCTGAATTGAAAATCAATTTTAAAAAATAGGAATAAAAAGCTGACATCAGTTAAATGTTGTGAAGAAAGCTTATAGTATGTTAGCCTTTATAGGAAGGGGTATAGAGTACAAGAGCTGGCCTTTAATGTTGCAGTTGTATAAAACGTTGGTTAGACCTCATTTGGAATACTGCGTCCAGTTCTGGTCGCCTCACTACCGGAAGGACATAGAACATAGAACATAGAACAATACAGCACAGAACAGGCCCTTCGGCCTTCGATGTTGTGCCGACCAAAATAAAAAGCAATGCCTCTCCTAACTAAACCATTCCCTTCTCTTCCATATACTTATCAACTAACCTCTTAAACGCCAACAAACTTGGCGCATCTACAACAGCTGCAGGCAGGGCATTCCACTCCCTAATCACTCTTTGAGTAAAGAACCTACCTCTGATAACCGTCCTATAACTCATACCCCTTAATTTAAAGTTGTGTCCCCTCGTGCTAGCTTTCTCCATCCTAGGAAAAAGGCTATCACTGTCCAGATGTCTCCATGTCCACATGTCTCCATGTCACAGGACATGGAGACTCTGGAGAGAGTGCAGAGGAGGTTTACCAGGATGCTGCCTGGTATGGAAGGTCTGAGTTATGAGGAGAGATTAGGCAAATTGGGACTGTTTTCCTTAGAAAGACGTAGACTTAGAGGAGATCTAATAGAGTTGTACAAGATTTTGAAGGGGATTGATAGAGTAAACAGGGTTAAGCTTTTTCCTAGGATGGACTCAAATAGCACGAGGGGTCACGGGCTTAGGGTGAGGGGGTTAAGGTATAATTTGGATGCTGGAGGGAGTTTTTTCACACAGAGGGTGGTGGGGGTATGGAATGCGCTGCCAAGTAAAGTAGTGGAGGCAGGTACTCTGGAGTTATTTAAGAAATACTTAGATGGGCACATGAACAGAACAGGAATGGAGGGGTATAGAAAACTGATTTAAAATAGGGATCATGAGCCTTGGGAGTCCCTGGGAAGTGAGTAAATAGATGATGATATTGATGTACTTGTTTTTATCCTACAGGTGCTTTGGTCCACCTTGTTGTCTAACGAGGGCATACACGCGATGGGTCGTGAGAGGACTGCTCTTGGATCTTTTTCAAGAGTATCCTACTGCTTCACGTTGTTCGTGTACGCTTGACCTGGACCTTCTGATGGGCAACACGACAGCTCAGTGACTATCGCTGTGCTGTGCAGATACATGGATTTGGGCCTGTGTCTGTGGGAGTTTGCACATTCTCCCCGTGTTTGCGTGGGTTTTCTCCAGGTGCTCCGGTTTCCTCCCACATCCCAAAGATGTGCTCTTAGTCTAATTGGCAAAACAAATTCTCCCTAAATTGTCTCAAATTTGGTTTTAAATCCACTGATCTATAAACATGGATCGCGGGTAGAGATGGGAACATCGGGGTGGCGGCACGGGCTCGTTGGGCCGAAGGGCCTGTTTCCCGTGCTGTTTTGTTCTTTGATAAATTGGGAAAGTCGCCAAATCACCATAACAAACCCAGTTGGTTCATTCATATCCCTTAGGGATGAAAAGCTGCAGCCTTTGCCCAGTGTGAAAAGATCATAGAATCCTTACACTGCAGAAGAAGGCCATTTGGCCCATTGAGTCTGTATTGACAACAATCCCACCCAGGTCCATTCTCCATAACCCCATGTATTTATCCTGCTAATCCCCCTGATCCTGAGGGGCAATTTAGCGTGGCCAATCAACCTAACCAGCACATCTTTGGAGAGTGGCCCACACAGACATGGGGAGAATGTGCAAACTAGTACAGACAGTCAACCAATGCTGGGATTGAACCCGAGTCCCTGCCACTGTGAGACAGCATTGCTAATCACTGTACCACCATGCCTCCCATTAGTTTAGATGGATATAACGTGATCTAGGCATGATGCCATTCTCATTTGATTCTAAACTGTCTTCTGAAGTGTCTTAGTAAATCAATTTTTCTCAGGAGGTAAGGGAATATGCCATAAATGTCAACAAGTTCCTGGGCGCTGGGCCTTGTACTTACTGTTATTGACTTTTTAACACCCAAGGGCTTGCGAGAGGGGCTGGATTCCTGGAAGATCCCCTTGCATGCATCATGTAGGAAATCCTTCAGCACCTTAGACACTTCATACAGGGTAAACTTGGGCCTCTTCTCCAGGGGGTCACGATGCGAAGTGTGGTTCATGCCTGTTATAGTAAGTCTCTGCTCCTCGAGTTTCTTCAGTAGGAGTTCATAGAGGAGGCACTTTTGCGGGATGGAACAGTAGAGCTCCTGGAGCCGGCCATAGGTGAGGAAGTCATACATATTCATCCCATTATCAATAAACAACCGCACAAACTCTGGCTTGTCATTCACCAAAGCATCCATCATCACTTCTTCCAGGTCACCAAACTACAAGACACAGCACACGATGTTGTTTTTGTACAGGACTCCCTGATTAGAAGACGTTGTTATGACCAATAGACCTTATAAAATAGTTATGTTTTAAACTCTCTCTTTTAATTTAAGATAAAGCATTGGTTGCAGTAGTATTGTCACTGGACTAGTAAAGATCCTGGTGACACAGGTTTAAATCTGACCAGAGCAGATAGTGAAATTTGAATTGAATAAAAATCTGAAATTAAATGATGACCATAAAACCATTGTCAATTGGTGCAAAAACCCATCTGGTTCACTAATGTACTTTAGGGAAGTACATACTTACTTGGTCTGGTCTACATGTGACTCCAGGCCCACAGCAATGTGGTTGACTCTTAAATGTCTGGCAACACCAATTTTAAATTCGCCTGATGAAGGCTACAAAGGCTGAAAGCTAGCAGATTTACTATCAAATAAATCGGTTGGATTTAAAATTGGTGTTGCCAGACTCTTACTGACTCTTAAATGCCATCAGTGGTGGGCAATAAATGCTGACCCAGTCTGCAATGCCCACATCCCATGAATAAATTTAAAAAAATATGGAATGGGGGAAATGTTGAGACGTGGCACTGAACCCTACGAGATGACAAGCCCATGTGATTTGGTTGGCATGTGTTCATGGACCCAAATCAAGACTCATTTAAAGTCAGGTGTATGCTTTAACAGCAGAACACAGAAGAAGGGGCAGATGGGCTTGCTTTGTGAAGACTTAGAGACATTAGACTGTATTTTATGGCCTCGCTTGTCCCAAACTGCAAAATCTCACCCGTGGTCCACGAATCTTCCCATGATCTGCCTCTCACCTACACCAATTCCCATGGCAAGAGAGTGGGTGGTAAAATTCAGTCACACAGGGCCCGATTTTACTAATTGGAGTCTAAGGGCCAGATCTGGGCGTAATATAAATCCCAACCTGGAATCCTCTGTGCAGCGCACCCATACGCTTCTTGCTGGCTCCAATCAGATCTGTGCTGTGGGTGGGGCTTGGTGTTGCCAGAACGATCGGAGCTCTGAACTGCACACGCGCAGTTAAAAATCTGAAATAGTGTGCCCGGGTGTGAAAGAGAGAAACAGGAAAGAGAACGGGTGGGGAAATGGACTTAGGAGATTCTTGCAAACTGAAAATAATGTAGCATCTTCTTTGTGCTGCCTAATTATCTATGGGAAAGGTAATTAAACTACAGTGTCCCAGTGAGCAATTAGTGACCCGTATAATATATTTGAGATCTGTAACTGGATTGTTGATGTCCCTGTTGCCACGAACCAGGTGCTCAAACGTTCAGAGTTACGTGGTGAACATGGAAAAATTGTTCCCCCGTGGTGAAACTTGATTGGAAATAAGATTCAAGGAGTTAACTAAATCTGGGAAATCAACCATAGTGAAAAGAAATTTGTACTCACAACTCTTCTCTCACATTCCATTGCAGATGTGCCCCTACTTATGAAAGTGATTTGTATGGGCAAAGTTGGGTGCAGCTAATCTGCTTCTGGAGCAGTCTTGGAAATTACTTTCATCTTGTTTTTTTCATCTGAACATTGCACAGAATTAGAGGAATTCCTTTTGGAAGACAATGTCAAAATTATAATCACAGGCACTAAAAACCCAATAGTCAAAAATTTGGGAAAATATTTCAAAATATGGATAGGGGAGAAACAATTCTTCCAAGTTCACCACATGACTGTGAACATTTGAGCACCTTGCTCATGGCAACGGGGATATACTGGTCACTAATTGCTCACTAGGACACTGTAATTTAGTTAATTTTCCCACAGATATTTAGGCAATACTATTTTCAGTTTGCAAGATTCTCCCAAGTCTATCCTCCCCCCATCCTCCATCAACCTCCCATCCCCAACCAGAGATCCATCTGAGCACTCCACCCCCTCCTCCGGTGGACGCCAGTGGAAGGCCAGAAAGGTGCTACAGGCTTTTGAAGGATTGCAGGTTGGAAGGTTGATGAAGGGACTCTAACAATCTGGATAGGTTAGGAGTGTGCTCTGCCAAGGGGGGAGCTTGCCTCTGAGTGGGGATCTGATCTGAGAGAGGGTCTGCCAGGGGGATCTGCCTCCTAGGAAGTCCGATCGTGGGGTGGGGGTTCTGCCGGGGTGGTTAGTGGAGGGTCTGTGAAGGATGGTTGAGGAGGATGGGCTTCGGAGGTTCCCCTGCAGAACAGGAATCAGCTTCAGATTTTTATTTTGCAGGTTGCTATCAGCGTGGATCCAGAACGGATCAGAAGATGGTAAAGTGGGATTTGGCGGTAGAAGTGGGTGTGCCGTTCATTACGTCAATTTAAATGCAGGCTAATGCATTTAAATCATCGGGCCGCCTGTTTCGGGCACAGAATCAGGTGTCGGTAAAGCCGCGATCTTCTCGGATTTGGGTGCAGATCACGTTAAAGGCTCATGTCTGAATTTACCGTGATTTTGCACCCAAAACCAGGAGCAAATGTTTGGTAAAATTGGGCCCACAGTCTGAGTAAAATTCAAAGATTCTGGACCAAGAGGCATGCTGCTGGATATGTGAAGCAGGGAGGCTACAAGAATGGGAGCAGGTTGCTTCGAAGAAACTGTTCAGAAAGAAAATGAAAGAACAGGCTTTTGGAGTTACTCTTTTTTCTTTATTAATTCAGTATTTGACCAATGGGAATTCAATTGGATTAGGAAGGACTCCTTGATGTCTTTGGGGCTGGCAGGAACAAGATGGGCAAAATGGCCACCTTCTGTAGTGTAACTTCTATCGTTGTATGGAAATATACTAAGATTTCAATAAACTTTTCAATCACATTGATTGTCAAAATGTCTTTTCCCGAATAAAGTGCTCACCTGTTTCACTCTCATTCCTGATAATTCAAGCAGTTTTTTTTTCAGATTGATAGATTTTTTTTTTCTTTTTCAAATCAAACTGCTGTGAAGCACTCCACTTGGTTATAACCCTGGGACAAATTGCAACCAGATACAAAGTGGGGAGGCGATGGCCTAGTGATGTTATCACCAGATTATCAATCCAAAAACTCAGCAAACATTCTGGGGATCTGGGTTCAAATCCTGCCACGGCAGATGGTGGAATTTGAATTCATTAAAAAAAAACGGAATTAAGAAATCTACTGATGGCCTTCAAACTATTGCTGATTATAGGAAAAACCCAACTGATTCACTAATGTTCTTTAAGGAAATAAAATCTGCCGTCTTTACCTGGCCTGGTCTACATGACACTGCAGAGCCACAGCAATGTGGTTGACTCTCAACTGCCCCCTGAAATGGCTAAAGCAAACCACTCGGTTCAAGGGCAACTAGGGATGGCCAATAAATGCCAGCTTGCCAATGACACCTGTGGCCCATGAATGAGTAGAGAAAATGTCAAAGGCCACAGATATGGAACCCACTTTATTGCTAACCTAAATAGAAGAATTTCATGCCCTCATGCTTTCCTCTTCCATCTTAGCCTACCAAAATAAATTCCACATCTTACCGTCCACACCACATCACCATTGAAGATCTCATTCTTGGCAATATCCACCCTGTTCCAGGCAACGGCAAGTTTCAGTTCATCCAGATACTCCTGGGCTTCTTGAGTTTGACTTTTACATGCTGGAGGAGGAAAAGACAAACATTGTGTCCATTATACCTGCATTTAATGTAACATTTTATATTTATAGTTTCATGTGTGTGCCAGAATGTGGTCACTGTGCACTTAATAAACATCTCCCTACCTTTGACAAGGGCTTTCAGGAGAATGGTGTCCAATTCCTCAGAGCTCTCCTGCTCAGAGTCGTGTATTGTTAAAATGTAATCTTTAGCCAAAATGCTTCGAATCTAAAAATAATCCAAAGTTTTCCAACATATTTGATTCAGGCAGGAATATATATTTAGATTAAGGTACACAAAATTATTAAATTGTGTAAGTCAAGTTTTACATATCCCATGTTAAAGATGACTGATATTTGTGAACATTCTGCAGTTTATACAATGGCTCATTAGTGAATAAATCTCTCCTTTGAATTCAGAATAGAATAAAATCATGACGAATGGATATTGCCCAAGACAGAGCTTTTAAATTGCAGACATTGTAAGATTCAGGGTGAAGCAGAAAGTTTTGCTGGTGAAGAAAAATATAATTCCTGTAGAGCTGAAATGCTGCAAGAATGGTACATTTATTTATAGGCTTTGGGTGTCACAGCCAAGGCCAGCATTTATTGTCCACCCCATATTAGAATCATCGATTGCTGACAGCGCAAAAGGAGGCCATTTGCTCATCTGAACTAATTCTCCAAAAAAGCATCTTATCCAGGTTTACCTCCCTGCCCTATCCCCATAATCCTGGGCATTTACCATGGCTAATCCACCTAACTTACCCAGCTTTGGTCTGTGGGAGGAAACCCAGAGGAAATCCACGGTGACACAGGGGAACATGCAAACTCCACACAGAATTGAACACAGGTCCCTGGTGCTGTGAGGCAGCAATGCTAGCCATTGTGTTGCTCTCACTGTAAAGTTCATTAGTTTCACATATAGGCTTACATTAACACTGCAATCCAGTTATTGTGAAAATCCCCGCCCACTAAGAGGACGATAAGCTGCCTTCTTGAACTAAATGGCTTGCTAGTCCACTTCAGAGGACAGTTATGAAGCAATCATATGTTGTGGGATTGTGTGATGTATAGGCGCAATCCAAGTAAGATCCCTCCCAAAGAGTATTAGTGAATCACAATTCGATCTTACAATTTAATTTTTAATAATTACACTTTCATAGAATGCATGTGAGGTTGGCCAGCATTTGTTGCTCCTACAAGGCCTTCGAATTACTTGTCCACAAATATAACCACTAAGGTTATCCATTTTTTATTTGTCATTGTTTGTAAAAGAATTGAAACATTGCCCACCAAGAATCATATGCTTCCTACAGACAAGATAAACTACAACCCTACTCTTGATCAATTGGAGTAATTTGCTCATTCTCATTTTTATCCAGTAACTTCTCTTTATCTACAAGAGATTTCAATAACTAACAACAACAAAGTATATTAATTAATAATCATACCATTAAAAATGCTCTAAGGTCCACACGAGTGCAATCAAAAATATGGATGCCCAGCCAAAGTATGAAACATCGGGCAATGAAGAACTTAGTGAACAATGGATTTTAAACTGTGGAACAAACTAGAATAGATAATAACTGAGGGGGAGCATCAAGGCAATAGTGATCCCAACATATTATAGTTTCAGATAATAAGTGAGAAATACAAGTGTAAGATAAAGACCAAAGTAATACATTCAAAAAAGATTGACATTAAGTGGATGAGAAAGGGTTTAAGGAAAGTAAATTGGACAAAATTACTGACAGACATAAATAGAATAGCAGGGGAAAGTAAAAGTGATCAACAGAGTTCAAAAACAAGAGCCAACTAACTAGAATTGGCACATCACGATTGATAAATTATAAGGGCAAAATTGAAATTAAAAAAATGCATACATTAAGTGAATATCAAAGCAGAGACCAACAAAAAGGGAATACAAAAGGTTAGGATAGGAATTAAAAACTATTAGGAAACAGAGAAACTAAAAACAAAATTAATAAGTAATGCAATGATGGTAAATTTTTCAACAAAAGAAGTCAGGATAAGGGATATAGATGGGATGGACAAGATGAGAGGTCACACAACACCACCACATTATAGTCCAACAGGTTTATCTGAAATTGTAAGCTTTCGGAGCACTGCTCCTTCATCAAGTGAAGTCCTGACGGAGCAGCAGCATTCCAAAAGCTTACAATTTCAAATTGGACTATAACCTGGTGTCGTGTGACTTTTCATCTTGTCTATCTAGATAACGGACATCTAGGAATTCTATTCTCGTGTAAGAGAGAGTAAGCAGTGATCGTTCTGGGGTGTTTAAAATGTTCAAAGCCTTTGCTAAGGTAGAAACTGGGAAATTATTGCCTCTGGTGGGGTAATAACAATAATAAAATTCTATAATTTTAAAATCAGGACTAGATCATGCGAACATAGAAACAGGAATATGCCATTTAGCCCATCAAACCCATTCTGCCACTTAATGAGATCCTGGCTGATCTGTGGCCTAATTCCCTATACCTATCTTTGGCCCAAATTCCGCGACACTTTACTGAACAAAAATGTATCTATCTTAGATTTAAGGATAGCAACTGATCTAACATTAACTGCTGTATGTGGAAGAGAATTCCAAATCTCTACCACCCTTTGTGTGTTGAAAAGCTTTGTGACATCTCTCCTGAGCAGCCTGGTGCTAATTTTTAGACTATGCTCCCTACTTCTCAAATCCCTAACCATATAAATAATGGAAACTGTCTTTATTTACTCTGTCTTTTCCTGTTAATATCTTGAAGACTTTGATCAGATTACCTCTTAACCTTCTAAATTCTAGAGCAAGCAGATCTAATTTGTATAATCTCTCCTCATAATTAAATCTCTGAAGTCCAGGTACCACTCTTATAACCTACAGTGCATTCCCTCCAAGGCCAATATATCCTTCCTAAGGTGTAGTAACCAGGCCTGCTCACAGTACTCAAAGTGACGTCTAGCTTTGGGTGATTGCGTGCTATTTGCATCTCTCTCCGTGTTTGCTTGGGCTTCCTCCGGGTGCTCCGGTTTTCTCTCTCAGTCCAAAGATGAGCGGGTTAGGAGGATTGGTCATGTTAAATCGCCCCTTAGTGTCTGGGGGATTAGCAGAGTAAATGTGTGTGGTTACAGGGATAGAGTCAGACTGGAATTATCAGTGCAGGCTCAATGAGCCAAATGGCCTCTTTCTGCACTGTAGGAATTCTATGATATGACAACCAGGATTAGACATACAAAAGAGAAATCAGAAAGAAATTGTCACACAATGTAGAAATCTGGACTTTCTCCACCAAATAGAATTTCCAAGATAAATAAATAGATTTTTGTTAGGTATGGGTATCAAATGATACAGATCCAAAGAGGGCATACAGATATACATCAGCCATTAAAATGCAGACAGTATTTGAGGAATGGCTTGCAGCTGTTCCTAACAATAATTCAACATGAACTGTTATAAGACAAGCAAAGAAGATGTGTACCTTTTCTTCAATAAGTGTTCAATGCACATGGTGACAAAGCTAATCTTACCAGTTTGGTCCATTTAAGGATGTCCTCCATGGAAAAAGTTTCTTTGGGGAATTTTTCTTGAAGCTCTTCTTGTACAGTCTCTGGTACCAAAGGTTCATGCATCAATGAGGCAATAACATCAGCAATGCCTCCAGATCCTGCCAGGATCAGCCATGGAACAGAGTTTTCTATCCCTTGATGCACTTTCTGTTAAGAAAAAATTGAAGCACACTTATCAAGACATGGTGCTTTTTGATTTATTGACAGCAGTTATAGAATATCCATCTTCAACAACTGTTCCAAGGTTACCATTATCAGTTATTAACCGCCATAATGACACAAGTAATTATGTCATTATGGCATAATGTACTGTGTAACATGTATGATGTACATAGCATGATGTACTGTGTAACAGTCTAACAGAAAGTTTGTGCTCAGCTGCTTGTTGTATTATTATTTTTAAAATCAATTTTTGTATTCCAAACTTCCTTTCCTGAAAGCTTTGTTCACTGGAATACATTCCTTAGGCACCAGGCACTCTACATTCATTTGCCTTCCATTTTTGGGATGTGGACATCAGTAGTATTTACTGCCCATCCATAATTTCCATTGAGAAGATGGTAGTGAACTGCCTACTTTAACACTGGAGGCTACGTGTGAAAGTATTCTCACAGTGTTATCTGAAATGGCATTTCAGGATTTTGACCCAGCGACAGTGAAGGACCGGCAATATAATTCCAAGTCAGAATGGTGTATGGCTTGGAGGGGAACCTGCAGGCAATGCTGTTTCAATGTATCTGTTGTCCTTGACTTTCTAGGTGGTAGAGGTTACATATTTGTGAGGTGCTGCCTAAAAAGCTTTGACAAATTGCTGCAGTGCATTTTGTAGATAGTACTCACTGTAGTTATTGTGCATTGAACCACAGAATCCCTGCAGTGTAAGAGTTGGCCATTTGGCCCATTCAGCCTGCACCAACAACAATCCACCCAGGTATGATGACCAGAACTGGACAGAATACTCTCATTGTGATCTAACCAGAGCTTTATATAGATTCCTTGCTTTTGTACTTAATATCTCTGTTAATGAAGATCCTAAAGGTTTTGCTAGTTGTTCATTCAGTATGTTCTTCAAAGATGTTTAGAACTTAGAATCAATAGAAACCTTACAGTGCATAAGGAGACATTTTGATCCATTGAGTAAGCTTTGACAACAGTCCCACCTAGGCCCTATCCCCATAATTCATCAAATTTACCCTGTTATCCTTTGACACTAAGGGAAAATTTACCATGGCAAATCAACCTAACCTGCATATTTTTGGACTGTGGGAGAAAATTGACGCAGTCACGGAGAGAATATGCAAACTCCAAACAGTAAGTCACCCAAGGCTGGAATCAAACATGGGTGCCTGGCATTGTGAAGCAGCAGTGCTAACCATTGTGAATAGTCAGTCTCCTTGTCAGGATGGGGGGTAACAGGTTCAGATTTTTGAGGTTCGTACATGGAATAAAGGAGAAGGTCTGCTATGAACTTCCAGTGCAACTTTCCTTTAATATGTCAACTTTTTACCAAGTTGAGAATCTTAACCCAATACAAAACCATGGATGATGGTCACATGCACTCTATCTTTAAGGTTAATTGACCTGAGTTTATTTTCCCATTGGGCAAGATGCCTATCATAGATGAATAAATTATAAAGTTATCACACAACATCTAATTTACACTATGGCCAACGGGAATTGAGTGGTATACGCTTAAAAAATAATTTAATGAAAGCTGTTCTTTGCGCCATATCCCTCAGGAAGAGAGTTGAAATTCTTGTGTATTACAGAACCAGCGTTCTGTACAGCAGCTCAGTCAGACAAATAAGTTGTTACCTGCAAAACCTCTGGACGGCCATGGACAAGGACACACAGCACAGGGATTTCAATACTGCCCGTTCCTGCAAAAGACAAAAGCAGCCTTTAAAGCACACTGCACAACTCTCAATGCTGTGTGTATTCGTTAGGAGAGAAATCATTTATAATAAAACAACCAAATATCTTCAATAGGCTTCAAGACAGAATGCCTCTTTAAGTAGTAATAGCTGCACTCTTCCATCCAATGTCCACTTTCAGTTTTTTTAAATCTCAGTTGACACAGTTTTAGACGCTGGGCAACAATTCAAAGGTCAGGTATTGCTTCTTTTGTATTGCAATATGTATGTGTTGGTGCCTGGATAAGAACATTGTTGCAGATTAAAGTCTGTTCTCTGCCTGTGGTTAGAGTCCTGCCTGAAAAGAACTTTTCCTGAGGTCCGAGTGGACCTGTGTCATTAAATCGACAAGACAGGGCACAAGGATCGTCACAGAGAAAACAGAAATATAACTTGACTCTGTGTTGAACTTCCTACAAGAATGTGTTTTAGACATCAGAGCCTAGATTTTCAACTTTCCATCTTGGCATTAAAACAAGCATTGCAAAATCCTTTATAGAAACTGAATAATTTTCACTACTTTTGAAGGTAAAACCAAAGCAAGGGAGAAAGAAACATTTTCATTTAAAGAGCATTTTCAGGAAATTGAAGATATACAAAGCTCTTTATAGCAAATGCAGCACTATATAACTATGATCAGTTGTCATGTCGGAAACATTACAACCAATTTATACACACTAAGTTCCAAATAACCAAATATCTGTGAAGGTGATATTGGTTGAGAGATAATTATCGGTCAAGGCACTAGGGAGAACTTTGCTGTTCTTTAAAATAGTGCCTTTGGATCTTCCCACAGAATCCCAACAGTGCCAAAGGAGGCAATTTGGCCTCTACCGAATATAATCCCATCCAAGCCTTATCCCTGTAACCTCACATATATACTCCCTGACACGAAGAGTCAATTTAGTTTGGCCAATCAACCTAACCCACATACCGTTGGACTGTGGGAGGAAACCAGAGCACCTGAAGAAAACACACACAGACATGGGGAGAATGTGCAAACTCCACACAGTCACTCAAGGGCAGAAATGAAGCCAGGTCCCTGATGCTGTGAGGCAGCAGTGCTAACCACTTTGCATCCCCCTGAGACAATGCTAAGGAACAGAATTTGGAGGAAGATTAAGCGGACAAGAGCATCAGAAAAATTGAGGCAGTTGAAGACGGCAGTTCACAAGATTCACAAAGGTGTTGACCTGAAACGTTAACTCAGTTTCCCCTGCCACAGATCCTCCCAGACCAGCGGAATATTTCCAGCACTGTGTGTTTATTTCAGATTTCCACTTCCTGGTGTGTAAAAACAGACACTGGAATAAGTTTGTAGACAGGCAATTTTAGTTTTTCAGATAAATGAGGGCTTGCTGATTCCCTGCAGTCTTGTGATTTAATGCTGTTAACTGGGTGCTACAAATGCATCAATCATTTTTCTCCAAGACAGAGCTTTCTAGAGCTCGTCCTGAGAGAGCAGCAAGCGAAAGGAAGACCCCTCAGACATGCAGTCGGCAGCAGCAAGGGGAGCGTGTGAGAAGAGGACTCTGAACCAGGCAGTCAGCAGCAGCAAGGGGAGCGTGTGAGAAGAGGACTCTGAACCAGGCAGTCAGCAGCAGCAAGGGGAGTGTGTGAGAAGGAGTCACAACAGCAGTTTATGGGTAGGCCAGTTAAGACTGAAATGAGGAGACATTTCTTCACTCAGAAGGTGGTGAACCTGTGTATTCTTGACCACATAAGGCTGTGAAGGCCAAGTCACTGAATGTATTTCAGAAAGAAATAGATATGGAACAAGATTCTCCACCCTCCCAGTTTTATGGTCCTGCTGGTGGGAGGTGGCATGTGGTTTGCCAGCGGCTGGATTTTCTGGTGCCACTGCTATCAACGGGAATTGCTACTGCAAACCCATGGTGCGCTGCCAATGGACTGAAGAATCCTGCCAGCATGAATAGCCAGAGGATTCTGGCCATGATTTCTGGACATCATCAAGGATTATCAGGAGAAAGAGGGAGAATGTCGTTGAGGTAGAGGATCAGACTTGATGATATTGAATGATGGAGCGGGCCCATGCGTTAAATGGTCTACACCTGCTCCTACTTTCTATAGTTCTATGTTTCAAGCAGACCTACAGATATTATCGTGAAACTCAGTCCTCATTGTCCTCAAGTTTGGACAAATAATAGGTATTGCTTAGATTTCATATAAAAGGCAAAACCTATCACTTCAAATGTTCCATTCAAACATTATAAGCAAATCCAAAGTGGTAATAAAATTAACACTCAGTGTGCAAACCACTACTCACACATCCAACATCTTCCCCTTGCCACCCCATGTCAGGGGAAGATTCCCATTCATCAGCTGAATGTAACAATCGAGATATCTGTTCTGAGCCGAGCTTCATTGTGTTTTACCTGCGTAGCCTGTCCGCTGTTCAGATATATGCTTGAGTAGTTTCAGCCAAAGTTCAGTGGTGCCGCCGGGAGTCTCATCATCCACCAGTATGAAGTGAGAATGGTTATTGTCCAAAGAGTAAGGAGGACCTTGATCGGCCTCCTCAACCTGGTATATTGCTGGACTTCGTTTCTAATTGAAGATGTGGAAAAATGAATAGACGCAAAGTCAGATAGTCAAAATCAACATTGATAACATTACCAAAAACACTGCTTGGTTTAGACAGATTTTCTCTCAGTGGGTAGCGCTGTTTGTGTCCAAGTTAGAATATTTGGCAGGGGTGGCACAGCGGTTAGTACTGCTGCCTCACAGTGCTAGGGTCGTATCTGAACTCCCAGCATGGGAGCCATCGCGCCCTCTGGGCAGCAGTCACCTCTGGTGTGGAACACTCTGCTTGGATCAGGCCAAGCCACTAGCCCGCAAAGAAAACTGCCTGGCAAGCAGTAGCGAGGATCAGGACCCGGCACATGTGGTGCCCAACCTATTGTCAGGCATTCTGTGGCACCTCCTGACTTATGGTTAAAGAAGGAAAATGAGTCACCACTGTATGTGTCTTTCACAATAAGACATGCCTCCTCTTAAAGTTAGAGAGGTATATCAGAGGAAAGTAATTAGAAATTATTTGAATAACTAACCTTAACATTGGCCAAGCTTTCACGGTTAGTAATAATTCCCAATGGCGATATTCCAATTGCAAAGACTTTGATTTTGGAAGATGTGTTGGCCAAAGCATGGTCACGAACTGCTTCCCCTATGTGCTTGGTAATTCCAGCCCGTAGCCCACTTGTAATGATCCAAGCTCCTGTACAGAAATTGGGGGAAGAAATGAAATATTTCAATTACAAACATGCTCATTATATCTATTTAATGTCATATATGACTCTCTTAGTCTTTAGGCTAACAAATGATAGGATTTATGAAACATATCTGCCTTTTCTCACATTTTAATCTGCTGTACCCCCTAAAGACCATGACGTTCCATCCAAGAAGAGAATAAGGAAAGTCATACATTCTCACAGCAAAGAGGCCAATCAGCCCTTTGCGTATGTTTTGGTTCTTTGCAAGAGTTATCCAATGTAGTCCATAATTAAGCTTTCTCCTCATAACCTTGCAAAGTTGGCTTTCTTAAGTACACGTTCAAATGCATTTTGAAACTTGTGATGCTATCTGAGTCCATCACATACTAACAGGGTGTACCACATACTAACAACTTTCTGCGTGAAGAAATAACTCTATACTTTCCGTCTAGTTCCCTTGCCAATTGTTTTAATCTATGACTGTTGGTTATTCATTGGCCCACATGCAAGGGGAAATATTTCTCCCCACTCGGGTTAAAAGAAATCCCTCATAATTTCAAATACCTTAAACCTTAACCTACCCTGCTCCATGGCAAACAAACCAGCCTCTTGAAACTGACTGAATCTCTCATTCCTGGTCCCATCCTAGGGAACCTCCTCTGCACTCTCTTGGGTTCTGGCATCATCCTAAACTGTGATGCCCAGAATTGTACACAACATTCCAGTTGAGGACTAATCATAGATGTAGACAGCTTTAGTACATATCCATTCTTCAAATGCAATGTCTTTATTTTATAAAGACAACCATTCCTTATATTTCCTTAACTGCCTTCAAGTTATCCTCTCATAGTCAAAGATTTACTCTTTACATGTTTGATGATGCATTTTACTTTGTCAGCAAATCTTTCTTCAAACTTTCTCTTCACTCATATATATCTTATTAAAATTTGCATTCTATGTGGTTTTTGATTGTGTTCTGTACTTGATATTTAGTATCAATTACTGGTGAATTTTAACATCTAATTCCTTTATAATCCAGGGTGCTCTGGTTTTAGATATCGTGGGAGCAATTCTCCCATTTTACGTGCTAATTGTTTTGTTGCGTCAGGTCGGGAGAATCATGTGTCGGCCAATTCACAAGCAGGATCACAAGCAGGATGTGAGATTTTAGTAGGTGGCATTCCCACATGGCAAAATGCCAGAAGTAGAAGGAGGCCCAAAGGTGAAGCCCTTTATTAACTTCTTAAGGACCTCATTTAGCCTCTGGATGGTAAGTTTAAGCTTATTTATTAGTGTCACAAGTAGACTTACATTAGCATTGCAATAAAGTTAGTGATAATCTCCTCGTCGCCATACTCCAATGTTGTTCGGATAGACCGAGGGAGAATTTAGCACAGCTAATACAACTGTGGGAGGAAACCTGGGGGAAATACATGCAGACACAGGGAAGAACATGAAGACTTTGCAAAGATAGTGATCTAAGCTGGAAATCAAACCTGGGTCCCTGCTGGTGCGAGGCAGCAGTGCTAACCACTGCGCCACTGTGCTACCCATTGCTGTTAGAATTCCTGAGCATCAAGCAGGTTATAAGTACTCCACTACTTGCCTCCCTTCTTGGGTCACTATTTGTGCGGAGTCTGCATGTTCTCCCCTTGTCTGCATGGGTTTCCTCCAGGTGCTCCAGTTTTCTCCCACAGTCAGGTGCACAGTTAGGGACACTGGTCATGCTAAATTCTCCCTCCATGTACGCGAACCTGGGGGCGCCAGAGTGGGGCAATATGGGATTTTCATAGTAACATCATTGCAGTGTATAAGTAAGCCCACTTGTGACACTAATAAATAAAAATAATTTCCTCATTTCCCAATCCGCTTACAGGATGTCCAATAAATACTTTCTATTATCTCGGTCTAGAAGTTCTGCCGATGTTCATTGACCATTTTCTTGGCCTCTTTTTTGCCCAGTCCATCTGTACTTGATCAATTCTCAAATAATTGGAATTGGCCATCTTCCAGTTGGGTATTTTCACTGTTGATTTTTCTTTGTCCCCTTCCAGAAGTTCCAGAACTGCTTTAAACCAAATAATATCATGACCACTATTACCTTGCTTTAACACACTACTTTTGCCCGACTTCGTTTCCCAGAATGACTCTGGGCACTTTTTCAGCTTCATTGGGTATATTCAGAAAGAGATTATTCTGTGCACATTTGAGTAACATGGGGGTAAGTTTACCTGTGCTTTGAGCAGCCTTCACCAGACCTTTCCGGATAGTGTCCCGAAGCCATGATTTCATCAGGAAATTTTCCTCCCCTCCGACAATGGACACAACAAGGTTCGGGGCTGGCAAGTTCCAGCCTCCTGTTAGCAATTCAAATATAGCGGCTGGAGGGGTGTTACAGGACACTTGTACAAACTGCAACAGGAGAAATGCCAAAATAAATGGGAAGTATATCAACACAACTTGCATTGATATAACACCGTTACATTAGCACAGCATCCCAAATGGACATTATCAGAAGTGGGTGGCATGATTACACAATGGTTAGCACTGCTATCTCCCAGTGCCAGGAACTCAGTTTCAGTTCCCAGCTTGGGTTGCTATCTGTATGGAGTTTGTACGTTCTTCCCATGTCTGCATGGGTTTCCGCTGGGGGCTCCAATTTCCTCCCATAATCTGAAAGATGTGCTGGTTAAGTGTTTGTCCACGCTATATTTTCCCTAAGTGTATCCAAACAAATGCCAGAGTGTGGCGACTAGGGGAATTTCATAGTAACTTCATTGCAGTGTTAATGTAAGTTGTACTTGTGACTAATAAATAAACTTTGTTTTAAGGAGAAATCAGAATCACAAAGGGACTTTGGAGTCTTAGTTCAGGATCTTCAAAGTTAATTTACAGGTTTAATTCGTGGTTAGGAAAACAAATGTAGTGTTAGCATTCATTTTGCGAGGGTTAGAATACAAAAGCAGGGGAGTACTATTGAGGCTTTATTAAGGCACACAATATTTAGAATATTGTGAACAACTTTGGGTCCCTTATCTAAGGAAGGCTTTGTTTTACAACTGCAGTCAGGCATCATTAGGCCATCCCCCTTAACAGAACAGAATAAAAGAAGTCTTGCATTTTACAGAAATCGGTCTGACCTTCAAGGAACCCATTGCTGCCATGGAGCTCGTGACCCCAAATTTTGTCACGTGACCCCATTTGGTTGGGTGGGGGGTGGGTATGCAGGTTAAGACCCATGGTTTGGGAGGCTCGACTCTTGAACCAATTTGAAACAGATGGAATGCAATCTTACTGGCTTGTCCTGTCAGTCAGTTGGTGAAGGAAGCTGGTAAGATACTGCAAGCGGTGAAAAATCAGAATCGTGTCTGATTTCTAGCTTCTCGTGATCTTAATCTCACTGGCTGGCAAAATGGGCTTCACGCCCTTTGATTTAATTATGCATGACATGCTTAGCATTCATTAGTGAGTCCTGGATGTTCCTTGGAGGGGTAGGAATCGGTACACAGAGCAATCGACAGCAGGTCCTGATGTCCATTGAGGGTGGGATAGGGGAGTAGTGGCGGGTAGAGGGTGGCAGGAAATCTCCCAATGCACTGGGATTGGAGTGCCATCGTGTAGGGAGCTGGCTCACCTCACTGGCAAGATTAATCTCCACCTCCCCAACTGGCGGGAATCATATCTGGGTTTAACTTTTAAAATTAAGTGCTGTAGTTGGGAGCTTGCCCAAATGGTGTAAATCACTCCCGTTTTCATGCACTTTCACAGTTGCAATTTTTTTTACAAAATTCTGCTGTGGACTTTAGGGGAGCAATTGTCCAGTTATTAACTGATCCAAACAAAACAGACAACAAAGGTTTCTTTATCCCTATTAATCTCATTGTTTCTTTTCAAGAAATGGAAGCACCAAGTGGTCACGTGACACCTTCACCTTACTTTCATAGCTCAAATAGTTCATGAAGAAATATTATGCATTGAGGCATCACTTGACATAATGGATTTTTAACAGTGGAGTTCAGGTAGGAATGTTTGGCACACTCTGATTATAGAGGCAGTCTCCTTCAGTAGGTGAGCCCAGAACTCAGGGGGACAGTTTTAAAATTAGGTGTTGCCCTTTTAGAAAAGGGATGAGGAGAAATGTTTTCTGTTAGAAGGCTTTCCAACTTTGGAGTTCCATGCCAAAGAAAACAGTATCAATAAATATTTTTAAGGAAGTGGTAGATAAATTCTTGTTAGGCACAGGAATCAGAGGTTATCAGGCGAGATAGAAATGTGGATTTAGAAACGCAAAAAGATCAGCCATGATCTTAATGAATTGTGAGCAGGTTTGAGGGGCCAAATGGTCTGCTTCTACTCCCATTTTGTACATTCATATCTCTCCATGCACCCTTTTAAGCAGCAGTAGCCTGTTTACTTTAAGTTATAAATATATAGTTGATTGGAGCAGCCTAACACAGTTTAAACGTATGTTAAACAAGAATGGTCTCCAAAGCAGATTTTTCTTGGAATAAAGCAGAAGATTTGTTCTCAAGCAAACTGCTGCAGATTCTGGGAAACTGAGATAAAAACAAAAATAAAGTCCCGGGACTACTCAGTTGGTCAGGCGGCGTCTTTGGAGAGAGAAACAAAATTAACGTTTCAGCTCAGTGATTCTTCATGAGAAGATTTGTACCTTGCCATGTTTCTTGCCAAATCCAAAAAACTCAACTTCTCCAACATTGTAAATGGACTCCCTTTTAATGGACTCGTTAACGTTGTGGCCATTGTATATTTTTGCTCTGGTCAGTTTCTCTCCTATGCCCTCTGCTTGGTCCTCTCTAGGACGCTGACACCGGCAAGTACTTTCTTCACTAAAAGACACAACATAAAATATAGGTAAGAAAACAGAAAACGCGGGGAAGACTCAGCGGACAGGATTTTATGGTTTCACTTGTCCCGAAACCGTAAAATCCCACTCGAGATCAACAGACCTTTCCACTGTCCGTCCCTTGCCCGCTCCGATTCCTGTGGTGGGCGGGATGGTACAATTCCAGCCAGCAAATCTGGCAGCATCTATGGAGAAAGAAACAGAGTCGGCATTTCAGGTCAGTATGATTCTTCTTCAGAGCTATTACAAGTAACCAAGTTTCTTAGAAAGATGCCAGGTCTAGCTTTTGTACCTGGGTTGGTTTTCTTCATTTTATCACCTATGTTCAGTTGGAAATATTGTTTTCACATGGTGAAGTTAGGTATAGAGAGAGTTTATACATCACTGATCAGGCCTTAAACAAGAGACATTTTGAAGCATGCTTTTATTTTTTAATCTGGAACCATGAACGTTTTGTAGTTTTGGTCATAAGTGTCTGAAACACATATGTAAGAATATGTCATGGAAAACATTCCCACCACTTTTTCAGCCAAGTACAGACTGTCCAGTAAGAAATTATCTTAAAGGTGTATCTGGGGTAAAGTGGAAAGAATACCCAGTCCCCAATAACTGGTCTACCTCCTTAGGTTTCAAATCATTTACTGTGCTCTGGAATCCAACACAAAACCCTGGTTCAAGAGTCAGAGGGTTGCCTTTGTTTGGAACCTAGAAGTTTATTTTTGGCTGTATAAAATCTGGACATCTATCTATGCTCAAAAGAATCATAAAAGGTTACGGAAAACATCTTCCTTGGGACTATGCTGTTCTCATAACCCCCCTCCCATTCTGGTCCTATGCTGGTTCATTAATACCCTCTGGGTCTATGTTGGTTCACTAATACCTCTCTGGACCTGTACTGGTTCTCTAACATCTTCCTGGATCTATACTGTTCTCTGACACTCCTGGGCCTACGGTGGTTCTCTAACACAACCCCATCCTGGGCCTCTGCTGGTTCACTGACATCGCTCCTGGGCCTCTGCTGGTTCACTGACATCGCTCCTGGGCCTCTGCTCTCCAGTAGCCCCTTCCCAGGCCTATGTTGCTTCTCTTACATCCTACAGGCCTATGCTGTTCTGTAACACTCTCTGGACCTATGCTATCTCTCTACTATCTTTTTTGTCCCATCTCTTTCCTAAAACTCCTTATTCTGCTAGTGGTGTTCTCTAAAATTAGTGGCAATGTTGTCTTTACCCCATCTTGAGTGGAAATAGGAGTTGTTGTTGATCTAACAAAGTGCGCTACAGAGCTATTCAGTTACTGCACCATCTATAGTTTGGGTGAAGTCATGCAGATCTGCTTACTTTACCCTGTGAACCATCAATTGTGCACTGACTTGCTACCAACCTTCCACTTTTCAAATCCTCCACACCCATTCCTTTCAATCCATCATGAATGAAGGATGGAATTTTCCGCAGCAGGATTTTCCACTTCTGCCGAAGTTAATGGACTTTTGAATGACTTGTTACGTTTACCAGCCCCAACATCACCTGGAGTCTCTGCAAGAGTTTCCCATTTCTTCCTATCCAAGAGCAACACATCTCGGATTTGTATAAATCCATTATTTTTTAGATTATTAACAGGAGCTTCTGGTGTTATCATCACCGAAACCCTGGATCCTAACTGTTTTGCAGCTGTTCAGTAGAGATTTAGAGAAAGGTGTAAATATTGGCTGATGAAGGATAACCATTGCACCAAGTACATATTCAGTAACAATATAAATGATTGGGTAGTATGCTTGCCATAAAGATTTATTGGAAAACTTAGGTGCTTCTTCATTTACATGGTCCTAACAAGATTGTGCAAAGGTGATCTATCCTAAAGCAGAGTCACTAAAACACAACTCACTATTATGAGATTAGTCAATTAAAAAGTAGTCCCAGCATTAAGCTGGATATTAATGGGGCGCCACTCCTGCCCCATTCCCCAATTAAGAAGCCAATAGAAAGCTTACATACTATCCTGACTGTTGCCTCACAGCAACTTAAAGCTGTGGACAGCTTTTATTGATTTAAGACAAGATATTTAGGGTGCACAGTGGCAGTGGTTAGTACTATGCCTCACAGCATCAGGGACCCAGGTTCAATTCCAGCCTCGGGTGTCTCTGTGTGAAGTCTGCACGTTCTCCCCGTGCGGGTGCTCCGGTTTCCTCCCACAGTCAAAAGATGTGCAGATTAAATGCATTGGCCATACTAAACGCTCCTTAGTATCATGGTCATTCTGATTGGCCAGCAGTTCTGTAGTTCTACCAATACTGGTGACTGCTGGGGCAATAGCCACAGAGCCCAGCTAAGTCTGGCTGTCTCAGGGGTTACCAGTCTGACCTGGAGAGGAGTGAGGGCAGGAATCAAGATGACAGCGGATGGACCTTGGAGATATACTGCTTCCAGGTAGCCTCACAAAATGTGTCCCTCTTTCTAAGATTTCCCACATGGTGTAGGTCCCCATGTGACTTGTAAAATACAGCAAGGATGGAGTAAGTTCCTTTAGTGTCCATTAATTGGCTGCTTAAGGCTGCCAAACACTCAAGGGCATACCCACATCTCCACTCCCTGCACAATTTCAGATAGGCAAGAGGCAGTCAAGTACATAAGAACTAAGAGCAGGTGTAGGTCATTTTGCCCCTTGAGCCTATTCTGCCATTCAATAAGATCATGACTGATCTTTTTGTGGATTCAGCTCCCCTTGTCCGCCCGGTCACCATAACTCTTAATTCCTTTACTGTTCAAAAATTTACTTATCCTTCCCTTCAAAACATTCAATGAGGTAGCCTCAACTGCTACACTGGGCAGGGAATTCCGCAGATTCACAATCTTTTGGATGAAGAAGTTTCTCCTCAACTCAGTCCTAAATCTGCTTCCCATTATTTTGAGGCCATGCCCCCTTGTTATTGTTTCATCTTCCAGTGGAAACAACTTTCCTGCTTCTATCTTGTCTATTCCCTTCATAATCTTATATGTTTCTATAAGATCTCCCCCCATTCTTCTGAATTCCAATGAGTATAGCCCCAGTCTACTCAGTTTCTCCTCATAAGTCAATCCTCTCAACTCTGAAATCAACCTAGTGAATCTCCTTTACCCCCTCCAGTACCAGTATATCCTTTCTCAAGTAAGGAGACCAAAACTGCACACAGGTGTGGCCTCACCAGCACCTTATACAGCTGCAATATAATCTTGCTGTTTTTAAACTCCATCTTTCTAGCAATGAAGGACAAAATTCCATTTGCCTCCTGTTGCACCTGCAAACCAACTTTTTGTGATTCATACAAAAGGATACCCAAGTTCCTCTGCACAGCAGCATTCTGCAACACTTTACCATTTAAATAATAGTCTATTTTGTGGTATTCCTACTAAAGAGAATGACTTCACATTTACCAAGTTTACCAAGAAGTACTGCCAGACCTTTACCCGCTCACTTAGACTATCTATATCACTTTGCAGACTTTTAGCGTCCTCTGCACACTTTGCTCTGCTAATCATCTTAGAGTTATCTGCGAATTTTGACACACTACACTTGGTTCTCAACTCCAAATCATCGATATAAATCGTAAACAATTGTGTTCCCAATACTAATCCCTGAGGCATACCACTAGTCTCTGATTGCCAATCAGAAAAATACCCATTTATGCCCTCCTCCCACTTTGCTTTTTGTTAGTTAACCAATCCTCTATCCATGCTAATACATTACCTGTAATACCGTGCACTTTATCTTGTGCAGTAGCCTTTGGTACAACACCTTGTCAAATAACTTTTGGAAATCTATATGTATCACATTCACAGGTTCCCCATTGTCCACTGTGCATGTAATGTTCTCAAAGAATTCCATGAAGTTATTCAAACATTAGCTGCCTTTCATGAACCTATGCTGCTTCTTCTTTAATATAAATTGGGACAATTTATATCCAGATGTCTTGCTATTTCTTCCTTGATGATAGAATCAAGCATTTTCCCTACTACAGAAGTTGAGCTAACTGGCCTATAGTTATCTGCCTTTTGTCTATCTCCTTTTCTAAACATTTGTTGTTTTCCAATCTGCGGGAACCATTCCAGAATCCAGTGAATTTTGGTAAGTTACCATTAGTGTATTTGCTATTTCCCCTGCCATCTCTTTTAGTACCCTGGGATGCATTTCATTAGGACCAGGAGACTTGTCTATCTGTGGCTCCATTAACTTGCCCAACACTATCACTTTTGTGAGGAGGCCAGCTGTTGAATTTTACATGCCATTTCACTTTAAAACTGTTGGTGAGGGAGCATGGAAGTATATGGAAGGTAAAAAGCCAGTCAAATTAAACATTCTTGTTTCAGAATCTGTTCTCAAACTGCTATTGCAAACTTACTTTGTCCCGCATGGCGAATCCACACCACCTGTGCACACAGCTCATGCATACATGTGCATACATAAGTACACACACACATATGTGTATGCTTGGCACTCATAGAACATAGAACATAGAACATTACAGCACAGAACAGGCCCTTCGGCCTTCGATGTTGTGCCGACCAAAATAAAAAGCAATGCCCCTCCAAACTAAACCATTCCCTTCTCTTCCATATACTTATCAATTAACCTCTTAAACGCCACCAAACTTGGCGCATCTACAACAGCTGCAGGCAGGGCATTCCACTCCCTAATCACTCTTTGAGTAAAGAACCTACCTCTGATATCCGTCCTATAACTCATACCCCTTAATTTAAAGCTGTGTCCCCTCGTGCTAGCTTTCTCCATCCTAGGAAAAAGGCTATCACTGTCCACCCTATCTAAACCTCTAATCATCTTATATGCTTCAATAAGATCCCCTCTTAGCCGCCTCCTTTCTAACGAAAACAACCTCAAATCCTTCAACCTCTCTTCATAGGACCTGCCCTCCATACCAGGCAACATCCTGGTAAACCTCCTCTGTACCCTCTCCAATGCCTCCACATCTTTCTTATAATGTGGGGACCAGAACTGCACACAATACTCCAAGTGCGGCCGCACTAGAGTTTTGTACAGTTGCAACATGATGCTGCGGCTCCTAAATTCAATCCCCCTACCAATAAAAGCTAAGACTCCATATGCCTTCTTAACAACTTTATCCACTTGACTGCCTACTTTCAGGGATCTATTGACACATACATCAAGATCCTTCTGTTCCTCAACACTATTAAGAGCCCTACCATTAGCCCTATACTCTACACATTTATTGTTCCTGCCAAAGTGCATTACCTCACACTTTTCCACATTAAACTCCATTTGCCACCTCTCGGCCCAGCTCTGCAACTTGTCCAAGTCACACTGTAAACCATAACACCCCTCTTCACTATCTAATAACACCTCTCTTCACTATCATATACACATGCATGCACATATAATATGAAAGTTAGCAGCATCTGTTGTAGCTTCAATCAACAAAGAACAACAATCCCTCAATGCCCCACATGATCTAGAAAATGAATCTATGTTGAAAGATGCAAAATAATGAACATTGGATTTGCATGAAACTGCAGAGTCTGGCAAATCAGGCAGGTATAGTATTGAGAGAGGAAATTAATTTGCATCATTTTATAAAGTTTGACCTCCATTGCATAGTTTCCAGGACAGATCATTGCATTTAGGTTTGCTGGATTCAGCATTTTGAAAATATTTTTCGATTTACTGCACCATCTAGACTTTAAAACGTATCAGAGATTGGCAGTGGTTTTTTCCAATGTGAAAACTGACGTGTTTCGCTCCAAATCATACAACAATCTGCCAAAAGAAATTAAGGGATGTGTTTCACACTGAGATAGTGGGGCTGAGGCCTCAACACTCTGGCAAAACCCCACTGTAAGAAGTTTGACAACACCAGATTTCTTCTTATTGTCAGAGTTCTTCCTGTGTTTACCCCAGTCCAACTCTGGCATCTCCACATCAAAACACCACTGCACAGATATCGGGGCACCATCTTTAAAGGGCGCCTAGATCATAACCTAATTGAATCTACCCCCGACAGCCCACCACAGAGATCTCAGGGGCTCCCTTTCTCATGCCTGATTATCAGCCCTTCTCCCTTCTCCACCTCTGACAATTTGAGCCAACATCCACCTCCACCTTCCACCCGACCACCACAAGGGCCATCACTCACATCCCTAGCTCCTCTATCCACTCTTGGACAGCACCGCATCTCAACGGATCATCCCATGAGGCTCCCACTGGGGCCCACCCTTGGCACTGTTAGTTTGGTATGGTGCCAATTTGGCAGGGCTACTTGTGACAAGATTGCAACGCCACTGACTGGCCATGTCTCTCTCCCCTGGGGATATACTTACGTTTATGTCCCCAGAGGGACTGCAATGACAGAGGTCTCTGTGAACCTGTTGTAAACTGTGCCGATGTGACATCACGTTGGCACAGTGTCAAAATACGGCTGGCGTTCAATGACCGGAGTTTTACTGGCCTGTCTGCCACAGGAATTGGAGCAGCAAGGGGGTAGTGGACAGGAGGGCTCATTGACCTCAGACAGGATTTTATGATATTGGGACGAGTGAGGCCGGAAAATCCAGCCCAATATCTGGAGAGGGGGTGGGTTAATAACATTCAAATCTATTCAAATTCATGTAAAGCAGGCTCACATCTGTTATGATGTGAACCTGGTCACTTTGCCAATGAGAAAGATCCAAAATCACAAACACTGGCGGGAACTGAACTTGTGGATCTTGAACCCCGCCAGCATTCACATAGATGGCGAACGAGTGCTCAAGATCACCCCTCAAGATGAATAAGACTACAAGAACATAAACTTAAAGTATTACAATCAGTTGAAAATGAACCTAATGGATACACTTCTTGTGACTGTAACACAGCCTTTGTTTAAAGGATATAATTGCCAATTTAATATTAAAATCTGCCCTGACCTTGCATGTAAGACACATATGCACATTGACATATGTATACTCTTGGCTGATAGATAGAATCATAGAATCTCACAGTGCAGAAGAAGGCCTATCGAGACTGCATTGACCACAATCTGACCAAGGGCTGTCTCTTGCTGCGAGAAACATGCCGTGGGGTGACCGGAGAATCATGCCTGTTATCTCTATTCCTCTCTCCATACGTGCTCCTGACCTGCTGAGTGTTTCCAGTTGAACCAAAATCAGATCTTATGAAGTGGCGAGCAGGTTTGAAGAGCCAAATGGCATGCTCCTGCTCTTAAGTCCCGTGTTCACATTTTCAGCACCAACAATGTTTATTTTTGTAAAGAGCAAAGAAAACAAAGAAAAGCACAGCTCAGGAACAGGGCCTTTCAACCCTCCAAGCCTGCCAATCATGAAGCCCTAATAAAACTAAAAAAAACCCTTTGCCCCTCCTCAGGCTGTATCACTCTTTTCCCTCTTTATTCAGATGCCTCTTAAATGTCACAAATGTGCTTGCTTCCACCACCTCCTCTTGCAGCACGTTCGAGGCATCCACCACTGTGTGTGAAAAATGTCCTTTGTACATTTCCCTTAAACTTTCCCCCTCTCACCGTGAACCTGTGTCCCCTTCTAATTGACACTTCCAGCCTTGGGAAAAGCCTCTGACTGTTCAGCCTCTCTGCCTCTGATAATTTTGTAGATTCTGTTCTGATCAGAGAGATTCGACAATGAGAAAGATTTTTTGAGTAGCAAAATATGAAATGCCTTATCAGAAACAACATTGGAGTGGCAGGACCAAGTTTTTCGAAGTGACGGTCAGGGCAAAATAGGCCAAAAGGCCTTTACTATGTGTAAGTGGCAGATTTACATCTATTTATGCAACACATTTTATGTCCAAAATTTTATGGGCAGTTTCTGCTAAGTGTGTTATCTTTTCCTGACAAACATCAATGCAGAGAGTGCTCTGTCCCTTCTATCTACAGTCCTGCTAGCCTGGAATCTCAAATACACCAGGCTCTCCTCTTCAATGCTACTCCTAGCGCTAGTGAAGATTCCCCAGTTGCAGGATGCAGGAATTCCCACATGTATGCAATACAGGATTGATCTCTCCTCCACTGCATCAGTGGCTGGGCTTGGGTAAGGGTAGAACTGAGAGGAAGAGGGCAAAATGGAAGAGGAAATAGTATCAAAGGGCAAGAAGCAAAAGATAGCAATGGAGAGGAGAGGAAAGATGGAAAATGAAGTGGTGAAAGATGAAATAAAAAGTTGATAAAAAAGCAAATAAAAAGAGAGTAAACTTAACAATTTAAAAGAAGAAGTATTTAAAAGTAGCTAGTGCAAGTGTTGCTCCTGAGAAGCAGAGATAGAAATAGTCATGGGGAATGAGAACATTGCAGATAAGTAGAACAAATTGGACAACACAATGGCAAGCATTGTTGCTTCGCAGCGCCAGGAACCCGAGTTTAGTTTTGGCCTTGGATCATTGTCTGTGTAGCATTTGCATATTCTCCCCATATCTGTGTGGGTTTCCTCCAGATGCTCCAGTTTCCTCCACAAACGTGCAGGTTAGGTTAACTCACCCTAATGTCAGGGAGATTTGCAGGGTAAATGCGTAGGGTTACTGGAATAGGGTCTGGGTGGGATTGTGATCGGTGTAAACTCAATCAGCTGGATGGACTTCTTCTGCACTGCAGGGATTGTATGAAATATTTTTGCTGGAATTTTACCACCCTGTCAGCTATTGGAATCAGAGCGGGTGTGAGGAGGACAATGTGAAGGTTCTTTGACCTTGGATAGGATTTTCCGGTCTTGGGTCGAACGAGGCCATAAAATCCCACCCTTTGTGTTGGTCTTTACTATAGAAGATACAAATTACGTGTAGAGGATAACGGGGCTAATAAGAGTGAAGTTGTTCAGATCAGAGGAAAAGTATTGCAGAAACCTAAGGGACTAAATGTCAAAAAATTCTCAAGATCCAATCTCCTAATCCTAGGACTTGATAAGATGCTGCTGCAAAGATAGCAGTTGCTTTGGTTATGTTTTTCTGAAACTCCCTACGTTCTAGAGTGGTCCCAATCTTTGAAATATAACACTGGTATTCAAGAAGGAAAGGAGGGAGGGAGAGAAGGAGGGAGAAAAATGAAACTACAGCCCAATTAGCCTGATTTCAGTAACTGAAAAATAATCCATTTTTCAGGAAGTCATAACAATGCACGTATATAGTCTGATCAGGCAAAGTCATTGTAGTTTTATGAAAGGAAAATAGTATTTAACAAACTTATTAGGTTTTTGAGGATGTAACTAGTAGGGTAGATAAAGGAAAACCAGAAGATATAGTGTACCTGGAATTTCAAAAGACATTGAATAAGATGGGAATGCATAAGATAGAGGACTCATTTAATTATGGGGTGATACATTAGATGGATAGAGGATTGGATAATGGACATAAAGTTAAGAATAGAGACATGTTGGGAATTTCAAATTAGCAGGGTTTGTCTAATGGACTGCTGCATGGAACAGTACAGGGACCTCAGCTATTTACAATGTATTTAATGTCTTTGGTGAAGGGATCGATGGCTATGTATTGCAGGTGGTTGAGTGAAGGCTTACTGGATTGGTTCTTGCGATGAGAAAATTTTACCCTCTGATGAGAAGCTGAGAAAATTGGGCCTATGTTCTCTGGTGTTTACAGAAACGAAAGGTGATTTCATTGAAAAATACAGGAGAGCTTTGACAGGACACTATCATTTAGATGGGAGAAATTTCTTTGCTGAAAGCAAACTCTCTATCCCAGAAGGTGGGAGATGCTCCATTATTGAATATATTAAAGGCTGAGATAGATAGATTTTTGGTCTCTCAGGGAATCAAAGAATAGTGTGCACTTTCCCATTCACTAAAGATAAGTTATGATCAAACTGAATAGCAGAGAAGGCACAAGGGGCCCTCCAGTCCTATTTCTTTATGTTCTTAGGTAGAAACTGAGAAATGTGTTTTGATTGTGGGAATGCCAGTGATAACTGAGAGGGTGGGGGAGGCCAACATCAATTTGGCCTAATCGGGGAAGGAGGGTGACCTGCTGTGTATCACAATTGGTAAGGGCAGGGAGGGGGGGACCCACTGCTGCTCTGCCTGTGATTGGTGAAGATAAGGAGGGAGGGACCCACTGCTGCTCTGCCTGTGATTGGTGAAGATAAGGAGGGAGGGACCCACTGCTGCTCTGCCTGTGATTGGTGGGAAGAGGGGGATGGCATGATCGGTCTGGATGGTGGGAACTATATTTTCGGGCGTTGTGGGCATCATGATTGGCCGTGGGCCTCCCCGATTTTTGGGAAAGGGCTGGGTCAAGGCTGGCTGCAACAGCAGAAAACTGACAGCTCTCTCTCTCTCTTTCTCTCTGTCAGTCCTCTGCAAAGGGCGCAAAGATCTGCACATGCGCAATAACTCTCTCTACTGGCTAGTGAGTTTAGCCCTGCCCACTGCTCCTAGTAGCTAGAAACAGTCTAGCTAATGTTTTCAAGCACAATGTGCATAAGCATGGAAGTAAAATTTCACTTAAAAAAGTCTCTCATTTTCATGCTTGCCAGGCACTTAGTATTTTTCTTGTAAAATTCTGCCCATTGGTGGCTTTTAATGAACATCACTTCCTAACTTTGCAGTCACTTTCAATAAACAGGTTAACAAATCTCTGACATTAGACAAGTGATGAGTAACGAACACGACCACCGAGTGGGAGCTTGGGTCACCCTCACAATAGAACTTTAAAAAACCTGGGGGTTAATAGTTGGCTTCAGAGATTCAGCTGATTAATGCTGTCCTTACCTAGTCTGACCAATATGTGGTCCAATCTCTTGCCAATAATTGTTGCCCTATCTGTCACTGGCTAAGTAAGCCAATCAATTTGATTAACCTGGTGACAAATATCAGCCTTGCCAGTGACTCACCATCCAGAGAATTAAAAGTGAATCGTTTACGAGATGATATTTCAAAAGGTTCTGGACCTCCCCTTCGCCCCCACACCAAATATAACTCTCAAAGTGAAGGAGCGCTGCATAATTTGAAGTTACAAATGCTGAGTCACTATTTATTTTTCACATTAGTTGTAATCAGGCTGATTAATGCACTACAAACATAACACCTCCCTACCTGTGCTGAGTTACACGCAAACCCAAAGCTAGATGAATCTGCATTCCTCAGGCAGGGATCAGCGTTAGATTACTGGCCTGTCATACAGGGTTTTAACAATGTTTCCACTCTTAATTAAACTTCATTAAACCCCTGAAAAGGGGTTTCTGCCTATAGTCAGACCTAATCCAGTTGGATCTCCTTTCCTTTTGGTAAGGTAGAACTTATCTTCCACTTAACCTTCCAGGAACATTAGAATTTGACACTTGTTCAGGAGTTGTCCAAAATAACTGATTGATGTGTTTCTCCTGGTATGGGTCAGCTGTGATACACAGATCTGCAATTTCCTGTTGCACAGTGCTTGACCTATGAATCATTTGGGTTTTCAGGGAACCTCAGGTTTTTCCCCAGGTTGACAGTGCTGTTACTTAGGTAATTATAGACCACTGTCTCCTTAATCTGGGAGTAGGCTGATTTTTCTGAAGTATTGCTAAATACAGTGCTACCATTAGTGTCAGCATCGAGTGACTCCATACAGGAACTTCAGGTTAAAAACATTTGAGTGCAGCAGTTCAGTTAATGAATTGACGGAAGTGAAGGTCATGTTATTTTTAAATACCTGCTTGAATTTCAATAAGAGAGCAATAGCCTTTTAAAGAAAATATGCACATTTCAGTGAAGGATGTTGACCTTCACTGTGGTTTTAGAATTGGACAAAGCCAAATTTTACATCAGTGAACTTTGACCAAGTTAACTATTTTCAACGTAGCTTTCTCTAAGCCCAATGAAAATCTGTATTGTACTGGGAAATCCAGCTGTTTTGAAGACTCATTTTACTGGTGAGAGTCATATTGAGGGTAATGCTTTACAACCATCCATACTAAAGGGGATGAAAGGGTATGTAACATCAACAGTGCAGGCAGGCCATGTCCATATCAGGTGATGTTATAATGAACTAGTTGTGAGCTGAGCAGTGAATTCCTGTGACTTCCCTGAAAAGTTATTGTGTTCATTCAAAATGGTTGCAGCCCAGTGGCACAACGATTAGCATTGAAGCCTCACAGCCCTAGAGACCCAAATTCGATTCCTGACTTGGATCACTATCTGTGCAGAGTTTGCACATTCTCCCCATGTCTGCGTGGGTTTTCTCTGAGTGCTCCGGTTTCCTGTCACAGTCCAAAGATGTGCAGGTTAGGTGGATTGGCCACAGTAACTTGACTCTTAGTAACAGGGGGATTAGCAGGGTAAGTTCGTGGGGTTTTTGGATAGGGCCTGTTGGGCAGGCTCAATGGGCCAAATGGCCTCCTCATGCATTGTAGGGATTATACGATCCCCATCTTTCTCTAAACTTCGTCCTAAGCTTTATTTATCCTGAGGTCCTTAGCTACTCCATTCCACTGATTTGGGAAAGTATAATGGTAGTTATTGCTGCCTAACAACGCGCACAACAATGACAGCATTTTTGCATAATTTCCATATCTTTTGGTACAGGCCTACAATAACTGGACCCATGCCAACCAGTGAAGTTAAAACTAAAGACAAAATAGTTTTCTTTGCTGGAGAGAGTTTGTTGACTTTGTCCTACTCACTCCACCATTTTTAGGTGGTAGAAATACCCATCAACTGTTTAATAATGTATTTGCCATTAAACCTAATTTGTAATTAATAAATTGACAGTTGTGGTAAAATAAATGCAGTCCTGTACTTACCTTGTGGCGAGTTGTGATCCTAAACTCTCTCCACAGATATTGCACTCTTCCTTATTACCAACACGGGTTCTCTGTGAAGAGAAAGCAAAAATGGTGGCACAGCAACAACTTCATATCAACAATCAGTCACATTGACCCAACAAGAAAAGAGCTAAACATACTGGGTTTGTCACCTAAGCTGGGCTAATTAGTTTTCAGTTTTGATGGAACTAAAATTTTAAAAATCATGCAAAGTGTTTATGTTAATGTTCATCACTGAAATTTTAAGTTTATTTATTAGTCACAAGTAGGTTTACATTAACACTGCAATTAAGTTACTATGAAAATACTCTAGTTGTCACACTGCGGAGGCTGTTTGGATACACTGAGGGAGAATTTACCATGGCCAGTGCTACTAACCAGCGTGCAGGATTAACCTGGAGCACGCAGAAGAAACCCACAGAGACACAGGGAGAACGTGCAGATTCCACAGACAGTGACCCAAGCCAAGAACTGGATCTGGATCCCTAATGTTGTGAGGCAGCAGGGCTAACCACTGTGCCATCTTGCCGCCCACTTCTCTTTAATATTTTGATATTTCTTGCCCTATCTTCAGCAGTTCTGAAGAAGTCATATTTGACTCAAAATGTTAACTCTGTTTCTTTCTCCACAGAAACTGCCAGACCTGCTGAGTAGTTCCAGCATTTTCTGTTTTTATTTCAGATTTCAGCGTCCACAGTGTTTTGTTTTCTGTTATAAAAGGACAAGCATCTGGCTTGGGGTTTTCTTTCTCAACAGACATTAATTACACATGCCTGACAATATTGTCAATGAACAAATGATTTATGTCTAAGTGTCTTAAATTGGAAGTAAATTGCATCAACAGTAATGTTAAAGGTAAGTAAATGTGTGGAGAGTTAGAGTTAGGATCCTTTCTGCTACAGATAGGTTTACAATGTGTTTCCGGACACACTCTGCCAGATGTTCTAAAAACTTATGCACTGTACAACATTATGACAAATAGGTTATTGAGGAGGTGTACAGGTTTCACAACAACAAATGCAAAGGGTCCAATATTAAATGGACAGTCTTCAGATTTGTCCTTGCACATTGTCCAAAGAAACTATCCAGCACTAATGGAAAGAACTGACCAGAAAAGATGAGATTAAAGATCTTGAAGAAACATGAGAAAGGAACTCTGGAAATCATTTTTCGAATCAAACATTTCCAGTAACACCTATACGAAAGGACATTTACTTTCTTAACTGATTATCATCCCCCAGCAATGTTATTTCATAGAATCCCTACAGTGTAAAAGGAGGCTATTTGGCCCATTGGATCTGCATTGACCACAATCCCACCCATGCCTTATCCCCATAATCCTATAAATTTACTCTGGCTAGTCCCCCTGACACGAAGGGACAATTTAGCATGACCATTCCACCTAACCTGCAAGTATTTTTGGACTGTGGGATGAAACCTACACAGACACAGAGAGAACATGCAAACACCACACAGACAATGACTCAAGCCAAGAATCGAACCTGGGACCCTGGTGCTGTGAAAAACAATTGAAATTTTCAGTAGATTCTATTACCCTGAATAATAATGGGCCATGGTTTATTTCACAAGAATTCACAAACTATTTAGAGAGTAGGATACAAACATCATGTCACAAGGCCCAAATCCCAGGGGTTAAAATCTCCCCTTTAGTTTTTGCTTCTGAACCAAATTTGATTCAACTTCATCCTCCTCTGTTTAGTTCTTTATCTGTGAATCTAATTGGTTAAGGAGATACCCTTTGACCAAATTTTTGGTCATGTGACCTTGTGCACCAATGTTAAATTTCATTTTGTAATACTCCTGCAAAACATTTATTTTCTATTAAGGGTGCTGTACAAGTTGATACTGGTTTCATCAGTTACTGAGGCTCCTCCCAGAAGGAAAATGAAAACAGTAAAATGGGGAAATAAGAACACTGCTTTTTTTTCCCCCTGGTCACATCACACAATTTGTGAAATAAAAAAATCTTTTGGGCTGAAAGGTAAGAGAAAAGTCTCTGCTCTAGAAAATTCTGGGCCATTTATTTACTATTCAATTTAGATTAACTTGTTGAATGTTTCCAGGGTTTTAGTTACATTTCAGATTTCCTGATTTTTATTTATTGTTTTCCATCTCTTCCATCACCCTAAATTTTCCTTCAATTTGTTTCCTTTGTGAATTACTGATCCTTTGTTTATTCACTATCTTGTTATTCCTCCAATGCTTTTCTCTGTGATGTTGAGATGCTGGGATTGGACTGGGCTGGACACAGTAAAACGTGTCACAACACCAGGTTAAAGCCCAACAAATTTATTTGGAATCATGAGCTTTCCAAGCATTGCTACTTCATCAGGTGAATGGAGAGATGCCATGTTTGTGAACCCACCTCTCCACTCACTTGATGAAGGAGCAATGCTCCAAAAGCTTGTGAATCCAAATAAACTTGTTGGATCTTAACCTGGTGTTGTGAGACTCCTCTTTATTATACGATTGAGATGATTTGATATATTATCCCACTGGTTCTGCTTCATTTGCACTGTCCTGAATGATTTAATTCTCATATTACTTTTTTATTTTGAGTAAACATACAGCAAAATGACTGCTGAACCAGGAAAAAAAGATTTCTAGCTATTAATCCATTCTCAGTTGATTTATCCTCATGACCGTGTCCTCTAATTACGACTGAAATGAGAATAAAATAATAATTTGAGCTCCGCTTCAGTGACGTAAAGAAAAAACCCAGTATCAACGTGATACTGAGGGAGTACTTCGCTGTCTGAGAGGTTAAGTTGTGGCCTCACCTGTTCAAAATGCACTGTATTCTTCAAGGAGCAGAAGAATTCTCCCATGGCTCGTCGCTGGACAATGCAGGCTCAACTAACCCAAGGTAGAAATTGCATTATAAACTATCACTTTAAAATGCACAATTTACTTGTACTGTTGCCTTGTACCATCATCTCTTCCACCACCCTAAATTTTGCTGTTCGTTCACATCTGCCCTCGATCCCATCATAAACCTTTCCTTTTGTTCCTTCCTTGATTTCCCCTTTCTCCCTGGCTCTCAACTTGCTGTTTATCTCCAACACCATCCAATTCTAATAATAAATGACCATTAGCCCAGAACGTTAATTCATATTCAGTTTCTCTCCACACATGCTAGCTAACCTAAGTATTTCTAGGAGTTTCTATTTTTATTTCAGATTTTCAGCACTTGCAGCATTTTGCTTCTATGCTCAAAGTGACAGACTGATAAGTGCTGTATATTCTTCACACAAGGATAGACGTGCACGCACAGTCACGAGGATAGGTATGCAGACACACACACATAAAAGGATAGGTATACAGACACTAAAATATAGTATACACAGACACACAAAACATGGGTACATGCTTACTCAGAACTATAGGTGTATATACACAAACAGAAATATAGCATACACACATCCAGAAACATAGGTACATACACACAGAAACATCGGTACGCACATCCTCATATAGATATAAACATTCTCACACAGACATGAATACACATAAACTCACACAAACATTCACCAAGAAGCAAGACAAATCAGAATGAAATATAGAGTGTTTAAGTAGAAAACAGGACATGATTGAATGGTTGCAATGAGCTGAGAAACTATTGACAATATAGGCAGGCTCCAGCAGCCCAAGAGCCTGAAAGGGGAAATGGGTCTTCAAAATATCAACCCCATTCTTCATTTCCTTCAGAAGTGTGGACACACCCTATCAACATCACCAATATTTCCTTCCAGAGGGAATGTGAGATATATAATTAAGACCTGAATGTATTCAAGTTAATATTAAGGCCAGAGGACTGCGTCATAGAAGGCTGAGGTACTGTTCTCCCAGCTTGCACTGAGCTTCACTGGAACAGCACAGAAAGCCAAAGGCAGAGGAGGAAGGGAATTGAAGAGGCATATAAGAGAGAACTCAGAGTCATGTGCCTGGATTGAGTAGTTTCCACTCCCCCCGCCCCCTCCCCCCATTGAAGAGGCCATGAGCAGTGAATATAGTATGCTGTGGGAAGTGCACAAAATCCCCTTCATCTAAAAGTAGCGTGGACAGTGAAGTGGAAGGGCATTAAAGAAATAACTATAACATGCTGTTTAAGATTATTCTCTTCAACGTTATTATTAGCAGTCCAAGAGCTAAAATCATTTTTTCTGAGCATTTTTGTTTATTAGTTATCCAAATAGTGACGATGTGAGGGAGGAGAAAGGTTTTTGACCATGTAAGGAGGTTGGAAGCCAGAGTTCGTGTGATTAAAACTCCAGAAATGAAACCAGAGTTAACACCACGCCAACCCACGCCATTCACACACTTCATATGATTGAAAGATCTGGGGTTCAGATACAAAATAGAAATCATTGAAACTTAAAATCTAATGTTTGACGTTACTGCAATCAGTGTTCAGATTTGTCAACGTAGCAGGCATAAGTTGCTATGGAATTGATGTTCTCCTTTCTGTTTATGTATTCACATTAGATTGATTCCACCTTTTAATATTAATAACGTGCCTCTCTGAATGGTACACACTCAATTATCCAACTGGCTAACTTGGTTTCAAATATCCAGAGTCCAACTTATTTTTTCCATTTCTTTCCGTATTGTTGTATTTGAATAATGCTAATTCTTGACTTTGACAGTGCTCTGTATGTTTATTGTTTTAGTCATGATAATTCTGGATTACGCAAATAATAAAACTGAATTTGCATTCACTGACACGAACAGACTGCATTATCAGGTATGTTTGGTGCCTGGTCACTGGTTCTGTGAATTTCTCAGCTGTGGCTATGCTGAACAACAACTACTCTGCACAGCTAAACATCCAAAACACAATAAAGCCAAACAATCCAAATCTTTCTTTGATCTGTAGCAATCAAACCATCCAGGTGTATTGTCCCCAGACAACAGAAAAAGTCACATAACTTGCACGCACCCCCCCCCCCAAATAATTTCAAGTTGAAGAACTCGTTTCAAAACATAATCTTATGAACCCCACTACTTGAAGCAGCATGGTGGCACAGTGATTAGCGCTGCTGCCTCACAGCACCAGGGGCCCAGCTTTGATTCCCGGTTTGGTTCATTGTGCAGGCTCTGCACAGACATTCTCCCCATATCTGCATGGGTTTCTTCCGGGTGCTCCAGTTTCCTCCCACAGCCCGAAAGACTTTCCAGTTAGGTGTATTGGCCATGCTGAATTCTCCCTCAGTGTATCCAAAGAGACAGCGGGGTGTTGTAACTTGGGGATTTTCTCAATAACTTCATTGGAGTGTTAACGTAAGCCAACTTGTGACACTAATAAATAAAATATTTATTTGTGGGACATGGGTCCCGCTGGCTGGTTAACATTTATTGCCCATCCCTATTGCCCAAGGATAGTAGAAAGTCAACCACATTGCTGAGGCTCCGGAGTCACATGTAGGTCTGACCAAGTAAGGGCAGCTGATTTCCTTCCCGAAAGGACAATAGTGATCCAAATGGGTTTTTCTGACAATCGACAATGATCATTAGTAGATTCTTAATTCCAGATATATTTTGTTGAATTTAACTTCTTTCATCTGCTATGGTAAAATTCAAACCTGAGTCCCCAGAACTTTAGCTGAGTTTCTGGATTAATTAATTATTAATAATAATAAATTAATAGGAGAAAATTCAGATCAGCATGAATCTATTACTTATTATTTACTCCATTCTCCCTGGCGTCTCCCTAAGGCTCAATCAGACCGCTTAGAATCTTAGTAATTTGTTTGTTCCTCTGGGGAGCATCAGCCTCTGGTCCTCTTTATCACAGAGAGTTTCTATACTCCACTGCAGCATTATCTGTCTCACCCTTAGCACAGCCCCACACTGTCAAAATCCTCATCTTTGGCACCACCATGCTCGATTTTCCTTGCCATCTTCACAACTTCCACTTTTTAAGATTCAGGGAGTCTGAGAATGGTTCAGGCACAGAATGAAACTTTGCTGCATCTATGCTGGCCCTGTGTAAGCACAACCTAACCAGTCACACTCTCTGCCTTTTCTATCTAAGGCCTTCAGATTCTTGCTTCTGGTGAATTCAAGAAGTTATTTTATCATCCTGCCAGGATAAAGTAAGCTGAATAGTGACATAATAGTTCGCATTCTGTCTCAGTGCGAGAGACCCAGGTCCGTTTCGGCTTTGGGTTACTGTCTATGTGGAGTTTGCACATTCTTTCCATGTCTGCCTTGGTTTCCTCCGGTGCCCCCCCATATCCAAAGATGCGCAGGTTAGGTGGATTGGCCATGCTAAATTGCATCTTAGATTCAGAAAGTGTATAGGTTAGGTGGATTAGACAATAATAAATCAAATCAAATCATAACCCCATGTATTTATTCTGCTAATCCTCCTGACATTAAGTATCAATTTATCATAATCAATGTAATTCTACAGATCTTTGGACTGAGAGGGGAAACTACAGCACCCAGAGGAAACATACGTAGACATGGGGCAAATTAAACCCAGTTCTCTGGCGCTGAGAGGCACCTATGCAAACATTTGTGCCACCTTTCTTCCCCTCCCCTTCATTAAAAAAGAAATGATAATTTACTTATTAAAGTAATCCTGAAATGGTTTTTCAGTCCATCCTATAATGTTCGTGTTAACACGATTATGAAATGCCAACTCACCCCTATCGATTCTGAACAGGAGATTGTGCAAATGCACTTTAACAAGGGCTGGATTTTTAAGTTACATTTATCTTTCCCCAAGGTGAAGCTTTATTTTAGAAAGGAAGGGCATGGTCAGCTCAGCAAAACTCAACAGCCTTGGTGGCTTACTGATTGGGTAGAATGAGTTGATGGTTATAAAATGATCTGCACTCTACCCTTTTATAAAAGGCTCGGCCTGAGTCAGGGAGGAGCAGAGCAATTCAGCAGGAGTGCAAAGGCCCAGAAATCTAACAAACCTGGCTGCACAGGAGCCATTTATCATGTGTAACCTACTAAGCTTCCAACATGGTAGCAGGAAGCACACACATCTTTCCAGATGGAAATGATGTCCATGTCACTTTGAAAGAATAGAAGTCACAGCCCTGAATCAGACTGTAAGCATATTTGCATTTGTAAATAAGAGGCCAGTACCTGTTTTTGTGTCCCCATTACAAGATGGGTTCACCCTGAAGAAGGTGGTGCCAGCACCATCTACTCTCTTGGGGATTTTCACAGTAATTTCACTGCAGTATTAATGTAAGCCTACTTGTGACACTCATAAACAGACTTAAACTTTAAACTTTATGCATATCTTGGAACGTGAGAAGCAGGAATGCTCCCTCCAATCTCACATTTATACAGAATTCATTATTGTTGCTAACATCACCCCTTCACTACCACACACCACCCCCACCGCCCCACCTAGCATTGGCCTCAACTGTTGGAGTTTCTCCACCCACAGGCTCTGATCCCAACCACACCCATCCACCTTCGTCCAGGTCTTTGATCCTGATGTCCCCAACACAGGGCTTTGACGCCCTGCCCCAATCAGTTGGGAAGATCACTCCTCCCGTACCCTGTCCCTGATCCTGAATCCCTGTCACAGCGGTAAGGTTTATTAATACCAACAAAGTTTATTACCTTGTTGTAAGGGGCTCCAGCCTCTTCAGTGCACAGCCCTGTGCTACTTGGGAAGTCCAGAATGCTTCCCATGTCAGAACTTGAGTAATGACTGGCAGCACTGCAGCGCATCTAAGAGATTGGATGCTTCATAAATCCATAGAAAAGCTACAGTGTGAAAAGAGGCCATTCAGCCCATAATGTCTGTGCTAGCCAAACTGGGGCAGGGTAGACAGTGGCTAGCACTGCTGCCCTTATAGTGCCAGGGATCCGGGTTCAATTCCCAGCTTGGGTGAGTGTCTGTGTGGATTTTGCACATTCTCAGTGGTTGCGTGGGTGTCCCCCGAGGGCTCCTGTTTCTGCCCACAGTTCAAAAGTGGAGTGGCCATGTTAAATTCTCCCTTGGTGTAAAGGGGACTAGCTAGGGTAGATGCATGGGGTTGTGGGGATAGGGCCTGGGTGGGATTGCGGTCAGTGTAGACTTGATGGGCCGAATGGCCTCCTTTTGCACTGTAGGGATTCTAAGTAAAAAAAAAACTAGCTGCTCATTTTAATCCTGTTTTCCAGCAGTTGGTCTGGAGCCTTGAAGGTTATAGCACTTCAGATGCAGATCCAGGTACCTTTTCAATGAGTTGAGTGTTTAAGGTTCAATCGTCAACTTAAGCAGTGAATTCCAGACACCCACCAACCTGTGTATGAAAAGGTTTTTCCCTCATGTTCTTTTAATTCTTCTATCAATCATCTTAAATCTATGTCCCCAGTAACTGACTCCTTACTCAAGGAAACAAGTATTTCTGATCTCAAGATTTTGTTTACCTCAATTAGGTCACTCCTTAATCTCCTCTGTTCTAAAAAAAACTCTAGACAATCCAATCTCACCTCATAACTGCAATTTTCAAGCCCTGGCAACATTCTTAAATATCTCTTCTGCACTCTTTCCAATTCTGTCCTTCATGTAATGTAATGGCAAGGAATGTGCTCAAAACTCCAGCTGTGTCCTAATGAGCATTTTATACAGTTTCAACATTACACTGCAATTGTATTCAGTACCTTATCCAATAAAGGGAAGCATCCCATATACTTTCCTGGTCATCTTGTCCACAGAACTACCTTCAGGTAGTTATGCACTCAAAAGCTTTTCAGTTCAGAATCACAGAATACTACAGTGCAAAAAAGGCCCTTCAGCCCATCGAGTCTGCACCTACCCACAATTCCACTTGCCAGTACTTGGCCTATAACCTTGACTGTTATGGTGTGCCAAGTACTCATCCAGTTCCTCAACCGCTCTCAATATCTTTCTGCTTATAGAGTATTCCCTAGCTTTGTTGATTTTCCCCAACTGTATTACCGCATGCTTTTCTAGATTGAATTTCATTTGCCACTTATCTACGCACTAACCTGAGCCATTGATATCATTCTGGATAGCACTTTTATAGATATAGGCATCAAGCAGTTTATGGGTATGCAGGGGAGAGGGAATGGGTGACCACCATGAAGTCAAAAAGGAACAGGCGGGTAATGCAGCACTTCTGCAGATCTTAATACAGATGGGATTTCATCCATGGCATCACAGTGGTTCAATGGGTAAATATAGGGGATAGAAGAAAGATTGGAAGAGGAATAGAGATAGGTGATTCAATAGTGAGGGGAATAGATAGCCACGTCTGTGGCCACAGACATAAATTCAGGATAATTTATTGCTTCCCTGGTGCCAAGGTCACTGAGTGGCTGCAGGACATCCAGAGGAGGAGGGTGAACAGTCAGCAGTTGTGGTCTACGTTAGTTTGAATAACAGATAGAAATAGGATGTGGTCCTGCAGTCAGAGTTTAGAGAGCTGAATTGGAAGTTAGCGATATTTTCCAGTTTACTCCCAATACAGTTGCAGATGAGTATAAAAAGAGGATAAAGCATGGGTCAGAAGGGAGGGCTTTAGATTCTTGGGATGTCAGGATCAGCTCAGAGAAAGATGTGACCACCCCACAGGCTGAGTGATTTGCACGTTAACAGGGCATAGACTGAGTTCCTTGTGAGGCGATTTGCTGGTACAACCGGGGAAGATTTCAACTAACTTAATGGGGGTATGGGAACCAGGAGGTAAGATCAAAATAGAACATCAAGAAACACAAAATCCTGGGAGAGATTGATAGCACTAGTGTAGGGAACAGTGAGTTAATAGGTGGGGTCAGAGTAAGGGAGAAATCAGGGTTATAGAGTGTGGTAAATAACATAGATGAGTCACAGATGCATATTGAGAAATATAACATTGTAGCTACCACAGAGATCTGAATCAAAGAAGGATGGGCTGGATATTAAATATTCCCAGATTCAAGGTGTTCAGGGAAAGGAAGAAAAGGAAGAGAGTTAGTAGGATTGATTAAGGAAAACAGTTCAATTAAGATGCTGGCGCAAGGATGTCCCAAAGAAATCAAGATCAGAATTTATTTAGTTCATGCTAAGAAATAAAAATGATGTGACTACTTAACTTGGTGTGAACTGTAAGTCTCCAGTTAGTGGGAAAGATTCAGAGGAACAAATTTACAGGGAATGGTAGAAAATTGAGAGAATTATGTAGTAGCTATAAAGTGGAAGATTTAAATTATCTAAATTTAGACTGAGACTGTTCAAAAAGGCAGAGAGGGGCAAAAGTGTGGTCAATAAATTTTTCCACAACAGTACGTTGGCAGTCTGTTAAATAAGGAAGCACCAGGTGCCTGGGAATGAGGAGGGCCAAGTAAATCAAAGAACAAAGAACAAAGAACAACACAGCACGGGAAACAGGCCCTTCGGCCCAACGAGCCTGCGCCGCCATCCTAACGTCTTAAAGACATATAGAGACCAATATAGGGACAATTTGTTACCCAATCAGCCTAAGAGCACATTTTTGGGATGTGGGAGGAAACCGGAGCACCCGAAGAAAACCCACGCAACCACGGGGAGAACGCGCAAACTCCCGCAGACACAGGCCCAAATCCATGTGTCTGCACAGCAACAGCGATAGTCTCTGAGCTGTCATGTTGCCCATCTGATGGTCCAGTTTAAGCATACACTAACAACATGAAGCACTAGGCCACTCCTGAAGTAACATCCAAGAGCAGCCCTCGCACGACCTGCTGAATGCATGCACCTTGTTGGTCAACATGTCAATTGGAGCATGCTTAGGGAACAGTGATCAGTGGAGGCATGGTGGCACAGTGGACAGCGCTGCTGCCTCGCAGCATCAGGGACCCGGGGTCGATTTCCTGCCTGGGTCACTGTTTGGCGGAATCTGCACGTTAGCCTTATGTCTGTGTGGGTTTCCCCTGGGTGCTCTGGTTTCCTCCCACAGTCCAAAAGATGTGCTGGTTAGTGCAACGGCCATGCTAAATTCTCCCTCAGCATACCTGAACAGGTGCCAGAGTATGGTGACTGGGGGATTTTCATAGTAACTTCATTGTAGTATTAATGTCAGTTTATTTGTGACACTAATAAATAAACTTAAACTTTTAATGTTTAGGTTGGTCATGGAAAAAAAACAATCCAGAGAAGAGTAATTATCTTGGGGAAAACCAACTTCAGTTGAGTAAGAAAGAAACTGTACCAAAAACATTGGAAACAAAGGTTGATAGGAAAAATGGTAGCTGAACATGGGCTATCTTCAAAGACAAGAGAGTTCAGGCATGGTCAAAATACGTTCCCACGAAAGGGAATGGGTGAGGCAAACAAATCCAGAGCTCCTGTGATAGTAAATGAGATAGAAATTAAGATAAATAAGATACATTGTGCCTATGACAGATGATGTCAAGTAGATAATACAACCGAGAGGTAAGATGAATGCAAAAGGTTCACAGTATAAGTGAAAAAGTAAATGAAGCAGAGAAAGAGTATAAAAAGAAACCGACATGTAACATAAAGGTTATGCCAAAATCTTCAATTAGTAGATCAATAGTCATAGAAGAGTAGGACCAATTAGGGATCAAAAATGGATTTTCCATTGAGGCAAGGGTGTTAAAGGCTTCGGTGTTAAGTGAAGACTTTGCATTAGTATTTACCAAGGAAGAAGATGCTCCCCACACTATGGTGAAAGAGAAAGCAATTAATACACTAGAAGGATTTAAAATTGATGGGGAGGAGTGTTAGATGAACTGAATGTACTTAAAGTTAATAAGACACTAACCCTGGATGAGATATAAGGGAAGTGAGATTGGAAATTACGGCTACACTAATCAGAATATTCCAATCTTCTTTAGACTCAGAGGTGGTTCCAAGAGACTGGAGAATTGTAGATATTACACCCTATTTCAAAAAGAATTTAAAAAGGTTGGCACAGTGGTTAGCCCTGCTGCCTCACAGCACCAGGACCCTAGTTTGATTCCCGGTCTCAGTCACTGTCTGTGCAGAATCTGCATGGGTTTTCTCTGGGCACTCTGGTTTCCTCCCACAGTCTGAAAGACATTCTTGTTTGATGCATTGACCATGCTAAAGGTACCAAAGTATGGCGACTAGAAGATTGTCATGGTAACTCAATTGCAGTGTTAATGTAAGCCTACTTCTGACTCCAATAAATAAAAACTTTAAAGATAAGCCTAGCAACTGCATGCCATTCAGTTTAATTTTGGTGGTGTGGAAACTAGCAATAATTCAGGGCAAAATGAATAATCGCATGAACAAATGCAATTTAATTAAGGAAAGCCAGCACAAGTTTGTGAAGGGAAACTCATGTTTAACTAATTTTCTGGAGTCTTTTGAAGAGGGAACAGAGAGGGTTGATGAGGACAATGTGATTTACGTGGTGTACATAGATTTTCAAAAGGCATTTATTACAGTGCCACACAACAGACTTGGGAGCAAAGTTATAGCTCATGGAGTAAAAGGGCAATAGTGACATGCATGTGAAATTGGGTGAGTGACAGGAAATAGAGAGTAGTGGTTAACAGTTGTTTTTCAGGCTGAAAGAAGTTTGTCACCTAGTTCCCCAGGGATCAGTGTTGAGACCCTTGCTTTTCCTGATAAATATTAATAACTTAAACCTTCATATACAAGGCATAAATTTAAAATTTTCATATGGTACATAATTGGGAGCATTGTGAATGATTAGAAGGATGGCCTAGAACTTCAAAGGAGCATAAGCAGTTAGATGAAATGTTCAGATAGGTGGCAGATGAAGTTCTATGTGAAGAAATGGGAAGTAATTTATTTTGGTAGGAAGGAAATGGAGAGTCAATTTGAAATAAAAAGGTACAATTCTGAAGTGGGTGCCAGAATAGAGGATGATATGTACATAAGTCATTGAAGGTGGAAAAATAGGTTGAGAGAGCAGTAAATGAAGCATCTTTATTAATTGGGCATAGAGTATAAGAGCAAGGAGGTTATGTTGAACTTGTACAGGACACTAATTAGCCCTCAGCGGAAATATTATGTCCAGTTCTGGAATTAGAATAAGCACAGAAAAGATTCACAAGGATGGTCCTAGGAATGAGAAATTTAATAATGAAGGTAGATTGGAGAAGTTGGGATTATTTCACTTTAAAAAAAGACCAAGGGGAGAAGAGATATTCAAATCATGACGGATGTGTACAGAGTAGATAGGGTGAAATTCTTCACATGGGTGAAAGCATCAAGAACAAAAGGACTCAGATTTAAAGCAATTGGCAAAAGAAGCAAAGGCCATATAAGGAAAATTTTTCATATAGGGAGTAGTTAGATGCCGAATGAACTGCCTGAGAGTGTGGTGAAAACTAGTTCAATCGAGGTATTCAAAACAGAATTAGACTGTTATTTGAAATGGGAAAATGTGTAGTAGTCTGGGGAAAAGGTCAGGAATGGCACGAGGTAAATTGCTTATTCAGACAGCCAGTCCAGGCACGATGGGCAGGATTGCCTGTCTTTATGCTGTAAGAATTCTGCGATGTAGTGTCGTGCCTTAGGTCTCACATTTCAAGTATGGGAAAAGTACTCTGCATCCCACCCGACACATTCAAAAATGGCTTCACCTGAAGTTACACCCAGTAAGCCTTACTTTGTTTTGTTTGTCCAGGGATGGTAATGGCATCTGTCATTATTAACCTTTTTTAGACGTTAATAATGACAGATGCGTTTATTCTTCCAGCAATTTGTGGGCCAGTGTAACATAGAGAGATGAAACAGTGCTTATTGGTAATTTTACTGGAAAGTTGAGCAAGGAGAAATTTTGCCCTTAATGACTTCTGCTAAACGTATAAATGGTTGGCTCAGGAATGCCAACCTTTATAGAAAACTTTTGTTTCAAAAACTCAGATGTGATAACTCATGACAACAAGAAAAAGTTCCCTGGAAAACCATCATGTGAAATTGCTATGCACGCTATCTCATACACTATTTTAACCCCTTTGAAATACACGATTGTTCTAAAATATCTCACAAATGGCACTTGTGTATAAAAGCTTTTAACCAGTGCAGGATCAGAGGGAATGAGTCCCTTGTGATAATTAAATGCTTTTTTTAATATTGGAGCTTGGATCTGCCCATTGATTAATAAAAACAAGGAGCAGGAACAAGCTATTCAGCCTTTTAATCCTATTCTGCCATTTACTATCTGGGGCGGCACTGATACCACAGCAGTTAGCACTGTTCCTCATAGCGCCAGGGACCTGGGTTCGATTCCTGGCTTGATTTATTGTCTGTGTGGAGTCTGCACATTCTCCCCTAAGTGAATTTCCTCCGGGTATTCTGGTTTCCTCCCACAGTCCAAAAGACGTGCTGGTTAGGTGTATTGGCCACGCTAAATTCTTCCTCAGTGTGGTGACTAGGGGATTTTCACAGTAACTTCATTGCAGTGTTAATATAAGCCTACTTGTGGCACTAATAAATATAAAAAATAAAATCAATGCTGATCTGATCATCACCTCAAGTCTGCATTCCACCTGGTTCAGATAACTTATCACCCTCTTCTTTACCAAGAATCTATCTGCCTCTGTCTTAAAAATATTCAAAGACTCCGTTTCCGCTGCCTTTTTCAGGAAGAGAGTTCCAAAGACTCACCACTCCTGAGATAAATTTCTCCCCTCATCTCCGTTTTAAGTAGGAGCGCCCATATTTTTAATAAGTGACCTGTAGTTCTAGATTCTCCCATTGGAAAAAACATCCTCTCCACATCTAGGATATTACATGTTTCAATAATAAACCCAATGAAAAGTCAAGCTCTCACATCCTCTGAAATGTCACCTACTGCCAAGGTTGAATTTATGATTTTACTGAATTGGACAGACTGACAGAGCATCTTACTCAAGCCCTCTCCCTTGCCCTATCGTTGTAACCCCACATATTTACCAATGATAATCCATCCAACCTACACATCTTAGACACTAAGTGGCAATTTAGCATGCCAATCTACCTAAACTGGACTGGGGGAATGAACTGCAGCACCCAGAGGAAACCCACGCTGACACAGGGTAAACATGCAAACTCCACACAGACAGTGACCCAAGACCAGAATTGACCCCTGGCTCTGTGAGGCAACACGGCTAACACTGTGCCGCCCTTAGTCTTCCAGCCTTCATCTTATTGAATGGTGGAGTGGGCTTGAAGGGCCAAGTGCCCTACTCCTGCACTTCAGTCCATATGAAAATCTATGTATAATATCGCTTTCCTATAATACACGATTCTAAGTGAACCAGTCACTCAGAAATCATCAGTGAGAGACCAAGCAAGAATGACTGAAATGTTTCCCAATGCAGAATGGTGGCTGCTGCCCACCAAACATTTTTCTGTGCTCACTCTACAGAGGTGGCATGGTGGCACAGTTGGTTTCACAGAAAGTGTGCTATTGTAATGTGGCACATAGCAAGCACCCACACATATCAGTTTGAGAATTTGAATTGATCTCAAATTCTTGATCAAACCAAAGTGCTGACTGCTCTCTCGTTGTGATCTTGCAGAGTCTATGGACAAGTCTACCTTGAATGTTATACACTGCACTCCTTTTTAGTTATCTTAAAAAGTTCTTGTTGATGCTTTGTTAGCACTTCAGGGTCTCTCTGTCAGGAACCTGGGTTTGATTCCCGGCTTGGGTCACTGTGTATATGGAGTCTGCATGTTCTCCTCATGTCTGCATGGGTTTCTCTGGGTACTCTGGTTTGCACCTACAGTCTGAAACATACGGTTAGGTGTATTAACCATGCTCAATTCTCCCTTGGTGTACCCGAACAGGTGCCACAGCATGCGACTAGGGGATTTTCACAGTAACTTCATTGTTGTGTTAATGTCAGCCTACTCATGACAATAACAAATAAATAGCAAAGTCGGTTACTCTGTCAGACAAGTTTTCGGTGTCAATTGGTGTCATAGATTCTTGGATCTTATACAAAGCCATCCTGGGTTGTCACTCCAGCTATTCCCTACTCCCTGCCTCTCATGTTGAAAGAATTTAACAGAATTGGAGAGTGCTGAAGTTTCTTACCTGCTGCAGTTCCTCGTTGTCGGCCATCCCGAATTCTCTCCCAAACCTTTTCTAAAGGTCGGCCAGATTTCTTTCGGAGCGACTTCAGGAGCTGTCCCCTTGGAATAACCTGAGCGGGAAGCCAGTAACTGCACCTTTCCGAGTGTGCTGTGGGGGTGTTTGACAGCGCTTCCTGCGTGGGGAAAGTTGGACGCCTCCCAATCTCATTAACCTGATAGCGAGCAGTGAGAGTGAGGGGAGGAGGGGAAGGCAGAACGGTAAAAGTGGGCGTGATCGGGATGTTGAATTCATTCTTCTGCAATTACACTCCCATTGACTTCACGGCTAGAAAAGTGTGCTGTTGTAACGTGGCGTACGGCAAGCACTCACACATTTCAAAGTCAAAATGTTTTTTAAAAAAATTATATAGATTGAGGGATTAATAAGGACCAGCGAACACTACGCTGCTCTTCCAAATAGTGCATGCACAGACATTATAGCAATTGGGTTAAAGTGTATCTTTAAAATAGCGTATTGCAGTGTTAATTTGTTCGAGATCTCAAATTCTCAATCAAACCAAAGCCCTGACTGCCCTCTCAGTCTATGGCAAGTCAACCTTGCATGTTATACACTGCACTCCCTTTTTAGTTATCTTGAAAACTTACTGTTGATGTTTTGTCAGCACTTCAACCCCAAGCTCCTGATCTACAGGTCCTTGGTGCGGAGGGAAGGTGTTAAAGGCAGAGGACCTCCTTGTGAACTTGCTCCAAGGCCTAGCAAAATGAGCCATCAACAGGTCCAGGCAGGCTACCAAGGGTGTTGTCCGACCTGACTGTCTGCCCCTGTACCGCAGCGACATTCACGTGCAGTGTGACATGCAGTGTCCGAGGGTACCATCAAGACCTTCAGTGTTCATTGGGCATCCACAGGGACTGGGGTGTATTATTGACCTATTTAATCACATTTTGGGTTGGGTTGTGATTCTCCCATCCAGTTATGCTAATTTTTCAGCGCAGGGACTTGGGAGAATCCCGTGGCGGTCGGTTCATGGGGTTTGCGCAAGTGTTTGTGCCCTGCTTGTGTCTCCCAGCGTTGGATTTCCAGCAGTGTCTGCTCTGCAATGGGGAAACACAAAGACCACTTAAATGGTCATTTCTGCAGTGTGGCAGCAGAAGAACCTCACCATCACCAATCACTCCACCCTATATACGCCGCCCCCATGGCACTTCCCATGCCAGATTGTCAGAGCCATGATGCCCCAAGGCACTTTGCCCCTGGGGCAGTGCGACAGGCACAGGCTGGCTCTACCAGGTTGCCACTGCCCAGTGGGCACTTCCTACCTGATCCTCTGGAATGCTCCCCTTCACACCAGCAGGCAGAGGTTCGGGGCTGGGCCTGGGGATAGTCGAGGTGCTGGCAATTGTGCCTTCGAGGTCCAAAGAGTGGGCACTGCAGGGGTCACGGGACTGGCCAGTGATTGAGCTGTCAGCAACCAGGAAGATATCAGTGCGAGGCCACTGCACATATGTCAGTCTCGGCACTATCAGATCAATACATGGACAGTAGCTTGCTCAGCCTGCTGATTTCAGACTTTTTCAGCAGAATAGGCCCCATCCTATGAAATGTAATGATATTCTGGCTGGTAGCCTCTACAATACACAGAGTGTGGGAGATTCTTCTCTGAACTCCCATTCAAAAAACCAGCATGAATTACTCCAGTTTTTACACCAATTCGACACTTCGGAGAATTCCACCCTTGAGTTTTCCTTTTTGCCTTTTTTTTGTCTTGGGCAGTTCCCTCCTTTTTGGGGGCTGCCCTTTTTAATTTGCCTCTGAGTTTATTTGATTTAGTTTATTTGATTTGCCAAAGAGACAGACCGCCCTCTCAGATGGACTCACATTCAGAGAAGACCTGGGGCGTTCTCCCCTGTGCTCTGGCCAGTTCTTATCCATCAGTCAACATCACTCAAAAACAAATTAATGTAAGATATGTCTTCAAAAGTATTGTCAATGCTTCACTTTCAGATCTGATTGTTTTTCTAGAACTTCCAGTATTCAATGCAATGATCTAAAAAGAATTGGCTGAGAGTAATTTATAGTGTTTAAAGGCCCTTAAACAGAGGTTGGCACATTGACACAGTGGGGTGGCATGGTGGCACAATGGTTAACATTGCTGCCTTGCAGTAATAGGGACTCAGGTTCAGTTGCAACCTTGAGTGATCGTCTGTGTAGGGTTTGCACTTTCTCCCTAGGTCTGTCTGGTTTCCTCTGGGTGTTCCGGTTTCCTCCCACAGTCCAAAGATATTAAGTGGATTAATGTATAAGATTATGGGAATCTTATGCTGTATTGTAGGGATTCTATGAAATCTCTGATTTGGGTTCAGACTGTTATAATTTATTGTTTTCTTTGTAACTTAAAAACAAATCACAGCTGTACAAATGCTTGAAAACAGAAAAGCAGGTAACACAAAAGGTAGATGAACAGAGCTATATATAGTTGTATATAATGTCCAATTAATGTCTACAATCGATTTCTTATTGTTCACTCTTAACTTCCATTAACTGTCAGTGCATGTATGCTGCACCATGCTGGTGCTGTGTTTGACAAGTGCAGTTTTCAATGTTTATAGTGGTTTTCTGCACCACTGATCTTAGGAAGCTGCTGCAATTTGTATTTGCCCATCCATATCTGTGCTCATAGGAATCATAGAAACCCAACAGTGTAAAGAAGACCATTCAGCCCATTGAATCTGCACCAATAACAATCCCACCAGGCCTCTCCCTGCTACCCGATATATTTACACCACTAATTCCTTTAACCTATGCATCCCGGTACATTCAGGTGCAATTTAGCATGACCAATCAAGCTAACCCACACATCTTTGGACTGTGGGAGGAAACCGGACTACCCGGAGGAAACGCACGCAGACATGGAGAGAATGTGCGAACTCCACATAGTGACCCAAACCAGGAATCGAACCCAGTCTCTAGAGCTGTGAGACAGCACTGCAAACCACTGTGCTGCCTCTGGGGTGCCAGCAAACGTAATGCACCAACACAATAAAAAAGTGCCTTTTCTCTCTCTGCCTATATCTTTCTCTTTCAATTTTTAGTTCTCTGAGTTTCACTTGTGTTATTTATACTTCTTTGATTCCTTCATAGAAGACAATATATACACCATAGAATATTCATATGTATGTAAATATGTCAGTGCCAACAACATAAAGCAACCTTTACTCTCTTTGACTGAACATATTCTATTTTCTGTATTTTTTTCTCTCTGAGTTTCCTTTGGATTACGTCTCATTAATTCTCCCATATGAAGCTGTGTACACACTGTGAAATATTTACATATATGTAAAAAGGCTAGGCCAAAGAAACTACCCAAAATAAACATTTTTTGAGAGATGGTCTGCCTAGAATGATCTAGAAATTTAAATACCTGTGGCAGAATTGTTAATTGTGGGATTGAAGGTATTAGTTAAAAGAATTATTCAATTTTGTTGTCTTTGGCCTATTATGATGTTCTGACATTTTTGAGTTTATTTGAATGTTTTCATTGCTGATATATTGAACCATAGGGCATGATTTTCTGCCTCTCTGCCCCCCCAGCAGTCGTCACCTCCTGTCACCCCTCCCCCCTCCCCAAACCCTCAGCGTGGCTTGTTTTCTGACAGTAGATGTAGCTTTTGAATGGTTGCTGGTGGGTTCTTCCGATCCTGCCAATATCTGCAATGTATGCATGGCTCACCTGCCCCGCTGTGGTGTTTGGAGGGGAGGGAGCACCATCGGTGGGATTGGAAGATCCTACCTAGGAAAGGCTGGAAAATCTTGCCCAGGGAATTTTTACAGCACTGAAGGACCTGTGTCTATCCAGAAGAGGTGGAGGAGTAGCATTGTTAGTTAAGGAGAGCATCACGGCGGTGCAGACGGAGGACAATACAGAGGAGTTAGGAGCGGAGTCGCTGTGGGTGGAGTTGAGGAATAGAAAGGGGGCGATTACTATGCTAGGGGTGTATTATAGGCCACCCAACAGCCCGCGGGTAGTTGAAGAAGGCATATGTAAAGACATTTTGGATAGGTGCAGAAAGAACAGAGTCATTATAGTGGGAGATTTTAATCTCCCTAGGGTGGATTGGAAAGTACCTAGAGCTGGGGGTTTGGATGGGCAGGAATTTGTAAAATGTGTACTGGAAGGATCGTTGGAGCAGTATGTGGCTAGCCCGACTAGAGAAGGGGCTATATTGGATTTATTTCTGAGTAATGAGCCAGGGCAGGTGGTTGATGTTGTAGTAGGGGAACATGTGGCTAACAGTGACCACAATTCTGTCTACTTTAGGGTACAGATGGAAAAGGATGCTTGTTGCCCTAGGGGCAGGGTGCTGAATTGGGGGAAGGCTAACTACAGTCGGATTAGGCAGGAACTTATGGAAACATGTCACATTATCTGTAACCCCCATGACTTGCCTGAAGCTGTAAAATCTCACTTACTGTCCTGTCTGGAGACAATACACATCTCTTTAGCCTGTGCCTGATGCTATCTCCACTCACGTTGTCTGCATCTTTAAGACTCGAATAGCAGGTTAGCTGTAAAGACTTGCATTCTAATCAATATTCTGTAAGCTGTGTGTGCCTTTTATATGCTCTGTTTGAGACCAGAACTCCCCGCTCACTGATGAAGGGGCAAACCCCGAAAACTTGTGGGATTACTATCAAATAAACTGGTTGGACTTTAACCTGGTGTTCTGAGACTTCTTACTATAGTACTAGGAGAAACCAAAAGAAGATTTTAAGGAATCACTGAATCCTGAAGAATCCAACAAGTCAGGCCCAAAAAGTCTTCAGTTGTTTTTGAGTCTTTTGGAGGAAAGCATCAGGGCTCTTAGGAAGACTTTAATATATCTCTCCATCTATCTCCTGCTACTACTCTAAGCTAGTTGCCAGACATTCCCAGGAGTCCCTCCTTGTCATCATGGGGCTTTTGCAAGTGGCAGATAGGGAAGGAGCAGCTATTAGCAATTCTGATAGAGACCAGGCAAATGTGGTAGGATTCAAAGTCTTGTTTTGTCCTTTTTTTTCATCTCTATCATGTCTGATTTCAGAGGAATTGGATCCCATGGCATCTAGTCATAATGTTGTTTATAAACAACAAGCTACTGGTAATTGCACATTAAAGAGAGGCACAGTGTGTATGTACATTATTATAAACTGCACAAACATAGTCTTGCACTAACGTTTAACTGTTATTAAGTCAAACTTTAAACCTTTTTTGTTCATGGGACATAGCTTCACTAAGCAAGGCCATCATTTGTTGATTATTGCTTATAGCCCGTGGAAAGGTCATGGTGTGACAATGTTTTAACGTTCACACAATAAACATATCCAGATGTGCTCTACTTGTCAAACGAGGCAACAAACATTATCCTAATCAACTGTCAAACGCTGCACTAATTATCACGTTGCAGCAATTTCGCTGGCAACAGCTCCCTAGGTTTAATAAAATATATATAAATGTTATATTAGTCTATTGTTTCATGCAATGTGAAATCAACCAGTTATACTAGTTCTGACATGACTCCAAAACATAGTCCTTGCATAATCACATAAGGCTGGAAAATGTATCTTTTGACGCTTGACACAATGCCAATATAATTCCAGAGGTGTAGCGGTATAAACCTTTGAATTCTTTCCATTCCAGCATCCATGTGGTCTATTGACAACTGCAAGAAATTAAAATTGATTTAGATAATGAAGAAAAATATTCATTAAATGGAGAAGGAAGCTCCAAACAAAAAAACAAACTCAATTGTTTTGAGAATGAGCTGCTGGAAATGAAAATAGGTAAAAGCAAAAAGCAACAGGAAGGAAAATCTAACTTCTCTTGCCATTGCCATTTAATACTATTACCACCTCTGAATTCTCTCCACCACCCCCCTCCCCAAGCCACCCCTTACCCTGCCACCCCATCAGTAACATACAGGCAGTTACCATTGGCCAGAAACTGAACTAGACTAGCCATATAAATACTGTGGTAAGGTCAGAGGCTAGGAATTCTACAGTGGGTAACTCATCTCCTGAATCCCCCACCCCTGCAAAGTCTGTTCACCATCTACAAGGCACAAGTCAGGAATGTGATGGAATATGCTGCATTCGCCTGGATAAGTGCAGCTTCAACAACACTCAGGAACATCAATACTATCAAAGGTAAAGCTGTCTACTTGATCGGCACCCTATTTACCACAATACCCCCCACTACCGACATGCAGTGACAGCATCTAGAAGATGCACATGTTAGAAATTTGGGAAGTAGAACTAGAGCTGAAAACAAAATAATAACCAAGTAATAAGATTAGTAGGTGTCAAAAGGAACAATGAAATGTGAGTTGCCCAGGAATAAGATTCCTGGGCAACGGATATCAGAGGTAGGTTCTTTACTCAAAGAGTGATTAGGGAGTGGAATGCCCTGCCTGCAGCTGTTGTAGATGCGCCAAGTTTGGTGGCGTTTAAGAGGTTAATTGATAAGTATATGGAAGAGAAGGGAATGTTTTAGTTTGGAGGGGCATTGCTTTTTATTTTGGTCGGCACAACATCGAAGGCCGAAGGGCCTGTTCTGTGCTGTAATGTTCTATGTTCTATGTTCTATAAGATTAGCAGAAAAATTTACGTTTGAATCGCCAGATCGATCTATTGAGTGTGCTCCATCATTCAATCATAGCTGAAATGATTCTTATTCCCATTCTCCTGCTTTCTCCCTATAACCCTTGATCCCCTTATTGACCAGAAACATATCTACCTCTGTCTGAAAGACACTCAATAACCTGGCCTCCACAGTGCTCTGTAGCAATGAGTTCCATGATTCACCACCCTCTGGCTGAAGAAATTCCTCTTCAGTTCAGGAGGAATTTAAAGGAGTGTCCCCTCACTCTGAAGTTATGCCTTCAAGTTCTAGTCTCTCCCACTAGTAGGAACATCCTCTCCATATCCGCCCTGTCTAGATCTTTCAGTATTAGATCTCCCCTCATCCTTCTAAACTCCATCAAATATAGACTCAGACTCTTTACCCGCTCCTTATATGACAAACCCTTCATTCCTGGAATCATTCTTGTGAATCTCCTCTGGACCCCCTCCAAAGCCAGCACATCTCAGGCATGGGACCCAAAGCTGCTCACAATATTCTAATATTGTACTTTTGCTGAATCGGCAAAAGATGTTTTCCAGACTGGTTCATTTAAGCTGCATTGTGTCGTGACTACAAGCTGGATTTGTTTTATACGGTACAAAATTGGATGTTTTGGAAAAGGAATATCTCACTGAGTTCAGGGGAAGTGGGTATATTTTGGAAATAAAAGGTTATTTAAATAAAATAGTGTGTTTAGTTATTATTATACTTAAGCATTGTAGTATATACTAGATTTTTTTGTGTACTTTTCTTTTACTTTAATAAATAATTTTTATTACCAATTTATTACCTGTATATTAATCTTTATTCACTGTTTACACAACAATTGGACCTGTTCCTCACTGAGTTGTACATTGATCATCACAGTATTCCAAACAAATATACACCACTTAGAATCAGTCTTCAAGTTACCATATGGGGTTTGAGACACTATCACAAATAACATCAACTCTCTATTATCAATTTCTATAGAACTAATGCTAAATGTGTTAACTCTTATTATTTAAATATCTATAGAAACTCTTACTATCCACCTTTACATTACTGGCCAGCTATGTCACTTTTTGCTTTTTTTTCATCCTTTGTCCAATCTTCCACTGGCCATTGTGCAATTATGGGGCAATTCTCCCAAAATAATTCTAAGTGTCAAATTTGCATAAAAATTGGAGCAAATCATGTTGATTTTTTCAGCGGGAGTTTCAAAATGAATCTCCCTCACTCTGTGCATTGCAAAGTGCACTAGCCTAAATTACAATGAAAATATTCCTGCTGGAGAGGCTATCGGCATTGCACTGAGTGGACCACTGTGCATGCATTGATTTGATCGGTGTCCGCACAGTGGCCTTGCATTGCCAGCCTCTCAATTGTTAGGCAGCTCAATTGTGGCCAACCCCATGATCCCAGCATCCCCAAACCCCCCAAGACCCAATTGTTGACCCCCAAATATGCCTGGGCCAGCCTTGATGCCCCCCTCTAGCCCAAATCTCCCAATTTCCCCCCATCCTCCCACTTACCCCTCCATCACAGCCCTGACCCTCTCAGCAGATTGACCCCACCGCCACCAGCAACCGCACCCCTCCACCAACACACACAGACACACACATAGATATATACTCACTCACACACACACACACACACACACACACATCCTGATGGCCAGCTCCACTAGCTAGTCTCCTTCTCCCTGTTACTCATCTCTTGGAGCAGTCAGAAGGTGTGGGTAAGCTTCCATGCGTATATTTATATGTATTCCTTCCACTTGAATGGCATTCTGCACTATGGATGGTCCGCTTGTCCACCCTGTAACCTCCTCCACTCTCAGTCAAACAAACTGGGAGAATATGTTGGACAATTGCAGAGACTGATACTCCTGCACACCAGCCCTTTCAGCTTTGAATTCATAGAAAACTGAATTGGGATTTACTGTAAGCATATTAAACCAGTTAGCTAACTAACTGCATAGCTATGAGTGAGATTATCCAGTCAAAACTTCTGGAAAGAATGAACAACTTACACAGTACCTTCCAGTTACTGCTAATGACAGACTGGATTAGATTTTAAGAGCAAAATTTCAGAACAAGATTATCACTTTACATTTCCCACTCACCAAACTCCAAACTTGCACTCAAATTTCTTACTGCATTCTGTTTTCAAGCAGTGTGATATTTCCGCTGTGATGCTATGCACTGAAGGCTCTAACCCTTGGAGAGATGATTAAATCCTTTGCTTTCAGTGCCAATCATGATTCAGTGGTACAGCATGTATTTCTGAGTCAAAAGCTGGTGATTCCAAGTTGCACTCAAACTCTTGACTATGGCTCAGAGTCTCCACCTTCAGGATAGTTGGGGATCGGATGTACCCTCCAAATATGCTATATGATCTCTGAGAAGTCCTAATCAATGCCCCCATGGGAATTATGATGTAAAGATGCCGGCGTTGGATTGGAGTGGTAAGATGCCGGCGTTGGATTGGAGTGGTAAGAACTCAGTAAGAATTTAGCAACACCAATTCTAATCAGCAATCTCTGACTGTCTGTGCTGATGTGTGCTATTGCAGACCAGAACACTGCACGTGCCTGATGAAGACACGGGAGTGTTGAAAGCTCGCTTTTTTACTATCAAATAAATCGGTTGGATTAATAATTGGTGTTGCTAAATTCTTACTGAGTTCCATGGGAATTATCCAGGAAGTTTGAACATAGAAACATAGAAAGTAGGAGCAGGAGATGGCCATTTGGCCCTTCAAACCTGCTCCACCACTCATCATGATCATGTCTGATTGTCCAATTCAATGGCCTTAATCCTGCTATCTCCCCATAATCTTTGATCCCATTCACCCCAAGTGCTATATCCAGCCACCTCTTAAATACAAAGAACAAGAACAAAGAGCAAAGAGCAACACAGCACGGGAAACAGGCCCTTCGGCCCAACGAGCCCGCGCCACCATCCTAACTTCTTAATGACATATCCATGACTTTAGGCTATGCCTATTGTTGAAGATTCCCATATAGGGACCAATATAGGGACAATTTGTTACCCAATCAGCCTAAGAGCACATTTTTGGCATGTGGGAGGAAACCGGAGCACCCGGAGAAAACCCACGCAACCACGGGGAGAACGCGCAAACTCCCGCAGACACAGGCCCAAATCCATGTGTCTGCACAGCAACAGCGATAGTCTCTGAGCTGTCATGTTGCCCATCTGATGGTCCAGTTTGAGCATACACTGACGACATGAAGCACTAGGCCACTCCTGAAGTAACATCCAAGAGCAGCCCTCGCACGACCTGCCGAATGCATGCCCTTGTTGGTCAACAAGGTGGACCGAATTGCCTGTGGAAACAATTAAAGTATTTAAACAGTCCTCCTATATCCCTCTATCTGCAGACCGCTTATGTGGCTGTCCAAGAGACCCTTAAACAACCCTAGCATGCCTGCTCCCACCACCTTACTCAGCAGTGCATTCCACACCCCCACTACCCTTTGTGTGAAAAACTGCCCTCTAATATTCGTCTTATACATAGCCCCCTCACCCTAAGGCCGTGACCCCTCGTTCTATCCATTTCTAATGGTGGAAAAAGCTTACCACCATTTACTCTATCTATACCCCTTATAATCTTATATATCTCTAATAGATCCCCTCTCAGCCGACATCTTTCAAGGGAAAACAACCCCAGTGTGTTCAATCTTTCCTCATAAGACAGCCCTTCCATACCAGGCAGCATCCTGGTAAATCTCCTCTGCACTCTCTCCAAGGCCTCCACATCCTTCCGGTAGTACGGCGACCAGAACTGGATGCAGTACTCCAGATGAGGCCTAACCAACGTTCTATACACTTGCAACATCAGACTCCTACTCTTGTATTCTATACCCCTTCCTATGAAGGCTAACATACCATACGCTTTCTTAATCACATTCTCCACCTGCACTGACACCTTCAGAGACTTGTGAACCTGCACCCCCAGTCTCTCTGCGTCTCTATACTCCGGATAGTTTTACCTTTTATCCTATAACTCCCCTCTACATTATTCCGGCCAAAATGCATCACCTCGCATTTATCGGGATTAAATTCCATTTGCCATCTATCTGCTCAATCTACCAGCCTATCTATGTCATGTTGTATTGCCAGGCACTGCTCCTCAGTATCCGCCAATCCAATCATCTTAGTGTCATCAGCAAATTTGCTGATCACACCACCTACCCCCTCTTCCAAGTCATTTATATACACCACAAATAGAAGAGGTCCTAGTACTGAGCCCTGTGGCACACCACTAGTGACAGACCTCCAATTGGAAAATGAGCCTTCCACTACTACCTGCTGTCTCCTCCTCCCAAGCCAGTTCTCAACCCATCTATATACCTGGCCCTGTATCCCATGCGCCTTCATCTTTTCTATCAGCCTACCATGAGAAACCTTGTCAAACGCCTTAATGAAACCCATGTAGACGACATCAACGGCTTGTCCTTCATCAACCGTTTTTGTCACCTCTTCAAAAAATTCCACTAGATTCATAAGGCACGACCTCCCCTTAACGAAGCCATGCTGCGTATCCCTGATCAGATCACAGCGCTCCAGATGCTCACACATCCTGTCCCTGAGGATCCTCTCCATTAGCTTACCTATAACTGAAGTCAAGCTCACCGGCCTATAGTTCCCTGAGTTATCCCTCTGACCCTTTTTAAACAACAGTACTACATTTGCTATCCTCCAGTCCTCTGGGACCTCACCTGTGTCCAAAGAAGAGACAAAGATTTGCGTCAGAGGCCCAGCAAGATCATCTCTCACCTCCCTTAGCAGCCTGGGGTAAATGCCATCAGGCCCCGGAGCTTTATAAGTCTTTATGTTGCCTAAAAACCCAACACCTCTTCCCTCGTAATGATTATTTCCTTTAACGGGTCCTCAAATTTCTCAAAGCCGGCACCAGACATCAGGCCCCTCTCCCGCGTGAATACCGACACAAAGTATTCATTCAGGATCTCCCCCATTCCCTCAGGCTCTAAGCATAGTTCCCCTCCTCTGTCCCTGAGAGGTCCAATCTTCCCTCTCACCATCCTTTTGCTCCTTACATAGGAGTAAAATGCCTTAGGATTTTCCTTAATCCTACCTGCCAAAGCCATTTCGTGGCCCCTTTTTGCCTTTCTGACACCGCTCTTAAGATCCCGTCTACACTCTCCATATTCTTCCAGCTCTGTCTCTGTCCCCAGTTGCCTAGATCTAACGTACGCCTCCCGCTTCTTCCTGACCAAGTCCTCAATATACCTAGTAACCCACGGTTCTCTAATCCCATCTTTCCCATCCTTCCTCCTTACTGGCACATGTCTTTCCTGCAAAGATTTTAGTTTTCCCTTGAAAGACTCCCACGTGTACAGCATCGACCTACCCTCGAACAGCTTATCCCAGTCGGTATCCTTAAGAACCTGCCTAATCTGGCTATATCTAGTCCTCCCCCAGTTTAACACCCTCCCCTTAAGGCAGGCTTCATCTTTTTCCATTAATATCCTAAAGCAGACAGAGTTGTGGTCACTATTTGACACATGCTCTCCTACTACAACGTCAACCACCTGCCCTGGCTCATTCCCCAGAACCAAATCCAGTATAACCCCCTCTCTAGTCGGGCTATCCACATACTGCTCCAAGGACCCTTCTAAAACACTGTACAAATTCCTCCCCGTCCGCACCTTCCGCTCTGGGCACCTTCCAATCTACCCCAGGGAAATTGAAATCTCCCACTGCAACCACCCTATTCTTCCTACACTTATCTAAAATGTCCCTGCATATCCCTTCTTCCACGGCCCGCAGGCTGTTGGGTGGTCTGTAGTACACACCCAACATAGTAACCTCTCCCTTCCTATTCCTCAACTCCACCCATAGCGACTCAATTCCTAACTCAGCCATACCACCCTCCCACTGCACTGCTATGATGTGATCCTTAACTAATAACGCCACTCCCCCTCCTCTCTTCAAACCACCTCTGTCATGCCTAAAACACTTATACCCTGGAATATTCAATTGCCAGTCCTGCCCCTCCTTTAACCACGTCTCAGTCACCACCACCACTTCTAACTTCCTCGTGAACATTATTACCTTCAGTTCATCTGTTTTGCCAGTCACACTCCTCGCATTAAAACACAAGCACTGAAGACCCTCAGGCCCTCTCTGATCCTCCTTCCTACCCTCTGGACTTACCCTGTCACCCATCTGTCTCCCACTCCCAGTTCTCTTTGTCTCCCCACCCCCCCTCCATATTAGTTTAAACCCTGCCGAAACACTCCAGCTAACCTCCCAGCTAAAATATGGGTGTCCTTCCCAGACAACTGTTCCCTGTCCCTCATGTATAGATGCCCCTCCCTCATGAAGACTTCCCAATGGTCTATGAATCTGAAACCCTCTGCCCTACACCAATCCCTCAACCACGCATTTAGTTGGAGTACCTCATTATTCCTAACCCCTATATATTCCTATATACATTCAATGTTTTGACATCAACTACTTTCTGTGAATTCCTGTGAACAGGCTCACCGCTCTGGGTGAAGAAATGTCTTTTCATCTCTGTTCTAAATGGTCTACTTCAAATCCTTAGTCTGTGACCCCTGGTTCTGGACTCCCCCCTGCATCGGAATAATTCTCCCTGCATCTACCCTGTCAAGTCATCTTAGAATTTTATAAGTCTCAATGAGATTCACTCTTATTCAACTGAAGTCCAGCGAAAATAATCCTAACTTAATCAATCTTTCCTCATTCATCAGTCCTGCCATCCCTGGAATCAGCCTGGTTAATCTTTGCTGCACTCCCTCGACAGCAAGATTATCCTTCCTCAGGAAAGAAGATGAAAATTGCACACAATGTTCTTGGTGTGGCCTCACCAGGGCCCTGTATAATTGTAACAACACATCCCTGCTCCACACCTCTTACAATGAAGGCCAACATACCATTTGCCTTCTTTACGTCCTGCTGCACCTGCATGCTTATCTTCAGTGACTGGTGCACAAGGATACCCGAGTCCTGCTATGTGCTCCCCTTTCCCAATTTACAGCCATTCAGGTAGTAATCTGCCTTCTTGTTTTTGCTTCCAAAGTGAATAACCTTATATTTATTCAAATTATAACTGCATCTGACACTGATTCGCCCACTCACCCAACCTGTCCAGATCATGCTGAAGGATCTACCTTTACCATCCCACCCAACTTGGTATTATCTGCAAACTTTGAGGTGTTATATTTTGTTCCTTCATTCAAATCATTAATATATATTGTGAATAGCTGAGGTCCCAGTATAAATCTCTGTGTCACCCCAATTGTTACTGCCTGCCAATATGAAAAGGATCCATTAATTTCTACTCTTTGTTTTCTCTCTGCCCACCAGTTTTCTATCCAACTCCCCCAATCCTGTACATTTTAATTTCGCAGGATAACATTTTATGCGGAACATTGTCAAACACTTTCTGAAAGTCCAAATATACCATATCAACTGCCCCCCCCTTGTCAACACTACTAGTTACATCTTCAAAGAATTCCAACAGATTTGATGAACATAATTTCCCCTTTACAAATCCTTGCCGACTGTCTGATCCTGCCACTGCTTTCTAAATACTTTGCTATAAAGTCTTTGATAATGGATTTGAGAATTTTCCCTACTACCAACGTTAGGCTTTGTTCGGAATTCCTGATGGGCAATTCCTCTGCTCTTCTGCATAAAGTCTCCAATTCTGAGTTTGATCAGACATTTCAGACTGTTTTGATTTATTGCCCAGGAAATCCAGGAAATCTTATGCAGATTATAACTTTGTTTCATACTTAGGTAACTAAACAATTAAATCCCCAATTTTCTTCCTTGAAATCACCCCCCCACCTACTCTTGCCCTCCTGACTGACTCTGCCATTGCCGCCCCTCCCTCCCATCACCTCACCCTACCCCCTCCCCCCAAATGATCCAACCTGACTGGACTTCATGCCGACTCCCACCTCAACCCCACCTACTCTCCTACAACTCAATCTGACCTCATCACCTGACTTCCCCTTCAACCCCAACTCTCCTGATCCCTCCCAACACTCCCCAATATGACCTTTACTCACTCTACCCCCTTAGCCACTTCCTTATCCTTAATCCTTACCCACACTACCAACTGACTACCCTGAACTCCCCCATATGACTCTTGACCCACTTGACCCAAACTCACCATGAGCCTCTAATACCCCTCCCCAAAACCTGACCTGAGCTGATCATATGGTTCCTCTCCAAAACAACCTAACATGACCTCACTATCATACCTATTGCTGCCATCCTTCCACTTCACCCACTTCGCATCCTTCCTACTTAACCACATGATTTCCTTACCCAGTTGCTTTACCCAACCCACCTTCTCATCCACCCAACCCACTTACCTTACCCACCCTATTCACTTATCCACTCTTACCCACTTATCTTAATCCTTTACTTACCCCACTCCTTCATCTATCCTAATCCCTTAACAACTTACCTTAACACTGCTGCTCCACAGCGCCAGAGAAGACAGTTTGATTCTCAGCTTGGGTCACTATTTGCACATTCTCCCCATGTCTGAGTAGGTTTCCTCTAGATACTCCAGATTCCTCCTACTGTCACAGTACTGAGGTACTGGTTAGGTTCATTTGCCATGTTAAATTCTCCTTCAATGTACCCTTATCCCTTTGCTCACCCTACCTCCTTACCTATTTAGCTTACTTTCTAACCCTTACCCACCTAACCCTTTACCCACCCTGCCCCTTCACATCCATTCTCACCCCACCCTTTGACCATTTTTCCCAACCTTTGCCTTTACCCACTTATCTCATACACCCTGCCACCATATTCAATTGGCTTCTCTCCCTAACCTTCCACAGAAGGTCTGGGGCATTTAAACTGTTTACTTACCAGAATACAGCAGCTAGTGCCACATAAATGAGGAGAGGGTTCTGCAAGGTTTCCCTATCACTGATGTCTCTGAGGTTTACTGTGCCGAGTCACTTTGGAACCATCAAACACTGCAAGAATGCCCAGAAACTTTGAAAGGAGGTAAGTATATATTTTTTCTTGACACTTCAAAGTTGAAAATGGATCCTATATTAAAGTTTTATTTATTAGTGTCACAGGTAGGCTTACATTAACACTGCACCTTGTCGCCACAATCCGTTACCTATTTGGATACACTGTGGGAGAATTTATGCTCGAGACAGAGGGAGTGCAGCACTGTCAAAGTGCTATTTTTCAAATGAGGTGTTCAGGTAAGATTCTACCTTTCTGCTCACAAAATGATCTGTGTCATTTAAAGTGTAAGAGAATTCCCCTGGTGTCATGACCAACATTTATCCTTCAACAAATGCCATCAAAATACAGGTTAGATGATTGTTCGCCTCATTGCTGATTAAGTGCCAATTGGATGTCACTGTTATCTAGAGCAACACAGACTGAAGTTTGGAAGTATTCCACTTATTGTGACGTTCTTTGGGGCATCTTGGGGATATGAATGGTGCTATACAAATGCAAGATCTTTCACTGCAGAGAACGTATTCCAGACACTGAAGTCTGCAGCTCATAGCAAAGACAGGATAAAACAAGTGACTGTTGTTATAGTTGTGCGAGTAAAAACTGCATAAAGAAGACATCCAAAGGGCACAGAACCTTTATTGGCCAAAGAGCTATTTAAGGGCTCTGTATATTAAAGCCAATTATTCCATATTTTTTATATTCTGCCTTTTGGACCATCTGCTCTTGAATGCCTCATCCCTGTGTGTTTCTCATCTCCAGACTTAGGACAGTGGTTAAAAATATACATTTTCCTCCTTTCAAAGTTTCTGGGCACTCTTGTAGTGTTTGATCGTTTCAAAGTGATTCAGCACAGTAAAGCTCAGAGACATCAGTGATAGGGAACCCTCTCCTCATTTATATGGCACTAGCTGCTGTATTGTTGTAAGTAAACAGTTTAAGTGTCCCAGAGCTTCTTTGAAAGGTTAGGAAGAGAAGGCAATTGAATATGGTGGCAGAATGTATGAGGACCCGGGTTTAATTCCTGGCTTGGGTCACTGTCTGCGCAGAGTTTGCATGTTCTCTCTGTGTCTGTGTAGGCTCCAATTCCCTCCTACAATCTGAAAGACGTGCTGGTTAGGTGCCTTGGGCATGCTAGATTCTCCGTCAGTGTACCCAAGCAGGTGCCAGACTGTGGCGACTAGGGGATTTTCACAATATTCATTGCAGTGTTAATGTAAGCCTACTTGTGACACTAATAATAAATAAACTGAACTATTCAAATGTTCTCCTGGCACTCTGTAAACTTCAACTCATTCAAAACTTTGGTAAATGAATCTCCCTCTGTACCAAATCCTGCTCACCTATCACTTCTGTCTCTGTTGACCTGCATTGATCCAATTTAAAATTATCCATCTTATGTTTACTTTTTTTAATTTATTCATGGGATATGGGTATCACTGGCTAGGCCTGCATTTATTCCCCATCCCTAATTGCCTTTGTTCAGAGGACATTTATCTACATTGCTGTGGGTCTTGAGTCACCTTAGGCCAGACCAGGTAAGTGAGGCAGATTTCCCTTCCCTAAAAAACATTAATGAATTTTTTGGGACTTTACGATAATGGTTTCAATTTTTTTGTGACATATATCAGGGCTTGAATCAGAGCCCTCACCAATAAATATGGAAATTTCTGGTGGCTGTGAACATGTACATTTGCATCTGCAATGCTATTTGTAGTGGATCACATGGACTCATATTTATGAAAAGCACTGTTTATAGAATGGGATCAATGAATTCTTTATCCTGTAAAATTTAGCGTTATCACAATAAGAAAAACACATCTGTGTTCATTCTAAGCATTATACTTTCTTTGTTTCAATATCTAATTTGTGGTTTCTTACCACTTTTAATATATTTATATATATTTCACTTTTGAGTTGTTTGTGACAACTCAAAGTTAACTCAAGTTGGTCATATTTCAGTTGGGTAGCAATTGACACTGAAAGACAGAGCAACTAAAAACCTTGGGATCAGTTGAAGTTGTCTCCCTTAGTACCTGATTTATATTAGATTTCCTTCATAGTGCCAGTAAAATATTGCAGAATCAGCTTTCAAGTGGCAACAGCCTAACTTTAACAACCTTCCCAGCCCTTCCAATTCTGAACCTTGTAGATGACATGTTTTTTAGACAGGATTGGGGAAAGGCAAGATCCATTCCTTAAAGGGTCCATCTCAATTCTAGGGTCTGGTTTGGTTAGCACTGCTGCATCACAGTATGAAGGACCCAGGTTCGATTCCTGGCTTGGGTTACTGTCTGGGTGGAGTTTGTATGTTTCCCTATAACTCCCATGGTCCAAAAGAACATGTTGATTAGGTGCATTGGCCATGCTAAATTCTCCCTCAGTGTACCCGAACAGTGTGGCGACTAGGATGTTCACAGTAACTTATTTGCAATGTTAATGTAAGCCTACTTGTGACACTAATAAATAAGTAAATAGGTTGTAAAGAAAGATCAACTTAATATAAAGTAGGTCCATTGAAAAGTCTGACAGCAGTAGAGAAGAAGCTATTCTTGATCTGTGATACGTGATCTTCAACTTTTATATCTTTTTCACGACTGTAGAAGGTGGAAGAAGAGAATGTCCAGGGGGTGAGGTATCCTTGATTATGCTGACTGCTTTTCTGAGGCAGCAGGAAATGCAGGGAGTGTCAATAGAGGCAAGTTTGAGTGATGGACTGAGCTTTGTTCATGACTCTTCATAGCTTCTTGCGGTCTTGGTCAGATTAGGAACCATACTGAACTATGATATAACCAGAAAGAATGCTTTCTATGGTGCATCTGTAAAAATTGTTGAAAGCCATGGCAGACAGGTCAAATTTCCTTAGCGTCCTAAGAAAGTAGAGGCATTTGTGGGCTTTTGTAACTAATTATTTCTTATCAGATTATGATCGAACTTTATTCAGTTTCCAAGTTCCATAATCCTTGATATATATACCCAACAAAATTCAACAATGAACTGTTCATTGTGCATAAGTGAAGAGATGTGAAAATATTTTATGTGAGTGGTTGCATCTTTAGGATGTATTTAACAAGCTGCAGCATTTGTTGGGACCTCTGGAGGGCAGTATTGTTTCTTCTAATATAGCAAATATGGCCAATTTACCAGGATTTCTATTACTTTAGAAGCTGGAGAATTTATGGTGCCATGAAAGACTCAATTCAATTAACAATATTTGAACATTCCCTTGCTGTTGATGCAGGTTATCCTGAATCAAGATAAAGACCTACTAATATCATAAATAACTTCAACAACAACAACAATGCAGTTTGTTATATGTCATAAAGTTAATATTGAAGCAATAAGTTGCAATTGAGATGCCTTCGTGTTAGAAGTGTGTTCATAGCATAGTAGTCAGAAGATATGAATAATCTTCCATACATTTCTGGATGGTCAGATCCTAATCTCAACAGTGCAGAATCCAGGGTGATGCACGGGGCAGTTCTGAGAGAGTGCTGTAGCGCCGGATATGCTGCCTTTTGGACACATGATTGAGCTGAGGTCCCATCTGACCTCTCAGATAGACCGCAAAAGGCAGAGAAATTTCTGCTAATGGTGATCGCAAGCTGCCAAAAGAGAGAGCGACTAAAAAAGCTCAGCATCAGTTGAAATTGTCTCCCTTAGTGCCTGATTTATATTAGGAAACCTGCAGAAGAGTCACATCTGGCTGCAATTTCTGGACTAATCAAGGATCTTGTCTCACTGGGACTATTTTGAAAGTGCCAACATGGTGACACTGGGGTTTGCCCAGTTCCTGCAGTCAAAAATACATTCTGCAAGTGCTCAGAAAGGAGGAACTAATATGACAGCTCAAACAACTCAAATTGCTTTGTGATGCTTAAGTTGTCACCGTTAATTACACAATCTGTATCCAGTGGCAATCTGTATCTGTATCCACTAGTTGCAAAAGGCTCCAAGGTTGATCTGGAATTCAAGGGGCGAGCAGTCAGTGTGACCCTTGTTTGAGTCTCTCGGTTGTAGTTCAGTAAAGGAGACACCTGACTCAATCTGTCCAATTTCCAGCTCAATATATTTGAAAGTGCCTGAAACCTGATTTCCAATCCTTCCTCAGCCCACAGATTACAATACCTTCGAAATCACTACTACCACCTACAAAAAATCATCAACATGCACCATGAAGATACCAGAAAGATTTCCTTCACAGTGCCAGTAAAATATCGCAGGATCAGCTTTCAAGTGGCAATAGCCTAACTTTAACAACCCTCCCAGTGCTTTTAATTCTGGACCTGCTTTTTAGACAGGGTTGGCGAAAGGCAACTTCCTTAAAGCATTCATCTCAATGCTAGGGTCTGGATTAATTTAGGTTGGACCTTCCATTGCCTGCTAGGTCTGAGTTTTGAGATGTTCTTTGACCTCCTGCATTATCCATCCCATGCTAACATTCCTCATTGAACACTGGGTTTGGTCACCTGGATTGATGATAGTGGTAGAATGAGGGATATACCAGATTATGAAATTATAGACTGTGGTGGAATCTCATTCTGCTGCTGCTGATGGCTCACACAGCCTCTGATGTGCCCAGTTTTGAACTATTTGATCTATTCACAGTCTATCCTACTGAGTACAACGCTGTCCGCTCAACACAATGGTGGGGGTATCCTCACTGTGAAGAAGGTGCTTGAAGTAAACAAGGAGAGTGTGGAGGTTACTGCCACCAATACTTTACAGAGCATATGCACCTGCAGCAGATTGGTTAGTGTGTTTGAGGTCATAGACTCATAGAGGTTTAAAGCATGGAAACAGACCTTTTCGCCCAACATATCCGTGCTGCCCAGCTTTTAACCGCTAAGCTAGTCACAATTGCCCACATTTAGTCCATATCCTTCTATACCTACCATACCCATGTAACTGTCTAAATGCTTTTTAAAAGTCAAAATTGTACCTGCCTCTATACTGCCTCTGGCAACTTGTTCCAGACACTCATCACCTTCTGTGTGAAAAAATTGCCCCTCTGGACCCTTTTGTCTCTCTCGCCTTGCACCTTAAACCTATGTCCTCTAGTTTTAGACTCCTCAACCTTTGGAAAAAGATGTTGATTATCTAGCTGACCTATGCCTGTCATTTATTCTATAGACTTTTGCAAGGTCACTCCTAAGTCTCCAAAGCTCCAAGGAAAAAAATCCCAGTCTATCCAACCTCTCCTTATAACTCAAATCATCAAGACCCAGTGGCATCCCAGCAAACCTTTTCCCTGATGTTGGGTCTGTCACAATCTGTTGCAGATGCAGTTGGAGACTAAGTGCTTTGGGATTCAGATAACGATGCTGTTCAATCACTCCTGGTAATGGGCATTGGAGTCCCCCACACAGACAATATTTCATGTTCTTGCAACCAGTATTCCTTCTAAGTTGTTTGCCTAAAGCCAAGCAGCAATCCAGGAGTCCCCACTGAGGCTGGGCATAAGTCGGCCCTTTTAAGTTACTGTGTACACATGGCTGTACCAATCCATTATAGGGGGACCATGCACTTAAACAAATCTGGTGAAGTTAATAATTAGAGGCCTTGATATCAAAACAGTCTCAGCCTCCTCTCAAACTTTTAACACTCCAAAACAACTTAGAGGGCTTTTTGCTTTCTAAGGTTTCTTCCAAGTGGTGTCCAATATTGAAGAGTAGTAACATCAGCACGGAGAAGGCACTAGCTCTCTGGCCAGTGTTTGACTCAATACTTCAGAGGGTACAGAGCCAATGTTGATGGCTTAAAGAGCCATTCCACATCCGGCTGCCTCAGAAAAGCAGCCAGCATAACTAAGAGCTCCATACTGCAGATGAGTAACCTGATGAAGAAGCAGCACTCTAAAAGCTCGTGATTCCAAATAAACCTGTTGGACTTTAATCTGGTGTTGTGAGACTTCCTACTGTTCTCTATGAATGTATGCTTTGTCTCTTTGGGGGGTTAAAAAACAATACTTTTCACTGTATATTAATACATGTGACAATAATAAATCAATTCAAAAAACCCTGATAATACACCACTGTGCCCACCACTCTTATGAGTCTGTGCAGTGAGTGAAATAAGACATAGGGATGGTGATGAAAGAGCCTGGGACATTGGCTGCTAAGTACGATTTGATGATTACGATTACTTCTAGCTCTATTTTACTGGTCTGTGGGACAACGCTCCCAATTTTGACACAAGTCCCCAGATGTTAATGAGAAGGATTGGTGAGTTTGATTCGGCTGTGCTGTTGCTGTGTGAGTGACCATTTGATGGATGTAAACTGATCCAGGCCCCAGTATTCAGATTGACATTGTTAGAAACGGATCCTCCTCCTCTTCCTGACCAAAACCATGCCATTGACAAACCCCAAAGACATAGATAACCCATTGGGAAGGTTACTCTTTCAAGGTCTTATGCCAGCCTAACTTTCTCTTTTGCGATTAGTGGACACCATTACATACTGGTTTTATTTTTGAGGGTGTGAATCAATTCTAACTTAACACCATTCTTTCTCATTTTATCACAGCTTGTATGGCCTCTGCTCTGCCCCAGACCACAAGGAACTACAAAAGGTCATGAATGTAGCCCAATTCATCATGCAAACTAGCCTCCTATCCATTGACTCTGTCTACACTTCCCGCTGCCTCGGTAAAGCAGTCAGCATAATTAAGAAGCCCATGCACTACGGACATTCTCTCTTCCATCTTCTTCCTTTGGGAAAAAGATACAAAAATCTGGGGTCATATACCAACGGACTGAAGAGCAGCTTCTTCTCTGCTGCTGTCAGACTTTTGAATGGATTTACCTTGCATTAAGTTGATCTTGCTCAAAACCCTGGCTATGATTGTAACATTATTGGATTAGGAATTGGATTAGGAATTGGATTAGGAATTGGCTAGCTGATAGAAGACAGAGGGTGGTGGTTGATGGAAATTATTCATCATGGAGTTCAGTTACAAGTGGTGTACTTCAGGGATCTGTTTTGGGGGCCCTGCTGTTTGTAATTTTTATAAATGATCTGGATGAGGGTATTGAAGGATGGATTAGTAAATTTGCGGATGACACCAAAGTCGGAGGAGTGGTAGATAGTGAAGAGGGGTGTTATAGTTTGCAGAGAGACTTGGACAAGTTGCAGAGCTGGCCGAGAGGTGGCAAATGGAGTTTAATGTGGAAAAGTGTGAGGTAATGCACTTTGGCAGGAACAATAAATGTGTAGAGTATAGGGCTAATGGTAGGGCTCTTAATGGTGTTGAGGAACAGAAGGATCTTGGTGTATGTGTCAATAGATCCCTGAAAGTAGGCAGTCAAGTGGATAAAGTTGTTAAGATGGCATATGGAGTCTTAGCTTTTATTGGTAGGGGGATTGAATTTAGGAGCCGCAGCATCATGTTGCAACTGTACAAAACTCTAGTGCGGCCGCACTTGGAGTATTGTGTGCAGTTCTGGTCCCCACATTATAAGAAAGATGTGGAGGCATTGGAGAGGGTACAGAGGAGGTTTACCAGATGTTGCCTGGTATGGAGGGCAGGTCTTATGAAGAGAGGCTGAGGGATTTGAGGTTGTTTTCGTTAGAAAGGAGGCGGCTAAGAGGGGACCTAATCGAAACATATAAGATGATTAGAGGTTTAGATAGGGTGGACAGTGATAGCCTTTTTCCAAGGATGGAGAAAGCTAGCATGAGGGGACATAGCTTTAAATTAAGGGGTGGTAGTTATAGGACGGATGTCAGAGGTAGGTTCTTTACCCAGAGGGTGGTAAGGGTATGGAATGCCCTGCCTGCGTCAGTTGTAGATGCGCCAAGTTTGGTGGCATGTAAGAGGTTAGTAGATAAGTTTATGGATGAAAAGGGAATGGTTTAGGTTAGAGGGTCATTGCTTTTTCTTAATTGGTCGGTGCAACATCGAGGGCCGAAGGGCCTGTTCTGCACTGTAATGTTCTATGTTCTATGTTCTATTGCATTCTGCATTGTATCATTTCCTTCTCTATGAACTGTATGCTTTGTCTGTATAGTGCGAAAGAAACAATACTTTTCATTGTATATTAATACACACGACAATACAAAATCAATTCAAATCAAATCAAATCAAAAACCATGAAACAATTTTAATTATTTGGACCATCATAGTTGTGGCCCCCTCCTCCTGGGTACTTGCAGAATGTATTTTTGATTGGCGGAATTGGGCAAACCCCAGTGTCACTGTGTTGGTACTTTCAAAATAGTCCCAGTGAGACAGGATTCCTGATTAATCCAGAAGTTGCAGCCAGATGTGACTCCCCTGCATGCCTTCCAATATAAGTCAGGCACTGAGGGAGGCAGACAGCACAGATACTTCAGTAGATTCAAGTCTTTTAGTAGCTTTCCCCTCAAGCAAATTGTGATTTTTTTTTAAGGGAGTAAGAGAAAACAGTGCATCTCTGATGTCAACTTGGAGATATCTTTGCAGATGTGCACTTGCCTGGCATAGCGTTTGCCATTAAGTATGCTGTTTTCTCTGTCTGTTGGTACATGATATTGGTGTCAAGTGGCATTCGAGTTTACCAAGTTAGCCTCAGTGTTTTTAATCAGCTCTGAGTCGAAAGTAAACTTTGAAATGTTATGCAATAATAGGGGCCAGATTTGATCTATTATTAGGAGAGTCAATCAGTTACAGTACTGCAAACTATGCAGAATATGCCATTAAATGGTGATCATGACGTGGAGTTGCCAGTGTTGGACTGGGGTTGGCAAAGTAAGTAGTCTTACTTACCAGATTAAAGTCCAAGAGGTTTATTTGGTAGCACAAGCTTTCAGAGCGTTGCCCCTTAACAAGGTGAGTGGAGAGTTGGGTTCACAAACAGGGCATATAAAGACACAAACTCAGTTACCAGATAATGGTTGGAATGCGAGTCTTAACAGGTAATCAAGTCTTTACAGGTACAGACAGTGTGAGTGGAGAGAAAGTTAAACACAGGTTAGAGAGATGTATGTAGTTAATTACAGCAAATGAGAAATGAACAACTTTCATTTCTAAAGTTGTTAGAACTTTAACAACTTTACCCCTTCTTCCAAGTCATTTATGTAAACCACAAATAGAAGAGGTCCTAGTACTGAGTCCTGTGGCACACCACTAGTGACTGACCTCCAGTTGGAAAAAGAGCCTTCCACTACTACCCGCTGTCTCCTCCTCCCAAGCCAGTTCTCAACCCATCTACATACCTGGCCCTGTATCCCATGCGCCTTCACCTTTTCTATCAGTCTACCATGAGGAACCTTGTCAAACGCCTTACTGAAATCCATGTAGATGACATCAACGGCTTGTCCTTCATCAACCGTTTTTGTCACCTCTTCAAAAAATTCCACTAGATTCGTAAGGCACGACCTCCCCTTAACAAAGCCATGCTGCGTATCCCTGATCAGATCGCAGCGCTCCAGATGTTCATACATCCTGTCCCTGAGGATCCTCTCCATTAGCTTACCTATAACTGAAGTCAAGCTTACCGGCCTATAGTTCTCTGGGTTATCCCTCTGACCCTTTTTAAACAACGGTACTACATTTGCTATCCTCCAGTCCTCTGGGACCTCACCTGTGTCCAAAGAATAGGTGGAATAACATAAATAGAATCTCTACAGTGCAGAAGGAGGCCATTTTGGCCCATTGAACTTGCACCAACTCTCCAACAGAGCATCTTCCGTAGGCCCTATCCCTATAATCCCATGTACTTACTCCATTAATCTCGCTAACTGACACATCTTTGGACAATTTAGCATGGCCACTCCACCTGATCTATGCAGCTTTGGAGTGTGGGAGGAAACTGGAACATCCAGAGGAAATCCACGCAGACAATGTGAGCAAAGGCTGGAATTGAATCCAGGTCGCAGGCACTGTGAGGCAGCATTGCTAACCACTTTTCCACTGTTTATTGATTGAAATGTGATAGACTAAAATGTCGAGCATTAAATAGACAATGCATGGTGAGTACTCAAATCTTTTAAGTTTGTTTATCACCTGCTAGTAAGGAGAACAGATACAGTGAACAGTGAATTCCATTATTGTGTTCTATTGATTCTTACAGTAATTATAGATAGCTGTAGTTAATTACAGCAAATGAGAAATGAACAACTTTCCAATCCTTCATTTGCCTACATAGTCCGCCAATCATAGCATTGCTTTTTGCTCTTTCTTATCCAATAGAAAACCACCTCCTTCATTAATGTAATATGTCAACATATCTTGTTATTTGGTATTTGTCATGCCAATTTGTCTTTGTTTTTATCCTGAGTCCTAGCCTGGAATACAGTGTTTATGAAACTGATGAAATGTTACATTAGTCTCTTGTCCTGATTACACAAGTGCTGGCCTCACTGAAGCCTTTGTTTGCTAATAAGCATTTTCCATCACTTGACAGAGTTGTTTTGTCGTAACTTAATTTCCACAATTGTTGTAATTTATTTTTTTCCCTATCAACATCGGCAGTTTTTAACTGCTTTTAACTATAGTTTCACAAGTTGCAGTAACTCCATGATGCTTTATTTGAAGGGAGCATCTTTAATCTTGCAGAACAAAGGGAATTAAATATTTGGTCATAGCTGGAATTACAACTTCATTTCCACAGAAGAGTTAACTTCTATGCTAGTCTTTAGCTGGACATGAGAATCATAAAAGGAAATGTAAGGAAAGATATGGAAGGAAAATTGTCTAAGGAAAAAAATGTTTCTGTCTCTATTAGTGCAATTAATCTCTGTTTGATGAAAAAAAAGATGGAAATTTTAAGCGGATGTCAATAATTACATGCTGATGGTGATGATGAAGAGAAATTCATGACCATGGGGAAGTCCTGGTCACTGAAATGGTAACAGTTACAGAGAACATTTGGAGAAAATCTTTGTCATAAAGAAATGGATTGACTTGATGATCCATAAAAACCATCAGAGTCATATAAACAGCACTGAAGGAAACAAGGGTTGAAGTAGGCAGTGCAGTGATGAACATTTTCCAACGGTGGTTGGATGTGGGTTGGTAACAGAAGACTGGAAGATATGGTTCCAATCATTCAAAACATCCAGAAGTATTACCATGGGAATTTTACGCCTGTTCACATGCAACTGTAGTGGCAAAAATACTGGTGCCTTTCATGAAGTAAACATTTCAAGAGTGTCTATAAGTAGAAAGGATTACACTAGGCTCAAGAAAGCACTGTTAAAGAGGGTCAAATTATTCCTAACAATTATTTTGCTGTTCTCCAAGGATTACATGTTATACTTAAGTAATACCTGAGACTGTATTTTATATGTGTATTTGGAGGGAGTGCATGTTAAATATGTCAGGTGGTTAGTCAATTTCCTTCCTGCCATGCCCAAACTGGTCGGTCTAATTTGTGGATATGCTACTCATTAGCCTGTCCTCCTTTAGATCTACTGAAGTCCTAAGTAGCTAATTGTTGCTCACTTAAGACTCTTAATCCACCTCCACTGACATACTATTGGGAAATGGAAGGCAGGTGGGAGTCATCAGAGAGAGTGACTATTTCCCTGAGCAAAATGATCATAAATTAGGAGCCATGTACACAAAGAAATTAACATAAAGCAGAAGGAACAAGTATCTTCTATCTTCCACTCAAGAAAGATCTTTTATTCACCCAAGCTGGTGAAAAGTGGATAAGGAGTAGATAGGGTACCTCCTTTGGAGACGGAGGGTGTGCATCAGGAGCAACACCTGAGACACAATACCGAGTTTGTGACATAGTGGCACAGTGGTTAGCATTGCTGCCTCACAGTGCCAGGGACCTGGGTTCAATTTCGACATTGGATAACGGTCTGTGTGGAGTTTGCACATTCTCCTTCTCTCTGTGTGGGTTTCCTTTAGGTGCTCTGGTTTCCTTCCACATGTCCAGAGATGTGCAGGTTAGATGGACTAGCCATGGTAAATGAGTAGGGTTACAATATAGAGGTGTTGAGCCTGGGTAAGATGCTCTTTGAAGAGTTGGTGCAGATTTGATGGGCTGAATGGCCTCCTTCTGCACTGTAGTGGTTCTAGGAGGCCGCAAGAGCTGCTGGCTAATCTGATGAGGCCAAGTTCTTGATGGTAGAACTTCATTTCGCTGGGGAGTGGAAGTCTTGGTCTCTGTTTAGATCACCCCCATTATTTTCCCACTGTGAGGCAGCCATATTTAAACTTAGCTAGTTAAGGACGTACTTCTATTCTGGAAGAAGGGGATGGGAATACAATCTACATGGACCCTCATAAAAGCCAGCTCTTGAATTTGAGAGAAAAATATCAAGCTTCCTCACAGAAACCATATATACACTGAAGGTTTGTGAGGATACAACTTAGATTTGAGTGGGAGATAGAATACTTGTTTCTTCTGCTTTATGTCATTTTCTTTGTGTACATGGCTCCTAATTTATGATCGTTTTGCTCAGGGAAATATCCACTCTCCCTGAACACCCTCATGGACCTCAATTAAGTTTCCCCTCTCCTTCCTGAGTTGCAAAGAAAACAACCCCAGCCTATTGATTCCTTCCTCAGAGCTGAAAATTTCCACCGCTCCTGGCTAAAATTCCTCGTTCCTGGTAGTGTCTTTCCTGTCAGCAGGATGTCCCAAAGCATTTTGCAGCCAATGAGGTCTTTTTTAAAGTGTACTCATTGCTATAAGAAAAGGCAGCAATCAATTTGAATACATAGAGGTCTCACAAACAATAAACAGTAAGATGAATCTATTTTTTGATGACTGTTGGCTGAGGATTAATAAATACCAAACAGAATTTTGGGAGAACTCTCCTAGTCTTCGACAGCTAGTGCTCCATGGTTGTTTTTGTCTGTCTAAAAAGTCAGACAGTTTAGAATCATAGAATCTCTACAGTGCAAAAAGAAGCCATTCTGCCTATTAAGTCTGCACTCACTCTCCAACGGAACACCTCACCAAGGGCCCAACTCCATAATCCCATTTATCTCACCAATCACTCTAACCACGCATCCTTGGATACTAAGGAGCAATTAAGCATGGCCAATCAACCTAACCTGCACATTTTTGGATTGTGAAGGGAAACTGGAAGAAACCCACACGGACACAGAGGGTAAGTGCAAACTCCAAAAGATCACCCAAAGAATGGCACCACTGACAGTGCTTCAATATCATTTCACTTCTGATAACCTGCTTAATTCTTTGGAATGACATGTGAATTCATGACCTTCTAGTTAAGAGCAGAACTTAAATGAGCCAAGAATGAGAATAAAATACTGCGGCTGGTGGAAACCCTGAGATAAAAACAGAAAACATTGGATAAACTCAGCAGACCTGATTCATACGGACTCGAAACGTGAACTCTGTTTCTCTCTCCATTGATGCTGCCAGACCTACTGAGTTTTTCTAGCATTTTCTGTTTGTATTTGACCCAAGAATGATCCATGTATAATGCGCTTTGCTCTATCTGATAGTGATTTACATCAAAGATATAATTTTCTACTTTCTCAAGCCTCATGCCTCTACTTCCTCAGAAGGCTAAGAAAATTTGGCACATCTGTTACAACTCTCACCAACTTTTTTAAATGCACGACAGAAAACATCCTTTTGGCTGCTCTGACCAAGACCATGAAGCCCAGTCCATCACGCAAATCAACCTCCTATCCTTAACTCAGTCTATACTTCCTGCCTCAGAAAAGCGGCCAACGTCATCAAGGATTGCACGCACTCCGGCCATACTCTCTCCACCTTCTTCTGTCAGGAAAAAGATACAGAAGTCTGAGATCGCGTACCAATCGACTCAAGAACAGCTTCTTCCCTGCTGCCATTAGATTTTTGAATGGACCCACCATATTAAGCTTATCTTTCTTTATACCCCAGCTATGACTGTAACATTACATTCTGCCCTCTCTCTTTTTCTTCTCCCCTAGATACTCGATGAATGCTATGTTTAGTCTGTATTGCGTGCAAGAAACAATATTTTTCACTGTACACCCGTATATGTGACAATAATAGATCAAATCAAATCAAATTAAGATCAAGTTAAAGATCACTTAGGATGCCAATGTATTCCTGGAGGTTTCATCACATGACTTGCCTTCCATTCTTGCCATTAGTTGGCCAAACACAGTAAGTAGTCTGACATCACCAGATTTAAATCCAACCAATTTAAACCTGGTGTTGTCAGACTACTGTTTACCCCAGTCCAACGCTGGCATCTCTACACCATTAGTTGGCCAATACATCCACATTTGTGGAGCATTGCCTTTGTACATTAATTGGATGCAAAAGACTTATTGGATGACACTTTCTGAGAGCAAAATAGCCTTTTCCCCTCATTTTAAATATTTTTTGTATCTGCTAAAGAAAAATGTTCCAAGCAAATGACAAAAAAAAACTTTTTTAATGCCTGATAATTTTTGTTTAGAGTTGCACACATCAAAAACTGTCCTGGGGATAGGTCTTCAATTCCTGAAAACTTCAGGATGGAATTTTTATTGATTTATTCATATTAAATTTGACATTTACTCGTTATGTGTTTCTATCCACGAACAGTTACCTAGAGTCTAAGGACAGAAATTTACCATCTTCTGGATGATTGGCTGGGACATGGAGGGCTGATACAATAGTGGGGAGTTGCTACATGGTGCAATCCTGGTGGAACGAATTTGGAGCAGTTCAGCCCTCCAAAGAAGCAGGCAGTTAACAGGACGACTAAAGATCTACTGAGGGCCATTTTCAGCAGCATTTCACCAGTGGCAGGGGCATGAGGCCACTGACATAATGCAGCAGGTAACCTCTTTGCGGCAGTCCAGGGCCTTTCGAGTCAGAGTGTGCATGGCCCAAAGACGGGGCTTTAGAATAGAAAGGCTTAGAAACATAGGAGTAAGGGTAGGCCATTTGGCCCATCAAACATGCCATTCCAACATTCAAAACTCCCTGATTGCCATTGTCTTCCTGGAGACGTCTCCCTTCCAATCCTTCATTCCCCTCTCCTCCCTCACAACCGTCCACTCCCTTGTCCTGAACTTTTCTTTCCTTCATTTAGCTGACAGAAATTTGAGGCCTCCCTCAGCAACAACTACGTCTCTCAGTCAATGGTGCTGCTCAGAGCTGGCAGCCTCCAGATTGGGTCAGCAGCGACGGGCACCTCTGGGCAAGCGACTCTGAGAAAATCTCTCTGTGGTGAGTGTGAATCTGCTTTCCATCGTGACAGGGGGATTTCAAAGCCTGCAGTAAAATTCAGCCCTCAATATCTGCAGGATTATTAGAACGCGAGACCGGGGGCAACTGACCTTCCCATTGTCTGCCGTATGCCCACTCTGATTCCTGTGATGGGCAAGACAATAAAACTCTGGCAAAAATATTTCATAGAATCCCTACAGTGCCAAAGGAAGCCATTCAGCCCATCAAGTCTGCACTGACCACAATCTCACCTAGTCCTTGAGGGATTTTAAAGTAACTTCATTGCAATGTTAATGTAAGCATACTTGTGATACTAATAAATAAACATTAAACCTATCCCCATAGCCCCACATATTTACCCTACTACACCCCTTGACTCTAGGTGGAAATTTAGCTCGGCCAATCCATCTAATATGCACATCTTTGGATTGTGGAAGGAAACCAAAGGACCCAAAGAAAACCCACGCAGACATGAGGAGAATATGGTATTTAACACAAAACTCCACGCAGACAGTGACCTGAGCCGGGAATTGAACCCAGGTCCCTGGGTGAGGCAGCAGTGCTAACCACTAACATTATATGACCCTGCTTGTTCAACTGCTTTTCCCAGATCCGTGTAGATCATTTGAACCTTTGATGATGACAAGGCACGCGTGAGGGATTTACAGGAATCAGGAGGGATCCAGGTAGCCCAGAGCTTCCATGCAAACCATGGGAAGCTCCCTGCTTGCAAAGGACTCCCCCACGTTCTTGCACCCATACATCAGGGAATTTTCAGTAGCTGTGAGGATTAGAATCTACATCTGCAGTGCTATTTATAGTGAGTCATATGAATTCCTGAGTTGTGAAACAGAACTGTTTACTGAATAGAAGCAATCTTTATCTTGGAAAGTTTTGCGCCACTACAATAAGAAGGAAATAATATGCCAGGGTTTAATAATGCTTTGTTGTTGCCTGACTTGTGGCTCTTAAACATTTTTCAGATACCTTCATAGGTATGTGTGTGTGCTTGCCCGAGGCAAACAACTTGTTCAGATCTTTTTAGGATTATAATTCTGAACAAAATGTGAAAATCTATTGAGGAAACCTTGCTTTGGTCTGCTGGATGAGTTTAATTGCAGCTGATTGCAATCCCAATTGATTCCTGAGAGGGGCACAAGAGAACCACATTTAAAAAAATGGCCTGTGTAATGGTGAGATCTTAGCTTGTTCTGAGCTTGGTTTCGTAAGTGTTAACCTCACCTTGGTGTATCATAGAGAGAATCTTGTGATTGTCTGGCAAATTCTTTGAACTTTACTAACCCATGTGAAATTGCATACGTGTGTCATTGCATCACAGCGTCCCTCCAGCAGCAGAAGGCCATTCAGCCCATCGCATCTACACCAACTCTCCAACAGAGCATTATTCCTGTAAACCCACATATTTACCCCACTAGTTCCCATAACTTATACATCTTGGGACACTAAGGGACATTTTTGCATGGCCATTCCACCTAACCTCGACTGTGGGAGGAAATTGGAGCACCTGTAGGAAACCCACGCAGACACAGGGAGTACATGCAGAGTCCACATAGACCGTCACCTAAGGCTAGAATTGAACTGGGTCACTGTCATTGTGAGGCAGCAGTGCTAACCACTGTGCTGCCGTGCCGCCTATAATTGCAGAATAAAATCATGATGCTGAAAAGCAGAGGGGTGAATTTCCACATTGGTTCTCCCAAATCTCCTGCAGTGGGAGAGCTGGAGGTGATAGAAGAGATGATAGCATATTGGGGAGTGTCATTGGATTATTAATCTAGAAGACCAGGCTATGGATTCTAATCCAATCACGACAACTGGCAGAATATTAATTCAGTTAATGAATCGGGAATTGAAGACGAGGCTCTGTAATGGTGACCATGACTGGTTTCCTCCCACACTCCAGAGATGTGTGGGTTAGGTATATTGGCCATGGTAAGTTCTGCAGTCCTTATGCCACAGCAAAGTGAGGCAGCAGTGCTAACCACTGTGCCACCGTGCTGCCCCCATGCCTGACTATCATGCCCCAAACTTCCTGAGAAAATTCAGACAGGATGACTGGCTCATTATGGTGATGTACAGGAAGGCAAATATCCTTTGAGGAAGATTGATGAAACAATGATAATGTGGTACACTCCAGGACTGTTCACACAGGTTGAAAGGTTAGCACAAGGATATTGAAATTATCATAATAAAACATGTAATGCATGTTTAAGACTTAAGTGCTACAAGATGGTATTTTACCAGTTCCACCAGTTTTGCCATATGGCCTTCTAGATTGAACTCTCTCATTCACCCAGTAACTATGAAGTTCATTCACGCTAGGAATTTTCCTTAAGGGTTACAGAGTAATAGTGTGATTTAAATTAGTTCCTGTAATCTGAGAAGTCTATATGTATGTATGAGGGCTCAATAATTTATCCAGTATTACTCAATGTATTATTTAAGGGTAGCAACAGGATACAAAGATGTATGTTTGATGTGCTCAGCATTGCACCTATTTTCTCCTGCTTTACAAATGCTAAATGCTTCATAATGAACCAATCTTTCTTTTCCCAATTGCAGATTCAGTCCTGCATTCTGAGTGCCATTCAGCAAATGGGATTGTAATTTATTGCCAGATTCCAATCACGTGTCATTTGTAACTGTTGCAGAACGTACCTGAGTACTTTCTGTTATCATGCCCTCCATCTTAGCAAGGCTGAGATTCGGATCTCACTGTAACATGAATGCGATGTGGAGAGAATCGATAAATCTCATCCATATCATTTGCTGACACAGCAACTCCCTCTCAGCCTCCTCCTGAGATGCTGATGATCACAGAGGTCAGTTCTTGGCCAATTCAAATCACTCTTCATGATAACGAAAGAAAGGCTGAGCACATTAGGCGCAGCAAAAGTGATGGTCAAGATTCTCCAGCCCACTCCAGCCGTGTGTTTCCCAGCAATGGAAGGGTCAATTCCACCTAACATTTCAAGTCCATGTGATCCTTCTACAGCACTGAAGAGGGTTAGGAATGTAAAGAATTATACAGTTGGAAGAGGCGGGTGGAGAAGTTGGGGGCAGAACAGACATTGGAAGAAAGGAGAGATTGACAAAGGTGTCAAGGGACATAAGACAAGAGGAGTGTTAATGGTCCCATTAAGGGTTGAAGAGTGCTAATAGTGGCAAAAGATAGCAGAATGTCTTAATAGAAGAAGAAAGGTCAGCGCTCAGTGGGAACAAAATGGAGCAACACTTGATAGGTGCCCATGTGGGGGAGGGGTGGGATTGTATTGGGGAAAGCCCCAAAAGAAAACCTGCTTAATGTAGACAACAAGTGTATAAACAAATGGAAAAGGATTAGATCTTTAAAAAAGTTCGTAATGGTGAAGCACTGAATGCTGACAGAATATCTTCTCCAAGAAACAAATTTGAAGTGAAGTTTTTATCCTTATGATGGATCCACTGGAAACCAACCAGAAGAAAAAAGCAATCATATATAAAGGTTTTTGTCTTGATGAATTTAGATGCCTTGGCAAAATGTGGGTAGGTGTAAAATTTCTGTTGAGAGACTATCTTGAAGATGTTTGTGTTAACGGTGTTGGGGAATTAAAGGAATTCCATATTTACACTAAGGAAAATGTTGCAGCTCAAAGGTGATTTAAGCACTTGGACCTGTATCAAGTGATTGTTAAAGGTAAGATCCAGTTGGCATTCCCTGAGGTCGAAACAACATTGCAGCTATCTTTGAATCCAATGAACTAACTGCCCAGAAAAAAGGTTATTTCCACAACTGAAAAACATCAAGAAGGAAATGTGGCAAACAAGGCTGCAAGGAAGGCGATCTGCCCTAAGCATTATGTACATAAAAAATAATAAACTTCAGAGCTTAGCATTCAAGGATGTTGATGATTTTGCTATCCAGAAAGCACACAGGAAAATGTTTTAAATGTTTAACTTCAATGTGCTGTACATACAGACCCAATTTGTATCAGTGCTTCCATTCAATAAGTTGCCGATTTGTGAAACAGCTTTTCTGTTGGAGTTGATAAATAGTTTTCATAATAATTAAGAAATCGTAGAAGTATTTAATTTGAAAGTATGATATAATGTAAACAGGTATTTTGCAAAATGTGTTTTGGATAGATGAGATCATTTTACCTTTGCGCCTTTGTTTTTGTGTATATGTAAATTCATATTCATTTCTTCAGTGTCTTTCTGTGAAAATAATAATTGTATGAGGCCTCTTAAACTTAACATAGTGAAGGACTTTAATATGTTAAAACCCAGCCCTGTCTACAAGATGTACTATACCAACTCAAAAAGGCTTTTTTGAGAGTGCAACACCCAGAAAGACAAGAACAGCACATGTACCGGAAGACCTACAACTTGCAAGCTCCCCTCCGAATCATGCACCGTCTTGATATGGAAAAATGTTTTTGTTCAGTCAGTAGCACACAGACTGTCATAGTTTAAGAAGGTAGATCATCATCACCTTCTTAAAAGTATTCAGTGAGATGCTTATCTTGCCAGCAAAGCCCATATCCTATGTGCGAATAAGAAAATACCATAGCTCCTGTGGGATGCTTTAAACCCTGGTTTCACAAACATTTCCAGCCACGGAACCCTTTTGATCTCCCAAGAGTACTGATGGGACTTCCTTATTATGTAAAAGAATTAACCCCCCCAAAATTATAGTGTTTGCAAAATAGATATAAACATACAAAAACAAATTCAGGAAATTCTTCGATTTCTTATACGTATACATTCATTATAATTAGAAGTTATTTAATTCAACAAATATTTAAATATTTTTAATGGGAAGAGTTATGCTGCTTCTTTTGTTCATAAATCTGTTCAGTATTAGGAGTCATGATGTAGAGATGCCAGTGTTGAACTGGGGTAAACACAGTAAGACATCTGACAACAGCAGATTTAAATCCAACCAATTTATTTGATAGTAAACTCACAAGTTTTTGAGCCTCTGGTCTTTGTCACCTGAGTTCACTATCAAATAAATCGGTTGAATTTAAACCTGGTGTTGTCAGACTTCTTACAGTACTAGGAGTGCCAGAGAGCTGGATTCTCATATTAGACACACACACACACACACACGCACACACGCAGGCTCTCTCTCACAGAAACATGCATACGTATAACATACACACATATTCCACACACACATCTCTCTTTCTCACACAAGCACATGTTCACCTCTCTCTCAACACTCAATGCATACACATTCACAGATCACATACTCACCCTCTCTGTCACTCACATTCACATCTCTCTCTCACACAAACACATGCATGCACACACATTCATACACACATGCATTCTGACACAAACACACATGCCACACATATACACTCTCACACATACACACCCTCTCTCACACACACTGTCACAGACATACACACATATACACACACATGCACTCTGACACACACATATATACTCTCTCTCTCTCACACACACACACACACACACACACACCCTCTTGCACATTCACAAACACACTCTCACAGATGCACACACTCTCATGCTCACATGCTCTCATGCACACGCTTTCTCTCACTCATACACACACACACACACACACACACGCACACACACAATCTCACATACACATACACTCTCACAGACACACACCCTCTCTCATGCACATACCCTCTCTCTTGCACACCCATACTTTCTCACACACTCTCACAGGCATGCACTCTGACACACACTCACCCACATCCTCTGACACACACATACTCTCATAGATTTACACACACTCTTTCTTTCTCACACATCCTCTCTCGCACATCCATACTCTCTCTCACACACAGTCTTACACATACACACAACCTCTCTCAAACATGCACACACTCTCCCTCTCACAACTCTTTCACATAACACACTTCTCTCTCACACACACTTATCTCTCTGTCTTGCACACATTCTCTTCCACACACACCCTTTCTCAATACCAGAGCTGTATTTGGATTCAGATCTTAAATGTAATGATCTTTTTATTCATGCATGGGACATGGGCATTGCTGGCAGGCCAGCATTTATTGCTCTTCCTTAGTTGCCCTTGAACTGAGTGGCTTGCTGGGTTATTTCCGGGGGCAGTTGAAAGTTAACCACATTGCTGTTGTATAACAAAGAATCAGAGCAGGGAATCGAAGTGGTTCTTCAGTTTAATGGTTGAATGTTGAATTTTTTTTTGTTTTCCATTTAGAGATTGACATAAGTGTATGGGTTCCAAAAGTTTGAGTGAGGCACCTTGAACAGTGAACACAGACATTGTTAATGCACAAGAAGAAAGGCGAGGTCACATTGCTGATAAGCTGTATGAAAATCTGTTAGTTTGGTTTCTATTTAGGACATTATCTTCATCATAATGTGTTTGTCCACATGCTCCTGATGGCAAACAATGTCAAGTGAAAAAAGGGACGAACAATCACCAATGACCTAAGCTGCTTAAATAAGTAAACACACAGGCTGTGTTAGAAGAAAGAATTTTCATTTGCATAGCACCTTCATGATGTCCCAAGCCACTTTATTGATAAAATGCATTTGAAGTGTTGTCACTGTTTTCATACAGGAAACATGGCAGTCAATTAGACACATTAATAAGAAATGTAAATATTTAACATATCTTCTCTTAGGTTGGGTTGAGGGATCAAATCCGATTAAGGCAGTGTGGAGAACTCCCTGTTCTTCTGCAAACTCATGCCATTGGATCTTTTGCTCGCATGAGAGGGTAGACGAAGCCTCTACTTAATGCTTCATTGCCAAAGAAACTTTGACAATGCAGTATGCCCTCAGTAGTGCAATGGTGTGTCAGCAATAGATCTGGAATTCACAATCTTCTGATTCAGAAGTGAGAATTCTTTAAACAGTGTCAACATTCTTTATGTTCTTGCTGAATATCTTTGGACAGTGTAGTTTCTCTGTAGATATGCATTTTTCAGAGATTAGAAAGAAAAACTGAGAGAAAGGCAAAATGCTGTGGATGCTGGAATCTGAAACAAAAGCAGAAAATGCTGGAAAATCTCAGCAGGTCTGACAACATCTGGAATCTGAAACAAAAGCAGAAAATGCTGGAAAATCTCAGCAGCTCTCACAGCATCTGTGGAGAGAGAACAGAGTCAATGTTTCAAGTCAGTATCACCCTTCAACTCAAAATGTTAACTCTATTCTCTCTCCACAGATGTTATCAGCCCTGCTGAGATTTTCCAGCATTTTCTGTTTTTGTTTGAGAAAAAAAGATTCTGGGCAGGATTTTCCAGCTGCATTCACCCAAGACTGGAAATTCCCACCTGAGGTCAAGGGATCTTTCCTGGTTCACGTCCCACTTGCAACAATTCCATTCGTGGACAGGAAGGGAAATTCCACCCTGAAGGTTTTAACTGCATCCTGTTCAGCATTCCCTTCACAACATGGCTAGCTTGCTGCCTCACAATGCTAGGGATACAGGTTCAATTCCCAGCTTGGGTCACTGTCCGTGTGGAGCCTGCACAGTCTTCCCATGTCTGCGTGGGTTTCCTCTGGCTGCTCCAGTTTCCTCCCATAATATGAAAGACGTGCTGGTTAGGTGCATTGATCATGCTAAGTTCTCCCTCAGTATACCCAAACAGGCCTATAATTCCCTAGAGTGTGGTAACTAGGGAATTTTCATAGTAACTTCATTACAGTGTGAATGTAAGCCTACTTGTGAACCTAATAAATAAACTTTTTAAAAAATTGATTACGTTCATGCTGATTATACGCTGACTTCAGTTAAGTTCAGTAACATATATACTTGATAGAATAATCCCAGAGCACCATTACTGATATGTTGGATGTTACACTCATGTTTATGCCCAGAATGTTCAGCCTTTCAAATCTTCCATTGCCACTTCCAGACCAAATAATGGCATATTTGTTTGCTCCACTTACCAATCATTTTCAAAAGGAACATCACCAAGTATAATGCAGTGATTTTTATACACAAATCCACAACTTTTTTTAAAACTAATAAATTGAACACATACTCAAATGTATTCAAGGTCAGAACCACAGCCTCTACAGGACCACCTTGCACATTTATTGTACACTGTGGTCATTAATATATCTTAGCTTCAAAAATAGAGTGCAATACTTTATTACTATGTAAACTATCTTATCTGTTTGTTACACAATGAGTAATAATGTGGATCATATATTGACTTTTCCTTTATAAACAGTGTAAAGGCCACAGCACTGCAAGGGATAGTACATTTTAAAATATGCTGCGATCTCACATTCTGATAATCCCTCACCACATTGATTGGGACAGGATGAGAATGGTTGGAAACATTTGCAATTAAGTTTTCAGCAAGCGAAAGAAGCAAGATTAATAAAAGAAAATCAAATGTCTGCTTGACCTTCACAATGTAGAAAATAAATTCCTGAAATAGAAAGTTGTTTTTAAAATTCATTCTGGGAATATAGGCATTGCCAACAATGCCCTTGGAGAAGGTGGTAGTACACTTCCTTCCAGAATGATTGCAGTGATGAAGGTGCCCCTGCAGTTAGGTAACGAGTTCCAGGATTTTGATCCAGAATCAGTGAAGGAACAGATAATGCATACTCAACTCAGGATGGTAGAAGTGTTGGAGGGGGACTTCAGGAGGTAGTGTTCCTATATATTTGCTGGTTTTTGTCCATCTGGGTGGCAGGGAGTCTGAGTAATACTGTCGGAAAATATTTAAAACCTCTCATATAGGAGTAAAATACTGTGGATGCTGGAATTCTAAAATTCAATCAAAAAATGGTGGGAAAAGCTCAATATGTCTGGTAGAATCAGTGGTTGGAGAAAAGCAGAATTAATTGCTGTGATTCTCCCATCTTGATCCACAACTTTTCTGTTGGGTTGCAATGGGTGATGTGTGTTGCCAGCCTTGAACAGGGATTTGTGCATGCACCGGAAATGCACGGGCATCTCCCAGAGCCGGAGAACAATCGCAGGTCAGACCACACTGGAAACTGGCAGGAAGGGAGGTAATTTGAATCTTTTTTTAATATGTTTTAAATATGCTGAGCAGTTCATTATCGGGAACTTTCAGATCCCGATTGAATTCTCCCACCGGGCTAGGAGTACTTAATTCTGGAGGGATTCCGACTAGCTCCCCACATTTGGGGAACTACCAGGAGATTCCGCCCTAATGAGTGGGGTGCAGTTGGGGATCAAGTGGCGTTGGGGTGTTCCTTGGGCTTGGGCACCCTGGCATTGCCAACCTGTGCCTCCGGCACTGTCCATTTGACAAAATGCCCATGTCCAGAGGGCACCATGGCACTGCCCACTGAACATTGGGCACTGCCAGGGGAGTGGAGTGTCCTGCTGCCACTCTGCAGCCAGGATTGGTCTGGGGATGGAGGAAGGGCAGTGATTGGGGTGGGCTGGGAGGTGTGGGGGGCGGGGGGAATCTGTCCGGAGGTGTGAAGGGAAAGATCTGGCCCTGCCTCCTGGGGGTGTCTGATCCCAGGGGGGAGATCAGTAGAGGGGGAAGGGTTTTCCGGGGTGAGGAGGGCGGGAGGATATCACCACTGTTGGGGGTGGGGGATGGTGGATTGTTCATTGGGGCACACCAGGAGAGGAGGGTCAGAACTGGCCTGGGAATTATATGTGGTGGGGGCTGCGATTGGGCCATGAGGAGGGGTTGGAGGGGCAGCCCTGCGGGGATCCCGACATGGCCAATGATCAAGTTGGCCAGCAAATGGGGAAACTGCCAGATCAGGGCCATTGTGCAAGCGCAGGGTTCCGGAGCTGTCAAACTCTGGCACGAATAGGCCCCATCCCCCTGGATTTTTAATGAGATTCATGAGTGGGACCTCTGCAAAGTGCGGAGATTCAGGCGAGAAGCGGAACTGACAAAATAGTCAGGATTTAGAAGTTTTCCTGCCAATTCAGCACTTCTGGGAGAACCGCCTCCAAAGTTTCAAATCCAATATGACTGTTCTTCAGAACTCAGAAGATGAATGAAATTAAACTTGAAATGTTAACTCTGTTTCTCTCCCTATTTCTGCCAGGTCTGCTGGGTTTCTCCAGCATTTTCTGCATTAAGTGGGTGGCACGGTGGCACAGCACTGCTGTCTCACAGTGCCAGGGAGCTGGGTTCGATTCTGGCTTCAGGTGACTGTCTGTATGGCATTTGCACATTCTCCCCATATCTGCATGGATTTCCTTCGGGTGCTCTGGTTTCCTCCTACAGTTCAAAGATGTGCAGGTTAGGTTACTTGCTTCTTAGTGTCAGGGTAAATACATGGGGTTACAGGGATAGAATGTGGTTGGGATTGTTGTCGGTGCAGGCTTGATGGGCCAAATGGCCTTTTTCTGCACTGTCGGGATTCTATGATTCCATCTCTTGTTCAGTTGTAGTAAATTGCAGTCCTTAAGCCAGCCTCACAAAAAACTGCAGTTGCTTCACCTCCAGTCGCTCCTGAAGGTTTGTCGAGTGAGGTAATAAGTTCTGCGGCATTTTTCCGAAATTTTGGGTGCTTTGTGGTAAGAGCAACAGCTGATTTTAAGACTCTGACACACAAACAAAGACAACCCGTATTGGCACTTTCCTCAATCCATGTTCCAGACGTAGAAAATTCTCACAACCTGCTAGGAAGAATTATGGGGCCGGTTTTCAGTTGTCAGAGGGGCCGGGAATGAGAATTTGGAAATCGGATTCACAGAAGGCAGCACTGGGTCCAGTTGCTTCTGGAATATGATATGATTTTCAAAGGGAGGACAGAGGGAGGATTATCTGAAACCTGCATGCCTCCAATCAATTGCAATTTAAGCTTAATGATGAACTCATTAAGAGGCATCAAAGAATGAGTTTTGAACTTTTAATTCTCAGACAGGAAGCTCACCCAGTGTCTGTGACACATCAGGGTGTAGCTGGCCTGCATGCAATGGGAAGCTGCCAGGGTTAATGGATACACTGGTAGAACGGAGAGTGTAGCTTAACTCCTCCATGGGTGGCACAGAGCTGCTGTTGCCAATGCATAAAGATTTGCTTTATCAATAGTCAGAGGTAGGTATCCTGAGAGTAGGATAAGACTGTAGCATTATCTGGGTAATGGGTTGGTAGAGAAAGCACTAGTCAACTGATGGTTGCCAGCTAAAGGAAGAGAAATGTGAGCAGTCCACCCTAACATTGGGTTGAGTGACAAGGAGGAATTTCAGCAGAGATAGCAGTGTAAGGAGCACAGAGATGGGCTACAAGGGTAAGAAGGTGTTAGTTTCTCTTACTCTTCGTGTTAAATGCATCTCAAGCACTTTCCAAATGTTTGCAGTGAGAAAAGAGGAAGTGAAACCTCCTGGCTGGTGGATAATTGATCCAACCTGTCAATCAAAAGTTAGTTAAAGATAATGAAGCATGAAGCTGAGTGAACTCAAACGTTTTGAGGCTTGCAAGTTTTCCAGGATTGCTCAAAAACTTGAAACAAACGTAGTATAAAATAATGAGTGAATAGATCTCGTGGAGTGAGGAGATTCACGAGGCTTAGTGAATTGTGTCAACAATGAACTGTTTGATCTGCTGTCCAGCTGTCAATCAGAGCAGATTGAAGTGGTCAGGCTGCTCCTGCTGCTTATTCAGGCTATAAAAGGGAATGCCCCTACAGAATCTGACATCTCCCGTCATTCTGAGGACTTCAAAGGGATCTTCTCACATCTGGGGCTTCTGAGAGGGAGAGAGAGGGCAATCCCCTTTACAGAATGAAGTGCTGCTATGAATTTGAATGCTTCCAGGTGTCCATGGGGCATGGACAGTAAAGTGACCAAGCCACTTCAGAGATTTCACAGCACGTAGACAAGATTTCAACTGAAAGCTGTTCATGCTAAGAGTGATCTGCACTTTTCTAAGACTAGAACAGGCAGTCCTGCTATGATATCCCCTTTCTGGGATCAAACCCTTCTCCCCAGCCCAAGCCCACCCTACCCACAGATCTCTTAGTGGTGGTAAAGAGGAACCTGAGCTTAGCAGTGAACTTATTGTGCTACCCCCCTCCCCTCCGCCCCGCCAAACCTTAGACTCAAGGTCAGGCTAACATTGCCAGGATGTCAGTGTCAGGCAGTCAGGGCATAGGGAAAAATTGGCGTTGCCAAGGGGCAAGGCCTGAAAGAGAGGAGGGGTGGCTGAGGAGGCCCTCTTCTTGGAGTGTGTCTTGTGTGGGTGGTGAGGCCTCTGGCTGGCGGCTGGGAGTTGAGGGGAGATAATCAGTCACCCTCATACTGCATGGAGGGGTGGGAGTGGTGAGACATTCTTTTACATGAGCAGGGAAGGAGGGGAAGGAGGCCTCTCTGTGTTGAGGGTTTTGGGTGCATTTCCATGGAGGGTGGGAGGCTAGGGCCGGTCTCTCAACACTGAGATAGGGCTACCTCTTAATAACGATGGTCTGATCTCTGTGCAGGCATGCTGGCTGGCGTGTTTTGTGCTATGGGTTAGTGAATCCCACCTGATAGGCACTGCCAATGCCAATGGAAAGCATTTCAGTTTTCCTGCTGGCGACAACACTCTGAATCCTTACAGTGAATCAACTGCAATGACTAAACCAAAGGAGGCTTATTATTCTTGATTTTATCAAAGGATTTGTACTGATAAGTTTGACTTTGCATGATGGCGTCAAACAGGTGATAGTGAGCTGGCTGCCTGCTTTACAATTCTCTTTTATTCCCACTGGCTCCATTGAAAATAAAAATCAGAACAAATCACAAATCACAGAATACTACAGTGCAGAAGAGGCCCTTCAGTCTACACCGGCACATGAAAACCTCTGACCTGCCCACCCTATCCCACTTGCCAGTACTTGGCCCATAATCTTGAGTGCTATGGTGTGCCAAGTACTCATCTGGGTACTTTCTAAAGAATGTGAGGCATCCCACCTCCATTACCTTCCCAGGTAGTGCATTCCAGACTGTCACCACCCTCTGCATAAAAGAAGATTTTCCTTAAATCCCCCCAGACCTCCCACCCCTCAATTTTAACCTGTGCCCTCTCCTAACGGATCTTCAACTAAGGACAACAGCTGCTCCCTATCCACCCTGTCCATACCAAATGTAAAATAAATGACCGATTCATCACCATCAGTTATAGCATAAGAAGGCCTTTACATTCAAAGCAAATGCACTTAAAACCTTAGAGAGCTCAGATATTGCAGCACGTAACCACAATTAATTAAACAGAGAATAGTTACTTTGAAAAGCTTTTCCCTACTTTACAACCACTATAGGTAAAAAAGAGGTTTCATTGGCAATGAAATGATTGGAGATGCCATGATGTGATATAATTACAAGTTCCTCCCTTCCTTAAGCAAAGAATCAAGCTGTAGCACATAATTTACAATTCTACGGACACACGAAACATTCCTGACTCAATGCCGCAACATTGATAAACGTTAAGAATGAGGAACGTTTTTTGAATGAATCAAATTGAGTTTATTTTCTGAGCTAATACAACTTTGCCATTTTGATTCAGTTGAGAATACAGTAGCCCCTATTTTCTCCATACGTGGTTTTCTCGCTATCCATCAACACCAAGCTTATAAATGCAGGGCAGCTGCTGACTGCTGTGCCAATAACAATGTAGTCAGCCCATTCTTAGACACCCAGTCTGGCTCAAATGTGAGGAGCCCTGTACTTTCACAGTGCAACCTATTTATATATTAACATGTTTGGAATTTTCACCTCCCCTACTTGCTGGGAAAAGGTGGACTGGCACTGGGTAATTGGTACAATAAAATCCAGTTTCATTTGCATCTGTGTAGATAAAACCACAGCCCCAAAAATAACTGCAAGGGGTGTTTCTGGATGAACACCAAATGCTCCTTCAACAGAAGCATTATTATTGTTCAATTTTAACAGCATTAACACGCCCAATAAAATAACAGAGTTCAAAATGTGTATTATCAAAAAACAAAGGCATTTTAATCTTTTTTAATCTTTAAAGTAATTTCTTTAAATTTCTTTCTCCAGCTCTAAAGATGTTGAATCACTTTGGACTGAAATTCACTGTTGCTAGTCTCCCTCCAGTGTCTCAACCAAGGGGCCATTCTTCCCCTGACTGTAGGGATAGTACAGCCGACCCGATTGTAATTCATAGTTCAATAACTATGAAACTGGTATTTTCATAGTTAGAATCACTGGATAATGATTATCTGAGGGGTATTGCTCCTGCCTCTCTTCTCCTATTTGAAGGTACAGAAGCCAGTTCTACACACTTCCTGACTATCTGAATTCTCAGTTAACGTGTCTGACAATGTGTTTTTATAAACAGGTATTTGCGCTTGCAGGTTGTTCATCTCAGGGAATCTTGGATATTACAGTCCCTACATTAAAATAATAATTTCAAGAATACTTCATTGGTTGTAACATGCTTTGGGACATTCTTTGCTCGTGAAATACACAATTGAAACTTCAGTTATGATGAATACTTTAGGAAGTGTACTGGAGGACATGCCCCTGTCTGCATCAATGGGGATGAAGAAGAAATGGTCAAGAACTTCAAGGTTTTAGTTGTCCAGATCACCAACAATCTATTCTGGTCCCCCCATGCTGATACTATAGTAATGAAAGCCCACGAACTCTTCTACTTTCTCAGAAGACTAAGGAAATTTGGTATGTTCACTACGACTGTCACCAACTTTTACAGATACACCACAGAAAGCATCCTTTCTGATCGTATCACAGCTTGGTATGGCTCCTGCTCTCTCCAAGTCTGCAAGAGGGTCATGAATGAAGTCCAGTCTCATCACTCAAACCAGCCTTCCATCCATTGACATCATCTATACTTCGCACTGCATCGGAAAAGCAGCCAATATAATTAAGGAGTTCACGCATCCTGGACATACTCTCTTCCACCTTTGGAAAAATGATACAAAAGTCTGAGAACAAGTACCAGCTGACTCAAGAACAGTTTCTTCTCTGCTGCCTTCAGACTTTTGAATGGACCTATCTCGCATTAAGTTGATCTTTCTCTCCACCCTAGCTATGACTGTAACACTACATTCTCCACTCCCTCTTTTCCTTCTCTATGAATTGTATGCTTTGTCTGTATAGTGCGCAAGAAACAATACTTTTCACTACAGACTAATACATGTAACAATAATAAATCAAAAGAAATCAAAATCAGAAAAGAAATGCTTGTCATCCTTTTCTGCTAAATAATCATTGGCTTCCTGTGTGTTCATAATAAGAAGTCTCACAACACCAGCTTAAAGTCCAACAAGTTTATTTGGTAGCGCAAGCCACTAACATTCGGAGTGCTACCTCTTTATCTGTGTGTTCAGAAGGAAAATGTTGGGTGTTATTATACAAGATGTTAGTGCTGGCACTTGGAAAAATTCAAGGCAATGAAGCAGTCAACATCCTTGTGTGAAAGGGAAATCATGTTGTTCGAATTTATTGGAGGTCTTTGGAGGAGTCACATGTGTTGTACGTTAAGGATGGATATACTGCATTTAAGATTTCGAGAAGGCACTTGATAAGGAATTTAAGATTTCTAGAAGACACTTGATAAGGTGCCACATCAAAGATCATTGTGGAAAATAAAAGCACATAGTATAGGGATAATATTAGTGTGGATTCAAAACTGGCTAGCCAACAAAAATCAGAGAGTAGCCATAAGTGAGTCTTTTCTGATTGTTGGGATGCAATGGAAGTAGAGTCTTTGACAGTTTTTGAAGCAGAGATAGCTAGATTCCTTAGAAACAAAGGAGCAAAAGATTACTGAGAGGTCACAGTCAGGTTAGACATAATCTTTTGGAATGACAGAACAGACTCAAAGGGCTCCTGCTCCTAATTTGTGCACTTGTATTTTTTGGTCGTGTGAGCGATTCTCCTGTAAATGTGCACTGAGTGGCCAGAAATGCTTCGTAGAACATTGTAAAAAAAAAAGATTGAAGATGTTTAATGGTGCTAAAAATGAAAGAGCCAGAAAGATAAACTCAGCTGGCTGTTGTCTCTAAAGGTCACTCACTCAACCTGAGCCGGTGCCAAGTTCATGTCGCGAATATCAGCGTGTCTAACAGTGCTTCTGCATGAGAAATTCCTAAAATACTTTGCACCCGTTAAGAGTACCACAAATAAACATCACAAGCAATTGCTCTTCTCATCACTGAATCATCCTTTTAATAAGTACTGTGATTGTAATTAGCCTGACTTCAGTGACATTTTCCATATGGTCATTCCAGATAAGGAATGATAGCACTTCCTACAATAGGCAGGACTGAGGGAAGAGAGTATTTGAGTATTTATCAGCATTGATTCCAGTAAGTCAAATGCACTTCAGATGTGGGAATAATGGAACATTCCACATGTGGCTTTTTCCATTAATCGCACATGGGATTGAGTTGCTGGTGACAGCAAGCTTTTTTTTAATTTTCCCTTTCAACCAGTTATTTTAAAAGGTGCAAGGCCTTCACAGATACAAGGTAGCCTTTGGCCTGCTGGTTGCCTTCTAATCACCCACTAGTGACCATCTATCGCAGCAAAAAAAGCAAAGTATCTCAACAAGGTGGGAATAAGCTGCTGAAATATTGCACTTCAGTTCCACCTCTGATAATAGGGCATGTGCAGCCTTGATGTCCTCACTCTGTGTCTAGTGTAATGACCAAACACTGCGTTCAATGCATCCCTTGATTCCTCACTGTATCAGCACAGCTTTCTCAGTGCAGCTATTGAAGTTGCTCTGTACCCAGTGCAGCCTGTGAGCCTTCATTCTGCACAAATTGAAGCTTGCACTGAATTGCCTTGTACCTGATGCTGCACTGGAACCGTCTCTCTGGATCCAGTGCAGCCCTCAGACATTCTCTGTATCATGTGCAGCCCTTCACTGTTTGTCCAGTGCAACCTCAAGATCATGATCCGTATCCAATGATTTGATTTGATTTATTAATGGCACATGCATTGGGATACAGTGAAAAGTATTGTTTCTTGCACACTGAGCAGACAAAGCATACCATTCATAGAGTAGAATCATAGAATCCCTACAGTGCACAAGGAGGCCATTCAGTCCATCCAGTCTACATCAACCACAATCCCACCTAGGTTTTATTCCCGTAACTCCACATATTTACCCTGCTAATCCCCTGACACTAGGGTGAATTTACTACAGCCAATCAACCTAACCTGCACATCTTTGGACTGTGGGAGCACCCCGTGGAAACCCACACTGACATGGGGAGAATGTGCAAACTCCACACAGACAGTGACCTGAGGCCGGAATTAAACCTGGATCGCCGTGAGGCAGCAAGGCTAACCACTGTGCCACCGTGCTGCTGTAGGGATAAAGAGAGGAGAGAGTGCAGAATATAGTTTTACAGTTACAAATAGGGTTTGGCGAAAGGTCAGCTTTATATATGGTAAGTCCATTTAAAAATACAGCCTTGAGCTCAGGATCTGTATCCAGGGATCAAGGTCGTTTCCCAGCAGCTCAGTTGATAGTTGTGTTCATTTCTCTCTGCCTCCCACTTGGTGATTGAGTCCTACATTCGAAAACCAAGTTCAATTAGTTGTGGCTGCTCAAAATGTAGTCTGGTTAAACATTAATACCTGTACATGGCCCATGGGTACCAAGGTCCCAAGTAAAGACTTGGCATTATTGTGGTTCAGAGTGTAGAGCAGTGATATCTGTGCACCAACTCCCTAAACCCAAAGAAGAAATACAACTGTTATCTAGACAATCGCATCATAAACACACATACACTAGAATAAAGGGGCATAACATAAATGTAAAAGTAAATGAAATAGGGGAGAAAAGGCTCGAAAGAGAGCAGGCAACAGAGCATGGGTGGGAATACAATAGAGTGACAGAATGTTTAATCATGGAGATAGCAAGATGTGATTTCATTTTTACTTGATTTGATTTATTATTGTCTTCTGTATTAGTATATAGTGAAAAGTATTGCTTCTTGCACACTATACAGACAAAGCATACTGTTCATAGAGAAGGAAACAAGAGAGTGCAGAATGTAGTGTTACAGTGTAACACTAGGTGTAGGGAAAGATCAACTTAATGCAATGTGGGTGAGATCAGGAAAGCTTGAGCTATTGGCAAACAAATTTCAGAATTGAGAAAGCTGCCATCTGCTTACTTATACCGAACATTCCACTCAATTACTCATTGCCATTACTAAAAGCTGGCAATGATTTGAAAGATACATTTTCTTTGAATCTTCAGATAAATGATCTTTGAGTACTCTGACTGTCTCAGGATTGCACTATTCTTTCTTAACACCACTGCTCCTTTTACTAGTATTTCCAATTCATTATCAACTATCGTTCCAGCAGACAAATTGCCCCTCAACTATTAGCAAAGATAAGGCAAATACAGACACCGATATATCCAACATGGCAACTAGAAACACTGATAGCCAAGCTAACATGTAAAAATAATGGTATCATTTAAAAATACAAGATTAACTGGGATTAAGGGATAAAATCAGTCTGAATATATATCTATGACAGTGCATGCTCATGCATATGTGAGTGTGAAGGAATATTTATTCCACATGCATCTCTTTCAAATTAACTTAAAGTCAGTGTAAGGTGTATCATGTGTTGGGAACACTTCCTTTTCATGAAAGTTTTATTGAATTCTGACTTCTTAAAGATTGTTTTACGACACAGGTCAGGATTTATTGCCCACCTCTGACTGCCCTGGCTAGGCCAAATCAGAGGGCAGTTGAGAGTCAACCACATTGCTGTGGGTCTGGGGTCACATGTAGACCAGACCAAGTAAGGAGGACATATTTCCTTCCCTAAAGGACAATAGTGAACTAGATGGGTTTTCACAACAATGATCATCATTAGACTTTTAATTAGGATTTTTAGTGAATTCAAATTTCACCATCTGCTGTGGTGGGATTTAAACCCCAGAGCATTACTCTGGGTCTCTGGCTTACTAATTCAGTGACAGTATCCATGGTTAGCACTGCAAACTCATAGCACCAGAGACCCAGATATGATTCCCAGATTGGGTCACTTTCTGTTTATACATACTTCCTATGTCTGCGTGGGTTTCCTCCGAGTGCTCCAGTTTCCTTCCATAGTCTGAAAGACATGCTGGTTAGGTGTACTGGCCATGCTAAATTCTCTCCGAGTGTACCCAAACAGGCACTGGAGTGTAGTGACTAAGGGATTTTCACAGTAACTTCATTGCAATGATGATGTAAGCCTATTTATGACATAAATGAATAATAATAAATACCACTATGCCACTGCCTTCCCTTGAGGCTGCTCTTTTGATTTGGTTTTGCAGTTTTCTATTCAGTTTTGAGACATATGGGAACTCTCTGGGCGTCCACGCCAGTAGATTTTCCAGTCCCGCTCACAGCTCACCCCTTCCAGTGGGCTTCGCAGCAGTGAGGTGATGTCCATGCGAAATCGCATTAACAGCGGCAGACCAGAATATAATAGGCCTTGTAACTTAAACACTGGGGAACTCTTTATTACAGATGTGCACTGTCCCACAGTCAGATCCTAGACTGCTTAATGAGGTTCCACCCTGGGAAGAACAGGCCTCACTGAGGGTCACATGACCCACACTCTTAAAGGGATAGTATACACTCCAAATCACCAACATACATATTTCATACTACCTAAATTCACATGTTGTCTTCCTTGACTGGCACAGCCTGCTTCGCTTTCTGTTCTGTATTGGGACCCATGAAAAACAGATGTTGATACTTCAGGCCATAGCTGAAATCTCGACTTCTGATCATCCACTAATGTTGTCTGGCTTGGATGGTTGCCAGTGTTTTCTGGTCTTATTCTGCAATGTGTTCTTTCCTGTTATGTTACCTAACTACATTCAAGGTTTGTTATCGGCGCGACAGTTGGGCTTGATGCCATCAAATGAAGGTAGGTAAATTCAGCCTGTTTTCCCAGTTCTTCATGCCTGTCAAGCAATTTCTGTTGGGTGAATACCATGTTGAGAAGAAAATTGAGCTTGGCAGCGCTGCCTCTTGTGGTCAAGCAACAAGCTGACACTCTTCATAATTAATCAATTAACTGGATAAGGAGGATCCACAAATATCTCCACCCTCATTGATGGAGGAGCCCAGCACATCAGTGCTAAATATAAGGTCATAGCACCTGCAACAATTTTCAGCCTGTAGTGCCAAGTGGATAATCCATCTCGACCTCCTCTGGAGATCCTGAGCATCTCAGAATCTGGTCTCCAGCCAATTCGATTCACTCCATGTGATATCGCTATCAAGAGGCTGAAGACACTGGATACTGCAAAAGCTGTAGGCCCTGACAATATTCCGGCAATAGTACTGAAGACCTGTGCTCCAGAATTTGCCAAGCTCTTCCAGTACAGCTACAACACTGGCATTTATCTAAAAATGTGGAAAATTGCCAAGGTATGTCCTATCGACAAAAATCAAGACAATTCTGACCCAGCCAATTACCACTCCATTAGTCTACCCCCAATTATCAGCAAAGTGATAGAATGTGTCATTGACACTCAGTTTTCACTCCATCTTTGCTCCTGACTTCATTACAACCTTGGCCCCAACACGGACAAGATAGCTGATCTCTAGAGATGAGAGTGACTGCCCTCAATGTCAAGTCAGCAACTGACTACATGTGGCATCAAAGAGCCCTAGCAAAACTGGAGTCAATGGCAATCACAGGGGAAACTGTCCAGTGGTTGGAGTCTTACCTAGCACAAAAGAAGATGGATGTGGTAGTTGGAGGTCAATCATCTCAGCCCCAGGACATCACTGCAGACATTCCTCAGGGTAGTGCCCTAGACCCGACCATTTTCAGTTGCTTCATCAATTACTTTTCTTTCATCATAAGGTCAGGGAATGATTTTACAATGGTCATGACCATTTACAATTCCTCAGATACTGAAGCAGTCCATCTCTGTATGCAATCAGATCTGGACAATAGTCAGGCTCAGGCTGCTAAGTGATAAGTAGTGTTTGTGGCACACAAATGCCAGACACAAACCTACTCAAACAAGAGAGAATCAAATGATCTTCCCTTGACATTCAATGGCATTACTGACACTGAATCTCCACTATCAACATCCTGGGGGTCACTATTGACTAGAAACTAGACTGGACCAACCAGATAAAACTACAGCTACAAGAGCAGTTCAGAGACTGGGAATTCTGCAGTGAGTAACTCAACTCTTGACTCCCCTACAGGTCACAAGTCAGGACAGTGACGGAATACTCTCCCACTTGCCTGGATGGGTAAGCTCCAAAAACATCCATATCAAAGCAGTGTATTTGATTGGCATCCCATCTACCACCTTCAACATACATTCCCTCCACCACCAATGCTCTCAATGGCAGCAGTAGCTAGCATTTACAAGATGCACTATTAGAACTCACCAAGTCTCCCTCAAAAGCATCTACAGTACCCAACTAGGAGGACAAGGGCGGTTTGCCAGCTCCTTCTGAAGGACAATTATGGACGAGCAAGAAATGCTGGCCTAGCCAGCAAACCCCATGTCCCTTCAATGAATAAAGAAAAGCCTACAGTTTCACCAAAGTCATGAATGTTTTATTGACATTTCCATTGCTTTTTACTGATGTAAATTACCAGGCCAGAAGTTCCAAGATATATTAAGCAGTTATCCTGGAATCCAGCTTTGCCTTTTGGCATTTGAATGAGCATAACATGTCTCACTCCAAGAATGATGCAATTGACCCACTCAGAAGCTTTTATCAAACAAACTTCATTTAGAAACACAGTTAGAATATAACAAAATGAATTAGCATAACTTTTATCAATCAAAACATTTAAACATGACCAAATATAATTCTTAACAGCTAGCTATCTCTATTGTTCCAATTCAAAGCAATATCCTGATGGACATAATTCTTTCTTCAGAATTAGTTAGTATAAAAATCAAGTATGCTCACGTGGTGCTAGATTTCCAACCTTTAAACACTTCTGGTCAGAGACCACATTGTAGTTTGATAGGAGTGAGAAAGATATGTCCTCAAAACAGCAAACCTTCAGAGAAGTAAACCTAATCTCTGGTAGCCCCCAGTTTCTGGACTTCAAAGATAGAAAGGGATACCTCTCTCTTTCTACACCTTCCAAAACAGCAACTCTTTGAGAAAGATCCACTCTCATACAGCAATCTCCAGAGAAAGAAACTTACGGCAGAGTCCAGTGTCCAGCTTCAGAGAATGGAAAAGAGAGGTATTGCTCCCTCAACTCCAAGTAGCATCTAAACAACAATTAAGCTTGAAAAAAGCTGCTAAAGCAGAGCCTGCACAAGAATCATGACAAGCACATGGCTTAAGGCACAGTATCATCATCTCACTTTTTACTGAGAAAACATATAAACCCAATTGCTATAGAAGGATATCATTTGAGAAAGCCTAAAGCAAGAACCTTTTGAATGCTGCACCCCAGCTGCAGTGGACACCCAGTTATTAGACTCCCATGTCTCTTGAAAGCTGATTTGGTATTTGGTACATTATAAGCATGCACAATTAGATTACATTGGTCAGTTTGAGGAGCAAGTAAGTCAGTAGTCCTGTTTTCAAAGTTGACTGGAAACACAAGAGTTTTTCTTGTTCTTTGGAGGTGCTTTGATATCGAGCTCCAAAGACCAATCAGATATAAACATTTCCTACTGCATTCCTCATGTGTGAACATCTTTTGCATTTGCTAGATTATGACTTGTTGCAGTTGTTGCCCTTTCCTTCTAACTCTTAAGTGTAATGCTGCTCAAATGTCTTCACTTTTAGTAAGGTACAGTGTGGTAATGTGGAATTTTAACTGTGCTGTGCCATTATGCTGTGCCCGCTGGGCAGCTAGGGACGGCCAGTAAGCAACGTCCATGTCCAACAAATTAATTTTAAAAAAAAAGCTATTTGCATTGTTAAGATGGGTGATGATCATTGACTCAACCTCCAAAAGAGTTTAAATGGACACAGCTGGAACAGCTGGAACAGTTGGAGAAACCATAAGGAGTTTGTGTTTCTACTGAGCTGGGTGAAGTATAAAGTTACTAAAGATAAAAGCCGAGATGCTTTACTATTCCTCCACCATATAATATTATTGATCTTAACATCCTGTCCTCCCGTAGATACCTCTTCCACTCCTTCAAACCCCTGACCATAGTCCACACTGTCCCCACCTTTGAGTCTTGAGCCTCCATTCAAGCTGCCATTTTTCTCCTCCCTTCCCTTGTGCCGTAGAGTTCAGCAAAAAACGCTACTGCCCTCAGACGTAAAACTGACTGGCGCGCAGCACCTTTAAACAAATGTGAACTGAGTGCCACGAGATTCTCATATTCCACTGACTTTATCTTGATTTTTACACAAATAATTATTCATTCTAGGCGGCACAGTAGCACAGTGGTTAGCATTGCTGCTTCACAGCTCCAGGGACCTCAGTTCGATTCCTGGCTTGGGTCACTGTCTATTTGCAGTGTCTGCATGTGTTTTCTCCGGGTGCTCCAGTCTCCTTCCACAGTCCAAAGATGTGCAGCTTAGGTTGATTGGCCATGCTAAAATTGCCCCTTAGTATCCTGAGATATGTAGATTAGAGTGATGAGTGGGTATATGTGTTGGGATATGGGGGTAGGGCCTGAGTGGGATTGTGGTCGGTACAGACTTGATGGGCCAAATAGCCTCTTTCTGTACTGTAGAGCTTCTATGATTGCATGCAAATGTATTACAAGTGGGATTCTGTACAAAATAGCGTGAGACTCGACACACCATAAATAAACTAATGATTTTCCAGTCTTTCTTACTGGCGAGGTCTTTCTGTCCCGCTAAATTTCCCCTTGCTGTGAGTTCCAGTCTTAATCTCTGCATCTCAACCCATCATTGCAAAATTGGAATTTTAACTCCAATCCAAATTTAGTCAACCCTTCATGTCTAGTTTCCTGCTCTTGAAGGCTTTATAAAATCCCCCCACTCCTGGACCTTCCACAGGTCTCAAGAAGACATAGATAAGTTAGTGGAATGGGTGGTCACATGGCAGATGACCTTCCATGCACAGTGTGAACAGTAACTGAAGAACAAAGAGAGACAATGGCCAGAATTCTCCAGCCATTCGCTAGTGGCAGATTCTCTGGTCCCATTGGCAGCCCATCCCTGTCTGTTTGTATCTTGATGTAGAGATGCCGGTGTTGGACTGGGGTAAACCCAGTAAGAGGTCTGGCAACACCTGACGAAGGCACAAACGCCGAAAGCTAGCAGGTTTACTATCAAATAAATCGGTTGGATTTAAAATTGGTGTTGCCAGACCTCTTACTGTTTGTATCTTGGCAGTGTGGGGTGGCTTCAATAGGAAATCCCACTGACAGTGGCGGGACCAGAAGATCCCACCACTCGCAAATGGTGTGCTGCCCCTTGCTGCTGAGAAACCCACTGATGGGAGGCTGGAGCATTCTAGCTAATATAAACTCTTCAAGTACCCTTCTGAAGCAGGTGCAGAAACAGAGAGACCTGGGTATATTTGTGTATAAATCTCTGAGGATGACGGGCAGATTAAAAAAATGATTAGAAAAGTGTACGGAATAAGGGATCCATAAACAGAAGTCTAGTAAACAAAAGCAGGGATGTTATGAACAATCTTTATAAAGCACCATTGTGTAAAATTCTGCTCAGTCCACTTCATCAGAAGAAGGTGAAGACATTGGCGAGGATACGGAATAGTTCTAGGGATGAGCAACTTCAGTTAAATCACTGAAGGATCTGGGGGCTTTTCTTTTTGGACAAGAGAAAGCTAAGAGGAGATTTGATAGAAGTGTTCAAAATCTAGGCCAAAGAGGTAAAGTTCCCATTGGCAGAAGCATCAATTTCCAGAGATCAGAGGTTTAAAGTGATCAAGAAAAGAAGCTGCAGTGACATGAAGATTTTGTTTTGACACAGAGAGTGCTTGGGGTCTGGAATGTGGTGCTTGAGAATGTGATGGCAGCAAACTCAATCATGACATTTAAAAGTATTTCAGATAAGCACCTGAATGGAATGTATTTTCAAGGTTCTGATGGAAAAGGTGGAAAGTGGACTAGCGAGATTACTCTTTCAGAGAGCCAGCACAGACCCATTGGGCCAAATGGCCTCATTTTATGCAGTAACCATTTTGTCGGTTCTTAGTTCAAGAGCTCTGCTTTACAGGGAATTGGTTTCACTAACGTATCTTCATCCATCCTCATTAACTGCTAGTACATTTAATATTTACTTTCATCACAATATCACAAGCTTGTACATCTTGGTGAATGAGATTCTGTCTCACTGTCTTGTGTTTACCACGCTAAAAAGGTGCCACAGGTGAAATGTATTTAGTTTTCGGACATGGTCTCATTAATAAGTTCATATTTCACAATAGTAGAGTAAGGTGGAGATGTCTGCAGTATTATGTATCTCCAGTTTAATATGTAGCTGCTTTTATGCTATCTCTAGATTCACTGGAGGCGGTTTTTGATTTGGGAGTATATTAGGTGGCTGGTGAACAGGGCCTGTGCTGCACTTGCCCAAAGGAGCGGTTATGGGTATGTGCCATTTTTGCGGTTAGACATTCATTTCCATTTATTTTGTAAGTTGCCGACATGAAAGACACTCCCTGGGGGTAGTTGCCAATGTGGTCAGAAAATCCAGAGGGTGGAAGATGTTGAAAGATCTGCAGCAGTATCTTAAAAAGAGACGTGTAAAGTTCTGTGTCTAGAAGTGCTAGTTTTAAGCAGTGGGCTTAACGTCTCTGTAGTTACTTCAACAAGATCCATTTGTTGGACCTGCGGGAATATAAGCTCCCTAACTGAAGTCTGTTAAGACTGCCCAGTCAGAGAGCTCTACAGAGACGTATAATGTTGAATGTCTAGGTCATCGGTACTCAGAATGAATACTCTATACTGGGAAGTACCTGCAAATCATTGCAAGTAAATTCGATTTGGTGAAGGGACACCAGTTTAAAGTTCATTTATTATTGTCACAAATAGATTTACATTAACACTGCAATGAAAATTACTGTGAAAATTCCCGAGTCACCACACTCTAGTCCCTGTTTGGGTACACTGAAGAAACGGCCGATGCACATAACCAGCATGTCTTTGTGGGAGAAAACCAGAGGAAACCGAGGAGGAAACCCATGCAGACACGGGAGAACATTAAGGCTGCACAAATAGTGAGCTAAGCTGCAAATCGAATGTGGGTCCTGGCGCTGTGAGGCAGTAATGTTAACCACTGTGCCACCATGCCATCACAGCTTGTGTCCAGTTTATAAAAGAATTGGCCTAAAGTTCACAATATGACATGCCTGTTCCGGGCATGGCACAACTCCATATTGCTGCCAAGTGAAAAAGCAAATTCGAAACACAAGCAATCACAGCATGCATGCATACTGCACGTTCATAGAAAGTACAAGAGTGTTTGATCACTGGGGTGTCTCTTCCTCACTTGGTCAATGGCAACACTCCTTCGCAAATGGATTTGTGTAAGAGATTTCAGATGGGAATCATTCTGGATTTTGCACTGGCTGGTTTTGCATTACATTCTACTGTCGCTATTCCCTCCTCCATAATCACCAGATAGGGGTAATATTTGTTGGTTCATTTAAGCAGAACTCAGTTAAGCTATTTTGGCTAACAATTATAGATGCCAAATATGATACACCTTTAAGAAGGCACAAGTAGTCACAATCTAGAAACCTAAAAAAGACTTTCATTTTCATTCTGCCATTTACAACCTCGAGGCATCTCAAAACGTTTCATAGCTAATGCGTTACCTTTTCATGTATAACAAGTTACATTGTAGGAAGTAATCCAGCCGAGTTACACACAGAATGATTCTAAAAAATGCAATGAGATTAATGAACAGATAATGTGTTTCAGTGACTTTGGATGGAGGGGGAAAAAGACAATGAAGTCAAATGAATAAAACAACGCTTGTCCAAGGCTTGGGGCATAGAGGTCATGACCTTCCGAAGCCGGCTCACATCAAGGTGGGCAGAACACAAATTTTGTCTACCCACCGAATTTGATGGGTAGCAGCACTGGAACAAGTGGTTCCACTGTGGTTCCTTTTCTCTCTGTGTTGCCTGCAGCACAGCAGAAGGTTCTGGCCATGTTGTTCAGCCAGTCTCCTCCTCTTAAAAATTCTCTGACTCTAATGAGCGACATGCTGACAGAGTGGTTAGCACTACTGCCTCACAGCACCAGGAACCTGGGTTCAATTCCCGGCTTGACTGACTGTTTGTGTGGAGCCTGCACATTCTCTCCATGTCTGTGTGGGTTTCTTCCGGGACTTCCAGTTTCCTCCCACAGTCCGAAAGATATGCTTGTTGGGTGCATTAGCCATGCTAAGTTTCCCCTCAGTGTACGCAAACAGATGCCGAGTGTGGCGACTAGGGGATTTTCATAGTAACTTCATTGCGGTGTTAATATAAACCTACTTGTGATCCTACTAAATAAACTTAAATTTAAAAAAAACTTATAGGGAGACTGCATCTCTGGAATCTTGGCTGCTGGGAAAAGGAGTAGCGGAAAGATATCACAGAAGGAAGGGAGAGAGCCTCCTTCTTTAGTCGGGCTGCATTGGAGGCTCTGAGCTCTCATCAAACAAGGAGGGAGACAATTTTTCCCTGACAGGAAAGAAAGCCCCAAATAACATCTAGGAGAGAAAACTGGAACTCATTTCCAAGGAGTTAAATACATGGGCTGGGATTTTCCCAAAACAAAACTAAGTGCCCAATGGGTGGGAAATCGGGAGTATTTCCTGCTTGTTGTTTGGGAATACTTTCTGCCTCAGTGTGATTTCCTCTGGCAAATACGGGGCAGGGCCTATTCCCACCCGAGAGACCGGCAGCTCAGTGCTGAGTGGGTATGCACTGATTTATCAGAGTGGAGATCAGCACATGTGCACTGGCCCCACATCAGTAGCCTCAGCTGATCCCCAAGGGATCTTGTACTAGAATACTGGCCTGCCCTGCAAATCCCCCCCCACCCCCAAAGATCACTGGCCTGCCTCAAAACTTTTCTGAACACTGGCTTTCCAGACACCCACCACACATGGCTGGCCTACCGGACAACACCAGACCTGCCCCTATCTCCTCCCACCAATTCCCAGCTGACCCTGGCACTCCCATAGGCCCCGTTCCTCCATGTGCCCGCCCCCTCTGGCCCTGCCCTCTTGGCACTGCCTAGTGCCTGATGGGTAGTACCAAGATGCCCAGTGGGCAGTGCTAATTTGACTTAGGCCTCCCTGGGGGACCTCAATGGCCTCTGTCCCCAGCAGAAGGATCAAGATGCTTGTCCTCCATTAATGGGGACCAGTCATAGACTCCACTGGAGGGAACAACTCCCGGCAGTACGGACAGCGGGGGAGGGTGGAGTCTCTAGCAGGCCTGGAGACTACTAACTTGGGTCTACTAATCATATTAAAATGTTAATTTCCACCTGAGAATCAGGTCCGCGATTTCCAGTGCAGAGCTGATTGCACTAAAAATTGTGCCTGGGAGATTTGCCACCGATTGGACATCAGTCAGGCTATAGGCCCCACTGGTGTCTCCCATCCAATGGAAGCTGAACAATCCATCAATGCAGGAAAATATACAATCAGCTCACATTCATGCCTGAGGTGACTTTTTAAAATTCTTTCATGGACTATAAGTGTCACTGGCGAGGCCTGCATTGTTGCCCAAAGATAATTGCCTTTAAACTCAGGCCTCATTTCTGAGGACAGTTAAGAGTCAACCAACCACATCACAGTGGGTTTAGGGCCACATGCAGATCAGATCAGCAGATGTTTCTCCCCAGAGTGAACCAGATGAATTTTTACATTGATAGTTCCATTGTCGTTTTATGTTCCAGATTTGCGAACTGAATTCAAGTTCCACCAGTTGCCATGGTGGTATTTGAACTCATGTTTCCATAACATTAGTTTGGGCCTCTGAATTATTAGACTAGTGTTATTACCACTATGCTTCCCCTGAGAGTGAATGCATCCTCACGGTAGATTTCATCCCCACCATACCAACTCATTCTGCATTCAAAGAATCAAAACACCATTGCTCACCCAGCGGTATTCCCCTCTTGCCCAACATTTCCATTGTTAAGCATTCCCACATACATCTCCTAAAGCTAACAATGTCACACAGTGTTCTCCCTGCCTCTGCACATTGCCATCTGTTCAGCTGTGGCAGATGTGATAAGCAAGCGCAATGCCTCACAACCACTTAAGTAATCCCAACACCTGCACCCCCCCTCCCCAACACACACACACTTTTCATATTGCCCCTGATTGGGAGGCAATGGCCTAATGGTATTGTCACTTGACTATTAATCCAGAAACCCAGATAATGTTTGAATCCTGCCATGACAGATGGTGGAATTTGAATTCAATAAAAAATATCTGGAATTAAGAGTCTATTAATGACCATGAAATCATTGCTGGTTGTTGTAAAAATCCATCTTGTTCACTGATGTCTTTTAGGAAAGGAAATCTGCCCATCCTTAACTGATCTGCCCGGCATGTGTTTCCAGAGCTACAACTCTGTTGACTCTTAACTGCCCTCTGAAATGGCCTAGCAAACCACTCAGTTATAACAATCGCTACAAAGTCTCAAAAAAGAAATGAAACCAGATAGACTACCTGGCATCAATCTAGGCACTGGAAAAGACAAAAGCAAAACAAACAGTCCTGTTGACCCTGCAAAGTCCTCCTTACTAACATCTGGGGGCTTGTGCCAAAATTGAGAGAGTTGTCTCACAAACTAATCAAGCAACAGCCTGGCATAGTCATTCTCACAGAATTATATCTTACAGATAACACCCAGACATCGTTATTACCATCCCTGGATGTGTCCTATCCCACCAGCAGGACAACCCAGCAGAGGTGGCAGCACAGTTGTGTACAGTCAAGAGGGAGTTGCCCTGGGAGTCCTTACCATTTATTCTGGGTCCCATGAAAGGAAACCTCTAACTGGTTACCATGTGCTGTACTCTTTTCAGCTGATAAATCAGTATTCCTCCATGTTGAACAACACCTAGAGGAAGCATTGAGGGCAGCAAGGGTGCAAAATATACTTTGGGTGGAGGATTTCCATGTCCAGTACCTAGAGTGGCTCAGCAGCAACACTACTGATCGAGCTGGTCAGATCCCAAGGATAGAATTGCTAGACTGGGTCTGCAGCAGGTAGTGAAGAAACCAAAGGAGGAAATAATATACTTGACCTTATCCTTACCAACCTGTTGGCTGCAAATGCATCTGTCCATGACAGTATTGGTAAAAGTGATCACCACACAGTCCTTGTGGAGGCAAAATCCTGCCTTCACATTGAGAATAACTTTCATTGTGTTGTGTGACACTATCACTGTGGTAAATGGGACAGACTTCAAAATGATTTAGCAACTTAAGATTGGGCATCCATGAGGCATCAACAGCAGCAGAATTGCACTCCAGTACAATCTGCAACCTCATGGCCTGGCATATCCCCCACTCAACAATTACCATCAAGCTTGGGGATCGACTCAGGTTCAATAGAGAGTGTAGGAGGACATGCCAAGAGCAACACCAGGCATACCTAAAAATGAAATGTCAACTTGATGAAGCTACCAAACAGGACTACTTGCATGTTAAATGGCAAAAACAGCAAATGATAAACAGAGTTAAGTGAGCCCACACTAATGGATCAGGTCTAAGCTCTGTAGTCCTTCCACATCCAGTTGGGAATGGTGATGAACAACTCACCAGAAGCGGAGGCCCCAAAGATATCCCCATCCTCAATGATGAAGGAGCCCAGCACATCAATGCAAAAGATAAAGCTGAAGTATTCACAGCCAGAAGTGCCAAGTGGCTGATCCATTTTGGCCTCCTTCATTGGCCCCCAGCATCTCAGATGCCAGCCTCCAGCCAATTCGATTCACTCCACGTGATATCAAGAAACAGTTGAAGACACTGAATACTGCAAAGGCAATGGACCCTTGTAACATTGCACCAACAGTACCGAAGGCTTATGCTCCAGAACTTGTTGCTCTCTTAGCCAAGTTCTTCCAGTACAGTTACACACTGGCATCTACCCAACAACATGGAAAATTGCCTGGGTATGTCTGATACCCAAAAAGCAGAACAAACTCAACCCAGCCAATTATTGCCCCATCAGTCTACTCTTGATCATCAGTAAAGTGATGGAAGGGATCATCAACTGTGCTATCAAACAGCATCTGTTCAGCAATAACCTGATCAGTGATGACCAGTTTGAGAGTGCCAGGGTCACTCAGCTCCTACCTCATTACAGCCTTGGTTAAACATGGACAAAGGAGCTGAATTCTAGAGATGAGGTGAGAGTGACAGCCCTTGACATTAAGGCTGCATTTGACCAAATGTGGCATCAAGGAGCCCAAGCGAAGCTGGAATCAATGGGTATTGGGGCAAACTCTCCGCTGGTTGGAGTCATACTTGGTACATAGGAAGATGATTGTGGTTGTGGAGGGTCAGTCATCTCAGCTCCAGGACATCTCTGCAGGAGTTCCTCAGGGGAATGTCCCAGGCCCAAAAACCTTCAGCTGCTTCATCAATGACCTTCCTTCCATCATTTTCACACAAAGGGTAGTGGGGGTGTGGAATGCACTGCCGAGTAAGGTGGTGGGAGCAGGCACGCTAGGGCTGTTTAAGGGTCGCTTGGACAGCCACATGAGCGTTATGCAGATAGAGGGATATAGTAGGACTGTTTAACTATGGCTTTTTTTCCACAGGTAATTCGGTCCAACTTGACCAACAAGGAGCATGCATTCGGCAGGTGGTGCGAGGACAGCTCTGGGATGTTGATTCATGGGTTGCCTGGTGCTTCATGTCGTAAATGAGTGCTTTATCTGGACCATCTGAAGGGCACCATGACAGCTCAGTGACTATCGCTGTAGATGTGCAGACACTTGGAATTGGGCCAGTGTCTGCGGGAGTTTGCACGTTCTCCCCGTGGTTGCGTGGGTTTTCTCCGGGCGCTCCGGTTTCCTCCCACATCCCAAAAATTCGCTCTTAGGCTGATTGGGAAACAAATTGTCCCTACGTTGAGATTCTTCCATATTAGGAATAACCTAAAATTAGAATAGGATAATGGAATTGGTACTATATAGTTATGACGGTGGCGCAGGCTCGTTGGGCCGAAGGGCCTGTTTCCCGTGCTGTGTTGCTCTAAAAAGAAAAAATTAGGTCAGAAATGGGGGTCTTAATTGATGATTGCACAATGTTCAGCACCATTCGTGGTTCTTCAGATACTGAAGCAGTCTATGTTCAAATGCAACAATACCTGGACAATATTCAGGCTTTCCATGGAACATATCTGGAAGGTATCGAAGTAGATAGGGAGGATGTGCTGGATATTCTCGAGGGTTTGAAGTTGGATAAGTCCCCTGGGCCGGACGCGATTTACCCTAGGATTCTCTGGGAGGCAAGAGAGGAGATTGCAGAGCCTCTGGCTCTGATCTTACGGGTGTGGTTCCGGAGGACTGGAGGATAGCGAATGTGGTCCCGTTGTTCAAGAAGGGGAAGAGAGACCTTCCAGGGAATTATAGGCCAGTGAGTCTTACTTCGGTGGTGGGCAAAGTGTTGGAGAGAATAATTAGGGATCGGATTTATAGTTATTTAGAGAGTAATGAATTGATTGGAGATAGTCAGCATGGTTTTGTGAAGGGTAGGTCGTGCCTTACTAACCTCATTGAGTTTTTGGAAAAAGTGACTAAGGAGGTGGATGGGGGTAAGGCGGTTGATGTGGTATATATGGACTTTAGTAAGGCGTTCGATAAGGTGGCCCATGGAAGGCTTCTGCAGAAAATGCAGATGTATCGGATAGAGGGTGATTTAGCTAATTGGATTAGGAATTGGCTAGCAGATAGAAGACAGAGGGTGGTGGTTGATGGGAGATATTCATCGTGGAGTTCGGTTACAAGTGGTGTACCTCAGGGGTCTGTTTTGGGGCCCCTGCTGGTTGTAATTTTTATAAATGATCTGGATGAGGGTATTGAAGGATGGATTAGTAAATTTGCAGATGACACTAAAGTCGGTGGAGTGGTAGATAGTGAAGAGGGGTGTTATAGTTTACAGAGTGACTTGGACAAGTTGCAGAGCTGGGCCGAGAGGGGGCAAATGGAGTTTAATGTGGAAAAGGGTGAGGTAATGCACTTTGGCAGGAATAATAAATGTGTAGAGTATAGGACTAATGGTAGGATTCTTAATAGTGTTGATGAACAGAGGGATCTTGGTGTATTTGTGCATAGATCCCTGAAAGTAGGCAGTCAAGTCGAGAAGGTTGTTAAGAAGGCATATGGAGTCTTAGCTTTTATTGGTAGGGGATTGAATTTCGGAGCCGCAACGTCATGTTGCAACTGTACAAAACTCTAGTGCGGCCGCACTTGAGTATTGTGTGCAGTTCTGGTCCCCACATTATAAGAAAGATGTGGAGGCATTGGAGAGGGTACAGAGGAGGTTTACCAGGATGTTGCCTGGTATGGAGGGCAGGTCTTATGAGGAGAGGCTGAGGGATTTGAGGTTGTTTTCGTTAGAAAGGAGGAGGCTAAGAGGGGACCTGCTCGAAACATATAAGATGATTAGAGGTTTAGATAGGGTGGACAGTGATAGCCTTTTTCCTAGGATGGAGAAAGCTAGCACGAGGGGCCACAGCTTTAAATTAAGGTGTGATAGTTATAGGATGGATATCAGAGGTATGTTCTTTACCCAAAGGGTGGTTCGGGAGTGGAATGCCCTGCCTGCAGCAGTTGTAGATGCGCCAAGTTTGGTGGCGTTTAAGAGGTTAGTTGATAAGTATATGGAAGAGAGGGAATGGTTTAGTTTGGAGGGGCATTGCTTTTTATATTGGTCGGCGCAACATCGAAGGCCGAAGGGCCTGTTCTGTGCTGTAATGTTCTATGTTCTATGTTCTAACATAGTTCTGCTGGAGGGGTCCTCAGTAGGGGCTTCGATGGAGCAGTATATAGGGCACTGGTAAAGGCATTGGCAGACATGCTGAACAACATCCTGTCACTATCAAAGAGCATGGAATAATTCAGGAATGGCACAGTGGCATAGTGGTTAGCACTGCTGCCTCACAGCTCCAGGGACCTGAGTTCGATTCCAGTTCAGGTCACTGTCTGTGTGGAATTTGCACGTTCTCTTGGTGTCTAGGTGGGTTTTGTCTGGGTGCTCTAGTTTCTTCCCAGAGTCCAAAGATGTGCAGATTAGGTGGATTGGCCATGCTAAATTGTCCCTTAGTGCGAGGAGGATTCAATGGGCCAAATTCTATGATTCCCATTTCAATGTGACAGAGGGCATTGAAGGAAGCCTGGATCCTTCCTTCTCACAACTGGAGTGATGAACAATTCAGCGATAGCACTTGTGGACTCAGTTATGATGCAGTATATGATGGCCTGCTGTCTAAGCTTTCACTGAAGCAGAGGCAGAATCCTCCTGATGATTCAGTGGAAGCTCGGATGGAGCTCATGTGATGCAGGTTTGCTCTCCTGCAGACTCATATTGCTGTCAATATGGATGTGGATTCCACTGTTCAAAGGGGCATGCGGGGTCTCACAGCAGACTAGAGATCTTTTAGCTGCCTTCCACCAGCCATGCTGCAGCAATTTGATTTACCAAGCAGCCTCCCCACACTGTGGTAGGCTTTCTCAATGTGAGCAAAATGAATACGGGACTGAAAGTAGCCTTTAATTAAGCTTTCAAGTGGCAGTAGCTGTGCCACTGGAAGTATGCCATGTGTGACAGGATGGCACATTCTCCTCTGCCTTGACACCCTCTCCTGCCATATTAGCAGCTCTCCTGCCCCCCAGCCATCACCATAGGACAGTACAGGACAATACATCTAAAACCATCAGAAAACAAAATAGCCAGAGATCATAGAATTCCTGCAGTGCAATAAGAGGCCATTTAGCCCATCAAATCTGCACTGACTCTCCAGAGCACGTCACCAGCCCTATCCCCATAACCCCACATATTCCCCTAATCTACACATCCTGGGACACTAATGGGCAACTTTACACGGCCAATCCAATTAGCCTGCGCATCTTTGGACTGTGGGAGGAAACCGGAACACCCAAAGGAAACCCACGCAGACACGGGTAGAATGTGAAAACTCCACACACACAGTCATCTAAGACTGGAATTGAATCCGGCTCACTGGCTCTGTGAAGCTGCAGTGCTAACCACTGTGCCACCATTCAAGAGTAGTCAGCAAAAAACCACCATATACAGTTTAACTAACATTCAGGGGTCTTGTGTGAGGTCCACCACACATTGCAGCCTAGGACAACAGATGTAATTTTGATATTATCTATCATTCTTGAAGGGTTATTTAACTCTGCCGCAATGCTTAGCCTAGTGTGTGTTGTTGTTTCTGTTTATTTAATCTTTTGATGTTTAATGAAGTCTAAGCCATAGGTTCATGAACTACCCTATCAGTTCCTGGTGGAAAATATATAATCCATTAGTTGAAATAAATGCACAATGACACAGTGATTAGTACTGCTGCCTCACAATGCCAGGTACCTGGGTTTGATTCTCGGTTTGAATCACTGTCTGTGTTCTCCCCATGTCTGTGCGGGTTTCTTTTGGGTGCTCCAGTTTCCTCCCACAGTCCGAAGATGTGCTGGTTAGGTGCATTGGCCATGCTAAATTCTCCCTTAGTGTGCCCAAAGAGGTGCCTGAGTATGGCAACTAGGGGATTTTCATAGTATCTTCATTGCAGTGTCAATATAAGCCTACTTGTGACTATCAAATAAACTTTAACTTTACTTTAAATTCACTGAGGAGCATTTTCTGTTCAACTCTTGACTTATTACAAAGGATCTACATAATAGACCAATGAAAGCACAAGGCACCCCATTGGGGTTCACCTATGGAAGTGTTCTGAAACACTGAAGCCAAACCAAATCACATGATGTTAAAAGTTAAGTTACACATGCGGCGCTGCGAAAAGATCTTCACTCTAGATGCTGACACTGGGTGTTAAATCAAAAATGTGTTTAATTCCTGGGGGTTGACATAGAGCTTAATAAAATGTTCACTTTATCCAGAGACAATTTTTAGTGCCCTAAACATTTTGTTACAGTCGAATAGATCCACTATAAAATATTTGTGTGCACAATACATCAGCAGACCATTATGAAAAGAAATGTTGTTTATTTTCAAATTGAAAGCAGTAATTGGTATTGAGTCCACGAGGGGCTGCTGTAGTCATCTCTGAGAGATATAGAAACAGATAAGAAGGAACTTGGATGCTGATTTGAGAAATAAATGATAATCAGAGATTCTGCTATTGATTGGGATGAACATGAGCCTTTCTGTTCATTGGAGCTTTGGTCTATCATTGATTTGAGTCAAAATCCTGAAAACAAAAATTGGGCCTTTCCCTGGGCTAAAGTAAAATGCTGCACAATAATCAGAAATGATTCAATTTAACCAATTTGGAAGGAACAAAGAGTATGTTCAAAATGTGCATAACTTCCTTCCCAAGCTATCGTACACAAAAAGAACTAATATTGGTTACCGTTGGTGTTCTGTTTCATTTTTGAGGATAGGGATTTTAAGGGGTGAGTGGATCAGGCAAGGCTGCACTTTTGTAGAAAATGTAACTGTGAACCAAATCTGAGACACTTTAGATTTATTCCTTCCTCCTCTTACAGGAAATATGGCCTCTCTGCAACTCACAGAGCATGACTGAGGCATTTAAGTTGGTGGCATGGTGGCACAGTGGTGAGCACTGCTGCCTCACAGCACCAGGGACCTGGTTTCGGTTCCTGCCTTCAGTCACTGTCTGTGTGGAGTCTGCAAGTTCTCCCTGTGTCTGCGTGGGTTTCCTCTGTGTGCTTCAGTTCCCTCCCACAGTCCGAAAGACATGGTGCATTGGCCATGCTAAATTCTCCCTCAGTGTACCCAAACAGGTGCAGGAGAGTGGCAACGAGGGGATTTTCATAGTCATTTCATTACAGTGCTAATGTAAGCCTACTTGTGATAAACAAATTAACTTTAATTTTAGATATCCATGGGGCTGTAGTGTCCAATGCACTGGCTATATAAAAAAAAATGCATGAAAGAAGAATGAGGATACAGATGCACTGAAGGGATTTAAAAAAAAATTATTTCATGAGACGTAAGCATTGCTGACCGGGCCAGCATTTATTGGCTATACATAATTGTCCTTGAAATGAATGGCTTGCTAGGCCATTCCAGAGGCTATTTAGTCACATGTAGGTCAGACAAAGAACAAATAACAAAAGCACAGGACCAGGCCCTTCAGCCCTCCAAGCCTGCACTGACCATGCTGCCTGACTTAATTAAAACCCCCTATGCTTCTGGGGACCATATTCTTCTAGTCCCATCTCATTCATGTAGTTATCAAGATGCTTCTTAAAAGTCACTACCGTATCCACTGTCACTACTCCTCCAGCAACGAGTTCAGGCACCCACCACTCTCTGTGTAAAAAATCTGCCTCATACATCTCTTTCAAAACTTGTCCCTCGCACCTTAAACCTATGCTCCCTAGTAATTGACTCTTCCACTCTGGGAAAAGGCTTCTGACTATGCACTCTGTCCATGCTTCTCATAATCTTATAGGCTTCTATCAGGTCTATCAGACCAGGTAAGCACGGCAGATTTCCTTCCCTGAAGTACGTTAATGAACTAGCTGGGTTTTTACAAGAGTAAACAATGGTTTCATGGTCATCATTAGACTTTAAATTCCAGACTGCTATTGAATTCAAATTTCACCATCTGCCATGGTGGGATTTGAACCTGGATCCCCACGACATTTCTATCAATCTCTAGATTACTAGTCCAAAGACAATATTACAACACCACTATCTTACATCAACAGCCCCCCACGCCACCCAATTGACTCCTGATACTAACCTTTCCTTCAGTTCCTGGCATTTAGTTCCCGGCAGCTAGCTGTAGTGCCTCTTCTGGCCTGTTGGTGGAATGACTGGTGGGTTGCCGATCAGGTCTCCAAGGTGAGTCTGCCAATCAATGCTTTTTTAGAGCATTAGCTTGCAAAAGTCGACAGGAATGTGTTGCCTGTTGACACTTACATCCCCCTCCTGAAAATTCAAGCCTCAGCATTTACAACAAAGAAAGAGGCCATTTAATTCAACAAGTCCGTGTCATCATGTTTGTCTTCCCGAGCCTCCTAGGACCATTTGGAATATTTCAGCAGCTTTGAACCTCATACTTAATGAAGGATGTGCTGGTCTTGGAGGAGATCTAGAGGAGATTCACAAGAATGATCCCAGGAATGAAGGGTTTGTCATATGAGGAATGGTTTATACTCAATGAAGTTTAAAAGGATGAGCGGAGAACTAATTGATACTTACAAAATACTGAGAGATCTAGATAGAATAGATGTGGAGAGAATATTTTCAGTAGTGGGAGAGACTAGAACTCGAGGGCACAACTTCAGAGTGAAGGGACTCTCCTTTAAAACAGATGAGGAGAAATTTCTTCAGTCAGAGGGTGGAACTCATTACCACAGAGGGCTGTGGAGAACAGGTCATTAAGTGTCTTTACGTTAGAGATAGATAGGTTCTTGAACAATAAATAAGTAAATCAAGGCTGATGGGGAGAAAGCAGGAGAATAGGGATGAGAATCATATCAACCATAATTGAATGATAGAGCTGATTTGATGGGCTGAATGGCTTAATTATGTTTTATACCTTATGGTCCTTCCATCACTCTTCAACGAACGACAAAATATCATTTTAATGTTATGCACTTATTCAGCTTCTTCTTAAATGCATCAATACTATTGTACAGATCAGTGAATTGTTTCTAATATAAAAACATGTTCCTTATTGAATTTGTTTGGGGCCTGCGGACTCGAAGATCATTATCATTGTTTGTAAGTGAATAAGTCAATGAGCCATTGAGACCACAGTTTCCTAGATTTAATTCCAGAGTTTACTGAGTGCAAGCGGGGTAACTGTGCTAAAAAAATTGACTCTGGAGTTGTGAAGCAGCCATTGCCCTGCGTTTTTGCTCCCTAGCTGTGCTAGAAAATGTACACAGGATCTTCAAGAGGAGAAAATAGGGTAGAGCTAGGCTGTGAAGGCACCCTATAACACCCTAAGATATTCTTGTCAATACTCAGAATCTCGGCTTGTGTTGTTGTGAGCTAAGGTGAAGTATTGACAGACATCCGACACCTACAACTAGGAGTCTACAAACTGGCAGAGAAAACAAAATACAAAGCAAATTGACTGTTTTTTCCTTTTGGCAATCTACAGAATTTTTGTGATAAATAATCATGACAACAAACAGTAAAGATGACATTTTAATTCTTGACAATGGAATCAGAAGCTTTTTCGGATTGGGAAATGTGGCAGGTACATGATTGGCAGCCATATTGTCTGTTTTCCTGTTTGGTATACGGCGTTAGTTTATAAGATTTTGACACCGACCAGGAGCAGAACATGTTTTCCTTGAAAGTCAGAAGAGATTTTGCTTCGGATTATAACTTTGTCCATTACAGTTGAAACCTGCAGCAAAAGAACAAGTGTATTCCTTTGTGAGCACAGCGCTCTGTAATTTGTGGCTTGTGCCTTTGCACTGGAGATCTTAATATTGAAATAGCAGATGCCTGGGAACGTTTTAATTAGCTGTAACACAATCGAGGCTCTCTGATCTTGTAAACAGTGAAGGGCTAAGCTGAGGTAATTTATCCAGCTATCAGAAGACCGGGACCCCACACCAGTAATGCACTCCCAGCCATCTATTAAGCTACGAATCCTGGTTTTGCTTTTATATAAACAAAATTATTCCCTCTCAGGATGTAGGCATGGCTGGTAATGTTTATTGCCCACACATTGTACAAATAAACAACTTACTAGGCCACTTCAGAGACCACTTCAATCATCATATATAAGCTAGCTTGAGTCAGGTCCTTGGTCTCATTTCATAAAGAATATGAGTGAACTGGTTGCGTTGCATGCAACAATTTGACTGTTTTCTGCTCTCTTCCTTTGACATTACCTCTTTATTTCCAGATTCTTTTCATTTAAACTGGGACTTGAATGGACATTGGAAGGGTCATGAACGAAGATCAGTCCGTCTCTCAAACCAGCCTCCCATCCATTGACACTGACTACACTTCCCGCTGCCTCAGAAAAGTAGACAGCATAATTTAAGACCCCATGCACTCCGGACATTTTTTCTTCCACCTTCTTCCGTTAGGAAAAAGATACAAAAGTCTGAGGTCACTTACTGACCAAAACAAGAACAGCTTCTTCCCTGCTGCCATAACTTTTGAAAGGACCTACTCCATATTAAGTTGATTTTTCTCTACACTCATTAAATCCTGGGCAAATCAAAATAATTCAAACATCTGAAAGTTAAAGTATTTTAAATATTAATCTGCAACTGGGTTACAATAGATTAGAAATGAATATTAATGAAACAAATGACACTCATTAAATACCTGCATTAAAACATTGTGGCTCTAAACTTGAATGCAAAGAATAATATTCCAGTGCGGTGCTGAAGAAGTGTTGCACTGTGATGTTAACATTTTGAGTCAAGTTTGATTCTTCTTCAGAGCAAGATGAATGATATTCACAAGGTTCACTTTGTTTCTGTCTCCACAGATGCTTCCAGACCTGCTGAACATTTCCAGCACTCTCTGTTCTTATTCAGGTTTCCGGCAATTATGATACTTTCCTCTTTTATTACTGTCAGAGATGCTGGATGTGATCTTACTGGCTGTTCACGCCACCGTCCCGCTGCAGTGAGATCAAAGAATTTGGCGCCCAGCCAAATCATCGTTCACTGCAGCAGGATGGGAAGATCCCATTAGCGTGAATCATAGAATCCCTACAGTGCAGAAGAAGGCCGTTCAGCCGATTAAGCCTACGCCAACAATAATCCCCGGAACTGCATTTATTTATCCTGCTAATCATCCTGACATTAAGGGGCAATCTAACAATGCCAACCCACCTAATCCGCACATCTTTTGCACTGTGGAAGAAAACTGGAGCACCCAGAGGAAACCCATGCATACACTGGGAGAATATGCAACTCCACATAGGCTGAAATTGAACCTGGGTCCCTGGCGCTCTGAACAGCATTGCTAACTACTGTGCCACTATGCTGCCCATAACACAGCAAACAGTGGTAACATTCAGGCCATCTTCTTTTGAATTACTCATTACATGGAAATGATATCTGTCTGTCCATTTGGATATAGAGTATCTCTCTGACCTTGTGAAGAGAAGAAGGAATTTTTCCTAAAATCCTGGTCAACAATTAGTGTCTCAACCAACAGTGTTGTTTTAATGGTCCTTACTGTGTGCAAATGGGCTGACATATATTACCTGCAAAGCAAATAGTGCTTATGTTTATTTACAGGCACTTTCAGACATCTGAAGATTGTACATAAATATAGTGGTATCTATATGAAAGTTTATTGTTTGGTGGAGGACAACTCTTCATTTCGTTGTATGACATTCTCCCGCATACTATTTTTCACAAAACAATTAATTTTAGCTGGATTAATGTCATCACTAACCTATCAAACAAAGGACGACCATTTGTACAGTAAAGTCTAGTCTTCCACTGTCTTCCTCCATTTCAGATTGCTGTTGAGGCTAATCACAACATGGAGGTTAGACTGTAAGGGGTTTGTCTTCTACTACAGCTGTTAACAATGCAAAATAAGAAGAGAAAGGTGATTCAGAAGTTAACAGGAAGAGTCGAGGAATGAATTCATTTGCACTAATGTGATTCTCGCTCTGTGGCCATCTCAGACAGTCTCAACAGCGATCTTGGGTTCGTGCCACACTATCTGTAACCCCCATGACTTGCCTGGGTTTGCAAAACCTCACTTACTGTGCTGTCTGGAGGTAATACACATCTCTTTAACCTGTGCTCAGTGCTTCTTCCACTCACATTGTTAGCCACTTTAAGACTTGAATAGTAGGTTAGGTGTAAAGATTCGCACTCTAATCTGTAATCTATAAACTGTCTGTGCTGTTATATGCGCTGTTTGAGGCCAGAACTCTCCATTCACCTGACGAAGAGGGAAACCTCAAAAGCTTGTGAGTTTACTATCAAATAAATCGGTCGGACTTAAACCTGGTGTTGTCAGACTTCTTACTGTGGCCATCTCAGTGACCAATGCATTTTAACAAAACATCACCTTCTATTGGCATAATCTTAATCTACCTCAGTGGATAGAAAAGCAATGGAAATGGGAGGGGAAATACTGGGGTCTTGTACTCTTCCCAATATTTATTTTCTTCTGATTGTGATGGAGAGTAAAGTTTATTTATTAGTGTCACAAGTACGCTTACATTAACACAGTGGTGGAGTTACTGTGAAAATCCCCTAGTTGCTGCACTCCGGCGCCTGTTTGGATGCACTGAGGGAGAATTTAGCATGGCCACTGCACCTAACCAGCTTTCAGACTGTGGGAGGAAAACGGAGCATCAGGAGGAACAGCATACAGGCATGGGGAGAACATGCAGACTCCACACAATCAGTGATTCAAGCCAGGAATCAAATCCAGGTCCCTTGTGCTGTGAGGCAGCAGTGCTAACCACTGTGCCACCATGCCGCCCTAAAAGTAAAATTGGGCAGGGGGAAAGATTGCATCCAATCCTGTCATTAGGTTTTGGTGCGCTGCGGAGCCATTGGATTTTCTGTCATCATGCATGACAATAAAATCTGATTGCATTAGGGGACAGAACAATGCATCAGGGGACTGCACGCTCTCATTTCCTTCTCTATGAACAATATGTTTTCTCTGTATAGCGTGTAAGAAACAATACTTTTCACTGTATGTTAATACATGTGACGATAACAAATCAAATCAAAAACAAAATTGCAATCGAATTGCTAAATTGCAAGACGTAACATGTTACTGTTTTACAGTGCTCCGCGTTTCGCTTGTAATGTATAAAATACTGCTTGGTGTTAATGGATGGCAATTCAGGCAACCAAAATAACAAAGGGCAGAATTTTACATACATATGTACCAGTGTTATCATTGTCTCGATCACTGTGGAACAATGATATCCCACAGGGTTTACAGTGTCCCTAGACAGCTCTGGCACGCGCTGTTTACTTCGATTTAGGTTCCAGAAGTAAATACTTTGTGGCCTGCACAAGAAGAGGCTTTTGGGGTGTGATACTTCCATGCACCCCACTGCTGATGCCATTAAGTTGACTATAGCACTCGCTTCCTATGCTGTAGGCACCACGGAGTCTCTGTTGGAGTGGACTCATTGCGAATATCAAGTATTTCAGAGCTGTCCCAGCTTTTGCTCTGAAAACAAAGTTGCTTTGCTCTGGAGGAAACTATCAAATTCCCAAAGTGCCAGCAACAGTAGCAAGGAACCACAGAGGCATTCTCTGCTGCATCTGTCTATTCTAGATCATATCCATGGTAGTCAGGCACAAAAGAATTGCAGAATCAGAGGACAATACAGCATAACTGGAGGCCATTTGACCCATCAGCTGTGTGCTGGTTGAAAAAGAGTGATCCAGTCAAATCATCAGCCCTTGGTTCATTGCCCTTTAAGGAAAAAAACAGACTACATTTATATAATGTTTTCTGTCATTGCAGGACATCCAAAAGCATTTTCCAACTAACAAAATATTTTTGAAATGTAGCAGGGGATTTTACGGCCTTGCTCGTCCTGAATATAATTCCAGCTGAGGTCAATGGATCTTTCCACGGTCCACCCATTGCCCGCTCCGATTCCCGACTGTAGTCTCAGTTGGAAGCAGCGATGTAATAATGACCAGATAATCTGTTTTTGTGATGTTTATTGAGGGATAAACATTGGCCAGGGCACCGGAGATAACTCGCCTACTCTTCAGCAGGGTGATGCTCGGGGATTTGTTTTTCTGCTTACCTGGGAGTTGAATGTCTCATCCTAAAGGCAAAGCCTCTGACTGTACAGCACTCCAAGCTTTTGAGGCATTTCAACCTCTTCATCAGGTAAAAATGTTATTTTCAGCTAACGAAGAGGTCGAAACACCTCAAAAGCTTGTGAGTTTACTATCAAATAAATCGGTTGGATTTAAACCCGGTGTTGTCAGACTTCTTACTGTGTTTACCCCAGTCCAACGCCGGCAACTCTACATCACGTACAGCACTCCCTCAGTGCCACACTGGAGTTGCCAGCCTTGTCTTTAAGTGTCCTGAAGGGAGCCTGGAAACAAACACCTTCTGTTGGGTGAGAGTTATCAACTGAGCCACAGCTGACATGCTTTTGTAATGCATGGCACTTCAAGTACATTTGAAATGTGAAATGAGTTTTTGCTTCTACCCACTCTCTCAGGCCTTGACTTTGATATCCCTACCACTTTATGGTTGAAAAGTGATATCCTCAATTCCCCTATAATCCTTCTAAGAGTAATAGGCCAATCCAAGTGAAGTTAAAATTTGAAATTTATTTATTACTGTCACAAGTAAGGCTTATTTTAATACACTCGCATGAGTGCCTTTTCCGAGTCTTTACGTCGCTCGTCGACGTTTTGGTCTACCACTAGCAGATCCCCAGCCGGGGTCTTTTTGATCTTGAGTTACCACTAGCAGAGCCCCAGCCGGGGTCTGCTTGATCTTGTACCAAATCGTGGTTTGCAGAACCCCAGCCGGGGTCTGCTTGATCCTTATCTGTGGCTCGCAGAGCCCCAGCCGGGGTCTACTTGATGTCAATTGTGGCTCGGTTGGATACCCTGCTAGGAGTGTTAATTAGCTGGGTAGTGAGCTGGTACTGTCCTCCCTGATCTAATTGGGCATTTAGAGCCTATTTGTCGGTACTTTGTGGTCGGTGCTCGGCTCTCTTGCATGAGGAGGTAATTTGGAAATTTAAGGGATAAGTTTAGACCGAATTCAGGGAAGCCAGATTAGGTGTCGTGACAATTTTGTCATAGCCAATTAACCTAGTTAACACATTTTTGGAAACCGGAATACCTGGGGAAAACCCACGCAAACACAAGGAGAAAGTGCAAACTCCCCCAGCCACAAGGCCCAGGTCGGGAACCGACCCTGGGTCCAAGTAGCCGGCCAACCAACAGTGCTACTCACTGGGCTGACGTGTTGCCCGTACGTACCTCGACACCTAGGGTGGATATCGGTGTCGTTGCCATCCTCTGGTAGTGAACATCAGAGACAAGACGGGGCACTACGTCCCTTCTCCGAGTCACTCCAGGCTCGGTTCGTTCGTCTCACCCTCTGTACCGAATCGTGTGGGTAGGGGGTCGCAGGTGCCTCTACTACCAAGACAGCCGTGACCGCATCCGCCAGCGGTTCACCAACTATCCCCGGGACAAGCCGGAGCTTGTCGAGACTTAGTTTTTTGACCGATTACTGGGTTTAGGCATAGAAGCATGTTGGCTATTCTCGGCCAGTCAAATTCCTCCAGACCTTCACCTGCCAGCTGGAAGGCCTGTGTTCCCTGCGGGACCATCGGTAAGGGATGACTCACTGTGGTCTAGAACGCCAAGAATACCACAGCTACGCAATACACACCACAGTCCACTCCAGCGGTACCACGCTTGGATGGCAGCAGTCCAAGTTGTCGAAAGTAGTGGTCATGGACCTGGCATGCATCGCCCCCGCTATTTGTTTCTCGACCAGTCACGGAATACCCTCTCTTGTGCCCAAGGAGAAGGTACCAGGTGGCTCCCGCGGAAGGGATTGACTCACTGTGGGTAGAAACCAGAAGACCCACACAGTTACGGGAGTGGCTTTTAACGCCTTTTTTTTCGGCTTACCAATCCATCTAACCACCTGTCTGTAATTGCAGCCTGGCAGGGCAACCAGACATACAACTACTCCGCGTCGATTCTGGGACAGCTGCTTTAGCCGCCACCGCGATGGAGGGGCGGTGACGTTGCCCGGTGGGACCGACGTGGAGGCGCAGCTCACTGTGCGGCAGAAACGACAAGACACGCACAGCTAAAGTAACCAAGAAACCTCAAGAGAGTCCCCCCAAGAGAGTCCTCCTTAAGAGAGTCATAGCTACTCCCGAGGGAATAACCAGAAACCTCAAGCGAGTCCCCCCAAGAGGGTCCTCCTTAAGAGAGTCATAGTTACTCCCGCCAGTATTTGGAGTATTGCGTACAGTTCTGGTTGCTGCATTATAAGAAAGATGTGGAAGCATTGGAAAGGGTACAGAGGAGGTTTACCAGGATGTTGCCTGATATGGTGGGAAGGCCTTATGATGAAAGATTGAGGAACCTGAGGTTATTTTCATTAGAGAGAAGAAGGTTACGCGGTGACCTAATTGAGGGGTATAAGATGATCAAAGGACTGGATAGGGTGAATAGTGAGAGCCTTTTTCCTCGGATGGTGATGACCAACACGAGGGGACATAACTTTAAATTAAGAGGTGGTAGTTATAGGACGGATGTCAGAGGCAGGTTCTTCACACAGAGGGTGGCGAGGGCATGGAATGCCCTGCCTGCAGCAGTTGTGGACTCGCCTACTTTGGGGGCATTCAAATGTTCGGTGGATAGGCATATGGATGATATTGGAATAGTTTAGGTTAGAGTGTCCACTGGCCGGCACAACATCGAGGGCCGAAGGGCCTGTACTGCGCTGTAATGTTCTATGTTCTATGTTCTACATTAACACTGCAATGAAATTACTATGAAAATCCCCTAGTTGCCACAATCCGGCACCTATTCAAGTCAAATCGCCTAACCAGCACGTCTTTCAGAATGTGGAAGGAAACCAGAGCACCTGGAGAGGACCCACACAGATAAGGTGAGAACGTGCAAACTCCACACAGACAGTGACTCAAGCCGGGAACCGAACCCAGGTCCCTGATGCTGTGAAGCAGCAGGGACTAACCACTGTGCTACTATGTGGGCCCACATACAGATCAATTAAATCTGCCCTCACCTTTCAAATGAAACAACCTCAGCCTGTCCAACCTGCCCTCGTACTTGAAATTCTTCATTTTAGGCACATCTTGTTAATCTCTGTACTTTCTGCACTGCGATTACATTCTTCCTGTAATGTGCTGACTGGAACTGTATACACAGTACCTAGCTTTGGGCAAACTGGTAATTTGTTTTATAATTCTGGTGTAATCTCCCTGTAATGCCTTGGTTGCTAAAGGAAAGTACCTTGTTATGCCTTCTTGATCAACTTCCCTACCGGCCCAGCAACCATCAGGAATCTATTACACGTACTCTCCAAGATCTCTTCTCTATATCCTACCATTGTTAGCCCATGTCCTCTGGTCAATGGCAATATTGAGCACGATGCCTACAAAGTTTTCCTCCCCCTGACTATAAAGTGCATTTTGAGCTAGGATTTCTGATCCCAGTAACAGCAGAAATAGACTAGCACAGCTTCCCTGGGGGAAGTCTGATGCGTTGGAAAATGAATGAAGAGAGAATTCAATCCCTTTATATAACAGTAGCTGCCTGATTCACATATATTTTTAAAAGTCTTAAATCCTTCACAGAGTAAATGGGTGAGGAAGTAGGTGAGTAAGGCAATGAATGAGTGGATGAATGAGTGAACAGAGTGCATGGGTAGATAATTGATTGGGTGAGTGAGTGGGTGTGAGTGATGGGTGAGTGTGTCTGGGTGAGGGTAAATGAATGAGGGGATGAGTGGGTGTACAAGGGCATGAGTAGAGAAGTAATGGGAGAGTGGGAGGATGAGTGGGTGAATGGAAGCATGAGCAGGAAAATGGGACTGTGACTGGGGAATGAGAGTGTGAGTGGGGGAATGGGAGTGTGAGTGGAGAATGGGAGTGTGAATGGAGGAATGGGAGTGTGAGTGGGGAATGGGAGTGAGTGGGGAATGGGAGTGTGAGTGGTGGTGTGAATGTGGGAGTGTGTGGGGAATGGGAGTGTGAATGGGGGAATGGGAGTGTGAGGGGTGGGAGTGTGTGGGGAATGGAGTGTGGGAGGGTGTGAGTGGGGATGGGAGTGTGCGTGGGGAGGAATGGGAGTGTGAATGGAATGGGGTGAGTGGGTGATGGAGTGTGGGAGTGTGATGGGAATGGGAGTGTGAGTGGGGGAATGGAATGTGGAGTGGGGGAATGGGGTGTGAGTGGGGGAATGGGAGTGGAGAATGGAGTGTGAGTGGAATGGGAATGTGAGTGGGGGAATGGGATGTGAGTGGGGTGAATGGGAGTGTGAAATGGGAGTGTGAGTGGAGAATGGGAGTGTGAGTGGGGGAATGGGAGTGTGAGTGGTGATGGGAGTGTGAGTGGAGGAATGGGGAGTGTGAGTGGGGGAATGGGAGTGTGAGTGGGGAAGGGAGTGTGAGTGGGGGAATGGGAGTGTGAGTGAGTGAATGGGAGTGTGAGTGGAGGATGGGTGTGAGTGGAGGAATGGGAGTGTGAATGGGGAAGGGAGTGGTGAGTGGGGAAGGGGAGTGTGAGTGGGGGAATGGGAGTGTGGTGGGGGAAGGGGAGTGTGAGTGGGGAATGGGAGTGTGAGTGAGTGAATGGAGTGTGAGTGGCGGAATGGGAGTGTGAGTGAGTGGAATGGGAGTGTGAGTGGGGGAATGGGAGTGTGAGTGAGGTGAATGGGAGTGTGAGTGGGGGAAATGGGAGTGTGAAGTGTGGAATGGGAGTGTGAGTGGAGGAATGGGAGTGTGAGTGGAGGGAATGGGAGTGTGAGTGGGGAATGGGAGTGTGAGTGGAGGAATGGGAGTGTGAGTGGGGGAATGGGAGTGTGAGTGGAATGAGTGTGAGTGTTGAGTGTGAGTGGATGGGAGTGTGAGTGGGGGAAATGGGAGTGTGAGTGGGGGAGTGTGAGTGTGTGGGAGTGTGAGTGGGGGAATGGGAGTGTGAGTGGGGAATGGTAGTGTGAGTGGGTGAGAATGGGAGTGTGAATGGGGGAATGGGAGGTGAGTGGAGGGGAAGTGGAGTGTGAGTGGAGAATGGGAGAGTGGTGAGTGGGGGAATGGAGAGTGTGAGTGGTGGGGGGAATGGGAGTGTGAGTGTGAGAATGGGAGTGTGGTGAGTGTGGGAGTGTGATGGGGGAATGGAGTGTGAGTGTGGAGTGAATGGAGTGGGTGGAGGGAGAATGGGAGTGTGAGTGGGGGATGGAGTGTAGTGGGGAATGAATGTGAGTGGTGAGTGGGAATGGGAGTGTGAGTGGAGGAATGGGAGTGTGAGTGGTGGAGTGTGATGGGAGTGGAGTGGAGTGTGGAGTGGGGTGTGGTGGGTGGAGGGAATGGGAGTGTGAGTGGGGAATGGGAGTGTGAGTGGGGAATGGGAGTGTGTGAGTGGGAGTGTGGGAGTGTGAGTGGGTGAGATGGGAGTGTGGTGGAGGGATGGGAGTGAGTGTGGGGAATGGGAGTGTGTGAGTGGGAAATGGGAGTGGAATGGGAGTGTGAGAGTGGGAGTGGAGTGGAGAATGGGAGTGTGAGTGGGGGAAAGTGGAGATGTGAGTGGGGGAATGGGGGTGAGTGGAGGAATGGGAGTGTGAGTGGGGAATGGGAGTGTGAGTGGGAGGGGAGTGTGAGTGGAGGTGGGAATGGGAGTGTGAGTGGGGGAATGGGAGTGTGAGTGGGGGGGAGTGTGAGTGGGGGAGTGTGAGTGGGGGAATGGGAGTGAGTGAGTGGGGATGTGGGAGTGTGAGTGAGTGAATGGGAGTGTGAGTTGTGGGGTGAAGTGGGAGTGGGAGTGTGAGTGGGAGTGGGAGTGTGAGTGGGGAAGTGGGAATGTGTGAGTTGTGTGAGAATGGGAGTGTGAGTGGGGGAAGTGAGTGGGAGTGAGTGTGAGTGGGGAAGTGTGAGTGAGTGGTGTGGGAGTGGGAGTGAATGGGAGTGGGAGTGTGGGAATGTGGGGGTGGGAGTGTGAGTGGAGTGGGAATGGGAGTGTGAGTGGAGTGGGGAGGGAGTGTGTGTGGTGGAATGGGAGTGTGAGTGGAGTGTGAGTGTGAGGAATGGGAGTGTGAGTGGGGGAATGGGAGTGTGAGTGGAGGGAGTGGAGAGGGAGTGTGAGTGGAGAATGGGAGTGTGAGTGGGGGAATGTGGAGTGTGAGGAGTGGGAGTGTGAGTGGAGAATGGGAATGGGAGTGGGGAGAGGAGTGGGGGAATGGGGTGTGAGTGGGATGGGACAGTGGGGGAGGTGTGAGTGGTGAGTGTGAAATGGGAGTGTGAGTGGTGTGGAGTGTGAGTGGGGAATGGGAGTGGTGAGTGGGGGAATGGAGAGTGGGAGTGTGAGTGGAGGGAGAGGGAGTGTGAGAGTGTGGGAAATGGGAGTGTGAGTGGAGATGGGAGTGTGATGGGGAATGGGAGTGTGAGTGGGGGAATGGGAGTGTGAGTGAGTGGAATGGGAGTGTGATGGTGGGAGTGTGAGTGGGAGTGTGAGTGGGGGATGAGTGAGTGGTGAATGGGAGTGTGAGTGGGGGAATGGGAGTGTGTGAGTGTGGGGGGGAATGGGAGTGGTGGAGTGTGAGTGGGAGTGGGAGTGTGAGTGGAGAATGGGAGTGTGAGTGGGGGGAGTGTGAGTGTGAGTGGGGTGAATGGGAGTGTGAGTGGGGGAATGGGAGTGTGAGTGGAGGAATGGGAGTGGGAGGTGTGAAATGGAAGTGGGGTGTGATGGGGGAATGGGAGTGTGAGTGGTGGGAATGGGAGTGTGAGTGGTGGGAGGGATGGAGAATGTGTGAGTGGGGGGGAAGTGTGGGGAGTGGAGGAGTGGGGAGTGTGAGTGGGGAATGGTGAGTGTGGAGGGTGGGGGAATGGGAGTGTGAGTGGAGAATGGGAGTGTGAGTGGGGAAGGGGGTGTGAGTGGGGAAGTGTGAGTGGAGGGGAGTGGGGGAGTGTGAGTGGGGGAATGGGAGTGTGAGTGGGGAATGGGAGTGTGAGTGTGAGTGAGAATGGGAGCAAAGCATCTCGATAGTAAATAGAGTCAGTAGTGGGGGAAATTGTGTCAGTGGTGACGACACTAGTGGGGGAATCAGGGAGTGCTTTCAGTTGCTAGCGGGCGCATGCTTCACAAGTAAGCACTGTCGGTGGAGTGGTAGATAGTGAAGAGGGGTGTTATAGTTTACAGAGTGACTTGGACAAGTTGCAGAGCTGGGCCGAGAGGTGGCAAATGGAGTTTAATGTGGAAAAGTGTGAGGTAATGCACTTTGGCAGGAACAATAAATGTGTAGAGTATAGGGCTAATGGTAGGGCTCTTAATAGTGTTGAGGAACAGAAGGATCTTGGTGTATGTGTCAATAGATCCCTGAAAGTAGGCAATCAAGTGGATAAAGTTGTTAAGAAGGCATATGGAGTCTTAGCTTTTATTGGTAGGGGGATTGAATTTAGGAGCCGCAGCATCATGTTGCAACTGTACAAAACTCTAGTGCGGCCGCACTTGGAGTATTGTGTGCAGTTCTGGTCCCCACATTATAAGAAAGATGTGGAGGCATTGGAGAGGGTACAGAGGAGGTTTACCAGGATGTTGCCTGGTATGGAGGGCAGGTCCTATGAAGAGAGGTTGAAGGATTTGAGGTTGTTTTCGTTAGAAAGGAGGCGGCTAAGAGGGGATCTTATTGAAGCATATAAGATGATTAGAGGTTTAGATAGGGTGGACAGTGATAGCCTTTTTCCTAGGATGGAGAAAGCTAGCACGAGGGGACACAGCTTTAAATTAAGGGGTATGAGTTATAGGACGGATATCAGAGGTAGGTTCTTTACTCAAGAGTGATTAGGGAGTGGAATGCCCTGCCTGCAGCTGTTGTAGATGCGCCAAGTTTGGTGGCGTTTAAGAGGTTAATTGATAAGTATATGGAAGAGAAGGGAATGGTTTAGTTTGGAGGGGCATTGCTTTTTATTTTGGTCGGCACAACATCGAAGGCCGAAGGGCCTGTTCTGTGCTGTAATGTTCAATGTTCTATGTTCTATGTTCTAATTCAGCTCCTCAAACTCTCTAACCAGATCCAGTTCAACCTATGTTGTTGGTTCCCATATGACTAATACAACTAAATCCCCCCTCATACCCCAATTTCTTTTTCATCTTGCGTGTAATATCTTTAGCTCTTGAACTGGACACACATCACAACTTTCAGCCCCCCCCCCCCCCCGGTCATATTGGCAGAGAACAGATTTATTCACCCCGACCATCCCCTACTTCTATTACATTCTATTTCACTTCCCCCATGAGTGCCGTCCTTTACCATGACACCATGGTCAAGCTGCCCATCCGTCCTGCAGATTTTGTTCTCATTCATACAGAAAGTACCTATTGGACAAGTTCAAATGCTGAGATTCCTTCATCCCTGAATCCTGAGTCCCCAGACTTGCCTGTCTATAGCCACCCTTTCCTGTCTCTGACCAAATCTAAATCACTTCCTAACTCAAGTGGTGTGACTGCTGCATGTATCAAAGTAATCAGATAACTTTCTTTCTCATGACGTCTAAGAATATTCACTGCTCAGATTCCAACTCAGCAATTTTGGCTGAGGTTCTTTGAATTGTAGGTGTTTATTGTGGATGTGAAAAGGATCTCACAGATCTTCAGCAGTTTCTGCACGCTGTAGTTACAACACAACAATTGTCCTGCCAATCCTATCTAACTTTGCTTTATATATTTAACTAGTTAAGATTTTTTAAATCATTCTTTTTTTGTTTTCTTAACCATTTAGTTTAGTTTATTCCACTGGTAACAGTATCTTCAATAATAATAACACAAGCATTCATAATAGTTCCTCATTTTTTAGTTAAATCACTGACCTAGCTTAAAGGGCAGCATGGTGGCATAGTGATTAGCGCTGCTGCCTCATAGTTCTAGGTACCCGGGTTTGATTCCTAGATTTGGTCATTGTCTGTCTAGAGCATGCAAGTTTTTCCTGTGTCTGCGAGGGTTTCCTCCTGATGCTCTGGTTTCCCATCACAATCCAACAACACGCTGGTTAGGTGCATTGGACATGCTAAATTCTCCCTCAGTCCAAACAGGCACTGGAGTGTGGCAACTAGGGGATGTTCACAGTAACTTCATTGCAGTGTTAATGTAAGCCTACTTGTGACTAATAAATAAACCTTAAAAACTTTGAAGAGCAAATTAACAGTAATACTCATCAACCAATTACCTATCTGCTGTCCTGCATCATCACACTTTGGTTATGTTTTGATCTCTTCCTGCTCCACATATTCATCAACTTCATTTAGATTGTATTTCCTCAGTGCCCACAGCCGTTGTTTACAATGGATACTTCTCGATTTCCTCCATGTCCTTCACTAACAAAATAAAAACCTAAATATAAGGATAAAATACTGCAGATGCTGGAATCTGAAATAAAAACTGAAAGTGCTGGAAAATCTCAGCAGGTCTGACAGCCTCTGTGGAGAGAGAATAGAGCCAACAGGATGACCTCTCATCACACAAAAACCCTGCTACTTTCAGTTCAGGGACGTTGGTAGGCCAGTGGTTTCATTGCTGCACGTATGATCTCAATTTACTCCTACCAGTAATCTGGAGAACAGCGTTCAAATTCCATCGTCAAATTCTTCAAAACATAGACATAAAATAACCATACAGCTTTCAAATGTTTCTAAAAGCCCAGCTGAGCCACAAATGAAATCTGCTGTCTTTATGTGGCCTGACCTATAGACAACTTCTGTCTCATATTTAGTTAACTCTACCCGCAGTTGTATCACCACCCAGAAATTGGCAATGAATGCCAACCATGTCACTGACATTACATGCTGTCTGGAGTTTGCATTGTCTCCCTTTGCCAGCGTGGGTTTCTGTAATGACTTCAGTCAGGCCACTGAGTTGGCTATAAACTCCCCGATTAAAGATCCAATTGATGGGTCAATCAGAGAGATTTTGCCTTGTACTTAACTGGAAATGTCAGTTCCTCCGACACCCCTGGAGATAGACTGCTGACTGCTCACACTCTGTGTACTGTTGTTAGAGTTTGTAAATAAAAGGACTTTGGTGAAGGGGCTTCTGCCTTTGAAGACTTATTACAATTTCCTCCAGATGCTTTGATTTCCTCTCAAAGTCCAAAGACGTGTTGGTTAAGTGCATTAGCCGTGCTAAATTCTCCCTCAGTGTATCCGAACAGGCACCAGAGTGTGGCAACTAGGGGATTTTCACAGTAACATCATTGCAGGGTTAATGTAAGCCCAAGTATGACATTTTAAAAAAAACTTTAAAACTTATCCCTCCTGCACTTAAGTACTCTCCTGACTCAGTTACAACATTCTTACCTCAAAAACAGAACAAAGAGATTGAGTGCATAGTCTAATTTTGTTTTTGAAAAGTTTATGCTGAATTGAAGGTAAGTTGAATTGCTGGAGATGCTATCTATTAGTTGAACCTTTAAACTGCCTGCTTGTTCAGATAGCTGTGAAAGGTTCCGTGTCATTAGCTAATATCCTGGTCAACTCTCATCCCTCTGCCAATTCCACCCCAACATGATTTATCTCCTTTTATGGTTCTGGGATCTTACTGTGTGCAAACTGTCTGCCTTTCTCTGCCTCACAACGATGACTGCACTTTGAAAGCACTATATCGGCTGTGAAGCATTATCGGGGAGATGCTGAGGTCTTGAGAAGAGATACATAAATGCAGACACTTCTTTCTCAAATCGAGTTTCCACAAGTCCTCCAGTTGCAACTGATTAAAGTGGATGTGATTCAACAATGAACCTATTCCTTTCTACCTGTCACTTTACTGGCAACGTCAGCTTCTACGGAAGTTCAACAGGTCAGTTTCACTGCCAGTGCCAAATAATTCTATTACTGAACCTATCACGGTGATCTGGAAGTCAAAAGAAAAAAATAACAGCATCTTGAGATAAGCTTCTTCTTGAGATAAGATATGCACCTAATAGCAATGTGAGGGATGGCTTTATGGTGGATCTAATCTTTGTTTTTAGATTTTTTTGTATGAAAGAGATGGAACAAAGCACAGGTTAACAATGGCAAGGAGAAAAGGCACCGCAATGGCAAGTGATATAGCGCATCTAAAAAGTACTTTGCAAAGAAAAAATGTGGTTGATGTAATCTCCCATGCTCAAAACGTCAGAAAGAATTTTTGCATTTGCGCACCTTTCTGTTTACCATCATGAGGATTGGAAATAAAGGTGGGATTTTACCTCCCCGCTTGCCATGTGAATCGTAGCGGATGGGCCTGGACCATGCAAAAATTCTTTGGGTGAGCACGGCTGGAAAATCCCATCCAAGGAAATGTACAGTACATAATGTAATAATATGAGGGGGAGTGGACAAGCTCAAATATGGCAGGGACTTAATGTACTTAAAGTATAATGTACTTTGTCAATGTAGAAATCTGGAACTCTCTTTCATAAGTCTGGCTACCTTTAGATTTGGAGCTGTGAAGATTGAGATGTTTGTTAGGCAGGCACATCAGAATATATGAAGCAAAGGCGAATAAATATAACTGAGATTAAGATCAGTCATTATCAAATTAATTGGTGAAGCAAGTTTGAGGGGCTGAAGGGCCTACTGCTATTCCTATAGTCATATTGTCATCAATAGGGGAGGCGATCGCCAAATGGTATTATCAGTAGATTGTCAATCTAGAAACTCACCTAATGTTCTGGGTGCGTATCCGATCACAGCAGATAGTGGAATTTGAATTCAATAAAACAAAAAAAATCTTGAATTAAGAATCTACACTTGATCAAAAAACCATTGCCAATTGTCAGAAAAACCCATTTGGTTCACTAATGTCCCTTACGAAAGGAAATCTGCCATCCTTACCTGGTCTGGCTTACATGTGACTTCAGAGCCACAGAAATGTGGTTGACTCTCAACTGCTCTTGGGCAACTGTGATGGGCAATAAATGCGGGCCAGCCAGCAATGCCTATGTCCCATGAATAAATTTTAAAAATAGAAGCAATGAAAGCTTGTACCCCTTCTCTATATCATTAATGAAATGCTGTGATACTAGATTCAGAATACAATATGTATAGCTAGAAGTAAATAGTTCGACAGCATAGAAACCTCTTATAATTGGAAGTTGCAGAAACATTGTGTGCCTTTATCTCTAATCCCCCAAGTCATTGTGGACTGCTGACCAAACTGGGCCCTTCAATTTTAGCTAAACTAGTCCATTTTGATATTTACTGTGATCAAATGTTAATTGGTATGTCATTTTGAAAGCTTATCTGTATAAATCTGATCAACCCACTGTGGTACCAACCCAGGATTAAATTAATTAGGAATAAATAAAATCGCTGATAACACGTCTCCAAAATAAGATCCTGTTGACATGTTCTACTGTGAAACACTTGCTGATAGCTCAACTGTGCATCAATCGTAAAAGGTTTGAGTGCGGTACTGGTATGTTGACTGTGAAGGAACATCAGCCACAATTGAGAGGTGTTGTCACTCCATTCAGAGACCTTGCAATCTCATCACTTGTGTTATTTAATCAGGAAATGTGTTTGGAGAAATGTGTTGTGGATTTTTTCCCCTATGGAACAACATTTAATCTGATAAAAGTGCAAAAGTACTGATTAGAATGAAGTCAACTCCCTTTGACATTGTCTGACAAGAACTCCTCCATTTACTCAGGAGTGTTTTAGCTGGTAACAGACACTTCATGGTGTCCGGAGTCAATGTTTAGAACGCCCAGGGCAACTCTTTCCCAATTGTCTACTGCTGTGCCATCACGCATGCTATCCTGTCAGTGGGACAGGATACACCCGGAAACGGTGATCGTGGTGTCTGGGACATTATCGATAAGGTATGAATCTGTGAGTCTGACTATATTAAGCTGTGGATTGACTAGTCTGTGAGACTTTGCCCCCAATTTTGATACAACCCTTTAGGTGTCAATAAGGAGGACTTGGCAGGGTTAACATGAAGTTGCCATTGTCATTTCTAAGTATTATTAGACAAGAAAAAAGTGCAGAAAAGATTTACTAGGATGCTACCAGAACTTGATGGTTTGAGTTATAAGGAGAGGCTGGATTGACTGGAACATTTTTCTCTGGAGCGTAGAAGGCTGAGAGGTGATCTTATTGAGGCCTATAAAATAGTGAGAGGAATAGATCAGCTGGATAGTCAATATCTTTTCCCAAAGGTGGGGGAGTCTAAAACTAGAGGCCATAGGTTTAAGGTGAGGGGGGAGATATAAAAGGGTCCAGAGGGGCAAATGGTTTACACAGAGGGTGCTGAGTGTGTGGAATGAGCTGCCAGAGGTAGTAATAGAGGCGGGTACAATTTTGTCTTGTAGAAAACGTGTAGACAATTACATGCGTATAGAGGGATATGGGCCAAATGCAAGCAATTGAAACTAGCTAAAGGATTTTAAAAAAAGGGGCAGCATGGACAAGTTGGGCCGAAGGGCCTGTTTCTATACTGTAAATCTCTATGATTCTATGGTTGATGCTGGATGGTTCGTCTGGTTTGATTCCTTTGTATTGATTTTGTAGGATTTGAATGAACGGCTGACTAGACCATTTCCGAGGGGATTTGTATCAATCACATTGCTCTATGTCTGAAGTCACATGTAAACCAGACCAGTTAAGGATGGCATGTTCCCTTCCATAGAAGGACATTAGCAAAGCAAATGTGTTTTTAATGACAATGGTTTCATGGTCACCATTTTAATTCCAGATGTTTTTTTAGTTGAGTTTATATTCTATCATCTGCTGTGGTGGGATTCAAATCTGTGTTCCTAGAGCCTCACCCTGGGTCTCTGGATTACTGGTCAAGTGACAAAACCACTGTGCCACTGCATCCCCTAAAAGGAATGTTTGGGGTCTTGAACGGTGAGGAGGCAAAAGGTCAGGTGTAGCACTTTCAGTGATTGTAAGGGAAGATACCGTGGGAAGGGGTGGAGGAGTTCAAGTGATGGAGGAGTGAATCAGGATATCACTGAGGGAGTGGTCCATGCAGAATGCTAATTGCAGTTGGTGAGGGGAAAATGTGTTTTGTTGTGGCATCATGCTGGAAATAGTAGAGGGGGATCCTTCAAATGCTGACATTGGGTAGAGTGGAAAATGATAACAAGAGGGACACTATCATTTCAAAATTTCCACAAGAGTAAAATGGACTTGAAAGATTAACTGTTTCTCTCTCCATAGATGCTGCCAGGCCTGCTAAGTTTTTCCAGCAGTTTCTGTTCTTGTTGTCTTCATATGCTCACTCTCCAACAGTATGCATTCAATAACAAACACTACCTGACCCGTCTGCACTGAAACTAACCTTTTAACCTATACTGCCTCCCAAGCTGAGCAGAGCTAACTCAGCCCGCGCCATATGAATATTATTGCCACTCACTAATTTTGTCAACTAGACCATCAGGAAATTCGAACTCTGGTAATGATCTCCCTTCCAACTCACCTATACAAAGAGCGTACAGCAGCAAAACAATCATTTTGGTCCACCCAGTATCCTCCAGCTAAGACTCCCCCCATTCTTCCCCAGCTAACTTCATCAGCTTAACCTTAGTTTTTCCCTTAAATGCATTGAAACTATTGACATTGACTAATCCCTACTGTAGCAAGTTCTGCATCCTTATCACTTTCTGGATAAAGGAAAGCTTCTTTTGACTTCCTGATTCTGATTTGATTTGATTTACTATTGTCACATGTATTTGTATACAGTGAAAAATATTGCTTCTTGTGTGGTATACAGACAAAGCATACTAAACATAGAGGAGGAGAGAGTGTAGAATGAAGTGTTAAAGTCATAGCTAAGGTGCAGAGAAAGATTAACTTAGTACGAGATATGTCCAAAGTGTAATGGTGGCCTCAAGTTTAGTTCTTCCCCACTAGAGGAGCAGTATTAGTCTAGCCCTAGGGACCTTGGTCTTCATTTGAATATCTATAGAAATTTATGACAATTGTGTTTATTCATTTTAAACTTTCTTCTCCAAATTTAGTCCATATTTGGACTCTCGAGAGAAATTTGAGTAGCTGGTTTATATTCCTGTAAAAGATGTCCTGTAGATGCACTTCTCCTTCAGACACCAAACCCTACTTTTGTTGTGTGGTGTTTGAGGGAGACTAATTGTCCAGGATAATATGTGATCTGCTTGTTGTCAGGAGATCAATGATAACTCCACCCAATATAGTTTTGTCCCACAATCTTTAAAATGTGTTTGTTAAGTTCAAAGATTTGTTTTCACATTACAAAGCGGTCTTTCTAAGAAACCTTTTTGTGAACTTGGGTGCCTCGGAGTTAACTCCTGATTTGATAGCTGATGATTTTGAACAAGACATTCATGCTATATTTTACATGATTCACTGCAGATTGTTAGAATATTCCACTTACCATCATTAATTGTAGTTTAGCTTCTATCCTATAAAATATTTCTGCATTGTTCCAACTTGACGTAATTTTCTTTAGTGCATTATTATACTAAAGTCTTTACCCACTTTGTTGTATCCAGGGCAACTAAGGATGGGCAACAAATACCAGCCTTGCCAGTGATGCCAACATTCCCAGAATGAATAGAGATAAGTTTCTATCTCTCTGCAAGATAGACTATTCCACAGGTCCTGTTGTTCTTAGTAATGATACACTGAATTGGGTTCACCCTGCAGACAGAAAAATTAACTGGTCTCTTTAGATCAATTTATCAACTCATTTGAAGATACATGATGTGCCCACAAGTGCAAGCAAAAAGTGATACATGGATATGATATATAGTGGAACCAGTCACCCTGAAATGTAGCAGTCATTTATTTTAGGAAGATGGGTTTTGCAGAATCACAAAATTGTTATGGTGCAGAAGGAAGCAATTCGGCCCATCATATCTACATTGATTCTAATTTAGTGTTCCTTCCTTTTCTCCAAAGCCTTTGCACATTATGTTTCTATTCAAGTAATCATTGAATGTCCTTTTGAATACTGTGAATGCCTCCACCATAATTCCAGACCAGAACCACACATTGTGTGAAGAAGTTTTTCTTTACACATCACATTGGCTTATTTTGCAAATCAGCTTAATTCTGTGCTCTCTCCATCCCCCCCCCCCCCCCCCCCCCCCCCCCCATTCTTGATTTGGTGTTGGTTTAGCTCAGTTGGCTGGACAGCTGGTTCATGATGCAGAGCAATGCCAAAAGCGTAGGTTCAATTCCTGTACCAGCTGAGGTTATTCATGAAGGCCCTGCCTTCTCAACCTTGCCCCTCTCTGGAGTGTAGTGCTTCTCAAGTTAGATCACCTTCCCCTTAAAGGGGAGAGCAGTCGAGGGTCTGTGACAATCTTTATGTTCTCAATCCTTTTATGAGCAGGAACTGTTTCTCTCTATCTAACCAACCCCTCCATGTTTTAGAACATCTCCATCAAATTTCCTCTTAATTGTCTTCTCTTCAAGGAGAGTCCCAACCTCTCCAATTTAGTCTCACAACTGAAGTTTCTCATTCTGGAACTATTCTTCTGAACCTCTTCTGCACTCTCTCCAATGCATTCACATTCTTTCTACAGTGTGGCATCCAAAACTATACAAAATACCCCAGTCTTCGTATAAATTCAGCATCCTTGCTCTTGTACTCTATGCCCCTATTAATAAAGTCCGCAAGACTCACTGCTTTATTAACTGCTCTCTCTACTTGTCCCGCAACCTTCAATGATCTATACACATATATATCCACATTCCTCTGATCCTGAAACACCTTAGGAATTTTACCCTTTATTTGATATTGACTGCTACATTTTTCCTACTGAAATGCTTCACCTTACTCTTCTCTGCCTTGAACTTCATTTGCCACCCATCTGCCACCTCCACCAAATTATTTATATCCTTTTGAAGTTATACAGTATCCTCCTCATAGTTTATAGAATCATAGATACCCTACAGTGCAGAAGGAGGCCATTTGACCCATCAAGTCCACACAGACTGTCCAGCAGAGCATCTTACCCAGGCTCAACTCTCTCACCTCCCCGCCCATCCCTGTAACCCCATGTATTTACCCTGCTAGTTCCCCCTAACCTCCACATCTTGGGACAGTAAGGGAAATTTAGCATGGCCAATCAACCTAACCTGCACATATTTGGATTGAGGGAGGGAACCAGAGCACCCAGAGGAAACCCATACAGGCCCGGGGAGAATGTGCAAACTCAATACAAAGTCACCCGAGCCGGAAATCGAATCAGGGTCCCTGGCACTATGAGGCAGTAATGCTCAGCACTGTGCCACCATGCCGTCAAGTTTTGTGTCATCCACAAATCTTGATACCCTCCTTTGCACACCAAGATCTAGAAAGTAACCTGCCTTCCCATTCTTTCTTCCAAAGTGAACAATCTCACATTTTTCCACATTGGATTCTATTTGCCAATTTTCTGCGTACATGTTAACCTATCAGTATCTCTCCATAAGCTACCCTCCTTACAGCTTTCCTTCCCTGCCATCTTTGTGTCTAAATTTTGACAAATTTAATCAACCACCCCCAGAAATGGTCATTTGAAGTTGCTATGAGGCGAAGTAGGGATACAGGAATTCATTGAAAGTTAGGAATATCATTTTCGACAGTTAAAGTATAAGTTGCCCATGAAAAGGAAATAGTGCATAATCAATAGTATTTAAAGATAATTTTTTTACAATAAAATGTTTAAAATGTGAAATTTTGTTGGGTCATTTGTACAGCTGATTATTGTCTACAGAGGAAGATGTGGAGGGCTATGAGAAGAAGATAAGAGAGTGGCACTGGATGAATTGCCCCTTCGGAGGAACAGGCCATGTCCTTCTTCAATGTTGTCACCAACCTCTGATTCTGAATAAACTAAAAATTTGAATCTCTTTTTACAAGTACCGGTCTCTGTGGAAATTGTAAAGTTTTTCAAATCTTCAGATGCAACCAGGTGAGTTTAAGATACTTTTTGAATTTGTTTCTTTTTTTTCAAATAAGCTTCAATATCCTACACCAGAATTTCCCTTTCCATTTTTTCCTGCCTTCCTGTTCAAAACATTTCCCATCGTAAATTATCTCAATGGAAAGAGCACACTTTAATTTTACTTCAATCTACTTTCTTATTTCTATCTTACTTCTATGGTACCTAGTTCATCATTTCCAAAATTGAATCCTTATAAAACTAGAAGACATAAGTGAGGGGGGAAAAAGTTTAAAGGGAATATTGGGGCGGGGGGGGGTCTTCTTCACAGAAACAGTGGTGAGAGCGTGGAATGAACTGCCAAATGAAGTAGTGAATGCGGGCTCACTTTTAACATTTAAGAAAAACTCAGACAGACATGGATGAGAGGGGTGTGGAGGGATATGGTTCAAGTACAGGTCAGTGGGAGTAGGCTGAAAAATGGTTTGGCACAGCCAAGAAGGACCAAAGGGCCTATTTCTGTGCTGTAGTGTTTTAAGGTTCTATGGTACCTAGTTCATCATTTCCAAAATTGAATTCAAAGGAATTACCTTCAGTGTTAAGGACCAGATCAGGAACTCTGAGGTGTACTATGAAGTTAGCCTAGACCTTAACTTTTGCATTCGATTTTGGCATTAAGGTGAGCATAAGTTGTTTTATTCCAGGTATGATTGAAGTGATCTACTAGGAAGTTTTAATCAAAGCAAACTTTATTTGAGAACACAGAATGTAAGAAAAATAATCAGCATAACTTTTACCAGTTAAAATACTTAAAATGAAGTATAATATAAGATGAAGTATAATTCTTAACAACTAGCTATCTATATTGTTCCAATTTAGCAGGACTTTCCTATGGACATGAATCCCTTATTTAGCACCAGTTAGTACAGAAATCAAAGCTAAAGACATAGGTACTAGATTTCTAGCCTTTTGACACTTCTGGAGAGTGATCCAGAGAAACATCTGTCTTCTAATTATCATGCAGCAACATCCAAAAAAAAGCTCCACTTCTTAAGCAATAGAATCTCAAAGAAAAAAGCTTATTTCTTGGCAGATCCTAGTCTCGACTTCAGACAGAGCAAGAAATACAATTAAAGCAATCTCTCTCTAAAAATCCCAAAAGCAGACTGAGTTTGAGTTCTTTGTGTAAGCCTAGTTGTACCCAGTCATATGATCTTACCTGTAAATCAACCCAATCATGCTCTACTCTGCAATCCCAGAGGAAAACACAAAACAACAGAACTCTGCATTAGGTCAGACTAAAACAAACATTGCAACCATTTAGACCAATTATGTTGCTGCAGAATCAATACAGTGCTGCTGAAGCCAGATAAAACAGCTCTGATAAAATGGAAAGGACAAGTTAACATATTCAGCACAGAAACATGACTAAAATACATTTCTTAAAGGCACAGTATCATCACACCAGCCCATGGAATTCTAAACACATTTGGTACTTCGAACAAAAAATTAAAGCATTTAAGTAAAGCTCTTAGGAAGGCTTCATAGCAAATATAAATTCTGGTCATAACTGACAAAAGAGTTAGGGAAATAAGGAAAGAATTTATTTCTACACAGTGTATTGTCATGATCTAGATCCATGTTGAAAAATGTATTGGAAGCAAATTTAATGGTAACTTTCAAAAGAAAATCAGATATATTAGCATGGGCATGATGGGCTAAATGACCTCATTTGTATGTTGTGTGTTTCTACATTTAAATGGTGTGCCAACTGAAGTTCATAATTAGGGATAACCACTGTCTGAATTCCTGCCTGATCTCAGCCAGGGAGGCAGGATGCACAGCCTTGGTATCTTTGCAATTGCATCATTAGTGTCACCAAATTGCAAAGGAGAATTAATGTGGATTTTGGGGGAGAACAAGGTATGGCTTGAAATCCTGTATTTCTCCACAGGATATGGGTGTTGCTGGCTAGAACAGTATTTTTTGCCCGTGCCGAATCACCTTAGATAAGGTGGTGATCAGCTACCTTTTTGTAACAGTGCTGTTAGGAAGGAAGTTCCAGGATTTTGACCCAGCAATAGTAATCAAACAGCAATATAATTCCAAATCAGGATGGTATGTGGCTTAAAGCTGATAGTGTTTCTATGCTTCTGCTGTCCTTGCCTTTCTAGATAGTAATGGTTGCATATTTGGAAGGTGCTCTCGAAGCTGCCTTAGTTAGTTCCTGTACTGTATCTTGTAGACGATGTAAATTGTTGCCATATGTGATCATGGTGGAAGAATGAATGTTGATGTTGGACGGGATACCAATCAAGTGGGCTGTTTTGTCCTGGATGATGTCAAGCTTCTTGGAGCTGCACTAATCCAGGCAAGTGGTGATATTCCATCACATTCCTGACTATGTCTTATAGATGATAGACAGGCTTTTGTTACAGAATTCCAATCATCCAACCTGCTCTGGCACCCACAGTGTTTATACCTTAAATATCATAGGAACCTCACAGTGCAGAAGGAGGCCATTCAACACATCGAATCTGCATCGACAACAATCCCACCCAGGTCCTATTCCTGTCATCCCACATATTTACCATATGTATTCCACTGACCCCTATAACCTACGCATCCTGTGATACTAAGAGGCAATTTAGCATGGCCAATGCTGCGAACTCACACATCTTTGGACACCTTTGGGAGGAAATTGGAAACCCAAATAGACATGGGCAAAATATGCAATGTGCGCACAGAAAGTGGCCCAAACCAGGAATCAAACTCAGTTCCCTCATTGTCCTGTGAGGCAGCAGTGCTCACCATAGTGCCACGCAGGGCTGGTCCATTTCAGTTCCTGCAGCACTACAATCCGAGGATGTTGATGGTGGGAGATTTAAGAATTGTTATACCATTAAATGTCAAGGGGATGTGCAGATTCTCATTTATTGAATGTGGTCATTATTTGGAGCTAGTGTTACTTGCGACTTATCAGCTCACGTCCACATATTATTCAGGTCATGTGCATGTAGACACAGACTGCTTTACTATCTGAAGAGTTGCAAATGGTGCTTAACATTCATTAGTGAACATCCTCATTTCCAACCTCATGAAGGACGGAAGATCATTAATGAAGGAGATAAGGATGGTTGGACCTAAGATACCACCATGACGAACTCCTGCAGTGATGTCCCAGGGTTGAAATGATTGACCTCCAATAAACACAACTGTCTTCCTTTGTGTTAGTTCGTACTCCAATCAGTGGAGAGTTGTGCTCCCAATTTTCATAGATTCCAGTTTTGCTAGGGCTCCTTGATACCACACTTGGTCAAATGTGACCTTGATATCAAGGACAGTCACTCTCACCTCTGGGGTTCAGCTCTGATTTTGCATATTTGAACCAAGGCTGTAATATGATCAGGAGCTGAGTGATCCTGGCAAAACATCAATGAGCGGGTTATGGTTGAATAAATTCGTTAAATAGCACTATCAATGACCCCTTCCATGACTTTACTCATGATCAAGAGTAGACTAATGGGATGGTAATCAGCTGGGTTAGATTTGGGTTTTGCTTTTTGTGGACAGGATGTACCTGGGCATTGTCCCACATTGTCGGTAGATGCCAGTGTTCTAGCTGTATTAAAACCTAGGGGTGCTCGAGAGTTCAGTATTCTTAGAAAGTAGTCAGGACCCTTTTCCCTAGGATGGAGAAAGCTAGCACGAGGGGGCACAGCTTTAAATTAAGGGGTGATAGTTATAGGACGGATATCAGAGGTAGGTTCTTTACCCAGAGGGTGGTTAGGGAGTGGAATGCCCTGCCTGCGGCAGTTGTAGATGCGCCAAGTTTGGTGGTGTTTAAGAGGTTAGTTGATAAGTTTATGGAAGAGAAGGAATGGTTTAGTTTGGAGGGTCATTGCTTTTTTTCATAATTGGTCGGCGCAACATCGAAGGCCGAAGGGCCTGTTCTGTATTGTAATGTTCTTCTACACCTAACATTTTTTCACAACAAGCTCTCCTTCTGGTGACAACCAATGGCCTCTGGGGTGAGGAGGGGTGGGGGGTCAGCTGGGGATGGGGGATCTGCCGGGGTGAGGTGGGATCACCACTGGTAGGTCAGGGATGGCCCAGGAATTGTTGTGGAGACCGCGAATGAGGTACGGGGGCTGGGTGTGTGTGTGTGTGTGTGTGTGTGTGGTGCTGGAGAGGGAGCACTGCGGTGGTCCAGGATGGCCAGTGATCAGGTTAGCCGGCAAATGGAAGGGTGACAGTTTGGGGCGCACGTGCAGAGTTCCAGTACTTTCACACTCTGGTGTGAATAGGTCCCACCAACCACCCCCCCCCCCCCCCCCATGGTTTTTTAATGAGATTCCTGACGAGGACCTGTGCAGTGCCCAGAGTGCGGAGATTCAGGTGAGAAGCTGGACTGACAGAAGAGTTGGGATTTAGAACAGTTTTCCCACCAATTCAGCACTTTTGGGAGAATCGTGGCCAATTGTGAACTGACTAATTGGTAACAATTTCAGGTCACTTGTTCTGCAGTTAATGTTATACAAGTTTACTACTCTCGTAGTGTCAGATTTGATAAGACTCATAACATTCACATAATCCGACTTCCCAGTGACACTCTTTCAAATAAAATTACAATCCTCTGCAGCACCTTCCGACAAAAGAGCCTGGGCATGATTTTCCATATTTTGCATTATTAGCACATCTGATCTCTCCCCTGCCTGTCACGAATTGTGTAATGATGTTTTTTATTTATATTAAAATATGTAAATTACATTTAGAAGAGAGATGTGGGAAGATCTCCACTGCAAACTGCGTGGCCAGATTGGACCTTTGCTTCTTCATAAATGCCATTCTGATTGTGTGACCCATAACACACACAAGCCTGTAACTCTGCGAGCACAAAACACTCCCAGTGCATCCCACGCACACTTTAGAGATAGGAGAAATTTGAATATTTTAGCTATATTTTTGAGCTGTTTGTAAAAAATAGCCCCAGTTTTGGAAATATAATGGTATATTCTATCTATGATTCCCTGCAAATTTTGCCCAGTCTATTTGACAGTTCAAACAAACGCTGGGATAATTAAAGGCAGAAAAAACAGCTTCCTCCCAAATTATCATTTTATTCTGCTTTTACCCCTGTCCCCCCAATGACAATGTTGATTCACACAAAACATAGTTCTGCCAGTCCTGCTCGCTCTGCAATCAGTGCTGCAATCCACTTTCTGGACCAGATAGGATTTTAAATGGACTCAGCAATGAATGAAGAGTTATGTTCGCAACTTTGCCAAGGGCCTTCTCCAGTACTTTGGTTCAAGATCACAACATTATCTAATATGGACTTGTGGTTAAACCACAAATGGCAGAAGGGATGTACGAGTTGTTTTTGGCTAGAATCACTGAGATAGTCTTGGGCCATGTCAAAGGAAAAGTCTCTAGTTCCAGTCAAAGCCAGCACAAAAGAAGTAGCTGTTGTTTCAATGACCAATTATTTCAGCTCCAGGTTATCATTGCAGGAATCCCCAAGGAATGCATCTTCAGTGCAACTTTTATCCACTGGAACTTCCTATAGGAGTGAGGGGTGGGGTGGGGGGGAGCTCACTGAATACTCTTCAGTGTTTTGCTCTGCTCAGAACTCTTGTTGATGATGAGGGTGTCCATGCCAACCAAGAACAGGACCTGGACAACATCCAACCTTCAGCTGACAAGGGGCAGTTAATACTTGCGTTACACTAGTCCTGGCTAATAGCCATTTTGTGTAAAAAGTGCTGAGGCAGGTCTCTTTGATCCTCAACAGTAGCACCATTATTGAATTCACACTATCAACATCTTGGTGGGGGTTTGTGGGGTGGGGGGTGGTTGATCAGCTGTTTATCCTGGAAAGCTATATCAACATGGTGTCTATAGAAATAGGCAGATACTTAAGATCAAATGGATCTCCCCCGATTCCTCCAGGTTTCTCCATCATCTATAAATCAGGAATATGATGGAATACTTGCCAGAGCAGCAACAATGTTGAAGATGGGAGATAACACAGTATAATGTCACCGGATTAGGAGTGCAGAGGCCCAGGCTTTTCCTCTGAAAACATTATTTCTCAACCTTTTGGCTGAGATCAAGTGTAAGATCACATATCATGTCTGTTCTTGTCAGCTTGGATCCCTTGTTTGGGGACCATGAACTGAATTAAATTTAATGGGTTTTTTTGGAGCAAGCAAGGAGATGAGTTAGGGACATTTCTTGTCCGGTCTACACGTTAACCAAGTAACCTTCAGAAAGGAATACATTAACAATGTTTTTTAGAAGTGTGTTCAAATCCCACCATAGCAGCTGATGGAATTTACATTCAGTTAATAAATCTGGAATATCAAGCTGGTCTCAGTAATGGTGACCAGTGACAACTATCATTTGGCACAGTGGTTGGCATAGTTGCCTCACAGCACCAGGGACGCAGATTTAATTCCCAGCTTGGGTCACTGTTTGTGTGGAGTCTGCACATTCTCTCCATGTCTGCTTGGATTTCCTCTGGGTGCTCTGGTTTCTTCCCACAATCTGAAAGACACGCTGGTTAGGTGCATTGACCATGTTCAATTCTCCCTCAGTGTATCCAAACAGGCACCAAAGTGTGGCAACTAGGGGATTTTCCACAGTAACTTTATTGCAATGTTAGTGAAAGCCTGCTTGTGACAATAATCAGTAAGCTTAAACATTGAATGTTGTTAAAAATTGATTACCGTCAACAGAGCAAAACACTGAGGAACAATCAGTGAACATCCTCACACAAAAACAGAAAATGCTGGAAAATTTCAGCAGGTCTGACAGCATCTGTGGAGAGAGAACAGAGCCAATGTTTTGAGTCTAGATGCCTTTTGTCATTCTGGACACCCTCATTCTGGATGATAAAAAGTGACGTGCTTAAAAACCTATCTAGTTCACTAAAGTCCTTCAGGAAAGGATATCTAATGTCCTTACCTGATCTAGTCTACAAGTGATATCAGCCTCACAGCAATGGGGATTATGAGACATGCTTTATACACTGAACCTCACTGACATCAATTCATAGCTGTGAATGCAATTATTTACCGAAAACCTTTATTTAGGGAATAAATCGTAGACAAATGAAATGATCCCAGGTCAAATAAAACTACTTTCAAATTAAATCCAGTGAAATGTTCTAAAAGCCTACTAAGTTGAGATGTAGTTCGTGAGATGGGCAATAATTACTGACCTTGCTAGTGACACGCACATCTAGTAACAGAATTTTTAAAGTAATGAATGCCATCCAGGACAAAGCAATCTGCTTGATTCATGTTGTGTCATGAGTCTCAGTATCTTCTCCTTCTGCAATTGGCACAATTCCGTCCAGTCATGAGGATGAGAGTAGCAATTAACCATAGAATCATAGAACCAATTGATTCATGCCATTTTTTTTTATCTCTAAGCTAGCCCCAGTTGCCTGCATTTAGCTCATATCTCTCATTACCCATCTTATCCATGTAACGGTCTAAATGCTTTTTAAAAGACAAAATTGTTCCAGACATTCACCACTCTTTGTGTGAAAGAATTTCTCCTTGGACTCTTTTATATCTCTCCCCTAAAGACGAGTCCCTGTTCTGGGAGCTCTACTGCTAAGGATATGAACAGCAATGTCTTGGAAACACTATCGCTACCAAGTTCCTCACCAGTTAACACACCATCCTGACATGGACATGAACCTGCATTTCTTTATAGTAATTTAGTTGTTATCCTGGAATCCCCAAACATAAGGTTCAAATAAATAACTGCAGATGGTAAGTTTAACAAAATACTACAGACGCTGTAAATTTGAACTCAAAATGGAAAACTGGAGGTGAAGATCCAGTGTTTGCTTCTTGATTTGCTTCAATGCCATTTTTATTTACCTAGCACTCTATATCCTTTCTACTTTTGGATTTTGGCATTAGAGTCAGCAAAAGGTGTTTCATTCTATGTTCTATTGACTCACTGTAGAATCATAGAATCCCTACAGTGCAAAAGGAGGCCATTCAGCCCATCCAGTCTGCATCGACCACAATCCCTATTCCTGTAACCCCACACTTTTACCCGGCTAATCCCCCGACACTAGGATCAGTTTAGCATGGCCAATTAACCTAACCCACACATCTTTGGATTGTGGGAGGAAACCGGAGCACCCAGAGAAAACCCACACAGACGCAGAGAGAATGTGCAAACTCCACACTGACAGTGACCCAAGGTCAGAATTGAACCCTGGTCCCTGGCGTTGTGAAGCAGCAATACTAACCACTCACCACCCAAAGTCCATATTACCAAAAGCTTCCACTAGAAAGTTTTTATTAAAAAAAAACTTATTTAGCAATACAGTTTCACCATAACAGAATTAGCATAACTTTTACTAATTGAAATGCTTAAACATGACAAGATATAATTCTTAACTGCTAACATATCTTTATTAGATTCAATTTAAGCATATTCTTTACGGACAGAAACTCCTCTTCAAAATTATTTAGCAAACATCAAGTGTACGTGTTGGTATATGGGCCTCTAGTCCACCAGCTGACAGAATAACTCTACAGACAGACTCATATTTTCTAGCAGGTCCAAAATTAGAGTCTCCAGAAAGAGAGTGAAAAGACCTCCTGTTTTTAATGGCCTACTTTTTCTCTGTAAGTGTCGTCCTGCCATTCACACTCTCTTTTGTCAATAAAGCTAATTAAACCCTACTCAGAAACTCCAAGGGCCAACACAAAAAAATAACAAGATTGTATTTGCTTAGATTAAAACAAACACCCGATATCTAGGATCAATTATGTTTCTGCATTCTCAGCATGTGGCCTGCCTAGCAGACTGATGGGCACAAAAGACACATGACACAAATGCATCTCTAAAAGGCACAGTATCATCATAATTGGAATCACTTTCTCTCATTCAGCTGATATCTTTTTTCCTGACTCACTGCTGTCTCTCTCACTGGTTTAGCTGGTATCTTTCACACTGGTTCAGATGATATTTCTTTCACTGGTTCAGCTGGCATCATTCTCCTTGACTCAGCATCTCTCTCCTTGACTCAATATCACTCTCCCTGACTCAGTATCACTCTCCCTGACTCAATATCACTCTCCCTGACTCAGTGTCACTCACCCTGACTCAGTGTCACTCACCCTGACTCAGTGTCACTCGCCCTGACTCAGTGTCACTCTTCCTGACTCAATATCACTCTCCCTGACTCAGTGTCACTCTCCCTGACTCAGCATCACTCCCCCTGACTCAGCATCACTCGACCTGACTCAGTGTCACTCTCCCTGACTCAGTATCACTCACCCTGACTCAGTGTCACTCTCCCTGACTCAGCATCACTCGCCTGACTCAGTGTCACTCGCCCTGACTCAGTGTCACTCTCCGACTCAGTATCACTCTCCCTCTCAGTATCACTCTCCCTCTCAGTATCACTCTCTCTCTCAGTATCACTCTTCTGACTCAGTATCACTCTCCCTCTCAGTATCACTCGCCCTGACTCAGTATCACTCTCCCTCTCAGTGTCACTCCCCCTCACTCAGTGTCACTCTCCCTGACTCAGTGTCACTCTCCCTGACTCAGTGTCACTCACTTTGATTCAGTGTCACTCTCCCTGACTCAGTATCACTCTCCCTCTCAGTATCATTCGCCCTGACTCAGTGTCACTCGCCCTGACTCAGTGTCACTCACCTTGACTCAGTGTCACTCGCCCTGACTCAGTGTCACTCTCCCTGACTCAGCATCACTCGCCCTGACTCAGTGTCACTCGCCCTGACTCAGTGTCACTCTCCCTGACTCAGTATCACTCTCCCTCTCAGTATCACTCTCCCTCTCAGTATCACTCTCTCAGTATCACTCTTCCTGACTCAGTATCACTCTCCCTCTCAGTATCACTCGCCCTGACTCAGTATCACTCTCCCTCTCAGTGTCACTCCCCCTCACTCAGTGTCACTCTCCCTGACTCAGTGTCACTCTCCCTGACTCAGTGTCACTCACTTTGATTCAGTGTCACTCTCCCTGACTCAGTATCACTCTCCCTCTCAGTATCATTCGCCCTGACTCAGTATCACTCGCCCTGACTCAGTGTCACTCACCTTGACTCAGTGTCACTCGCCCTGACTCAGTGTCACTCGCCCTGACTCAGTGTCACTCGCCCTGACTCAGTGTCACTCACCTTGACTCAGTGTCACTCTCCCTGACTCAGTATCACTTGCCCTGACTCAGTGTCACTTGCCCTGACTCAGTGTCACTCTCCCTGACTCAGTATCACTTGCCCTGACTCAGTGTCACTTGCCCTGACTCAGTGTCACTCTCCCTGACTCAGTATCACTTGCCTGACTCAGTGTCACTCGCCCTGACTCAGTGCCACTCTCCCTGACTCAATATCACTCTCCCTCTCAGTATCACTCACCCTGACTTAGTGTCACTCTCCCTGACTCAGTGTCACTCTCCCTGACTCAGTGTCACTCGCCCTGACTCAGTGTCACTCACCCTGACTCAGTGTCACTCGCCCTGACTCAGTGTCACTCACCTTGACTCAGTGTCACTCTCCCTGACTCAGTATCACTCGCCCTGACTCAGTGTCACTTGCCCTGACTCAGTGTCACTCTCCCTGACTCAGTATCACTTGCCCTGACTCAGTGTCACTTGCCCTGACTCAGTGTCACTCTCCCTGACTCAGTATCACTTGCCCTGACTCAGTGTCACTCGCCCTGACTCAGTGCCACTCTCCCTGACTCAATATCACTCTCCCTCTCAGTATCACTCACCCTGACTTAGTGTCACTCTCCCTGACTCAGTGTCACTCTCCCTGACTCAGTGTCACTCGCCCTGACTCAGTGTCACTCACCTTGACTCAGTGTCACTCATCTTAACTCAGTGTCACTCTTCCTGACTCAGTATCACTCTCCCTCTCAGTATCACTCACCCTGACTCAGTATCACTCTCCCTGACTTAGTATCACTTGCCCTGACTCAGTATCACTCGCCCTGACTCAGTGCCACTCTCCCTGACTCAGTGTCACTCACCTTGACTCAGTGTCACTCTCCCTGACTCAGTATCATTGAGTCTCCCTGGCTCAGAGAGTGATACTGAGAGGGGAGAATACTGCGATACTAGGTTGTAGACTGGGCAGGATTGAGGTTCATAAGGAGGAGGTGTTAGCGAATCTTGAGGGTATGAAAATTGATAAGTCCCTTGGGCCAGATGGGATTTACCCCAGGATTCTCTGGGACGCTAGAGAGGAGATTGCAGAGCCTTTGGCTTTGATCTTCATGTCGTTGTTAGCTACAGGTATAGTGCCGGAAGACTGGAGGATGGCAAATGTTGTCCCTTTGTTCAAAAAAGGGAGTAGGGACCATCCTGGAAATTATAGACCGGTGAGCCTGACTTCTGTTGTGGGCAAGGTCTTGGAAAGAATTATAAGGGATAGGATTTATAAGCATCTAGAGAGAAATAAATTGATTAGGGATAGTCAGCACGGTTTTGTGAAGGGTAGGTCGTGCCTCACAAACCTTATTGAGTTTTTTGAGGAGGTGACCAAAGAAGTAGATAAGGGTAAGGCAGTTGATGTAGTGTATATGGATTTTAGCAAAGCGTTTGATAAGGTTCCCCATGGTAGGCTACTGCAGAAAGTGCAGATGCATGGGATTGAAGGTGATTTAGCAGTTTGGATTAGGAATTGGCTAGCTGATAGAAGACAGAGGGTGGTGGTTGATGGGAAATATTCAACCTGGAGTGCAGTTACAAGTGGTGTACCTCAAGGATCTGTTTTAGGGCCACTGCTGTTTGTCATTTTTATAAATGACCTAGATGAGGGTGTAGAGGGTTGGATTAGTAAATTTGCTGACGATACCAAAGTGGGGAGTTGTAGACAGCGAGGATGGATGTTACAGTTTGCAGAGGGACATAGATAGGTTGCAGAGCTGGGCCGTGAGGTGGCAAATGGAATTCAATACGGATAAGTTTGAGGTGATTCACTTTGGTAGGAATAACAGGCATATGAAATATAGGGCTAGTGGAAGGACCCTTAATAGTGTTGTCGAGCAGAGGGATCTTGGGGTACAAGTACATAGCTCTTTGAAAGTTGGCACCCAGGTTGATAAAATTGTTAAGAAGGCGTACGGTGTGTTAGCTTTTATTGGTAGAGGGATTGAATTTAGGAGCCGTGAGGTTATGTTACAACTGTACAAAACTCTGGTGCGGCCGAACTTGGAGTATTGCGTACAGTTCTGGTCGCCACATTATAGGAAAGATGTGGAAACATTGGAAAGGGTGCAGAGGAGGTTTACCAGGATGTTGCCTGGTATGGTGGGAAGGCCTTATGAGGAAAGGCTGAGGGACCTGAGGTTATTTTCATTAGAGAGAAGAAGGTTATGCGGTGACCTAATTGAGGCGTATAAGATGATCAAGGGATTGGATAGGGTGGATAGTGAGAGCCTTTTTCCCTCGGATGGTGATGACCAACACGAGGGGACATAACTTTAAATTAAGAGGTGGTAGTTATAGGACGGATGTCAGAGGCAGTTTCTTCACACAGAGGGTGGTGAGGGCGTGGAATGCCCTGCCTGCAGCAGTTGTGGACTCGCCTACTTTGGGGGCATTCAAATGTTCGGTGGATAGGCATATGGATGATATTGGAATAGTTTAGGTTAGAGTGTCCACTGGCCGGCACAACATCGAGGGCCGAAGGGCCTGTACTGCGCTGTAATGTTCTATGTTCTATGTTCTATGTATCACTTGCCCTGACTCAGTGTCACTCTCCCTGACTCAGTGTCACTCTCCCTGACTCAGTGTCACTCACCTTGACTCAGTGTCACTCTCCCTGACTCAGTATCACTCTCCCTGACTCAGTGTCACTCGCCCTGACTCAGTATCACTCTCCCTGACTCAGTGTCACTCTCCCTGACTCAGTGTCACTCTCCCTGACTCAGTATCACTCTCCCTGACTCAGTGTCACTCACTTTGACTCAGTGTCACTCTCCCTGACTCAGTATCACTCTCCCTGACTCAGTGTCACTCTCCCTGACTCAGTATCACTCTCCCTGACTCAGTGTCACTCTCCCTGACTCAGTGTCACTCTCCCTGACTCAGTGTCACTCTCCCTGACTCAGTATCACTCACCCTGACTCAGTGTCACTCTCCCTGACTCAGTATCACTCTCCCTGACTCAGTGTCACTCTCCCTGACTCAGTGTCACTCTCCCTGACTCAGTGTCACTCTCCCTGACTCAGTATCACTCACTTGACTCAGTGTCACTCTCCCTGACTCAGTATCACTCTCCCTGACTCAGTGTCACTCTCCCTGACTCAGTATCACTCTCCCTGACTCAGTGTCACTCTCCCTGACTTAGTGTCACTCTCCCTGACTCAGTATCACTCACCTTGACTCAGTGTCACTCTCCCTGACTCAGTATCACTCTCCCTGACTCAGTGTCACTCTCCCTGACTCAGTATCACTCTCCCTGACTCAGTGTCACTCTCCCTGACTCAGTGTCACTCTCCCTGACTCAGTGTCACTCACTTTGACTCAGTATCACTCTCCCTGACTCAGTGTCACTCACTTTGACTCAGTGTCACTCTCCCTGACTCAGTGTCACTCTCCCTGACTCAGTGCCACTCTCCCTGACTCAGTATCACTCACGTTGACTCAGTGTCACTCTCCCTGACTCAGTATCACTCTCCCTGACTCAGTGTCACTCTCCCTGACTCAGTATCACTCTCCCTGACTCAGTGTCACTCTCCCTGACTCAGTGTCACTCTCCTTGACTCAGCGTCACTCACCTTGACTCAGTATCACTCTCCCTGACTCAAATGGTTACAATCTCCCTAGTTGTTATGTTGTGGCTTCATCAATAGATTTCAGGCTACTTTTAGAGTAAAAATATTTATTGATTAAGAGAAACTTGACACAGGAGTTTGCTTCCTTGGAGCAGAAGCACCAATCCTTACATTTATGCTACATTACTGCGCAATGATTTTCTCCTTGAGAGTAACTTCTCAAGGAGAGGTGATCATTCTGAGTTTTCATTGGTTCTTCAATTCAGGTGACTCACTTCTGCTGCACTGTCTTAAAGAGAGACACCAAATATACAACATCTCTTTAACTTTCTTATACAATCTTTAAAATCAATTTACCCAACCTACATTCTAAATAAGCATTATATGCACAAGTTAGACATTTGTAAATCAATGTTGGTGTTGTTGAATGGAGCACTCTTGAGGCTTGGATTTAACATAATACTTCAAATTTGCAAATATCCATATAGATCTTGTATGGGATCCTTCCATGGAGCCTTGCTGCGTTCTGAGTTCTGTTCTGGACTGCGGCTGATCAAGGACTCCATACTTCACTCTACGGATAGTGTCACTCTCCAATCCACTATTTTTTCTGCCAAGCAACTTATTCTACAATGCCTGTTGGTACCATCATCACAATACAACAATTTTATATCATGTCAGCTCATTCACAAACTCAGTCTGTCACTTGCGAAGGAAATGGGCATGATACTCTATTTCTGGTACTTAGGCCAATTGATAAAGTTTCTCTCTTCCTGATGTTTCTCTTGGCATATTTCTTTCCATCGACAATGTTATCAAACTGGTTTTGGTGTTCTTCTGTTAGTGCGACCAATTCAGCGATCTTGTTTGGAATGTCATCTCACTTTCCTTCTCTGCCTGAATTGATGCTTTATCTAGTTCTCTCTATCACATCTCCTTCAGCTGAGTGGCTTTGTTTATAAATTTCTTCCTACCATCTTCCATATCAACCAATGTTCATAGAATCATAGAACCCCTACAGTGCAGAAGGAGGTTATTTGGCCCATCGAGTCTGCACCGAAAACAATCCCATCCAGGCCCTATTCTTATAACCCTTCATACTAATCCTGCTAATTCCCCTGATAGTAGGTTTAATTTAGCATGGCCAATCAACCTGATTTGCACATCTTTGGACTGTGGAAGGAAGCCGAGCATCTGGAGAAAACCCGCACAGAGAATGTGAAAACTCCACACAGACAGTCACCGAAACCATGAATTGAACCCAGGTCCCTGGTAATGTGAGGCAGCAGTGCTATCCACTGTGCCACTATGCCAGCTGTTCTGCTTAGATCTGAATAGTTCCTAATTCCAAAGCATCTGCTTTCACAATCCATTCAGTTGATCCATTACTGAGTTTCTTCAAAGATGAATCCACTATCCCTTTCTGACAACATTTGATAATGTGAATCTTGTACTGTTTCTTACAGGCCCTACTAGATTTTATAGTTACTTGCATCATTTTCATAGTGCTTGTTTTTTTCTTAGCTGTACTGTAACTGGGCTGCTTCTCACTTAGATTACTGGCCACAAAATATTACTTCACTTTCTGTTTGCTGTAGTTCTCAGAAAAGTTTGTCTAAGTCTGTTTTCTTCACTGTCACTTCTTCTTTTGTTCTGTGGCTTGTCCTACTTTTAGACTGATTACAGCTTGATTGTTTGCCTATAGTTTATTGCTAAAACTATCAAGGAACTATCATTGTAGTAGAAAAGAATGAAATGCACCTGAGTCTCGCTTCAGCTCTTCATTTGGTCATTTAAGATCTCTTGGTGCCCTCACAGGGTCTTTCATTGTCTTTTTAGGGCCTTTTGTTGTCCTCCTTCTGCCTCTCCCCCGCTCTGGGATCTTTCAGTATCTCTCCCTCCCAACACTTATGTTGCCTATTCGGAGTCTGATGTCGCTGCCTGCTTTATCATCTCCTCGCCTTCGAGGTCTTGCGTTGCCTACAGAGCCCTTTTTTTAGAGGTTCTTTCTGTTTTTTGAATTACCCTCTATCTGGGATCCTCTATGATTTTTTTTGTCCCTTTCCCTTTGTTCTTTCTTATGGTTCTTGCATTAAATATAATAAAATATTAAATACATTGTCACTTTAAGACTGTCAGCTTTTTTTATTAATTGCCACAGCTGCTGTTTCTCTCTGCCTGTGCTGTCCCCACGCTTTTGGAGTTTTGGCAGGAAACTACAGCTCTTCCTTCATGAACTCTTTTTTTTTGACTGTGAGCTTATCTTTTGCTGTTAGAAGATTTTTACTTCGATTTCTACAGTTTTCTCCTTTTCCTGGCTGGCTGGAGAGTGTTTTTTCCTAAAAGTGCCATTCTTTCAATCAGAGAAACTGGCGCTGTCCTTTCAGGACCATTAACTCCTTTTACATTTTCATTTATTTTCTTCTCCCTTTGGCAGATAAAGAACATCTCATAGGAAAACCTTTAGACTTCAGTATCTATAACTTCTTAGTGCAGGGACTTCTACAGAGACACTTGCCTTTATCAGTCCTGGCATAGAGTATAAGAGTAAAGAAGTAATTTGGAGCTGTACAGAGCATCGGTTAGCCCACAATAGGAGTACTGTGTGCAGTTCTGGTCATCTCACTGTGAGAAGGATGTGATTGCACTGGGAAGCAGGGGGGGGGTCGGGGGGGGGGGCATTAATGGTGGTGCGGGGGGAGGTGGGATGAACAGAGGAGGTTCACCGGGATGTTCTCTGGGATGGAACATTTGAGCTATAAGGAGAGACTGGATAGACTTGTATTATTTTTTCTAGAGTAGAAAAGGCTGAGGGAAGACATGATTGAGGTTTAAGATTATGAGGGGTATGGATAGGGTGAGCAGGGAGCATTTGTTCGTTTTGATTTTAGAGGAAGGAGCAGGAGATTCAGTGGAGATTTGAGAGGAAGAAATTTCACTCAGAGGAAGGTGGGAATCTGAAATGCATTGCCTGAGAAGGTGGTTGGGGGTTAGAAACCTTACAACCTTTAAAAAAATATTTTTGGATAAGCACTTGAAATTTCATAACATTCAAGGATATGGAACAAGTGCAGAAAAATTGGGATTAGCATACCTTTAGTGGTAGTTATTATCTGTGCAGACTCAATGGGCCAAAGGGCTTTTTCTGCATTGTATTATTCTATGAACTGCAGATTATGTTCGGATCAAGAGATCTGTAAGTCTCAGCTTTTCACTTTTCCATGCTTTTAGACAAGCCCTGCAACTCCCTGACTTTTATTTCCTTTTTACTTCGGACTTGTTTACCTGCAGCCAATATCTCCTTTCAAAAATAACTTCTTTTCAGATTTCTCCTTTTTAAATCTCAAACATAGCTTTTTTTCTAGCTGGGTAAATGATGGCACAGTGGTTAGCATTGCTGCCTCACAGCGTAAGGGACCCGGGTTCACTGCCTGTGCAGAGTCTGCACATTCTCCCCATGTCTGCATGGGTTTCCTCCAGATACTCTGGTTTCCTCCCACAGTCCAAAAGTGTGCTAGTTAAGTGCATTGGCCATGCTAAATTCTCCCTCAGGGTACCTGAATAGGTGCCAGAATGTGGCAACTTGGGAATTTTCACAGTACCTCCATTACAGTGTTAATGTAAACTGACTTGTGACACTAATAAATAAATAACATCCTCCTTTGATTTCAAACACGCCTATGTTCTTTTTTTGTGTTTACTCGAGTTTCACTGACCTTGCTCCTGAAGGCTAATCTCTCTTCATTTTTATTTGCTATCACTTTTCAAACTTCTTGACTCACTGGCCACACTGGGTTCAGGACTTGAACTGCTCTCAGGATCTCACAGTAGTTAAACAAATCTCACTGTGATCCTTCACCCAGAATAGGCATTCGTGTGGGTGCTCCTCCTTTCCAAACTTCAGTTAAATCGGATACTCATAGGTAGGCTATGCTGTCCAACTGATCCATCTCATCACCAATATGCAACGTTGTGGCATGCTAGCATCGTCAAAAGATGTCAAAAGATGTTAGGATCTAAAGGTACTGATTGATGAAGAGAAACTTGGTACAGTAATTTGGAACCTTTGGTTGTCTTGAAGCCTCAGCTTCAATCCTTATGTGTTTATGACACTTAAATCAAGGCATAGAAGGCTATGGTCCAAGTACTGGGAAATGGAATTAGTACAGATTGGTTTTTGATGGTCAGCGTAGATATGATGATCTGAAGGGCATGTTCTGTGCTGTATGTCTCTATGACTCTACAACATGGCTGCATGATGATTCTGCCCGAGAAAGGAATTCACCCTTTTGGGTGATCGTTCACTTTGAGTTCCATAGGTCCCTCAAGTCAAGTCACTTCTGCCATACTGTCTTAAAGAGACAGATATAGCATACACAACACTGACTTGATTAGTGCCACTCTTTTTGGTTCAGTTGGTATCATTCTCTCTGGTTCAATTAATTAGTATCACTCTCCCTTGTTATGCAGAATCAATGGTTGTGTGGAAAAATTACTTCACACTGGTCTTTAGGTTCAACATATTTTATTGTAAACCTCTACTTCAGAGCTGCCAGCCCAGAAGGACCTAAACCAACAAAGCATTTTTTATATTCATTTGTGGGACAAGTGTGAGTACTGGCTAGTCAGCATTTATTGCCCATTCCTAGTTGCAGAAATGCAGTTGAGGATCAATCACATTGCTGTGGATCTGAAATCACATGTAGGCTAGGCCAGGGAAGGACGGCAGGTTTCCTTCCCAAAAGGACATTAATGAAGCAGATGGGTTTTACTGACAATCGACAATGGTTTCATAGTTATCAATCGATTCTTAGCTCCAGATATTTTTTATTAAATTTAAATTCCACCACCTGCTGTGGTGGGTTTGAACTCAGATCCCCAGAACATTAGCTGAGTTTTTAATTAATAGTCCAGCAATAATACCACTAGGCCACAGCTGTTTCTATTAATAACATAATCAACTGGCAATTCTCTAAACAAGATAGTTGGTGCACTCTGGTTAGTAGTACATTGACAGATTCTCCTCTTTTCTTTTTAAATCAAAGATCTGGAAGGAACATTTTAAAGAACATTCTTTTGGATTTATTTAAACAGAAATAAATGATTCAAATTTCCACATCTATGAATCCCATACCTCCTTTATCAAATATACATAAACCATTATAAAAAAAGAAATCAGTTTTTCATTTCAACATTTTAACATGGGACTTTCCTCTTCTAATACATTTAAAATTCTTAGACTAGCCACTTCTTTTGGTTAGATAGTCTGACAGCTGGTGACTTGTGTCAAGCCATTGTATTCTGGAGATCTCGCTTCCCTCCAACATTTCTTTCATGCCAACTAGGTCTATTCTTAGCCTTTTCTCAATTACATTCTTTGTTGAATGAACATTGTCTCAAAGTGTTTGGTTCTCTACACAATATGGGTAAACATAGCCCACATTCCATTTTATATAAAATTTCTGACAATATATTGGAAAAGTATTCCTCATGTTCTACAAATGCCAATGTTTCAGCAGATAGTGTGCTTTACATAAATATTTTTATTATCTTGGATTCACATTTCTCATTTTTTTCACAAGAATATGATTAAACGCTGTTGTGCTAGAGTATTCATTTCGGAGACTAGCATGTGAAGTATTACTAAGAATAACCAGCTTCATATCTTGTGGCTCTTCCAAAGCTGGGAACATAGAATCATAGAATGGCTACAGTGGAGAATGAGGCCATTCAGCCCATCCAATTTACACCAACCACAATCCCATCCAGGTCCTATTCCCATAACCCCACATATTTATTCTGTTAATTCCCTAATACTAGGCTCAATTTAGCGTGGCCAATCAACCTAGCCTGCACATCTTTTGACTATGGCAGAAAACAAGAACACCCAGAGAAAACCCTTGCAGACACAGGGAGAATGTGCAAACTCCACACAGTGATCTGAGTCCAGAATTGAACCCAAATCCCTGGCACTGTGAGACACTTTGCCACCCCCTTGAGCCTGCATCTTTCTGAATGTAGTTGTTGAAGTTGCTCTCAGGATTTCCTCAACCAAAGTATGTTTCAGCATGATACTTAGCTCCAGCATATCATAGTTAGCATCAGGTCTAGTCTGAATGCACAATCAGTTCAACTGCCCAATCAAATTTCTCAGTTGTTCCGTTCCTCCCTTGGTAGCAAGATCCTCTCGTTGTGAGGATCCAATCTGAATTGTAGGGATATGTTTAACATTTTCTGGATAAGATTTGATTCAATGTCACTACTAACTTATATTGCTTAAAGTCCAAAATTATATATTTAAAGACCTCTACAGCCTGACATCCTATCTTGAATTCCTTCTTTATCTTCTCCTTTACCCAGTGCTCAAATTAATTAAGCCTTCTCACAGGAACTCATCAGCATACATAATAAAAATTCTAACTTGTTCCTCCTTATGGTACCAGTAGTATTTTGTGGTGTCCACCCTTAATTGAACACAACCCATTTTCAATAGGACAGGTCTCAAAGGAAAATACCATATTCTTGATACTTCATTCATTCTGTAAACACACTTGTTCAGTCTCCTTAGCTCCCTTCATAGCCTTCCTCCTACATCACTAGCTTAAAAAGAAACTTCTCATTGGAATTGTTCACCTTATGTTATTCAATTTAAGTTCTCAGCCATAAGATGCCAAAATGGCCAAGAAAATTCTCAAACTCATTTTCCCTGCAGTAGGTGATATCTTCACCTCACTAATCTCTCTTCAAAGTTTTAGGTTACTAATCTTGCTCCAGGCTTATATGCTCTGTCTTTTCCGTAAAGATCCACCAGTGAGGTAAAGCTGGCTGTCCTCGAACAGGTACTTCAATAATTACTCCAAATTCCTTCCAACTTTCTAACACTCTCTGGCATCTTTTCATAGCTTATTTCCAGCGTATTGGCAGATGCTAAAATCTCTTACTCATGAGGATTTCTATTTCTATTGAGAGTTCTAGCTTACCCTCTAAGTCTCATTCTTGTTAAACTACAGCCCCTACTTACATTCCTGTTCCTTTTTGAACTACTAATATATGACTCTCTCCTATACAGCAGAGCTTCATCCACAAGTTTGTGATTTTTTTTCTAGGGTTTTGGCCAATCTCTCTTTCAGTGTCATGTCTTTACATCATTTTGCAAATCCAGAGATCTTGTATCTTATCTTTCCTTCTGTACATTCAGCCAATTTTGGTTGGCATGGTGGCACAGTGGTTAGAACTGCTGCCTCGCAGTATGAGGGAGCTGGGTTCAATTCCAACTTTGGTGACTGTGTGGAATTTGCACATTCTCTCTGTGCATGGGTTTCCTCCAGGTGCTCCAGTTTCCTCCGACACTCCAAAGATGTGCAGGTTAGGTGGATTGACCAGGTTAAAATTGTCCCTTGGTCAGAAGGATTAGCAGGGCAAATACATGAGGTTATAAGGATAGGAACTGGGTGAGATTGGTGTTCGTGCAGGCTCAATGGGCCAAATGACTTCCTTCTGCATTGTAGGGATTCTAATTTTTATATTTATCAGCAGTTTATTCTGCACTCCCTCTTATGGTAGCATTCCTCCTTACGTTGATTCCTCCCGGTATGTATGTTACCTTGTGTCCACTAGTTATCCTTTTGAACAAATAACATCATCCTGGGCCTCAGTATTTTGTTTGCCAATCTTATGTCTTGCATCATCAATTCCTCATAACTAGCCAGTGCACGCATACATGAAGTGCATTGTGCCTCTTCACTTGCTATGTGCTTTACAGGACCTCTGAGTGTATAGTCGGTACCAATCAACCGCAAAGAATGTACCTGAACAATTTGATTACTATGTTGTACAGTTACTACTTTCCTATTATCTTGCCACTTTCTACTCTTTTTGGCCTTTATAATATGCCATACCACTTTGTTGAAATTGTATCCCTAATAGTCTTGTGCAGTGCTGTAGAGCTTGCCAAATTCTTCCTGCAGGGCATTCATACTTGCTGACCTATCGCTGGTGTGTCTCATTGAGAGACACCCAGTTAGCAGTTAAGCCAGTCCATACCACAGACTGAAGAAGTGCAACCACTACCAAAACTGCACAGTTGAAGGAATCAACTATCAATATGGTCATTACTGGATTCAAACTCTCAGTGACAAACACAATTCCATTATAGCAGTCATCATCATCATCATGCTGAATCTCAGATGAAATCCATATCATGGTTAACTTCGAAATTGCCATGCCTTTGTTGTGAACAAGTCATCACATAGCAACACTGGGAATCACTCATGTGTGTTTTTGGGTTTAAATGCATATGGTCACCATCCCACACGTACTATTTTGTCTCAACCTCCAAACTGGCTGGGAAATCCACCATTTTCAAACCTCTTGTCATTAAACTCACCTCTTAGTGGAATTTTCATCCAATGTTTGGTTGACCTTGAAATTCAGCCACCATTGAATTTCCATCCTTTGTTTTGTGCATTTATCAAAAGAGTGGCTGGGGATGACTATTTTCCCAGAAATATTTTAAAGACGACAGCTGTTTGATCTAGGAGCGAATCTTTCCCAGAACTGAACCCTTGTTCATACCAAAAGATGATTAACATGGGAAATGCAGGCACAGTCCAATAACTTAAATGTCAATATAATTCTGGAATTCCAAATTCAAATCTCCATAGTCACTTGCAACATTTATCAAAATCCATGGTATATACCTCCATAGACTCTGATTTCCTAAACCTACCACAGATTGTCCAGGCTTCATATACTTCCAATAATTTGATTCTTTTGTAAAACTTGTCCAAAATTGTGATAAAAGATCCAATCCCTCTTGTTGATCCAGATTATCCAATTTCAAAATTGCATAATGGCTCAGTGGTTAGCACTGCTGCCTCACAGTACCAGGGGCCCAAGTTCAATACCAGGCTTGGATTACTGCATGGGATCCCTCTGAGAGCTCTGATTTCCTCCTACGCTTCAATGATGTGCAAGTTAGGTTTATTGTCCATGCTAAATTGACCCCAGTGTCAGAGGGATTAGCAAGAAAGATGTGTGGGATTGTTTTCGGTACAGAGTCAATGGGCCGAATGGCCTCTTTCTGTACTGTAGGGATTCTATGACTTTCCACTCTGTAAGTTCTTTACCTCTGATCTTACTTTTGTATGGTAACGATAAAACTAACGCCAAGTCTATTTTCTTTCGGGATATGGAATTAACTGAATTCTATTTCAGCTTTCCATGCTGATATGATATAATTGATGGATAGTTAAAACTTGCAACTTTCCACCATCTCTCTACAGCCATTCTGCAACCTAATTTGTCAGCAACCGTACATTTTTTTCCTCAGCAGGCAGAGACAAAAAGGTTTCACATATGGCAGTCATGATATGGAGATGCTGGCATTGGACTGGGGTGGGTTAATGTCAAACAGGTTTATTTGGGATCATGAACTTTTGGAATGCTGCTCCTCCATCAGATGAGTGGAGAGTTGAGTTCACAAACAGGGCATATGTAGACAAAGACACAATTGCAGGATAATGGTTGGAATGCAAGTCTTTATAGGAAATCAAATCTTTTCAGGTACAGACAGTGTAGAGGAGAGAGAGATAATCACAGATTAAGGAGATGTGAATTATCTCAAGCCAAGACAGTTAGGATTTTAGACGATCCCACCCAGCCCTATTCCCATAACTCCACACATTTACCTTACTAATGCCCCTGACGCTAGGGTCAATTTAGCATGGACAATCAACCTAACCCGCACATCTTTGGAGTGTAGGAGGAAATGAGAGCTCTCGAAGGAATGCCATGCAGTGATCCAAGTCTGGAATTGAACTTGGGTCCCTGTTAGCACAAACATGGGACAAACACAGGACATAACCAACAGAATACTTTCTTGCAACGGAGAAACTACGACACCTTCTTCAGAACCTTCAACACTTTATTGATGCAGATGAACATCTTGCAAGGTTATGCCCACTTCTCACCTTCAAACGACTACATAACCTCAAACAGATCATTGTCTGCAGCAAATTACCCAGCCTTCAGAAGGACAGCGACCACGACACCACACAATCCTGCCACAGCATCTGCAAGATGTGCTGGATCACCGACATGGATACCATCATCCCATGTGACAAAACTACCATCACGTACACAGTACATACTCATGCAACTCAGTCAACATTGTCTACCTCATACGCTGCAGGAAAGAGTGTCTTGAGGCGTGGTACATTGGCAAGACCGTGAAGACATTATGACAACAAATGAACGGACACCACACAACAATCACCAGGCAGGCATGTTCCCTTCCAGTTGAAGAACACATGAGCAGTCAAGAGTATTCGGCCTCTGATCCTTAGCAGCATTCCCCAAAGCAGCCTTCATTAATATGACACCACAGAATTGCTGAACAGAAACGATAGCATGAGGACAGCCTCAACCAAGATCTTGGGTTCATAGCACACTACATGTAACTCCCACCATTTGGCTTGGGCTTGCAAAATCTTACTAACTGCCCGGACTTGAAATAATTGCCACCTCTTTAACCTGTGATTATCTCTCTCTCTCTACTTGCACTGTCTGTACTTGTAAAGACTTGATTATCTGTAAAGATTTGCATTCCAATTCTTGCAATTGCATCTCTGCCTATGTATGTCCTGTTTGTGAATCCAACTCTTCACTTACCTGAGGAGAGAGCAGAGCTCTGAAAACTTGTGATTCCAAATAAACCTGTTAAGACTTTAATCTGGTGTTGTGAAATTTCTTAATATGGCAATCAGTTACCAAGCTTGAGGCCCATCCTCTCCTACCATTGTTACTCACATCAATCAATGGTTGTGATGGAAGAATCATTTCAAACTGACCTTTAGGTTTGAGCTATTTCATTGTAAATTTCTACTTCAGCTGCCAGCCCATAAGGAGCTCAACTAGTAAGGTGTTTCAACTATTTCTATCAATAACGTAATCAATGTTATAGTTTTACTAGCAATTCTCTTAATGAATTGAATGCTGTGCTCTGATTAGGTATTTCCCTCCTAGTTTGTTTAAAGTTTATTTATTAGCCACAAGTAGGCTTACATTAACACTGCAGTGAAGTTACTGTCCCATAGTCGTCACACTCCAACACCTGCTCAGGTACACTGAGGGAGAATTTACCATGGCCAACGCACCTAACCAGCATGTCTTTGGAGTGTGGGAGGAAACCGGAGCATCCAGAGGAGATACACGTAGATACATGGAGAATGTGCAGACTTTGTACAAACAGTGACCCAGGCCGAGAGCCAAACCCGGGTCCCTGGCACTGTGAGGCAGAAGTGCTAAACACTGTGCCACCGTGCTGCCCACATTGGTATCGCTCTCCCAGGTTCAGTTGTGGGCTGAATGGCCACCTTCTGCACTGTAGGAATTCTATGATTCGAAGGGAATGGACAATTCCTCTGGTGTTTTGATTTCTCTTCAACCAATATAAATGAAACATTGTCTGGTCATTAGCATGTGTTCCCTATCCACTGCATCACACCAGCCATTCATTCAAAAGTACTCGACTGCCTGTGAATATTAAGGGCACTGACAGCCTTTTGGAAGACTCTATATGAATTCTTTTCCTTTCATTTCAAAGGAGGCAAACTTCTAAGATGCTGCATGTCCCTTCCTCAAGACCTCTGATTAAGGGCCATCCAGACTTGAAACACTGGGCAGAATTTTACCGGCACATCCCACTGAGGTTCATATAATCCCGCCTGAGGCCAATGGAGAATGCCGTTCTCTGAGCCTCGCCTGCCCCCGGAATCGGGGTGGGTGTGCCAGTAAAATTCCAAACCGTTGACTCTTTTCTGTCTCCCACAGAGGCTGTAAGAAGTCTCATAACACCAGGTTAAAGTCCAACAGATTTCTTTTGGTAGCAAACACCGCTAGCTTTTGGAGCTCTGCCCCCTGGTCAGGTGAGTGGGAACTGACGAAGGGATAGAGCTCCGAAAGCTAATGGTGTTTGCTACCAAATAAATCTGTTGGACTTTAACCTGGTGTTGTGAGACTTCTCACTGTGTTTACCCCAGTCCAACACCAACACCTCCACATCATGACTCTCACATGGAGGCTGTCAGAGATTTTCCAGCATTTCCTGTTTTTGTTTCAGATTCCAGCATTTCCAGTCGTTTGGTTTTAGCTTAGAAGATGAATGGGATATCAGAGGGCCAAACCTGCACCTCAGTCTGGGAGAGGGAGGGAGTGCCTCAACCTCATCACAGTCTCTCACTCCCCAACGCCTCATTGAACATACCAAGAAATGCAGGATTTCTATGTGTGTTTTTTTTTGCAAATGATAAGATTAAAGAAAGTAACTGCAAAAGCTGGGTTAAAGTTTAAGGGCGCTGTTTTAAATGGGATCAGTTTAAGACTGTAGCAAATACCGTTTGATTCCTTGTGACTTTCGGCTCAGTGCATTTGGAGAGCTGATATCCCCCTGACTGGGTGGGGATGGGAAATCAGCAGAACTCCTCATTTCTGTAACCCAAGAGTCCCGCAATGGAAAACCAGATTCTCGGGAATTCGGATGTTTCAGACACACGGAATCCCACGAATGTTACTTAATGGCGGGGGAGTAGGGGGGCTGGGGGAGACATTTTCCAGTCGTTCCTGAAAAGAGGAATGCTAGCCCCTTGGAAGTTCACCCGTGTTTGAGTGGGGAGGGGGGTGTCTAAGTCAATGCAATGGGGATAAATGCAGAATTGTGATGGGATGAGGGATCTAGACTAGCTGGAGCAATGCATTCTAAACATGTTCCGTGTAAAAACAGATCAAGACAACACAACAAAGCAAGGGAGTTCCATCTGTCCGGGAGCTGTCATTTACATATCTCTCTTTGCAAATGGATTTCTTTTGTGTGTGTTCCATGAAAAGGCTCAAATTCCTCACGCCTAAAGATGTTCCGGTGACATGTAAAGAATTCTCCACAGCCTCCTCCCCCTTTTTTTTTAAAGTTTATGTTTCAGGTGAGCAAAGAAAGGGGGCAAGGCAGGGCTTAGAGCGTAAAGTGCTGATCACGCCCTGAAGACTCTGACACATCTCGTTTAAAGGGACTCGTCGTCCTGAGGTGTGCGTTCGGGATTACTGAGGTTCAGCAAAAGTGCGGGGCGGGGAGAAGCCCGGAGTGCTGTGCTGCCCACTCTCCCCTGGCTGCAATCCCAGATTGTATATCTGTGTGTGCACCCCCTTCCAGCTTCTCCCTGGCACCTTGATTTATTCCATCGGAGACATGAAGAGAGGCCACGAAGTGCCGCCGGGTTCGTGGCTGCTGCTGGTTTGAGACAAGTGGAGCTTTCTCTTTGCCCCCCACCCCCTCTCCTCCCTCTCTTTGGAAGGTGGGTGAGGGAGGAGTGACCCCGGTCCCATCGCCAGCACCTAGTCGCTTTACTTTGGTGAGTTCTTTCAAAAGTTCCTTAGCATTCTCCCCGCCGCCGGGGAGGTGAAAGCTTCGATCCAGCCATGCCCTTCGAAGACGTGTCTCAGATAAAGCTGTCAGGACAAGGGATGCGATAGAGAGAGAGAGAGAGAGAGATACAGCTTGGCAAAAACTCTTCCAAATATTTCACAGCCCACCAGGAGCAAAGGCCAGTAATATCTCCCAATCGCCTCCTCAAGCCGTTGGGTTGGCAAATGAGGTGCTCAGGGTTTGAGAGCTGTCACTGTCAGAGACAGGGAGTGCTACCGCTCTTTTACTAACAGTCTCTAACTCACACAGGACTGCCGTGTGAGTCAAGGCTGCTTCATCCGTCAGCAAGTGTATATTCATTCAAAACATTCAAAGACACAATAAATCTAAATTCCCCCTGTCTATACTTGCCAAAAAAAACAGGAATTGCCTAACCACTTTGTTTTAAGTTTCGTTTTTAATGCAGTTTAATGAACGTGACTGATAAATTGGCGGAGGTGATCAGAGAGCTCTCAGTCTGAGAGCTGTGTGTGATTGAGATTTGAAATATCTCCAAATATAAACTATTCCCTCCCTCTCAATGTGTATGTGTGTGTGTATATATATGTGTATGCAAATGTGTACGTGTCTATATGTATGCATCTATGTGTATTGTATGTATCTCGTGTATAAATGTCTGTGTATGTATGCATTTGTGTGTATATGTGTATATAAGTGAAGATGGGTACGTGTGGGTATGTGTGTATATGGGTGTCTATGTGTAAGTGTGCATAAATGTGTACATGTTTATATGTGTGGATGTATGTGTACATGTGTATATATGTATGTGTGGTGTGTGAGTGAATATGTTTGTTTACGTGTCTGTGCATGATGTGGAGTTGCCAGCGTTGGACGGGGTTGGGAATAGTAAGTAGTCTCACGACACAAAGTTAATGTCCAACAGGTTTATTTGATAGCAGGAGCTTTCGGACCGCCGCTCCTTCATTAGGTTAGCACTCCGAAAGCTCGTGCTACCAAATAAATAAACCTGTTCGACTTTAACCTGGTGTTGTGAGACTACTTACTGTGCCTGTGCATTTATGTGTTATGTGTATGTATATGTTATGTGTCCATATATGTGTGGGTATATATATATGCTTGGTGTGTCTGTGCCATTTGCGTGTTATGTAGCTGTGTGTATGGTGTAAATGTGTTATTTTCATATTGCCCATATGCATATGTATGGTGTGTAAATGAATTTGCCTGATGTGTATATGTGCATGGTCTGTATATACTATTTCAATGATGTGCGTATGTGTGCATATGTACATGGGAGCTATGTGTTTTTTGCATGATGTGAATAAATGTGTGTATGTATGCTGTATGTTTGTATTGTATGTATATGTGTGCGTATGGTGTGTATATTCCAATATATGTGTCTATATATGTGTATAGTGTATGTTATTTGCACGATGTGCAAATGTGTGTATATTTACATGATATGGATATTTATTTGCATGGTGTGTATATCTGCATGGTTTGTATACGTTGTGTGTTTGTTGTCTGCGGTCTCAGATGTTCTCAGTGTCCACAACCTAAATCTCTCCAAGTGCTAACATTGGGTTGTAGGCAGTATTTCCAACCCCTCCCTCTCTCTCACACACACACACATACCTATGTCGCTCAGACACCTCTCTGCTGATGTGCTAACACTGCCCTTGTCCACTCTGTGGTGGACTTGAATCTGAAGTCTGTCAAGGTGCTGGCTATTTACCTCTGTAGCTAACTCTGTACCAGTTCTGGCTCTGTCAGCTGTCAGCTCCACACTAGCACACCTGCCTCCACCAGGTCTCAAAATTCATGTCCTATGTTGCCTCTTCTCTCTCTTTCTCTCGGTGACCTGATCCTCTGGAAGTGCTGCCTATTCATGCCCATATCTGTGAGTCCATGTCCCTACTCTGTTCACTGGCATTCTCCCCTTGTGTCTCCCTCTCGCAGCCGTGCTCCGTCTGAAGAGCAGCCGCTCCAACCCGCCTGCCTGCGCCTCCCTGGCACACCCGATGTCCTCCGAAGTCAAGTCGCGATGGAGTGGCTCCGGTTCCCAGAAGAGCGGCTCGGCGCGCCGGTCGACCATGCTGGAGATGTGTGAGAACGCGCCGAGCCCGCAGTACGAGCCGGTGCCGCTGCCCCTTCAGAGGAGTAACAGCCCCGAGAGCAGCACCGAGCCCAACCCGGAGATCAGTGCCACCGACAGGCGGGCCGAGGTCATCATCAACCCCGGCATCCCCCCCAAAGCCATCAGCCTGCCACCGCACATGTCGCCTTATAGCGGCCGCAAACCTTTCTTCTCCAAGGTGAACATCCAGGGCAGAACTTACAACTTCTTAGAACGGCCCACCGGCTGGAAATGTTTTATCTATCACTTCACAGTGTGAGTACCCATTTACCTTTCTCTCTGCAAAGTGCACTCAAATGCTCTGAACACATAGCTGCTTGGGTTAAGAGGGATAAAAAAGTGACCAGTTCTACTTCTTACCCCCTTGAGTTTTGAATGACAGACCCTGAGACATGTTTTGGAGTTGCATTGTGTGTGCTTAAAGAAGGCAAGGAAAGAGGGGGGGTTGTTTCAAAATATTTGCCAGTCTCTGCACATGGTAGAGTATGGATGGGATTTCTCCCAGGATAATTCTCCCTCCCCCGCCCCCTAACAAAGGGTTTCTCTTTGATTTACTGCATTCCAGTACTACCTAGACATGTTAGCCCATCCTGTTGTGAGACCTCTATTCTCTTAAAACGCCTTCTCGTCCTCTGGGAACTTTGCAGACATTTGACAGTAGCCGGGGGTGACCGGCTGTCCCACGGAAGAAAGGGGGAAAAATTGAGGCAGGGAGTGAGGGCTAACCTTTGTGTTTGCAGTGGGGAGTGGGGTTCAGTTGGATTGGTTTGCTTTGTGAAGGGGTGCTTTTATCTGTGCATCAGTCTGCCGCGAGAACCTCATAAAATGAAATGGAGAAATGAAACAATGCGTTGAAGTTCTGCAGGAGAAAAGTTCTGGTCCTTTTTCAGTTAATGTTGTTAAAGATTTCCTTTCGAGAAAGTGTATTCGATAGTTAACGTGGCACCAATCAAATTTTGAAAATGCGTTACTTCCAACTCTTATAAAAGGCGGGGGGAGGGGACCTCAAATGTTGTTGAATGTAACCTTATTCTTAGTGCTACATTCGGCCCACCGTGCTGGTTGGTGATGGCTCCCTGAAACAGTCCCAGTGCCCGGTTTTCCCTACCAAAACCGTCCAAATATTTGGCCTCCAATATAAATCCAAGCCCCTTCTGAAACTTCAGTCTGCTGCCAGGTATGGCACATCACAACAATTCGTTACAGTGAGTGTGGACCGGGCACCTTTTAACCGTGCTTTATTCTTGCTGCTCTCTGAACTGTTTCACCTCTGTACACAAGGTGGAAAGTGGTGTTGGTGGGAGGGTTAGATGAGAAAGCCAAAACCTTCAATAAGAAAGAAAATTGGATCAAATCGCACGAGCAAAGTAGGGCACTGACGCTGATAACTGCACGCAAGTACTCACCATGCAAACTAGTGCCACTTCCGAGGTTAGAAATATGGCACAGGGTATAATGGGGCATTCAGTTACATGCTACAGTCCTGTGACATCCTCTGGTTGTCGATACAAAGGTTAACAGTTGCCATCCTCTGTATGCGAGACATCATCAAAGCAGAAATACTATTGAGATATCTTAAACATGAATGAAGTTTTAAATTCTTTTATGTTGTGGCGCCATAGCTTCTTGCCCTTTTTTAAAAAAAGAAATACTGTACAGGATGAGATCGTTTCCCCTCCCCAGGAAGAGAAGGCTGAAGAGTGATCCTTTTAAAAGTCTACAAAGTTATGAGGCATAGATGTGGGGATTTTTTGGTCTAATTGTAGGAGAATTCAAAACCAGGGGTCAAAAGTGTAAGTTAAGTCATCAATAAATCTGGTGACGAGTTCAAGGGAAACTTCCCCTTTTCCCAAAATACATGTTGCTTAAAACATTTATGAAGTTATATTACAAATCATTTGTGACAGCAATGATCAACTTAATTAAACACAGCACATGGCATTAAAAACAGAAAATGATAGAAAAACTCAGCAAGCTTGGCAGCAACTTTGGGGGCAATTTTTTTCACACAGAGGGTGATGAGTGGAACAAGCTGCCGGAGGTAGTAGTAGGGGCAGGTACTATTTTGTCTTTTAAAAAGCATTTAGAAAGTTACATGGGTAAAATGGGTATAGAGAGATAGGAGCCAAATGAAATTCAGTTACATGCTACAGTTTAGTGGTTAAAAACTGGGCAGCATGGACAAGTTGTGCCAAAGGGCCTGATTCTATGCTATAAACTTCAATGACTTTATAATCCACAGAGAGAGAAACAGAGTTAACATCTCAAATCCTTATAAAACTTCTTCAAGACTACATGGTACCTGCATTTGTATCATTTATGATACAAATATGATATGTTTTGTAATATATGTTGTCCAAGGGTTGTCTTGGTTCCAGCTACTCAATGTATTATGGTAGGAAGGCTCTAGGTTGTGGCTTTTCCCCACTTTCTAGCTATTCAGCATTATGACAGAAGCATTATAATTTGTAGCCTTTCCCCTTTTTTGTAATAACTGTATCCCTCACTACATGCTTCAAAATATGCCAGATTTCAAAGCATGGCCATGGACAGCCCCTTGTCTTTGAAATGTAGCACATTTCATCCATTTCAAGCAGTGCTTGATGTTTGTTTCGGTATGTATCCCTGGGTACTGTCTCTAGGGCACAAAATCTTGTGTTGCAAAGCTACTAGGGATGAACTTCAGCACACTCCGGAAGGAGGTGGGCCACAGTCACTTCCCCAGTTATAGCTGCTTGAAGTGGTACTGAGACTTCAGTGTTCAAGCATGATCTGATATGTGGGGCTTTTCTCACTAACAGCTAAGCCAAGAGGGAGATGGTGGCATCATGGTTATGTTGCTGGATAGTAATCCAGAGACCCTGGCTAATTTTCTGAGAAGGTGAGTTCAAATCCCACCATGATGGCTAGCAGAATTTAAATTCAATTAATAAACTCTGGAATATAAAGCTAGTCTCAGTAATAATGAAACTATCATTGATTGTCATAAAAGAAATACATCTGATTTACTAATGCCATTTAGGGAGGTTAGTTCAAGGGCAACTAGATTGGGCAATAAATACTGGCCTTGTCAATGACACCCACATCCCATGAAAGATTGGTGCTTGTTTGAAAGTTCTGGTGATTAGATATTTGCTAAATGATTTAGACAGCCGGCTCATTGAACTATCCAACAGAATCCACCATCTCTTTTTTCTACAGCACCATCTGTTTTAGCCAGAGAAATATGGAACTTGCTGTTGCATAGAATAGTTGGTGTGAATAACAAAAAGAAGTTAGATATTGACATGAAGGGGGAAAGGAAATTGGAGGCTATTCTAATTGGATTGGACCACGTAAGATGACTGGAGGCAGCTATAAAGTGTAAACAACATCAGTGACTTGTTAGGCTGAATGGACTATTTCCGTGCTGTAAATTCTATAACACCGTTAGATTGTGCAGTGAGTCTGATACCTTGTTGCTTCTGCAACTTGCCCAGTAACACTTCAACCAGACAAATTATAATAACCTCAGCTTTAAATTCAAACCTGTTATACTGTGTGTGCATGCTTGTGAGTGCAAAACACATAAGACAAACTTAGAAATGTGATAAGAGTCTTTGCTATTCCTCATGGCATGCGATGAACTAAAACCCAATATTAGTGCTAAAACTCCAGTTTATAGAATATAGAAAACTACAGCACAAACAGGCCCTTCAGCCCACAAGTTGCGCTGATCATATCCATACATGCCAGGCCTACCTATAACCTTCAATCCCATTAAATCCCATATACTCATCCAGAAGTCTCTTAAAAGACCCCAATGAGTTTGTCTTCACCACCACCGACGGCAGCCAATTCCACTCACCCACCACTGTCTGAATGGAAAAGTTACCCCTGACATCTCCTCTGTACCTATTCCCCAGCACCTTAAACCTGTGTCCTCTCATAGTGACTATTTCAGCCCTGGGAAATAGCCCCTGAGAATCCACCCGATCTATACCTCTCAACATCTTATAAACCTCTATCAGGTCACCTCTTATCCTTCGTCTTTCCAGGGAGAAAAGAACAAGCTCCCTTAACCTATCCTCATAAGACATGCCACCCAATCCATGCAACATCCTTGTAAATCTCCTCTGCACCCTTTCAATAGCTTCCACATCTTTCTTGTAATAAGGTGACCAGAACTGCACACAGTACTCCAATTGGGGTCTGACTAGCATCTTATAAAGCTGCAGCATTATCTCTCGACTCCTAAACTCAATCCCTCGATTAATGAAGGCTAGTACACCATACGCCTTCTTGACCACATCTTCCACCTGCGAGGCTGATTTAAGAGTCCTATTTACCTGGTCCTTCTGATCCTCTATACTGCTAAGAGTCTTACCATTGATATTATACTCCTTCATCCTATTGGACCTGCCAAAATGGACCACTACACATTTATATGGGTTGAAGTCCATCTGCCACTGACAGTAGCAGATTAGTCAGTAGTCAGTGCTCACCCTTCTCTTTGTGATTCAATCCTTAAACTAGGTTAGTTGAAATTGTGAGATAACTCCTTCTTTCTCAATACCTGTTATTGGCTGAGAAAACACTTGCCAAAAATAGGACTCTGAATACTGTCTGGATGTGTTATGTCAGATATTTCTCTCACGTTCCCCTTCTTCCCTCCACCATAACTTGCAGAATGCTTTAAGGAATGCAGGGTTAAGCTTTGAGTGCCCTTAAACTGACAAGTGTTATTACTTTATAACACACTCTGGCCTACTACGTTATTCCTCATGCAGTAACATGTCATTCATTTTGTCATGACACCACATGTGTCTATTACAGACAGATTTATTATCCTGTTACATGCAAAGTGAATACATGCATAGTGTGCAAAGGAAAATGTCCCTTCTGAGTTCCAGTACTGCCATAAGCAGCGTGAATGTTGTGTTTGAATTGAAAATCTTCTTGCTTCAAATGAGGCAACTGCAGCCATGTGAATGTGTTCCAAGATATACTTCTGATGTATCTCATGACTTTGATTGGAAAAGTTTATTTCAGGAGCTGGCTGAGATTAAGCATTTTGTTGAAGGTCAAGCCAGGAATATGGAGAAAAGCACAGGGTTTCTTTGCCACTAGCTGGGACTATATGTCTTGAATCCTTGCTCTTTAATGAACTTTCAGTGGTCCCACCGTCATTGGCCCAAGTGATGTGAGACCTGTCAATGTGTTTGCTTGTGAGTCTGATTCTCATTCAATATGTGTAACTTTCAACAGCTGTGGCCCAACTGGTTCTCACTTCTTTCATCAGGATGGTTGTGAGTTTAAATTCTAGGCTAGCTTTCGAAGACAATTACTCACTGAGATGCTGCTTTTAGGATGATTTCACCTGTGCTCTCTCAGAGGGACCTAAGCATTAGTTTGAGGAGAAAGGGAGTTATCTCTAGTGTTCTGCCAATATTAATCCTGCAATCAAAACAGATATCACATTGCTGTTTGTGGGAGCCTTTTAGCCTCTGTTTCTTACATTATAACAAGTGATGCTTCAAAGAAGTGCTCCCTTGCAATGCAAAGTGCTATGGGTCGATCTGAAATCATCAGCAGCGCTATACAAATGCTAGTCTTTATTTGAAGGATTATTCAGACTCGAAACATTGTGTGGGTGGCACAGTAGTTAGCACTGTTGCCTCACTGCTCCAGAAACCCCGGTTCAATTCTGGCCTCATGTCACTGTCAGTGTGGAGTTTGCACTTCCTTCCAGTGTTGACCAGCCTTGGTAGCCTGGTCCTATCACTTCCAGAAGCACTATGTTACTGGAGTTCGATGGGTTATGCATCGTCAACCCCAAGTGCTGAGTCAGAAACATAAAAATCCTTCATTGCAGAAGGAGACCATTTGGCCCATTGCGTCTATACTGACAATAATCCCACCTTGGCCTATTCCCATTATCCCACATATTTACCTCACTAATCCCTTTGATTTACACATCCCAGGACACTAAGGGACAATTTAACATGGCCAATGCACCTAACTGCACACAGGAGGCTGTGCCAGGTCCTGGCAATGAACTTTCCCCTCCACCATTCGCCCTGTGGGGAACAAAACAAAGTCAGCAGGAGAGTCAATCCAAACCTAATCTCATTCTCCTATTTGAATTTAACATTTCAATGTTAAACAGTGTTGCTAAGGATGACAACCAACATAGACAGAACAAACAATGTGTTCATGAAGAGGAGTGGCTGCACCTGAAGTAGCTGGAAATTTGGAAGAAAATAAGGAATTTTGTCCGGTGGTCCCTGAAAGAGCTAAAGTGACTTCAGCTGCCTCGCTGTTTGCACAGAGAATTGTGCGCCCTCTTTCCTCCAGCATAGGTTGATAGCAATGTCCTCTGAATGGATGGAACAGAATAAGAGCCGTGACACCGGCTATGAGATTTTGATTAAGAACTAGCATGGTAAATCCAGCAAGGGAACAAGATATTTTAATAATAGAGAAGCTTGGTGCATTTTAGAATGAGATTGGTCGAATAAGTTCTAGTGATACAAATTTGTCTTTTAAAAAGCATTCAGACAGTTACATAGGTAAAGTAGGTAGAAAAGGATATGGACTAGCAACTGGGACTAGCTTGGTGGTTAAGAAAAAAGACAGCATGGACAATTCAGGCTGAAGGGCCTATTTCCATGCTGTAAACATCTGTACAGTTCAAGATTAGGGTTATTTTTGTAAATGTCAGAGTGAACTTTGTTCAGAAATTAAAGCTGGAAAACACTCAGCTGGTCAGGCTGCATCTGTGAAGAAAGAAACAATGAACCATTCAGGCCAATAATCTCTTCATCCCAACTAAACCAGGCTGCAGGAGAATGGCAGGTGAAGGGCTAGAGTCAATGAGAAAAGGCTGGCTAGTTGAGGAGCAGGAACCAGTAAATGCTAAAGATGATGGTGTGAGGCCAGAGGAGCTGATAATGAGCCAAGCATCGAAACAAAAGGTAGACCCAGAGGAAGTGTAACGTTTCTTGGAGATGAAGCACTGAAGGTAGAAAGGGCACAGAACATACTAGAGTGACTTGGTAGCAACACACCAGCTAAGTGCTAAATCATATTGCTGCCACATTTGGTCTATGGCTGGCAATGAGCGAACCAACAAGAGGGAAAAGTCTATTTGACCACACGCTCACTGATTTACCTGTCACAGATACAGTATTGGTAGGAGTGACCATTGAACACACCTTGTGGAATTGAGCCGCATCTTCACATTGAGGATGCTCCCCCTCGTCCCTCTCTGCCACTGCTCATTGTGATGTGATTCACCATCACCACATTATATGGAATAACATCATATAATCCTACAGTGCAGATGGAGGCCATTCAGCCCCTTGAGTCCATACCAAACACAATCCCAATCAGGCCCTGTCCCCATAATCTCATGCATTTACCCTAGCTAGTCTCCCTGACAGTAAGAGGCAATTTAGCATGGCCAATCAACCCAACCTGCATATCTTTGGACCGTGGGAGGAAACCCACACAGATATGGGGAGAATGTGCAAACTCCACACAGACAATCATCTAAGCCAAGAATCAAACTGGTGCTGTGAGGCAGGGATGCTAACCACTGTGTCACTGTGCTGCGTTAGGTCAGAATAGATGCAGAACAGATTTGAAAACTCTAATTGGGGACTCATGAGGCTGTGGATGATTAGCAGCAGCAGAATTGCACTCAGCCACAATCTGTAACTTCGTGGCCTGGCATATCCCCATCACCACTAAGCCAGGGGATCAACCCTGATTTCAATGGACAGTACAGGAGGATGTCCACACCAGGCACAATTAAAATTCAAGTATTGGCTTGCAAAGTTACAACGCATGACTATAGAGATGCTGAATAGTGGAGGCAGCAAGTGAGAGACATTGCTAAGCGATCACACGAGCAAATGATCAGATCTAAGCTCTCAGTCCTGCCACATCCAGTCGTGCATGAATGATGTTGGACAATTAAACAATTCACTGGAGGAGGAGTTTCCACAAACTCACCATCTCACTGCAAAAAACAAGGCAACTACAACCAACTTCAGCCAGAAGATTAAAGTTTACAGTTTATTTATTAGTATCACAAAGATAGGCTTACACTAAAACTGCAACAAAGTAACTGTAAATATCCTCCAGTCACCATCTAGTCACCTTCTATACTGTAGGGATTTTATGACTATACTCCGGTGCCTGTTTGAGTACAATGAGGGAGAATTTAGCACGGCCAATGCACCTAACCAGCATATCTTTTGGACTATAGGAGGAAACCAGAGCACCGAGAGGAAACCCATGCAGAAATGGGGAGAACATGCAGACTCTGCACAGACAGTGATCCAAGCTGGGAATCAAACCTGGTCCTTGGTGCTGTGAGACAGCAGTGTTAATCACCGTGCTGCCTGTAAATGCCAAAGTGCCAAGTTATGATCCTTGAGGCTTCTTTCTCCAAAAAGACTTCCCTCTCCATCCCCAAAAATCTATCTTGGATAAGGAGGAAAAGCCAGGCTGATAGGCAGACATCTGCTCCAACACCCACTTTCATACAAATTCCATCCAGGCCAAATTGGAGTCTGAACTACTAGAGGTGAACATAGGTCAGTGTCAGTTAAACCCAACTCCTTATCTTGGCCCTGAACCCTTCCCCGACTCGTGGTGACCAGGACTTGGGGCCTAGTCTTGCTCTCTCTACTTAAAACAAAAAAAAGCAAGTTTTATTAGTTTGCTGTACAGCTTGGCATTTTTTAATGGTCATTTTCATTTGTTACACTTTACATTATTATTTTGCTGGTTTGACATTACTTCATTTTGCTTAGCAAGATATTTCTATTTTTTTCATACTTTAACTTTTCCAAAATCAAGTTTAATGTCTCAACTAGACCTAGTTGCTGATGGGTTTCTTGCTTCAAGGGATGAGAGATTTACGAGAAGTTTGATTGCTTTTTGGAAAGCTGGCAAAAGAGATTATTTTTGCTCCAGTAGAAATGGGAAGTGTTCAAAAGTTCAGCATGTTTGGTCATATCTGTGCAGAGGGAAACAGAGGTCAGTGAGCCAGAGGTCATCACTATTTCTGACTGTAAACCTTAAACATTGACTCTTTCTCTCTCCCCTGGTGCTGCCTAGTCTACTGATCATTTTTCAGAATTTTCTGTTGATGTCTAGATTTTCAGTATCTGCAGTTTTTTGGTATCCTGTTTTTTTATTATTCATTGAAGGGATGTGGGTGTCATTGGCTGGGCCAGCATTTATTGCCCATTCATGAGGGCATTTAAGACATCGCTGTGGGTCCGCATTCACATGTAGGCCAAATGAGCAGATCTCCTTTCCAAAAGGACAACAGTGAACCAGATGGGATTTTATAACAATCAACAATGGTTTCATGGTCATCATTAGAGTTCTAATTCCAGGTGTTTATTGAATTATTGAATTCAAATTTCACCATCTGCCTTGGTAGGATTCAAACTTGCAGGATCCCCTGAACATCACCCTGGGTCTCTGAATTACTAATCCTATGGCAATTCTACTACAGTAAGAAGTCTCACAATACCAGGTTAAAGTCCAACCAATTTATTTGATAGTAAACTCACAAGCTTTTGGGTTTGCCCCTTCATCAGGTGAATGGAGAGTTCTGGCCTCAGACAGAGCATATAACAGCACACACAGTTTACAGATTACTGATTAGAATGTGAGTATTTACAACTAAAATGCTATTCAAATCTTAAAAGATGCAGACAATGTGAGTGGAAAGAGCATTAGGCATGGGTTAAAGAGATGTGTATTGTCTTCAGACAGTACAGTAAATGAGGTTTTGCAAACCCAGGCAAATCATAGGGTTACAATAGTGTGACATGAACCCAAGATCCTGGTTAAGACTGTCTTCATGCATGTGAAACTTGGCTGTCAGTCTCCGCTCAGCGACTCTGCGCTGTTGTGTGTTGTTACACCACTGCTGGGCATTTTTAAGCATGGTTAGCTTCAATATAAAAGGCAAATATATTTATCACTCAATGTAAACTATAATTTTTATGTTTTCAAAATCCACTTATGCGGTTAGAAATGGAACACAAAGCAGGGATGTTGTTTCCTCTAGCTGGGGTCTCTAGAACAAGGCAGTCACAGTCTCAGGATATAGGCCAAGCCATTTTAGACTGAGATGAGGAGAAATTTTTTCACTCAGAGTGGTGAACCTGTGGTATTCTCTACCACAAAAGGCTGTGGAGGCCAAGTCACTGAATATATTTAAGAAGGACATCAATATCTAGACTCTAAAGGCATCAAAGAGTATGAGGAGTGCAGGGGAGTGTGTCTTTGAATTAGAGGATCAGCCATGATCATTTGAATGATCGAGCAGGTTCGAAGGGCTGAATGGCCTACTCCTTTTTTATATGGTTCTATCTATCAATGCAGATCAATTGATTACTGCTGCTACTTTATTGGAATGTTTTGCCATTTTAAAACTTAGAAGCAAAACCAGGAGTCATGTGGCAGTAGAATATTGGCCCAGAACTTTCAATCTGCAGATGGTTGTACCCCAGAGGTACCCCAGATGATGCACTTGTATTCCTTAGAAGTCCCCATGCATTGACTACATGGGAATTACACAGGAAATTTGGACTTCCAATGGACAATTCCTCTGCATCTGGAACCATCCGGTACTCTGAATTAATGTTGGAGATTTTAATTGGTACCAAATCCACTTATGTGGTTAGAAATGGAACACGAAGCAGGGATGTTGTTTCCTCTAGCTGGGGTCTCTAGAACAAGGCAGTCACAGTCTCAGGATATAGGCCAAGCCATTTTAGACTGAGATGAGGAGAAATTTTTTCACTCAGAGTGGTGAACCTGTGGTATTCTCTACCACAAAAGGCTGTGGAGGCCAAGTCACTGAATATATTTAAGAAGGACATCAATATCTAGACTCTAAAGGCATCAAGGAGTATGAGTTATCAGAGAAAAGTTAGAAGGATTAAATTCTGTTCTATCTCCTGGGTAACTATAATCCTGCTGCCTTGACTTCTCGGTGGAACTATAGACTATGATCACTTCCTCATCACCCAACTACCCAACGCCCCCACCCCCCCCAACTTGATTAACACTCCAAACCCCAGACTACATGGCCAAGACTACCCCTCTCACCGAATGCTCACCACAGGAATATTTGCCCAACCCTCATCTACCCCGACCAACCATATCCTCTTTGTCAGCTACCATATGCTCATACCACCCAAATGCTGTCCTACCTCCTCATCCACCAACCTGCCACTTACCTTCTCACTTACCTACCACCTTATCCCTCACCCACCTGCCACCCTACCCCTCCCTCCAATCAACTTAGCTGTCATCCAGCACCTCACTCAGCTATCTGCCATCCTACCCACTTAAATGTTCTCGTGTGTTTGGGACATTTAAACTTAACTGAATCTGATATCTGATCCTAAATAAAGGGATTGTAGCTTGGCTTCCCAGGCTGAACTTGCACTGTAAGGAAGGACCCCCCCAAACAAGTTTTGTCCATATTTCTGAGGAGGCCTGGTTCAGAAGTCCAGTGAGAAATGTGGAGCTCCAATACAATAAGTAGGTGTAGAGTGGCAATCCATAGGTGATTCAGCCCAGTATGTCACTGTTAGTTCAGGATGTTCTCACTTGTGTGGGATTGTTGTTTGCTGTGCTTGTGAGGTTCAATTCTTTTACATATTACTGACTGGATATTGTCTATATCCAGCAGAGCTGGCTGTATAGGATAAATAACCAATTTGTGTATAATTATCCAACAAAGCTGTGGTTGTAAAGTTAGAAATAGTGCAATCTAGGCTTTCAATGGGTTTTATCAAAGTGGCACAGAGTAAAATAGCCAAGAAATTTTGCTAAACCTATATAAAATAGTTTGACCTCACTGGGACTCTGGTTTCCAAACCTGGGCAACCAAATGATGTGAGAGGAGGATTAAGGGGGACATATGGATAAGAGCCCGTAAATAGGAGAACTACCAGTGTCTTTGATTTCTCTCTCTGGTCCTGTCTGGACATATAAATAGTGTTGTTACAAGAGCCATATAAAGAATGTGGTCACAAGAACAGGTCAGAGGCTGGGATTTTTGCAGTAAGTACTTACCCTCCTGAGTCCCCAAAGCCTCTCCATCATCCACAAGACATAAGTTTAGATTGTGATGGAATACTCTCACTTGCGAGGGTGAGTGCAGCCCCAGCAACTCAAGAAGCCATAATAAAGTAGCGCATTTGATTAGCACATTATCCATTTACATAAACATTCACTTCCTCCAGAACTGATGCACAATGTCAGCAGTACGTACAAGATGCACTGCAGCAACTTACCAAGGGTCCTTCAAGAGCACTTCTAAAACTATGACCTCTACCACCAAGAAGGACAAGGACAGCAGATGCAAGGGAACAACCTGCAAGTTTCCCTCCAAGACAGGCACCATCCTGACTTTGTTCCTTCACCACATTTGGCTAAAATCCAGGAGTTCCTTTCCTAATAACACTGGGGCAGTAGTGACACCAGCGGGACTGATGTAGTTCAGGAAGGCCGTTCTCCAGCACTTTCTCAAAGGCAATGAGGGATGAGCAATAAGTGCTGGCCTTATCAACAATTCTTCACTTCGTATGAAAGAAATAAAAAAAACTCCCAATATATCCATCATTTCATCACTTGTATTTCTGATGTCTTTGGCCATTCCTCATTGGCCTTCCATCCTCTAACATATAGGCTAAATGGAGCAGGAGGAGACTACATGGCCTGTCAAGCCTGCTCCATTCATCCATACTGGCTGATCTTGGGCCTCAACTCCACTTTCCTGCATACTTTTCATTTTATAAATGTTATTTTATTTCTTCTCCATTCTATTTTCCACATTTCCCTCTATGATGTCTTTCTGTCCTACATTTGAATGTTCACCCAGCCACACCTCATTGCTCATCCCTTCTGAATCTGGGAATGATATAGCCCCTCCCCGTCTACTCCACCATCAGACCCAAGTCATTGCAGCTTGCTCACTTGAAATCTCTGCACAGGTCTCCTGAGCCACTGCAAAGAGTTTTCTTTTACCATCAACCAGGAATTAACATAAAGAGAAAAGTAATGAGGTGTCACACTGGTAGGTTTCAACTAAGCACGATGTAGATTTATTAAAAGATGTTTCTTATTCTGGGTTCCACATGAAAGAACCCTCAAAATTCCACAAATCTCACTGTCCTTGTTATTTATTCATAAGACATGGTGTTGCTGGTTGAGCCAGCATTTATTGCCCATCTCTAGTTAACCTTGTTCAGAGGGTAATTGAGAATCAACCACATTGCTAAGGCTCTGGAGTCACATGTAGGCCAGACCATATAAGGACAGCAGATTTCCTTCCCTAAAGGACATTAGTGACCAAGATGGGTTTTTCTGATAATCAACAATAGTCATCAATAAATTCTTAATTCCAGATATTTTTTATTGAATTCAAATTCCACCATCTGCCGTGATGGGATTCAAACCTAGGTCCCCAGAAAATTTGCTGCGTTATCGGATTAATAGTCAAGCAATAGGTGGTATGGTGGCACAATTGTGGCAGCTGGGGGATTATCATACTAACTTTATTGTAGTGTTAATGTAAGCCTACTTGTGAAGAAATAAATAACGTCACTAGACCATCATCTCTACTTATGTCACAACAGATCTTGTAATGTTATGCCAGCAGATAAGCAACATTTTAGATACGTAACAGCCATCTTCTGAAGGCTCCTCAGGACCCACCTCTGTGGTTACTAATTCTACTTTTTTCTCAACTCCAACTCTTGTGCTGATTTGTAAACTACTTTGGGGAGGGTAGTGCCTCATGGTGTCCCACTGTTGCTCGCCACGTTTTAGTTAGCATGACCGGTTAAAAAAATGAATGAATAAAGATCAGTTTGGATGCAATAACTAGAAAGAGTAAAAGTCAATAAAAATAAAAAGTTTTGCTGACTTCAATAGGCTGATTGGTACAATAACACATTCGCAGTGATTCCCAGCATCAGCAGCATGAGGAAAGTAAAAGATGCTGCAGAGATAACATTTTTTGTGCTGGCAGTAATGCCAATTTATTAACTTCACCAGTAACTTACAATCAAGCACCACATTCACTAAAAGAACGGTGAGTTACATTTAAAGAGAGGTAGATTGGTAAAGAGTAAGAAAAGAATAGAAAGATTGCACACATGCCACAGAGTGAGAGGATAAGTTTAACTGTAATACATATTGAATGTATTGATCGTATTGCTATTCTACACATTTCCCAGTGTGAATGTGCTCCCTTTGACAGCCACCTAGGATTCCTTCATGATTCCTAATATATAAATCTCATCAGCTTTTCCAGTATCTCTCCCCCCACCCCCCACCCCCCACTGCCACCTCCATTTTTCCTTCATTATTTCTTCTTGGATAACCACTTCAGGAGTTTGTTTGGAAGAAACGTGGAGAGGAGCGAGGACTGTTTTGAAAAATACATCGACACTAAGGAAATTAGTTTAAAAAAAACTTAGTGTAATCAATTGAAGAAAGAAATAAAAACAAATTCTTTACTGGTAGACATGCACGTAAATTCAGATATGTCTCTAATGATCTGTGCTTAAAGTGAGAGCCAATACCATTTCTAGAGGAGGATGCAGATACATCTCGGACAGAAAGAAAAGCTGCATGGATGTCAGAAAATACACAGCAACAAAAATAAAAATTGCCAAAGTTGATGAGGGACAGAAAGACAACAAGGATTCAGGGAAGTTCACCATAAAACAAATGCCAAATGGAAAGAAATTAATCAAACAACATAAATTAATAAATGTGCGCTTACTCAGGGGAGCGGGTGCGGAGGATGGTGAGAGGCTCCTTCACTTAAATGGTCAATTTACAGAGACTAGGTGGAACAGGGCTTCACTTTTACTCCATATGTGACACTAGTGAGCTGATCTCGCAGCTAACAGAGCAATGCACATGCCAAGAACTGCAGAATTGGAACTCTTGCCCAGTCTTGTAATCAAATCATGGACAAACAACTCTGTCCTTGTGTGACACACCAGTGCATGTATGGACAGTATTTTTCTATAGAAATCCAGTTTTTTTAACTAGTTTGTTAGTGTGTCAGCTGTTATCTAAGTGGAAAGAAAAGATAATTTGCTACTAATTTGTCACAGTTTAAGATCATCACAAAGAAATCCAATAACGGATTCAAGGAAAATGTATTTATTCACAAATTAGTACAGGTAAATAACATTAAAGGACAAACTATGTAAGTTCACGAGAGAGGGAAAAAAAAGCTGTGCTGATAAAATTAGATGAAATATGAACACAAGGGCAGGGAATGTTGGAAAATCTCAGCTGGTCTGACAGCATCTGTGGAGAGAGAGATCTGATGAAGGGCCATCCAGACTCAAAATGTTGGCTCTATTTTCCCTCTCCAAAAATACTGTAAAATCTGCTGAGATTTTTTGGCATTTTTATTCTGATTCCAGCATCTGCAATAATTTTCTTTTATTTCAGATGAAATATGGTTGAATGAGACTCATGTGAAACCAGCATGAGCCAGTAGTGCAGTATTATCCATTTTTGTGTTGTAAATTCTGTCATTTCTGTAAATTCTTTGTCTGGAGGCACAGAATGTTACTGGGGTATAGTTTACACAGACTGTGGTAACTCCTTGGTGTCTTACAATGACACCTTGCATTTCAGAAACATAATCTGACCAAACAATTGACACTGAGCCAAAGAAAGTGACAGTAGGACAATGACCAACACTAGGTTAAAAAGGTAGATGTTAAGGAGGAATGTAAAGGAGGAGAGAGTCAGGGAGCGAAAAGGACTGGCAAAAGAATTGCAGGGCTATGGGTTTGGACTGATGGTATGGCAGCCAATAGGGTAGATGAAGGAAACTGAGAATGTATAAGGGGCTAGAGCTGGAGACGGCAGATTGAAGGACTGGAGAAGGGGAAGGACAACACAGTGGTAATATTGACCATAAAAGTATTAAATTGGAGGTCTCGATGGACTAAGACCGTCAAGCTGATGAGTGACCATAAGATATAGGAGCAGAAGCACGCTATTCGACCCATCAAGTCTGCTCCGCCATTCAATCTCCTGTCTTCTTCCCGTAAGCCTTGATCCCCTTATTGATGTAGAACCAATCTATCTCTGTTTTAAAGATGCTTAATGCCCTGGTCTCCACAGCCCTCTGCGTTAACGAGTTCCACAGAATCACAACCCTCTGGCTGAAGAAATTCCTCATCCCAGTTTTAAAGGAGCATCACTTCACTCAGAGGTTGTGCCCTCGAGTTTTAGACTCTCCCACTACTAGAAATATCCTTTTCACATCCATTCTATCTAGTCTTCTGTACATGAACTGGACTTGGTGCAAGTTTCATAGTCAGACTGATTTTGGATGATTTCAAATTTGCAGGAGGATGGACGTTGGGAGGCCTTTGAGGGGCATCTGGATGGGTAGATGATTAGGGAGGGAATAGAGGGATATGAACTGAATTAGAGCAGAGGTTCTTCTTAGTTTAGTTAGGACACCATGATTGACACAGGCCGAAAGTCCTGTTCCAGTGCTGTATTTTTCTTTGTACTTTGTTCTTTGAGAGCTTGGAATAGTCAAATTTGAAGGTAACAGAATCATAGAAGAGATTTTCAGCAGCAGATGGGCAGTGGTAGACATGGGGATGGGTAATATTACGAAGGAACCAATCTTTATCTTTGGGACAAGATAACAGAGGCTCTACTGTAAATAAAACACTTGCATTCTTCTTGTACCCCTTGTGACTGCTGGCCATCCCAAAGACTTTACAGCCAATTAAGTATTTTTGTAAGTGCAGTCTCTGTTGTAATATGGAAATTGCATTAGACAATTTGTGTACGGCAATTTACCATGAGTGGGAATGAGACATTAGGAGGAATTTTCCACCACTGGATAATGCCGCCAGCGGGAACAGCTAGAAAACCCCAACCATTGATCGAATAATCTGTTATTTGCAATGTTGATTGAGGGGGTAAATACTGGTCAGAACATTGGCTATCTGCTGTTATGTAGGATAATGCCATGGATTCTTTCACATCCACCTGATGAGGAAGACAAGGCTTCAGTTCATTCAAAAGACTGCACCTCCAACAATGCAGCTCTCCCTCAGTATAATTGCAATGTGTATGGTTGAGTCCTATAATGTGAGTCGAGCTCACAACCTTATGATTCTGAGGCAAGAGTGCTACTGACTGAGCCACAGCTGACAGTGTTCCCCTGCTTGTCCTTGCTTAAAGTCCACACATACACATTACACAAGATAGCAATAAGAAATGGGAAACTTTATCGTACCCCTGAGCCATGTAGAAATTTGTATTTTACTGATTGAATGCTGGCATATATATGAACGCTAAAGGTCTATCAAGAGTCATTCGCCACAAGTAAGGCTTGTTAATTTCAATTTTAAAGTTTACAACGATGTAACCTGAAGCAGTTATGTATTCTTTATTAATCTATTTTAATTAAATACATTTTGATTGTTGACGGTGGTTGTCACTGAACAGTCTTGATTACAGGAAGAGCCCCTAGCTCTGCTGTTAAAATTAAAGAGAGGAACATTTGTATTGCTGTAGTGCCTTTCACAATTTCAGCAGGTTCTGGAGGAATTTACAGCCGTTTAAGCACTTCTGTAATGTAGGGAATGCTGCAGCTACGAGATCTCTCAAGTAACAAGGGAGTATTGTTCAGATAATCTGATTCAGTGATATTTGTTATGGGATTTTGCCCTGGAAATAGAGAAGTCCCTTCCTCTTCTTAAAAATAATGCCACAGGGATGTAAAACTGTTCATCTGACTGTCTGGATGGAGCCTAATTTAATGTTTCATTGAAAAGACAGCATTTCTGACAGTGCAGCACTCCTCAGTACTACATTAAGTTGCTAGCCTAGATTATTTGCAAATGTGATATGAGAAAAAAACTTTTTCACACGAGTGATCCGTGTCTGCAATGCATTGCCTGGATGTGTGGTGGAAGCAGGTTCAGTCATTCAGGAAGATTTTAGATGATTGTTTGAATAGAAACAATGTGTAGGGGGAGGGGAAAAGGCAGGAGAATGATACTCAGTTATAGTACTCATTTGGAGAGCTGGTGTAGATATGATGGGCCAAATGGCATCCTTCTCACCATAACAATTCTCTGACAGATTGTGTGCCCAAGTCTCTGAGACATGACTCACACTCATAACTTTCAGACTCTATGATAAAGCCAAGACTGACAAACTGAGGACCTGAGCCCCCATTTTAGATTGATGCTCTAATGTAGTACTGACAGAGTGCCGCATTACTGAACATGCTGATGTTCAGGTAAACCGAAATCTAACTGGCTGCTCCGTTAGCAATATTTGTATAAAGGTATGGGGCGGGGGCAGGGTTCTTATCCCGGCGAACATGATGGTCTCAAACAATACCAGCAGTAATAGTTTAATTGGCCATTCATTTCATTTTGTTCGTGTGGTCTTATATGTGTTTCCCTGCACAAAAATAAGCTTGCATTTATTAAGCACGTATTGCAATGGCCTGAGGACATGATTGTGATTTATACTCAATGAATTACATTTTGAGATGCAGCTACTGTTACTTTGGGTGTTTGTTACATAATATTTGCCTCTACCTGCCAAAGTCATTAATTTATGAAGTGTTCTTCATACTTCTTAGGGGTGTTTGCACAGTAAAGATTACTACAAAAATTGCATTTTCTTTGGAGGAAAGTCAAGATAATATATCCTATTGGTGCTACATAAAGGTCCAATCCCATTCCATCATCCTGGGATTGCCTTAACATGATTCCAATCCAACCTATCCAATACGACTGATTTTCCACACATGCATGATAACTTCATGTGAATCCCAGAACCCATTCTTGGGTTTCTCTTCTTCCTTCCACACATTCTGTCCCTTGGTGACATATACCAGAAATATACCACCTCACCCACCATGGAATCAGAGCAGGTGAGGAGCAGATAATGGAAATGTACTATGCCAGCAACATAGTACCTTGGGGTAAAATTTCCATAAAGTCCTGCCTGTAATCTTCAGGTACAGAAAGCAACTTTTTGTCTGATATACATTCACAGAATGAAATGCAATTTTCCCAAGCTCAGTGCTGGAAAGAACAATCCTGCCACAAAATGCAAAAGCAAAATATGTGGATGGTGGAATCTGAAACAAAGATCAGAAAATGCTGGAGAAATTCAGCAGGCCTGAAAGTATCTGTGGAGAGAGAATAGAGCCAATGTTTCAAATCAGGATGACCCTTTGTCAGAGCTGAAGGCAAGATGAAGGGTCTTTCAGACTCAAAACATTGGCTCTGTTCTCTATCCACAGATGCCAGCTGACCTGCTGAATTTTTCCAGCATTTTCTGTTTCTGCCACAAAATGTTTTCCCTTTCTACTGACTCCACCCTGCTTGCCAGCCACTTACTCAACTACTTCACCCATTTCCTGTCTGCTTCCCTCTATAATCTCGAAATTATCCAAGTCTCCATTTTACATATCCTGCTTTAAATCTTTCATCTTTCTTGTGTGTCACAGTTGATTTACAATGTTTCCCAATACATCACTTTTAAAATCCTGTTCTACTTCCATAATCGTTTTCAGCTCTTTTCTCTCCCCCCCACTCTCCTCCTTGGGCATCGTGGTCCTGTAAGTCTTGTATGGAATCTGCTTCCCTCCTTACAGGGATTTGCATACAAACATACAGCAGGCGATTCTTCCAAAAGAATTCTAAGTATTGAATTTACATAAAAATTGGAGTAAATCCCGCTGGTATCTTCCACACTCTTACACTGAGGCACTCTACAGTACACAATCATTCCAAGAATCTGTGGGTGGGGCTTATTCGCACTGGAGAAGCCGGCAGCATTGTGCTGAGCAGGCCGATGTGTATTCGCCAATCTGTCAGTGCTGAGGTTGACATATTCGCAATAGCCCTACACTGTCGTGTTCCCAATTGCTGGCTAGCTGGATCACTGCAAGAAGTCTAACAACACCGGGTTTAAGTCCAACAGATTTATTTCGTAGTAAACTCACAAGCTTTTGGGGTTTCTCCCTTCGTTAGGTGAATTGAGAGTTCTGGCCTCAGACACAGCATATAACAGCACAGACAGTTTACAGATTACTGATTAGAATACGAGTCTTTTCAACTAACCTGCTATTCAAGTCTTAAAGATGCCGACAATGTGAGTGGCAAGAGCATTATGCATAGGTTAAAGAGATGTATATTGTCTCCAGACAGTACAGTAAGTGAGGTTTTGCAAACCCAGGCAAGTCATGGGGATTACAGATAGTGCGACATGAATCCAAGATCCCTGTTGAGACCATCCTCATGTGTGCGGAACTTGGTATCAGTCTCTGCTCAGTGACTCTGTGCTGTTGTGTGTCATAAAGGCCTCCTTGGAGAACGCTTACCTGAAGGTTAGAGGCCAAATGCCCATGACCGCTGAAGTGTTCGTCAACAGGAAGGGAACAGTCTCGCCTGGTGATTGTCTATCAATGTTCATTCATCTGTTGTCGTAGCTCTGCATGGTCTCCCCAATGTACCATGCTTCAGGACATCCTTTCCTGTAGCGTATTAAGCAGACAATGTTGGCCGAGTTGCAAGAGTATGTACTGTGTATCTCGTGAATGGTATTCTCATGTGTGATGATGTCATCCATGTTGATGATTTGGCATGTCTTGCAGAGGTTGCTGTGGTAGGGTTATGTGGCGTTGTGGTCACTGTCCTCCTGAAGGCTGGGTAGTTTGCTGCGAACAATGGTCTGTTTGAGGTTGTGCATCTCCACATCATAGCTAGATCACTGGCCAGTCCTGCAACCCTCACATTACTGGCTCACCGACCACCCTCCCAGCCTGATTGCTGGCCCTATGAACACTATGGGCCTCAATTCCCACCACCCTGCCCAACGCCCCCCCTCCCCTCCCCCCCAGCCTGCCTGGATCTCTCCCTTTCACTGGCAGCCCTGACTTTACATATTCTTCCACAATGTTCACACAGGGTACGTCAGGAGTCGTATCCAACAACAACTTTCACCTTTGAATTTCCTGGCTATGATTATCATCAACATGGCACATTTCCATAAACCCTCTTTCTCTTGGCTCATGACAGTCATAGTGATGTAGTTCCCCAGAATTCCTTTCCAATCGACCAACCTACAACACCCCTGTTCTCAGTTTAGTCCCTCTAGTGAAGTATCTAGCTCTTTAACATCTCTGAGCTATTAACATAGCTTTCCAAGTTTAGACCTTTATAATCCACTCGCATGGCTGCTGCCAAGATCTTCTGCATCTGTGCACTGATTGTCTTCTGCCTCCAATTCTCTCTTGCATTTTGGTACATGGCTTCTCTCTTAACTTCCTTCCTGTTGGTGTGGTTTCCAGGTCATGGGTGAGGTCACACAGACCCAGTATTTCTTATTATCCCAGAAAATTGCAATTGATGCACTTCTTAAAAGTCATTTTCAAACATTCTTTAAAAAATAACAAGTAGAGGTTTGATAGACATGTGTGAGGAATTACTGCTTCCGGGTCAAAAATCATCATAGTTGTAAATTCATTTTTAACGTAACATCTCAATAGCTGAAATAAAAACAGATTTTTAAATGATTTTGATTGTTGGGTACCCATTTTGCTCAGTTGTAGCATTCATGACTTTGAGATAGCCATAGATTCAGGTCTCACTCCTGAGTTCACAGGGAAATAGTATATCTGGGCTAAGGGAATGCTTCACCGTTGGAAGTGTTCTTTCAGGTCAGGTGTGTTAAATCTGAGACTACCGGGGAGGTAACTCCAAAGAAGTCACACGGAAAGGCAAACCACAAGAACAGTAGGGTTTATTGATAAACTGTATTCCACGCCTCCAGCCCTCGAAGGGCAGTTTCTTAGGGAGATTACCCAATGTCCTGAGTCACCTGACCCATCCTCTTAAAGGGGCTATGCCCCGCATACATAACAAGATGTTATCTAATGGCCCCCTTTCCCTTCCTTTCCAAGGAAATTCAGTGAGTTGTCCTGGTCAAAATTTAATTTCCCATCCAATACCACAAACAGCAGTAACTTATGTTGAGTTATGTTGTGACAAATTACTTACCATCTTTCACTATACATCCAGCAATTAGTTTCATTAACTGCTGAAGAACAAAGAACAAAACAGCACGGGAAACAGGCCCTTCAGCCCAACGAGCTTGTGTCGCCACCCCGATGTTCCCACCTCTACCCGTGATCCCTGTCTATGTTTATAGATCTACAGATTAAAAACCAAATTTGAGACAATTTAGGGAGAATTTGTTTTGCCATTTAGCCTAAGAGCACATCTTTGGGATGTGGGAGGAAACCAGAGCACCCGGAGAAAACCCACGCAAGCACGGGGAGAATGCGCAAACTCCCACAGACACAGGCCCAAATCCATGTAACTGCACAGCACAGCGATAGTCACTGAGCTGTTGTGTTGCCCATCAAATGGTCCAGGTCAAGTGTACAGTAACGATGTGAAGCACTAGGATACTCTCGAAAAAAAAATCCAAGAGCAGCCCTCTCATGATCCATCGCGTGTATGCCCTTTGTTAGACGACAAGGTGGACCAAAGCACCTGTAGGATAAAAACAAGTACATCAATATCATCATCTATTTACACACTTCCCAGGAACTCCTAAGGCTCATGATCCCTATTTTAAATCAGTTTTCTATATCACTCCATTCCCATTCTGTTCATGTGCCCATCTAAGTATTTCTTAAATAATTCCAGAGTGCCTGCCTCCACCACTTTACTTGGCAGCGCATTCCATATCCCAACCAAACTCCCTCTGGCATCCAAATTATACCTTACCCCCTTCACCCTAAGCCCGTGACCCCTCGTGCTATTAGAGTCCATCCTAGGGAAAAAGCTTAACCCTGTTTACTCTATCTTTACCCCTCACAATCTTGTACACCTCTATCAGGTCTCCTCTAAGTCTATGTCTTTCTAAGGAAAACAGTCCCAATTTGCCTAACCTTGCTTCGTAACTCAGACCTTCCATACCAGGCAGCATCCTGGTAAACCTCCTCCGCATTCTCTCCAGAGTCTCCACGTCCTTCCGGTAGTAAGGCGACCAGAACTGGACGCAGTATTCCAAATGAGGTCTAACCAACGTTTTATACAACTGCAACATTAAAGACCAGCTCTTGTACTCTATACCCCTTCCTATAAAGGCTAGCATACTATATGCTTTCTTCACAACCTTCTCCACTTGCTCTGCCACCTTCAGAGACTTGTGCACCTGCACCCCAGGTCCCTCTGCGTTTCTATACCCTTAATAGGTCTACCCTTTATCATATACCTCCCCCCTACATTCTTTCTCCCAAAATGCATCACCTTGCATTTATCAGGATTGAATTCCATCTGCCATCTGTCTGCCCAAGCTACCAGCCTATCTATGTCCTGCTGCATTGCCTGACAATGCTCTTCACTATCCGCAAGTCCAGCCATCTTTGTATCGTCTGCAAACTTGCTGATCTCTCCACTTACTCCCTCTTCCAAGTCATTTATATGTATTACAAATAGAAGACTTGTGAAATGTGCAGTAGAAATTCAGGCTCTTTAAACCATTAAACCATTTATATAAATAAAATCAAGCAAACCCAAAAAAAGTCCTTTCAGCTGCCTAGTGAGCAATACTCTCATCCAATAACCCTGACTAACTGATCATTCATCTCACTGCTGTTTGTGGAATGTTATTAGTGTAGAAAGCTGCTCAATTGTCTACATAATAAAAGTCGTGGTGCTTTAAAAGCACTTGTGTTCAAAGTACTTCGTAGCATTACAGTAATATGCTAAGTCACCATATGAATACAAGTATAAATGATAGATGAGTTAATGGTATGTATTCTATCTCATTATAGGCCATTAATCCTTTTATTGTTGTGGAAATCCTCATTTACTTTGCTGATACAATAATATATATATATTTTGTCCTATGGAGTCTGCAAGGGAATATTGAAGGTCTAACAGGTCATCAGTACGTGGTTTCTTTTTTCATGGGGCCAGAAATTCCGGACGGGTATTAATTGGCATTCATGGCTACTCGAGCCCACTTACACATTTTTGGACAAAAAGGGGTAATTTAGCATGGCCAATCCACCTAACCTGCACTTCTTTAGACTGTGGGAGAAAACTGGACACATGGAGGAAACCCACAAGGAGAAGCTGCAAACTCTAAACAGACAGTGACTCCTAAAACCAGAATTGAACTCGGGTCGCTGGTGCTGTGAGTCAGCAGTGTTAACCATTGTTGACTTCTTCCTGTCCTCCCTTTCAGCCTAAAAATTGTTTTGTTCCATAGATTGCTAGATGTGCGAATTGATGATTCTTGGCTATGGCACAAAATTATCTGAGACCTCAGAAAAGCGTGGGACTAACGGTCCATCTGTCACTTTAGCCATTGAGATTCAAGGATTAACTGGTAAATCGAGGAAGTACTGAGAAGCAGAATGGAATGGAGTGGGTAAATTTAATGTCAAATCACATATTGAAAAAGAAATAAAGAACAGCAAAGAAAGAAGAGAAAGAGAAGCGAAAATAAGAATTAATAATGAAACACTTTCAGATCTCTGAGACAGAAAGAAAATGTAGGGAAAAATAAGATTTTAAAATTGAACATTTTCAGATTGGCGACAAACATTTGTTACTTATAGAAATAAAAGTTCAAATTATTCATTTTCTGGCTCAGAAAGGTTGACTACAATCATGAACTATTCTCAAGTATTTAAAATGATACTTTTTAGTACTGGACAATTCACGAGACTTAACTTTCTCTGAGAGTTTAACAGACAATGAGTATGTATTATTATGAAACTCATGGGCAGGACAAAGGCAAGTTTTGCAATGATGTCAGTCATCCAGTAACTTGTGACAGTTGCAATTCATCAAATATCTCCTCACCGTGGTATGTTGCTGGACGATTTATAAACTCGTAACTACAAGCATATTAGATTTGTCGTTATTCTGGGCCATCGGGTTTCTTTATTTACTGATGTGATGGCACATTATTTATATTGTTACGTGCCATTAGACATGTAGTGGCATTGGTTTCCTTTGGATATCTGACATTGTTGTTCCAGGGATCTGGAGGCTTGTCTCCTGGACAAGATAAGCTTGGAGAGGGACAGATTGGAGAGAAACTAGGAAAAGATATGACATCAGGGTTAGGGCAAGTGGAGCGATAGAGGAAGTTTAGCTTGGTGTGGTTTCGGAAGTGGGGGACATGGCCGAAACAGTTGATTGAATGGTTCTGATCTTAGTAATACTGGTTGTCCACTATGTCCTTTCAAGTCTTACATCCTTTAGCCGCAGGAAGTGGAAATGAAGGCCGTACCAAAGTAATAGCCAGGACGAGAGAATAATGCTTTTATTGGGGACCAGGACATCAAAGTTGGAAATGGGGTTAAAAATCACTAGTGCCATGTATTGCAGTGACAATGTGTTGGTATTCTATACAATATTTATGCGTTAACTTATTATAACAAAATTGTCACCTTTATTTTCGACGTTTGAACCAAATTAAATATAAGGGTGTCTCTTGTAAATGTTGCTGGGATAGTTCACAGTCAACTTCTTACAAATAAAGTGTAAGTAGTTTTGTTTACTCTGTCCTATACACAGTGAAGTGGAGGACTCCCAAGCTAGTGTCTTGTTATAAAATGCTACATTCTGGAGAGGTTATATAGATTCAAAAGATATGTCAGCAAAGGAGAAGGCCATTTGACACACCATATTGTGCTAATATCAATTCCACAATGAAACCAGCCATTATAATCACTTGCTCCTGTTTATTTTTCCATAGCACTTTGGTATTTTTATCATGTTTTGTAGTTCTAATGGGATCCAGGATCTGGTTTCAGCACATGTAGTGGTGGATTATACAAAATCAGGGAGCAAGTAAACAGGAAGCACTTTAGATTGTAGTTAGCCATTTAAGATCTCACAGCAACATGTGACTTGTATTCTCAAGTACACTGCTGGCTTGTAGTTCCAGGTAATGAAAACAAAGCTTGCCTTAACATTTAACAGAACTTTGTTTTTAAGAGAATTAAGCTTATAATGTGTTAAAGTTTGCTTTACGTTGGGCTGTTGGGATTCCTCAAGCTCTAACCACTTATTCCTCTCGAACAGAATAAAATACCTATGTTCTGTAATTCTTTGCATTAGCTGCCTCGCAAAGCAGGAGTCCATGGTTTTCCTACCTGCAATTAGCTCATGTTATTAAAATTAGGCACTGCTGCCTCACAAATCGAGGAACTCAGGTTTGATTCCCAGCTCAGATCACTGTCTGTGTGGATTCTGCACATTCTGCCCATCTCTGCATGGGTTTCGTCTGGGTCTCTGGTTTCCACCCACAGTTGAAAGATGTGCTAGTTATATGCATTGGCCATGCTCAATACTCCTCTATGTATCCAAACAAGCACTCAAGTGTGGTGATTAGAGGATTTTCACTGTTAGTTCATTGCAGTAAGCTTTTTATGACTAATAAATAAACCTTAAAACTCCAGAGGTTCAAATTGGTGCAACTTGCATCCCGACCAACATCCAGTCTGGCATAACACCCAATCGAAAAACTCTATTGGTGAGATTCTCCAGCCCTTCCCACCGGCAGGGTCTTCTGGTCTCACCAAAGACAACCCTTTCTCGTGGCGGATATCTGACGGTGCGATGGGTAAGCCACACAAAACGCCATAGACATTGCCGGGGGAGGGGCAAAAGGTCCCGTCCACACATCAGATGCAAATACAAAGTGTGAGGGACTGCTCACTGGTCATTTACCAAACTCATTTCACCTCGTTTTAAATGGATGTTAAAATATCATTACAGAGACATTGTAAAACTAATGGCCATGCAAATAGCCCATTTGACCCATCACCCCCATTCTGGGACTATGTTATATAACAGCCTCACTTTGTTCTTCCTATGCAGAGGCTTGCTCCCAACAAGCTCTGATAACTGCAGTGCACCTGTTTGGGAGGTTGGCTGCCGGTGGCAGTAAGTTTTGGTGGGATTGAAATTCATGCAGCAACCTATCAGGGTCAAGTCTGTTGGATTTTTCAAATTTGGAGAAATAAACTTGCAGAGTTAAAATATGCCTCTAAAACGAATCATTACCGTTTGTCCTGATGGTGCATTTTTGACTTCATATGGGTTTCCCTATGCTTATAACAGGCATTCTGGCATTAGATTTGCCCATTCTAGGCATTGTACAGTTTAGAATCCCTACAGTGCAAAAGGAGGCCATTCAGCCCATCAAGTCTGCACCAACGACAATTCCCCCAGGCCCCATCCCCATAACACCATGTATTTACACTGTTAATCCCCCTGACACTAATGGTCAATTTAACATGGCCAATCAACCTAACCCACACATCTTTGAACTGTGGGAGGAAACTAGAGCATCCAGAAGAAGCCCATGCAGTCATGGGTAGAATGTGCAAACTCCACACAGACAGTGACATGAAGCCAGAATTGAATCCAGATCCCTGGTGCTGTGAGACGGCAATGCTAACCATCATGTCACCCCTATAAGAATCTTACAAGAATCTTCGTGACATCCTACAAATTTAATCTTCCTAAAGTTGCAGGTGATAAAGACTGTGATTAGAACTAAATTTTTTTTGATCTGCATTGAAATGTTCAGACTAATTTGTTACAACAAATTGGATTGCATCAATTCCTTATTAAAACTCTTTTGTGATATATTCAAACTCCTGAAGTGAGTCCATGGTTGGGAAAGGATTTTTGGAAGTGCTGGTGTATTATGTATCAGGAAACTCCTAACTCACTAACTAGTGCATAAAGAGAATACTGTAAAGGTTCTAATTTGTAGGCGTCAACATTAGATGGGATTAAGTGAAAATGGGTAATTGTACTTCATTGAGACACGAACTTGTCAGTGAACACCTGCTATCCCCAACCACCCCCCCCCCCCCCCCCCCCCCCCCCAACAGCTAGTATGTTCAATACACTGGTGTTTTTGTAATTCACAGTAATTGTGATGGCCAATGGGTTGACATTATTTACCCAATTTAAACGTGGGTGGTTTAAGTGGTGGTTTTTGTATTTGAGTTTTGAGGCACAATTATAGTGTCTGTCACTGTAAAGTGATTTTACTTTTTGGCTATGCTGAATCAGAATCTGGGCCAATCATTATACTGGAATGAACCAGATTGGGGTTTCCTGGAGGAAGGAGCTATGTTCCATTTCGCTTTGCAGTGGTGCTTGGTCTTTGGCATGAGTTTAGAATTGATGTGAGACCAAAATGATATTGTATCTTTAATGAGCAGCAACAACTGAGGCAAAGCGCAACTACAGTGGCAACCATATTGTCACATGGAATACAATTGAGCAGGCCATTGACATTGTGAAAATGTGCTCCAGGTGCCTTTGTCCTGATGTAAAGGTCAGCAGTACAGTCCTAACAAGAGTCTCCAGAACAATAAGATGTGTTGCTTGTTAGACAATATTGCGTAGGGGAGGGCTTTACAAATTGATGATGAAGAAACAATTAGGAGAGATCCACTAAGCTCTGAGGGGACAGATAATGAGAAAAATGAGGAGAAGCAATTCAGAACCAGATGAGGAGGCCAGCAATGGCATAACAGCTAGAAGTCAATATAATCACTTATACGTGATATATGGAATCTGTGCAACCATGATGAACTGATTAGTATTGTGAGTGAGATGTCATTTGCACTCACATACACTCTGACAAAATGTCCTCTTGTGTGGCCTTGGAGTAGGTGGAGGCAGGCTGCTCACTTCCCAGCAATGAGGAACAGTCACGTTTAGGACCTCCTTCAGACTGCAGCTTTTGCATCAGCCTGGGCAGCAGTGGCCACTGGCACCTGCTCACTGGAGCAGGGGAGGACTCTGGGGCCGGGAGGGAGGGGGGCGTGGGGTGGGATGCTGATGAGATGGAAGAAGATGAGAGTGTTGAGATGTTCCTGTTACCTCCACCCTCCTCAGTGACCTCCTCAGCCCTGGGCTGGCCTTCAGGTGGAGTTGCTGGGGCTGGCTGCAGGTGAGCAGGTATTGTCAATCCAGTAATTGCTGTGCCAACAGCACAACCATCCTGCCCAGAATCCGCAGCCACTTGTATTCCATACATATCAGTTCTCATACTTCTCGCAGGCTGATCCAGATTACTGAGGGAGTCTTTCACCCTTCCCTGGCTGAGGCACTGCTTTTGCTCCGAATGCTGCTCTTTGTGTCTCTCCATGAGATTGGTCAGAGCCCATGTGGTTGAATCCTGGGACAATGTGGAGCTCATGACAGTGATGGACTCCTCCATTTGCAGTCCTAGAGCTCCCATTGCCTCAGGAAATTCCACCAGATGTCTACACATCTGTTACCGACTGGACAAATACTGTGCTAGAAAAAGTCACTTCATATTCCTGGTGACTGGAACATCTCTGTAACTTTCCTCTGTCCTCTGGGTGGGACTGAGCTCAGAAATCTCTGACTCTGGCACCTCCTCCTGCACTGTGGCGTGGTAACTTTCACACTATATCACTGACTCTAATGCATACTGCATCCCGGTACTGTGGCACAGTGGTTAGCACTGCTGCCTTACAGTGCTAGGGATCTAATTCAATTTCTGGCTTGGGTCACTGTCTGTGGAGTTTGCACGTTCTTCTCATACCTGCATGGGTGTCCTCCTGGTGCTCTGCTTCTCTCCCGCAGTCCAAAAATATGTGGGTTAGGTGCATTGGACATGATATATTGATCCTTAATGTCCTGGGATGTGTTGATCAGGGGGATTATCAGATGGATATGTGGGGTTATGGGATAGGATCTGGAATGGGATTGTTGTCGATGCAGATTCGATGGGATGAATGGCCTCCTTCTGCACTGTAGAGATTCTATGATTCCATGAGTTCCAAGATTAGATCCTTAATTCCAAGGTCTTCTTCCTCCTTTCTATGCTTGCTGTTTTTTTTCTCTGTTGGACATTCTAAAAAGTTGAGTGTGAGGAGGACAAAGACACATTGGTGCTTGGACTGAGTTTGATGACAGACATGGAGTTCCAGTCATTTTGATAAGTGCTTTTGACATTGCAAATCATAAGACGGATTGCTAAGTAGATTTGGGATATCAGCAGAAGTCACATGGTTGATTCAGCGCCAGCTGAACATTTACTGCTGAATAGCTGTGTGTGGTCAATTCCTTTTGATTACATCATGTGGTTGCACACAACTGGCTATCAGCTGAAAGATAACAAGGGTTATTTCGAGTTATTTCTTAAACGATGAATCGATAAGCAAATATTAATATTGGTTTCATTTTCGAACCTGCAGAGTGTGAAGGTGATAACTGACTGGATTTAACTTCAAAACATCATATTTCCTTTAAGACGAAAGCTCAGGGTCTAACCTAACATTTCACTGCTGTTTCATTGCGCCAGGGACCCAGTTTGATTCCCGTCTTGGGTTGGTTACTGTCTGTGTGGAGTCTGTACGTTCTCCCTGAGTCTGAGTGAGTTTCCTCCATTGTACCAGTTTACTCCCAGAGTCCAAAAAGCGTGCTGGTTAAGTGGATTGGTTGTGCTAAATTCTCCCTCAGTGTAGCTAAACAGGCACCGGAGTGTGACAAATAGGGATTTTCACAATGGCTTTATTGCAGTGTTAATGTAAGCCTACTTGTGACTGATAAATTAACTTCTTAAAAAAACTTCTTGCCTGTAGGTAAGAAGGAAGCATTATCTTTTGGAGGCATTAACCAAGACTCTCTTTCCTCTTAGTTGGATGTAAAAAAATTCCATGGTACTATTTTGAAGGCCAGCATGCCAGTTCACCCTGGTGAGCATTTTAAATTTATTCCACATAAATAATTTCCATCCAAATCAAAATCTTTTTGTCAGCAAACCTTTTGGAGAGAGCTTTATGTTATTTGCCAATATCAGTGACTGGGCTGATTTAGGAGTTCTGAGAGAAATAATCAATTTGCCTGCTTTCCCATGTAAACTTTACCCACAGGCAAAAGAAAACTTTAAAGCTCTCCAACTCCAATTCATTCTCTCAATGGAAGTAGGACAGACTGCTTGTCATCAACTTTACTGATCAAGACATATTCACTTGGGAGAATAGCCTTTGACAAGACAAAGATGGTAGGCTAGGCTTTTAACTTCCAGCAGCCATTCTTCACCTGCCCTTCCTTGTAACAAATGTAGCAGCTTCATGCCCTTGAATTAAATCTGTCCTCAACTTGATAGAGGCCTTTAAGAATCTGAAAATATTTGATAGGTCAGATATGTAGAAATTGTATCCATTCACAGTGAGGCAAAATCTAGGAACCGTAAGTATATGATATATTGGGAACTCAGGAGAAATTTCTTCAGTCAAACCTTTAGGGAGATTTGATTTGATTTATTATTGTCACATGTATTAGTATACAGTGAAAAATATTGGTTCTTGCATGCTATACAAAGAATACCATACAGAGAGAAGGAAAGGAGAGAGTGCAAAATGTAGTGTCACAGTCATAGCTAGGGTGTGGAGAAAGATCAACTTAATGCAAGATAGATTCATTCAAAAGTCTAATAGCAGCAGGGAAGAAGCTGTTTTTGAGTCAGTTGGTATGTGACCTCAGACTTTTGTATTTTTTTCCTGATGGAAGAAGATGGGGGTTTGAGGACAGTAGCAAGATGCAATAAAGAGGAAGCTGAATAAGTGCACAAGAAAGAAAGGGATGGAAATTTATGGTAATAGAGTTAGATAATAAAGGGTGGGAAGAGTCTTGTGTGTAGAATAAAATTGACATAACCTATTTTTGTATTGTAGATTATTCTCCATAATCAATCATGTTGCTATTTCCCAATTTGCACCCCCCCCCACCCAACCACAAACTGTGGCACCCATGTACCGGTTTCTCAAGCTACCCTAAAAAGTCACACTGCCTGTGAAGAGGTGCTGATAACACCTGAGGCCAAAAAAACTTTATTGATGAAGAACAGAAAGAGACAGTTGGAATTTCTTATGCACCGAATAAGAAATCATGATTTAGAAAGTCTGATGCTGATGGGAAAGATTGATGACAAATAAGATCAAGGTAGCTAAAGGATGACCTTTCTCAAGAGCTCTGAATGAAGATGATCTACACCTTCAAAGCAAAATTTATATGCAAGTCTATGGTCACCAAAACCCTCTCAGGTCTTAGGCTACCTGAATAAAAGAGATAAAGTTTATTTATCAGTGACATGAATAGGCTTACATTCATATTGCAATGAAGTTACTGTGAAAATCTTCTAATTCCACACTCCAGCGCCTGTTTGGGCACATTGAGGAAGAATTTAACATGGCCAGTGCACCTAACCAGTACATCTTTTGAACTGTGGGAGGAAATTGGACCACCCGGACACAGACACAGGGAGAATGTGCAAACTCCACATAGACAGTGATCCAAGCCAAGAATCAAACTCAGGTCCCTGGCGCTGTGAAGCAGCAGTGCTAACCACTATTTTGAATTACAAGAAATATAGAGGATGAAATTTTATGTAGGTGACAGGTCTCCCTGCTCTCTAGAGAGCTGCTGAGAACTCCATGTCAACTCTTAGAGAAAGCAAAATGCATTAAGTACTAATTAGTGGTAGTTGCTGATAATAAGACCATAACTGGCCAAAGGTCACTAAGACCTGACCCATGTCTCAGGTGAACGATGATAGGAGAGGATGGGTTGTTGGGGGGAATAGGACTGGCAGCTGAGGCAGAGAGATAGCATTCAATGGAGGCACTTCCTTTCCAATGCTGAGTTCCTTCATCAGGCACTGAGGGCTGTTGAGTCAGGGGTCCCATCCCTTCAACACCGAATCCCCCAAGCAATCCCGACAAGTTTTGATTTTTAGAATTACTGCATGGCAAAACACGGCCCACCACTGGGTAAATACTAGCAGTAACAGTCTGGCAACACCAATTTTAAATCCAACCGATTTATTTGATAGTAAATCTGCAAGCTTTCGACTTTCATCTTCGTCAGGCAAATGCAGTGTTCTGGTCTGCAACAGCACACATATCAGCACAGACAGTGCCCTTGTCTGTGCTGATATGTGTGCTATTGCAGACCAGAACACTGCATTTGCCTGACGAAGACGAAAGTCGAAAGCTTGCAGATTTACTATCAAATAAATTGGTTGGATTTAAAATTGGTGTTGCCAGACTGTTACTGAGTTTACCCCAGTCCAATGCCGGCATCTCTACATCATAAATACCAGCAGTGGCAGGATAAGGCTCTTAAGCTGGTATTAATTTCTGCAGTTCGATGAGGGCTCCTCAGTTGGGACCCTCCACAAGAGTAGTGCTACCACCAGCTGCCTACTTGATTAAAAATCCCTTGGCCAACAAATTTGCCACTGGGGAGGGAATTAAGTTCCAGCCTTAAGATGAGAAAATAGACCTTTTCTCAGTCACATTTTAACCTACTAGCTGCCAACTATGCAGAACAGTGAGAAACTGGCAGACTGCATCACTTTATCACTAGAGAGAAGAAGGAAACAACGAAAGTATTGATTAATATGAGAAGAAAGACATCAAATTGTCGGCAAAGCCAATAAGTGGCTTTGATTTTCAGCTCATCAAAGGCAGAAAGAAACTGATTTAATGGATATATAAAATTTTTAATAAAATGCTGATGTCCAACATAGTAATTCAAAATTCCTTGAAAAAAAGACTAATATTTATATGGTGCCTTTGAAGAACCTTGGCCTTCCCAAAGGGTTTTATAGTCAATTAAATATTTTTGAAATGTAGCCATTGTTCTAATAAAGCAAAACGTGCACCAACCAGTGTACAAACAGCGAGATCCCACAAACAGTAGTATAATATTAACCAGATGGATGATGGTTGGGATATGCTGATTCTGCCCACTGCCTGACTGGAAATGCTTGCCTAAAGTCAATGGAAATTTGGTTAGTTCATCAAATTTTCCATTCCCGCCTGCATCGATACCACTGCTGGAAAATTCTAGCTGACCTGTTTTAGTGACATTGGTTGAATTATAAATATTAGCCATGGCACCAGGGATAACTCTCCTGCTGACCTTTGAATTTGTGCCACTGGGGACTTTCAGATTGACTTGGAAGGATACAAAGGGCCTTTGGTATCATGTCTCATATCTGTTCACATCATTAGTAACTCCCCTTACAGTAAAGAACCATCTAATACCCTGCAATCACTCCAGCTAAGCCTTGGATTTCAAGTTGCGATCAAAGGTTTCCCCACTGCATTATTGCAGATGTTTAAAGTGAAACAATGTCCCCTGCAAGGGGGTTAAAAAAAGGACCTGCAGCATATTTATTCAGAAGGGAGGCTATATTTGTTTGTCTTGCCTGTAAGCAGCTTTGTGTTTAGTGTCATCAGCACTGCGGGGCAAGTGGAACAATTTGTACTCTTAGCTATTGTTTCAAGTTGCTATCAGTTTACGCAGGCTATTTTATAATTACAGAAGAGTGATTCAGTGCAGAGTTGGCACCAGGTGATAAATGATGTGCATTGCAGACAGTTTTACTGGTGCCCCGTCTGGAGTTCAATCGCAGGGTTTGAGGTGGAGCATTGATAGTGGTCTTATCAGATCTGCTCAATGCTTGATTCTAAAATATATACACTGACGGTGATCTGACACTGATTCACCTGCAGCAGGAAGCTGAAAGGAATCCCACAGGAGATGAAATGTTTGTATTGGCAGAATGGTTATTTCTCTGATACTGCATTTATAGCCATGCAGTTAATTATTTTATAATCTGTCTTGGTATATGTAGCCATTTACGGATTGATAGGAATAGTCATGTTTATTAATGATCAATTCACTCCCTGTCCATAATGAAACAATTTCTTCCCCTTCATTTCTCCTTTTCTCTGCAGATAAACTGTCTGGCCAGTTGTACCAGAACTTTTAATGCTGTGTAAATACTTTAAAAAGTACATGGCGGCTATCTCTGTTTTCAAGGTCAACTGATAAACTGATGAGATTAAATGTGTTCAGCTATTGTAACACAGCAGCCTCCTCTGTCAATTGCTTTTTCCTGTTTCTGCTACTTTCACGTCAAAATAAGTGATGTTATGGCTGATGTTACATAACATAACCACTATGCTACTGAACCCGCTCGCATACTCCATGAGTGCATAAATAAACAAAAATGTTTGTCCGCTGGTTGCTAGGCAGCAACCTCCGGGTTATAACTGAACAGTCCAGCCTAATCAACTAAAAATAGCTCTGCTTTTCCTCACTTGTAGGCGATTCTGAATGTCCTTTACGCTTACGTTCTTTGCACATCAATCTAAGTTGGTGCATGACTTAAAACTATTCAAGTGCCAGTTAAATACTGCCCACAGGTGTACTGGCAGCCATGTCAACAGGAGGGTGCAGCCTGTGGTGTCCCATCTTTCGGCATGGCAGTGCAAGGAAATTTGCTGCTCTGCCTCCGGGTGCTCCAGTTTCCTCCCACTGTCCAAAAGATGTGCTGGTTACGTGCATTGGGCAATCTAAATTCTCCCTCAGTGTTATCCGAACAGGCGCTGGAGTGTGGTGACTAGGGGATTTTCACAGTAACTTCATTGCAGTTTTAACATAAGCCTACTTGTGACACTAATAACTAAACTTCTAAAAGTAGAAGGCATTAATTACTTACTGCCTCATGTAGCATTTCAGAGCTGTGGGTGATCACAGTGCAGGATGGGGATGGGAGTGCAGACTGCTCCTTTGTCACCTGGCAGGACTGGGTATAATAAGGACAAGTGGATTTTTTCAAAGATCGTTTTCAGTGAGAAAATGAGCAAGAGGGGCAAATTCCACAGAACCAGGGGAACCAAAGTTTGAAAGAAAAAATGGAAGTGAGGCTGAGCTTTTTTTAAAATAAAAGTTTGTAGAGAGAAAAGCAGAACTATGGGAGAGGTGAGCAATCCCATCATGTTGAGGTGATGGAAAAGAATGTGTTGGAGCAGGCAAATGGACACTGAATCTTAATTTTGAAGACAGTCTGAGGGTCAAAAAGGAGGATGGGTTCATGAGAGAGCGCACTTGAAGCTTAGAAAGGTCAAGAGAGGAAAGTTCAGAGGGCAGTGAGAATGGCCATATTAATGCGGTAAAATCGAGAAAGATCATGGTGATGTTAGAAATTGGAGACAAGAGTTGAGACCGAGCTTCTTTTACAGTGTAAGAACTCTAATGGAATGCTATCGTCTATTCTGAAAAGATTTGAATATTAAGTAAAGATGGTATGCTTAACTTAGTAAGAAGTCTGACAACACCAGGTTTAAGTCCAATCGATTTATTTGATAGTAAACTCACAAGCTTTCGAGGCTGTGCTGTTCATCAGGTGAACCTGACAAAGACCGCAGCCTAAACCTGGTGTTGTCAGACTTCTTACTGTGTTTACCCCAATCCAATCGATATCATGCTTAACTTAAACAGGGTATTGATGAGACAGTATCTCAAATACTGTGTGCAGTATTGGTTTCCTTATTGAAGGAAGTACTTAAATGTTGAAGGCACTTGAACCTAAGACCAGGGATTGAACTTTGGAACATTGGAACCAAAGTTGCAACTGTGAGCCATGCAAAGAAAACTGGCCTATTTACCAATACTTAATGTGAAATAAACTTTATGGCCCTGATAACAGGAGGAAGGATGTAGACCAGAAGTCCTGATTTTGAGACAGCATTTGGTGAATTAGATTTGCTGCCTACAGCATGTAGCAGAACTAGAGCCATATGCAAAGCAGCAGCATGCCTGCTTCAGTAGTTTCTCTATTCCTTCATTCTAACTCTGACTTGCTCCAGGGGAGAAGAAGACAACAAGCCGCAATATAAGGGCAGGGCATCACAAGAGGTAACAAGGTTGGATGTGAGCCGAATGAAAAGTGGCACAGCAAGAAGAAAAGGGGACATGTCCCCAAAAATCTGATCCGTGACACTCAGAATTGACTTTATAGATTTTTCCTACACTTCATCCAACAGTTGAATAACCTTTCTGAGGTTGACATTCAACTTGCCACCCAAATGTGAAATGGCTTTTTCAATTGGTGAGTTTCACTATTCTTGTGTCGTTAGGTGGATTGGGCAATGCTAAATTCTCCCTTAATCTACCTGAGCAGGCAGTGGGACTGTGGTGCCTAGGGGATTTTCATAGTAACTTCATTACAGTGTTAATATAAACCTACTTATGACTAATAAATCAAATAATAATAGTGACAGGAACTGCACAATTTTATACTTGACATGAACAAAGAACTGTGTAAAGTCATCAGCGTTGTATGGAGAAGGCATCTTCCTTGCATCCTCTCTTTGAATACTTAGAGACAGTAAAGGTTCATAATTTTAACATTTTTCTGACTGCCCCGTTACTGTTGTTTTAACACAATACAAGATCCAGATGTTTAATTATATTAGTGATGAAATTCAGAGGACATGATGCTCAGTAAAGTGCTCAATTATAACATTACTTGTTAGCCAAAACAGTGTGATGATGAGACACTGCAGGAGTGTTTTACACATTGGAATATCAGAGTGTACATTGAGACTGTCTCTCGTGAGGTTTAAGAGTTATTTTTCTGCCAAACTTTAGAGAGAAATTGTTAGAGGAACTTCATCAAGGGCACTACAGGGACAATCCATGTGAAAATATCAGCAAAGCTATGTTTGGCATCCAAAGGTGGATAGAGATATGGAAGGGGGAAAAGCTGTGAAGTATGTCTCAGAGTGAGAAATGATCCAAGCAAGGTTCTTGCCATTCCATGGTCAGATATAAGAAAATCATGGGAGTGAGTACATGTTGATTTTTTTTTGAAGTGGAAGGGAAAGAGTTTTGTTTTAATCTGTAGCTTTAGTAAATGGATAGATGTTGAGGCTATGCCCACTACCACAAGTGCCAAAGCTATTGGCATTTTGAGATGTTTATTTACCATTTATGAATTGCCAGAGGAATTGGTATAAATAATGGTACATAGTTTATGTCAGGATAATTTGAAATTTGTCTGAGAAAGATTGGATTCAAACAAACACTAATGCACCATATCACCCAGCATTGACTGATGCTGCAGAAAGATTGTGAAGAGATCTTGTCAGAATTATTTAGTAGTTGACAAGCTTGGCTTATTTTTGAAGTGGGGAGGGAGTTTAGATAGTGCAAGATAGGAGCATTTTGACTCCTGTCCTCTCTGCTGCTCTCTTTTTGTTGGGAATGTGTAAATAAAGTTAGTCCAATAATAGTTGCCTGCAATGAAGTGTATATTAGTCTTATTTAATGCAATGCACAACATATAATATTGATAATATTGAGTGGAACTCAATAGTGGGACCTGAACCTTCTGGCTCAGACGAGAATATTAATAACTAAAGGGAAGGAAATCAATGTATGGGATATGTGAAAGAAAATAGTAGATACATCTAAAGGGCTAACTTGTCAAGTTGTTTCCCAGTATGGAGCTTTGCTGACAGAGGCGTAGGTTGGCGTGAGGGCTGAAACATTAGAGAAAGTGCCCCCCTGAGACAAGTTAAAAACTTTCCCTTGAGTGGCCAGGAGCACTAGGAATAATCCTTTGGGTCTGTCAAGGAAAAATCATGTTTTCCTTTACCTGGATTTGTTGATGTAGCATGGTGGGCTGAAGAGTGTGTCCCTGTGCTGTACTGTTTGTCTCTTTAAAGTTTGTTTATTTATTAGTCACAAGTACTAATACAGTGATACAGTAATACAGTGAAGATACAGTGAAAATCCCCTATTTGCCACACTCCAGCACCTGTTTGGATACATTGTCAGAGAATTTAGCATGGCTAATTCATCTAACCTTCACATCTTTAGACTGTGAGAGGAGACCAGAGCATCTGGAGAAAACCCCATGTGGAGAATGTGCAAACTCCACACAGACAGAGATCCAAGCCAGGAATCAAATCCAGGTCCCTGGAAATGTGAGGCAGCAGTGCTAACCACTGTGCCTCCATACCGCCTTCAAGTTCTCTTTCCCAGCCACATCCATGACCTCAATGGAGGCCCATGAGGTTGGTCACTTGCCTCCATACCGCCTTCAAGTTCTCTTTCCCAGCCACATCCATGACCTCAATGGAGGCCCATGAGGTTGGTCACTTGCAGTATGAACTCCCTGATTGAGGTCATGATTTATCCAATCAAGGAGTCTTGAGGACTATCAGGGTTACTGACTTTCCGGATTCTGATTTATATCTTCAGCACTCTTGGGGGTGGAATTGATTTTGTAAATAAAGAGAATCTGGTGAAGGAACCTGAACTCTGAGGAGTTACTTCCACTCCTTTCCCAGTCTTCACTTCCCAAAACTGGTCCCTACAAACAGTGATTGAACCCTCCCTCCTGGTTTCCTTAGGCTGCCTTATATTTTCTCTACTGCTCATTTGTCATTGCTTTCCACTGTTTTGAGTATATAGATGGTCGGTGACATCTGGACAAGGCCCAGGAGTTAAAATTTCCGCAGCTGTGCTTTGAGGTGGGAGGGAGAAGTGTGGTGTTGGGGGGTGTGATGCTCAATCTAGGACCAGTGAATGCATTTTGCACTCACCCTTCGCTTTCCTCCAGTTTCCTCTTCCATGGTCAGACATGGATCTACTACAAATTGGATGCAACTATTTGCAAATATAGCACAGGGATGGCTGGACACTCAACAGATTGGTTGGTTATCCAGTTATCAGTTAAACCAGTGCAGAAGTTGAATAGCACCAAGGGACAAAATCAGTCTTGGAAGCATAAAATGAGCAGTATTGAACCACTGGGATTATTTCATACGTTGCCATTTTCTGTTCTAAATCTGTGAGCTGAATAAATTTTTATAAGTTTTATAAGTTGAAGTTTATTTATTAATGTCACAAATGGGCTTACATTAATACTGCAATGAAGTTACTGTGAAAAACCCCTTCTCACCACACTCCAGTGCCTGTTTGGGTATACTGACGGACAATATAGCAAGGCCAATGCACCTAACCAGCAAGTCTTTTGGGCTGTGGGAGAAAACCAGAGCAGCCGAAAGAAACCCACATAGACATGAGGAGCACGTGCAGACTCAACACCATCAGTGACCCAAGCCGGGAATCGAATCTGGGTCCCTGCAGTTGTGAGGCAGCAGTGCTAACTACTGTAGATTCCTGCTACAGATCTGTGTGATCGCCTGCGAATGTGGCAAATGCAGCATCAAGAAAATCCCAGCACAAATTGAGGAAAATGGTGCTGCGTTGACCTCAGGTTCCTGCCACTAATAGCAATGGTACAGGCAGCATTCAAGGCAGCCTAAGTAAAGTAAACCTGGTATTTGTGTCCCCGATCGCTTTCAACGCCCTCTCCTCCGTCCTGACTATAAATGCAAACCTGTCACTTTGACTATGTTTTTGCTCCGGGACCTGGATCCTGTTTACCGGAATGGAAAAAACACATGTCTCAAAGAATGTAGCGTGTGATCTGGGCATAAGGAGCCTTGAGTCTGAGCATTTCTAAAGAGCGTGGCATTGTGCTCATATAACTTTAAACCACCATCTTAACCCACCCAAGACACTCTTTTGTCAGGCAGCTTAAAGTTGGCTTCTGGATCATTTGCTTGTAATTGAGCTTGAAGTGTATTTAACCTCTTTACTGGTTTAGTGGATTGCAGAGACTGCAGACGACTGGTCACCTAATTAAACCTGTCTGGCTGACTAAATAGAAGAATACAACTCCTTTTTACCATATGAATGAGTAATACTCCCAATCTTAAAGCCTGCTTATGGTTAACTCTCAAGATTGTCCAAAACTATTCTCATTCATTAATGCCAGGAAGGCGATGGTGTGACTGTTGGAAAAACAAATTGGTCAGGCTGTTGGCTGGTGCAACAATTTACTGCCACCCCTTTAATGCCATTTTGCAAGATGAATTTCACCCACTAGCCTTTTTTTCAAGGAAAAAGAAAGCCTAGCATTTATATAGTATCTTTCACAATTACCAGACACCTCTAAGCGCTTAACAGTCAATGAAATGCTTTGAAAGTGCAGTCACTATCCAAAGGTAGGAAATGCAGCAGCCAGCTCCCACATGTATCAATGAGATTGATAATGATCAAATAATCAGTTTCATTGATGTCGATTGAGGGACAAATATTGGTCAGGACGCTGGTGTAACTTCCATGCCCTTCGAAATAGCGTCATGGGATCACCAAACTCTGCCTGAGAGAGTGAGCAGGGCACTTTGGTTGGCATCTCAATGAAAGATGGCAACTCCAACAGTATGCACTGGTCTTGAGTATTTTGTGCTCAAGGCTTGGGGTTGGGCTTGAACCCATTATCCTCTGATTCAGAAGCAAGTGTGCTACCAAATGAACAATGGCTGACATGCAATATGGACCCAAATGTCTTTCTTGATGCTTTTTCAGCTCCTCAGTGGCTTACCTGATGACCAGACGTTAAATCTAATGGGCCTACTGCCTGAGTGAGCAGAGGCTTCAGCTATGTTTCTGCAAGTAGGGCAATAGTAGGCTTAACTGTGGAAATGTCATGGGATGTTCTATTACTAATGGCACTATATAAATGCAAGTTGTTGAGTCTGTTTTCGGAATATGGAACTTTAGTCCACTTCAGCTGGGCAGAGAGTAAAGGTGCTATTGATATCCACTATTCCACAGGCCAGAATGGGTAAAACTGCTCAAATTTCCTTCATGTTATAATGACTGCTAGAAGTGTATCTGTATGAAATCAATGGAGTATATATCAAGCTTTACTGTGATTCCCCATGTAGTCGGATGCCTACTATCAAGGCCACTTTAGTTGACATGCTGGAGGCCATCCAGTCATTGAGAGACTATAAAGCCCCAGTAACTGGTTAGCTCCTTCAGAAGGACAAGAGACACAGCCTACAAATCATCTTTCCCTTCCTGAAAGCAAGTTGAACCATAAAAATGCAATATATTATCTACTGGGGAAGGTGATGACCTACTGTTATTATTGCTGGACTATTAATCCAGAAACTCAGCAAATGTTCTGGGGACCCTTGTTTGAATCCCGCCATAGCAGTTGGTGGAATTTGAATTCCATAAAATTCTGGAATTAATCTGGATACTGATGACCATGAAGCTGATGACCAATTGTCAGAAAAATCCATCTAGTTCATTAATGTTCTTTGAGAAAGGAAATTTGCCATCCTTACACTGTCTGGCCTACATACGACTCCAGAGCCATAGCAAAGTGGTTGATTCTCAACTGCCCTCAGGTAACAAGAGATGGGCAATAAATGCTGGCCAGTCAGCAACACCCATGTCCCATGAATGAATAAAAAAAATCCTACATTCACTTAGGTGGCCAGCTGTCGTTGTGCCTTACAGAGAATAACCATTATTACTTATCGACACTTCAAACCATAAACCCTGTCCCAATCCGCACCTTCCTTCATATTATTTTATTGAAGCAGTTTAGTTCTCAGTCGCTTCCATTTATCAGTATCCCTGAAGACAGTGGCCTGTATTTTTGCTTTTGTATTATCTTGCCTTTTCTGCATAATACGAACGGCACACTCTGTTTTGAGTCCTGGAGCTAACGCCAATATCTGGATCCCGATCTTGAGGGAACTAGACTCAATTGTTAGGATAGGAATCCTAGCCAATGGCTTATTGATTCGTGATTTGATTTGATTCGATTTATTATTGTTCTATATTATTATTAACATACAGTGGAAAGAATTGTTTCTTACATGCTATACAGACAAGGCATACTGTTCATAGAGAAAGAAAGGAGAGAGTGCAGAATGTAGAATTCTTGTGACCTCAGAGCTTTGTATCTTTTTCCTGATGGAAGAAAGTGGAAGTGAGAATGCCCAGGGTACATGGGGTCATTAATTATGCTGGCTGCTTTTCCAAGGCAATGGGAAGTGTAGTCAGAGTAAATGGATGGGAGGCTGGTTTGGGTGATGGATTGGGGTACATTCACGACCTTTTGTAATTTCTTAAGATCTTGGGCAGAGTAGGAGCCATACCAAGCTGTGATACAACCAGAAAGAATGCTTTCTACGGTGTATCTGTAAAAGTTGATGAGAGTCGTAATGGACATGCCAAATTTGTGGTAGGTATTAGGTATTATCAAAATAGACTCAATGGGCCGAAGGGCCTTTTCTGCGCTGTATGGCTCTATGACTCTCTAACGTTCCCCAGTGAAATATTGTACTTGCATGGCCAGGATGCGATGAAGTACATGTCTCCAGCGGGGGCTTGAGAATCAGCCTTTCAGACCTGGCGTAATCTGACACTGAGACACAGTACTGTCCAACCAGTTAGTCAAGAACTCTTCACACTTTTCCATTGACAGACTGTTAAGGTGATTGTGAGCACGTACTTGCTGCTAACTGAGGCGGTTCTTTGAGTTTGGATGACCTGATTTATTGAACATTCATTCTGCAACAACCAACCCCCACTCTCCCCCCCCCCCCCCCCCCCCCCCCCAACCTTCCATACCACACCATTGCCTCCAACTTTAGGACGAAATACATTGAATAAAGACAACATTTGAATGAAGCACCAGGAATGGAACTACCAATCTTTGGTTGGAAATATACCTGGAAATTTTCCTGATCTGCTGCCTCCACCCACCCCGGCCAATCAAGCAATCTTCTTCTCTGTCCGCAATATTTTGGAAAACAACAAATGCAAGTGTTGAAGGTAAAAGAACAATTGTGCGTGCTCTCAAATGTCAGAAATGTGAGCAGCCCTTCTTCTTTCATCAGTCAAACTGGTAAAACAGCACCACTTTCAGGCAAACTCAAGAATGGACGTGCACTCTTCCAGTGAGAAGCTGTCTGACCATTTTCGTCCAGTTGCACATCGTTAGGCTATAGCCCAACCTTTATTCATACATTTGACGTGGGAGTGTTCTGGAATCAAGGCTTAGTCAATGTTTAACCTGGCCGAATTCCGTAACCCTGCTTTAAAATCGTTCAGCTGCACATGGTTTAAATCTGAATTCAGTAGAATATCACGTCACCCTAATGGCACATGGTTGGTAAATATAGTCCCAATCTGAAGGGTGATGACTAAAGCTTAAAATAATCTCATAATGAGAAAATAGAGCCTCAGGTTCAAACAAACTCTCACTGGGTTGGGACTTCCTTGAAGTTGCAGGGTGACATTATATAATCGAATAAAAAAAATTGTTTCGAGTTGATGTTGTTCTCATTCGGTCAGTTGGGATGTGCAATTTATGTCATGGCTGCTTCAACCTGTAGTAATTCAGAATGTTGCATGAGTGTAACAATACTCTTAAATTTATCTGTAAATAATTTGCAGCTGATCATTATGAATCTAGCTCCAGTAGCTCAATAGATTATACTTTCCCATTTGCATTAATCCTACTGCCTTAATTTACTTGGCTGTGCTGACTTACAATCTATCCAGCTCTGCAAAAACGATTGGCAAGTGAAATTTGGTAGTATAAAGGGTTAATATTAAATATGTAAATACATAGCGGGCAATCTTACTGCCTATTCACACCATGTTCCTTCTGCAGCAGAGATGGAAAATTTGGCAACAAGCCAAATCTTCCATCACTGCAGCTGGATGGGAAAATTCCACGGGCGTGAACAGCTGGAAAATCCTTGACTACATCACCAATGACGTAAGATAATAACAGAGCATGGAGAGAGACTCCGATGTAGAGCCTCGCGTTACATCTGTATTACACGTAATATAATGTTCCATAAAAGGTAGAGTTTAGAGTTTACCGTCCACCTTGCCCCCACCATTCTGGATGGAATCTGCCCATACTTTTTGAAAGTGTCGAGTTCAGACTGAAAACCCATGTGCAGCTATCCAGCATCAGAGCCCAGTTTTCAGTCCAAATTTTGAGTCTCTTTGAATAAAGAAAATGAATGAGCAGGGTTTAGATCATCACTCTGATGGGACAGGACCTGATAGAGCCAGCAAAGCCGATTAGAAGAGTGCTATCGTTAATGGGTGTCCAAACAGCATTGAAGTGGAATTCCACCTTCTCCCCCACAACGACGGAGGAAACAGGGCTCCTCCCTCCCAGGGTCAATCTTTGGAGTTTTCCCACCCTCCTCTTTATGACACAATATTCCAGAGTTCATTCACATCCTCAACATCACAGCATTGCAGATGTTTCGCCATCCCTCCCTCACTGCCTACTCCCCTCCCTCTGCTTGCAAGTACCCTCTTATTGCCTATTCTCCTTCCTCCCCCCTATGTTTGTCTGGAAACTCTCCCAATGAGCTCCTACAAGGGCCTGTCTCTAGCACATTGCCAATGTGAGCAAGGCCACTGTGGATATGCTTAGTCATGCAAAGATGGCACATTAGAATCCCTACAGTGCAGAAAATGGACATTCAGTCCATTTTTCTGCACTGACTATCCAACATCGCATCTTGCCCAGGCCTATCCCTATAACTGCATACATTTACTTTGCTAATCTCTGTAATCTATATATCCTGGGACATTAAGAGGCCATTTAGTATGGTTAATCCAACTGGCCTGTACATCTTTGTTTGGACTGAGGGAGGAAACTAGAGCACCTGGAGGAAACCCATGCAAACACAGGGAGAATGTGCAAACTCCACATAGACTGCCATCCAAGGTTGGAATTGAACCCAAATTCCTGGTGCTGTGAGGCAGTGCTAATCACTGTGCCACCCATATTGGGACACTCATTGTCAATGTATTTTCTATGTAACAATTGGTCCAAAACATTTGGTAGTGTACATACAACTGTGCCTGCAGCTGATGAGCTTATGTCACACTTGTCAAGAAATTGGAACTTGATAACCATGAGCTCTGAGGGAAATCCAGCAGGTACAAAAACCAACGGAACCAATTAATTATTTTCAGCCACTATTTTTCCATGACTGAGATTTCCAAGGGGAAGGTAAGATTTGTACCATAAAAAAATTTAAAGTTACTTCAGAATACCAGAATTAAACACACGGATAAAGTGTTTTGTACATTTGAGTGTGTTTTCCAATGCTTTTACTCTAACTCCGGCTGATTTGATAAGAATCATAGACTCACACAGTGCAGAAGAGGCCTTTTAGCCCATCAAGTCTGCGCTGATATGTATGAAACACCTGACCTCCTAGCTAATCTTGTTTACCATCACTTGGGCCATAGCCTTGGATATTATGGTGTGCCAAAGTTATCCAAATACTTGTTAAAGAATGTGAGGCTACTTACCTCCACTATTCTCCCAGGGCGTTTCAGATCGTCTCCATCTTCTGGGTAACTCCCCCCTAAATCTCCTGCTCACCTTGAACTTGTGTCAGGTGGTTTTGGCACCATGCCCCAGAAGGAAAAAGTAGTTTGAACCAGTATTCTTATTTCCCTATTTTACTGTTTATTCTTTCTGGGAGGGGTTACTCTGTTTCTTAGGGACAGGTAAGAACTATACTTGTTTTTGCAAGCCTATGCATTTCCGTTTTGTCACACTTCCTGCATCATTAATCTCTTGCACCTCCCTTGTCCCATCTGATCGTGAAAAAAATCATTTAAAAATTTCAGTGTCACACTTGCAACAGATTAGCTCCAATTTTGTGTATCTGAAACTCAAGTCTCTCGCAATTGGCAGGCACTGAACACAAGCTGCTTTGTATGAAAACTCCAGCCAGTAATTTATAAAATTCTTTCAACGAACGATAGTGACTTTCATCAACAGCAAGGGGCAGAAGGGAAGCCAACCAAATTTTTATAATTTTGTCCAGATTCTCCCTGCTATCTTTGAGCACATTACACCAGAACACATAAGACATAGGAGCAGAAGTAAGCCATTCAGCCCATCAAGTCTGCTCCAATAAGATTCAATGACATCACGACTGATCTGATGTGATAACCCTTATCTCCACTTTCCTGCCTTATCCCCATAATGCTTGACTCCCTTACCGTTTTAAAACCTGTCCATCTCAGTCTTGAAAATACTTCTCAACATTCAGTTCCTCGAACAAGGAGTCTCATCGGAAAGGAAAGAACATTTCTCTTCAGGTGGACTAACATGCTTGTCTGGCTTCATTACAATGAATACAATAGAAAATATATGTGCTCCTTTTTGTGAAATAAATGTGTTTCTCTGTAATGTCAAAAGAAACAGATGTAGACTTAATTATGTTCGTAACTAGAATTAAGAAACACTAATTTAAAATCAGACGGGTGAACACCGGGATACAATACTCAGTCCTGAATGTAGGGCCTGCTATGTTGGATAATCTGGGAAGATTTTTAAACTTTTGAATCTGTGCGTTTTTTCATATTCCTTTTTGTTAGCATTACATAACATGCCTGACAATCACTGAAGCCTTGCAAAAATGGTTTTGTGTATGTGGAAGTTTATTGTTAGTATCGTAAGTAGACTTATGCTGCAATGAAGTTACTGTGAAAATTTCCTATTTGCCACACTCTGGCACCTGTTGGGGTACAATGAGTGAGAATTTAGCTTAGCCAATGCACTGAACCAGCACATCTTTCGTATTGCGGGAAGGAACTGGAGGACCCAGAGGAAACCCACACAGACATGGAGAGAACATGCAGACCCTGTACCAACAGTCACCTGGAGAATTGAACCCAGGTCTCTGGCACTGTGAGGCAACTGCGCTAACCACTGTGTCACCATGTGTAGGCAAGTTTTGTGATTTGGTTTCAGATATTTTATATTATAATCTTTTTGATGGTGATATGTTGCTGAACGAACTTCGGAGAGGGGTTTCTTTTTGTTTGAATCATGTTGATTGGTAAGTTTTGTGGTAACCGTGACTGAGCGAGTTGTAATTTTTTTCAATGAACGGGACTTTTTATAAAGAGTTGTAATTGCATTTCTTTTAACAAAGTGTTTTGGTATTTTTTTCAAAGACAGTGCTATTTTAGAAATTGGCACAGATGCCCCATAGCCTAAAAACAAAGCAATCAGCACGACTTATTGAACAGCACTTGGCTTGTGTTCACTATATTTGTCAATGGGACATTTGAGCCAATCAGGATTTTCTGCCCTGTAGTTTTTGCCACACCTTACATTTTTATGCTCCATGGATGGTTGCCAGATGCAAAGAAAAACTTTGAATTAAACCTCGGTCATTTGGAAAAAGAAACAAACTGAGGGTGCTTTACGTGGGTTTGTCTGCAATCAGGGCCAATGATGTGCTTCTCATGGAGTAAACGTTTCTGAGTAAATAAGGCTGTGAAAATGTGTCACAACTGGTACAAAGTCAGGCTGGAGATTTCTTTCCAGTCTGTCACTGTCACATCATCAAATATACACCAAAATTCAGGCCTTGGTGGATCGTCAACTTAGAAACCAGTCTTGATATCAGATGGTTAAAAATATGAACATTGTTATTTTTAGTCGAAGTAAAAGTTGGGGGAGGGGGGCAGCTGAGCTTCAAATTAATAAAAATAAATTTAGAAAGCTATTATGATCCTCGAGCTGTGAGTGCACCACGTAAGGAATACATGTCCAGATACAGTGGGGGTGAAATTCATGCTATCATAGAATCTCTACAATGCAGAAGGAAGCCATTCAGCCCATCAGGTCCGCACTGACTCTCTGACAGAGTATCTTATCCAGTTCTTTCCCCCTGCCCTATCCCAGTAACACTTTTTTTTAACATTTACCATTGCTAATCCCCCTAACCTACACATCTTGAGACATTAAGGGCAATTTAGCATGGCCAATCCACTTTACCTGTATACCTTTGGATTATGGGACAAAACTGGAGCACCTGGAGGAAACCCATATATACATGGGGAGAACGTGCAAATTCCACATAGGCAGTCACCCAAGGCCAGGATTGAACAATGGTCCCTAGCGCTGAGGCAACAATGCTAACGACCATGCCGCTCACTATCATTAAACAACAGGAGGGGGAGTGAAGGTATTAAGATCATTTCAGGATGAATGTCTTTAAGTGGGCTAAATGGTCCTCTTTGTCCATCACTCCATCACTATTTATGCCCTTGATCTGGATTTTCCAGTCCCTCTGTGGTGGGATCTGTCATCAGGTGGAGAATGCGACAGGCCCTCCAAAAATCCATTGACCTTGAGTCAGATGGGAAGACCCCGGCTGCAATTCAGTTTGCTGCCCTGATATGCGAAACTGGTACTGTGGGCTTGACTGCCTCTATTGTCAGTTCAAACCTACAGTGCCCACCACGCATTGGGTTCCAGCTTCCAAAGAAATTCCAATAAACTTGTTAGGCATGATGACCTGTTTCTCAGAGATTTGTGTTTCCCCTGAGCTGTTGCCTTTCCTCATGTCAGGTACGTGCATATGAAGAATAGACTCTCTACCTTTCTGGTATTTGCCTTTTGTGCATTATAACCTGCACGGGAATGTCTTTCCACCGTCAAAGTTCCTTCCATGAACTTTTTTACTTGTTGTTCAGGCCTGTAGCTCAGGGCCCTGGCGTGAATGCTTTGCTTCCTCTCCAATCCAGTTGCTGTTAATTAATTATTCAGTCATAACTTTGCGACTGTCAGGTGCTTTTTCAAATGGTGCCTACGTATTGGCTACAGAGTTGTTTTTTTTTGTCAGCAGAACAATGCAATGACCACTGCCATTGAAATTTATTAATGCTTACATGTCCTTTCAGAGCAAATCTATCATTTCAGCAACACAATAGTGCACCTGTCTTCACATAATAGATTACGTATGACCTGCTGGGAAATACAGGCAGGTGGACCTGATGATGATGAGTGAAATATTTGACGCATAGAGAATGAGCAATACCGGTCTGTTTTGATGTCACCGTAACTCTGTTTGATTTAGCTGTTCTTGTCTGGCCTCAACTGACAGTTTGAGTATTCAGCATGGCACATTATCAAAAAAAAGAAGAGCCCTGGAGGTGAAAGCTATCTGGTGGTTTCTTCCATCTTTGTGATAAAATGAAAGTTTGGCCATTTAAAACCCTGAATGTGTCTAAAATTGAAGGTGGATATTTCTGTGTTCTTTGCCGATGCTCTGATTTTGTAATGGTTGTTTCATGGCTGTAACATTTACCTCTTCGTCAATGCTTACTTCATCCATCTCATGTGTTGTGTTTGAAGCTTTGTATTGTGAATTGGCCATAATCTTTGCTTACATAAACAACTGTGAATATATTTCAAAAAGTGTATCATAACCATGAAGCACTTTGGACCGTCCTGGCGACATGAAAGGTGCTACACGAATGCAAACACTCTCCTTTGTGCACTCTACATAGCAACCTGGAGTTGCGGCAAACTACCCATCAAATGCTACCGATGAGCTTTGCCATGTCCTGCTCATCCTTGTTCCTCTCTCCATTCTTCAGATCTCCTGCAATTTCTCCACACAATCACAGCAGAAGAAGAGGATAGTCCTCTGGAAGATGCATTGTGGCAATTGCCATTTTTCAACCCGAGTTCAAGTAACTGGCAATCCAAGTGCCTGAGGGATCTGTGGTGGAATAATTACCGAGGAAGAGGAAGAGCAAGAGAGAAAGGAAAGTTTAGGAATCGACTCTCCAAATGCCAATCCACATTGTAATCCTGACATGGAGGGTCTAGTTGAAGATAGTTAAGGATTGGCCTATTAAAGATGGTTAAGAACTGCCGAGTAGCAGCAACTATTCCACACTAAAGCTTGAACACCATATTCGATAGTTGGTGGAGTCCAGCTCTCACTTGTATGAACTCCACATATTTGGTGTTGAAGAACTGAGTGTGACCCCCTTAATGTAGCAGTAGCTCAGTCACGGGGTTTTTGATTTCCACTGTGCATGACATGGGAGTATAGTGGTTAGCATCCCTGTCCCATAGTTCCAGGAACCCGGATTCAATTGCCTGCTTGGGACGCTGTCTGACTGCAGTTTGCATGTTCTCCCTGTCAGTGTGGGTTTCCTCCGGGTACTCATGTTTCCTCCCACATGCCAAAGATGTGCAGGATAGGTGCATTGGTCATGCTACATTGCCCCTTAATGTCCCGGGATGTCTGGATTAGAAGAATTAGCAGAGTAAGTGTGTGGGGTTAATGGAATAGGCCTTGGGTAGGATTGTTGTCAGTGCAAACTCGATGGGCTGAATGGCCTCATTTTGATCTGTAGGGATTCTATGATTCTATGATTTCATGGAATTTCAGATTGCTACCATTCAGGCTCTTGCTATCACCATCTTGCAATGACCTCAGTGAGGCCGATGAAGTAGAGTTCTTGGAGTATGAGCTCCCTGGATGAGATAATGATTGCTTGTCCAGTCAGGGAGATTTACCTATATATATATATATTGAGGACTGTCAGGGTTCTGGATTCTGACTTTGTATCTGAGGCACTCCTAGGAGTGGAATTGAGTTTGTAAATAAGGGGAATCTGGTGAAGAGACATCAGCTTTTGAGGGGTTATTTCACATCTCTTGCAGGAAAGCAACCAATCTTCACATCATTCCGACACACTGCTTGTGTGCAAAACAGCAGAAATGCTGAGGCACATTCAAGTGGTAGTGACACAGCGGGAGATGAAGGGCTACCTGCTTTTAGGATGGCAAATACCCACCTCTGCCTGAACCCAGTGCATATGCTGGTGCCAGGGAGTCAGCTGGGACAGAATGCCTCGGCATAGCCACGTTGATGCAGTCTGTAGCTGAGCACACTCATCTGTGCTCCATGATAGTCACTTCAAGCATTTTCATTGGTTGGCAAACAACTTGCCACCTCCCATCTATAGCCACATGGCTGGCACCTCATCAGAACACAGTAGAAAGGTATCTGCAATAGGGGCCTAAAGATAAGATTCCACTGCACTGCTGATGAACAAATGCAGAGTGGGATCAGCTCCAAGAAATTTCCAAGTGTAGCTTATGGCTTTTTCTTTCAGTTTGACCCAGCAGTTGCTATGACAAAACCTCTCCTCCGTCTCTTGCTCTGTGCAGAAATTTTCTATAATAGGCTTTAAAGTCAAACCAAGACCATCTTAAGAAAAATGTGTCTAAACCAAACATTTTAAATCAATTTGTCTCAATATTTATGATGAGATCATAACTCAGATTCAATTGGTAATTGCTACAATGCCTCTATCCCAGTTGTAGGCTCATTACACTCAACAGAACCAGGCAATATCTGAGAGGTAGAGACATTCAGCTAACAGTTGACTGGTGATGTGAATCTTGTGAGAAAAATCGAAGGAAATTATGCGTTGCATTTCCCATCAGCACCCAAGTGGAACCAAACACCAAAATAAGCAATTAAAGATGTAGTTCATATCTAGAAGGACTTGGACATGCAAACTAGACTGGCCCTTCAGTATATCACTGAGGTGTGCTGTAGTGTTGGATGAGGAACTAAATTAAGGTTTATCTCCACACTGAGATGATAAGTTCTCACAATACAATTCATATACTGATGAAGGTATTCTCCCGGTGTCTTGGCCCACCAATCACCATTTGACCAACTCCATGTTGGTCAAAGAGTGGTAAACAGTTTAATTAATCATTTGTTAGTTAGCTTAATTAATCATTTGTTATTCAGTGCAGAAGGAGGCCAATTGGCCCATTAATCTGCACTGACACTCTGACAGAACATCTTGTCAGGACCATCCCTTGCCCTATCCCCATAACCCCCCTAACCTACATATCTTGGGATACTAAGGGGCAATTTAGCATGGCTAATCCACCCAACCTGCACAGCTTTGGACCATGGGAGGAAATTGGAGCTCCCGGAGGAAACCCACGCAGACATAAGGAGAATGTGCAAACTCCATACAGACTGTCACCCAAGGCCAGAATGGAATCTGGGTCCCTGGCACCGTGAGCAGTGCTAGCCTTTGTGCCACTGTACAGTTTTCTTGGCTTTTGAGGGATTTTGCTCGGTGCAAATTGATTGCCTTGTTCTTCTCCATAATAAAAAGCGAAGGCACTTTAAAGGATACTTGGGGGATACTCCAAAGATTTGATGAGACATTATCCAAACACACTTTATTGAATTACTCCAATTTACCTGACTGAGGTGAAGATTCTTCCTCTTGGTGTAATAATTTACTGATTGTTCAGATGAAATGGTTCTCAATGAGAAAACACATCTTGGCTCTGGAAGGTCTACATCACCTTGCAGCACTATGCAGTTGCTCCCTGACCTCTAAAGACAATCAAGCAGGTTCCAGTGTATCAGTCTGACATTACAATACAAACCGGTTGCATTCCACAGATGATATTCCCATGGTCCCAGATGTATTGGAACTAAAGCACTCAGTAGAATGTCTGATGATCTATCATTTTGCCTTATCTCTGTTTATTTAACTGTCTGTTAAAAATGTTATAAAGTAAACTCAAGTGTCTAGCTCAACAGGAACCACCAGCTCAAACACTATTTGTTCCCTGTGTAATTATTTGAGGTAGTGTGATGGGTTATTAGTCACATGCTTGTAAGCACAAGAGAAAGGAAGATTTATCCTTTAACAGTCTTTAAATGGGTCACTGCTTGACGAGTGTAAATACCTCTGGGATATCAGTTCATGTCTGCTGTTTACCCATATAGGTAGTATCGGTTTCATCACTGGGTAAGATTATTAACCTGGATTTAAATAATACCTTTATGTAGAAAGCATTCAAAGGTGTTGCGCAGAGATGTGAGAAAAGAAACATCTGCAAACATTTCAGTGCAGGAAGGTGCTATTGGCCAATTTTGTCTCTATTAGTTTAGCTCAGTGGTTGGTGGCCTGTGACCCAGGGGACCATGTGCAGCGCACCTGGGTGCAACCCGTGAGACATTTTGTTGACCATTGCCCACATGCAGAGTTGCCACATTCTGCTGATTTCCATCCACAAAGTTTTTTCCTATTGGTATGATTGAAGTGATACGCATGTAAAGCAAGGGCAAGTGAAGTGAAGTGTGTGCTGATTGCTTGTAATATTATGATTAGGAAGTTTGCAGATGACACCAAGACTGGTGGTATAGTGGACAGTGAAGGAGGTTATCTAGGATTGCAATGGGATCTTGATCAATTGGGCCAGTGGACTGAAGAATGGCAGATGGAGTTTAATTTAGATAAATGCAAGGTGATGCATTTTGGTAGATTGAACCAAGGCAGGATTTATTTGTTAATGGAAAGGTACTGGGGAGAGTTACAGAACAAAGAGATTTAGGAGTACAAGTTTGTAGTTCCTTGAAAGTCACACATGGACAGAGTGTTGAAGAAGACATTCGGAATGCTTGATTTCATTGGTCAGAACATTGAATACAGGAAGTGGGACATCTTGCTGGAGTTGTGCAAGGCCACACTTGGAACACTGTGTACAGTTCTGGTTACCCTGTTATAGGAAGGATATTATTAAACTAGAAAGAGTGCATAAAAGATTTACTAGGATGCTACCAGGACATGATGGTTTGAATTATAAGGAGAGGTTGGATGGAGTGCAACTTTTTTTCTCTGAAGCGTAGGAGGCTTAGGGGTGATCTTACAGAAGTCTATAAAATAATAAGCGGCATAGATCAGCTAGATAGTTAATATCTTTTCCTAAAGGTAGGAATGTCCAAAACTAAAAGGTGTAGGTTTAAGGTGAGAGAGAGGAGATACAAAAGAGTTCAGAGAGGCAATATTTTCACACAGAGGATAGTGAATGTTTGGAACAATCTGCCAAAGATAGTAGTAAAGGCGGACGCAATTTTGTCTTTTAGACAGTTACATGGGTAAGATGAGTATAGAGAGATATGGGCCAAATGTGAGCAATTGGAACTAGCTTAGGGGTTAAAAAAAGAGACGGCATGGACAAGCTGAGCCTGTTTCCATGCTGTAAACTTCTATGAGTCTATAACTCTATAACATTGATTCTGAAAGTCATGCATTCCCTCTGCATCCAAAGTGTTTTTTAGCATTTAATGTTGATGAGGGTTCCACTAATATATAAATGATGAAATATTTTCCACAACTCATTATGAAATACTGATTGTGTAATAAATATATTTGATCTTATTCATAGTGAATAAGCCTGATTTCAACCTTGTGCCCCACTGAGATGAAGGAGGGCCACTCATGCGGCCCCCTCACTAGCCTAGATTGCCTATCACTGCTTTAGCTCTATTTTAGAGAACTTATGTCAGTATAACAATGTGAAAGCACGATCTCCAGCTCAACCAATATGTGCCAGTATCAAGCAGTATCCACACAAGCAGTGATCTTGCAATCCCTTGTATCAGTTTTGTTCTTGTATTTCTTTATTCAGCTTTCCTTTAAATATCAAGCTAACCAACAGTATCCTTAAAGTGGACATGAACCAAGGAGCTGATGATACTCCAGTACTGTAACTTTGGCAGATATCTCATTTGTACCTGTAAATGGGGCCTCCATTACTCTTCTGTGTAAGTTCCAGTGATGAAAACAGAGCAACCCTGAGGAAACTATTGTCTGGACTTCAATTGCAATCTCCAATAGTGCATTCCACAGTCTTATTATCCTCTGTTTAAAGTTAAAGACCATTATTCCTGGCTCTCCATCCTAAATCCCTTATATTTAAGTATATACCTTAGTCTCTTTATCTATATCTCTCACCCGCTTCATTTGATTCACTTTGTCCCATCTCTTCATAATTTGAAATACTCATTAAAGTCTTCAACAAAGGTATCCCTCTTTTTGGAATCCCTGAAATCAGTCAGCATCCACATTAATTTGTTTTCCATTGTCTCAACTTTTTTGTAGTGTAGAGCCCAAGACTGAAAACATCCTTTTAGCTGTGGTCTTCCTGGATGTTTATTTATATTGCAAAAGTACATAGTGGCTAGGTGATGCCTCACAGCGACAGGAACCCAGGTTCAATTCCCAGCTTGGATCACTGTTTGTGTGGAATCTGCATGTTCTCCCTGTGTCTGCATGGATTTCCTCCGTGTACTCTGGTTTCCTCCCACAGTCTGAAAGATGTGTTAGATAGATGCATTGGCCATGTTAAAATCTCCCTCAGTACTATCTGAACAGGCACCAGAGTATGGCGACTTGGGGATTTTCACAGTAACTTCATTGCAGTGGTAATGTAAGCCTACTTGTGGCACTAATAAATAAAGTATTGTGTATGGTAAATACTCAGTTGCAAAGAAAAATATTTGCATTCATAAAGCATCTTTCATAACTTCAGAATGCCTGAAATCCATGAAGCCATGAAGTGTAATCACTGCTGTAGTTTTAGAAACATGGTGGCCAATTTGTACATAGTAAACTTCCATAAACTGAAGTAATCAGATAACCTGTTTTCATAATGTTCGTTGACTGATAGATATTGACCAACAAACTACGAGAACTCTCCTGGTCTTCTTCAACACAATGCAATGGGTTTTTTATATGGGAAAAGCAGAGGGGTTTAAAGTTTCTTTTGGAATACAGCATCTTCAACACTTTCATTGAATGGCAGAGCAGACCCGTTGGATCAAATAGCCTGTTTCTGCTCAGACAGTTTATGGCATATGGTTTTTTTTTGGAATTCCTGCTGGAATGTCATCCTGGATTTGATGCTGAAATCTCCAGACCAAAGTCTTGAGCCCACAACCTTCTGACTCATAGTTGACAGTGCTACCAGTAAAGAACAGCTAATTGTGATCATGTATTGGCAGATCTTATTTCTGACTCTCTAAGACATTCCCTCTGGCTATACCTTGAACTAACAAGTGGAGACTTTGGGGTGAGTTTACTGACATTTACTTGCTCCCTTCCTAGGGCCCTCTAGTGGTCAATTAAAATACTTAGGTATATTATCTAATAAGAAATATTGTGAAATATTATGTGTTGTGATCAGATCAATTTTTATTCTGCCAGATACAAGTGCAAAATCTAACCAATCAGCTTGATTACTTGTTTGCTGAAAAATCTTTTGAAGTTTAACAGAGATTCTCCTCATGAAGTTGCCTATGATAACTTCATGAGGAGAAGCTGATGATACTCCAGTACTGTAACTTTGGCAGATATCTCATTTGTACCTGTAAATGGGGCCTCCATTACTCTTCTGTGTAAGTTCCAGTGATGAAAACAGAGCAACCCTGAGGTTGTCTATTACCAGAGATGTTTGCACTGTTCCAGTGGTTGGGAAATTGAGTTCATTGCTCCGTGTAATTGAATGGATAATGGATATTGTGTGCAGCCAGCATTTGTCAGACTGGTTAACGTTTGTATCCTATTTTGGTTGTACAGGGTTTAAGTATGAGAAAATCGATCAGATCTTTACTGGCTCCTTGGCTATCAAGTTCACCAAGTGACCGTTTAATCTTTACCTTCCATTTGTCTCCTTTATGTATCCCATCATATGTCTTGGATCCATGAGGTCTAATTAAATCTTCATTATTCATTGAAAACAAGGCCCGTGGCAAGATGTTGCACAATATTGAAAGAATGGTAAATTGTTTGGTAGTAAGTATGTTTTTTTTGAACTGTTGACCTGCCTCCCATCCCTACCAAGTAATCTAGACTGAATGCCAGCTTTTTATTTAGCTTTGCAGTGTTGTCAAAGTGAATTAGCAATGGTGTCAATGTAAGAAGGTTTTAGCCTATGGACTGGCTGTTTCTGTCTTACTTAGTGCCTGTATGGGCACTTTCCTTTCTCACTTTCCCACTAAGAATTACAACAGGACTGGGCTCATTGGATGAGATTCTCTGATCTGATCCATGAGCACCCCACTGCAAGTGAGCACAGAGAATTTAGCATTCTAGCCAAAACTCTATTCACTTTCAGCAGCACTGGAGAATCCCAGCCCTGAACAACGTATGGAAGTTTTCAGTGATAGCCTCTTGCTGATTAGGATTGGGTAATTGCTGACATGAATCAATCAATACTAAGCTGCATGCTGTAATGTTTTTGCAGTGTTTCAATACTGTGTCATTAGGCTCAAATTTGTGTTGGTGATTAAATGCTTCACCCCAATGCCATGTTGTTTATTTTATGGTTAGGGCGAACTTTCCCGATGGAAATTACAACTGCATATGGAGCAATTTTCTAACAGAAAAGGGAATCAGAAGAAAATGAAAATGATAATGCACAGATTGCAGTAGAACTTGGCCATGCCTAGCAACAAATTCTGAGACAGAATGCTGGAAATTCTCAAAACAGGCAGCATTTATGGCACAGAGATGAGAGTTAATGTCTCAGGTTGATGGCCTATTATCAGAACTGGGAAACGTTCAAGATGCAATAGGTTATGAACAGGAAAAAGATAAAAGGGGAAAGGTCTATAATCGAGCGGACCAAAAGAGTCCATGGCACAAGGTATTGGTATTACCAAAGTGAGTGGTAATGGAATGAGTAAATAAATTAAAGATTTGTCCAGAAGAGGTGTAACTGGCAGGATGAAAAGAAAGGCAGTTGTCTGAAAACAACAAAAAAGGAAGCAAGAATAAAATACAAACATGCAAAGAAAAAAGAAAGCAGAAGGAGGCAGAGATTAGAATCTAAGATTGTTGAGCTGAATGTTGAGTCTGGGAGGCAGTAAGGTACCTAGTTGAAAGAGGAGATACTGTTCCTTGAGTTGTGTTGAGCTTCATTGGAATATTGGTGAGGTCAAAGACAGTGACGTAACAGTGGGAGTATAGCAGAGAATTAGACTGACATTTCCATGGTCTGCCTCTCGTCTACCCCGATTCCTGTGGCAGGCATAGAACATAGAACATTACAGCGCAGTACAGGCACTTCGGCCCTCGATGTTGCGCCGGCCAGTGGACCCTCTAACCTAAACTATTCCAATATCATCCATATGCCTATCCACCGAACATTTGAATGCCCCCAAAGTAGGCGAGTCCACAACTGCTGCAGGCCGGGCATTCCACGCTCTCACCACCCTCTGTGTAAAGAACCTGCCTCTGACATCCGTCCTATAACTACCACCTCTTAATTTAAAGTTATGTCCCCTCGGGTTGGTCATCACCATCCGAGGAAAAAGGCTCTCACTATCCACCCTATCCAGTCCTTTGATCATCTTATACGCCTCAATTAGGTCACCGCGTAATCTTCTTCTCTCTAATGAAAATAACCTCAGGTCCCTCAGCCTTTCCTCATAAGGCCTTCCCACCATACCAGGCAACATCCTGGTAAACCTCCTCTGCACCCTTTCCAATGCTTCCACATCTTTCTTATAATGCGGCGACCAGAACTGTAAGCAATACTCCAAGTGCGGCCGCACCAGAGTTTTGTACAGTTGTAACATAACCTCACGGCTCCTAAATTCAATCCCTATACCAATAAAAGCTAACACACCGTACGCCTTCTTAACAACTTTATCAACCTGGGTGCCAACTTTCAAAGAGCTATGTACTTGTACCCCAAGATCCCTCTGCTCGACAAAACTATTAAGGGTCCTTCCATTAGCCCTATATTTCATATGCCTGTTATTCCTACCAAAGTGAATCACCTCACACTTATCCGTATTGAATTCCATTTGCCACCTCACGGCCCAGCTCTGCAACCTATCTATGTCCTCTGCAAACTGTAACATCCATCCTCGCTGTCTACAACTCCCCCCACTTTGGTATCGTCAGCAAATTTACTAATCCAAACCTCTACACCCTCATCTAGGTCATTTATAAAAATGACAAACAGCAGTGGCCCTAAAACAGATCCTTGAGGTACACCACTTGTAACTGCACTCCAGGTTGAATATTTCCCATCAACCACCACCCTTTGTCTTCTATCAGCTAGCCACGATGGTAAAATTCTTGCCCCGAATTTCTCCTGCTCTTACCACCAGCCATTGGCATTTTGAAGGATTTTTAGTTTGATATTTAACCTATTTGGTCATGTTATTACCTCACGTTCCTTGACCATCAAGTCCTAGGGTGTGATTTCAACCCATGGCTTCTGGCTTAGAGGCAGAGATACAATCCATTGCACCATAAGATCTCTTATAATCTTCTCTAGCAGAGGGTGAATCTGGGTACTGCTTGAATGCTGACCAAGTCCCTGTTACCCACTGTAGAATATCTGCCACTTTACTGTTTTGCGTGGTTAGTATCTTGTCATGTGGCTCTTTTATTTTCTTTTCGTGTTAGAACCTTGGATGTAATCAAATATGTTGTGCATATGATGTCATTGACATAATTGGAAGCACAAAAGAAAACAAAAGGTTTGCAGCTGAATTATTCAGAAAGGCATTTTGATCGTGTTGTAAACATGTTTGTGCTGGGTACAGGGTTAATACTGTACTTAGCAGCCTTCTCAAAGCCCAGCTCTCGGAGAGGAATCTCCATTGTAAGGAAATTGGTGGGGCAGGGGAGAACGTGTATTGAAAAGTTTTTGCGAACTATCGGTTCTTGAACTGACTGTGAGGTGCACTTCTTTGCACAATAGAGCAACTCAATCTGTGTTTGTACAAGGCGTAAATCTGCGGCAAACATAAGAAAATGTCAGCATATAGACAATTCAAGGAGCAGATGGCAACATGGGAGGTTAATTACACAACAGCCAGCAGTACTCCGAGGGAGCTCCATTATTTCACTGATGGCTCTGAGTCACAAAGGGACTAATTAATAATGAAACCATCAGGAGAGCCCAAATGCCGTCTGCTTCTTAAGGACAATAATAATACTTAATAAATTGTAAACTGCATAGAAAACAAATAGCCCACACTGGCGCTTTTAATCACCCCCTAAAGCCTTTTATTTAGCCTGGCTTATCTGATAGACTTTCCTATAATATGTCTTCTCCATAGACAGAAAGCCAGGTTCCGCATCTCAGCACCCCGCCTCTTCCCCATCACCACTGTACCTATCCAAAATGTACGCAGTCACAATAAAAGACGTTTGACAAGTTGGTTGGCCTATCTCATGTGACAACTCAACGGATGGAATCCTTTGGTCTTGTTCCGCTGTGAGCAAGAACCGGAAATCTGCCATTCCAACCAAAATTCCATTCACTTTCAGTGGCACAGGAAAATCCCAGGATGAAGGATTTCAGCCAATGTATCAGCTGAGGCTCAGCTGATAGCTGGTCTCGATTCAGTTTTGCATTTTCCTCCAGAAACTTGTCTTCTTAATGTTTCTTAAAGTTAATTATACTTTGAAGGTTCAGAGAAACGGTGTTAATTGCCAGAACACACAGAGCAATGGGTGTCAATTGTCTTTGAGCATGTATAAATAGGGGACAACTGGGACACTGTGTTGTACGAGAGTAGAGCTGTCAAACTGAACAAGTCAATAAACTCTCGCAGTAAAGAAAAGCTCTTTGCCTTGGATTCGGCTTCAGAAACCAGCTTGGGTCCTGTTAACAATCTGAGCTCAAAATGAAAGCTGAGGTATTGCTGAACTGCAGTGGTGCCACTGTTGAAGTTGTGGTGTTAAACTGAGGTCCCATCTTTTCTTTTCAAATGGGAATGAAGCAACAGTGTGATTGGAAGAGGAGCAGAAGGTGTTTCTCTGAAATATTTAACCCGCAATAATGAATAAAATAGCTTGTGTGGTCACTGTCACATTGCTATTTGTAGAAGCTTGTTGTAGGCAAATTGCTTCTCTGTTGTGATGCAACAATGAATAAAACCTCTTTAGTAAAACCTCTTCGGCTGTTAAGTTCTTTGGTTTGTGCTGAAGTCATGAAAGGTACTACATAATTGTCTTTCTTTGTTTTCAATGGGAAAAGAACTGCCATCAGTAAAACCAGCAAATCTCCTCCTCAGACCACAGTATTGGTCGAAACTATTTACTTCATGGTGTGGGGTTGGAATGGGAGATAATTGGAATTTGTTAAGTTGCTGGAATTGGGGAATGAAGGGGTTAAACAAATTAGATTGAAAGGATTTGAGTGTTCAGGAAGGCAGAGGACTGGGAAACTGAAGATGAGAAGAGATATGGTAGTGACAGGGGAAGTAGCCTCATTGGCACAGGTTCTGTTGGTTACTCATTTGGTGCACAGACAGATGTCCAAATATTGCACCACAATATTTGAACCCGAACAGTGACACCTTCCCTCTGCCTGGTCTGAGGCTGAACCCAGGTCACGACCTTGATGTTAAATTTGATGTGGGACTTGATTCCCATCACACATCTGGATCTTCAGCAAGTCAGCTTCCTCCCACCTCCAACATAACTTCAGATTCTATCTCTGCCATAGTTTATCTGCTGAAAGTCTCATTGCTTCCTTTATTCCCTCGAGATTTGATTATTTCAACACTCTATTTCAGCTCATCTAAAAGTTTGTTGTCCACATTTTAATATGCACAACGGCCCACCACCACTCAGGCATTTATAAAGGCAACGGGTGGGCCATCTGCCCAGGATCAAGGATTCCAGTTGTGCAAGACCCATCTACTCAGAGCTGCCGACTAATCAAAGGCTGGGAGCTTTTCTGTACAGTATTCAACAGTGCCACCAGGATGGCAGCAGCTACTCCCATTCGACATCCACTTGAGCCTGTGAATTGAGGAGGATCCCAGGCATTGCTGCATAGCAGCAGGAAAGAGGTCACTGGGAGAGGGATCAGTAGCAAGCTGCAGGAGAAGGAAGGGGGAAGAGGGGGAATGATGGCTCACTACACACCCTCCTCCCACTTCCTATATTCCTGATGGTGAAGGTGTCCAGAACCAGGAGTCATAGTCTAAGGATGTGCGGTGAATCTTTGGAATTGGCTACAGAAAGCAATTGAGGCTAAAACAATGTATGCTTTCAAAAAGGAGTTGTATAGAGCTCTCGGGACTAAAGGAATCAAAGGATATGGAGGAAAGGTGGGACCAGGCAATTGAGTTTGAAGATCAGCCATGGATTTCATGATTGATGAGCAGGCTTGAAGGGCCAAATGGCTTACTCCTGCTCCTATTTTTACTGTTTGTACGATGATTATCTTTGAATGAGGATCCAATCTTGGGGCCCCATGAGTAAACATGACAGGATTTCACAAACTTGGCTGGATTCTGTGAACAAGTTGAGCTCAAAATGTGAGCTAAGTTAAATAGGGTGCTGCATTGTCAAAGGTGCTGCTTTTCAGTTGAGATGCTAAATTGGGGTTCTTTTCTTTTGAATGGGAATAAAAGAACACACAGTGTTTTGCCAGAGTTTACTTGTCATGAAACCATTCCAGTGTTGATATTCCAGTGGGACAAAGCCCATAAATGGGGTAAATTAGTGGTGGGCAAGCTGTCCACAGGCTTTGCTATCATGGATCTAATTGGGGTCCCAGTCCAGCACACTCCCATCTGTTTAATTGCTCTCTCCACGACAAACCTGACATGGGAGTGGGCACATTATTGCCTTTATTAACTCCTATTTCATTCCCCACAGCTGCAATCTGCCAGCATTTTCTGTTTTTGCCCCAAGAATACGTCAGTGCCACCAGAAGGCGAGAGCAAGGCAGAAAGTATGTTGCCTTTTTGTGGCAAACACTTTGTGTATGTGTTTCACAATAGAAACCTGTCACCAATGGCAGCTGCATGTTGTAAATGCCTGATCCAAATATTGCCGTTGAATGACACAACCTCAGCTGAACTATTATTTTGTGAAGATAAAGGCTCGTGGTTGATAGTGGACACATGTCAGACAGCTAACTGGCACAGTCGTGACATAAAGCAGTCAGCAGTTTAAATCTTGCTTTGTGTAGCTATCAATAATTGTCTTGATAGAGATATTAAGAAGATATTGATTCATGTTTCTTCTGTACAAGGCAGCAAGACTGAGTTAATAGGCACTTCACCTGAGAAATGTTGTGACAGTGCAACACTCCATACTGCACCATGGAATCATTTTTGGTCAGTCCTTCAGATTTCAGGAGTGGGATTTGAGCCTGCCTGCAATAATCCAACTGGGAGACTACAGTGCAACCAACTGAGCCTCAGCTGACACGTAGGAATCCATGCAAAGTATTCTTCTAGCTCAAACAGATGAATGGCTCAAAGAAAAGTAACCAAAGCAGTCAGATATTAACTATTTTAGAGGCCATTCATCATGCTGTGAATTAGACAGCCAGGTTTAGCTTAACAATGCTTATCTTAACAAGGATAACATAGTGGCACCGTGGTTAGCATTGCTGCGTCACAACACCAATGACTTGGATTCAATTCTGGCCTTGGTGACTGTCTGTGTGAAGTCTGCACGTTCTCCCTGTGTCTGCGTTGGATTCCTCTGGGTGCTCCAGTTTTCATCCACACGCCAAAGATGTGCGGGTTAGGTGGACTGGCCATGGTAAATTGTCCCTTAGTGTTGGGGGATTAGCATAGTATATACATGGGGTTATGGCGATAGGGCCTGGGTGGGATTGTTGTCAGGGGGATGCAGCCTTGATGGGCTGAGTGGCCTCCTTTTGCACTTTTGGGATTCCATAATTCTATAAAAAGGAATTGTTACCTTGGCAGGGTATCTGAGAGCTGGGGAGAATGCAAAATGAAAGCAATGGGGAGGCAGGGAGAGGAAAGGGGAAGAATGAGTTTGTAAAGCCCTAAAGATCTTATCCTCTCCCCAAGTCTTTGACAATGGCCACTTTGTCCACACCAGATCTGAGAACATATTAGGAAAATGGACATTGGTTGCTTGTTATTTGAAAAAGAAAAATTAATATGTCTGTCTCCAACCTGCAATAGATTTTGTATCAGAATTCCATCAATTGCAACTTTCTTTTGTTTTGCCTGTCCTTGTGTGAATTGGAAAACCGGCACAACATGAGATAAAATAGCAAACTCAGTATTCCCATCAACTGGGCTCTCAAAATTATAGGTATTGAAAAGGTGTTGAATGATGTGGAAACCTGATACAGGGAAAAAAAACACTGGTGGGAAATATCTATAACAACTTGCATTTATATAGTGCCTGTAATGTAGCAAAATGTCCCAAAGTGCTTTAGTGGAGCATTGTTATTTGATTGAGCTACAAAAGAGGTATTGGGAGAGGTGGTCAAAAACTTGGTTGAAGAGGTATTTTTAAGGAGCATCTTAAAGAGCTAGAGGGAAGGAGGCAGACAGGTTTATGGAGGAAATTCAGGTATGCAGAGCTTAGGTAGCTAAAGGAATAGCTGCCACTGGTTAGGCAAAATAAAGCTGGGATATAGGAGTTAAGCTGGAGACACCAAGTTGGCAAAGCTCTCAGACAAGTATGGTTATGGCAAGGGTAGAAATGATGTGGGAGGGCAAGGTTGCTAACTCTTCAGGATTGTCAAGGAGTCCCTTTCTAATGGCTGATGCTCTGAACACTGCTAGGTACATCTCTGGAGAAAAATCATCGTTGCGTTTAAACAAAAATGCACATTTCTGTTAGTTATGAAATGTTGACATATGGAGAAAAAAAATTATTTGACCACGTGGATGAAGGCAGCTGTGACAAAGGATCATCCAGACTCGAAATATTGGCTCTATTCTCTCTCTGCAGGTGCTGTCAGACCTGTTGAGTTTTTCCAGCATTTTCTGCTTTTGTCACTATTTCTCTGAGCAGTCATGTGATAAATCTTCAGGAATTTGTCAAAACACAATTGACAATCCCCATCCATGAACAGACTAATGTCTTCTGGAGATACCTTAAAAAACTCAATGGATCAGAGATTCTCTTACTAAAACCTCAATGGCTAACTGCAGGTTGACCAAAAGAGATCAGACTAAAAGCATCTTGGAAACATGGTCACTGATTGAGATTTGGAAGCAACATGAACAAATTGCAGATAAAGGTGCTGACTGGGTCATGAAGCTTTGCATTTATTCCCATCCCTCTTACAAGCAATACCAGAAAGAACTTGCTGGAAAATCTCAGCAAGTCTAACAGCATCTTTGCAGAGAGAATAGAGCCAACATTTTGAGTGAGGATGATTCTTTGTCAGAACTCTGAAGTGTCATGCAGACTCAGAACTTTAGCTCTGTCCTCTCTCCACATACGCTGTGAGACCTACTGAGATTTTTCAAAATTTTCTGCTTTTGCTCCATATTCCAGCATCTGCAGTAATTTGCAGGGAAGAACTTGCCTGTTTTTATCCAAAATAGTACCATGGAACCTTTTCCCCTTAGAAAAGAGGTCAATAACCAAGGGGTATAGATTTATGGTAAGAGAAGAAGATTTGGAAAGCAATTGAAGAAAACCTTTATATCCAGAAGTTGGGGGTCTGGAACTCTCTGCCTGAAAGGGTGGTAGGGGTGGGAATCTTTGCAGCTTTTAAGAGTCATTTAGATGAGCTCATGAAACACCATAGCAAACAAGGCTACGGAGCAAATGCTGAAAAATGGGATTATAATAGATAAATACTTGATGGCAGTGTGCAGATATGATGGACTGAAGGGCCTTTTTTTGTGCTGTAAATATGACTATATGGTTAATCCCTGACTGTCAAACATCCTACCCCTTGTCCCATCCATTTCTTTTCTCACTCGAATAATACAAACACCAAGGGGAAATAAAACATTATTCCCTAGGAATATATCATAGTTGCATCCTGGAGATTTGTCTTTAATTCCTCACGACCTCAGGGCAGTCCTGGAGAGTTGGAAATCTCACCTGGCCCTGAGATCTGATGGAAGTTACAAAAGAAATCCATTCATGTCTCATTCTGCCCCACAGACTATGTATTACTTCCAAAGCCGCAGTTAATACTTTATCCAGTAAACATGACAACCCAATTTACACTCAAGGATCCACAACCAATGCACGTAGGTGGCTGAGGGAGGGATGTTTGCCAGGAGAGTAGGGAACTGGCGGCTGTTCCTTGAAAATGCCATGGGATCTTTTACTCCCATTTGAACAAATAAATTCGATCTTGGTTAAACATCCAATCTAAATGACTGCACATCCATCACTGCAGCACTTCCTTAACACTGAACAGAATCATGACATGGATTTTTTTTTTGGAACTGTTCTGAGTCATGAGACAGATCTTTGTTAAATGCCTGCAGAATCTACAGTAGAAAAGGGCCATTTGACCCATCGAGCCTGTATTGACAACAATCCCATCCATGTCCTGATCTACCCCTGAATATTTACCCTCCTAATCCCCCTGACATCAAGGAGCAATTGATCGTGGCCAATACACCTAACCCGCACATCTTTGGATTGTGAGAGGAACCTGGAGCACCTGGAGAAAACCTATGCAGATACAGAGAGAACGTACACATTCCACACAGACAGTGACCCAAGCTGGGATTCAAACCGGATCCCTGGCAATGTGAAACAGCAGGGCTGACCGCTGTGCCACCTGCAAATGCGGTGCTGAAGTCTTATCCTGGATTTATGAAGTCAGTTTTAAATGACAGAAACCAGGTGGAGGAGGAATTAAAATAGAGAGGAGGAGAGGGGCTCTGCTATGTAATGTGACAGCTTACAAATGATGTTTTGATGATATTAAGGGGTATATAATGGTTATTATTTGTAAATGCCTGTTTGTTGCCAGAATCTTGTTTCATTTTAATCAATAACTATTTTGATCATAATAATAAAACCAAACTGGAAGTAACTTGCCAGAATTGTCTCATCAAAAAAAAAATTCTGACCTGGATTTAATTTGTTTACAGTATGTGGACATTCCTAATTCACCTTGAGAAGATTTGATTTGATTTATTATTGTCACATGTATTAGTATACAGCGAAAAGTATTGTTTCTTGCAGGCTATACAGACAAAGCATACCATTCAGAGAGAAGGAAAGGAGAGAATGCAGAATGTCATAGTTAGGGTGTAGAGAAAGATCAATTTAGTGCGAGGTAAATCCATTCAAAAGTCTGACAGCAGCAGGGAATAAATTCTTCTTGAGTCAGTTGGTATATGATCTCAGACTTTTGTATCTTTTTCTCGATAGAAGAGAATATGTCCAGACCGCGTGGAGTCCTTTATTATGCTGGCTGAGGCAACAGGAAGTGTAGACAGAATCAATGGATGGGAGGCTGGTTTGTGTGGGACAGGGCTTCATTCATGAACCTTTGTAGTTTCTTGTGGTTTTGGATAGAACAGGAGCCATACTAAACTGTGACACAACCAGAAAGAATGCTTCCTATGGTGCATCTGTATAAGTTAGTGAGAGTCACAGCTGACAGTCCAAATTTTCTTAGTCTTCTGAAAGTGGAGGCATTAGTGAGCTTTCTTAACTATAGTGTCGGCATAGTGCTAAACTGCTTTCGTGATCAACTGTAGCTTATCTAATGTAGGTATATCCACTGTGCTGTTAGACAGAGGAGAATTTGACAATGAAGAAATGGTGATAAAAGAATTCTCCACTCTGGTCAGCTATGAGAATTGTGGTGGGCAATATAGCAGGAGGTAAAATGGGGGAGCAGTGGAGAGAGTTCCTGGGAAGAACGGAGCAGGCAATGTAAGGTGAAACGTGGAGGACAAAGTCTAAAGAACCGAGGGGGAGGGGTTAGGGCATTTAGGTGAGATTGTGTAGGGAAGGATGGGGGCATTGTACCAGAGTTTGAGGTTAGTGGTGTCAACGATTGGGTTGTAGATGGAGAACTCCTGAGTTCTGGTGATAGGAAGGAACAGTTACAGTCAGAAGGGGGAAAGGGGCTGCAAGACGGTGGTGGCAGGTCCAGGGTGAGAGTCCGGTATATGAGGATCTCATTGGAGGGGAGCAAGACAACACTTAGGATAGTGGGAAGGGGCAGGGTCAGGGTGTGCATGTGGAAGGTAATGGGTGTGGACTCTGAGGAGAAGGAAAACATGTGGAGATGGATGGTGATAGGGCCGAGGTTAATGGGGGAGGTTTGAGGTTGACAGAGTGGGGAGCGATAATGGAGGGGCGGGGAGAGTGGTAGAAGGTGGTGGAATAAAAAGTGACACGCACCATTTACCTTGAAATTGATTTTTCTACGCAGTTAATGAGTGAGATTCCTCGAAGTGGAAGGGGGGTCTTTTTGGGTGGGTGGATCAGCACGTGACCAAATACAGGAACATTCTAGTAATTGTGAGGCAACAGGACGGTAAAGATGCTGACCTGTGTTCCCCGTTCCATGGTGTAGCCAACAATGCAGAGTGTTTGTTCCCAACTCATGACTTCCACAACATCAAGATCCCAACAAGGTGTGGAGCTGTCAGTTATTCTGTGCTATTTGTTCTCAGCTGCAATCAGAGGCAGAAATGAAATGAGGGAAGGGTGGAGGTGGATAACTCCAAGGGATACAATTGCTGGAGAACAGCCAACTTGTGACTCCAAACTTCCATGCTCCTGGGTGAATGGTCATAACTGAGAAGTGATCATGTGTTAGGCTTCCTATACCGCCAAGGCAATGGTCTTTGTGTAGCAGTTCGAGGGTAGTTAAGACAAATGGAAAAGTTTCTCTTGAAGCTTCTTGCATATGGCTCTTATATCCTGGCCAAAGAGTAATATCACCTTATATGTTCATGTCTGAATGGAAGAAATGCTCAACTCTAGTTCTCCAAGGTGTCCTTTCCCTGAAAGGGGTAGGGCAGGGTTGCCATGTCTAGATGGAAACCACATGATGGGCTTACTACTGGCCTGCCGGTTTTGAGATGGAGGGAAATCTGTAAAGGACATGCACACTCAATTTATCACATCAATTTGTTCACATTATGGTATCAGTGATGCAGGTTACCAGTAACCCTACCTTGGTAATGGCACTCATTGGGGTGAGGAGGTTGCCAAAGGGGCAGGAGGAGAATGGGCCTAAGCAGGAAGAAGCAGCGGGACTTCCAGAAAGTTAAGATGCTGGTGAACAGGGTGAGCATTGACCTGACCATGGGTGTAAAGCCAGCGTAAGATGAGTGGAAGACAGTGACAGAGAAACCTTCATATTCTGTGGGATGTGATTTTTCACATCTGCCAACTTCTCCAGTACAAACTGCAGTCAGAAGGAGGGCAAACCATGTAAGTTCATGAGGGAGAAAAGAGTAGAAGGCTTTCTTTGACTCGATTAGTGCCCTTTAAATATGGCTCCAGAATGTTTGACCCCCACATGAGGTAATGGTGAGATGGATGACTTCCTGCCTGATTCACTATGTGATTAGTCAAGCCCCTCACAGATGCATAACGAATGAGTTCAAAAGCTGAAGATCAGGCATGCTCTGTTAAGTTTATGTTTAATTAGTGTCATATGTAGACTTAGATCAACACTGCAAAGAAGCTACTGTGAAAATCCACTAATGCCACATGAAAATTCCACACTCCAGTGTCTATTCGGGTAACACTGAGGAAGAATTTAGCATGGCCAATGCACCTAACTAGCAAGTCTTTCAGACTGTGGGAGGAAACCAAAACACATGGAGGAAACCACACAGATACAGGCACAACCTGCAAACTCTGCACGGACAGAGACCCAAGCTGGGAATTGATCCCAGGTTTCTGCGCTGTCAGGCAGCAGTGCTAACTTCCAGTTATCAGGAATCATGCTGACTTTCCTACCTGCCAGACTCAGTGTGGGATTTTATGGCCTCACTCATCCCGCAACCGGAAAATCCCAGTTGAGGCCAACAGACCTTTTAATGGTCTGCTCCTTGCCAGCTCTCATTTCCAAGGTGGACGGGATGGTAAAATTCCTGCCTTAGTCTTCAGAATGGAAAATTCCATCTATGGCTCCAAGTCAGGATGCTGTGTGGGAAGTTGCAGGTGTTGCTGTTCCCAAGCTACTCATTTCCTTTATTTCAGTGGTGAGAAAACAATGTCCCTTCGGGTCACAACTTGCCCATGGGAAACTCTTCATCTGGTCCTGGAGTTGCATTGTAATTTAACAATTCATCTACGTACGTAATTAGTGGAAAATTGTAAAATAGAATAAGTTGACAGTGAGGTATCACGTTTTCATTAAGAATGGAATGCAAAATATTTTTCACAGACGTAGACTCGAAGACTGTATGCCCTATTTATCAGGAGATGTTGAACCTACAATTTGAATCATCATTTTCCAATGAAGCATTGTAACTATGACAACAATCGAGAAAAGGGCCAGAGGAGAAAATTACTATTAACTTCAAAAATTCAGCAAAAGTTTTTGGTGTGACAAGTTACAGTTCAGGAAGGGATGACACAGTGGCACACTGGTTAGCACTGTTGCTTCATAGTGCCAGGGACCTGGGTTCAATTCCGGAGGCTGGTGACTGTCTGTGTGGAGTTTGCATATTCTCCTCATGTCTGCGTGGGTTTCCTCCAGGTGCTCTGGTTTCCTCCCACAGTCCAAAAATGTGCGGCATACGTTGATTTGCTGTGCAATATTGACTCTCATGTCAGGATAATTAGCAGGGTAAATATGTGGAGTTATGGGAATAGGGCATGGGTTCAATTGTAGTCGGTGCAAACTTGATGGGCTGAATGGCCTTCCTCTGCATTGTCTGGATTCTGTGATTTTATGATACAACAACAAATTAGGTCGTGGTCTTTAAAATCACCAAACAAAATAAGCCTTTTGTTGAAGGGGAGTTTTTGAAGAATACATGGTCAGTGTGGCTGGCATGCTTTCCCTGTGTGCCAAAAATAGTTTTGGATGGAATCTTTGACTGGCCACACAAATGCCATACCCAGATTTGCCCTCTGCCCAAAAAGGTTTGCCACCCTTATTCTAAATTGGCAGACATTGTGGGATTAGAAGATGCTGTCAAAGGAGCCTTGTCAATTTCTTGCTGTCAAAGGAGCCTTGCCAATTTCCATCTTGTAAATGGTGCACACTACCACCACGGTGTGCGAGTGGCAGAGGGAGTGAATGCTTAAGGTGGTGGAGGAGTGGTGATCAAACTGACTGCTTTGTCTCAGGTTATATTAAGCTTCTTGAGTGTTGTTGACAGTGGACTCATTCAGGCAAATGGAGAGTATTCCATCATACTCCTGACTTGTGCCTTGCAAAGGATGGATAGAAAGTCAAGAGTTGAATTATTCATTGCAAGCTCAAGCTTTAATGCTATACACAAGAACTTGCTAAGGTTTATTGTAAGGGACAGCGAAGTGAACATAGAAGGTCAAAATGTGTGCGGTTGTAAACAGAGAGAGAGTTTACAAAAATGTGAAAGTATAATTGGGCAGAAATAAACTGGAAGAATCTGTGAAGTTGTATGAATGAAATAATGGCATGATGGGAAAATTGGTCAATTATTTGTTACAAAGTAAGGGAAACTGACTCCGGATAACCTAAGACATGAATAAGACCAGAGAAGGTCAAGACCTGATAAGGCTGACTCCGCATAGCCTAGGGCTGTATGAGTATGGCAAGATAAGGTCAGTGATGAAGGAGTCACCGACCTTCTGTTCTATCAAAGGACAAGATAAAGGCATGAGATAAAGAATTCTAGAAAGTCAGCAGGCTATACCATTATTTATGACATTGCTTATGATGCTATTATTGATCAAATTTCTGAATAAGCTCTAGTCACACAAACTGATAATGATTATGTATAAATACTGAACTGATTCTTTATATAAGCACTGACTTGAGGAAGAATTAGCAAGTCATAACGACGGCTCTCTGAATTCAAGTTTTTGCCAATATTGCATGTAGTTTTTCGGAAATAAAGATGAGTTATTTGGTCAGAACGAATTTTGTTGACTCTCTCTATCACAGTAAAGAAGTAGGAACATTTCTACTTCAACAAATGTTACCTACCACCATTTTATTGTGGATTTACAGAAGGTTCTGAACTGCTGGAAAACAAATTAAAATATCAAGAATGTAATTTTTCTGAAAGTAATTTTTCCCCTTCAGAATATCCTCTTCAGCAGTTTTTATATCCCGTAGGCCATATCTTGCTGTACTTTTAGATAACACATTATCTTCACTTATTGCCCTGTCTATTTTTTTTATATAAAGTGGAACCATGTCATTTTTCTGGTGAGCCTCAACTAGGTTCCTGAAATGTGTTCAGAGTGGCATGACCAGAGTTGATATTTGAGGGATCATGGATATAAAACTTTCTCTATGGTACAAGAATAACATCCCAGATATTAGTTGGGATTGTGAGGCTAGACATTTGAGCTGGAATCTTCTGCTAACCCTCGTCCTCATTACCCCTCCCCTCAATTCTCCCCCTCCTGTACCTCCCCTCCATCAGGACTACCGGTAATCCCTTGGCCAAGTATCATATTGGTAGCAACAACCACCTCCCTGATAGTGCAGCCACACAATAGAGTTGCCAGTCTCTTATTTAGCTAGCACCTCATGGTTGGCTGGACTTCCACTCCCAGGATCCTTGGTCTTTGGTGTAGGCCTGTCAAGTGCCTGAGTGGCCTATGGTGCCTGATACAATAGGCCTTCTTGGAGAAGAGGTGATGCGAGGCTATTATCAGTTCTCCAGTCAACAAGCAGGACTGAAATTAAACCTGGGTCTCTGGTGAAGTGAGGCAGCCCTGCTAACCATTGCGCCACTATGCTGTGCCCCAGAAAGAAAAGGAAGACTTGTGGAAGGCAAGCGAGATGACGTAGCAAAAGAAATAATGGTGCAAAGCAAAAGGTGATCCTAATGCGATAAGTAAAGAAACAAGCAATGATTCCAGTTCTAGAGGAGGTGCAAATGGGAATAGCAAGACCTCTGGCATCTCCATAAGACTTGTCCAAGGTTATTAAGACTGCCTTATAAGCAAAGAGTAGAGTATTAAGCAAAGGATATCTAAATATGGAGGACAGAGTGCTGCGAACAAGTTAATGGGCATAAGGAATTGTTTACAATTGTCCAGGGTGAATTGTTTGCTGGAACAATCTCACAGATTAATTGCTAGTAAAACTCTCAATTCCAAGGGAATAGAATGAAGCCTGAGCACATGTGAGGAATGGAGTTGTGTGAAAACAGATAGTAAAATTGTTAGATTACTGGCCAAAATACTGTAAATGCTGGAACTGCATATCAGATCAGGCAGAATCTGTGGAGGGGGAAAGAAAATAAATGTTTTAGGTTGGTCACCTTCCGAGAGAACTGGAAAGATTAGAGATGTGACAGACTATAGGCAAGCACAGGGAGAATGGGGGAGGTGGTGTGGGAGTAAATCCCTATAATGCAAAAGGACACAATTCTGTCCATTGAGTCTGCACCAACTCTGTGACAGAGTATCTTACCAAGGCCCTCTTCCTTGCCCTATGTCCGTAACCGCACACATTTACCATGGCTAATCCACTAATTTAGCATGGCCAATTCAGTTAACCTGCACATCTTTGGCCTATGGGAGGAAATTGGATCACCTGGAGGAAACCCACACAGATACGGAGAGAATGTGCAAATTCCACAGTCACTCAGGGCCAGAATCGAACCTGTGTCCGAGCGCTGTGAAGCAGCAGCACTAACCACTGAGCCACTATGCTGTCTCCTCTTGTTGTGGAAAGCAAGAGAGATAAAGTGCAAAAGGAATAATGGTGCAAAGCAAAAGGCAATCCCAGTAGGATAGATAAAGAAACAAGCGATAAGTTTAGTTGTAGAGGAGGTGTGAATGGTAATAACAGAGTCCTCCTTGGCAGCTGCAGTATGATAAATTGGTCGTGATCCAAAACTGTTAAAGTCAATGTTGGGTCTGGAATGTTGTTAAGTGCCTAATTAAAATTTGAGACATTATTCCTTGGCTTATATTGAGTTTCTTTCAAACAGTGGTGAAGGCCAAGGACAAGAGAAATTAGGGCAGAGAATAACAATGATAGGTGACTGGAAGCTTGGGGGTCACACTGAGGGTGTGAAAAATAATCATCCAATCTGTATTTGGTCCCTGCAATGTCAGGAAGACTACATGATGAACAATAAATAAAGTATAAATTGAAAGGACTACAAACAAATTGCTGCTCCATCTCAAAGGAATGTTTGGGGCTATTGTCAGTAGGAACAGAGGAGTTAAAAAGACACTTGTTACATCCCCTGCACTTTCACAGGGCGGTGTCATGCAACTGCGAGCAGTGGCTGTTGGGGATGATTGAAAAGTTGACTAGGATGTTGTGTAAGGAATTGTCCCTTCAGAATGCTGGGATGGGGAAAGTTGTGTTCAGTGGTGGCATCACATTTGAGATGGTGGTAATGTTCAGGATGATCTGTTGAATGTGGAAGCTGGTGGGATGGGAGGGTGCCCCTATCATAGTTCTGGGAGGGAGGAGAAAGGGTGAGAACACAAGTGTGATCATGGGATGGACACGGTCGAGTGCCCTGTCAACAATGATGGAGGGGAGTCCTCTATTGTGGGAAATGGAAGAGGCATGCTTGAAGTGAAACCTGTGCAATAATATTTTTGTTTTCCTAATCAACCAAGGCAAAAAGAAAAATTGATGACAGATGGTTTCTAGATCTTTATATCTCACTATGAATAATATTCAAAAAAGATTTTATTTTAGAAGGAAGGAGCCATATGTTATCAGTTGTCTGACTTGTACAGTTTTGATGGAGCTGATTAGTGTATTATGTAACAGAATGGTATACACACTCATTTCAAAGCAGTGATTTGTTTTCTCAAGACCATTCTTGGGAGATGGGAATCTCATTGATGGTCTGTACATGTGAGCAGAGAGTCAGTCAAATTGGGTGTCAGCAGTGACTTAGCAGTAGCACGTTCAACTCTGACAAGTTCTACTCCAAAGATTTGAGCACCACATGTCTGCTGACACTTCAGTACGGTACTGAAGCTGTGCCAAACTGTCTTTTTATTGAAATATTAAAGTGAGTCCCATATCTATATTCAATGGTGGGTGTGAAGGCTTCAAAGCGGCAGTGAGTTCTGTCTGGTGACCTGGTTAATATTTATCCCTCAAGCAAATCTGGTCATTCTCTCATTGTTGTTTGTGGGATCTGGCTGTGAAAAAATTGGCAACTGTGTCTTACCCTTTGTTCTCATTGCTTCAGTGTCAGCCTCCTATGAATCTTCATTCCAGCTCTAACGCCAGTGCCAGGACTTTCACCCTCTGATACTTGCCTTTAAACCTCTCGATCTTTCCCCTTTCTGCTTTTAAACCCTCTCAGCACCTACCTAATCAATCCTATCATCATTCATTTCTAAGCATTCTCATATTCGAACAACACATGTAACATGTGCCAATTGGACATTGAAAGATCTTAGAACAAAGATGCATAAAAGCTTTAGGCAAAGCTTTAGACAAAAACTGCAACTTGAAGCATCTCAGGATACTTTTTTGTGAGAGCGACACTGTTTTGATACAAAGCAGTGGTGACCTTTGTTGTAGATGTAATTTTTGTTGTAAGGTTTCATTGCTGCAAATATAATCAGATTACGTCAAGCTTCGGAATCCGGTCATTGATCGAAAAAAAGCCCCAGTACCAATCTTTCGGACATTTCACTTTGTCTTGCCACTCCTTTAACCAATAGCCTTCACAATCTTTGCAGCCCTTCAGCCAATTTCTTTCTCAGTCCCAATTATTTTCCCTCAATCCAAGATGTCTGAATTGTAGCATTGATAGTTTATGTGGAGCTTTACCAAAATTTGTTTTGGCTTCTTTTTCATGAAACCTTCCGGAGTCCAGTTAACATGCTATTGTTTTGGAGTCCACCACGACTCAGTGAAGAACTTTCATGTTTGAGTTAGGAAGTTGTGGGTTGAAGTTACATTCCTGGATTTGCATATGTGATCTAGACTGACACTCCAGTGTCATATTGAAGGAGATACTGCACTGCCAGAGATACTGTCTTTCGAGTAAGACTGAGATTCTTCAGTTGTTAGCACTGCTGCCTCACAATGCAGGGGACCCAGGTTTAATTCTCAGCGCAGGTCACTGTCTGTACAGAGTCTGCACGTTCTCTCAGTGTCTGCGTGGGTTTCCTCCAGGTGATCCAGTTGTCTCTCTCAGTCCAAGAAAAGGTTCTGCTTAGGTGCACTGACCATGCTAAATTCTCTCTCAGTGTACCTGAATTGTGGCGACTAGGGAATTGTTGCAGTAACTTCATTGCAGTATTAATGTAAGCCTACTTTTAACTAATACATAAACTTACATTTAATTTTAAAAAGTTCAAACAGAGCCAGCTTCCACATGTAGGCTGTTAACCCCCAGTCTTCCCCTGGAATCTCAATTTGATCACCCTCTCCAACTGCCTAGCTGTCAAACATCAAGATCTGAATGAGTTGTAACTTCCTTCTTCATTTCACAAAACCATTCTTCCAGCTCCCACTTCTGGTCTGGATCTGTTCCATCTCCCTTTTGGATATCTCATGATCAGGCTGCTTGAGTCCAGGCTGAATCCTTTTCAATATGTCAATGCTACACCTTATTTCCATCTCTACCTGCTTCTGCCCCTACCTCTCTCGCACTTTGGTTCAGACCCAAATACGTGCTTTCATCACCCTCAAGGCTCAGCATCTCCAATATTATCCTTGCTGACCATATCAGGTTCATGCTCCACAAACTGCAACTTATTTGCTATCTATGTCCTCCCCTGCACAATGTGCTGCCTTCATCATAGTCCACCTTTGACCAATACAGTTGGCTTCTGTATCAACTCACTTCCCGGGATACACCCCTGCAAAAATACTCTCCTCCTCTGTGCTAGGATTGATGCTCATTCTCACTCCCTTCACTCTGCCATTGGTAGCAATTCATTCACCTTGTCTCTGAAACATACCCAAAAAGTTGCCTCTCTCCCTCCTTTCAAAATTCTCCATGAAATTCTTACCTTTTGATTGTGCCTTTGACCTTCTTCCTTGTTGACCCTTTTTTTTAATCTCTTGCCCCCAGTTTCCTCCTCTTGTTGGATCTTCACCTATGAAGTGTTCAGGAGCTGCTGTCTAGTTGAGGAGTACCACAGCAATGTTATGAGCTTGCCCAGTGCATGGTGATGTCATTAAACATGAGATTTTGGTATTAGTCTCCCCTTGCAGTTCCTCTTAATATATTATGCTGAGAATGGGATTCAATTTCAAAAACATTTGCACCATATGGCATAATGAACAAAGCAATCTCATTTTCAGTGAGTTAGCTGCTGGCATGGCAAAGGTTTTGGCTGGATTATGGGCTGAACTCTTCCATTTTGAAACTAAGTGTGGCACCTACCTCACTGACAAGAATGGTAGGATCTTACGGCAGATTCTTCATTTCGAAGCTTGTTAATAATCACACAAGCGTGTTCCCCTCCCACTCTCCTGGTGGGCCAGCGATTGATTTGTTCACCCATCCTTAGCTACCAAGTTCAGAGCCCTGGCACCATATTTAAACATCAGTCCAGCACATTAATATTAGCCTCTCCAGCTGACCTGTCTTCACCAGAGCATGCAGGACGTCATCAATGCAGAGGGAAAAGACTAGCAACCCTGAGAGGAAATCTGTTCCTTGATTCAATGATCCCTTCCCCAAACTCATCACTTGCATGGCGCCCATATCCCACTTGGACCTCTACCCATCACATCTGGAGTCCCCGTCTATCCCCCTTCAATGAATGATATTGCTATCCCTTTGACCCTATTGTTTGTGAGCTTTCCATGCAGCCTTGTCAGAGTCTCCTTAGTTCCTCTCCTCAGTTTACAACTGCCTTCTATTGTACATCTTCTTCTTCCACTTCTAGACTCTCTGCCTGTCATTGTGAGCCCCTACCCCTCTCCTTGCACTGCATTCCTTCCATATTGCCCCTTTGACTTCATGAGTCCGTGCTCCATCACTTGTGGTGGCACATCACACTCCACTTCATTTGAACTTTGGACCTTTGTTGCGGTGACTACATGAATCTACAGAACAGTGCTTCCCAGATGGGCACTGCTGTGTGGCATCAGAGGCAAGGGGACAGCTGCACCCCCAATTCCGTGGTCAGTGTTGGTCTGAGATGGTGACACAGAAGGGCCCATTCATCCAGCAACACAATGCTATCCATACAGACCAGCTCCAAGATAGAGATAGGAATTATCTCCTATCAGAGTGGTGGACAGTGGATCAGGAACAGGACAGCACTGTGGCAAAAAGTTGTTGCACTCTAGCAAACTGAGGGCTGCCTTGTGCGTGTCACTTTTTAGCAATCGGGTTTGGTAGCAACATGAATTCCAGCTGTCAAATCATTCGATAAATGCTCTTGGGGTGGAGTCATTGTTGTATTGTAAGAAAGATGGCAGCCAGTTTGTGCAGAGCAAGCTCCCACAACTGGCAATGAACTTCTTGAGCAAATCATCAATTTTAATGATGTTAGTTGAGCGATTAATATTAGCTGAACCATGAGGTTTGAGGATGGGGAGTATGTGAATTCCCCTGCAATTTTTCAAAATAGTACAGGACTTTTTCTTCCGTCTCCACTGTGAGTGAGGATGGGATCTTGGTTTAATGGCTCATTCAAAAGATGGCATCTCCAGTCATGCAGTGTTGCCTTGGAGTGTCAGCCCTGGATCAAATCTCTCCTAATTTTTCCACTGCTGAAGACATGTATAGACTTGGAATGGAAACAACTTGGAGCTCCTCCTTTGGCAAGCATGGAGCTCCACATAAATAACTGGTTTCAAGCTGCACCAGAATAAATATCACAGGGTAAAGTGTCCCCTATCATTAATCTTTACGGAAATACTTTAGCTGAAACTCATCAGTGCAAGCAATTTCAGCTTGGTCGTCTTGTGATCTAACGTGGCTAAAAATCATGGAATCCCTATAGTGCAGAAAGAGGCCATTTGGCCCATTGAGACTGAACCAACAATAACCCATCCAAACTCCATCCCATGTATTTATCCTGCCAGTCCCCTTGGCATTAAGGAGCAATTCAGCATGGCCAAGCAACCTAACCCACACATCTTTGGATTGTGGGAGGAAACCGGAGCACCAGGAGCAAACTCACACAGACACAGGGAGAATGCACAAAAGTCACCCAAGGCTGGAATTGAACCTAGGTCCCTGACCCTTGAGGCAGCAGAGAAAACCACTGTGCCACCGTGTCATCCAATAGAACATTTAAAAAGAGCACTGGTGGTTTCAGCAGCTGAAGACATCCTCTTAGTCTTCAGGCTAATAAAGTGCTTTAGCCCCATCACTCGTTTGTATGGACTCTCCCTAACTACTGGGGACAAAACAATTGTTTCTGCAGACAGGGTTCTGTAAGTCAAGGTTGGGTAATAGGACTGTCCATTAAAAATACATTACTGTTTCAGTTAAGTAAACATACATTTGCATTCAAAGTAGTTCAGAGAAAGTTCACTCCATTGATTCCTGGGATGAGGAAAGCTTATGAGAAAAGGTTGAGCAGGCTGGCTGTCTGCCCTATGAGTTTAGACGAATGAGAAATGTGCTTATTGAAATTTGGAATATTCCAGCTCTTCCTACTAGTGGGATTTTCCAGCCCTGCCAAAGTTGACTCCTGCTACATGTTCCCCAGCAGCAGGTCAGCTGAGCCTTGAAAATTGCCAGTCAATGGCAGGCTGCCTCCACTGAGGGAACACCCACTGCGGGGAGGGAGTGGGGGCTAGAAAATTCCAACCATTATAAGGGTTCTTCAGATGCTGTGACGATGTTTAATGTTTCCCCTCGTGGGGGGATTTAGAATTAAGGGACACAGATTGAGACTGTATGAAAGAATGAAAATTCTTTTAAAGAAATGTATGGGAAAATTTGAGGCTTTCCACTTTGACCTGAAGGATAATATTATTTAAATGGAGAAAGCCATCAGAATATTGTAGTACTGGGTATCCTTGTATATCATTCACAAAATATTCGCAAGCAGGTCCAGCAAGTAATAAGACAAATGAAGGTTCAACGCCCTGCTTGGATGATTATCTGTGTGGAGTTTGCATTGTCTCCCTGTGTCTGTGTGGGTTTCCTCTGGGTGCTCTGGTTTCCTCCCACAGTCCAAAGATGTGCAGGTTAAGTGGGTTGGCCATGCTAAGTTCTCCCTTAGTATCAGGGAGACTAGCTAGGGTAAATGCATGGAGATATGGATATAGGGCCTGGGTGGGATTGTTTTCAATGCAGACTTAATGGGCCGAGTGTCCTCCTTCTGCACTGTATGATACTATGAAATGATGACAAGGTTCTGATTTTAGGTATGAAGTGAGAATTCTTCAAAATTCACTCTCTGAGATGTGGGTGTCACTGACAAAGCCAAGGATTTATTATCCATTCCTAAATGCCCTTAAGAAGGCAGTGGGAGAACCACTGCAGTCCTTGTGGTGTAAATACACCCCCAACACTGTTGGAAATCTTGTTAGCAACCTTTGTCATCTGTATTGTTCAGTTTACGTTGACCAATAGACTTACTGATTAAAAGCACCAAAGAAGCATACAATCTTATTTACAAAGTTCATAAATGACCTCCACTCAACAAGAGACCAAGTTCCATTGAAGTATTATGCAACTTATCAAAGTTTGAATGAATATTACTCTTGTTTAAGTTTGTTTTTCAAATTCTGAATCCCACATTCAATAGTGACTGGCAGGAACCAAGCAAGATACACTTCCATTGACTCCTTCATTGTGTCTTGAATGACAACATTACTTTTATCGATGTCCATCAGCACCTTGAGCAGGTGTGATGTGGAAGAGCTGAACATTTCCATCTGCAATATTTTGCTTTTGTTATATAACAGGTATATAAGAATTGCCCATATTTCTAGAAATAGTGGTTATTCAAAGTAAGGGTGTCTGATTGTAAGGCTCTTGACAACAATTACTTGTAATTGAACTGCTGTAAATCTGGCTATCGCATTCTTGTGTTCCAACTTTTATATATTTATTGATCAATCCAATGATATGCTTATGCATAGAATTAGTTGATGTTAAAGATCAGAGCCTTCACACAGTTCATTATTCTTATCAAACACCCTTTATTATCTTTAATTTAGTTCAAGTTGAATACTGCACACTTCAACCCATGACACTTAGTGACAGCCTTACAAGCGAAGATAAATATGCCAGCAGACCGAGGAGCTTGAAATGTTATGCAATCTTGCTCATGCAAAACTTTCCCTGAGATAATTCTCCTCCTTATTGTTGTTAATTCTTGAAGGGTCACATTTTTCTTTGTCCAATAATGACAATGAAACAGTGGATGTGAGCAAGAGAGGGTGCCGTTTTGGGTGAATTTTCCCATTCTGCCTGCCGTGGGAATTGTAGCAGGTGATGTCCATTGACCTTGGGCAGGATTTTCCAGTTTCGAGGTGGGCATGGCCGGAAAATCCTACCCTGAATGCCCATAGATCATCAGATTCTTACAGTGCCGACAGGGCCATTCAGTCCCTCAAGTTTGTACCAACTCTGTGACAGAGTAACTTACCCAGGCCCTCTCCCCACCCTATCCCTGTCACCCCTCAGATTTCTCCCAGCTAATCCACCAAATCTACACATTTTGGGACACTAAGGGGCAATTTACAGGCCAATCCACCTAACCTGCACAAGTTTGAACTGTGGAAGGAAACCAGAGCACCCTTCAGAGAATGTGCAAAACTCCACAAAGTCTCAAACCTGGGATTGAACCCGGGTCCCTGGAGCTCTGAGGCATTAGTGCTAACTATTGTGCCGACCATGTTTGTGAGAATACTGACCACTTGCAATAAACATCAGCAAAAAGTGAGCTTAGAACATCCTAATTTTTTTCTGTTGGCGTTAACAATGTTGAGAAGGAGAAGTTGTTGAGAAGTTGCATCATCCAGCAACTTGACGGATATATTGATCAGACCTGATGCTGGGCAATTAGATTCAGGGGATGATTTTTGTTCCTTCATAACCATGCCGGTGAAAGAAGTGATAAACAGACAGAGGTTGACTGTCAGATGGGTTACCATTTGGTGCCATCATATTGCAGTGGAGTGAGAGAATGAGGAGCACTGGGCATAGTGGCTTGTGACCTATGGTTGGCCCTACCCAAAGTAGTGCCCCCATTATACAGAATCATCTGTCCTGATATAATGGAGAAGCAGATCATTAGGATCCCCAAGCTTCTCCTTGAGATTGTGCTCATACAATAAGGTATATTAACAGTAAATTACATTTATTTATGGGACATTTGCATTGCCGGCTGGCCAACATTTATTGCCCATTTCTAATTGCCCAAGAGCTGTTGAAAGTCAATTACGTCGCTGTGACTCTGGAATCACATGTAGGCCAGGTAAGGATGGCAGATTTCCTTCCCTGAAAGACAAAACCAGATGGGTTTTTCTGACAATTAACCATGGTTTCACGGTCTTCAGTAGAATCTTAACTCTTTACTGAATTTAAATTCCATCATCTGCCATGGCAAGATTCGAACCCAAGTCCCCAGAACATTAGCTGAGTTTCTGGATTAATAGTCTAATAATAATACTACTAGGCCATCGCTTCCCCAATATTAAGTTTTTGTTGCCACATATATATTAACAGTTCTTGCTAATTTTTAGCCTTGCATTAAGTTATAATAGCCACTATATAACAGTGCAACTTAGCATGGATATATAACAGTGCAATTTAGCAACCAGCAAACCTTATCTATCCTATGAAGTTCCCGGTTTGACAGCAGAACCAATCACTATTGTTGGTCACTCAGTGTGAGAGCTAGTTGCAGATACTGTACCTTCACAAGGAATGTTCAACAGGTTAACAGAGGTGCGGAAAAGATTCTGTATATGTCACACCAGATATGGAGGGATCAAATCATGCTGCAAGATACCTGTAAATAATCACAATTGCGTCAGGTTTATTTATTCTTCCATGGGATGTGGGTGACACGGAGAAGGTCAGCAATTTGTTGCCTGTCCCTAATTGCCTGACTTGTAATCGCTATCTCACAATGTGGATAAGAACTGTGGGTCTGGGATCAAGTGTAGGGCAGACTGGGTGAGGATGGCAGACTTCCGTCCCTGAATGGCATGAATGATCCAAGTAAGATTTTACAACGATCACTAATGGTTTTGTGGCTACCATTAATCATCCATATCTATTTTATATTTTTTCTTATACTTTTTATATACTTACTTAATTGTTGCCTCAGTAACTCCCCCAGGACTGACTGCATTACAACCAGCAATATGACTTGGAGCTTGATGAATTAGGTCCACATAATATTCGAGCACTCTCCCTCCTACTCAATGCTGTATACACTCAGATGAGAAACATCCTCATCCTGTGACTCACTTTGCTTTCCCATGAGTCATTCCTTTTGACCACAGGTTAAATTCAGCAGTAAAGTCAGCAGCCCAACCCCCATTCCCTCAGGCCTGAAGTACTGTCAACAGCAATGGACTTTCAGAGCTTTAACCTTCTTGATGATACCTGTGTTATTATCCACTTCAACTGTGCTATCCATTATATTTCTGCTGATTGTCTGTATCAGAGTATCACTTTTGTGTGAACTGCTGTGTTACATATTTTCTCAAAAGTCCCGGAAATTATTAGTAAGGAAGTGAGTGCAGATGCCATTCAAGAGGTCAAAGTGTCCTAAAGGGAATGTTGACTTGTCTAAAGAATGTCACAAAGAATTGATGACAGACAACTGGGACTGATACGGAATGGTCAGGTGATCATGCATTGAAATTGATAATTTTAAGAGTAAGTGCCATCTTAGTGACTTAGCCAACAATTTTACCTCTGAAATATCTCCATTACCACCACCACCCTCCACTCCACATCTTGAAAATCTTGGCAAATGCTAGGGCTGATTTTATGGGAAGAGGCGTTCTCTTAAACAGTTCCTCACTATAAATTATTTTGAAATCTTCTGCAGTGTCAAAAGGCAAAATATAAAAGTTATTTTTCTAAATCTTTCTGCTTTCCTTTCTGTCCTTCCTTCTTTCTTTCTATCTCAAAAAGTGGTTTATAATTAAATTAAAAGACCAAATTTACCCTTGGGCCTCAGGTCTCTGTGGTGAGGTTTAAGTGTGAGGATCAGATGACAGGACTGTGTGGGAAGCAATTATCGAGCTGTGATTTTTTTTCCCCAAGTGGGCCCAATTGGCAGAGGGTGGGCTTGTTCTTCAATTAGGACATCAAACAAGCTCTTGAAGCTTGAAGAACAGTAGGAGACCCTCCAGCTCAGAATGAGCAGCAGAATTCCTAAATAAGTGAGGCAGATGTCCCAAAATGGAGACACACTTTCCCAATTTAAGTTAAAATTTAAACAGGGTGAATCTTGCCACAGCATGACCTGCAGTTGTAAAGAAAGCCAGGTCAATAGGGAAGGCCTCTGAGCCACGTTATGAAGGCTTCCATTTCAACTATGAAGACAGCCTGGTTAGTTTGGGTCGGGGTAGAGAAGCTAAGGGGGAATCCTGATTGAAGTGTACAAATTATGATGGACATAGATAGGGTAGATGAGAAGAAATCTTTTCCCTTAATAGAGGGGTCAATAACCAGGGGGCATAGATTTATGGTAAGGGCAGGAGATTTAAAGGGGAACTTTTCATCCAGAGAATCTGTGTGAATCTGGAACTCATTGCCTGAAAGGGTGGTAGAGGCAGGAACCCTCAACATTTAGATGAACATTTGAAACACCGTAGCATACAAGGCTATGAACCACGTGCTGGAAAATTGGGTTAGGATAGATGGGTGCTTGATGGCCAGTGCTGAAGAGCCTCTTTCTGCTCGGTGAAGTTCTATGACGCTATGACAGTGGCGCTATGTCCGGCTGTGGACATAGCTGTGGGCTATCTCCAGACAGCTACTTTGCTTCCCACTGTCTCTGGGGGTTGGAGCTCAAAAGGAAAATTCTGTTTGCAGGCGTGAGCTTGCTATCCTATCTCAAGCAATTTGGTCCAGGGGTAGTATATAGCCTGGAAACTGGCACAGGATAGGAGGATTGTCAATTTATATATATCTTATCACACATACTCCACTATGGCTTAAAAATTCAATCCAAGTATTTTCAAACACTGCTGCTAAGTCAAAAACCGAATTCCCTTCCAAATATCACTGTGGATTTACCTATGCCATATGCACTGTAGCAGTTTAAGAAGGAGGTTCACTATCATCATCTGATGGGGTAATTAGGGATGGGCAATAATTTATTGCCTTGTCAGAGATGTTCACATCTCAGGAATGAATAAACAAAAGAACTGTTTTCATAACATCAGAATGTCCCTTTACAGCCCATTAAGTGTCTGCAGCATAGGCCTGGATTTTCTGGCCCCAGTATGGTAGGAACCCCATGGGGTATCAAGCAAGACAGCTGAAAGTCCATTGACTTTTGATCCGATGATGGGCCGGGGTCAGAATTTCCCAACTGTTCACTCCGGTGGAATCTTCCACTCCCGATAATGGTGCACCACCACCGTATGTTCCCTAGCAGTGAGGGGTGCATTCAATGGGAAACCCTATTGACAATGACGAGACCAGAAGAACCTACCACTGGCCAAGGGTGGGCTGTTCCTGCCATCATGAAACTTGTGCCATTTTGCATAGAAAATCATGCCAGAGTCTCTTTTATAACATGGGAAATGTGACAGCCAAGCTAAAGACAGTGAGGCAATAGTTTAATAATAAGATAATGACTGGATAAATTGTCTTAGTGATGTTGATAAGGGATGAATATTGGTTATGACACCAGGAATAACTCCTCTGCTCTTCTCCACTTTTACCAGTGGAATTTTTATGGCTACTATGAGGCAAGATGGGACCTTGATCTAATATCTAATCCAAAAGATATCGACTGTAATTCTCCAACCTCGCTTGCAGCTGGGATACTCCAGTCCTGCTGCAGTGAAAAACAATTTTGCTGAGTGCCAGATTCTCCATTCTCACCAGGAGCTGTAGTGGGGTTTGTGAGACCAGAGAATTCCAGCTAACACCTCTAATAATGCAACATTTCAGTGGTAATACCCTTTCATGTCAAGATCAGCTACTTATCTCTCTGGGAATAGTAATCGAATCTCTGACCCAGAGCTGAGAATGGTGCCAAAATGCTTCACCATAATAACTCGGGCCTTCCTTCAGCTATTCAGGGATTTCCAAAAACAAACATCGTGGCAAATCTCACCCACATGTGAGCAAGATACATTTTTTCTTCGCTGATTATGTAACGTGTTGCCGAATGCAAATTCAGTTCAAACCGGAATCTGGACATCAGCAAAAAAAACAAGCAAGCAACAGGCAGGATCTGTCACTGCTGAAGCACTACATGTGGTCATCGTGAATTCAGTGGAGATAAAAATGTAAATTTTGCACAATATTTTTCATTTGCTTTCTTTCAAGAGGATGCTGATAAATACTCCATTGAAAGTGTGTAGGAATCAGGGATAATTTTTATAATCACAAACCTGTTCATATTGGAACAGAATTAGGCCACTTGGCCTACTGGGTCCACTCAGCCATTCGATCATGACTGATATACTCCTCATTCCCACTTTCCCACTTTCTCCCTATAACACTTCAACCCATTACCAATTAAAAATTTGTCTTAAACTCCTCCTTAAATTTACTCACTGTCCCAGCATCCACCGCAGTTTGGGATAGTGAATTCCACAGATTCACAAACCCTTCGGGAGAAGTAGTTTCTCCTTAACTCTGATTTAAATTTGCTTCCCCTTATGACCTCTTGTCCTAAAATGCCCACAAGAGGAATCATCCATTCCATGTCTACTTTATGCATGTTTATCAACTTGTATACCTCAATTTGACCTCCCCTCATTCCTCTGAATTCCAGAGAGTATAGGCATAAATTGTTCAATCCCTCTTCATACAATAAGGCCTTCATCTCTAGAACCAATTTAATGAACCTCCTCTGAACTGCTTCCAATGCCACTACATCTTTCCTTAAATAAATCTGTTCTCCAGAGTCAATTTCACACTGGCTTTGAAAAGATTGCACAGACCAATCTCCCACGTATCTACATATATGCCCTGTGCAACACCTTAATATGCAGTAAAAACACTGATAGATACTGGATTACATGAGGGATTAAGGGTTATGCAGAAAAGTACAAATGAGAATGAGATCATACACAATGGCACCTATGCCCTGCATACGGAATGTGGGTAATCAGGATCGGACAGTAATAATGAAATAGATGTGCGTGCTATAGATTATGGTTAATGTCATCCAGCTTTGTACTGGGCCATTGAGGTAATATAGTTTTCTGTTTTGCTCTTTGCTTTTCTTCTTTGTTGAGACTTGGAACTTCTCTGTGAATGAAAAATGGAGAACGTCTGTCTATAACCGGCGACCCACTGTCATCATGTGGACAGCTGGCCTTGAATCATGGGATTGCTGAGAGCATAGCCAGCAGATTAAAAATGAAGAAACAGTAGACACTCACTCTCAGGTCAAATGAAGAATTGCAACCACTTGGGTTTTAACCAGTTGGGACAATCCTCGACACCTGAGAAACCCTAACATTTTCTTTGATTATTTTTTCATGGGATGTGGGTGAAATGTTGGTTAGGTCAGAATTTGTTGTCCGTCCTTAAGTTTTCTTCAGAAGTTGGTGGTGAACCACCTTCCTGAACCACCACAGTCCATATAGCATAAGTACACCCACAGTGCTGTTAGGAAAGGAGTTCCAGGATTGACCCAGCGACAGTGAAGGAAGGATGATATATTTCCAAGTTAGGCTGGTGTGTGGCTTGGAGAGGAATTTGCAGGTAATAGTGTTTCCATGCAACTGTTGTTCTTGTCCTTTTGGGTGGTAAAGTTTGAGAGTTTGGAAGGTGCCTTTGAAGAAGTCTTGGCGAGTTGGTGCAATTTGTCTTTTAGATTGTATACACTGTTGACAGCAAAATGTAGCAGGTGGGAGCCAAACCTTAGGTGGGATTTTCCAGTCTTCGGGCGAGCATGGCTGGAAATTCCCACCCTGTTTGTCAGTTATGGGTGGGGGAAGCAGTGTGAAGTGTTTAAGGTGGTGGATAGGCTGTCAATCAAGCCAGATTCTTTGTCCTGGATGGTGTCGGGTTTGTGAGTGTAGTTGGAGCAGTACTCACCTAGGCAGTGGAAATTATTCCATTACACACTTGACCTGAGCCTTCTAGATGGTGGAAAAGATTTGGGGAGTCAGGAGGTGAGTTACGAGGTTAATGTTAAATTCAGCTAAAGAAGTACAATTAGTTTGTGACACAGGGGTGGGGTAGGGGAAATAATCAAATGTCAGTTCAAATAACAACTAATTTAATTAACAGTAAATCTGTCAGCTGCCCTTTGAACTTTGGATTTTAATCCTGGTACATTGTGGATAGATAAAAACAATAGCATAAGATAAGAAAATGTGCAATGAGGTTCACGGGAGAAAGCAAAACAACAAGATTTCAAGGGAATCTCCTCTCTGATCAGAGGAATAGTCAGAAATGCAGCTTTTCTCGCTGGATGTTTACTCACATTTCGACGGGTGGTGGATAGCACCAGCCCATCACGATTCAGGACAATTGCCAAGATTAGAATCAAACATTGCACTATATGAAAGTGGATGATAATCTTCTGCTACTTGTCAGGGTGCTATATTTGTCAGGCCAGTTGGGTCAGAGAGCATAAAATTACTCCTAGTTTGGCTCTCATAGCAATCTCATTCAGAAATGTTGATTGCATAAAGCAGCAGTGCATTATTGTGCAACACAGAATGGAGAGAGTTTTACCCTGCTGCGGGGTTTAGAGAGTGTCCTTCTGCAACACCTCCCCCCCACAACCCCCATCACTAGGAGTGGTTAACTCTAGCGGCGTTTACGACAGCATTCCCATTAATGGGGAGCTTTTGGCCTGACCTTGCTAGAGTGAAGGGAGGGCATGGAGATCCACAAGGAAGCTGGAGGTAAGAGGGTGTGTCCCTGGGCAATGTCAGCCTGGCAATGCCAATGTGGCTTTCAAGCACTGCCCCAGGGCCAAATGCTGAGTGGACACTGCCCATCAGGTATCAAGCAGTGCCAAGGTGTCCATTGGACGGGGCAAGTGTGAGATGGGCCTATTGGGATGGGGCCTCTAGGGGGAGATTTGTGGGATGGGGGTTCCTGCTGCCATTCTGTATTTTGGATATGCGACAGAGGGATGGAAGGGGCTGGCCATCGTGGTGAAGGGGGGGGGAGGGGCGAGGTGGGTGGATCGACCTGCCGGGAGATCAGGCCTGTGAGGGGAAGGATCGGGAGATTGAGGTGGGCTGGTAGAGGGGATTGGGGCTGGCCCGGACATGTCCAAGAAACAAGCGATTGGGGAATCAAGCGTGTCAGAGAGGCAACAATGCAGGGTTATAAGACTGACCAGTGATTGGGAAGTCAGCAGTGCAGGGCAACTGTGTATGCGCTGATTTCGAGGCACTGACAGATCAGTGTATGTGCAGTGGCCTGCTCAGCGCTATGCTGCTGGTCTACCCCTCCAGTGGGAATAGACCCTGTCCATTGACTTTTTACACTGAGGCGCTCTGCAGTGCTCAGAGCGTGGGAAATTCATTTTGAAAATCCCACTGAAACAAAGCAGCGCAAGTGACTTCAATTTTTATCCAAATTCGACACTTAGAATTATTTTGGGAGAATCCCAGCCATGGTGTTTCATCAGGCTGTTGGGTCACTAATGTCAGGATGTTGCATTTTAAATGCCTTTAGGCAGGGAGTTATCTGTACGCATTGTTCCCTTACACTAGTGCCATGGCAGGCCAATGAACAGCAATGTATTATGCACAGCAAAAAGTCAGGTACGCCTTCATAGTTCCATTAGGAGTGGTATTATACAACTGAATGTACACCCAGTTCCATAACAGGGGAGCCTAATATGGCATTTAATGGTGTTTTAGGAGTTGGAATATTTGCCTGTTACTGTTCATACATAATTCAGAAAGAAAGGCAAAAGCATAAACTATTGAGTGATTATTCTCATAAAACAAGGCACTCCAGTGACTCAGCCTTGGCTATTATCAAACTGTTACTGCGGAATTGACATGCACACTCACTCTCTACAATAAAAACATTAAATGGGCGGAAAAAAACATGTGTCACTAGCAAAGTTCTTTATGTCCGAAAGATTAAAGATGCAGCCTTTATTGTGATTCAGACCTGGAACTTTTTCCATCACGTTGCAAAATGTGCTGAATGATAAATCGTGTCTTGAGTGATAAATTATGTCTTGAGTGATAAATTATGACAACACTCATTCCTGAATTGAGAACACCCTTATTTACAAGTAGGTTGAGCACGTTTCCTGGATGTTATTCTCTTTATTGAAGATGTTCTTGGAGTTCTGCTTGGCACCGGTTGCTGGAAATGGATTGCTTTCTCTTTGTTCTTTTTAATGTTAATGATGCTCCTGCCACCGTGTCACAAGATTGTGGGTTTGGCTTGATCTGATCTGATTTATTATTGTTACATGTATTAGTATACACTAAGAAGTATTGCTTCTTGTACATTATGCAAGAAGACAAAGCGTATCATCCATAGAGAAGGAAAGGAGAGTGCAGAATGCAGTGTTACAGTCATAGCTAGAGCAGCAGAAAATGTAGACAGTGTCAATGGATGGGAGGCTGATTTGAGTGATGAACTGGGCTTTATTTGGCTGACACTCCAGTGCAGTACTGATGGTGTGCTGCACTGTTGGGAGTGCTGTCTTTCTGATGAAATGTCGATACCTGGCTCTGTCAGCCATCTTAAGTGGATGAAGAAGATTCGATCGCAGCATGTATTATTTGAAAGAGAGCAGGGGAGTTGTCCCTTAGCTGGGCCAATATTTATCCCTCAACTAACATCACTAAACCAACTTATATGCTCATTATTGCACTGTTGTTTATGGCAACACGCTGTGCATAAAATGGCCACTGTGTTCCCTGCATTAAAACAGTGACTGCTCCTTTAAAAAAAACAGAGAAACATAGAAACTAGACGCAGGAATAGGCCATTTGAGCTTGCTCTACCATGCATCTTGATCATGGTTGATCATTGAATTCAATATCCTGATCCCCCTTCCTCCCATATCCCTTGATTCTTTTAGCTCCAAGAACTATATCTAATTTATTCTTAAAATCACACAACATTTTGGCCTCAACTATATTCTGTAGTGAATTCCGCACATTCACTACCCTCTGGGAGAAGAAATTTCTCCTCACCTCAGTCCGAAAAGGTTTAACTCTTATCCTCAAACTATGACCCCTAGTTCTGAACTGCCCCAGTATTGGGAACATTCTTTCTGAATCTACCCTGTCTAACCCTGTTAGAATTTATGAGCTTCTGTGAATTCCCTTCTCACTCTGCTAAACTCCAATGAATATAATCCTAAGTGACTTAGACTTGCCATCCTGGAATCAGCCTGATAAAGCTTCGCTGTACTCCCTCTATAGTAGGGACATCCTTCCTCAGATAAGGATACCAAAAATGCACACAAAACTCCATGTGTGGCCTCACCAATGCCCTATACAATTGCAGCAAAACATCCCTATTGTTAACTGAGTATCTCAGCTAAGAGACACTCAAAGTACCTCTCAACCGAGATGCAATCTGGATTTGGTGTGATCTAGTGGTAATATCTCTGGAGCAGTAATCTAGAGGCCCAGATTAATGCTCTGGTGTGATGGTTCAAATCCCACCATAGCAGCTGTAAAAATCTGGAGGCAGTGGAGTAGTGGTATTGTCACTGAACTAGTAATCTAGAGACACAGGGCAAGAACTATGGACCCAGGTTTGAATCCTATCTGAATTCAATAGGAATCAGGAACTAAAAGTCTAATGATGACGATGAAACCATTGTCAATTGTTAAAAACCCATCTGCTCCATTAATTTCCTTCAGGGAAGGAAATCTACCATCCTCACCTGGTCTGGCTTACATGCGACTCCAGATCCACAGCAATGTGATTGACTCTAAAATGCTCTCTGAAAAGAACAATTTGGGATGGCCAATAAATGCTGGCCTTGTGAGTAATGCCTGTATCCCATCAAAGAATAAATTTAAGAAACTTGATGTGATTGGGATAGGTACTATAAAAATGCAATTCTTCCTTGTGAGGCATTGATCTCTTGAAGTTGAACTTTTTTGCAAAGAAATTTTTGTTCTGATATCTGCATTGTGAATGCTATAACAAGTGATAGCAATGTTAAGTAACACAATATTTTGTTAGTATATGGACTATGAGGTCTGTGGGATCTCAAGCTGATGTCACCCCAAGCTGTTAAACTCTAATTCCAACCAGCGTCCTTTATTTTTTAAATGATTTATACCATTGTTCTCAGGCATTGTAAAATTGGTGAGACATAGAAAATAGGAGCAGGAGTAGGCCATTCGGCCCATCAAGCCTGCTCTATTCAATGTGCAGATGCTTAATCCCAATGCCATATGTCTGCCCTCTCCCCATACTCCTTGGCACTTTTAGAGTTTAGGGACAGGATTTTCCATGCAACCTGTCATGTGTTTTGCAGTAGCCTACCACTGGGCAGAGCCGAGGTCTCGTCAGTGTCTAGGGGTTTCCCACTGAATACACCCCTCACTGCTAGGAAATCCACGCTGGGGGTGCACCGATGACTAGAACTGCCAGAAAATTGTCTTCAAAATCTCTTTCCTGCTTAAGTATATTCAGTGATTTGGCCTCTGCAACCTATATAGTGGAAAATTCTACAGGTTCATCAAGTCCTGAATGGAGATATTTCTCCTCAACTTAGCCCTAAATGGTCTACCCCTAATCCTGACCCTTATTAGAACTTCCATCAGCCAGGGGGAGAATCATACCTGCATCCAGTCAATCCAACCCTGGAAAGATTTTGGATATTTTAATGAGATCCCTTCCATTCTTCTAAACTCCAGCGAATTCCGTCTCAGTTGATCCAATCTCTCCTCATATGACAACTTGCAATTCCAGGAATCAATCTGGTTAAACTCCACTGCACTCCCTCTATGACATGTATATCTTTTCTTAGGTAAGGAGCTCAAAACTGTGCACAATAGTCCATGCATGGACTCACCAAGGCCCTGTACAGCTGCACAGTATGAACTCTCACAACACCACATTACAGTCCAACAGATTTATTTTGAATCACGAGCTTTTGGAGTGCTGCTCCTTCATCATCTGTACAGCTGCTGTTAGACATCCTTGCTCCTGCACTCAAATCCTCTTCCAATGAAGGCCAACATTAACATAGATGGCACCACCAGCATTTTGTGAGGTCACTTAGTGAGTTGGGATTTAGTTATAAACATCAATGTTGGACTCCCCTCACGCACAATCACCCTCCACTCTCATCCCCAGCTCTTCTCAACTTTGCAACTGTGCACGCTGTTCAAACAGCTGGGATTGATGCCTCTTGATACAACAACACTAACTTCCATTTGTATAACACCTTTAACATTGTGAAACATCCAAAATGTATCATTGGGTAAAAAAAATGATAAAGATGGAAAGGCTAAGGGAAGTTTAAGGCCTAGCGAGGCTTAAGGTTTAGAATGGTATGAAGAAGAGCAATGTCATCTATCCAATACACTGGCCTCCAGTTTTCAGCAGCAACAGGGGCTGGAACAGGCAATAAAAGATCGAGTTGAGGGTAGGAGGGAAAAGAAGATGGAGATTGTGTCAACCAAATGGAAAGTACAATAAATGTAGTGTTATCTGCAATTCTATCAAACAGAATTCCACAGTAACAGTAATTTTGACAGCTTGACTTTTTAAAATAGCTGATCACTTTCAGTGTTTAGATAAAACATTTTTATATATATATATAAAACCTAATAAGTATAATTATAGATTGTAAATCTGTGGAAGTTATTCTTAAGCCTTCACTTGATATGATGGAATTATTGAGTCAGCTTTTGTTCTTGTGTCTGAACAAAAGATATAGCACACCTTAGAAAAATCAAACTTGTCATTTAACTGGCATTCTTATTTACCCAGCATTACCCATTCCCTGAGCATGCTGGGTAATAAAGCTTTTACCGTAATATCATGTGGGATGTAAAAATTGTGGCTGATCCCATCTCACAGCTTAACGGAAAAAACATGTCCATCATTTCATGCTGAGACCCCAAGATCAAATGAGACTTGTGAATATGAGAGACCTATTCGATCTACAATCATTCAGTAACGACCCTGTGCTACATCGTAAATGATTTCCAGAGTTTCAGCACACTACCAGAACTCTATTCCAGATGGTGTCCACGTCCTATGGTCAGTATTTTTATTAATCAATGGAATGTGGGCATTGCTGACTGGGCCAGCATTTATTGCCCATCCCTAATTGCCTATTAACTTGAGTGGCATTTACAACATAAGAACAAAGAGCAGGAGTAGGCCATTTGGCCCTTTGCTCTGCCATTCAGGAAGATCATGGCTGATCTTTTCTTGGAGTCAGCTCCATTCACCCGCCCGCTCACCAAAACCCTTAATTCTTTTACTGTTCAAAAATTTTATGTATCCTTGCCTGAAAAACATGCAAAGAGGTAGCATCAACTACTCCATTGGGCAGGGAATTCCATAGATTCACAACCCTTTGACTGAATAAGTTGCTCCTCGACTCAGTCCTAAATCTGCTCCCCCTTATTTTGAGGCTATGCCCCCTAGTTCTAGTTTCACCTGCCAGTGGAAACAACCTCCCTACTTTTATCTTATCTATTGCCTTCATAATCTTACATGTTTTTATCAGATCTCCCCTCATTCTTCTGAATTTCAGGGGACATTTAAGAGTAAAACACATTGCTGTAGCTCTGGAGTCACATGTACGCCAGACCCTGGTAAAGATGGCAGATTTCTTCCCTAAAGGGCATTAGTGAACCAGATGGAGTTTCTAAGACAATTGACAAAAGTTTCATTAGAGTTTTTGCTATTCAATTCAAATTTCACCCTTGATGAGACTTGAACCGGATCCCCACAGCATGATGCTGAGTCTTTGGATTATTAGTTTCATGACAATCCCACTATATCACCACCTCCCCATTGGACAATTGTATGAATTGGACAATATTTATCCAGCTCTCCATTATGCGCTCTAATTTTTATTTCCATTAAAAACTCTGAGAGATGTGTAACCAAATCAATAGTGTTGATTTACAACATCATTCAAAGTTAAGATTACCCCCTTCCCAGCCAATCTGCTGTGTGAAATAAAGCCTCTGGATTTTTATTCATTCATGGGACTTGGGAGTCACTGATTGGCCAGCATTTATTGCCCATCCTAAGTTGCTCGAGGGTAGTTGGGAGTCAACTGCATTGCTGTGGGTCTGGAGTCACATATAGGCCAGACCAGGTAAGGACAGCAGATTTCCTTCCCTAAAGGACATGAATGAACCAGATGGGTTTTTCCAACAGTTGACAACAGTTTCATGAATGCCAATGGATTCTTAGTTCCAGTTTTTTTAATTGAAATCAAATTCCACCATCTGCCATGGAGGGATTCAAACTCAAGTCTCTGGAACATTGACTGAGTTTCTGGGTTAATCGTCCAGCAATAATGCCTCTAGGCCATCGCGCTCCCCCCTCCCTCCCAACACAACGTTCATCAGGCCTTTTATTTAAACATTGGTCCTTTTTTCCTTACTTCTGCTTATAAATAATTGTCCATAGTAAGTTGTTTTTATAATCCTTTCCAAATTGCATCAGAGTGATCATGTTCATTTTACTATAACATATCCTTTGATAGGATGCACATTCCACCCTAAATGGGATTTCTACCTAAAGGCCAGATCAAAGTCATTCCTGGAGCACTTAGTTTCCTCCAACAGAAACATCTCCAGTTTCCCAACACTTCTAAATCACAAATGTTAAAATGCCAGCTACATGGTATGGCACTGACCCCATGGCAGGATAACCTTACTGCTTTGGAACGAAGTTTCCAAGATGTTTGTTCTTATAGCAATCGGGCATGATCTTACCTGCAATTCAGGCTATACTGCCGCTGCAGCAAAGTCGGAAAATTCAGTGGCCAGCAAAATTTCCATTCACTGCGGTGGAATGGGAAAATCCTACTGGTGTGAACGGTGGTAAGATTCTGGCCATCAAGCTAGTGTAAAGCATAAATAAAGAGGAGCGACATGTTTGGTCAAGATCTAGGCAGCAAACAGCTAAAGCTTTAGTGACTAAAATTAGAACTGTTCATTTCTCTTTAAGAGTATCCATCGCTCTTTTATTTATTTTTGATGTGGTCCTTATCATACCATCACAACAAACTTCTCTCCATGGGTACGTTGAACTCTGTAATTGCTGGGGTTCCTAACCATCCACTCTTGTCTGCATAAATTGAAAAGATTGGTTTCCTTGTTACCACAGGCTTCCTTGACTAATTTTAGCTCTGATGTGTAAACCACAGCAGAAACTGTACTTTCTAAATGCGACCAAAGTCGAATATGGAATCTATTTCAGAAAGAATGGTCCTGCTCCCCCACCCAACAACTCACCTGTGTTTTTATTTTAAGCACTTTACAATAGGGTGATTTCAATTCAGAGAGCTGGATGTGTAGCTTTTTTGCGTGGAAGGTCAGCACGGATCATTGCAGGAATGAAAGGACAAAGTGTAAAAGATAAGGCAGATCACAAGGCTGCACATTTTGTAGCAGTTATTACTGCAGCTAAGGGCTAAATGTATTGCCGGTGACCAAAAAAAAAGCACAAAGGTGTGGGGACAAAAATCATACTGACAGTAACAGAAACAACCACACAAACACAGCAGGTGGATCTTTCTTTGAAGTATAATACTTGAAGCTTAACATTCTCCAATGGAATGAGAAAAATTGACGTATTCACTACCTCAGCAAGTCCTAAAGCACTTAATAACCAACAAAGAACTTTTTGAAGTATAGTCGTCATTGTAATGTTGGAAAGTGGGGCAGTCAATTTGTGCTTCTGACTATGCAGCACTCCCAGAGTACTGTACAAAAGAATTGACTTGGATTTTGTCCTGATATCTCTGGTGTAGGATTTGAATCTGTATCTTCCGACAGATAGCAAAAGTGCTGCCACTAAGACTGATGCTCATAGGCAATGCTGTAACTTGTCGTAGAGATCAAACAGACCTTTTTATTCAATTGATTCGATTCCAGGAATTTAGTTTTCTTTAGCCATCATCTTGCACTGTTTTTGGAGCTTTGGAAATAATTCCCACCAGCCCTATACACTCCTAACAATCCCTTCACATTCTTTCACAAGTGGATAGCAGATGGATCGATAAACCTTTGTTTTTGGGGCACTGAATACCTGGTTTTGTTGAGTAATATCCATCCACTTTTATTGAATTGTGGATTTATTCATCTAGGTCCAACTGCAACCTGACAGCATTAGTTATCATTATCCTGAATCTACCTCTTTTTGACATTCTTTCAACACAATTTTCCAGATCTATGGCCAGTAATGTATGACTTCGCTCAGGCAAGACTCGTAAAACCCAGCCTAAGACCAACGGAGAGTTCCGTTCTGTGAGCCATGCCCACCCTGATTCCGGGGCAGGTGTGGCAGTAAAATTCCAGCCTACATTTTAGTTTTAAACTAGTAAAGTTTTGGTGAGATCGCACTTGGAGTAACAGGCAGGATTTTTCGGCTGTGCTTATCCCAAAACCGGAAAATCCTGCCTGAGGTTAATAACCCTTTCCATGGTCCACCCCTCGCCCATTATGATTCTCATGGTGGGTGGGGAGGGAAAAATTCAGCCCACTTTGTACAATTGCTGTCTCCTTATTTAATACAGGATATTCTTGCTTTGTAGCGATAATGAAAGTTCATTGCATTGGGGGAGAAGGTTAAGGATCATTGTCTCAGGGTCTATCAAATATGACTGAATTGAGGAGAAAGTTCTTCTCTCAGCAGGTTATAAATCTTTCACATTCTCTATCCTGTGGGCTGTGGGTCCTCTATTACTGAATATATTCAGTGCTGAGATCAGTACAGTTGATAAGGACACTAATGGAGTTGAGACTACATGTACAGTGTGCAAAAGGGAGTTGAGGTCAAGAATTGGTCAGAATTTTCATTTTGCTTTAGAGGTGGGAACAAAAGCAGGAAAAGTCAAAAATTGGCATAACAGAGTGGCAAGCCAGGTTGCCAGCATGAGTCTACTTCTGGAATGAACAGTGTTGGGGAGCAACAGAATCTACCCATAAATGGCAGAAAGCTTATTTACTCTCCCGCCTTCCCCAACAATCCCAACTTCACTTCACTAAGGCCAAAACATGGCTATCTGAGGTCAGACTCAAAGGTGCCAACAGCAGAAGTCACCAGGGTCATCTCCATATAGTCAGCCTTGTGAAACATCCTCAATGTCTGTTACGTAGATTGGTAGCTTTCCTTTCGGATGTTGGGTCTGCTCATGTGTCATTACTGGTGGACCTCCTCTTTGACCTCCAGCCTCAGGAACCTGTGTGCTATCATGAGTGGAACTACTAATTGAAAATCTCTGTAGAAACTGTATCAGATGACTGATGCCAACACAACTCAAGTCAGTATTTATTTTCTGAGAAATAAAGTCTGTTTATGGTCTCCATGCAGTTTCCCCATGAGTAATTTGCTCCAGGACAGTAACTTGCTGCTTATCCCTCCTAGTTTTTGCCTACTTACTGCTTGGGCCATCAGCTCACTGCTCTGGGTTATCAATTCTTTGCTCTTTATGATCTCTCAAAGGATGCATTTTTTTTCTGCAAATATAACATTTTCTATTTCTTAGGCCTTATATATGAGAGGACTGGTTAACAACTTTCAAACTACTGTTTTTGAATTGATTTAAAAAAAAGTAATGTAATTGTTGGATGTAAGGATCTTTACTTGCTTAAAATCGGGCATCATTTTTATGAAAGTTGTCCCTCTCAGTCACAAATCCAAAATGCAGAGAAGGTTTCAATTTTTTCATCTATATTTTCCACTTGATTATAAAGTTTATTTATTAATAATTATTCATGTCACAAGTAGGCTTACATTAACACTGCAATGAAGTTACTGTGAAAATTTCCTAGTCGCCACATTTTGGCATCTGTTCAGGTACCCTGAGGGAGAATTTAGCATAGCCAATGCACCTAACCAGCATATCTTTCGGAGGAAACCACAGCATCAGGAGGAAACTCACGCGGACACAACAACGTGCAGACTGTGCACAGACAATGACCCAAGCTGGGAGTCAAACCAGGGCTGTGAGACAGCAGCGCTAACTACTGTGCTACAACTTTCCAGCGATCGCTTATGTTTTAAATGAGGGGAATGCAGAGATTCCAGCCGTTAGCACCAACTATCCTGAGCATTATCGTTAGAATTCTCCAACTGTTCGCTATTGGCGGACTCTCTGGTTACACCAGCAGGGTAGTCCTGCCGTGAGTTTCCAGACGGCGTGACGTAGCTACAATGGGAAATCCCACTGACAGCAGCTGGATCAGAAGATCCTGTCGCCAACAAACGGCATGCCATTCCTCATTGCTGAGAAATCCACTGATGAATTCCAGCCAATGAAGCCATTAAAGTGGAGATGGAGAAGCAAACATGAGTGTTGACATGAAATATTATCTATCTACATTGTTGAATCTACAACTAAGGAACATTCCAGAAAGAGTTTGCATTCCATCAATTACAACCTTGTGGTCATGTGCTTTCTCCATGATCTGACTTAATATATAAGGTCAGAATTGATTTTGTTGCTCAGTTTAAAATCCTCAAAGACTTCAGTAGAGTTTCAGAATGAAAATGGTGGCCATTCACTCCATTTTATCTCTTCTGGCTCTTCTGAAAGAGCCATTCAGTTAGACCCACATTTCTGCTCTGTCCTTGATAGCACTGTAAATTATACCTTTAGTGGTTTTTTTGCCCAAATGTAGGGACCCCTTCTCAACCTCCATGGTTGATTCCCAAGGATGCAAAACATTATGTTTGGCACCAGTTTGGTTACAGGAATTGCCGGAAGGGTGACATTTTTAGACAAGAGTCTGCCTTTGGGCTCTGTTCCAGATTTCTTTTGTCAGGTATTCTTCCCATAGCATTTAAGTCTCTCGGGATATCCACAAGGCAGTGGGCTTATTCTCCCATAGCTGGGAGTTTGGTTCCTGAGGATCAGGGAATGTCCATTTGCCCATGGGCCTGCACACTGCATATTTGGCATCCTAACCCCCTCCAAATCTCTCAATCTTTAGTTGAATGCTACGAGGGAGCCAGTTTTTATGTGTCACCACAACGAAGTACAGCTACAGATACAGAAAGGCTGTGTACTGACAGGCAGAAGCTTGCACAGTTAGCACTCGTTGTCGCATTGCTGTTGACCAGCCGTGAAAGTGACAAATAAATTAGTACATTCAAATAGAAAGCATGCTAACTCTTTTTACTCACATACTAGACACAGTACATTGATCTTGTTTTCCACAAGCTCTATCAGCTGGGGAATGTTATGACTCAGTTGGTAGCCCCTCCATCAAAAAGTCATTGGTTCAAGTCCCACTTTAGACTAACAGTTCAATGATGTACTGTTGGGGGTGCTATTCTTGATAAAATATCATATATCCTTCAGGTAGAAGTAGAACAAAAATGTAGAAATTGAACCATTTTAAAGAGTAAGGGAGTTTTCCAAGGTAGCCAGGCCTATACCTAGTCGTTTGTGGGATCTTGCAATGCTCAATTTTAATGTATAGAGTCACAGAATTATAAAGCACAGAAAGAGGCTCTGCACCCCATCATGTCTGCCCTGTTCATCCAGCATCAATCTATTCTAATCTTATTTTTTGAGCACTTGTTCTGTAGCTTTGTTTGCTATGCATTTCAAGTGCTCATCTAAATGTTTTATAAGTGTTATGAGTTCCCAGCTTTATCACCATATCAGGCAGTAAATTCCAGATTCCCATCTCTCTGGGTGCAAAGGCTTTTCCTCAACTGCCCCCTAAATCTCTTGCCCCTTACCTAATATCTACATTCCCGGTTATTGACTCTTTTACTAAGGGGAATGTTTCTTCCTATCTACCCCACGTCCCTCATTCAGGTTTCCACCTCAGCCTTCTTTGCCCCAAGGAGAACAACCCCAGCCCCTCTTCATAGCAGAAGCATTTCAGCCCAGGCAACATTCTGATGAATCTCCACTTCAGCCTTCTGCATGCAATCACATCCTTCCTATAGTGTGATGACCAGAGTTGCACACAGTACTCAAGCTGTGGCCTAACCAGTGTTTTATATAGCTCCATCATATCCTTCCTGCTCTTGCAGTATATGCCTCAACTCTAACAAACACAAATATCTCATATGCTTTTTTAACCATCTTATCTACCTATCCTGCTGCCATAAAGGATCTATGGAAATGTAGCCCCATGTCCCTCTGGTGCTCTGAACTTCCTAGCGTCCTACCATTCATTGTGTGTTCTCATATTATCAACAGAGATCTCATTTTTAAACTAAAGCTCCCTCTTCTTCACAATATAGTAATATCTTTCTCTTTTGGTGGGTTCCATTACATGAAGGCAGGCTTGTGCCTGCTAATGTGTGACCAAATGTTGAAGGAATGGCATTGCAAAAATTGGCTGAGGTTTAGTTCTAGAAACAGGATTCTCCCTTCAACTTTTGGGAACTTTGTGTCGCTTCTGTGTGGGAGATCCAATGCTATTTGAATGTCCTGGGGCACTGGCCAGAACATGGTCTTCCACTCACTGAATTGAGATGGAAGTCACACCTTGAAAATGTAGAATTGGGCACTGGTGGACCCCCTCCACCAGTCTGTTGGCTGGACAACTTCAGGAGCACTTAAGATCTATGCAAGTATTGTTAAATCCCTGAGGAACCATTAAGTTTTTGTAGGTTCAGGGACAACTGTTATCAAGTGGCTCATGTAGGATGTAGCTTACACCCTACATGTGACGGGTGAGATTCCTATATCAGGCTTGAAACTTATTTGGAGACAGTTTTCCTAATGTTGGAAACCCGATGCACGCACTTGCCCAATTCTCCCAGATACCTGCCATCATGCCCTTTCCAGCAGGATCAAATTAATTCCTCTCGAGAATTGTCCCAAACATCACTTCATGTCACCTGTAAACAGAGCACTGTTGTCATAGAATCCCTACAGTGCAGGAGTAGGCCATTTGGCCCATCAAGTCTGCACTAACCAGAATCCCAGCCAGGCTCTATTCCTGTAACCTCAAGTATTTATTCTGCTATCCCCCCTGAGGCTAAGGGACAATTTAGCACAGCCAATCAACCTAACCCACACATCTTTGGAGTGTGGGAGAAAGGCAGAGCACCCAGAGGAAACCCACACAGACACAGGGAGAATGTGCAAACTCCACACAGACAGTGATCCAAGGTTTGAAATTGGACCCCGGTCCCTGGTACTGTTGAGGCAGCAGTGAAAACCATTGTGCTGCCTGACTGACTGCACAAACGTTGGAAGATTGGTACTGTGTCTGGTAGGAATAGAGGTAAGGTTGTTCTAAGCACTGATTGGATTATGAAACTTTGCGTTGATGTTTCTTTAAAGTACTGAATTCATCATCAAAAAGATATCTTTGTGTTTTATGCATTGTGTGACTGGAAGGTCTGCTGTGGACACCCATCTGGAAGCAGTAAACTACCCCTCCATTTTTCAGTTATTCATGTCGCTCTGATCTTTATACAGAAGGATAACAATTCAAGTAGAAATTCACAAAAGTCTACTGCTTTGGGAGTGCAGTTCAGCAAATTGCAAACTGCAAATCAGAACATTTGTGCTCATTCCTCCACCTATCCCGCATCTCTGTTTAACAATTCATCCATTGAACATTAGACTCAGGAAAAAGTATTGTACCTACTAGTCATAAAAGCTGTATCAGTGTTTTCCCCTTCCCCTCCTTGCTTCATTACGCTAGCTGTGCAATGTGACCTTTAAGGCTGTGAGACATGTGACTTGAAGATAAGGCATTTTTAATTTTCTCTCTCTTTGTTGCATCTGAATACTTGTTCCAATGGTTTCATTTGCCCTTGTGTATCATTTTCCCAACAAGCCTGGATGAATGAAAGACCAAATGATTTTCTGCCAGATTCCAAAGACCTCAAGCTGTGCTGCACAATGTTCACTATTGGTAATTTGTTTTTCAGAAAAGTCTATTGGTGTTGGAAGTAAATATAGAAGGAAATAGGTATGGATTTCAAGCTGGGATAGATCCCTTTTATAAAAAATTGACATGCTCTTGTCGAAGATTATTAATTTTTGACTCAACTTTATTCTTTTTCCTGGTAAGAGTCTGTTTCATGTATGCAATAGAAGAATAGAACAAGATTCCGAGTAAGGAGCAAGATGTGGGGTCAGAATTTTCAGTCCCCAGTGTCAAGAGCCAAGTCCATTGACGCTGGTTGAACTGAAAAATTCCACGGCACTGTGACACAGTGGTTAGCACTGCTGTCCCACAGTGCTAGGGACCGGGTTCAGTTCCAGTCTTGACAGCGTGTGTAGAGTTTGCATGACTTCTGCGTGGATTTCCTCCAGGTGCTCTGGTTTCCTCCCACAGTCCAAAGTTGTGCAGGTTGTGTGTGTTGGCCATGATCCATGTGCAGGGTTATGGGAATAGAATGGGAGCCTGTGCCTAAGTAGAGTGCTATAAATATAAAAGGTAAAGAAGTATTGCTGCAACTATACAAGGATGCATCTAGGGTATTGTGCACAGTTTTAGTGCCTGTATTTGAGGAAAGATGTCATGGCATTGGAGACAGTACAGAGGAGGTTCACTAGATTGATTCCAGAAATGAGAGGTTTGACCTATGAAGAGAGATTGAACAGCTTGGGCCTCTACACTCTGGATTTACAAGAATGAGGGAAGATCAAATTGAGGTATGCAAGATGATAAAAGGTATTGATGAAGTAGACGTGGAGCTGATGCTTCCTCTTGTGGGGCATTCAAGGATGACAGGTCATAGACTTAGGATAAGGGGTGGCAAAATTAAAACAGAATCGAGGAGAAAATACTTCTCTCAAAGGATTGTGAATTTCTGAAATTCGCTACCACAAAGTGGATGCTGGGACAGTGAGTAAATTTTAGAAGGAATTAGACAGATTGTTAATTGGTAATGTGTTGAAAGATTATGGAGGGAAAGCAGGAAAATGGGGATGAGGAACATATCAACCATGATCGAATGGCAGAGTGGACTCGATGGGCCAAATGGCCTAATTCTGTTCCTGTATCATATGAATTTATGAATACTTGAATGGTTATTTGTATCAGAGAGCTCTATAATGAGATGTTCATATTCCTGTTCCATTGACATGTCAGTTGCCTGATCAGGCAGGACTGAGCTGGGCTGGTTCTTTGTGAATCTCTCAATACAACAACAGATTGCTGATGGTTAGCAAAGTCAAATAATCCCTAGCCTAAAGAGAACGACAGCAAAACACTCAAGAGACCAGAGTACAAAAACAAAAACTAATTGTAAAATCAGTGAGAATATGTTAGCAGATCACAATCCATTCTCACTCATCCACCCACACCAACGTTTGCTGCCTGAAGCATGTTCCAAAGCCAATTTCGTAGGACCTTCCTACTCAACAACCCACATAAAATATACATACAGACCCAACCCACAGTGCAGCACACAATTATCAATAAAACAAATAGATTAGAAGATGAATTGGGCCAAGACTCTAAGCTGGGTGCATTTGTGTACCTCCCAGCAGTTGTGAGAGGAACAAGAATGGAAACTTGAGGGAATAATGTGAGACCTCCTGCTCAAATGCATGTGGTGTGTGATAAGGTCGGAAAATACCTCACAAAAAGAGGAACTCGTCATACCCTCTCAAAAAGAAAAACTAGATTGATCACACTGGGAAATAAAAGGTGTTTTGCTGGTTGATGTTCAGTTGCCATATTAAATGCTCCTGTGTCAGACATTGTCAACAACTCGCAATTGTGTAGTGCCTTCCATGTATAAAAACATCCCAAAGCTTGTCTCTGGTGTATTCAAAGAAAAAAATGGGCTCTAACCTGAAAAAAGCAAGAATGACCTACTATTTATATAGTGCCTTTCATATCCTCAGGACGTCCCAGAATAAATTGCAGCCAAGTAATACATTTAAAGTCTAAACGTTTTGTATTGTAACAAGTTTATATTGTGAGTGAACAACAGCTTGATTTAAGCATTGCAGAGTATGGCTGTAGACAGAGTGAGTTCAGTTCAAAAAATTCCTCAACAGAGACATCCTGAAGGCGAGATCGTGGAAATTTAGCCAAGGCTGATGGGGTCAGAGATGAGGAGAATCCGAGGGTCAGACATCCTCAGAGCTCGGAGTGGAAGTCCCACGGGTGTCTGACTGTTGCTTCTCTCTTCCCCTTGTGTGCCCAAGGGCCCCTGCCTAACTCCTCAAGGAGAAGAGGCACTGGGCTAGAGATGGAGATGACCTGTCAACCTCTCATATAGTCACTGTGAAACCTTGCCCATAGACACTGCAAGGTGTCCACATTCATCTCTGTTAGAAACAGGTCATTCTGCTAGACAAGAATCTCCATGACATCTGCCACCTTCCGTGTGGAGATCTCAGTGTCGGTACCACTTCACCAGAAAGCAGGCAGATGGACCCCTTCATCTCACGTGCCAATCTGTTGATGGCCTCCGACACTCTGCCTGATACTCCCCCACTTCCTGCTGCTTGTTAAGCATCCTGTGTAGGACAAATCCCAGAGACTCATCATCTGCCTTGGACTTTGCAGAGGAATCTTCTGCAGCAGTCCTCCGAGTTACAGTGATCATGACTGACTCTGCCTCCTCCTGCCACAGAAATGTATTCATACGGTAACCACAAGAATGGGAAACCCAGCCTCAGCTAACTCTCAAACTCACCGAGGTGTGTGTCTGGGCTGCCAAGAGGGTGCAAGTTACTGCTGTAACAGTTTCACAGATGAAACTACTGAATTACCCTCAGATGTTTTGCTCACCTGTGTGCTGCTAGATGTGGTGGACTCAGCCTCAGACTCTGAGCTCATCGTCTTCTTGGTGGATGTAATTTCCATCCCCACCACGGGACTTAGATCCAGAGTGGACAATGCCGGCCGTGTGTATGCAGGCAGTATTTTGACAAATGTGTATCAGTGCCTGTACCAATCAGTTACGAAACCACAACATCCCAAATATCCATCATCTCTTCGTATCAAAAGGAAAAATTGAGGCACAGGAACTTAACGGTCAGAATTTCCCGGTTCATTGACGATAGACTGAAAGTTAGGAAGTTTGACATAATGGCTTGGAATGGTGTTGGGGGGCAGGTTTGCCACAGCTTCTTCCTACCATCATGCCACATGCCATTCTGTCAGCAATGTAGGCCTGGCAATTACACCAGTTGCCTGGAATCCACTTAAGTGGTCAATTAAGAACTATTTCCCATCTCCACAGGTACTTTGCCCGTATCTGAAAGACCCACCGTTATTCAGGCAGACTTACCAACTATTCCCAGGCTGATGATGTGGCGGCAAGGGTGGAGGGCTCCTTTTTGGGCATCCATAATCCACAAATGGCTACTTGGCATCATTGGCTATGCTCACTACAATGGTAGCACTTATGCTCAGCCACTGTGACCCTCCCTTGCTTTGCTAATGGTCTGCCTGGCTATTGAAGCCCCAGGCCCCACTTACCTCATCTTTGTGACCACATAGACATCAATGTGCCCTCATCTGCAACCCCAACAATAGCCATGAACATAGGTGCTGCTGAGTTGTCGACCCTCTCAATGGGCATATCGTTCTTGTGGGTGGACTGCCATCCTGAATAGGCATGCTAACCCAAGGTGTGGCCACTTAACTGGCTGTTGCTTGCACAATGTGGGCCTTGGTAACACCACCTACCCAGAAATTCTGGCCAAAAGTTCAAATGACTACTGAAAGTGATAAATGAGCCTGGCTGCTAACTTAGAGATAAAATGCACTTGCTTACCACCTCCTCCTCAATGTGTCACAATGATGGGCAACAATCATAAAAATGAATATATCTTATAGAGAATTATAAAAGCATAATACTGTGGAGCAGCACATCAGAAATAAAAACAGAAAATGCTGGGAAAATTCAGCAGGACTGGCAGCATGTGAGAAGAGTATAAACAGAGTTAACTAAATTGCTAAGTATGCTAATTTGATTCTTCTTTTTAAAATCATTCATGGGATATAGGCCAGCACTTATTGCCCATCCCTGATTGCCTGAGGGCAGTTGAGAATCAACTACGTTGCTCTTGAATCATGCGTAGGCCAGACCAGGTAAGGACAGTAGATTTCTTTCCCTAAAAGACCAGATGGGGTTTCTGACAATCAACAATCTAACATCAAGGCCGTTATAACTCATCTTCAGACATTGTACATTCACATTTGGAAAGTACAAAAATCTCCATGTTTCATAGATTGCCTGGATCATTAATCCAGAGTGCAGCAAAATCAGCTTTCTACAGTCACCAGATAGACTGAACCTATCAGCAGTCAAGATTATACTGTACCATCTGCCCCACTCTTCACCAATATAGCAAGGTAGAATTTGGAACAGCAGAGCTGAACTTCAGACAGTACGCACTATGACAGAATCATGCAAAATTGCAGATCACATGAATTATTAATCCCCTTTCCCCCATTTTAAAAATGAGACAACTGAATTTAAAATGTGCCTCTGAAGATCTCAGGACATCCCAATGAAGTGTAGTCAGTGCTATAATGTGGGACGTACAGCAGCCAATTGGTACACACAGTTGTTAGCACTACTATCTCATAGAACCAAGACACCTGAATCAAATCCAGCCTCGTGGACTGTTTGCATGGAGTTTGCACATTCTCCCCATATCTGCGTGAGTTTGTTCTGGTACTCCAGTTTCCTCCCACATTCCAAAGATGTGCAGGTTGTGTGGATTGGCTATGCTAAATTGCCTTTTAATGTCCAAAGATGTCCAGATTAAGGAGATTTGCAGGGTAAATGCATGAGTTTACAGGGATGGGATGGGAGTTGAGCCTGGCTAAGACACTCTATCACAGAGTCGGTGTGGACTCGATGGGCGAATGGTCTCCTTCTGCACTGTAGAGATTCTACGATTCACTGATGTGGATGATAATTGTACCAATCCTAAATTGACACATTGAATATGAATGTGTATAGCACAATCAAAAGGGACCATTGTGTTTTTACGATTCATCCAGAAAGTAGACAGGAAATCCACAGTAAATGACTCATTATAATGTTGTTTTCAAAGAAGTGGGTCAGGTTCAAAAATGCTTCCGGAAACTGCTTTGGAGGTCAGTCTGAAATATACTATAAAAGTGACATTTGTGACAATGTTTTCCAAGAAGCAGATATGGAGATGATTAAAAGGTGATGAGTGGATGATTGTTAGTTCCTCAACAGGGCTTCTGCAAATGAGAGAAGCTGTCACTGCAAGGTCGGGATAGTCTAATGGTTCACATTGAGGGTAGTTAATTCATATATTAACCATCACAAAGCCTGCGGCCTTTCAGATTTACTCTACCATTTAAAGTAGAGGTCAGTACTTGGGTTGAATGGCTATATTATCAACAATTACCAAGCTTGCATTGACGAAATGTCTGCTCCTGTTCCTAACAGGCATGTTTATGCATGTGGCATGGTCAAGGCCCTACCTTAAATTTTCCAGAGGCACACAGATGCAAGAAGACTTGAAAGTAAACCAATTGGCACACCCATCTTCACCAACTCACCCACTCAGTGCGCAGCAGAGATAAAACATAGAACAGTACAGCATGGGAACACAATGTTATGCCAAACTTGACACCAAATTAAACTAATCCCTTCTGCCTGCCCTTGATCTATATCTGTCTATTCCTTGCATATTCATGTGTTTATTTAAAAGCCTTTTAAATGTCCCTACCATATCTATTTCCACCACCACTCCTGGCAGTGTGTTCTAACCACCTACTACTCTGTGTAAAAAGGCTTGCCCCTCACATCTTTCCCCCTCTCACCCTAAGTGTATGCCCCCTGATATTAGGCATTTCAACTCTGGGAAAAACATTCTGACTGTCAACCCATACCTGTGTCTCTCATAATTTTATAGATTTTTAACAGGTCGCCCTTCAGCCTCTGTCACTCAAGAGAAAACAAATCTAGTTTGTCCAGCTTCTCCTTATAGCTCATACCTTCTAATCCATGTAAATCTCTTCTCTACCCTCTCCAAAGCCTCCACATCCTTCCTGTAATGTGGCAGCCAAAATTGAACACCACATTTTTAGAGCGCTTAACCAAAGTTTTATAAAGCTGCAATGTGGCATCCTGATTTTTATACTCAGTGCCCTGACCAATAAAGGCAAGCATGCCATACTCCTTCTTTACCATCCTACCAACTTGTATGGCCACTTACAGGAAGCTATGGGACAAGGCTTTCTGTCATATGTATATTAAAGACTGAGTTCTGCTAAAGATGGCACCAGTAAAGACAAAGGATGGAATCAGTTCAGACAGAGCACTACTAATCACTCCAGGGTAAGTTTATGTTGCCCTGCAACCAACAAGGAGTTGCACTTGAAGCGAGCACGTTAAAGATTGCTCTCGTACACTTTTCTATTTCCAAGTATGTACCTAGTCGTAGTGTAGAAATTCTGGTAGTTAAGTGTAGATTTTTCCAAGAGATTTCTGCTTGGGTCTACGGAGGTTGATACGAGGCAGGATTTTGCATTTTGGCCTCCACATCAGGATCAAAGGCTGGTCCCAATCCTGCTTCATCTCAGAAATGGTCACTCAACTGCGATTTTGCCTTTATTAGTCAATTAATGCTTGCTGATCAAGGAAGGAGAATGAATGAGGTCTTGCAACCAAGGGCAAATAGGATATCCTCTTACCTTTGTTCTCACTCGCATATTGTGGCAAAAGGTCTCCCTGTGGTCACTACTACAAGGCTTGACAGTGGGTAGCACATGCTATAGATTCATAACATTGTGTGAAAAAAGGCATTAATCGGGCAAAAGTAGAAAGACCGCAGAGTCTCCTCAACTTTCCTATCTAACTGAATGCCTCCCATCACTTCCAAACTCACCTCAAGGAGGGCATTACATTTTTTCCACTCTATTACTACAAAGTAGTGAACCATTTGGACAGACTTTGGAAGGCAGTTTGGGAAATTGCGCACATTCCATTGAGAGCAGTTTCTTTCACTTGTATGGCAGCCTTTCTTCAGTATTTTGAAATATACAATCAAGCATTGCTGTTTATTCTGTTTCTAAACATCATCAAATTTCTCAACGTCTACTTGTCTTCGAATCTTGGTGAACAGCATGATTCAATAAACAAAAGACTTTTTGAAAGATCACTTAATTATTTAAAGTGAAGACATCCTTAAAGGTCTAAATTGCACAGAACCTAAGGCTGAATGGTTTTATATGTTTTAGAATACTATTATAACCATATTCCTTGTAGCCACTCTGATTAACTATGATAGTAACTCTGGACCGTGCACATTTCAAACTTTGCTCAATAATAATACCTTGCCTTTTAGTCAGGAAGTCTTAGGTTCTAAGATCCACTTGTGTACAAAATCTAGGCTAGCATTTTGTTACCATACTGAGACTATATATGTTGTTTAAAGTTGGTGGTATTATTTGAATAAAGGAAATGCACATTTACCCTGACAGGTGGATGTGGGACTATTTGGGGAGAAGCTGAAGACCTCTCTCAGGTTCTTTATCTTTCAACCAAAATCTCCATCAAAAAACCTGAAGTGGGATTTTCACCAAGGCTTGCATATTGATTGGTAACATTGGCAACTTCTCAGATTCTGAAGCACATTGGTATGCATCAAGATTTGGATAATATTCAGACTTGAACTGATAAGCAGCAAGTAATATTAGCATCACCTAACTGCCAGATGAGCCTAACCATCTCCCTTTCGATACCCAATGATACTACCATTACTGAGCCCCCACTATCAATAAGTAACTCACTCCCCAGAGTCTGTCTACCCTCTGCAAAACACAAGTCAAGAGGACAAGAGGCATGCATGCATCATCTTCAGAATCCCAAGCCATACACCATCTTGGCTTAGAACTTTCCATTCTTTCACTGTCGCTGGGTCAAAATCCTAGAACTCCCTTGATAGCACTGTGGTGTGCCAATACTGCTAGATGGGCCACAGATGTTCAAGAGGGCAGCTCACCACCACTTTTTTCAAGGATAATTAGGGATAAACAACAAATGTAATAGTCACATGCCATGAGAATTTTAAAAATCTGGCCATTTTCTTTCTTGTTGTGTATGGGTTGTTTCTATGCTCAAATTGGCAGTCAATTAAATTCCAACTGTAACGACACTTTGAAAGTATTTCATTAATTATGAAGTGCTTTGAGAAAGCATGAAAAATACTACACTGACACTATTTTTGTACCTTCCTCCTATTTGTTGGCTCTGGTGACACACTAGATCCTGCTTAGCTAGATGGGGGATAGTTAAGCTTTTCCCAAAACTTTGCAAATGATAAGTAATTATGGATGGACCACAGTTATGTCTTCACTTTCTATTAGGAAGGTGCAATTTTGTCTTAATAACTTCCAAGAGAAGAAACCACGTCAATAATATGGCATCACTAGGCTAGAAGTAGATTGGCACAATCTACTTAAAGATGAACTTCAAAAAAGAAACTGCAGTTCAGTTCAATTAGCAAAAGCACCTATGGTGTTTCTGTTTTCTCAATTATTTACCAGTGGTGGACCATGGTGGTTCTCAGATTTACAGCACAGCACACTCAATTTACTATCATTTTTATTGTAGACGAACCAATCCCAGAGTTGCAACACTTTAGCCCTAATTTTGTCAATAGGGAAGACAACGGAACTTGTATGGGCTCTTATCATCTTCAAATAATGATGATTTAAGTGATGTGTACTGTGTAGAAGGTTATGTATTTAAACACAACAAAGCACAATTAAATTAAATACGATTGTACAAGCATCAAATATGCGATCAACAGTCCAATGGAAGAGGGAGTACAATGATGAGAAATGGAAGTGTTCAGGTAAATTACTGGCAGGAAAAAATGAAATGAAAGAGGATTAAAATCAAAGAATGTTTGATCAAGGAATAGTGGGGGAAATAAAGGATTGAGGGGGAAGGAAAAGACGCAATACTGTAGCGGTGGGAAGAGATCCAGGCATGCTCAACAAAAGAGTTCACCTGAGAAGAGAACATCAAGAGAGTACCTACCAGAGAGAAGCTATCATTCCTTTTTAGATAAAATGTTTATTTACTGAGTGACATACTGGTTTCAGGTGTGAACATCTGACATGTCAGTTAGATTTCCTCCGTTATGTTACATGGCACAGAGCTGGGGGATCTTAGCCTTTCCTACAGTTCATTCAAATGGTTAGCAACAATTGACATTTATTCATCAGTGACCCTTTATATTGCTATTGAGGTGATAAATCAGTCATAACATGGGTGGCACAGCACTTAGTACTGCTGTCTCACAGGGCCAGGGACCCAGGTTCAATTCCAGCCTCAAATCACTGTCTGAATGGAGTTTGCATGTTCTCCCAATGTTTGCGTGCGTTTCCTCTGGGTGCTCTAATTTCCTCCCACAGTCCAAAGATATGTAGGTTAGGTGGATTGGCCATGCTAAATTGCCCTTGTTATGGAATTAGTAGGGTAAATACGGGATGTTATGGGGGTTGGGCCTAGGTGGAATTGTTTTTGGTACAGGCTCGATAGACCGAGTGGCCTCCTTCTGCACTGTAGGGATTCTACAATTCTGTTCTATAACCTCTGTCCATGGATAGCAATTATTTAGTTGCAACCTGAGAAGACCTTCTCAAAAATGCAAATGAGGGGAATCTTTTGTCATGACCTTTTGCAATCTTGCCTGATGGTTATTATCTTTAAGAGACTAGATGGAAGCCATTGCCTGCCAACAACTGGGGTTCTTTTCCTGGTTGTTGTCTGGGTACCAGACTGGATGAGTGGGCAAGCCATTCATTCTGGACTGATGATGGGAGAACTTTCCTTTGAACATCTCCTGTTGTAGCACCATGCCTTGTTTACATCTGACTGGAGTTTCCAGCAAAATGACCATTGGGAGGGAGAAAAGCCTCAAGGAAATTTTGACTCATTCCCATAAGATTGAATGGGATTAAAATGGGACAAGGATTATGATAGTTGAGACAATGCACTCCACTTTATTGCCACCCCATCACCTGTGATGAACAGGTCTCCCCTCATTTCAGCTGCTGACCTTTTCTCATAGAATCCCTTCAATGCAAAAGGCGGCCATTCGGCCCATCGAATCTGCACCAATCATAGTCCCTATTCCTGCAATCCCACGTATTTACCCTGTTAATCCCCTAACACTAGGCTCAATTCAACATGGCCAATCAACCTAACCCTAACATCTTTGGAGTGTGGGAGGAAACCAGAGCATCCGAAGGAAACCCATGCAGACCAGGGGAGAACGTGCAACTTCCACACAGACAGTGGCCCAAGTCCGGAATTGAATCTGGGTCCCTGGCGCGATGATGTCGCAGTACTAACCAATGTGCCGTCAGTTGCATTTTGCTTTGATTCTGCTCTTGGTGTTGATGTAAAAAGCTCATTCAGTTATGTTAACTTGGATTAAACCATGCTGGCAGAAAAGCTGACAGAGTGCATTATGTTACATTCAAAAAGTAATGGTTTAAAATGTAAATAAGTCAAAAAGGTTTATTATAGGTTTATACCACTGAGCAGCCTGGTGGCACAGTGGTTATCACTGCTGCCTCACAGCACCAGGGCTTGATCACTGTGTGTGCAGAGTCTGCACATTTCCTCCGTGTCTGTGAAGGTTTCTTCTCTCAATCCAAAGATGTGCTGTTAGGTGCACTGGCCATGCTAAATTCTCCCTCAGTGTACCCAAACCAATGCCAGAGGATGGCAACTAGGGAATTTTCACAGTAATTTCATTGCAGTATTAATCTAAGCCCACTTGTGACACTAATATATAAACTTTATATTACCAGTACCCCACAAAGAGACACTGTTGTTGTCTGTTTTGTGAGATGAGGACTACTATATTGAACCATTACTGGAGGATATTGGCACTATACACATAAGTGCCTGTGTTATCTCTCTAAGTAACCCTACTTTCAACAGGGGACGGAGTGGGTACATGTTTTAATACCTGCAGCTATTAGATCAGCGTACTTTATTGGATGGCTCATCAATATCTCAGTTATAGGGAGTGATCAGTCAGCTCGCTCGACCATGGAGGGAAGAGTTCAATTCCAACTTGTACTGGGAGTCCATTCTTGTGCTCATTTTATTTGTGTTTATAACAGAATCAAGTCTATATCAGATTCTTTAGGGAATAAAAAAATTGAACGGTGGAAGCTTTCACAAGCAAAACATTCCCTTTGGGCCTTGTATTTAGGCTGTACCTATTGTAAAAGCTTTGTAGAATATATTAATTCACACCACAGAAAACACAAGCTTTAATCAAAGGTGCCCATTAACTGGCTTTTTCTGTCAAAAGTGATTATTAATTTCGTAGAACTCCCGAGTACAGACTACCTGGGGTTGTGCTAAGATCCAAACACATTAAATCTTTCCCTTGGGCTTTGCCTAAAGAAAGTAAACAATCTGGTGAGTTGTTAAAGGGGCATTACACTTGTCCAGAAATATTTTGACAATGCTGTTTGTTTATTTACAAACACAGAAGGGAACGATGTCTCTTACAATGCAGCGGTGTGTTGCTTATACACAGCAGTCTGTCTACCACAGGGGCTGCAAAGCCCTCTATCCTCTCCTGAAACAAAAGGCTTGCCAGACACTTTTTCACGAAGGCTGCATCCCTTTAACGTGAATCCCAGAAGGCAACAGCCAGCTACCTCCCGAGGATAGACTTAACCAGTCGTGAAGGGAAAAGGGTTGTCGGTCTCCAGTGAGAATGAGTTCATAACAATGAGTCCCCCTGATGATTCAATCTGTGCGAGGTGCCAAATACACAGAAAGGGCTTTTGATTTGCGTTCTCATGTCAGATGAAATTGGCTTGGATTCACAAAGAGCGGAGACCTCCGCAAAAGGGTAAACTTGCATTTATGTGGCATCTTTCAAGGACGTTTCCCTGGACTTCACTTCCAATGAATCACCGTGAAGTGTTACATGGACAAATTCAAGTGTCATTTATCACCCAGCAACATTGCATGGAAAGCATTAAGATGAATGTGAATGTTTTGATCATGTTGCTTGTTGAAGGAGCATTTTCCCCAGTGCAGGGAGAACAGCCTGTCTCCTTTAAATGGTGCAATGGGACTTTTAATGTTCATCTGTGCCATTGGAACAAGAAGATGACCCAAAGGATCTTAAAGCATTCCCCCAGTACTCCACAGAAATGTTGTGCATGAAAATACACGTAATGTCAGCTGTGGCTCATTGGTCACACTCTTGCCTCTGATTTGGAAGGTCAGGGGCTGAGACCCCACTTCAGAGACTTGATCATCCAGGCTGGCACTTCTGTGCTGTACTGAGAAAGTGCTCAGAGGTGCTGTTTTAGTTGAGATGATTGCTGAAGCTCTGCCTGCTCTCTCAAGTGAATGTAAAACATCCCAGGCACCATTTTGAAAAAAAACCGGAAGTCCTGACAGATTTATCCTTCAATCAGCAAGTAAAAAACTGATGATCTGGCCATTTATTTCATTGCTGTTTCCAAAAAATATTTTACATATAGAATAAATACAGTGCAGAAAGACAACTGGGCTCATCAAATCTGCACCATGTATCTTAGCCAGGCCCTCTTCCCCTGTCCTATGTCAGTAACCGCACACATTTACCATGGCTAATCCACCTAATCTACACATCTTGGGACACTAAGAGGGAATTTAGTTTGGCTAATCTACCTAAATCTGCACATCTTTGGACTGTGCGAGGAAACCGCAGCACTCAAAGAAAGCCACATGGACATGGGGAGAATGTGCAAACTCTACACACATACAATAATCCATGTCCCGAATCAAACCCATGTCCCTACTGCTATGAGGCAGCAGTGTTGAACGCAGTGTCATTGGGCCGCCAGGCTGTAATGCAAGATTTGATTGCCCATCTTACATTCTGACAGTAACTACACTTCAAAAGCATTGGTTTAAAAATGTTTTGGGATGTCATGAGGTTGTGAAATAAGCTAGGTTGTATTGAGCTCCCTCGCTGCAGGCAGTGAACCTGGAACCCTACACTTATAATTATTTGGCACCATGTAAATTTATAATAATGTACACTGTAGACTGCAGCAGTTACTACTGTTCAAAATGTACTTTGTGATGAACCATTGGAACATAAAACAATAAGAAACAGGAGTGTGGATAGGTCATACAGCCCACTGAGCCTGTTCTACCATTCAGTAAGCTCATGTCTGATCTAACTGGGGCTTGAATTCCACTTTCCTGCCTACCCCTCATAGCCAGTGACTCAAAGTTGGTCAAAAATTGGTCTAACACCACTTTGAACACATTGAATGATGTAGCTTCCACTGATCTCTGTGGAAGAGAACTCCAAAAGCGAGCAACACTCAGAAGAAATTTCTCCGGATCTCCATTGTCAAAATGAACCCCTTACTTTTAAACTGCGCCCCAACCCCGGAGTGTTTATTTCCCTCATGGAACATCCTCTCAGCATTAAGCCTGTCAAAACGCTTCAACACCATATATGTTTCAATAAGATATCCTGAGATGGTGCAAGATGATTTACATATGCATTATTTCTTTCTTGCATTTCCCTATGCTAGAAAGAGTAATATCTGTGCCATCACTTGATATCTCAGTTACCCATATTAGCATGATTTGGAATTTTAAACCTATTGGTAAACATAGGCTTGGAGCAAACATTCCTCTTAATGTGAAATTCTGTCTCAATGCTGTTAAAGGAGCTGGCAGTCTGTGCACAGTAAGCCCTATTCATGGTGTCAAAGAACAAAGAAAATCACAGCACAGGAACAGGCCCTTTGACCCTGCAAGCCTGCACTGACTGATCTAAAAATCCCTATTCTTCCAGGGACCATATCCCTCTATTCCCATCCTATTCATGCATCTGTAAAGATACCCTTAAAAGTCACTATTGTATCTGCTTCCATTATCTCCACTGGCAGCAAGTTCCAGGCACCCAACACTGTTTGTGTAAAAAAACTTGCCTTGTACATTTCCTTTAAACCTTACCCCTTACTCCTTAAACCTATGCCCCCTAGTAATTAACTCTTCCATCCTAGGGAAAAGCTTCTGACTATCCACTCTGTCCATGCCCTCATAATCTTGCAGACTTCTATCAGGTCGTCCCTCAATCTCTGTCATTCCAGTGGGAACAAACCAAGTTTCTCCAACCCTTCCTCATAGCTAATGCCCTCCACATCCAGCAACACCTGTCTAAGTGCGGCTTATAAGGTTAACTAAGGTTCTATAAAGCTGCAACATGACATGCCAACTTTTATATTGCCGACGCCAAATGCCACAAGGGGAAGTTTTAATTGCCTCCATCTGTGGGAAACGGGACAGGGAGAGGGTTTAACAGGGAGATTGGGTCAACATACTGACCCAATCCTGCAATACTGCCATTTTTCCCTGTTTCTTCCACTGGCCAACCCAAAGTCAGGAGTCTTCAGGTCTCTCAAAAATATGAGAGTTGGCCATTCTAACAGACCACTGTTTTGAGAGGCTTCTGCATGGAGAACGTCTCATGGAGTCTCTGCTCAGTAAAGCCCAACAGTCGAGAGTAAGCACCCTAAAGAGGGAAGTGAAAAGTTCTTTCTTGTGGGGCCAGAAAGAGCAGGAGCACTTTGCCGGGTTCCACAAGGCTAATGTGGGTCACTGTACTGGGCTCCCCTTGTCTGTGACAACAACAGCACCCTGGACTTACCTTCTTAGTACAACTTAGCGTTGCTGCTTCATAGTGCCAGGAACCGGGGTTCGATTCCCAGCTTGGGTCACTGTCAGTGTGGAGTTTGCATATTCTCCTTGTGTTTGTGTGGGTTTCCTCCGGGTGCTCTGGTTTTCTCCCACAATCCAAAGATATGCAGGTTAGAAGGGTTGGCCATGCTAAGTTGTCCCTTAGTGTCCTAAGATGTGTCATTTAGAGGGATCAGCAGGGTAAATATCTGTGGTTATGGGGATAGGGCCTAGGGAAAATAAAAAGGCAGTGTGGTGCAGAATTTTAGAATTTAGGACCTCTACAGTGCAGAAAGAAGCCATTCAGCCCGTTGAGTGTGCATTGACTTTAATCCTATTGCCATATCCTCACAAATCCCCCTTGCCTAATATCCTGGGATTGTAAAAAGCAATGTGTCATGGCCAATCCACCTAATCTGTACATCTTTGGAGTGTGGGAGAAAACCGAAGGAACCCCACATAGACATGACAAGAACGTGCAAACTCCACACAGTCACCCGAGGCCGGAATTGAATCCAGGTCCTTGGCACTGTGAGGCAGCAGCGCTAACCGTTGTGCCACCATGCCGCCCAAATGGCCTCCTTCTGCACTGCAGGGATTCTATGATTCTTGCTGGTTGGGTCAGATTTGGAACATCATGATATTGTGCCCTTTGGGAGCTGGTAAGCAGAACAGGGGCACCTACTTGGGGCAAGCACAGGAGCACCCAACTGGAGTGTGCAGTTCACTGATGACATGAAATGTGACCTTTCTCTGAAAATGATGGGTCACCCATTGGAGCCATTAGGTGACCAATATGTTCATTGCATTGGCCATTCCCGATTGATTCTAATCTTCCCAAAATGTTAGATTCTGGGCTGCTTCCAGCAATCAAATTTAGAAACATGATTACAACAGGTCAGGCGATGCACAGTTAGTTGTTTCCATTATCACATCAAGGATTGTGTGACAAGCCATTAGTATATACATTCTTTTTTACCTCTGAACATGTTTCCTTCATTGGCATGTTCTGCAGCATCATTAAATCAGCACACAGCCAGCGTTTGGTTGCTAGCTTTTGCGTTCTGGAAATACTGAACAATAGTAGAAAGTATATCTATAACATTTTCCTTTGCTGGTTTATGCTCCTTGTTTCCTTGTCAGTTCAAGTCTACCAGCTTATGTATTTGTGGATTTTGTTATGCTGAACAAAGTGCCTCTGTGGTGGATGCTCCATTATTACTTGTGGATTCAGGTCATTGGAATTTTGGAATCTGATAACTCCAGCTCCTGATCGACCCAAATCCTTAGCTCTATCGTCTCCATGTCACCAACTGCCCCTTTTCCTCAGGAATCCATTGATATTCGCTGACAAAAGAGCTTGTTATTGTACAGAAAAGCATCCATGCCGCACACTACTGTTCAGTAGCTATGGATTTGGATAGCAACTGCAGATCTAACTAGTAGAGCACTGCCAGGCCCTAGTCCTGTTCCAATTCCATAACCTTGTGAACAAATAACTCTCATGTATCTGGGGCTCAGATAGGCTCAAAAACAATTGTGCTTGTATGGAAGCAGGCAATGTGAGATGTGCAAATAACGTAATGGTTTTTATCCGGATAGACACTTAGAATTTCAATAGTCTTTCACGGTGGCATAGTGGTTAACACAGCTGCCTCATTTTCAGAGAAAGGTTCAATTCTTGGGTGACCATTTGTGTGGAGTTAACACATTCTCCCTGTATCTGCGTGGGTTTTTGGAGCACAAGAGTTTAAGGTCTGCACAGGAGTAAAGTTCCAAAATTGAATTGAAGGGGGGATGAGGTTTGGAGGGGCAGTGAGCGGTGGGGAGACATTGTTTGGCTGGTGGAGATGGAATTTGTTTGTTTGTTCATAGAGTCATAGAATCCCTACAGTGCAGAAGCAGGGTTTTCAGCCCATCAGCACCACACCAACAACATTTCCATCCAGGTTCTATCCCCATAACCCCATGTATTTACCCTAGTGTGACACTAAGGGGTAATTTAGTATGGTCAATCAACCGAACCCATACATCTTTGGACTGTGGGAGGAAACGGGAGTACTCAGAGAAAACCCATGCAGACACAGGGAGAATGTGCAAAGTCCACATAGACAATGATCCAAGGCTAGAAGTTAACCCAGATCCCTGGTGCTATGAGACAGCAATGCTCACCACTGTGCCACTTTGAAGCCCAGGAATCTGCTCTGAAGCTGCAGCATTTAGAGTTGACCTGACAAACACGTTAAGCATAGAAACATAGAAGATAGGAGCAGGAAGCCATTTGGTCCTTGAAGCCTGCTCTGCCATTCGTCACAATGATGGCAGATCATCCAATCAATAGCCTAATCCTGCTTTCTTCCCATAACCTTTAATCCCATTCGCCCCAAGTGCTATATCCAGCCACCTTTTGAACACATTCAATATTTTGGCATCAACTACTTTCAATGGTAATGAATTCCACAGGCTCGCCACTCTTTGTGTGAAGAAATATCACCTCATCTCCATCCTAAATGGTCTACCCTAAATCCTCAGACTGTGGCCCTTGGTTCTGGACTCCTCCACCATTGGGAACATCCTTCCTGCATCTAACCTGTCTAGTCTTCCTTAATGTTCCTATTATACACCAGTCACACAAGAAATGAGATGTAAATTTTAGTTTCCTTGATGTGGGATAGTGGAGTGTGACAACAATTTGTATTTGCCATTTAAAACCATGTTTTCACACAATGACAATGATCCAAATGTCATTGCTTGGAGGTTATCCTGAATTCGAGCTTTGTTCTCCATAATTTCCCTTTGCTCATTTCCTGAATATCAGAATACAGTAAAATGATCATTATATTTTTTTCATTGTCTTTAATCCCTTACCCGTTCTGAAGGTGGAGGGTGGGGATGATGAAGAAACTGTGTTATGACTATATCTGTAACCATTATCTTCTTATGTTAGTAACTTAAGATCACAGGCCCGATGGCAAACTCTTTTAATGATTAAGAGCTTGCTGCCCTACTGTTTGTTGACAGGCCTCCTACCAGGAAGTGCTTCACCCCAACTGCAAGTTTTTTTAGGTCAAAAAGAGAGAAAGATTTTCAAATTGTGCAATAGTAAACTGCATGAATCATGTCGATCCGGATGTTCCTAGATCCAGTTTTTAATTTATTTTAAGATTGCTTTTGTGACTCGGGCTGTGTGGTAGGTTCTTTACCCAGAGGATGGTAAGGGTATGGAATGCCCTGCCTGCAGTGGTTGTAGATGCGCCAAGTTTGGGGGCATTTAAGAGGTCCGTGGATAGGTTTATGGATGAAAAGGGAATGATTTAGGTTAGAGGGTCATTGCTTTTTTTAATTGGTTAGCGCAACATCAAGGGCCGAAGGGCCTGTTCTGCGCTGTAATGTTCTATATAACACTTCTGCCTCTCTGTCATGAAATGTGCTTCTCCCACATTTGATAGAGACTTAGGTACATAATTTAGGGCAAAACGATTGAGGGAGAACAGCATTGCCTATGATGCTTGTTTTCAATGAGACATTAAACTGGGACCCCCGTCTATCCTCACAGGTAGACATAAAAAGTCTTGTGGCTCCATTTGATCTGGGGAGTTCTCTCCATGTCTTGGCCAACATTGATCCTCAATCAATATCACCAATTGTATTGTCATGATGTGGAGATGCCGGTGTTGGACTGGGGTAGGCACAGTAAAAAGTCTCACAACACCAGTTTAAAGTCCAACAGATTTATTTGGTAGCACAAGCTTTTGGAGCACTGCTCCTTCAACAGGTGAGTGGAGGATTTGGTTCACAAACGGAGCATATATAGACACAAACTTAATTACAAGGTAGTGGTTGGAATGCGAGTCTTAACAAGGAATCAAGTCTTTATAGGCACAGACAATGTGAATGGAGAAAGGGTTAAGTACAGGTTAAAGAGATGTGAATTGTCTCAAGCAGGACAGCTAGTGAGATTTTGCAAGCCCAGGCAAGTCATAGGGGTTAGAAATAGTGTGAAAGTTGTCATTATCACATTGCTGTTTGTGAGGTCTCATTGTACACAGGTTTGTATTATATAAGTGAAAATCTTTTCTTTCTTTTTGATTCAGGGCAGCAAAGTGGCACAATGGTTAGCACTGCTGCCTCATAGCACTAGGGATCCAGGTTTGATTCCTGGCTTGGATCACTGTTGCATGGAGTTTGCACATTCTCCCCGTTCTCTGGTTTTCTCCCTTGGCCCAAATGTGTGCAGATTAGTGTGTGGGCTATGCTAAAATTGTCCCTTGGTGTCCTAAAACGTGTAGGATAAGGTGATTAGGGAGGTACATTCATGGACCTATCAGGATAGGGCCTGGGTGTGTCTGTCGGAAAGTTGGTGCAGATTTGATGGACCGAATAGCCTTCTTCTGCACTGTCAGGATTCTGATTTACCTTTCCAGGACTGTCTCAGAACCTATTTAGCTCTTTTTTCAAACCTAATCCTTTCTTCATCCTACGTAGATTCTGCCCAGTTCAATAGAATCATTGAATCTCAACTGTATACAATAAGGCCATTTGGCCCATTACACCTCTACCGACCCAGGTCCTATTCCTATAACCCTACACATTTAACCTAGCTAGTCCCCCTGACACTAAGGAACAATTTAGCTTGGTCAAATCACCTAACCAGCACATCTTTGGATTGTGGGAAGAAACTGGAGCACCCAGAGGAAACCCATGCAGATATGGGGAAGACATGCAGACTCCACACAGACAGTGACCCAAGGCTGGAATTGAATACAGGTCCTGGTGCTGTGAAGCAATAGAGCTAACTGCTATGCCACTGTGCTGAGAATCAAGAAAGTGTTCCTTTCCAAATATCATTTCTCTGCAAAGTGTCTCCAGGACATTTTAATAACATGAAGCTGAAATGTAAACGTAAGCCATTGCTCATATTCACTTGCCCAGCCATCCATACTTTGGAATGTTATTCTCATAAATGCCGTGGAAGGTTTGCTTCCAAGAGTGACTGAGTTGATCAAGCTGAAATAGATCTTGACTTTGCGTGGATTGACAGTGAATTAGCAGCTCAGTGTCTCTCACAGAATTAAAAATTGGGAGAGGCAAAACCCAGCATTGGCAATTTACATAACCACACAAAGCCCAAATCTACTCAGCCACGGATTCTATCAATATGGTAAAGTTGTCATAGTCCCAGATGACATAGACTGACTGGCAGTGAGTTAACCTGAGGATCAAAGAATCATAGAATCATTGGATCCCTAAGTGTAGAAGTGAGCCATTCGGCCCATCAAGCCCTATCTAGGCCCTATTCCTGTAACCCCACTTATTTACCCTGCTACCCCCCTTCCCCTCAACCCTAAGGGGCATTTTACCATGGCTAATCAATCTAATCCGACAACATCTTTGGAGTGGGGAGGAAACCGAAGCACTCGGAGGAAAACCACACAGACGGAGAGTGAATGTACAAACTCCACAGAAAGTTACCCAGAGTTGAACCCGGGTCCCTGGCATTGTAAAGCAGCATTGCTAACCACTGTGCCGCCCATCACCTCATCTCAGGCGAGGAACAAGGTTGAGAAAGTGAGGCCTTAATGACCAATTGTGCCAATAATAAGAAGCAACTCATTAAAACAGTGACCTTGAAACAAGGTGACAAAAAATACTGTTCAAAATCGCTGCTATTGTGTTTGGCCAGCAGGACACGATTCAATGTGAAATATTTTGCTGGCGTACTTTTCTACCATGGCATAGAGAAGGAAAGCATGGCACCAGCTGGCACTGCATCTCCCACTGAACACAATGTCAACCTTTGTGCCTAGCAGTCCAGTTTACACTATCTCACCAAATCCTGATACAGAAACATCAGGAAGTGCAGAGCATTAAGAGGTTATTAATGGAAACACATCAGATAAAGCCTGTTAAGTGACATTTGATTGTATCGTCTTAAATTGTGCACGGTTTGCTTGCTTGTCACAACGATTGTAAAGAATGCTGAGGCTCCTGAAGCAAAAACAACACATCAAGGAAGCTTCAGGCTGAGAGATGACAGTTGTCGAGATTGTAGTTCATTCTCACACTGAAGCTATTTAAAAGAAACAATTTCAATTGCAACAAGCCAGAACCAAGAATGTTCTTGAATTCTTGGTGATTACGAAGTGAACAATAATATTTAATCACTGATATTAATCTTGATTTCCTTGAATACTTTTGCCCAGATTTTTGGGCCAAGTTGAAAAGCTTTTAAAAAATGATGAGTGGCATCCAATTTTGGGATTCCCATCCCCATTCCAGTTTCCAATAATCTTTGCCGATGTGGGATAAAGACGCAAGTATTTAGGACACATGCAGCAATCTGTGCTTTGCTGTCTCTACTATGGGGCTGGACATTTCAAACCCTGAGGCAATTATGATGGAATTGAGCCAATTTCAGTAGTAGACATGGCTCACAACATCTCAGAGGTGCTATCAACTACAGAGAAACCCCAGTCACAAATTGGGAACAAGAAAAGCCTTTCAACATTCCCTTTGAAATACATTACCTCGCTTAGCTTATCAAAAAGTTATCAATCATTCACAACCACTCATAACATTGAAGCCAAAAATCTTGATCCACTTCATACCTCTTAAATTTGTACAAAATAAACACACATACATTAAAAATTCTGCAGAGAAAGATCAGGTTATTTTAAAGCAAGAAAGCCACCAAGCATAAAAAACCAAGCTTTATCAATATTAACTACAGAACTGATTTCATTAGTCATTCTCAACCAAGCATTCATAATGAGGCTGGCTGAAGAATAAGATGTTTAGTCAAACTGCTTCAATTGATACAATTGCCGGATGGCTTTATTCTCAATGTTTGATTGAGTTCTAAGCCATTCTAATGGACTCTGTCCAACAGAGGCTTCTTTACTCCATTGCAAAGGGGAGTGCCAGCTTTGTGTGACTGATAGCTTTGTTGTCTCATAATAATTGATCTTTCTTTGAGGAGGTAATTCTTAATTCTTTAAGGAGGTAACTAAGTGTGTAGACGAAGGTAGAACAGTTGATGTCATATACAAGGATTTTGATAAGGTTCCCCATGGTAGGTTCATGAAAAACATAAAGAGGTGTGGGATAGAAGGAAATTTGGCCAATTGGATAAGTAATTGGCTGTCTCGTAGAAGACAGAGGGTAGTGGTGATAGAAGGAAAATTTTCAGACTAGAGGCTAGTTACCAGTGGTGAACTACAGGGATCAGTGCTGAGTCCTCTGCTATTTGTGATTTTTATCAATGACTTGGAAGAGGGGCTGAAGAGTGGGTTAGTAAATTTGCTGATGACACCAAGACTGGTGGAATAGTGGATGAGGTGGAGGACTCCTGCAGGTTTCAAACAGACATTGATAGAATGCAGAGCTGGAATAAAAAGTGGCAGATGGAGTTTAACTCTGATAAGTGCAAGGTGATTCATTTTGGTAGGACAAACTTGAACGCAGATTACAAGATCAATGGCAAGGTTCTGAGGAATGTGGAGGAACAGAGAGATCTTGGGGTTCATATCCACAGATCTCTGAAGGTTGCCACTCAAGTGGATAGAACTGTGAAGAAGGCTTATAGCATGTTAGTGTTTATTAAACTCAAACCCTCTGTTAACAGCCATGGGGTTATGCTGCAACTATACCAGATGTTGGTGAGATCACATTGTGTTCAGTTCTGGTCACCTCACTAGAAGGAGGATGTGGAAGCAATGGAGAGAGTGCAAAGGAGATTTACCAGGATGCTGCCTGGTTTGGAGGGTAGGTCTTTATGAGGAAAGGTTGAGGGAGCTGGGGCTTTTCTCTTTAGAGCGAAGAAGGATGAGAGGAAACTTAATAGAGGTTTATAGATGATGAGGGGGGTAGATAGAGTGGATGTGCAGAGACTATTTCCTTGGGTGGATGTAGCTGTTACTAGGGGGCATAACTATAAGGTTCATGGTGAGAGATATAGGAGGGATGTCCGAGATAGATTCTTTACTCAGAGTGTGGTTGGGGTATGGAATACATTGCCTGCTGTGATAGTGGAGTCGAATACTTTAGGAACTTTCAAGCAGTTATTGGATAGGCACATGGAGCACACCAGAATGAGAGGAAGTGGGATAGCTTGATCTTGGGTTTAGACATAGCTTGGCACAACATTGAGGGCCGAAGTGCCTGTACTGTGCTGTACTGTTCTATGTTTTTTTAAAGAGTTTTTTTCAAAGCCTTTACGTTTATTTGCACATGCTTAGGAAGCATGAAATGGATTAATACTTTCTGTCATTGATACAAGAAATGGTTGTGTGTGGCTGACACCTTTAAGAGGTTGTAAGATGAACAGTGTTTGTCAGTGGCAATTTCACCAAGACTTATTTATTGAATCTGGGTTGAGAGTATCTTACAGACATGCCAATGTGTTATAGTGGGCACTGGAAGAATGAGTAAGGAGGAAGGAGCGTGGGAGATATAAAGATGCATGGATGGAATATGAAAGACCTGAGAGGACACAGAGATGGCACAGAGGCATGCCAGCCTCTCTTCCCCTACCTGTCTCTATTGCTATTACAGATTATTTCAGGCAGCCAGCAACCTGGTGTGTCACTTGGTAACTCAAGATCCATTTGTGCAACCCCAGTGAGGTCCATTGGCAGTAGCTTTACATCTGACGCCTTAGGCTGACACTTCAGTGCAGTACTGAGGGAATGCTACACACTGGGAGTGGTGTGTTTTTGACGAAGTGTGAAACTGAGGCCCAAAAAGCTTCTCTGTCGGACAAGATTTAGTAAGTCAATTCGATGAATGGGACAATTTTGAAGATCGGGCGTATTCCTAAGTTTATTGGTCAATATTCACTCCTCAGCTATCATTACTAAAGATAAATTATGAAACCATTGTCATTTTGTTGTTTGTGGAAGCAAATTAGTGGTAGTGTTTCCTGCATTACAATGGTGTTGACATCTCATTGGTAGTAAAGAACTTTGGGGTATCCTGTAGTTGTGAAAGAGAAATCGTGTTTGACTAATTTATTAGACTTGTTTAAAAAGGTCTTGTGGGACGATGGATTGTGTCCATGCTTTGAGCCAGAAGCCCCGGGTTCTGGGTTCACACTCACCTGATGAAGGAGCAGCACTTTGAAAGCTAGTGGCATCTGTTACCAAATAAACCTGTTGGACTTTAACCTGGTGTTGTGAAACTTATTACTATGTTTACCCCAGTCCAATACCGGCATCTCCACATCAAGTCCCATCACAGGACTGATGACCAAGGAAAGTGCATTCACAATGCCCAAAATCTTTCACACATGCCAATGACTGGCAGTAAGAGTGGGAGAGACTCCTGGTCAACCAAGCTTGATATGGAGTGGCAACCCTCAAGCTATAAGACCTTGGGGATAGACCAGCTTCCAGTTTCAAAACTTATTAGCTTTGGAAACAGACAAAATGGGCAGCACAGTGGTCAGCACTGCAGCCTCACTGCACCAGGACCCAGTTTTGATTCCCAGCTTGGGTCACTGAACTGTGCAAAGTTTACATGCTTTCTCCATATCTGCATGGGTTTCTGCCGTGTGCTCTGGTTTTCTGCCACAGTCCAAAAGACATGTTGGTTAGATGCAATGACTATGCTAGAGAATAGATTCTCTCTCAGTGTACCCAAAACGGTGCCAAAGTGTGCCTACTAGGGAATTTTCACAGTAACTTCATTGCAGTGTTAATATAAACTTATTTGTGACACTAATAAGTAAACTTATTCAAACTCTTATTCAAACTTATTCAAACTCTGCCTCAGTTCACCACGAGGTGTGGGAAGATAATTGTAATTGGAATTTGAGCTGTTTGAGGAAGTGACTAACAATGTGAATAAAGGTGAATCTGTAGATACGGTTTACTTAGATTGCCAGAAAGAGTTTGACAAGATGCCTCACTAAAGGCTACTACATCAAGTAAGAGCTAAATTGTAGGGGGTAACTTATTAGCATGCATAGGTGATTGGTTAACCAACAGGAAAAAAGGAGTAGGCATAAATGGGCCATTTTTGGGTAGTTAAGATATAACATGCTACAGGGATCAGTGAAAGGTCTTCAACTATTTATAATCGAGATGAATAATTTGGATGAAAGGACTGAATGCATACTTGCTAAATTTGTTGATGAGATAGAGTTAGCTAGGTAAGAAAACAAAGGGGTCGGCAAAAGGATAGAGATAGGTTAAGTGACTGAGCAAATATTGACAGATCAGCTATAATGTGGGAATTGTCACAAATATCCAAAGTTCTTCCTGTTTCCTTGGCTATAATTCTAAAGGTGGTGTTGGCAGCTGCTCTCCTGCAGGCTCCATCCCACACTGAACATCTTGAAGCTGTGGACCTGAGCTCACTCAGTTGACCTAATCCAAGCTTGTTTCAGACGAAGCCAGTGTGGCTGGCAAATGGTCGGAATGAAGGAGAGATCCCTAGAATGGGAACATGGTATGCCAACCCAGTGGGCTCTGCAATCCCTTTGCAAAAATACACTTTGGGATTGAATGGATAAAGTGGCTTTTTCCAAATGATTGCAATTAACATTGGGAATCAAAGCTGGCACCTGCTTAGTTCTTGGATGATTATTCTGTCCTAATTGTACCTCACAGAGGAACACAACATTTAAGGATAAGTGAAAATATGAGTGCATACTGAAAGTAGGTATCTGCAGTTGAAAAAGGTTAAAGTGGTGTCCACTGCGGACAAAACTAAAGGTGTGGTGTTTTGTGTCTTCTCTCAGTGGCCTTTCTGGAGCAAAGCCAACATTTCCTTGTTGTAGGCAGGGCTGATGTTTTGAATATTGATAACTAGGTCAGAAAGCTTCATATTCGTTTCTAACTCTTTTCCTCTGTACGATACCACGCTGATGCAGTTTATCAAATGGAAGGGGCCATTCTTCACAAGAGAGAACGAGATGAAGATTTCAGATGATATTTTGCAATTAGGCTCTGCTCTGGAATTTGAGTATTTAGCCAGGAGTGCTACATTGTCAGAAGCATCATCCTTAGTGTAAAAGTGCTAAATTGAGTTCTAACCTGCAGGCAAAATTTTGCAGCACAATTTAAGCTAAAATGAGGAATTTCCCTGTATTCTTTCCAACATTCCTTCCACAGTATCAGCTCACCCTTTTCCTCTTTAGTCTCTACTGTTGCTGTGCCAAAATTAGTAACCATATTTACTTGCATAACAGCAAAGCAATTCCTTGCATGTTAAGTGCTTTGAGATGGTTCTGAGAGGCACGATAAACCGCTATCTTAATGCAAAACTCCTTATTGTGAATTTGAGTGTCCATTCAACAAATTATTTTTGTTACAGTCAGACAATAAGAAATGGCCAGTTGTTTCAGACTCACTCCAATAAAGAAAAGGAGATTGTAAATTAGTTGTAACATCACTGGATTGGCAGTGCAGAGGTAGACAATGCTCTGGAAGTATGGGTTCAAATCGCACAACAGCAGCTATTAGAATTTAAATTCAGTTACTAAATTCATCAATGAATCATACAAACCTTACAATGCAGAAGGAGGCCATTCAATCCATCAGGTCTGCACTGACAACAATCCCACTCACATTCTAGCCCCAAAACCACACATATTTACACTGCTAATCCCTCTAACATACACATCCAAAAACATTAAGAGGCAATTTAACGTGGCCATTCAACCTAACCCACACATCTCTGTACTGTGGAAGAAATGGGAGCACTCAGAGGAAACCCATGCAGACTCAGGAAAAATGTGCAGACTCCACACCGACAGTAACTCAAGCTGGGAATCGAACCTGGGTCCTTGGAGCTGTGAGGCAGCAGTGCTAACCAGTGTGTCATAAACCTCAGACTCCATAGTGGTGATTGTAAAATTATCACTGATTGTCATAAAAATTCATTGGGTCCTCCGATACACTTTAAAAAAGGAAATCTGCCATGCTTACCTGGTCTAATGTATGTGTGACACCAGATCCAGAGCAATGTAACTGATTCTTAAATGTCCTAGTGTGACCATTCTGGTTCACCAGTTAGGTAAATAACAATTGCAGTGTTTATTTCCATCTAATTATGATGCAGGGACTTGTAGCCTCATGGCTGTCAATCAGTTCCCAAGAAAGTTCTGGAACAGGAATCTGAGCTCACCAGGGACCGCCCCACCCTGTTCCCTAATTGGTACCCCAGGTGATGTGACCCTTACAATGCAGAAGGATCTTTAAAAGGGCAATCACCACATCTCCCCTCTTCTAACTCTTTTTCTACAAATGTCAAGACTCAATTTACACAGTCCAAGATTATTAAACATTTAGTCCATGAATTTAGTTAATTATAAATTAAGTTTTCAGGTATTCCCATAGACTTGTGGAGCAGCACAACTCCTCTGGCTGCAGCATTCCCAGACATCTGCTGTCAGCTGAAACCACAAGGATAGCTCTTCAGGCACAGGCAGTTCAGTTCTGTCTGTTTCCATGGAGGTGTCGGTTGTCCCTGTCACAGAACAATCAAGTACTTCAATGTTGGATCGTCAACAACATTCCCAAATGGCAATGTCGCTCCCAATGGCAGTAGTGGCTGCTGGTTCAACACTCTGGGTCTACCTCTTTCCAGATGATTCTTCTTTCTACGTCCACTTGATAGACAGGGATTTCGTTTTGGATATAATGACCCCAAAGACTCAACTCGACAAACTTCCAAAATTCCTCACTTTCACAACTTCATCAACTAAAAATGACTGTGTTGACTTACTCTGGTTTGTCTTCTGACTGCTTTGGCTGGCCTATACCCTTCCTCTGAAATTTGGAAATGGTATAACTTATATCCAGGTTTGTGTAAGATTGACCTCCAGCCAGCCTTGCCGACAGGTTTCAATCTTCAGGATTAAATATTGGATTTCCATACTTGGAAGATCTCCATCCAGTTTAACTTGATTACCTTGAGCCAATCACAATCCAAAAGACTTGGCCCTTGGCCTGACATATTATTAATGGGAGCTGAGTAAGCTGCTGAGTAGTTTATAGATACTGAGATAGCCTTTATCTTGAAAGCTTCTCCAGGGTAAGTTGTTCGTTTTGCTACGGTACCCCTCAAGCTCAATGGCTGGCCATCTTCTTTTAAATATCAAAATGTGTATTCTCCTATTACTGGGGCAGAGGCTCCCAAATTAACTTCCATCTTTCATTTCTCTCATTTACCAAAAGCATCACAGTAATGGGAACTACCTTGTCTATTTTCATGTTGAATAATGAATGAATATTAAAATTCTATGCACTGGGCTCTTCCATATTATGCGGTTACAATGTATTACTAACTCTGTTAATGGGTAGATGAGACTTTTACATTGCTGCCTTAAGCAATGCTGCTTTAAGAAGCGACACCATAGTTAGCACTGCTGCCTCTCAGTGCCACGGACCCAGGCTCAATTCCTGGCTTGGGTTAGTGTCTGTTTGAGTTTGCCCATTCTCCCCATGTCTACATGGGTTTCCTCCCACAGTCTGAAAGATGTGCTGGATAAATGCATTGATCTGAACAGGCGCTGGAGTGTGGTGACTAGGGGAATGTCACAACAACTTCATTGCAGTGTTAATGTAAGCTTTACTTGTGACTAATAACTAAACTTTAACTTTTCCTGTGGCAGAAAAAGCATTCAGCCTCTTTATATCAGTAGGGGAGTGTGATTGTTACAGGCGTCACACTCCACTTCAGTCCTACACAATTGATTGGCCTTTTTAAATCTTCTTGCATTGTTTGTGACTGTATTTGCTTCTTGTTTTAAAATTACATTTCCATTTTTGGAACTGCTGCTAACTGTAGCTTCCTGTCTTAACTGGTGAACTGCACTATTTTGCATGCCCAGAGGCTCCCGTGCACCATCTCAGCACTCTCCATTGACATCATCTCCAGCACATTCTTAAAATTTATATCTGTCTCTGCTAATAGCTTCCTTTAGATGGCTTTATTATTTACCCTATTGTCCTGTAGTATATTATCAAAAGTGACTCCAAAATTGCAGGGCTCTGAGATCTCTCTTTACTTGGTAATACAAGTTGCAATCATTTCCCCTGTATCTCTTGCGGTTGAGTTAAACTTAAATCACTGCAATATTACCAAAAGCTTTGGGTGGCATTGTGTTTTCACCACAGTCATCTATCTCAATGAACAACTCCATTGTCAGGCAGGCTTGGGGAAGGTGAGATTCTGTATTAAATTGTGGGCCTGGGTCCCATACTTTTCCTTTCTCCTCTTCCTCTCTTCTGTTGGCCTGTAAATAATAGCCCAAATATTTAATGTACTGTGTCTAATCCTCGACAAAGGCATCAAAAGGGTCTTTCTGTCAAATAAGGGCATATCTGCAAGCATTCTTCTATTTCTCAACTTGAATAGAACATTAACGTGACGTTATACTTACAATCATAGGGCCACTTTTTTTCCTTTTAATTTCATCACCCATGTAATAATTCCAGTTTACCAGTTAAGTAAACAACTACTTTTCAAATATTATTGTAGTATGGAGACTTGCAACCTCAGAGCTCCACAGAAGATTCTGGAACAGGAATCCAAACTCACCAGGATGACCACTTACTCTGCTCCTTGATTGGTTCCCTTAGTCATGTGATCTTTACTCTGCAGATAGATCCTTAAGGGGACAATCACTACACATGGCACACCACTCCATTCAAGAGCAATTAGGAATGGGCAACAATGCCAAAAATTCCATGAAAATGTAAAACAAAATACTGTAAATGCTGAAAATCTGAATTGAAAACAGAAAATGCTAGACATGCTCAGCAGGAAGGGCAGCATCAGTGGACAGGAAAACTGTTTGTGTTCAGGTCAATAGTGTTTCAGGTCAATGAAACTTCATCAGAATTGGTAGAAGTTAGAAACTTAATAGTTTTTAAGTAATTGAAAAGGGGCCGAGAGAGGAAAAAGTATGGAAGCGAGTATCTGGAATGGAACCAAAGAGCTGGTGGTGCAGGGCCCAACGGAGTGGTAATGGGGCATGTAAATAAACAAGAAGATGTGTCTTTCAAAAGTGCCAATGACGGTCTGGTGAACAGCTGCAATTGGAAAACTAAACTAAGGTATAAACATGATCATAATTGAACCCAATGAAGAAAAAGGAAACAAAATGAGGGAAGAGATTAAGGTCTGAAATCTTTCTTTCAGTATTGAATCTGAAAGGCTGTAAGATGCCTGAGTTATTTTAGCATTTTCTGTTTCCATTTCAAAAGTAGTTAATTGTCTGCAAAGTGCTTTGAGATGTCCTGAGGTCATGAAAGGCACGATACTTCCTTTTGTAAGTGAGTGCATGGCAAAAACAATTCATTGTTCCTGGAGCATTTTGTGAGATCTTGTTAAGGAGTTATATAATGCAGATTCTTTCTTTACAATATATCTCAATTTCATGCTGAAAAAAAATGATCTTTTGTTTTTGGAATAATTGGCATGTGATACTGGAGACTTCATTGAAAGGTATTGACATAGCAAAACTGAAAATTTCATGGAAAAGTTCAGAGCTTGAGTGCTACATTCAGACAGTTCCAGAGGTAGAGATAGAACAACACTAAAGTAATTAGAAAATGGTTGCTTTTGCTCTGTTTCTACCAGAATTGGTTTCAGTCTTCAGATAACACAGTTTTCTACTTTGCAGCTATCTGCTGGATGAATATGTGAGGTGCTGTGCAACAGGATGAGAACCCACTGGTAATGGGACCACATCAATACAAACTAATCCCTACTGAAACCAATGGTTTATGCAGTGACATAGTGGCTCAGACACCCCAATTACATGTCCAATTTCCAAATGTGAAATTGGACAGTGAAAGCCTGAGATTAAAGTTGAGAATTTGCTGGCCTGTGTGGCTCGGTATCACGCTTTATGGCACATTTGGTTATTGGGCTAAGAAAGCTGGAATATTAGGACTGATTTCATGCAATCGTGTGTAAAAAATCATAGAATTCCTACAGAGCAGAAGAGGCCATCCAGCCCCTCGAGTCTGCACCAACTCGCTAACAGTGTATGTTATCCAGACTTTCTCCCCTGTTCTAAGACTGTAACCCCACACATTTACCATGACTAATCCATCTAACCTATACATCCTAGGACATTAAGGGGAAATTTAGCATAGCCAATTCATCTAACCTGCACGTCTTTGAACTGAGGGAGGAAACTGGAGCATCGGAAGGAAACCTACATAGACAGGAGGAGAACATGCAGACTCCATACAGACAGTGAACCAAGGCCAGACTTGAACCTGAGTCCCTGGAGCTGTGAGGCAACAAGTATATCTCAATTTCATGCTGAAAAAAAATGATCATTTGTTTTCAGAATAATTGGCATGTGGTACAGGAGACCTCATTGAAAGGTATTGACATAGCAAAACTGAAAATTTCATGGAAAAGTTCAGAGTTTGGGTGCGACATTCAGACAGTTCCAGAGGTAGAGATAGAACAACACTAAAGTAAACAGCAAGGGACCCACTGCAAATCAGATGAAAGTAAATAGTTCTGAATAAAATTCGAAAAACTAATACTATGACGTGTTCAATATACTTTACTATTACACTTTCTTTGTAGCACATTACCTAGAGATTTGTATTCTTAAACTGATATCCAACATCTCCCTCCAGCTCATATTCATGAAGTTAAAGAAATTCAATGTTCTCTTCATTTTATATAGACAATGTGCCATGAACCCAGTCTAGTTTATTCAACTCTTTCCTTGTTTTTTTCTGGTTATCCTGTTGAAAAAATGAGGCTGCAGCTGATGCCTACCATGATCTTATTGAAAGGCAGAGCAGGCCTGGGTCTAAGGACTGACAGGTCTGTTGCTGTTTCTAATGGTTTTATAACACTCTCTTATTTGTATTGTCTAAATCATTTCCAAGTTGTCTTCCCTGTTTCTTAAGGGAACAGATGAAAACAGTCTTTAAATTGCACTGTTTTCAGGTCTAGTCACTTGACATTTTTATGAGGATTTTGAGGAAGTGTTTCAGTTTCTGGGCACTTTCCCCAACTCCTAGAAATTCACTAATCCTAAAGCATAAAATTTGGTTTAATTCTTTGATTGTGCCCAATCCAATTTAAAAGGGATGAAATTTAGCAATGCCAATTTGTTTTCTGTAATCAATGATCCACCAATGAAAATGCAAGAAGACATGACTTTGAAATGAGCAAGTTATAAACATTGGAGTTAGAGGGATGTAACTCATGGAACAACACAGCATTCTGCAGTTTTGTACGCACAAGACAATTTTATCTTCTCTCAGAGGCACCATTAATTCTATGGAGATACTGTTCTAGAAAGGTGATAAGAGTCATAGAGGTTTACAGCATGGAAACAGACCTTTTGGCCCAACTTGTCCATGCCGCCCTTTTTTTTGAAACCCCTAAGTTAATGCCAATTGCCCACATTTGGCCTACAGAGGGCTATCTATATCCCTCTACACCCATTTTACCCATGTAACTATCTAAATGTTTTTTAAAAGACTAAATTGTATGCGTCTCTATTACTACCTTTGGTAGCTTGTTCCAGACATTCACCACCCTCTGTGTGAAAAAGTTGCCCCTTTGGACACTTTTGTATCTCACCTCAAACGTATGCCTTTTATAGTTTTAGACTCCCCTACCTTTGGGAAAACTTATTGACTTCCTAGCTGATCTGTTCCCCTCAATATTTTGTAGACTACTATGAGATCACTCCTCAACCTGATACGTTCCAGAGGAAAAAGTCTCAGTCCATCAAGCCTCTCCTTATAACTCAATCCATCAAGTCCTTGTAGCATCTTAGTAAATCTTTTCTGCATATTTTCTAGTTTAATAATGTCCTTTATCTAATAGGATGATCAGAATTACACACAGTATACCAATATCTTGTATAACTTCAACAAGACATTCCAACTCCTGTATCCAATGTTCTGACCGATGAAATCAAGCATGCCAAATGCCTTCTTCATCACTCTGTCCACTTGTGACTCCACTTCCAAGGAGCTATGAACATGAACCTCATCTCTTTGTTCTGTAACTCTCCCCAACATTCAATCTACTAAAATGCGTCACCTCACATTTGTCTAAATTAAACACCTTCTGCCATTTGTCAGCCCTCTGGCCAATTGATCAAGATTCCGCTGCAGTCAGAGATAACTTTCTTCACTATCCACTAAGCCACCAATCTTAATGTCATCTGCAAATTTATTAACCGTGCCCCCTATATTCTCATCCAAATCATTGTTGTCAGACCCTCGCTCGCTCCAATTCCATGGCAGATGAGATGGTAGAGTTCTGGCCTGAATGTTTCAACTCGTCTCAGTCCATAGATAGTTCTCAGACAGTGAAGGACCAGTAGAAATAGATAAGTAGGACAGTCTGGCTTCTCGATCTCAATAGCAAGCAATGTAATTCTGCCTGCCAAGATGCATTACTCTTAAAAGTGGAGCAAAGTAACTGAGTCAAGTCAGCACGAGCATTGAACTGAAGCTTAAATTATTGTATTGTTTATCAGGAATACAATGGTCAGTCGGTGCTATTTCTATGAATCTATCTCAGGAATGTGGGTTAAACCACAGAAAAGAAATTGTTACTGATTACTGAGTTGTTTTCGTAAAATTGATTCAACAATGGCAACAGTGCAGTTGGTAATCGAGAACTTTGACTTTCTATCATCTTCAAACATTAATGGCTATGTTACAGCTATCCGTTGCTGCAAGCTAGTAAAATGAGTATTAACATAGACTCCACTTACAGGAATTTGTTCAGTCTGTATCCAGCCTCTGACAAGGATAGGATTGCTTTTGGTGCAGTTAACACGTATAGATGAGATTTGGTCCTTTGATTACTGTCTGTTCTTTCAGGATGTTATCTCCTGGTTTTTGCTGTGGTGTCTGTTTAAGAGGGTTTATACGCAAAATTGGAACTAAGGTGAATTTAACAAATCTACACTAGTTTCAGAATGAAAATAGCAGATCTGGCTATTACAGCAGAAATCAAAACTTGAAGAAAAATAATGGGTAAAATAATTGAATCCCAGGAATCCCAAAGGGAGAGTTAATAGGTGCTTTAGGAGTGATTTAGTATGATTTCGTGTTGAACCAGCCAAAGCAAAGAGGCAGTGTCCTCGAAATTTCACGAGGAAGAGAATTCTGAGGAAGATGGTGATTACTACCTTCGTGTGTGGCTACATCAATCTGTGTGAAGATCCTCGGTACGCAAACACCAAGTGTCACTACGTGCTGAGCTTCTACCCATCCCCCCGGTTGCAAAGGATGGATCTGGCCAAACTGCTGTGGATGCTCCAAGTGGTTGGATCATGACATATCACATAAATCCCTTCAGTGCAGAAGAAGGGCATTCAGCCCATCAAGTCTGCACTGACCACAATCTCATCCAGACCCTATCCCTATAAGCCCACATATTTACCCTAACTAGTTTCCCTAAGGGGCAATTTAGCACGGCCAATCAAACTAATGCGCACATCTTTGGACCATGGGAGGAAACCGGAGCACCTGGAGGAAACCCACGCAGATGTGTGGAGAACGTGCAAACTTCACACAGACAGTGACCCAAGCCAGGAATTGAATCCAGATCTCTGGCACTGTGAAGCAGCAGTGCTAACCACTGTGCCAATGTATTACCCCAAACACTGTTCCACTGTGCTGTCCCTGTCTCTCACCGGTCTATCATGGAAAAATTTATACCGAGGAACACCTTTTACCACAAGTCCATCAGACAGTGTCTTGTACACAACATTTTATAGACTTTATGGGAAAAGGAGGTGGTGGATCCTATCAGATCTGTTAAGGTAATTTGGTAGTCATCATTAAAACTTTCAAAAAAGCACTAAGCTTAGCTGGTAGTGAGAAAGATATTCCTTGTTAGGTCCCCTTCTTATATACCTGATGTCTCACCCCATCTGCATACAGAAACCATAGAACTCTCTCTATCTCTCCCTGTTGGACTCTAGTCACAGCACTGGCATCCAACAGAAATCTATTTAATTCAGCGTCACTTCCCTACAAAAGAGACACCAACCTCAACAACTGGAAGCTAGCTGCAAAGCGGGCTGCCCTACCATGCCCACTAGGCACTAGGTCCATCTGAAGTGTGAGCTATGCTATTAATTATGTCGATGACAGCACAAAGTTTGAGCTCTGCCCCCTCATCAGGAATAAGCATGAAAGAATCACAGAATCACAGGTGTATGAATGCGGGCCTAGTTGAATTTGGCCCCCCTTGCACTCACCTTGGTCCCACATCACTTGATACCCTGACCTAACAAACATCTGTCAATCTCCATTTGGAAATCTTCCATCGAACTGGCAGACAGAGTTCCAGATTCCCACTGCCGTTTGTATGATAATTAACTATTAACTTACAAATAGATCAAAATAAAGCTCCATATTCAAGTTACAGAAACACTATTGTATTCTGCCAAGGTTAAACTGACACTGCCCGTCTGCAGTCAAGAGAACCTTCAGAATTGACCTTTTGCCTGGGAGTCCTTGTTTCGGAGAGAACTTTTTTTTGTTTTAGAACCAACTCGAGCAGTTTTGGAATTAACCCAAATACAGCATTGCCAGCTATTGGATTTAGGTGTAAAAAGACCAGCCAGTGGATGACGAGGTGCCAGTAAGACATCAACAGTGCCAGCACCTCCAAGGGAACAAAAGTCAGTGTATAATGCGGATTAAAAATGTGCCAAGGTGGAGAAAAATTCTGATATTCTGGCAGTAGTAAGCAATAAGGCCATAAAATGGGCAAAACATAGTTCATGATTATCATCAATCTAGACTGACAAGCACATGCACATCTTAATTATTAACAAGTTGTCTGTTCTGTTTTCCTTGCATGACCTATAGTTTGACAAACATTTTAAAATGTATATCTATATCTGCGACTATGGGTGGGATTTTCCAGCTATGCTTACCCTAAAACCGGGAAATCCTGCCCGAGATCACCAGACCCTTCCATAGTCCGCCTGTTGCCTGCTGCAATTCCCGTAGCGGAATTTTCCCATTAGGAAAATTCACTCCCTGTCATAGAATCATAGAATTTACAGTGCAGAAGGAGGCCACTTGGCCCATCAAGCCTGCACTGACAACAATCCCACCCAGGTCCTATCCCATTACTGAATCCCCACATATTTACCCTCCTAATCCCTCTGACATTAAGGAGCAATTTATCATGGCTTAACACGCACATATTTGAACTATGTCTTACAAGTAAAGAAAAACAATTAATTCATTAATGTTTCTGATTATATTCTGTGGGATGTAAGTTTAATTTAGTTCACCAAATAACACATAAAATAACTTTTCTGTGGGAAGGAGAGAGGAAGCCTTGCTAAGTAGAACAGCCCAATAGTGCAATGCACTTATAATCTAGGTTCCAATTGCTAATTAAAGATTTATAAAGCAGTTTTTGTAAAGCAATAATAAGTTTCCTGAATGCTTAGTTAGATGAATAATTTTTAATGTTTTGTTGCTCATAAAATAGGTTTCAGTACAAAGAACAAGCGAGTAATGGTATCAATATAAGTATTAATCAGTTTTTTTGTACCAAGCCCAAGTGAGATTCTAAACTATGTCCTTCAGGTGTCCTTTGAAGATATCTTTACCAAACCTCCCAGTTGTGGACAAAGTTTCCTTCAGTCATTCAATTCACAATAGATTTCCTCCAGATCATCATGACTATGCTTATTCCCAGCATATATTCCTCCATCCCCATTCTTATCTATTCTGAGGAACCTTGATGCAAGTCATATTTTGTCATTTTTAGGAAGTGAAACCTTGTAACAGCTCCAGAATATTTGCATTAGATTGCTGTTTGAGCTTCTCCGTTTTGACCAAGAACTTACATTCAATGCAATATTTATAAAAAGGAAGCTGTCCAAAATTGTTTCCCTAGTAATCAAAAGACCCAGGGTGATGCACTGGGGATCTGGGTTCAGGTCTCATCAAGTAAATGGAGCAACTTGAGTTCAATAAAAATCTGGAATTAAAAGTCTAATGATGACCATAAAAGCATTGTTGATTGTTGCAAAAACCTATCTGATTCGCTCATGCCTTCAGGGAAGGAAATCTGCCATCCTTCCCTGGTTTGGCCTACATGTAACTCCAGGACCGTAGCAATGTGGTTCCTCTCAAGTGGAGGGCAGTTAGGGAAGGGCAATAAATGCTGACCCAGTCAGAAATGCCCATCCCATAAGAAATAAAAAAAAAGAATATCACACCTGCACAAGCATCCTGACTTGTAAACACATTGCCATCTCGTCACAATTACTGAATCACAATCCTGGAACTCCCTCCCTAACTGCACTGTGGGACTACATGGACTGCATCTATACCACACTGACTACAGTGGCTCAAGAAGGCAGCTCACTATCACCTTCTCAAGGGCAATTGGGAATGGGTGACAAATGCTGGCGCTGCCAGTGCTGCCCATGCCCTGTGAAAGAATAAAAAGAAATTTAAAATGAAAGGAAAGAAAACTGGCACTGAGGTGACAGGTTAAAGGTCAACAGAAGTGACTAAAAGCTTGGTTGAAGAGATGGATTTTAATAATGGTTTGAAAAGGTGAGTGAGAAAGTCAAGAGCTGGAGGGGTTTTGGAAGAGAAGTCAAAGAGGAGGGCTGACTCAACTGCTGGTTGTATCACCAATTGTGGAACAAAAGGAAGAGGTGCAATTAAAACCTAAACTTTCAGGTGCAGAAAGGGTCTTTCTGTGTCTTTTTCAGAGCAGTATGGCAGCACAATGGTAGCACTGCTGTCTCACAGCACCAAGGACGCAGGTTCAATTCCAGTCTCGTGTGACTGTCTGTGTGGACTTTGCATGTCTTTCCGTGTCTCTGTGGGTTTTCTCCGAATGCTCCAGTTTTTTCCCACAGTCCAGAAGATGTGCGGATTAAGTAGATTGGCAATGCTAAATTGCCCCATAGTATCAGGAGGACTAGCACAGTAAATATGTGGGTATTTGTTGGTGCAGGCTCAAATGGCCTCTTTCTGCGCTGTAGGGTTTCTATGATTCTATGAAACTGGCTGTTTGCACCTAAGACAAACAAGTTTCAAGATATCCCACATTCGTTGTCAGATAGTTTTACTTGGTTAATTGGAGACTCGTGCTCCCTTTGTTTGGCTGTTCTGTCCTATTTGTGACTATGAAGGATATCAGATCAATCTTAATCCACAATCTTTCTTCCATACTTTCCACGCCTCTTTCAAAGAACTGCAACATTATAGCATAAAACCTGAGCCACAAAATAGAGTTTAATTGTCTTACTGAAGAGAGATCATTGAGAGAGATTTTATTGCCCACGCTTGATGTTCTATTGGGTTTCGCTCTATTTAGTATGACCTAGATAATTGTTTACCTGACTGAAAAATGACACTTGGAGAGGTCTATATCTCTGTGGTCTTTACTTCCTTATAATTTGGGAGTCGGTTTAGCTCAGTTGGCTAGACTACTGATTAGTGATGCAGAGCAACGACATGGGTTCAATTTCCATTCTAACTGTAGTTATTCATCAAGGCATACCTTCTCAATCTTGCCCCTCACCTGAGATGTGGCGATCCTCAGGTTAACTCACCACCAGCAGCTCGCCCCCTCAAAGGGAGGAACAGCTTATGGTTACCTGGAACCATGGCAACTTTACCTTTTAATTTGATAACAATCATTCTGACCTATTTCCCAATCCAGAGTAACATCTCAAGTGACTTTTGAGTACTTTAGGACACAAAGGGTGGTAGTAGAAGGCTGTTTGAGTGACTGGGGGCCAGTGACGCACTTTGTTATATAATATAATGATATGGATGATAAAGTGCAGGAAATGATAAACAAGTTTGCAGATGACACCAAGATTGGTAGGGCGGTTTACAATGAAGAAGATGATCATTGATTACAGGAAGATATTGATGGGTTGGTCAGATAGGTAGAGCAGTGGATGATGGTATTCAACCCTGATAAATGTGAGGTGATGCATTTTGGAAGAAGTAGCAAGACAAGGGAGTATTTAATGAATGGCAGGACACTTGGAAGCTTGGAGGAACAGATGGATCTTGGAAAACCTATTCACAGATCCCTGAAGGTGGCAGGAAAGGTCCAAAGATATGTGGATTACGTTGATTGGCCATGCTAAAATTGCCCCTTAGTGTCCTGAGATGTGTAGTTTAGAGGGATTAGCGGGTAAATATGTAGGGATACGGGAGTAGGATCTGGGTGGGATTGTGGTCGGTAGGGACTCAATGAGCCAAATGGCCTCTTGCTGCACTGTAGGGTTTCTATGATTCTTCCTATTTCTATGATTCAATGACAGGCGATTAGGATCGTTAAGAAAGCAAATGGGACACTTGTTTTTATCAGTCATGGCTCAGAGCATAAGAGCAAGAAAATGTTGGAGCTGTACAGAATGTTGGTTAGGCCGCGTCTGGAATACTGTTGCAGCTGTGATCACCTCATTTTAGGAAGGATGTGATTGCACTTGAAGGGACACAGGGGAAGTTCACCAGGATATTGCCTGGAATGGAACATTTGAACTACAAGGGTAGGCTTGGATTGTTTTCTCTAGAGCAGAGAAGGCTGAGGGGGGACATGATTGAATTGTATAAGATAATGAGGGGTATGGACCTTCAAGATGAGTCGAAGACAGCTGTTCCCCTCGGTGAGGAATCAATCATGAGGGGGAATAGTTTTAGGGTGAAGAGCAGGAGATCTAAAGGGGATTTGAGAAAAGATGTTTTCACTCAGAAGGTGGTGGGAATCTGGCATGCACTGCCTGGGAAGATAGAGAAGGAACCTTTAAAAAGTATTTGGATGAGCATTTGAACATCATAACATTCAAAGATATGGGGTAAATGCTGGAAAATGGGATTCGTGCAATTTTAATGGCAGTTATTATCAGTGTAGACTTGATGGGCTTTTCTATGCTGTCCGATTCTGACTATGCTTAAAGAATTCACCAGGAATACCTGAGGATACCATCTTGAAAAATAACTCAATCTGTGTCTTTATTCAGGTTCTTTTGATTGTAAAATGATATTATCTGATGAAACCTTAAACAGGTCTCAGTAAGGGGGGTGGTGCGGGTAAAGCTGATACCATCTTGACCTGTAATCTTATCATCTTCAAGCATATCTAGATATTTGAACATCCAACATAATGGACCATTACATGGTACGAAAATATGGCATTTATTGTTCACTGGCAATATCCCAAATTGGTCGTCCAGGGCAATTATAGTTTCAAATGTCCTTTGGATATTCACCTGGATATCCTTGGAAATAAAGACACATTGTTTGAATGTAGGCTAATCTTCAGCTTCACCTGAAGGTCACCGATCCTTGCTTCCCTCCCTCTGCCAATGGCAAAGATTCCACATGCAATAGAACAATGATGACAAGGTCGAGGATCAATCTGATCTGAAAAAATGTACATGAGGCTGATTCTTTGCCTCGGGGAGACTGTGAAAATGGATAACCTTTGGATCCATTTGCCAGAATATTGCCAGATGTCTGCAGAAAATACTTCCTTTCCATGGCCGGTGTTAAAGTTTATTTATTAGTATCACAGGTAGGCCTACCTTAACATAGCAATGATGTTAGTGTGAAAATCCCCTAGTCACCACTCGTAATAGCTCAAATGCTCCAACCCAGCAACATCCTGGTAGCTGCCTCTCTTTCCACTCTAGTGCAATCACATCCTTCTTATAGTGGTGATCAGAACTGAAAACAGTACTCCAGCTGTGGCCTAACCAACATTCTGTACAATCCTAACATTACCTCCTTGCTCTTATACTCTGTACCATGTCTGATAAAAGGAAGTGTCCCGCATGTCTGGTATGTCTTTTGGCCTGTGGAAGGAAATCGGAGCTCCCGGTGGAAACCCACACAGATACAAGGAGAACATGCAGACTCCGCACAGACAGTGACCTAAGACAGGAATCGAACCTTGATCCCTGGCACTGTGAGGCAGCAGTGCTAACCACTGTGCCACAATGCCACCAATGAGGAGTTGGTCAAGAGATCTGAAGAATAAATTACTTCATTAGGTAAAGTAAGCGTATACCTGCAGAAAATTGACTCTTAAAGAACCCAACATGGTCCTGTGGACAAGGTCCTTCTCTGGCTTAAAGGGCAGGAGAACCCAATTATATAGCTGCATCATTTAGTAGCAGCTGCCACATTATTCCAAAGGGGAAAGGAACACTTGCCTGAGGACTCGAGCAACTATCCGTCACATCCTTCAAGCAGTTTGTGTTCAAACAAGGTGTTGAGGGCAGTCATCAGTGAATGTTATTCCCAGGGAATTCCTTATCTAATCATAGAATTTGATACCAAAGAGGCCATTCAACCCATCATGAATGTGCCATCCCTCTGAAAAAAGCTGCTCTTTTAGCCTTATTTTCCTCATCATTAGATATTTTCGGCTTCAAAATTCATTCACTTCTCCTTTAAAATCTATTCTGGATTCTGTTTCTGGTTCCTTTATATCTCTGTCCTCTAACTTTTGCCATTTAGTGGACCTGCCTAATCTTCCTCCCAATATATATCACTTTGTATTTTGTTGCGTTGAATTTTATAGACCATCTATTTACCCACTCTACTGACTTGCCTTATGTTCTCCTGAAATTGTTTAAAGCCCTATTGCTCATTCTTAGCTCCACTCTTTGTAGCTGTGAGATTTGGGATAGACACATCAATTCAATCCAATAAAGGGACTCAAGGGAAATTTTGTTACCCAGTTAATGGTGAGAAAGTGGAAGCTAGTATCACATTGACTAGCTAAGTCAAATGGCATTCCAGGGAAAGTTAGGTTTAGGACATGAGTGAGTAAGAAATGGATGTTATTCTGATGAGTTTAGATGAAGTGGTTTGACAAGATTCATGTGAAGCATAATCCCAGAATGTTCTGGTTAGCCTGTTTCTGTGCTGGCAAGTACTGGCCCAGGTCTTCCATTCTTGGAATGGCGGTATCTTAGAAGAACTCCAGAAGATGCTTTTGGATGTCCATGTGCACTGTCCACACAGGAACTGGTCAGGAAGTCTCATCTTCTGTTGTGCAATTCCATTGCATTTATTATCCTCTGAAATTAAGGTTGAACTAAGGTTGCGGAGTTTGCATGTTTTCCTCCGGTTTTCTCCCATAGTTGGGAAGACATGCTGGTTAGGTGCATTGGCCATGCTAAATTTTCCCTCAGTGTAGCTGAACAAGTGCTGGTATGTGGCGACTAGGGGATTTTCATAGTAACTGCATTGCAGTGTTAATGTCAGCCCACTTGTGATGTTTATAAATAAACTTTGAACTTTAAACTCTGATTTTAAAATCAGAGAACTGGGATAATTCTGACTCACTTGGCCAAATAGTTATACAGGAAAAGATAGAAGGATTAAAACCAGTTCTATATCCTGGTTAAACATACTACTGACATTATACACTTTCCCTCCATCCCATTGTGCAAAGTGCCTCAAGTTTAACATAATGTCCGACAATGTTCTTTTTTTCCCAGGACCCAGACACTGGCACTCCATGTCACTCTTCCATTCCCTACCTTACATTGTTCACAACCTACCTTCAGATTTATCTTGTCTTCTGTATTACTGTTTCCAACTTTGATGGTGTGTCAGGCCTGTTTTTTTAAGTCCAAGACCATAATGGTGGCACAGTGGTACTATCACTGAAGTAGTAACTATGAGACCAGGCTGATGCTGTGGGAACAATGGTTCACATCCCACCATGGCAGTTGGTAGAATTTAAATTCAGTTCTTTAAAAAAAGCTCTGCAATTATAAAGCTAATCCCAGTAATGGTGACCATGACAACTATCATCAAGTGCTTTAAAAACACATCTGGTTTGTTAATGGCCTTTAGGGAAGAAAATCTGCTGTCCTTTCCTGGTCTGGTCTATATGTGACTCCAGAGCCACAGCAATCTTAACTCCCCTCAGAGCAAGCCACTCAGTTCAAGGTAAATTAGGGATGTGGTCAACGATGTCCATATCCATGAAAGAACAGTGACAAGTTTCCCAAAGTGAGGGTGCCGAGCTATTGGCTGCTAGCAGGATCTTCCAGTCCCGCTAAAGCCAGTGACAATTTGCATGTCTCACCAGTCCCACCACAGGGGGTCAACTTCAGTGGGACTGGAAAATCTTGCTGGCTGGAAAATCCCACCCAACGTGTGACAAATCTTTTCCAGAAACCATGAAAAGGATATTGTATTAGTTGAAGAATTTGTTTCAGTCAGGTTGGATAATTTAAAGGTTGTCACTTTGAGACTACACTAGGCTATTTTCTACCACACTAAAAAATGATTGGGAATTTCTTGGCTCTTTTCATCCTGACACTGCCTGCAGACCCTCCCCTGCGAGAAGACTTACTGCCAATGTATTTTAAGGTGACTTAAGAGTTGTGCCAAGGATGAATGAACTGGTCCAGATTGCTGCTGTCATTGAAGAAAGATTTTCCAGTTGCTGTTGTCATAGAATCCCTAAAGTGCAGAAGGAGGTAATCACCCATCATGTCTGCACCGACCACAATCCCACCCAAGCCCTATCCCTGTAACTGCATATCTTTACCCCACTAATCCTCCTGACACTAAAGTGCAATTTAGCATGGCCAATTGACCTAACCTTTGAAGTGTGTAAGGAAACTGGAGCACCTGAAGGAAACCCATGCTGACACATGGAGAATGTGCAAACTCCACAGTCACCCAAGCCCGGAATTGAACCTGGATTCCTGGTGCTGTGAGGCAGTGGTGCTGGCGACTGTGCTATCCCATGGTGGGTGGAGGAGGAGGAGGGAAGGTGTTGTTCAAGGGGGAGGGTGGTTCCCATTTTTACCTTTTTGCATCAGGTTAGCCTTTAAAAATAGCTTCCCAATCTTTAAAAAGCTAAGTTGCTGGCGGGACAGGGTCCTCCAGACACCATGGGGCCCATTCCTTGCAGTTATTTTTCAATCAGGATAACCGTACGACAGAGTAGGCTGCTGTTGAGGATGGAGATTTCAGCATCTCTTTCCCTGCCCACTATGACACTGCACATTTTAGGGAAAATTCTCGGCTGTCAAGTTGTCATAAAACCCAACCATTCCACTAACGTCCCTTGAGAAGAAAACTTGCCATCCTTATTCAGTTATGGCGAGATGTAACTCAAGTCTCACTCAGATACGGCCTAGCAAGCCTCCCCACTGCTTCAAAGTTGCTACATTGCGATGGTTCAAGATTCAGCACCACCTTCTCTAGGCCGATGAGGGATGGACAATAAGTGCCAGCCTAGCGTTGATACTTCGACATTCCAAGAATGAAAAGGCAAAAAAGAAAAAGGCATATTCCTCAGAGATAATCATAAAAATATGAAGTGGCTGATAATATGTAAGGGATGGTTAAAAGGATTGAGCTAGTCACTTTGGCAAAGGTTTTACTTAGCTGGAGAACAGAACTTCACTCGGCTCAGAGATCCAGTGATACAAGAACGCAAAGGCTGGGTTCCAGCTCAGGAAGGCAAGAACTAGCTAGAGCTGTTGCTTGTGACTACTATGGAGCAACCCCAGCTGGGGGTGAATGGATCTTGATGCTCGTTGTGATGGGTCTCTGGTCAAAATGACTACACGCCATCCAGATGAACACGTGAAAAAGGAATGAGGTAATGGAGAAAAGTTGTAATTACTGCAGCTATTCACCCCCTTGCGTTACTATCTTAAGGAGGAACTATGGGGAAATAGATGGCAAACATCAAGAGGGTTTCCAAATTAAAACTCCGAAATTATCTTCTCTTTGCTTTTTTTTAGCAATTCCTTAATCTTTCTTTAACAGATTTGACAGAAGGAATGTGTTGCTCAATCTCTCGGAGCTAGGAGATAAGGTGGGTTGGGTCACCATTCTCGAACCTTTGGGCTCTCCCCCACCTGCTTGTGAGAGATCCATTTTGGTAAAATTCTGACCACCGTCTAGGTCACCAACAGGTCCTCAATAAGGGGTAACGGATACCGATCCACAAGTCAGGGCTCACAGTGACTTTAAAACTTCCACATAGTCTCACTGAGCCATTGGTCTTCATGACAGGAATGATGGATGTGGTTCACTCGCTCATGGCCACTGGTCCCAATACTCCCAAACCCTGCTAATCTCTCGAGTTCGGCCTCTCTTGGGTTTGATGTGTACATCATTGGATGTGCGCTTTGGGCATACAGCCAGCTTCAGCCATAGACTCACTTTTCACTCCTTTCATCTTACCAAGCGTTCCATTGAACACCTTCTTGTATTTGTCCAAAACATCACAGACTTGAATGAGACCTTATTAGTTGATTCACCACTTCCTTTTCAATTTCAGTTGTTTCAGCCAAGCTCATCCGAACAACGCATGGTAATTATCTATCACAACATACAAGGCAGCTGTGCATACCAATCCCACAGCTGCACCTTGGCCGTGACATAACTCTTCAAAGGGTCCAATTGTTCTATCCATATATGTCCTCAGAATGATGTTCACAAGCCTCAGGAGAAGATGATTCAACTTTTCCTTATATATTGATTCTGGGATCAACAACATTGCCAACTCTGTGTCCACTGCCATCTTCACTAGCTTCCCTGCCACTTTGAGCGTTACCCAGAACATGTCTGCTTCACTCCGCCTGCTCTGTTCTATCCACAGACCCTATGGACTCTTTGTCCTCATTTACATTGGCCAGATGACACTTCCTTCAGGTTTTGAACCCTGATTGCTTGAGCTTTGCGCTCTTCTGGGACATTGGGCAGTTTCGACGGTACCAGTGCAGAGCTCATTTTGTCCAACAACAAGACTCTGTGTAACCCTCACAGCCACACAAACATTCCTCGGCTCAAGACTAACTCTTCAGCATCTCTGTCGCCTTGTTAACCCTCACACTAATGCCGAAGTTCGCTGCCTCTGTATCAGTCCATTCCACAATCTCCAACACCCTCTTAAACTCCAGTTGCGGCTCTGCCTTCACTGAATTGCTTCCTATTGGAGGCCACACATCAGTTGATCCTGTAGTGAATCCTGCAAGAAAGTCCCAAGATCACAATGCTCCATGAGGCTCTTTTGATTAGCCACAAATTTGGGTTATGGTTTCACCCTCCATTTGGTGTCCAGAAACATTCTGCAATCAACAGCAGTTTTGGCAGAAAATGCTCCTCCGATACCTTACGCATCTCTGGAAATGGCTCTTCCATCAGTTTCTCCAGTTGCAGAAGGCTTCTCAGAATGCCAGTTATTTTATTTCCCATTATGCTGAAAAAGACCACCATAACGACCTTGTCCACCACCCAATTCGCACTGACAGAAAAAGCTAAACATTCAGTGTAGCCCATCCACAATTCAGCTTCTTTGTTGTACACCCCGGTTGTCCCACATTTCACTTTGCCGGGAGTAGCATTTTCCCCATCCCTGAACTCAGCCTGAAACCTGCTTTTCCTGTGGTGGCCTCTGTGCTCAGTATTGTAATCACCCGACAACCAAATCTTCCTCCAATCACTCATAACCTGATGCCAGTGATGGTCATGGAGACCAAGTCGCAATCATTGACAACATCTGAGTCCATCCACCTCGCTGTTTCCCATGATGCTCTCTTACCCCTGTCATTTTACCAATCCTCTTAGGAGTTCCTTTATTTTTTACTGTGCACTGCGGATCTCCAGCTGGTCTGTGTTAAAGGTTCTGACCCTTCACTTTCTAAGCCTTTGAACATATCCCCTCCTCATTGTCAGTGTTAAATTCTTCACACTGAGGGGTCCCCTCAAGGACTACTCCACAGCCAAGACTCAGGGAACATCAATCTTCATTGTGACCGATTCACTCCACACACCAAACAACAACTGCCCTTTTAGGTCAGTTCCCAGCTAGCTCACTCCACACCCCCAGGTCACATGACTATTTCTTTAAAGGGGCTATGTCCCAAAGTACATAACAGAAACCATCTATCTTGCCAGGTGCACACTGCCTTTGTGCCATTGTAAGAGTAAATGTTCTAATTTCTCGCTGTTGGGGATCTCAGCTTGGAAAAGGAACATGAATCCAGCAAGTTGGCCTTTCAATCAGCACTCATGATGCACTGATGCACACAAAAGTGTTTTCTAGCACTGTTGATAAGGAAGCTTGACCTAACTTTAACGCACTTGCAAGTCTCAGGAACATAATTGCTGAAGTTCAGCCCACCTATGGGAAACTGACCTTTGGCCTTGTGTTGTTGCTGATGAGTCTGGTCATTTCCGCCCACAATGTCTAACCGCATTGTCCAGTCTAACAACCTCTTCTCCAGCATCATCCTCCCCAACTCCAGCACTTTCAATTGCAGTGTTCTTTTCTAATTAATCAAAAGCATTCAAATAAAATGGGGGGAGAAAAACAGCGCACTCAGCTTGAAACTAAATCAGCCCCTGTCATTTTTTTTTTACCTTGGTTGCTTGCAGCAGTGTCCATGCGGATGAGTTATCTTCATTTCCCAGAGACTCCATCTGGGAAGGTTGACGATTCTTTTCAATATTCCATTACAACCCAGAGATCTCCTACAAATTCAGTCAAACTGCCGGGTGCATAGTAAGAATTTAAGGGGGGAAGTCACCATGTCCTGTCAGAAGAAATTATCTTTGAGCAGAAAGACTGAGTCCAGATTTCTTAGGCGATTTTCACAGTAACTTGCAGTGTGAATGTAAGCCTACTTGTGACTAATAAATGAACTTAGAAAATTGAGGTCGGGGCAGCATGGTGGCACAGTGGTTAGCATTGCTGCCTCATAGCACTAGGGACTAGGGTTTGATTCCCAGTTTGGGTCACTGTCTGTGCAAAGTGTACACTTTCTCCTTCTGTTTGCATGGGTTTCCTCCCACAGTTGAAAGACGTGCTGGTTTGGTGGATTGCCTATGCTAAATTCTCCCTCAGTGTACCCAAACAGGTGCCAGAGTGTGACAACTAGGGTGTTTTCACAGTAATTTCACTGCAGCATTAATGTAAGCCTACTTGTGACACAGATAAATAAACATTTATTTTCATATTCAGATAAATATTCATTCAGACATCTATAAATCTTCCTGGAAATGGGGTATTCAACTGTTGCTTGAAGCAGGGCTAAAGAGGGCTGAAGGGAAGGACTGTGCTGGGAAAAGGAGGAGAAGCAAAGGAGAAGCAAACCTTTTCAACACTGCTTAATGTTTTTAAAAAGTTGTGTAAAAATATCACATGAAGATCTGAAGGGTTCTGAGGAAGGATGAACTCTAATGAATACTTCTTGGCACCTATTTTCATTATAAATACCCTCAGTATTTTGACTTCTTCAACGTTGGTATCTCTGCATTAAAAAATATGATGCAACTTTCTTTTACTTCCTTGTTAACAGGTGGGGAGATGGGGATGCAACTGTATTTCGTTCCTTCATAATTTGAGACTTTGAGAGATTAAACACAACTGTTATTTTTATTTCCTCTGTGAGCAAATTGGGGGAATGTGATGCATATGCATTTTGCCGTCCCCCCTCCCACTGCGTTAATAGGTTGAGAGACATGGTGCGACTGCATTTTATTTCCCCTGTTAATAGATGGAAGGGACAAAAGCAGAAAATGCTGGAAAAACTCAGCAAGTTTGACAGTGTCTGTGGTGAGAAAATAGAGCCAAGGTTTTGAGTCAGGCTGATACTTCAGAGCTCCGATGAAGGGCCATCCAGACTTGAAATGTTCTCTCTATTCTCTCTCCACAGATGCTGTCAAAGCTGCTGAGATTTTCCAGCATTTTCTGTTTTTGTTTCAGATTCCAGCACCAACAGTATTTTGCTCTAATACAGGTGGAGGGATGTGGTGCATCTGTATTTTATTCTCCCCTCACTAGACTGTGAGACATGGTGCGACTATATTTCTTCTCCCTTTCTAAAGCTTTGGGGAATGTAAGTGAACTAATCACAATATTTATTTTCACTTTTCTACGCACCTAATTCCTTTCTTTTACTTTCCAGATTTCTTATCGTTTTGGTTTGCCTCATCTTCAGTGTCATGTCGACAATTGAGCAGTACCATTACTTTGCCAATAGAGCTCTTGTTTGGATGGTATGTAAACACCACTATGATAATACTGTTATCTCTGTGCATCGGCTCTGGAACCTTCTAGAACGTTTACTGGGTTGCGTCATTGTCTGTGAATACTGCTATTTGTTGTCCCTTATTGGCATTAGAGGTGCACACACAACAACGCTGCATCTTGGGGTCTGTTACCATAATGATTAAGTTGATGCGATGTGTGAAAACGTTGGCATGATGATGACCCATCCAAGTATTGGAATCAAATCACTGAGCTTCTGACAGTTTCTTCAGTGATGGTTGGATCTACTTTCTGTAGTGCAACTCTGAGCGTCTTGGGAAGTATAATTGAGTCAGCAATTGATTTTGCGTTTCTTTTTTTGACCAGGTATCCAAGTGCTCACAGTTACTGCCTAACTGTTGTACCTTTATTTTTTTAGTACAAATCTACTCTCATTCGTAAAGTATCTGAAAGAGCATTGTAGCTACAGCATGCTGATATTTAAGTTAATCTCCTGCTTTGTTGACTGACTCATTGTTGTGAATCTGGCTGATTGCTGGGCACTTAAGGTCATACAAGTTACTTTTATAAGCTGGTAACTGTACCCATACGAACATATGTGTGTGCATTAGTAACTGTACCCAAATTTATACATGTGTATGTGTCAGTACCTGCACCCAAGTGTGTGTGTGTGTGTGTGTGTGTGTGTGTGTGTGTGGTGTGTGTGTGTGTGTGTGTGTGTGTGTGTGTGTGTGTGTGTGTAACTGTGCCCAGTGTGTGTGTGTGTGTATGTGTGTGTGTGTCAGTACCTGTGGCAAGAGTGTGGTGTGTGTGTGTGTATGTGTGTGTGTCAGTACCTTTGCCAAGAGTGTGTGTGTGTGTGTGTGTGTTGTGTGTGTGTGTTGTGTGTGTCTGTGTGGTGTAACTGTGCCCAAGTGTGTGTGTGTGTGTATGTGTGTGTGTGTCAGTACCTGTGCCAAGAGTGTGTGTGTGTGTGTGTGTGTGTGTCAGTACCTGTGCCAAGAGTGTGTGTGTGTGTGTGTGCTGTTATGAAATCTGGCAAGGGCCTAAAGGGGGGAGTTAGGCAAAGAGATGAAATTGTGGTTTTGTAGTTTGCGTTCCGAGGTTAGCATTATTACTGGTGAGAATTCAAGAGAATTTATTTCAATTCCTTTGTAAGGGTTACAAAGCCAATGCACAGAGCAAAACCCTAATCCATCTCCTTGCTTGCTCCAAATCATAGAACCATAGAAAATTACAGCTCAGAAACAGGCCTTTTGGCCCTTCTTGTCTGCACCGAACCATTTTACTGACTAGTCCCACTGACTTTCACTTTAAGCATATCCCTCCACACCCCTCTCATCCATGAACCCATCCAAGTTTTTCTTAAAAGTGACCCCGCATTTACCACTTTATCCAGCATCTCATTCCACACTCCCACCATTCTCTGCGTGAAGAAGCCCCCCGCACCCCCCCGCAATATTCCCTTTAAACTTTTCTCCTTTCGCTGTTAACCCATGTTCTCTGTTTTTTTTCTCCCCGAGGGATGATCAATTCAAATCAATTCAAATTGAGTCCAATTCATAGTTCCCACAAAAGGAACTTACTATGCCCAAGCTGATAAGTGCAGGGACTAAAGTTTATTTATTAGTATTCCAAGAAAAGCAGTAACCATGCTTCTCTTAATTTCCGCCCTGTTTATCTGTGGCAGCTACTGGGAATGTGATTAAAGCTGAATGCTGAAAAATGGTTCCTCCAGATTCTCTGCCTGCAGATTGCCATTCAAGCAGCCCAAAGTTCCACTGAAGACATTCACTTTCTGTTCAAGAAATTTCCAGGCAACTCACTCAACTGAAACATGTGGGGTGTGGATAGAAAGAGGGTTGGGAATGATTAAGAAATTCTCCCAGTCAGTGCATAAGAGAAACATTTCCTTTGTGACGTGCCAATCTGTCTATTTTGGGCAATCCGAGTTGGGAGTGTGAACGTGGTTAGGTAGACAAACCTGAAACCTCGTGCTAATTACTCCCACTTAGAGCACTGCGCTAATCTTGCCTTGCTGTGTCAAATCTGTCCAGGTTAATCCTTTCTGCTGGGAGAATTCCAAAAGATGGGAAAATGTTAAACAGCAAGTGATGTTGGAGCCCAAGGCCTCTCCTCAGTCGCCATGTGGCACACCAAACGTTTTGGGCGTATGTTTCCTCATCATGGTTTTGGCTGTTTGCCGGAGGTGGGGGGGAGGGGAGGAAGAGAGTGGGAGTCACAGGCATTAATCATAGGCTTTGTGAGGTTAGAGGGCTGAGGTCAGTGTTTATAGCTGGGGAACTCACAGACTGCGCCTAAGCCACATGACGTGCTAATGGGCTGTTCCACACTGAGGAAGAAGTTTCCCAAGCGGACACCTTTACCTCACATCGCTCTCCATGATTCAGCCTTTCCACTGGAATTCATGTTTAATTAAATTCTGGCCTGATTCCATCATCATCATCAGCACCATCATAAGATTACAGCAGTTTCTTCCTGAACTGAGTCACTTGTTTTAAAACTAAAGGAAGCTGGTTTCAATGTGTTACATTGCCACTTTGCTCTCTTCTTCATAAGACTTAGTTTAAACTACCAGGGACAAACTATCTTGGTCACTGCATACAGGAGAGCGCCATAGAAAAGTTACAGTGCAGAAAGAGACTATTCAGCCCATCCTATATATACTGACCAGGAGACTAGCTGCTCATTTTAATACCACTCTCCAGTGCTTGCTCTGTAGGTTAAGGCTGGTAAATCTGGAGAGAACTGTTCTTCATATAATGTGTTCATGCATTAGCCAGTGAAAGATTGATGGGGGTCAATAACGTAGGTAAAGGAGAGTTTTTTTTGTACTTTCCATCTCTCGCGCAGTATTTTCACATCTATTCAGAGCCTCTGCCTCACAGTACCAGGGACCTGGGTTCGATCCTGGCCCGTGTGGAGTTTGCACATTCTCCCGGTATCTGTGTGTTTCCTCTGGGTGTTCTGGTTTCCTTTCATACTTCAAAGATGTGCGGGTTGGGTGGATCGGTAAATGCACAGGGTTACAGAGCTAGGGTGAAGGGGAGGATCTGGATAGAATGCTATTTCAGAGAGTCTGTGCAGATTTGATGGACCAAATGTCCTTTTTCCGAACTGTTGCATGGATTCTGTAAAAGTGTCACAGGCAGGAAGCTCCTGTAATATGATTCTTTGGGACAGCATAAGGAAGGATAGGTTTATGTGAGTCTCAAAGATTTATAACTTTTTTTTTGTTTTTAAAGCAATTTGTTAATCAAGAAACGGCCTCATAAGCATCTGACCATGCTTGGTCCCTTTGGTTGGTAATATAAACCTTGGCTCCATCTGCAATGTATCCAGTCTCCAAAAGATGGCGATATTGACCATATTTTTCAGCCTTTTCCTTCTCTGAAAGAGATAGTAATATAGGGATTGTCTTGCCCACAGCCCTTGAATAAATATATTTTTAAAAAGATTGTTGCTGCTTGGTAAACTATGATCCTAATCCTCAAGTAGTATTTTTTCCTCAGTTGGCCAAAGGTTGAGCTGATACATTGGAGGCAATGCAATGAATTTCAAATTCTACACCTGCTTTGATGAAGATGTGGAAAATTGTACGCGTTTTAGCTATGGGAGTTTGGTTTTGAAGAGGACCTTGGTTTTCTGAGGATTCAGTGAAAGGCCCATTTTCCCATATGCTTCAGAGAAGGACTCTACTGTGACCTGGAGTTGAATTTCTGAGCGAGCGCTGCACACAAATGTCATCTGCGCATTGAAGCTTGGTGACTGAGATTGGTGTGGTTTTAGTTTTGAGTTGAGAGAAGCGCGTGGGCTGTGAGGTTCTGTAGATGGCCTCCACGCTTGTAGATAATTTACTGGACGTGGGCTGCGCTATTACTGTGAGGAAAATGGAGGAGAGTTGATGCAGTGACACAGCCTTGTTTGATCCCAGTCTTCACTGAGATTCGATTTGATCTATTATTGTCACGTGTCCAGTATAAAGTGAACAATATTGTTTCTTGTGCGCTATGCAAACAAAATATATCGTTCATAGAGAAGGAAATGAAAAAGTGCAGAATATAATGTTACAGTCATACCTAAGGAAAGATTAACATAATATGAGATATGTTCATTCAAAAGTCCGATGGCAGCAGGGAAGAAGCTGTTCTTGGTTGGTACAAGACCTTGTATCTTTTTCCTGAAGAAAGAAGGATGGAACAGAGAATGTACGGGATGCATGGGGTCATTAATTATGCTGGCTGCTTTGCCGAGGCAGTGGGAAGTGTAGACGGAGTCAGTGGATGGGAGGCTGGTTTGCATGATGGATTGGGCTACATTCACGACCTTTTGTAGTTCCTTGTGGTCTTGGGCAGAGCAGGAGTCATACCAAGCTGTAATACAACCAGAAAGAATGCTTTCCATGCTGCATCTGTAAAAGTTGGTGAGACTTGGAGAGCCCCGAGTGGTTGGAATTCCAGAACACAGTGGGTTAGACTCCTGACATGGCTGCACAGCCTGACGTCCCACATCTGGGAAGAAGAACACAGTGCGGAAATGGGATCTCAGGAACATTGTGATTGTGACCATCCTTAATATAGGAGTCAGGTCCAGTGGTAGTCACCACGCTGTTTGCCACAGAGAACATCATTGCAAGGATCTCTCTGTATTGCCTGTTTACCGTGACCAAAGATCTCCTTCCAGAATTGCAGTGCAGATTTTACCCAGTGAGAGGCAGCGCAGGCAAATCCAAGAATCACGCAAGGATCAGCACCAGCCGCTGTACGTGACCTCTTCCAACTGCACCACAGCCTTTGACCCTGTCAATCACAAAACCTTTTGGAGAACCCTCTTCAAGTTTGCTGCCTCAGAAATTTGCCACAGTCCTCAGCCTATTCCACATGCGAACCAAGACCCTCACCAGCGGAACCACCGGGGCCCTCACCAGCGGAACCACCGGGGCCCTCACCACTAGAAGCGCCTATCTGTTGTAAATAGGACATTTGATGGGCAGCCTGTATGGGGAGTTCACAGTTCAGTGTGGTTCCAAGTACAATCATATTAGCAACTCTCTGCTGGCCAATGGATTTGTCTTCAGTATTTCCTCAGAGCAGTGAAAGGTCAGCCCAGCTCCCGATTCTGTGAACTATGCAGCGCCCGGTTAGTTGGACATGATGTTTAAAGTTTATTTATTAGTGTCGTGAGTAGGCTTACATTAACACCACAATGAAATTACTGTGAAAATTCCCTAGTTGCCACACTCCATTCAGGATGTGGCAAGTAGGGAGAATTTAGCATGTCCACCTAGAACATAGAACATTACAGCGCAGAACAGGCCCTTCAGCTTTCGATGTTGCGCCGACCAATTAGGAAAAAGCAATGACCCTCCAAACTAAACCATTCCCTTTTTGTCCATAAACTTATCTACTAACCTCTTAAACACCACCAAACTTGGCGCATCTACAACTGCAGCAGGCAGGGCATTCCATACCCTTACCACCCTCTGGGTAAAGAACCTACCTCTGACATCCATCCTATAACTACCACCCCTTAATTTAAAGCTATGTCCCCTCGTGCTAGCTTTCTCCATCCTAGGAAAAAGGCTATCACTGTCCACCCTATCTAAACCTCTAATCATCTTATATGTTTCAATAAGGTCTCCTCTTAGCCGCCTTCTTTCTAACGAAAACAACCTCAAATCCCTCAGCCTCTCCTCATAAGACCTGCCCTCCATACTTGGCAACATCCTGGTAAACCTCCTCTGTATCCTCTCCAATGCCTCTATATCTTTCTTATAATGCGGGGACCAGAACTGCACACAATACTCCAAGTGCGGCAGCATTAGAGTTATGTACAGTTTCAACATGACGTTGCGGCTCCGAAATTCAATCCCCCTACCAATAAAAGCTAAGACTCCATATGCCTTCTTAACAGCCTTATCGACTTGATTGCCAACTTTCAGGGATCTATGCACATATACACCAAGATCCCTCTGTTCTTCAACACTATTAAGAGTCCTACCATTAGCCCTATACTCTACACATTTGTTATTCCTGCCAAAGTGAATTACGTCACACTTTTCCACATTAAACTCCATTTGCTACCTCTCGGCCCAGCTCTGCAACTTGTCCAAGTCTCTCTGCAAATTATAACACCCCTCTTCACTATCTACCATTCCTCCGACTTTGGTGTCATCCGCAAATTTACTAATCCAACCTTCAATACCCTCATCCAGATCATTTATAAAAATTACAAACAGCAGGGGCCCCAAAACAGATCCCTGAGGTACACCACTTGTAACCGAACTCCACGATGAATAACTTACATCAACCACCACCCTCTGTCTTCTATCTGCTAGCCAATTCCTAATCCAATTAGCTAAATCACCCTCAATCCCATACATCTGCATTTTCTGCAGAAGCCTTTCATGGGCCACCTTATTGAACGCCTTACTAAAGTCCATATATACCACATCAACTGTCTTACCCCCATCCACCTCTTTGGTCATTTTTTCACTTTCGGCCTCATTGTTCCTGTGGAGCAGCACGGAGAGGCAGCGATTTGAGCGAGTGTAAAGTTCGAGTTTAAAGTAATTTTTAACATTATCTTTTTGGTTAAAGTAGTGAGCGGTGGTAGTTTTTTGCTGTTTTTTTAAACTAACTGGAAACCGGAAGTCGGTTTCCTAACCAGCATGACTTTCAAATACCTAGATATCATGTCGTAAATCCTGATGACTCATGGAAAATAGTTTTCTTGATGTGCTCCCTTTCCTCCTGTCACATTTTAACCTAGTTTAACCTTTTCTGACTCATCTAGAAGCAGTTGCTGCATTTTCTTGCCTGAATCCAAAAGGCAGGTTTTTATATTTTTGACCCCAGCCTTCTGACCTTTGACCTCATGTTGCCAGCAGACTTAGTCATCAGGGAAGCCAATCTGGTGGCCACAGCACAGTAAGATGGCTTTTTATTGAAAAATATTCATAAAATATTTAAAGAAGAGTACAAAACATTTCAACGTAGCCATTACAGAGGGTGCGATGATGTTTAAATTTTCTGCGTGGATCAGGTTTTTCTTGGAGGTGCAACCTGTAATATTCACTGCATATATTCAATGTGAGTCATATAGCCCCAGGACATTCTACACAATTTTCAGCCCCTCGGTGCATTATAGCCGAAAAGTCCCAGTCAAAATCTACCAGATGATTGGCAGAGGCTGAACTGTGACACAGACAATGATGTCAAGTCATGCTAACTGCGGAATCACCAACCCCACCCAATCTCCAGGAATTAGGAAAAATAGGACTTCCTTTTATTGAAGACATTTGGCATTATTCCTCCCAACACCCCCTCCCCGCCACTTGCTGTGTTTTCTGGAGGTGGCTTGCCATTGGCTGCTGGAGGGATCTTTCAATCGCGCTGATGTCTATACCATTTTGGCTCACTTGCAAGCTGCCATGGGAACCCAGCGTGAAGGGGGATAGGAAAGGGGAGGGGAGTCACCTTTTGGCACAGCTGGAAGACTCCTAACCCTGGGTAGCCAACTCACTCGTTAACAAAATCTGGGCTGATTTGTCCAATATTGATGATCCTAGTCTGGTTCACATGGTGATCAAGAGGAAGAACAAATTAGAATATAGCAGGAAATTTGCAGAGGATACAAATTTGGATTGGAGGCTGAGCTGTGATGAAGATGCAGAGATGCTTCAACATAATTTGGACAAGCTGAGTGTGTGAGCATCTGCATGGCAGATGTAGTATAATGTGAAATGTGAGGTTATCCACTTTGGCAGCAATAATAGGAAGACAGATTATTACTTGAATGGGTGTAAATTGAGAGAGGTGGATACTCAATGAGACTTTGGTGCCCTCATGCGTTAGTCACTGAAAATAAGTGCATAAGTACAGTGGGCAGTAAAGAAGGCAAATGGTATGTTGGCCTTCATGGTGAGAGGATTTCAGAATACGGATGTTTTGCTGCAATTTGCAGGGTGTTGGTGAGGCCACACCTGGAGTATCGTGTGCAGTTTTGGTGTCCTTATCTGAGGAAGGATGTCCTGACTATAGAGGGAATACAGCAAAGTCTACTAGGTTGATTCTAGAATGGAAGGTCTGTCATATGAGGAGAGGTTAACTCACTTACAATTATATTCACTGGAGGTTAGAAGAGTAAGAGGAGATTTCATAGAACTTATAAAATTCTAACAGGGTTAGATGGGGTAGTTTCAGAAAGAATGTTCACAAAGGTGGGACAGTCCGGAACTAGGGGTTGAGGATAAAGAGATGAAGAAAGTTTTTTATCACCTAGAATGTGGTTGATATGTGGAATTCACTGCCACAGGAAGTAATTGAGGCCAAAACATTGCGATTTCAAAGAGAAATTAAATATAGCTCTTGGGGCTAAAGGGTTCAAGGAATATGGGAGGCGTGGAAGGAAGTGGGGGAGTCAGGATATTGAATTTGATGATCAGTCATGATCATAATGAGTGGCAAAGCAGGCTCAAAGGGCTGAATGACCTACTCTTGCTTCTTGTTTCTATGTAATAAGACCTTGTAATTGGATCCAGTAGTGGTCAATAGAACCCTGCGCAAAAAATGGCTGCATTTGGGTTTAAAACATTAAAATTCCCTATGTTCCAACCATCACTATGACTCAAAAGTACTTTATTAACTGGCTGTAAAGTTCTTTGAGCCTTTTGGTAGCCATGAAAGGGCTATACCAAAGTAAGGCTGCTTTCTGTAGTTTGCATGGAAGGGGCGTTGCAGGGAATGGCTATCCTTTGTTTGGGTATGAGGGAGATTGCAGGAGGTGGCTGTCCTGTGTTTGAGTATGAAGGGTGTTGCAGGAGATAGCTGTCCTGTGTTTGGGTGTGAAGGGCATTGCAGGAGATGGCTGTCCTGTGTTTGGGTGTGAAGGGCATTGCAGGAGATGGCTGTCCTGTGTTTGGGTGTGAAGGGTGTTGCAGGAGATGGCTGTCCTGTGTTTGGGTGTGAAGGGCGTTGCAGGAGATGGCTGTCCTGTGTTTGGGTGTGAAGGGTGTTGCAGGAGATGGCTGTCCTGTGTTTGAGTATGAAGGGTGTTGCAGGAGATGGCTGTCCTGTGTTTGAGTATGAAAGGTGTTGCAGGAGATGGCTGTCCTGTGTTTGGGTGTGAAGGGCATTGCAGGAGATGGCTGTCCTGTGTTTGAGTACGAGGGTGTTGCAGGAGATAGCTGTCCTGTGTTTGAGTAGAAGGGTGTTGCAGGAGATGGCTGTCCTGTGTTTGAGTATGAAGGGTGTTGCAGGAGATGGCTGTCCTGTGTTTGGGTGTGAAGGGCATTGCAGGAGATGGCTGTCCTGTGTTTGAGTATGAAGGGTGTTGCAGGAGATGGCTGTCCTGTGTTTGAGTACGAAGGGTGTTGCAGGAGATGGCTGTCCTGTGTTTGAGTATGAAGGGTGTTGCAGAGATAGCTGTCCTGTGTTTGGGTGTGAAGGGCATTGCAGGCAATGGCTGTCCTGTGTTGGTGTGAAGGGCATTGCAGGAGATGGCTGTCCTGTGTTTGGGTGTGAAGGGCATTGCAGAAGATGGCTGTCCTGTGTTTGGGTGTGAAGGGTGTTGCAGGGAATGGCTATCCTTTGTTTGGGTATGAGGGAGATTGCAGGAGGTGGCTGTCCTGTGTTTGAGTATGAAGGGTGTTGCAGGAGATAGCTGTCCTGTGTTTGGGTGTGAAGGGCATTGCAGGAGATGGCTGTCCTGTGTTTGGGTGTGAAGGGCGTTGCAGGAGATGGCTGTCCTGTGTTTGGGTGTGAAGGGTGTTGCAGGAGATGGCTGTCCTGTGTTTGAGTATGAAGGGCTTTGCAGGAGATGGCTGTCCTGTATTTGGGTGTGAAGGCTGTTGTGAGAGATGGCTGTCCTGTGTTTGAGTATGAAGGGTGTTGCAGGGGATGGCTGTCCTGTGTTTGAGTATGAAAGGTGTTGCAGGAGATGGCTGTCCTGTGTTTGAGTGTAAGGTATATTGTAGGAAATAGCTACCTGTATGTGTAGTTTTCACACTCTTTATGCCACAACACAAAATGAGTCAGCAGATTGAACTACCCTCCCCTACCCAGCAAACACTGGAATGAAGGCTGGTTCCCAAGTAGCCATGTTGCCTTGCTGTGGTTGCCAACACTGATTCGATGTATTCCTGAAAGTTTCATTACGTGACTTGCCCCATGAATTGACCAACACTTCCATCTCTGTGACGTACTACCTTCTTATCTCAACTGGAAGGCAAAGAAAATCTCATTTCCCAATTGGATGATGCTTGACTGTCAGCCTTTATTCCTCTTCCACTCCCCAAGTTTAATGCTTTTATATCTAATCGAGGAAAATGTTGGAATCATAGAACTTTACAGCATGTAAGGAGGTCATTCGGCCCATCATATCTGCACTGGCTCCCAGAAGTGCTACCCAGCTAGTCCCATTCTCCAGTCCTATCTTCATAGCCCTCTAAATTCATCACTCTCAAATCGGTATCTGTCTCTCTTTTGAAACCTCTTGTGAAATCCACCTTCACCACTTTCCCAGGCAACACATTCCACATACCAACAACTCTGAATAAAGAAGTTTCTCCTAGCTCTCTTGCTGACACTTTTGAAATTGTGACACCTAGTCACTCACATACCAACAAATGGAAACAATATCCTTCTTTACCCTGTCAAAATTGTTCAGAATTTTGAACACCTCAATAAGATCACCTCTTATTTGCCTCTGCTTAAAGGAGAATAAGCCCAATTTCTTTTACCTTGCATCTAAAATTCCTCATCTCTGGTATCATTCTAGTCAATCTCCTTTCAGTATCTCTAGGGCTTTTATATCCTTCCAGAACTGAACACAATACTCTAAATGTGGTATGATCAATGATTTGTAAAGGTGGGGCATCTCTTGCTTTTATACTCTATACCTCTATTTATAAAGCCAAGGATCCTATCAGCCACCTTTAACAACTGTTTCAACTTGCCCAGCCACCTTAAGAGAATGATGCACTTTAGTCCTGAAGTCCCTCAGCTCCTATACTCCCCTCAAAGCTGTACTATTGAGCCTGTATTGCCTCCTTTTTTTTTTCAACAAAATCCATTACCTCATTTCATTGCATTGAAATTTGTCTGCCATGTGTCTGCCCATCTGGCCAACTTGTCAATGACCCTCTGAAGTTGTTCAGTGTCATCCTCACAATTCACTATTCTCCCAAGCTTAGTATCACCTGAAAGTTTAGGAATGTTGTCCTCAACACCCATCTCTAAATCGTTTACATAAATCAGAAAAAGCAAGGGTCCAACACAAATCTCTGGGGAACACTGGTTTCAATTCATCCCCAGTCTGGGAAATGCCTACCTGAACTTAGTCTCTGTTTCCTATATCTTAGCCAACTTCTAATCCATGCTGCTAAGAACCCATCAATCATTTCTAATTTGCTTTCCAATCTGCCATGTGGAACTGGATCAAATGCTTTCTGAAAGTCCACGGCACTATCTCATCCACTGCCTGTCACCTCGTCAAAGAACTCAATTCAATTTGTCAGACATGACCTGCCCATGTCAAAGCAATATTGACTGTCTGTCTGGTATTAACTTCAGTGTAAATTTATCTTATCCTGTATTATGGCCTTCATCGATTTTCCACTATTGATGTCAAGCTGACTGGTTTACAGTTTCCTGGGTTATCCTTTGTCCCTTTCTTGTCAGATTTACAATCCTCCAGTCATAGGATCGTAGAATGTATGGCATTGGAGACAGGTCCTTTGGCCCAAATTGCTCCATGCTGACCAAAAAGCCTAAGCTAATTCCATTTGCCTGCATTTGGGCCATATTCCTCTAAACTTTTACTATCTATGTATCTGTCCAAATGCCTTTTAAATGTTGTCAATGTCCCTGCCTCAACCACTTTCTCCAGCACTCATTTCACATATGTACCACCCTCTGTGTAAAAACAATTGCTCCTCAGGTTCCCATTAATTCTTTCTCCTCATATTTAGTCATTCAGGGTACGCTAGCTTTGGATACTTAATATTTATTTCTCATGGATTTATAGGGATATGGACATATATGGGGTATGGGGGTAGGGTCTGGGTGGGATTGTGTTCGATGCAGACTCGATGGGCTGAATGACCTCTTTCTGCACTGTAGGCTTTATGATACCTAGCTTGCACCCTATTTCACCTCTCCTTTGAAATCTCCCATGTTTAATCCACCAAAATGCATTTCTAATCAATCTACTCCAGTTCACCTTTTAGACCCCTAAAGTTACCTCTTTTCCAGTCTGGGATCTTAATCTGTGACTTTTTTGTATGCTTTTCCATCTTAGTATTGAACCTGATTATATTATGATCACTATTTCCCAAGTGCTCTCATTTCCTCAGACCAGATCCAATACAGCACATCCAGATTCAGCTGCCTGGCAGGACTGTTCCAGATAGTTCTTGGGTATACACTGTAGAAATTTCTCACTTTCTGTGCTCCACACGTACGTTTTTCTACCTAAGGCTAATAAAAATCCACAAATGTTACAACCCTACTTGTCTTCCATAATCTGTCTATAAATGGTCTCTTCAATTTCCTTCTCATTATTTGGGGAACTATAATAAATACCAAGCAAGGCACCGCACCCTTCCTGTTTCTCACCACCACCCATATAGATACTAATTCAGGAACTGCATCTCATTCAAGGGCTAAGATATTATCTTTGACCAAGTCTGCCACACCTCTTCTCTTTTTACTCACATTGTTGCTACCAGAAGCCTTATAACCCAGGATAGAAACTTAGAAACTCAAAGCAGAAGTAAGCCATTTGACCCTTTGATCTTCTCAGTCATTCATTATGATCATGGCTAATCCTAATCAATATCCTGATTTTCCCCCACCCCTCTCCACGTCCCCATATCCTTTGATTAGCGCCAAGAGCTATATGTAATTTCTTTCTGAAATCACACAATGTTTTGGCCTCAACTACTTTCTACTCAACTGGTAGTGAATTCCACACATTTTCATCCAGAAAGTGGTGAATATTTCTCCTCACCTCAATTCTAAAAGGTTTATCCCTTACCCTCATACTATGACCCCTAATTCTGGACTCCGCCAGGAATAATCTTTCTGAAGAAATTAGATATAGCTCTTGGGGCTAAAGGGATATGGGAGGAAGGGGAAATCAGATATTGAATTCGATGATCAACCATGATCAAAACGAATGGCAGAACAGGCTCGATGTAGCCGCATGGCCTATTCCTGCTTCTAATTTTCATGTGTCTAACCCTGTTCAAATTTTATAAGTTTCTATAAGATCCCCTCTCATTCATCTAAACTTCAATAAATACAATTCTAACTGACTTAGTCTCTGCTCAAATGACAGACCTGATATCCTGGACTCAGTCTGGTAAACCTTTGCTGCACACTCTTTATAGCAAGGACATCCTTCCTCAGATAAGGGCATCAAAACGGCACACAATACTGCAGGTGTAGCCTCACCAATGCCCTATACAATTGCAGCAAAACATCTCTATTCCTGTACTCAAATCCGCTTGCTATGAAGGCCAACATTACCATTTGCCTTCTTTACTGTCTGCTGTACTTGCACACTAACTTTCAGCGTCTGATGCATGAGGATGCCAAGGTATCACTGAGCATCCACCTCTCTCAATTTACACTCGTTCAAGGAATAATCTGCCTTCCTATTATTGCTACCAAAGTGAGTAACCTCACATTTGACATTATACTACATCTGTCATGCAGGTGCCCACACATTCAGCCTTCAAATCATGTTGAAGCATCCCTGCATCTTCGTCACAACTCACCCCCATTCAACTTGGTATCATCTGCAGATTAGGAGACAATACATTCAGTTCCCTCTTCCAAAGTAATAATCTGTCTTCCTATTATTGCTACTGAAGTGGATAACATTTATCTATGTTATACTGCATCTGCAATGCGAATGCTCACTCATTAAGGGATGTTAAATATTCAGTCCTGTTCTGGTTTAAGCCACATTTCTGTCAATGTTATTATGTCATATCCCCCTAAAGCAATTTCTGCTTCCAGTTCTTCAATAGTGTTTGCTATACTCCGTGTATTTCCATACATACAACCGAATCCTGCTCTAATCTCTCTCTCTATGAGTTTACTAATCCAGAGCATTCAGCAGAGAGCCATATTTGAAGGTAAACTGTCACAGAGTTGTAGATTAAACTCCTCCTGAGCATAGTTTCCCCATTGGGAATGAGAAATCAGATAATTTACCCCTAAACATAGAACATTACAGCGCAGAACAGGCTCTTCGGCCTCCGATGATGCGCCGACCAATTAACAAAAAGCAATGATTCTCTAACCTAAACCATTCCTAAACCATGCAGTAACTGTACCAGATGTCAACAGTTCAATACTTTCTTTCCAAAGACAGAATGATTAAACAGTTTCAGGCAGCACCGAGACACCTCATTGAAGCCTGGGGGAAGTCCTGTCTAGCGATGGAAGCACAGTGACAGGTGTTGCTTTGGGCCTCAATCTCTCTCTCTCTCACACACAAGAGTCCATCATTAAGCAATGTTCCCTGCATATCGCTGCACTTCATAGAGCTCCATTGCTTGGTATCTTTTGTACAGTTCTTGATTTTATGTCTGCCTTTAGCCAGCTGGGGTTCCATTGTTTTAAGTGCAATGGTGCGTCTGATGTAACGTAACCAAATTGGCTGAAGCTGTTCACAGACATGTGAGCAACAAGCCTTGGTTCCCAGGACAAACAATCTCCGAGATAATGGGATGAGTCTATCATTGTGAAAAAGCTGCCCATTGATCACAGCTGAAGCAAGGCTCTGGATTTAATCGAGGCTCAGAATGGTCTGCCAGCTGTCACTATAGTTACCGACCCAGAGATTGCTTCTGGGAACGCAGTGTGTCTGAAGGAACCATCTTGGCTTGCAGCAGGTTTTAATACTATTGTCACATAACTGAAAATAGCTTTTGCAGTTTACCGCTGGTGTGAGTGAGGAGCACAGTGAGCCCGCTGCAACTGGTGCAATGGTAGAAGGGTGACTTGCATTTATACAGTAGCTGTTGCACTCTCAGGATGTGCCAGCCAGCTTTACAAACAATAGAAGCACTTTTGATGTGCAGTGACCATTGTAAAATCTAACTGCGCACTCAAGTTCCCAAAAGTGATAATGGCCAGCCAATTTAGTTTCTTTTAGTGATCTGGGTTGAGGGATGAATATTTAGTAGGACACCAGGGAAACCCCATTGCTCTCATAGAGCCTTGGGATCTCAAACATTCACGTGAGAGAACAGACAGGCTTTCAGCTTAATGTGCCATCTGACAGACTAGTGCAGCACTGCCTCAGTTGAGCCTTGGAGTGCAGCCCTGGCTTTGAGTGTGGGAATGTGGTTCTGGCTCTACCTACACGTACACGGCCCTGGCTTTGCGTGGAGCGGGGAAGGGGAGTGGGGTGAAGCCCTAGTTCTGTGCGTGGGGGGTGTGCGGCCCTTGGTTCTGCGGGTGTGGCTGTGGGTGGGGGTGTGACCCAGTTCTGCGCGCAGCGAGGGGAGGTTCCTGGCTCTGTGCGCGGGGGGCGCGGATCTGGCTCTGTGCGCGATGGGGTGTAGCCCTGGCTGTGCACGCGGGAGCGGCGGTCCCCGGCTCTGTGGGGGCACTATGAATTTTCTGACCCAGCAGTAAGTGTTACCACCTGAATTGTGGCTGGCTCCATATTATTTTGTGCTCCTGTACAGAGTGGAACCCCAAGTTTTGGGGCAAATTTCTGATCATAAACAATCCTTTGCCACAGTTTCAGTCAATGACGCCTGGAGTAACTTTAAACTTAACCTGAAGGATGATGCACTGCTGTCAGTAAGAAAGTAAAGTCACCATAGGAATGAGATAGAGAATCTGGTGAATTGGTGCAGCAACAATCTCTCCCTCAATGTTAACAAAATGAAGGAGATTGTCATTGACTTAGAAAGCGTAAAGGAGAACATGCTCCTATCTACATCAATGGAGACAAAGTAGAAAGGGTTCGAAAGCTTCAAGTTTTTAGGTGTCCAGATCATCATAGGCCCCCGAATGCCAACACTATGGTTAAGAAAGACCACCAATTCCTGTACTTTCCCAGAAGACTAAAGAAATTGGGCATGTCAACTACAACTCTCATCAATTTTTACAGATGCACCATAGAAAACATTCTTCCTGGTTGCATCACAGCTTGGTATGGCTCCTGCTTTACCCAAGACTATAAGGTTGTGAATGTAACCCAATCCATCACGCAAACCAGCCCCTCATCCATTGACCCCAGTTAGATTTTAGTAATTACATTATTTTTAGATTATGAATGGTAACTTCCATAATTGTAAGTTTTCACTGATCAGGCACACGTCACACATTCTACAGTACAGGATCTTTACAAATCCTTGGGCAGCAATTTGGGAAAGATGGAGTAACAATATTGATAAAAGACAGAATTACAGCTGTAGCAACAGACAGGATTTCAGTTAGTGAGTATACAGTGAAAACACTAGCTGCAATGAAGGAACAACAACAGATTTATTTTGGTGGATTTTGTTTTTACAGATTGGATGGTGGTGATGTACAAGAGGGAGGGATTTAAAAATACCGCATGGGAAGCACAGAGGATATGGGGATTTCAATTTCTACATCTACATGGAAGAGGTCGAACAGCTCGACTAGTAAAGGCAGTGAATTTCATGAATGAATTCAGGATATTTTACTACAATAGTGTATTTTACAGGCGATAGTGCAATATTGGATTTGGTGATGAATAATTCATCAGAGTTGGTTAATAATCTTGCAAAAAGTGACCGTAGGGTGGCATAGTGATTAGCACCATTGCCTCACAGTGCCAGCAACCTGAGTTTGATTTCCAGCTTTGATGACTGTCTGTGCAGAGTCTCCATGTGTCTCCCCGTATCTGTGAAATGAATAGGAGCTGATCTTATTGAAACATATAGGTTTCTTAAGGGCTTAACTAGGTAAACGCTGAAGGAGGATCCCCCCTCAAGGGGGAGCCTAGGATCAGAGGGCATAACTTCACAATAAAGGTACACCAGATCTTTGGTGAATACTGATTAAGGAGGACTGATTTAGGAGGAATTTCTTCTCTGAGGATTGTGAGTCTATGGAACGTTTCATCACAGAGAGCTGTGGGGGCGCAGTCCTTGTGTATACTTAAGGCTGAAATAGGTTTTAATCGGTGAGGGAATCAAAAGTTACAAGGAAAGAACAGGAAAGTGGATGTGTGGAAAGGTGGATCAGCCCTGATCCGATTGAGTGGCAGAGCAGGCCCAAGGCGCCATTTGGCCTACTCCTGGTCCTATTTCTTGTGGTCTTAGATGGTTGTTTGTGACTGGTGATGGGCTGAGGGCTCTGTGATATCAAAACTAATTGCTGCTTCCTGTTCAATATTAAAGCAAGCAGGTGAGGAAATTACAGATGCAACTGTCAACATTTTCAAGCCCTTCTCAACTGGACAATTGTGACTTTAGGTCGAAATATGACAACTAGCACTCAGTTATTTTGACAAGGTTGAACAGATAAACAAGGTGACCGCAGGTCCCTTGGTTTAATATCTGTGACGGAGAAATCCCCACAGCCTATGCTTGAACGCTTGAGCAAGGATAAATTGATGAAAGTGAGTCAGCATGGATTTGTGATAGGACACTCAGACTAAACTAGTTGAATTGTGGATGATGGACAGAGGAGTGTGTGCGGATATTGAATGGAGTTCTGGAAGGCATTTGCAAGGTGTTGAATGTGAGATTATTAATTAGAACAGTAGTGGGCAACCTGTGGTTCTGCATGTGGCCCACAAGATATTTTGTTGACTCTTGTCCATGTATCGACGCAGTCTGTTGATTTCCATCCGCATAGTTCTTTTCCTACCAGTATGAATGATGTAATGAACAGGTAAAGTGAGGACAAGTGAAGTGAGATGCATGCTGATTGTTCAATACATTAACTGTGAGAGACGTGCGCTCCCTCTGTATCCAAAATCTAAATATTTCTTTTGTTTTTACCATTGGAATTTGATGACTACTATTAATATATAAATGGTAAAGCATTTTCTATAACTTGTAATGAAATATTTAGCATATATTTAATTTTATTCATGGAGTTGTGGTTGGTGAATAAGCCTGAATTCAATCTTGCGGCCCACTGAGGTGAAGGAAGCCTAACCGAGGTCACCTATCACTGAACTGGAGTGACAAGTGCATAGAATTGGAGATAACCTTGCAACATGGATTAGATACTGGTTGGCAGATGGGAGACTACAGTTCATTCTCTGATTGACAAGGGACAAAAGGCAGTTCCCAGAGATCTATTCTGAGGCCTGTCAAAATGACTTCCACTTGCAGGACCTTATCCAACTGCCTTTGGAGAACTTGCAGCAAATGCACAAACCGCCAACTCGTTCCAGAGATTGATGCATCAATCAAGTACTTTGTGACCTCCTGACTCCATGATTTTACCCTGACATTTGTATCCCCTAATTTTCTCCTACCAATCCAGCTCAGTCAAACTATCCATGTGATCAGTAGCTAAGTCCTTCATTCTTTTAAATACCACAATCGTCTCTGGCCTAAGTCTCTAAGGTGACATGGTGGCACAGTGCTTAGCACTGCTGCCTGACAGCATCAGAGACCCAGGTTTGATTCCCAGCTTGGATCACTGTCTGTGTGGGGTCTGCATGCTCTCCCTGTGTCAGGATGGGTTTCCTCCCACAGTCCAAAAGACGTGCTGGTTAGGTGCATTGACCACACTAAATTCTCCCTCAGTGTACCGAGCAGGTGCCGGAGTGTGGCAATTAGGGGATTTTCACAGTATTCATTGCAGTGTTGATGTAAGCTTTGTTTGTGAAACTAGTAAATAAACTTTAAACTCCAGATCTCGATGTTTACCCTAATATACAGGCATCAACTCAGGGTTTCATTATCCATTGGCATGTGAGGGGACCAGAAATTAATGCAATACTGGACCAGTGCCTTGTTAAAAAGTACTCCTGGCCTTCAGTAAAGCTGAACATGAATTTTAAACACTTGTACAAGCTGAGTCAAGTTGGTTGCAATTCCACTGAGTGATTCTTGATGGCTGAACTGAGCTGTTGTACCTGTCTGACATCGCCACCATCAGGTCATTTATAGTGTTGCCGCTGACTTCACAACATTCTCTCTTCCGTATCTGATGTTGTCATTGCTCTTTTAGAGTCATTTGGGAACTCAGAAAATCACAGCAATTATCAGCATGTGCTTTATTGGGGATTCGGAATATTTTAGATGCAATTTTACAAACTAGGTCATGTTTCAAGCATGCTTCTAGTAATTATTCCAACAAAGTATTTGGTGAAAGATAAGGTCACCATAGATTCAGGCAACCAGAAGCTGCTCTCCCCTTTTGAAGGGAAGAGCTGACTTGTGGTGAGCTAAACTGAGGATCATCACCATTGGGGCAAGATAGAGAAGGTGGTGTAGTGGTAATGTCAGTGGACAAATAATCCAGAGGAACTGACTAATGTTCTGGAGGCATGGGTTCAAATCTCACAATGACAATTGATGAATTTATATTCCTAATAAGCGTAGGTTAGAAAGATTATGGGGATAAGGTGGATTGCGGTTGCAACTAAATGAAGGAGTTTGTGAATCTGTGCATTTGTTCAGGGTGGCACAATGGTTAGCACTGTGATTTTACAGCCCCAGATACCGGGATTTGATTTCAGCTTTGAGTCACTGTGTGGAGTTTGTACATTCTCCCCGTGTTTGTGTGGGTTTCCTCCAGGTGCACCAGTGTCTGTTCTAATTTCCTCCCACAGTGCAAAGATGCACAGGTTAGGTGAATTGACAATAGTAAATTGCCCCTTGATGTCCAAAGATGTGCAGGTTAGGTCGTGTGGGGTTATGGAAGTAGAAAACATGGGTAAGAGTTGGTGCAGACTCGATGGGCCAAATGGCCTCCTTCTGCACAGCAGAAATTTTATGGTTCCCGAATAACTTGAGCCTCCAAGGGAATTGCATTCACTCTGTTGGCGTTCCTCCACATTACAAGCCAACCATCCACTCAACTGATTCCCACTTTGGCGTGTATGCTGCTTAAATGCAGCTTGGTTTAAGTGCAGCTTGCCTGCTGTGCTAGAGTGGTGAAAATGTGGAACTGTCTCCCACAAAGGGCAGTGGATCACAAGAATGGTAGGAGGAGGCAGTTCGGCCCATTGCAACTGCACCAATTCTCCGAATGAACTGGGACCAACTGTAGCTTTCAAAATGGAGAATGACAGACTCGTGTTAAGCAAAAGTATTGAGTGACAGGAGGCTTGGATGCAGGGGAATATGGAGCTTGGGTATGGGGGGGATATGAGACTCGGGCACAGGGGGATACGGAGCTTGGGCGCAGGAGGCATGGGGTTTGGGCATGGGGGACACAGGGCTCGGACTCAGGGGGACATGGGGCTCAGGCACGGGGGGGACACGGGTTAGGGTGCAGGGGACAGAGATCTTGGGTGTAGAGGATTACTGGGCTCGGGCATGGAGAGATATAGGTGTAGGTTGTGGTGGGATACAGGGCTCGGGTGCGGATGGATACCGGTATCGGGTGTGGAGGGATATGGGGCTTGTGCGAAAAGTGAAGTTGAAATGTTGATCAGCCATATTCTAATTGACTGAGACAACAGGCCCAATGTACTCATTACATTCACCCCTCACTGCCCTCCTTCCCTCCCCTCCCTTCCCCCCCACCCCCACCATCACCATCCTCTCTCCTTATTCTTGGTAATAAAATTTAACAAAACGGTTTTGGAACTCACACCTGAATCGTTTGCTGGGAGCCGGGGAGAAAAGATTTGTTTTAGTCAGAAGCAATTTGGCATAAAACTGAACAGATAGTTATGAATTGGGAAGGAGATGATGAAATGCAGGAAGGGTCGAACAGGCTGCAAAGGGCCTTGATGAAACAGGAACTAGATGGAGGGTAGTGGAGAAGTGGCGGGGGATTGAAGCAGTTAAGGTTCAAGCAGTGAAGAGCTCGGTGTTTGAAGGCGAGAATCTTGCACAGAGCTCTGGAGAAAACTCTTCAGAACAGAAAGGAGGGTCAATAGCTCTTGAAACTTGCTGTGCTTTTTCAGCTCAGTCAAACTTAGCGTATAATTCTCCCTCTGAACATTCGGAATCATTCAACGCTTGAGCAATTGGCCAGTAGCTCGTGACTTCATTAGAACTAAAGTGCACATTTGGCAGCATTTAACACGCTGTAGGGCAGAGCCAAAAGAATTCCGTTTCTATCAGCACAGCAAATTCCTGATTGAATGCTCAGTATCAGAGGGAGTGAAAGCCAGCTGATGAGTGGAAGGGAAAGTCCCTTCCAACAGTAGGACACATCTGGAGAGAGCAACATTTGGTGGAGATCTGAGCTGTCAGTTTGCTTTCTGGTCTCTTCTGGAGAATGATTGGTCCTCAAGAAGTGAGATCAGGCAAGAGGGCTAAAGACTCTAAATCTTGATTTTTTTTTCATTTATTAGCATTTTCAAAAATGAAACCATCGCTTGTTACATTTTTCAAATGTAGCTTTCCAAGAAGAAAGCGATAGGCCTCAACCTTATAGAACATAGAACATTACAGCGCAGAACAGGCCCTTCGGCCTTCGATGTTGCGCCGACCAATTAGGAAAAAGCAATGACCTCTAACCTAAACCATTCCCTTTTCGTCCATAAACTTATCTACTAACCTCTTAAATGCCACCAAACTTGGCGCATCTACAACTGCAGCAGGCAGGTCATTCCAAACCCTTACCACCCTCTGGGTAAAGAACATACCTCTGACATCCGTCCTATAAGTACCACCCCTTAATTTAAAGCTATGTCCCCTCATGCTAGCTTTCTCCATCCTAGGAAAAAGGCTATCACTGTCCACCCTATCTAAACCTCTAATCATCTTATACGTTTCAATAAGGTAAATATGTATTTACTCTGCTAGCTCTCTGACACTAAGGGGTCAATTTAGCATGGCCAGTCAGCTAACCCATACATCTTTGGACTGTGGAAGAAAACCCAGAAGAAACCCATGCCGACATGGGGAGAATGTGTAAACTCCATACAGACAGTGACCCAATGCTGAAATTGAACCCAGCTCACTGGCACTGTGAGGCAGCAGTGCTAACCGCTGTGCCGCTCAGGTATGTGCACTGTTAAAGCCCTGACTCTATGGCCAATTATAATAACTCCTGTGGTATCCTACAAGCATCCTTCTTCCCTCTGGAAGTTCTGGAAACACTGCATTATTGATGCTTCAGATTTGAAACGGTCTGCAAGACACACACACCCATGTGGCCAGGACTGTGCAGACTCAGGGATGTAGTATTGTGTGATGGGGAAAGATCAAAATCCATTAGGTTCACACTTTACCATCCTAGTAATCACATGATTCAATGATAGTGGAGTTATGGCACCAAACCAGGCCATTTGGCCCAATTGAACTCTTCTCTGTTCATTCAGGGAGGATGGTTTGTTGCTTATCCCGAATTGCCCTTGAAGTGAGTGGCTTCTTCAGCCATTTCAGAGAACAGCTAAGAATCAGCCTCATTGTGTGAGTCACATAAAAGCCAGACCAGGTAAGGATGGTGGATTTCCTTCCCCTGAAAAGCAACAGTGAACCAGATGGGTTGCTTCTACCAACAACTGTAAGTCACCATTACTGAAATCAGGTTCCAGAGTTCATTCATTGAATTTCTACCAACTTCCATGGAAAATTTCAGCCGCCACTGTCACCCCCCCCCCCCCCCCCCCCCCCCCCCCCCCCAACCCTCCTCACCTCAGGCCTTAGCCCAAGCCTCTGGATCATTGACCTACTGACATTACCATGATGCTACCTCTACCTCTATTGGTACCCATGCTCTGCATGAGCCTCCTTTCCTTCTAATCCTTTCTCAATATTTGCTTATCTAGTTTCCACTTAAATACATCATGCTGGTCAACTAACTTCATGTTATAGTGAGTTCACTTGCTAAACACTTTCTGAATAAAGAACATTTTCCTAAATTCCTAATTGCATCTCATAGAATCCTACAGTGCAGAAGGAGGCCATTCGGCCCATCGTGTCTGCACCGACCACAATTCCACCCGGGCCCTAACCCATATTCCCATGCATCTACTCTAGCTAATCCCCCTGACACTAAAGGGCAATTTAGCATGATCAATCCACCTATCCCGCACAGTTTTGCACTGCAAGAGGAAACCAGAGCACTGGGAGAAAACCCACACAGATATGGGGAGAATGTGCCGACTCCATATGTACAGTGACCCAAGCTGGAATTGAATCCGGGTCCCTGGCACTGTATCATTGACTAAAAACTGAGATCTATGACAACTACGATAAGATGGAATGAATATCAAATATGCTAATTACTAGCCACTAATATAAAATGAAATGGACTAGAGTGATTGGAAATATCTGGTGCATTGCAGAATGTGTGCTTACCATAGGAAAGTACTATCTATACAGATGTTATAATGTTCAGACTCTATGTCACATGCAACAGGGACAGAGCTGCTTGAGGGTCTTGTGGCACAATGGTATTGCCCCTCTAACACTGGGCTGGCAGCTGCAGGTTCATTTTCCAACCCCAGGACTTGTTGGCATTGGAAGAAGTGTTCATGTTAGGGTTCAACAGGGTGATAATCAGCTCAGGACTCCTGCCAACGTTCCCCCACAGGGTGTGTGTGTGTGTGAAAATACGCTAAAAACAATAACAGCTACTCATTTGACTGTGAAACTGGCTGTTTCTCTTTGACTATTGATAGTTAACTGGATGAAAAGTTAATCAGGAGTGCACTTAGCCTCTGCAAATCCTGCAGGGTGACAAAGTGAACGGTCCACTGAGCTGCATCACAACCATGCAGTCAGATGAAAGTTACTGCAGAGGCACTGGAAACTGTACAGCATTAGGAGAACGTGACAAGAGGCGAGGACGATAAGAGGAAGGTGGGCTGAAAATGAAATGGGAGCAAGGCAGTTAAGATTCTGAATGATTCATTTTTCCAAATGTTGACTTGGGAACACGTGAAAAGCACGCTCTCCGTGACTCACCTCCAACTCCATGAGAGGACACATGGAAGGAGAAGGCAAAACTGACCACGCACAAATGAAAAGAGCCAGTTTGAGGTGGAATAGGATAGGGGGAGGGAAAAGAATAATGTTCACATTTAAATATGTCCAATCCTCAGGACATTTCAACACGCTTCACAGTCTCAACGGGGTTATTTTTGAAGTGCGGTCACCGATGTTATGTAGGCAACTGCAGCAGCCAAGTTCCACACAATGAATGAGCGGTCGGTTTGTGTTGGCTGAGGGAGAGCTGTTGGCCAGGATGCTGGGAGAACATTCAGACTTGGAGACAGTTCAGAGAGGAGCCATGAAGCTGATCCCTCGAGTCCGTGGGGATGAATTACGAGGAAAGGCTGGAGTAACTTGGACCTTGGAAGGAGGCAGCTGAGAATTAGCCCTCTGGATGTCTTAACAGGCCTAAACAGTGTGCTAAGGGTGGTCTCAGAAATATATCGCAAGTTAAATTGTGAGTATAAAATAAGAGTTCAAACTATTAGAAGGCAGAGGCTTAAGAACAGAGCCTCTTCAGCTATCAACATAAGGTAGGGAGAGATAAACAAAAGACATTAATTTCCTTTGAACTGCAGATACTCTAGGTGGCACCATTTCTATTCCTGTTAAGCAAACATCTGGGGTTTTAATCAGGCAAGACATTGATACTGTACTTGTCCCCAGTTCAGCGGCCGTTTCCATTTGCAGTCTATGGCCCTTAATAACTTTCCATCTGCAAAGAATGAAAGCAAAGGTTTTCTGCAGTAACTTGTCTTCCAAAATGCTGATCGAAGTATCGTGCTTGGCCATGAATGAAATGGGAATTTTGTGGCAGCGATTGCCACCACATCTGACCAGACTGCCTTTCGTGTGAACTTTTGGCACTGTGCAGTCCACTCTGATCTCAGTGTCTGTGTGTATTATTCTTTTCCCTCCCCCTATCCTGTTCCACCTCAAACTGGCTCTTTTCATTTGTGCGTGGTCTGTTTCGCCTTCTCCTTCCATGTGTCCTCTCATGGAGTTGGAGGCGAGTCACCGAGAGCGTGCTTTTCACGTGTTCCCAAGTCAACATTTGGAAAAATGAATCATTCAGAATCTTAACTGCCATGGATTGCAGGTGCAGACATAATTGCAGCAGGACTTATCTTTGGGGATCTCACTGCGTACACTGCCCTGATCTGATTGAATGGCAGAGCCGACTCGATGGGCTGAGTGGCCTACGCCTGCTCCTATTTTCCACATTTCTTTAAAGCAATACATTGAGAGAATGGGTTCACCAATTGAGGAACATTCTCTGATGAGGAATGGCATCTTCAACAAAGCCTCTCAAAGTGTTTATAACAATACCAAAAATAATTTCTACACAAAGCTAACTGAGGGATCCCTTGATTAAGGAGTGGTGAATCAGTACGAACTTCTCCATTGCTTTAATCAAATTATTTTTCAGGTTACAATGGGGTGGCCTCACCCAGATTTCACTTCAACAAGTGCGGCACTATGGCACAGTGGTTAGCATTGCTGCCTCACAGTACCAGGGATCCGGGTTCGATTCCCAGCTTTGGGTCACTGTGTATATGGAGTTTGCACATTCTCCCCATTTCTGTACGTGTTTCATCCGGGTGCTTCAGTTTCCTTCTCCAGTCCAAAGATGTGAGAGTTAGGTGGATTGACCATGCTAAGTTGCCTCTTAATGCCAGGGAAATTAGCTAGAGTAAATGCAGGGGATTTTGGGGATAGGGCGTGGGTGGGATTGTGGTTGGTGTTGATGTGTCAAATGGCCTCCTGCTGTACTGTAGATTCTATGATAAATATGGTCACATTGGATTCTCTACTATATATACATACATAGTAATACACTGATCATTGATAAAGCTTGTGTCTAGGAGCTTAAGAGACGGGGTCTCTGTTTCTGATTTTTCATACTGCTTTTCCAGCTGAATATTGGAAAGGCTGAAGCCATTGACTTTATTCCTCAACAAACTCCATTCTCTGATCATTCCAATCCCTGGCAACTCCCTGAAGTTGAACCAGATTGCTTGCAGCGTTGGAAATATTTGGGGGTTTTATTTCAGAAATGAAGAATACCTCGTATTTTGCTTTTGTGCTGGAAGGATTCAATCTGCTGTTTTCCATTTTAATTCATCTGCATTATCTCCATGTGAAGCGTCTCTAGAAAGTCGATGTTTTTGACCTATTTATTCTATGTTAGAGGAGTCAGATAAATTGAGGAGAATGCAAAAGATTAAATGATTGAGAGATTAAGAATGTATTCTTGATAAATTTCTCAATGAATAGATGGACTGAAGGACAAGTGGTTTAAAAAAAACTAACTAAAGTGCCTTCATAGGGTGGCACAGTGGTTAGCATTTCTGTCTCACAGCGCTAGGGACCCCGGTTCAAATCCGTCCTCAGGTCTGTCTGGAGTTTGCACATTTTCTCTGTTTGTATGTGGGTTTCGTCCAGCGGTTTTCTCCCACAATCCAAAGTTGTGTGGATTAAGTTGATTGGCATTGCTAAACTGAACCCAATGTCAGAGAGATTAGCAGAGTAGATATGTGGTGTTACAGGAGTAGGACCTGGATAGGATTGTAGTTGAAGCAGATTAGTTGGGCTGAATGGCCTTCTTTTGACCTGTAGGGATTCTATGGCTTGGGTCATGGGGCCTTACAGAATTGAACATACTTCTCTGTGTTGAGTTAATTTCAATGCGAAATGGCAGTCAAAGCATCGTAAAGCTCAACATTGGGGAGATGAAAGATGAAGGTCAACTCCTGCTGGCAATGGTGTGGGTGTGGTGGTGATAAGCTTGAATTGGTTCATGACAATCTTTGTCAGTCACTTATATATTGCCTGTGCTCACATATAAAGGTTCTGGAAGGTTCTCAGGAAATCCACTCCAGGAAGAGTCAGAAATGTCAAGAGGAGAAAAGGAGTGACAAAAAGTCATGCTTTCTGAAACTACAGAATCAATTAATTTGTCAGATTGAACAGAGGTCCTTTGTATAGGCAATAAAAGCACTGAGAGCAGTTTTGCTCTTCTTATTTAAGGAAAGATATACTTTTATTGGAAGCAGTTCAGAGAAGGTTCATTAGGACAATCCCAAGTATGAAGAAATTGTCTTATGAGGAAGGAAAAGGTTGGGACTGTATTCATTGGAATTGAGAAGAATGCGAGGTGATTTCAATGAAACACTCAGGAGTCTTAGGGGGTTTGACAGAGTAAATATTGAGAGGACATTTCCCCTCAGGGAAGAATCTGGGACAATAGGGCATAGAGTGCCAATTTAAGATCAAGATGAGGAGTTTCTCTTCTTTGGAGACTTGATGGGTCGATTAGTCTCCTTCCACACTGCAGGGATTTCATGGTTCCTCCAAAATAGATTTGTAATCATGCAGTTGAGACTGAATTTCAGGAATTTGAAATTTCGTCCTGCATTTACTTGACACTGATCCCAGGAGCCAAGTATGGAAAATTTTCCATTTCAAGCAAGGTTTGAGTGTCTTGGATCTCCTTGCTACAGAGAGCTGTGGCTGAATTAGATAGATTATTGATCAGTAACGTAATCAAGGGTTATGGGGAATGGGCAAGAAAGTGGGCATGAGGAATGTCAGATCAGCCATGATCCTATTGAATGGCAGAGCAGCCTCAAAGGACCAAACAGCTTCCCCCTATTCCTATTTCTTATGTTCTTATTAAATTAGCACTTCTTACTATGACCAAAAGCAAATAGGAAATAAGGTTGGGACTTCAAATTTCTTTTGCTGTTGACATTATGGTGAAGCCATCAAGTTTTCAACATTAAGTCATACTGACCAATAGGCCACAGGTTCAGTTCATTCTTGCCACTGAATTATTTGTCCTCAATCTATGTGTGTTGCTAAGGGTTCCTTCTTGAAAGTTGAGAAATTGGCCAAGGCCGTTGTTTTGGTGGCTATCAATTAACTCCTGGCAAGCATGTAGGCATGTGTAGATGTCGAGTGAGGAACAGCCTTGATAGTACAATATTTTCCAGCACTCCCCATTGCTTCTCCTCTGCAACTAGATACACAGACAAAGAACAAGCACTTGGGAAGAGCATGACAATGAAACTGCATTGCTGTAAGAGTCATGATAAAAATCAATATTGGAAAAGGCTTGATCCTGACTTTCTTCCACAATCTTTCCAACAATACAGCGGAATCAGTAACTTTAAACCAGTTATTCATGAGCTGGTTTGTTTATAACTGAGGAAAAATAAAATGAATCACAGCACTTGGGACCCAGGTTCGATTCCGGACTCTGGTCACTGCCTGTGTGGAATTTGCACATTCTCTCTGTGTCTGCATGGTTTTCCTTTGGGTGCTCCAGTTTCCTCCCACACTCCAAAGATGTATGGGTTAGTTGATTGATCATGTTAAATTGCCATTTAGTGTCAATGGGGAGAGGGTGATTAGCAGGGTAAATACATGGGGTTACAGGGATAGGGCGTGGGTGGGATTGTAGTCAGTGTAGGCTGCATGGCCTGAATGGCCTCTTTCCACAGTGTGGGGATTGTACAATTCTAAAAACACATTTTGCAGCTGGTGGGAAAATTCTGTCACCAAACTTAGTGCACTTCAGGGAAAATTCCACCTAATGTCTTTTTAATGATGTTGGTTGAGGTATAAATATTGGCCAGGATAAGGCAGAGGCCACCTGAGAAGGCAGATGAAGGCCTCAGTTTAACATCTACCTGAATGAAAAGCAAAACTTCGTCCATATGTAAAACAGGCTCCAGATTTACGGGACATCCTTTTGAAAAGAAAATTGCAGTAAGTCTCTTCCTCGAGCCTTTTGTCTGGTGCAGGTGAAGGAGCTGTCACAGCTCGAGTTTCGTGCCACCTCTGTCTCTCTTCCCAGCCATTCCCCATCTGTGTCTGTCTAGGTTCCCTCTGCCCCAGGGGTTGGGGTCTGTCACCAGCACAGTAGCTGTAATCAGATGAGTAGTTTCCCAAGAGGTCTTATGTGTTTAGTGTAATCTTGGTGCGTTATTACTGAGTAAGAAGTACATTGCAATGCGTTTTCTGGCTTCAAACTGCGTAAAAGAATGCAGAATCCGATTCTAAGTGCTAAATATCAGAAATCAAATGTGACATGCACTCACAGCAATATTGCCTTTCAATGTTGTCAAGCTACTTATTCCCAGTGGATAAATTTTATATTTTATTAAGTGAAATTGTTTGGGCGAAAACTCGACTCCTCTGAGCAAAAATGAATTTGCAGCCTAAGCAGGTTTTTTTTGTTCTACAACCCCCTCAGCTTTTTAATGTATGCTATGTTTATTACAGATTAGAACATGCTGTATTTTAAAGAGCTCACGAGAATAATTTGGGGAATTTGCACTCCTAGGGGAGAGCTTTGAATGTTTGGGAGCATACATGAGGAATCTGGGCACCAAACTCAGCTCACCCCACTGAGATTTTCAGATTTCACAGATTTGCCTTCCCTGCAAACCGCGTCAGGCTTGGTGCTGGGGGGACGAACCTGCAAAAGTCTACCTCTCTGATTATTATAACCTTTATACAATTCCAAGTGGTCTCCTGCATGCACAGACAGACACAGAGATTCAAAAACTGAAGTCAAATCAGTAGATCTCTGGTATCAAACTTCATGCATGAATCCAGAGATGAAAGCCTTACAGCACTTTTCAAGATTTCCAAAATGTTTGGTGCGCTTGCCTTCATCAATCAGAGTATTGAGTACAGGAGATGGGATGTTGTGTTACAGCTGTACAAGACATTGGTTCGGCCACATGTGGAGTACTGCGTACAATGGTGGTTGCCCTGCCAAAGGAAGGATGTTATGAAACTGGAAAGGGTGCAAACATGATTTACAAAGGATGTTACTGAGACTGGAAGGTTTGAATTATAAAGCAAGACTGGATTGATTAGGAGTTTCTTTCCTGGAGTGTGGGAGGATCAGGAGTGACTTATAGAGGTTTATAAAATCATAAGGGGCATAGACAAGGGGAGTAGCTCAGATCTACATTCTAGGGTAAGGGAGTCCAAAACTAGAGGGCTTGGTTAAGGTGAGAGGGGAAAGATTGAAAAGAGACCTGAGGAGGAACTTTTTCACACAGGGTGATGTGTATATGGGATGTACTGCCTGAGGAAGTGGTAGAGGCAGGTACAATTACAACATTAAAAAGACATTTGGACAGGCACATGGATGGGAAAGGTATGGAGGGATATGGGCCAAACAAAGACAAATGGAATTAGTTCAATTTAGGAAACCGATGGGCATGGATGAGTTGGGCCAAAAGATCAGTTTCCATGTTATACGTCTTTATGACTCATGCGTGTCCCAGCTTGTTTTACAGCTGTACAATACTTTTGAAATGGCAGGCAATATTAACATGGCACCACAGACAGCAGCCAAATTATCTGTTGGTGATCTGTTGGATAAATATTGGCCACAACACTGTGTGGAAAACTCCTCTGTTCTTACATCCACGTGAGAAGGCAGATGGGGAGGGGCCTCGATTTTTAACATCTCCTCTTAAACAAGACAGTGTAATATTGACCGAGTATTGATGGCATGGCGTGCTAGGTTGTCAGTGTAGATTCTGTGTTCAATCTCTGGAGCAGTACTTGACATACAACCTCCTGCCTCAGAGGTGAGTGGGCGACCATTGAATTGTGGCCAGCAGAGGACAGGAACTATACAATAACCAGCCTCATTATTATACTGAGATCTGGTGCCACAGCCTTCATCTTATGCTATTTCCCTACTCCTATTGGCTCTGCACAGCTAGTAATCTATATCGAGGAGCAATAGAGGGCCCTTCAAACTGATAGAACCTTCCTGAAGAAGCCTAATGGTTGCTATGCAGTGGCAGTGCTGTGAGGGAGGTGTATTGTAGTGTTTCAGTCAGGCGGCCCTGTTTTGTGTGGATGTTGTGAGAGAGTTTATGCATGTATTTGAGCTCCTCGAAGATGTTGTTTTACAGAGTAGCACAGCGATAAAGGAGCAAGGAAAGAAGAGCTTATAGGCAAAGGAGCCAAGACAGGAAGTAGTTGGTTGTTGTGTGATTGGACACGTCATCCTGTAAAAGTGATAATGGTCTGTTGCCAGCTCATTATCACTTCACTGGGGGAGGGGGGGGGGAGAAGAAGTCACTGACTGACTTCCTGAATATTCCTCAGAAGTGAGAGTTTTCTCTCTTTTGTCTCACTGTTCTATCAATCACAACTTTCGAAGAGATCGTGGCTGTGTGAGTGACTTTAGATTTTACTTTTTAAACTGGTTGAGTATTCAGTACAGAATCTGTCATGTACACGTTTAGGACTCTTTTCATTTCCAAAATAGCTTTGCCATAGCCTCCTAAAGTGCTCAGTGGATTATTAGACATCGGAATTCTGAAATTAGCCTGCGGCCCCAGGCCCTTTAAGAAAGTGTCAGCCTGCAGTGTTGCAACGGGGGCAGTGAGGGAGGAGGAATACGCCCATCTCTGTGCTGAGGAGGGAAAAAAATCAACCCCCGCCGCCTTGTGTGGCAGTTACCATGATTCTCATCAGGTAGGACGCAGCCTGATTTCTGGGGTTTTCAAGGAGAAACTGCTTCCGCCACAAGGGCAATTAGAAGAATATGCAAATTTCAGACAAATGTTAAATGAGATAAAGGGGCAGATAGAATCCTTAATAATGCAGAAAGTGGCCCAATCGGCGCATCGAGTCTGCACTGACCACAATCCCACCCAGGTCCCAGCCCCACAACCCCATGCATTTAACTTAGCCAGTCTGCCTGACACTAAGGGGAAATTTAAAATGACCAATCCGCCTTTTTCCACATTATTGGACTGTGGGAGGAAACCGGAACACCCAAGAGGCAACAGGGGGAGAATGTGCAAACTCCACACAGACAGTGACCAAAGCTGGAAATTGAACTTGGGTCCCTGGCGCTGTGAGGTGGTAGTGCTAAACACTGAACTACCATGCCATCCTATGAGGGGACCTTTCATTATTGCAGCTGGAAAGAATGGTGGAAGCAGATTCAAGAATAACTTTCCAAAGCCAACTGAAAAGGGGTCATTTTAAGTCTCATCGTATTTTAGGATAAATCAGTAAAATTAAACTACCAAATTAAAGAACAAAATATAGCTATATGAGTACTGTGACTACTAGAACAGTCAAAGTCAAAGAATCCTGCAGTAACTCACCTTTGAATCTCCCCTCCACCCTGCACCCTACCCTCCAAAACTGTCCACCATCTGCAAGGCACAAGTCAGAAATGTTATTCCATTTGCCTGGCTAAGTGCAGCTCCAACAACACTTGAAGCTCAACACCATCTAGGACAAAGCAGTATACTTGATTGCTACCCCTTTCACAAACATTCAATCCCTCCATCACAAATGCACAGCCGTGTGTACCATTCACAAGGTGCACTGCAGGAACTGACCAAGGTTTCTTAGGCAGCACTTTCCAAACTCATGATGGCTATCAACTAGAAGGACAAGGGCAGCAAATAGTTGGGAACACCAACACTTGACATTCCCTTCCAAGTCACTCACCATCCTGACTTTGAACTCTATCACCATTCCTTCATTGCTGCTGGGTCAAAATCCTGGAATTCCCTCCCAACCAGCACTGAGGTGGGCCTACACCTCAAGCATTGCAGTGATTCAAGAAGGCAACTCACCACTGCCTTCTGAAGGGCAACAAGGGATGGGCAATAAATGTTGGCCTAGTCAGCGACATCCATATCTCATCAATGCGGTGAAGGTTTACCACGCTGATTCCGGGGATGTTGGGGCTTATGTATGAGAACAGACTGACTAGGTTAAGATTGTTTTCACTAGAATTCAGATGAATGAGAGGAGACCTCATAGAAACTTATAAAATTAGAGCAGGACTAGACAGGGTAGATGTAGGGAGGATGTTTCCGAAGGTGGGGGAGTCCAGATTCAGGGGTCACAGTCTCAGGGTTCAGAGTAAACCATTAGGACGAAAAGGAGAAGACATTTCTTCACCCAAAGAGCGACGAGCCTGTGAAATTCATTACCACGGGAAGTAGTTGATGCCTAAATATTGGATGTATTCAAGAGGCAGTTAGATATAGCACTTGAGGTGAATGGGATAAAAGGTTATGTGGAAAATGTAGAATTAGGCTATTGAATTGGAGGATCAGCCATGATTGTGATGAATAGCAGAGCAGGCTCAAAGGGCTAAATAGCCTCTTCCTGCTTCTATCTTCTATATATTGATATATATGTAAAATGAGTTTTTAAAAATGGCAGCCCCTTAAAGTGACATTGCATCAAACAAAAACAAATTCTAAAGGAAACTTAAAATTTCAAAATGATGAGTAAAACACCGCAGTCAGTTCACCTTGCTGCCCATTGGGCACAGAAAGCCTCAACTGAGCTGACTGATGTTATGTTCAAACTCTCCAAGAAAACCAGCCGCAAACATAACCATGGAAGAATTTTCAGGGTCATGGTGAAAGAAAAGGAGCAGTGAAACAAATTGATTGGATAGCTCTTTCAGATAACCAGCACATGCACAATGGGCTAAATGGCCTTCTGTACAGTAAGGTTCTTAGTGCAGTCACACTGATGCTGAAGTAAGTCTGTTGTCAAAGTTGAATTGCTGCCAAGCTGAAAATCCAATCTGCACCAAAGTGTAATTGAGATTCAGGCACTTGGTTGCCTCAGCTTAGTCTATAGGTAGTCACTGGTCTTCTGTTTCCTGCCCAATTACTGTTATCATTTGGGGGACAGAAGGAGATCAGTTTGTTCTCGGGTTGAAATGCAGCATGCTTGCAATGTGATGGATGCCTAACAAATACAACTGACTCTCCTCATTGCGCATTTACATTTTGAGGCTTGTTAGGAAGCAGATGCTGAATGGTGACAGTATATTAGCATATTCAACAGTCCATCTAACTGCCACCCCCATCACTCCATTTTGTGTTCAGTGTCTGCCCCTTAACATTGCAAACAGTGCACCTGCCTGCCCAATGTTCGACTGTGCGTTTGATGTATGCCCCTTACTAATTCAGACACAGTTGGTGGGGTGGGAGAGCTGGTGGGTAGCTGGAAAGATAGATAGTGCTGTAATGAAGTGTGAGTGAATAATAGGGTTTCAACTGAGAGTCTTATGATGTGAGTAATACAGAAACATGTTTTATCATCTAACACTGGTAACAACATGCTCTAAACTAAAAGCAATACAGTGAGGGGGTGAGACATTTAACAGAAAAGAATAGCGGTGACTGCTGGCAGTTTTGACAGCTGAATTTGTAATACTTTTTATTTGTTCATGGGATATGAGTATCACTGGCGAGGTCAGCATTGATTACACATCCCTAACAGCCGTTGACAAGGGTGGCGGTGCTGTGCTGCTGTCCTAAGCCTCTGCAGTCCATGTCTTTCAGGAACATGCAGGATTTTGACTCAGTGATGATGATGAAATGGCATACGATGTATTTCTAAGTCAGGATGCTGAGTGGTTTGGGGGAGTGGTGGTCGCAGGTTTTGGTATTCCCATATATCTGCTCCCCTAGTCTTTCTAGGTGGCAGAGGTCACGGGATTGAGACGTGCTGTTGATGGAACCTTGATGAGTTCCTGCAGTGCATCTTGTATGTATGGTACACACTGCTGCCACTGAGTGTCGGTGGGAAAGGAGTGAATGTTGAAGGTGGTGGATAGGGTGCCAATCGAGTGGATGGCTTTATCCTGGTTGGTGTGGAGTTACATGAATATTGTTAGAGGTGCACTCATCCAGGTAAATAGAGAGTATTCCATCATATTCCTGGCTTGCGCCTTGTGGATAGTGGTTTGGGTTTGGGGAGTCAGGAGATGATTTATTCTCCACAGAAATCCCCAGTCTCTGACTTGTTCAGGTAGCCACTGTATTTACATGGCTATTCCTGTTGGTCAATGGTTACTCTCAGGCTGTTGATAGTGAAAGATTCTGGCATTCTGGAAGCAAGAAAACGAATGCACAGGAAAATGGGATTGTCAATGGAGGAAATGGTATCGAAAGATGGGGGAGGTCATGTACAAATTAACCAGTAACAACTCAATCCTGAGGCGGTGATTATAGAACAAGTCAACGGGAGAGCAAACATAAGCAGCCCAAAGCATCACACTTGAGGTGAGGCAAAGACAATAATGCTGGAAAATCTCAGCAGGTCTGACAGCATTTGTGGGGAGAGAACACAACCTACATTTCGAGTCACGTTAGCTCTTCTCTCTCCATAGATGCTGTCAGACCAGTGGAGATTTTCTAGCATTTCCTGTTCTTGTTTCAGATTCTAGCATCCACAGTATTTTGCTTTATCCCAGAAGTGAAGGGCTGGGGGTGCAATCAGAGAAATTTCAAGGATATGGAACTGACCTCCAGAATCAATGGAACATGGTGATGAACACCATAGAAACACTATTCACTCCACGTTCCCTCTATATTTCACGCCATCCCAATTTGGAGATGCACATTGTCATTCTTTGTTGTGGCTGGATGAAAATCCTAGAGCTCCCTATACACCCGGAGTGGTTTTCTCATAAACTGCAGTGATACAGGAAAAGGCCACATGCCACAATCTCAGGCCATTGCAAATGGGCAACAAATGCTAGGCTTACTAACAAACTCCATGTATCAAGATTGAGTTTTAGATAAGTGGACCGGACGATCAATTGGATTTGTTGGGTCCCACAATGTTTTGCAATCAGTCATTCTTGCACTGTGTCAAAAAAAAATGTTAATTGTGTAAGTGATGTTTCTGACTTGCAGTGTTTAAGGCTCTGGTTCGATCCCATTTGGAGTATTGTGAGCAGTTTTGGGCCCCATATCGAAGGAAGGACATACTGGCCTTGGATAGGGTCCAGAGGAGGCTCACAAGAATGATCCCTGGAATGAAGAGCTTGTCATTCGAGGAACAGTTAAGGACCCTGGGTCTGTATTCATTGGAGTTTAGAAGGATGGGGGTGGGGGGGAGGTCTTATTGAAATTTACAGAATACCGCGAGGCCTGGATAGAGTGGACATGGAGAGGAATTTTCCACTAATAAGAACACTAGAACCGAGGGCACAACTTCAGGCTAAAGAGACAATGCTTTAAAACAGAGATGAGGAGGAATTTCTTCAGCCAGAAAGTGGTGAATGTGTGCAACCCTTTGCCACAGAAGGCTGTGGAGGCCAGGTCATTGAATGTCTTTAAGACAGAGATAGATAGGTTCTTAATTAATAAGGAGATCAGAGATTACAGGGAAAAGGCAGGAGAATGGGAATGAGAAAAATATCAGCCATGATTGAATGACGGAGCAGACTCTATGGGCCGAGTGGCTTAATTCTGCTCTTATGTCTTATGGCCTTATGAGAAGAGGGGAGGGGGCACTGGGAGGGCTGTTTCTCCCCCAAACTCGTTTGGCTTAGCAATCCTATTCAAACGAGGTCCAGTCTTCCCCTTCTTGTGCTGGCTTTGCCACTGAAGACTGTAATTACAGTACACTTCATTAACAGGCTGTGTCTGGCTGGAAGGAAGAACTGGTTGTTTCTTTTTGAAAGTGTCAGGCCATCCCGTGGAGACGAGCCGGAGGAGTTCAGATGGCCGGGAGTGCAGTTTTTTTTTAAATGACAAAATGAAGGGGGACGAAACGAAAGACGTTTGAACTGTTATAACATTTCATATCCTATTGAAGGTGTAAACTGGCTGAAACAGGTTTCAAAGGGAGGGAGGAGACAAAGGGTGGGGGGAGAGGGGGAGGGGAAGCCAATCATACATATAAACTTCTCAGTGTGGTGACAGGCTGGATATGGTAGTAATTAACTGGCTTAAAAAGGAGGAAAAAAAAATGGGTGTAGCAAATGCACAATAGGATGTGGATTTTAAACTTTTTAATGATACATGGCTGAATGAGTCTGCGGATAACACAGGGTGCACTGTGCCTTCAGTGGTCTGTCTGGTGTCGTTTATCAGAGTTCAGCGCCATTCAACAGCAGTGCCACAACTTTTGATGAGGCCTCCTTATATTTCTTTTAAATAAAATCTGCGCTCTATGAGTATATCGTCAGAGGAGAAAATATTAAAAAGCTACCTAGTTCCCCTGTCACTGCAAGCTTAAAGTTTTATATCCACTCCGCTCCCTTTCCTCAGCCTCGCCATCTTTAGGTTTCAAGTTTATTTATTAATAGAACATGGAACATTACAGCACAGAACAGGCCCTTCGGCCTTCGATGTTGCGCCGACCAATTAAGAAAAAGCAATGACCCTCTAGCCTAAACCATTCCCTTTTCATCCATAAACTTATCTACTAACCTCTTAAACACCACCAAACTTGGCGCATCTACAACTGCAGCAGGCAGGGCATTCCATACCCTTACCACCCTCTGGGTAAAGAATGTCACAAGTAGGCTTACATTAACACCGCAATGAGGTGAAAATCTTAATCACCACACTCCAGCGCCTGTTCGGGTACATTGAGGAAGAATTTAGCATGGCTAATGCATCTAACCAGCACATCTTTTGGACTGTGGGAGGAAACCGGAGAACCCAGAGGAAACTCTTGCAGACACCCGGAGAACCTGCAAACTCCACACAGACGGTGACCCAAGGCTAGGAATCGAGTCCAGGTGCCTGGCACTGTGAGGCAGCAGTGCTAACTACTGTACCATCCTGATATACTATGGCTTCAAAGATGTCCAAAGATGTCCCTGATGAATTGGTCATCCACTTCATAAAGGTAGAATTAGTCATTTGAACATGGAGCAAAAGGGTGAACACAAGGAGGAGGGTTGAGGAAGGAAGGGGGGGTAGAATTGGGGGTGGAAATCAGCCCAAACCAAAGATAATGTACTGGCTCGCTTCCATTAACAGTGACCTGACAGACAGGAGATGAATTTTACTGCAGGGGTTAAATCCCAGTGGACTCCAATGTATTAGGTTGACTTTGCAGGAGAGTTTAATTAATCCTGGAACCCTTTTATTGACATGGCGGAATGAGAATGGAGCTAGTAACGCAATTCCTCCCCCCACTAAAAAAAAAGCAGCTCTAGAAGTCAAGGATTAAGCTCATAAAACAGTTTGACTTCACAGCGAGGACGAAGGGGACATTTCAAATTAAATGAACCTGTGTAAGTCAGAATGTCGAGTGGATTCACTCCCGGGCTCTCCCGCTGCTGCAGACGATATCCAAAATTGCAGAAATACTGGAATAAAACTTGTTCTGAGGATTTGAACAAAAGCAAGCAGTTGTCACTGGCGACACTAGTGGGTTTGTGGCACAGGGGGTTGCGGATAGATTTTGTTTTGCCCTCCCTCTTTTTTTTTGGCTCTGGGAGCAGGCAAAACGTAAGCCTCCCACTTCTTTTATTATCCTGGTGGCAATGAGACAACAGCTGGCAACTGCTCCCCTCTTCACTGCTGCAGGGTGGATGGGAAATGGTGGATGCCGTGGATCTCCACAGCAACTAGAAAGGCATTGCAGCTGCTTCTCCATCAGCAACACCCCCTCACCCACCCCCACTGCCCGGCCCTCTCAGCCGAATATCTCTCCCTAGACCCTGACTGAAGACATCTGGTCAGTGCAGCCAATTCCCAAAGGAATCGCTTAATTTCATCCAAGACTGACCTTGGAATCTCTTGGCTTAGATTTAGCTGCGTGATGATGAATAGGAGGTGGGGGGAGCAGGATGGCAGCCTCAGTGCTTTCAAAGGGCAAGGGTTATCAGTGATTTTCTCAAAAGAAACTAGTTATCCACTGTTTGTATAGAGGACAACAATGTGAGGCAATAAGTCTGTTCTTACAGATGCTAGTACGAAGGCCCTGCTGTTAAAGGGCCAGTGTCCTAGCAAGTGTTTTGTTTGGAGTGCTAAAATTCAAATTGTAGAGACTCCCTTAATACGTAGATTTTGAGAGATCATTCTCCCATCTTGATCCCATCATAATTCTGCAAACTGAGAGTGACATATTTAATAAGAATAATAAAGAAATCCTGATGCTTTTGCTTGTAATTTTTTCCCCTATTTGGAAAGCTTTCATTCTCCCTAGCTTGTGTTTATTTTGACTGTCACTTAAGGCACAATCTCTTGGAAACTTCTGATTATCTGTTGGATTGGAGAGGGGACTCGAGTAAAATGTACACATCACTCCGTCGGGCTAGATCTGTTTCTTGTGCCGTCGATTCTAAAGCATTCTGCGGGGAGAATGGCAAAGCGAAGTGGTTGTGGAACGCAACTGAAATGTTAATGTGCCTTGCGGGCTGGACCACAGAAGACACTGCAGCTGTCTTTACAGCAACCTGTATTCATATGGTGTTTTTAATGTCCTATGGCATTTCATAGAAGCAATATAAAACAAACATTTGACCCCCAGACAAATGTTGTCTCCCAAGATGTAGGAAATGATTTACATTGTCCAGGGGCACATTGTGGATCTTGATGGTGAGAGGCAGTTTTGTATGGCAGGATGTTTTCTGGATATTTAGTCTGAGGCCCATTTTCACATAGGTAGTTTTTAAGGAGTGTCATAAAGGAGAAGAAAAGGTAAAGGGGAGTTCCAGAGCATAGAAGCTTTGCAACTGTAAGTACAGCTTTGGACAACTCAAATCAGTGATGCTCAAGAGACCATTACTTGAGGAGCTCAGATTGTAAAGCTGGAGGATGTTGCAGAGACAGGGAGGGATGAAGTCATGAAGGAATTTGAAAACAAAAATAAAAAGTTTTACTTCAAGATGTTGCTTAACCAGAGGTGTAGGTCATAGACTCATAGAATCCTACCATGCAGATGAAAGCCATTCAGCCCATCGAGTTTGCACTAAGCATAATCTCACCCTATTCCTATAACCTCATGAATTTACCCTAGCTAGCCCACTTGACACTAAGGGACAAACTAGTATGGCCAATCCATCTCACCCGCACGTCTTTGGACTGGGGGAGGAAACCAGAGCACCCGGAAGAAACTCACACAGACATGGGGAGAATGTGAAAGCTCTAAACAGGCAGTGACCCAGCCTGGGTCCCGGGCACTGTGAGGTAACATTGCTAACTGCTCTGCCACCATGCCAGCCAAGGGTGAACATAGGGTTGTTGGGCGAATGGGATTTGGTGTGAGTTAGAATTTTACACAGCAATGCTTTGTCAGAGTTAGTTTGCACAAAATAGAATGTGGGAGAGCAACCAGGGATGTGTTGGAATAGTCAACTCCATGGGTAACATGTACATGGTTGAGGCTGTTAGCAAGAGATGAGCTGAAGTAGGGGTGGAATGAATCAGATTAGGGGAGTGGAAATAGGTGATCTTAGTGATGGCATGCATTTGTGGTTAGCTGATCTCAGGGTCAGGTGAGACACGGAGGCAGTGAACTGTCTGATTTACTCTCGGGCAACTGCCAGCGAGAGAGATGGAGTCAGTATAGGGAATGCAGTTAGGATTGAAGACAATTGTTTGGGTCTTCCCAACACTTGTAGAAAATTTCTGCTCATCCAGCACTGACGTTGGAAAAACAGCCTGGACAATGAAAAGTTAGTGGAGACGTTGAGAGAGGTTGTGGTGAAGTTGAACTGGGTACCGTCCATGCGAGCAGAAATGAATGCTGTGTTTCCAGATAACATCATCAATCCTATCCATATGTTTTAGGGCTTCTTCATTGGTTAGCTGGGCAATTGCACCTCCTGAAGTGGAACTGGGTCATCGAAATCACTGCATTGAGAATGAAACAACCTCAAAGCATCATTATTCAAGGGCTTCATAATCAACATCAGTGCATTGAAGCCTGTGAGGGAAATCATAGAATCCCCACAATGCAGAAGGAGACCATTTAGCCCATCACTTCTGTACTCACTCACTGACAAATGGGCAGAATTTTATAGTTTTGCTCAAGCGAGACTGGAAACTCCTGTTGTCAATGTAGATTTCTGTTGTTGGGCCCTCGCCCACTCCAATTCCATGGTGAATGAGGTGGTAGAGTTCTGACCCATATCTTATGCAGGCCCCCCCCGCCATCTTATCCTCATAACCCCATACAATTACCATGGCTAGTCCATCTAACCTACACATCTTTGGATGTGGGAGCAAACTGGAGCATCCACAGGAATCTCAAGCAGACATGAGAAGAATGTGGAAACTTCACACAAAGTCACCTGAGACTGGTCCCTGATGCAGCAATGCTAATCACTATGCCACCATGCTGCCCAAATAAGCCAGGTGTCTTCGTCCTCATCTCTAGGAAGAAAGAAGTTGGATTTACATAATCCCTTCCATGACTTCTGGACATCCCAAGTGCTTTATGTACTTTTATATATGTACTTTTGAAGAACAGTCACTGTTACAATGTTGGGAAATGTGGCAGTCAATTTGCACATAGTTTAGTCCCACTGACAGCAATGAGATAATGACCATCTGTTTTACAATGAAGCTTAAATGACAACCAGGAATAGTGCCATAGGATATTTTGCAAAAAGCTGACAAGGCAGACAGAGCTTCATTTAACATCACATCTGGAAAATTGTATCTCTGACAGTGCAGTGCTCCCTCAGTACTCTGCTAAAGAGTCAATTGAGATTAAATATTAGAATAGTGCTGGAACTCATGAATTTCAGACTTATGGACAAAGAGGTTACATTCAATTGATGAGAATTCCCTGATCCATTTGGGTCTGTGTATGAGTGTGTCTATGTGTGTACCTGATAACATTCACCTGTCTTTTCTCACTCATGGATAACTTTTATTGCCCATCCCTCATTGCCCTTGAGAAGGTAGTGGTGAGTTGCTGCCTTGAACTGCTGCAGTCCCTACGGTGCAGGTACACCCTCAGTGCTGTTAGGATGAGAGTTCTAGAATTTTGATCCAGTGACAGTGAAGGAACAACAATAAATTCCAAGTCAGGATATTGAGTGTTTTGGAGGGAAACCTACACGTAATGGTATTCCCAGGTATCTGTTACTCTTGTCTTTCTAGATGGTAGTGGTTATGGGTTTAGAAAAAGCTGCCTAATGAGCCTTGGTGAGTTCCTGCAGTGCATCTTGTAGATGGTACACATGGCTGCTACTATTCATTGGGTGATAGGGGAATTGAATATTTGTGGAGATTAACTTTGCTGTTTATGACCTCAAGCCTCTGGAATGGGATTAGTAATTAATGAGCATTTTACATCTGGAAGACATTTTTACAATAAGTGACAGTTTTAGTAATAGCCAACTAGTACCAAGAAGGGCTGCTTGTCATGATGCGAAACATTGTGACCGATGTTGGTATCATGCACCAAGTGCAATCTTTTACCCTTTAAGAATAATCATTGGGCGGGATCACTTCACTTGCCTCTAATTTAGATATGTCTACCCCTAGGATTGCTCTGGAATTCCCAGGAATTGAAGCTCAATCTGCAGGATTGCCGTATCCTGTATCGGGACATTAAAAAAATCTAGTTTATTTTCTTTGAACATTTCTCTTTTCCTATTTTCAATCATTTTATATCTGGCAAAGAAGCTACTTGGCTGACAGTCAAGCTTCATCCAATTGGGTAATGAGCCTTTTGGCTTTCCAGTTGACATTGCAAGGGAGTGCACCACAATGATGGAAGTGTTGACTAATTCATGGTTAGACATGGGGGCAAGTCATGTGTTGGAATCTCCAGGATAATTACAATTGGCAACGGTGTCTTAATTGGCTGCCTCCAATGTCCACTGCCTAAGTATGAGCTCCCAATAGTTCCCACTCTAGTATTGAATAAATACTCCATGTTTAGTTCCAGCCATTTATTCCTTAGGAAGAGAAACATACTTCTGTAAAATAAGCATCTTAAGGTAGATAAGTTGTGTAACTTTGGAGAAATGAAGCATTTGGGACCTCGGATTGGTCATGGTGAGGAAATGCTACAGTGAAATATTTGCTGGTTTGATTTATCTGAATTTTGTCTGTAGAATTTGTACATTCTCCCTGTGCCTGCCTGGGTTTCCTCTGGGTGCTCTGGTTTCCTCTCAAAGATGTGTGGATTGGGTTGATTTGGCTATGCTAAATTACCCTTAGTGTCAGAAGGATTAACAGGGTGAATGAGGTTACAGGGGTAGAACCTGGGCAGGATTGTGGTCAGTGCAGACGAAATGGGCCAAATAGCCTCCTTCTGCACTGTAGGGATTCTATAATTCTATAAATTATAATTTGATTATGGACAATTGAGATACAGTAGAGTCTGAGCATTAAGCAACTTTAGGAAAAAAGCAAAATATTGGATGTTGGAATCGGAAACAAAAAACATGTTGGAAAATCTCAGCATCTGCGGAGAGAGAGAAAAGAGACAACATTTCTAGTCTGGATGACCCTTCGTCAGACCTAAGAACAAAGAACATCAGAAAAAATTTATGTCATGAGTGTGGATGGAGGCTGTAAGGGAATATAAATAAGGCTGAGAGAGTGGTAAAAGTGTCCATTAAGTGATCAGAATGTGCGAATGACAGAACAGATGTGCAGATGGTTGAGGCAGTTGGTCTGAAGAGAGAGAGAGGGGGGCAAGAAAGGGAGCAGGAATGAAGAAGTGGAAAATGGAAATGCAAGCGAAAGATGATAAAAATGGATGAATGAAAAGAAACAAAATGAAATAAAATAAATGAATTTGGAGCAAAGGAGAGACTTCTTGCTCTGAAGCTGTTGAAGTCTGTAAGTCTGAAGTCTGGAAGTCTGTAAACTGGTCAATTGGAAGGTGTTGTTGAAGCAGCATTAGGTATTAGTTATTACTGGTGCTATGAGTTTATAGCTGTGACAAAAATAGATATAGTACATTGTAATAGTATTTGTACAAAAGATAAACATTCCACTGCCTTTTATATTCATGCAATGTACCAAAATATTAAATTAATGTTTTAATTTTGGGGGTTGTGGTGAAGGGATGGAAAGGAGTATGGAGAAATTTTGAATAATCTTTGTGTTGAGGGTCCTAAGAATTCTTGACTAGCTTGGTTAGGTATCTTGGGTTTGTTTGTACAGTGCCCTACCTGTCTTAATTTAAAGCAGAGTGCCAATTCTAAAGGTGGTAATATGAGCTTCAGATGTAAAGATTTTAGAGTTTAATGCTTCCCTTTATGTTGGACAAGGCCTCTATCGCATCTGTTAAATGACAACATCCTTTACTTTTTTTATCTCGTTGTTGTTGACCTTTCATCTCAAATATGAAATAACTGTAAACACACTAAGAAAATACATGAGGCATGTTTTCACAGAAGACATTTAAATAAAGGATAGCAGTATGCATTAGGGTTGAAATCTCTACATCTGTGATGGGCAATCTAGCTAATGAGTGGGCCACGTGAATGGCCCTCCTTCATTTTAGTGGGCTGCAAGATTGAAATCGGTCTTGTTAATGAACCCACTCCATGAACAAGATTAAATACATGTTATGTTTATGTACTACTGTCACAAGTAGGCTTACATTAACATTGCAACAAAGTTACTATGAAAATTCCCTAATCGCCACACTCCTGACAGCAAATTTAGCAAGGCCAATGCACCTGACCAGCATGTCTTTTGGACTATGGGAGCAAACCAGAGCGTCTGGACAGAACTCATGCAGACATGGGGAGAATGTGCAGACTCCACACAGCCAGTGAGCCAAGGCTGGAACTGAACCCGTGTCCCTGCAGCTGTGAGGTAACTGTGCCAACCACTGTCCCACTGTGCCATCCAAGTTGTAGTTGAGCACCAACCAGCGAGATCAACATGTGTTGGGGCAGTTGTCAGGTCTTCAGTGCACTACTATTTGATTCATGCCATGTTGTGGGAGACACTTAAACATTTAATATATGCTGAATATTTCATAATGAGTTATAGAAAATATTTAATTATTAATATAGTAATAGAAGTCTCTTCAACTTCAAATGACAAAACAACAGAAATATTTATGCTTTGATTGGATGCAGAGGGAGTGCACGACTCTTGCAGTCAATGCGCATACCTAACTTTGCTTACCATTGCTTTATGTGCATGTTGCTTTAGTCATACCAATAGGAAAAAAGCTATGCGGACAGAAACCAGCAGAATGTGGTAACTCCACAAGTGGGCAAGAGTTAACAAAATGTCTTGTGGGTCGCACTCAGAACCCTGAATATTTGGCCCCCAACCTTCAGGTTGCCCACACTATGCTACATGGACCTCTCTGATTCCTATTTAATTTACGGGGAGATTGGGAGATGAAAATAAGGCTGGGAGGGAGCACCTTTTTACCGAAGTATTGGAATATGAGTGGAGGATGATGTGTAAAACAAAGCAAACAGAAAGAAAACCACGCAGATATTTCCCATTCTGAAAACAAACATGGGTTCAGCATCAAATATTTAATGTGCTGTTTCTCATATCTGTATCCCTGTTGCTTTGTCATTGCTACACTTAGAAATGTTGTCTCTTGTTTATCTCTGAAACTGATGCATCAGTTGTAGTTCATTGTACTAATAACCTATGTAATAGTGATGAATTGCATTGGTGATCTATATGATTTGCTGCAATGCATTGTATTGCATTGGTAATCTTTTGTGGGGCATTTCCCTGTTCAGCATGGAGTAGAAATGCATTACATTGTGTGCATTGCATTGATATTCCAACATGGCAGATGCCACAATAATAAATTGTAGCCTTAATTCCATTAATTCTGTTCTTCTAATTTGAGTTGCTCTACTGTTCAGAAGCTGGAATCTCTTGTTTCTTTTCACATCATAGTAAGTGAGGATAGACATTATCAATGGAGGTGCAGAGGAGTGAAAGGAACACATTTCCCAGTGACTGGTGTTAAGTGTAACATTGTCCATGCATGATCTCCTGTTCCAGCTTCCACCCAATCTGGGAACAACATCATGAACCTGTATTTTTATGCACTTTTAACATAGTAAAACATCCCAGAATGCTTCTCAAACAAAGCTTGACACCACACCATGTAAGGAGAATATGATAGATGACCAAAAGCTTAGCCTGAAATAGGCATCCCTTACGAACCGAGATTATTCATGAAGGCTCCACCTTTTCAACATTGCTCCTTGTCTGATGTATGGTGATTGTCAGATTAAATCTCCACCAGTCAACTCTCCCCCTCAAATGGGAGTGCAACCTATGGTCAGCTGGGATTATGCGAATTTACCTTACCTAAAGGAGGACAAATACCTACAGGGAACTTCCAGAACTGAGGGCCTTATTGGCTGGAGACAAATGGTGCAGCGATTAAAACCTGGGATGGTCGGATTTGGGAGAACACAGGCTTATAGTGCTGGAGGAGATCAGCAATACGGAGGATTTTAAAAAAGGAAAAGGATTTTAACAGTAGGGTGTGGCTTAATCAGGAGCCATTGTGAGTCAGTAAACACAAGAGCTTGGTGTAAATTCGGGTGTGTTTTCGTTGGCTCCATAGTTTGTGGAGACTGCACATGAGGTGCAGATGGAATATATGAAATAGTGAAATTTTGAGGTAGCAAAGGCATGGATGAAGCTTTCATTAGCAGATGAGCTGATGCAGCTATGAAGTAGAGCAAAGTTACAGAGATGGAAACAGGCAGCCTTGGTGATGGTGTAGATATGTGATCAGATGTCTGGGTCAAATACAGCACCAAGATAGTAAAGGGCCTGATTTAGCCTCAGAGGTACCATGCAGACTAATGCAGCTGGTGGCTAGCGAATGGATTTAGGGTTAGTTACTGAAGATAACTGCTTTGATCTCCCCAATATTTAGTTGGACGAACTGTCTACACATCCAATATCTTATGAGATCCAAACTTACTCGTTGAGAGCATAGGCCAGCAACTATAACTACCAACGTGTCTTGAAAGTCAGGAGTGGGCTGCACATGCACATCCGGTGTTCTTATAATTTTTTGGCCAAGGATGGGTCCAGTGGCCTGTGCAAAAATTAAAAACATTCAAAGCCCTGCAGCAGAGTGCCATCATCAAAATCAGTCCCAGGTATAGGACAGGCAAAAGTCCCAAAAGAGCAGTCACCGATAAGGGACAGGCAGAGGTCCTAAAAGGGATTCCTGTTAAATGCAATCAAAGAACTAAAGTGTTGGAGCACAGGAAATCAGAGAATGGAATCTCAAGAGACAAGACTGACATCTTGCAAGATAGGTCATCGTTTTGGGATGACTTTGGGAGAGAATTTCAAAGTGAGATCTTCGAAGATGAAGACTACAATCCATCCTGAGAGAGATGGAGTTTCAATGCGATTAGTCCACCTAAGTCATGACCAATCTCTGCTTGGGTAGTTGAGAAATCCATGGAATCTGTCTTGCCATTTATTGTGCAGTATGGTGTGTTGAGCCACAGTTTCTCTGTTAATTCATATGTACCTCATATTATCTCTGAAGAATACAAGATAGAGAAATTGTTTAGTCTTTCTGACCTTGTTTAGTAAAGTTTATATATGTTTATTCAAAACCAGCTAAATTGTGCGGCTTTATTCTCTTGAGTGTCTTGAATATCAAACTTTGTCTACATTAAAGAGAATTATTAGTCCTTAACTGGATTAGCATTGGGGGTCTGATCCAGGATCATAATAAATACAGGATATTGGACAAACAGTCGGATAATTTAGAAGTTGTGGAGAGATCGAGAGAACATGAGTGAATTCAAATTGGGTGCACTCAGGGTGCATGTGTTTTCAGATTAAGTCACCGAAGGGCAGTGTGTACATGTGAAATAGGAGAGAGCCAAGGATAGACCCTTATGGGTCATTGGAAGTAGTGGTGTTATGGTGGGAAGAGAAACTACTGCAGGTATTTCTCTGGCTAGAGGCTGGATGAGTAAGAATGAGACAAAATTGGATGTAGTGCCACCCAGCTGGATGACAGTGGAGAGATATTGGATGTGCCACTTGTCAAAGGCTGCAGACAGGTCGAGAAGGATGAGGAGGGAAAGTTTACCTTTGTCATAGTCCCATCGGATGTCACTTGTGACTTTGATATGAGCTGGCTGGGTCCTGTGGCAGGAATAGAAAGAGAATAAAGGTGTCTTAATCCACTCCCACCCATCCAACTACCCTGCCAACCCAGAAACAAACAAATCAGATCACCTTTTGATTAACAATTTGCTAAGTAAATATTAAAGTCAAACATTAACCACCACCCCCCTGCCCAAAGTTTGCAGCATCTGATTCCAGCAGGTCACAGATTTAAAAGTTTACATTGGCGTCCAAAAGAAAAATAAAAGAGAGTCTCTGATCCCTCCAGCAGACAAGGGTAACAATGGTGTCTCACCCCCCTGAGTCACATTAATCTCCCTGTTGCTCTCCTGCTTGTACCTTCGCTACATCCAGCACTGCAGAGCAGATAAAAAAAAACGAGGGAAGGCGCCAGGAGCAATGGGTTTATGTAAAGCCATGGTGCTACTAATTTGTTTTTCTGGTCAGAGCAACAGGTGCCCATGTTCCAGTCTGCTCCTCGAGCAAGAGATTTATGAGCCCAGAATGTGCCCTATTCATCTCACTGACTCCTAGGAGACAGATCCCTCCAAACATGTCATTAACTTGGACGGTTTAGAGGCAGGAATCAGTAGCTTGCCCGTCTCCTGTCAGCTACTGTATTTGCCGTTTTCCTTTATTTGCGTTTTCTTTTCCAAACCTTATTGACGGACGCTTTTTGATTTAAAACATTTTTGCGTGATGACGTTTTGCTTTTAATTTGTTCTTTCTGTCAGTATGAGTATATGTATGAGTTCATGCTAAATGATACAATTTCCATAATGCCCACTCCATACTCATCTGCTATTGCTAGAATTAGGAATGGCTGGCTGTAAGTGAAGATAGCTACAACATCAGGGAAGCAATGTGGATGCAGCACACTGACATCTCCGTGGGTAAGCTGAGATGGCAAGTATCAATGGACTATTTAGCTGCAGGAGCATCACAGCATGGCCTTTACAGAAAGTTCTCTCAGTAGACATCACTGGCAGGAATTGTGTTTTGTTTTTCTCTCTGTGCTGAGCATTGTTGCAATTTCTGCTAAGTTATGCAGTCTCTGAATTGAAGCTGTGGCGATGGCGGTCTAGTGGTATTATCGCTAGAGTTTTAATCCAGAAACTCAGCTAATATTCTAGGGACGCAAGTTCAATCCCACCATGGTAGATGGCGGAATTTGAATTCAATAAAAATTATCTGCAATTAGGAATCTATCATGACCATGAAACCATTGTCAATTGTCGGGAAAACCCATCTGGTTCGTTAATGTCCTTTGAGAAAGGAAATCTGCTGTTCTTGTCTGATATACATGTGACTCCAGAGTTACATCAATATGGTTGACACTCAATTATCCTCTAAGGCAACTAGGGATGGGCAATAAATGCTGTCCAGCCAGTGACGCCCATGTCCCATGAATGAATGAAAATCTTATGCAGTCTCGGAATTGAACCAAGAAACTGCTTTTCTGATTGATTTAGTGTGCAGTAATGCATCTACCCATTTGAACCATTGAGGTTTCAGATAGTGCCCAAATATTGTTTGCTGATCAATAAATGGCTTCTGCCAATAGTTGGTCTCTTCCTTCGCTATTTAAGGGTGACTATGTTTTTTGCCCTGAACACCTGAAAAAGTCTGGGATAGAGCATGATTTTCCCTTGGCTACTCTCCAAAAGTTCCTGTCCTACCTACCATTGGCAGGACTGGAAAATCTTATCCATGGAAACAGGCTGGTGTCCTCTACATGGTATATGAGATTGGAATGAACAGGGAAAGAAACTGCATCACCCGCGATCAAATAATTGTAAAATTGACAACTGAAATAAAAAGCATAAGTTAAAAATGATGACTTCAATGTAAAATTGGGTGTAGAAAAGAGAGGGAAGAAAGGTTGGGTTAGAAAGAGGATTAAAAAAGGAGATTAAATGGATAAGTTTTTTAAAAAAAACTCAACATTCATTAAAACCTGAAGGCATGAGACTCCACACTTGTATTGGTTAACTTTCAGCGTCTGAGAGGTGGACCAGCAGAAATCACTTAGTGCACTTTAGATTTGAAAAGACTTGCCTTTCCGTGATATGTTTACACTTTTGTATCTATCATACAAGAAAAGGAAATTCATGTTGCTCGGTGCAATTTAATGAGGACCAGGCAATGAGCTGTTGCTTTTTAAGAAGCTAAAGAAAGAGTAGTATATTAATTTTCAGCCAATTTCCAGATTGAAGTATGCATCTGCCTCACCTGAAGTTAATGTTACATCTTGAAATGGTGGTGAGTGCTGTTAGACTTGCTATTATTTTGACAGCAGTTTTTTTAGCCATTGCCAAATATGTGGCATATGGAAGTGGATGTTGAATTTGGCTTTAAGATATAGACTTGGCTGATAGAGAAACCATGTGATCTTCACTCCCATTCAAGAGAAATCTAAGGAAGAATTAAATGGTCTCTATTATAGGTGCTTAATTTGTACGGCCCGTTTTGCATGCATGTTGAAAAGCTACTACATCATATTACACAAATCACTAGGATATCCAGGGTGGCATGGTGGCACAGTGGTTTAGCTTTGCTGCCTCACAATGCCAGCGACCCAGGTTTGATTCCTAACTTGTTTGACTGCTTGTATGGAATGTGCACATTCTCCCTTTGTCTGCATGGGTTTCCTCTGGGTGCTCTGGTTTCCTCCAACACTCCAAAGATTGAACTTCCACAGTATCGAAGCTCCAGCTGAGGAAGAAATCTGGGTCATCAAATGGGGGCACAGGCTCTGTCGAGGGAAACCGCAAGAGGGTGACTTAGAGCATGGAAGGTTTGGCGATGGGGTGAGCTAGGAGCTGGAAGACCACAACTCTTGAGGGTCAAAAGCCAGAACTCTTGAGGAACAGAAGCTTAACTCAGAGAGCTGGGGAAGGTCACGATCTGTAGAAACCAATAGGATCAGGGAGTGGGAAGTACATGAAGCAGGATCCACAGTGAGTAGGAAGTACTGTAAATAGAAAATATCATTTTTATTTTCTTTAAAAGTACATTTGCCAATGTAGGAATTTAGCAATGTAAAATATTTCAACTTAGAGGTTATAATGCTTTAATATTTGTTTTTTTTCCAAAGAATGAATGTCCTACAAAACTCAACCATAGTTGTAAGACTGATTTTGTGGGAATAGTAGTTAAATTAAAGTTGTTTCATTGAAAGTCAGGATTTTTAGGAAGGTAACCCTAACTTTAAATGAGAACTTGCTACATTAATTGTAATGGATCTATTTTGTGGAGAAACGAAGGTGTTCTTTCTGGTGTCCTAGCCAACATTTAGAATCATAAAATCCCTACAGTGCAGAAGGAGGCCATTTGATCCAACACATCTGCACCAATCACAATCACATCCCAGGCTCTATCACAAAACCCCATGCATTTACCCTATTTAGTCCTCCCTGACACTACAGGGCAATTTAGCATGGCCAATCCACCTAACCCACACATCTTTGGATTGTGGGAGGAAAGCAGAGCACCTGGAGGAAACCGACACAGACATGGGGAGAACAGTGACCAAACCTGCGCTGTGAGGCAGCAGTGCTAACCACGGTGTCACTGTCCTACCCTATGAATTAGTTATCCCAATCAATATCACTAAAACAGAGATCTTGTTATTAGAACCCTGTTTGTGGGGCATTCCTGTGCACAAATATGCTGCTGCCTTTTTTACAAAGACTGCATTTCATTCTTTGTGAAGCACTTTGTTCATGAGATGCAAGTGTCTTTCCCCTACTTGGAAAGCAAAAAAAAAGTTTGTTTGGAACTGATTTCCCCTGTTAAACAAGTTGAGTGAGATTGTCTGGGCCCACCAAAGATGACATTCTGAGGTGGGACGAGCAGTCCACACAAAATGGGAGGAAAAGTGGTGGAATGGCTGAAAATTCTGCCCTGAAGTGTTTCAGGATTCAGTAGAATGAGGAAGTGTTGCTGGAGTGTTTGGAGGCTTCCCAAAAGGGGTCGAGGCCTTGAACTCTATTGTACAGCCTCAATTTCTATTTAGATTTGACTGGCCATAATTCCTTTACATTACCTTTCTTGTTAGTCACTGATTCCCAATCACTAACTCATCGTAGATGCAGCCAGTGTTGATAGTTGTGGAGTTTGTAGCGTGTTGACCCTTATCATCTTGCTTTTCTTTTCTGGTTTATTGAGATGGAAAGGGTTGAACTTGCTGGTGTTTGTGTGAATCTGTTCTGGAGTGTCAGTGCAAGCAGCATTGTGGGGATAACTGTGTTGATACGTAATCTTGAAGATTCCTGTTACGAGAAAGTGCCGAAGTGACCTGCCAACAGCTCTTGGTCTTGCTGCTGCTCTATGACCTTTCAATATAAGGTGCCGAAGAGCTGTTAAAGTCAACTCCTATTCTGTGGAAACACTGTGGCCTTATCATGCCTGACAGCCTGTCTCACATCAGGGTTGGAACACGTATAGCATTCAAGGATATGATTGGTGTCTTGTCACTATTCTGATGATGTCTTGTTTTCTGACAGATTGCACCACAAGGAGGACTCTGTCTGATTTTAGTTGTGCATCTATTGCATTCATTGATTATCCCATGTACCATGACAGCTCCTTATTTTCAGTTTGATGCTTTGTGCTGTTCCTCCCTTAGTTATCCACTCTGTCCTTTCCCCATCCATTTCTCCTCAAATTGTGGCTGCTGTTTCTTATTCCTGTCCTGTGAGCTCTGAGTCACACATGTCCCACAGGGTATGCTTTTGTTAACATGTAGTGATTGACAGTGAGCAGTTGATTTTAATTTTTCATTTTGCCATCAGAAATGTTGACAGGCACACGTGCCATGTCGGAAGCGGGGTTGGATTGAGTGGGTCAAGCTGGGCAGATCTTGGTTGTTAGAGTGTAATTGTTGATGTAATCAAAGGGTTAAGTTGTTTTTCCTCCTTGTTCTGTTTAAGGATGTTTGACTGACAATTTGTAGCCTTGGTTCTACTCTGTGGCACTTTGACCTGGTTTCCCTGACAGTGCCTTGCTTGTGTCAAACGTGAGTGACTGGCTACCTGGTTTGACACTGTACATGACAATGGTTGACATCCAATCCACATGGGCCCCTCAAGAACAGAGGCTATAACATTCAATGTACATTTCTATTGAAATGGAAGGGAGACACTTGTCTACTGATTAAACAGTGACAATGAATAATTTCAGTAAGATCTTGTAGGCCTGTTTATTCTAACTTTACGCCTTAGATCGACTTTGGATCAGTCTGTACCTTTAAGACCATAAGAAAGAGGAGCAGGTGTAGACCAGTTTTCCCCTTGATTCAACGGGATCATGAGTGAATTGATTGCAGCCTTGTCTTCACTTTCCCACCTGCTCCAATAATCCCTAACTCCATTATGGATTAAAGATTTTTTTAAAAGTCATTTGTGGGACACAGTGTCACTAGCTGGCCAACATTTATTGCCCATCCCTAAATTATCCTTCAACTGAGTGGCTTGCTGGACCCTTTCAGACAGTAGTTGAGAGTCAACCACAATCCCGTAGCTTTGGAGTCACATGTAAGTCAGATCAGGTAAGATTTCATAGAATTCCAATCATAGAATCCTTACATTACAGAAGGAGACCATTTAGCCCATTGAGTCTGCACTGACTCCCCAAAAGCATCTCACCCTAGCCCACCTCTAACCCTACATATTTACTCTGCTAATCCCCTTAACTCACACTAAGGAGCAATTTAAGGTGGCCAATCCACTTAACCTGTTCAATTTCCTTTCCTTAAGGACATTAGTGAACTAAATTGTTTTTTCCAACAATCGACAATAGTTTCATGGTCATCAGTAGATTCTTAATTTCAGATTTGTTTTATTGAATTGAGATTTGTCAAACTTGACCTCGAATGACCTCCAACTCCACTATTCACTGGGATAGAGATTTCCCTCTAAAACCCTCTGAGAAGAAATTTCTCTTTTCCATCTTAAATGGGAGAACCTTGATTCTGAAACAGCTTGCCCTAGTTTTAGATTGCCCCATGGTAGGATAGGTGAGGAGGCATGCTCTCATTGTCCACCCTGTCAAGCCTTCCCAGAATCTTATAATTTCAGTTCAATAGGATCATCTCTCATTCTTTTAAACTCCAGAGGGTGTCGGCCAACCTGCTGAACAGTTCTGTCACGCTCTGATTATTATTATCTGTTTCAATAACTGTATTGTTGCCTCATTCATTCACTAACTTGGTAAATTTCCCCTTACCTGAATCCTTCTCCTGTTTCCACCACTGTTTAGTTTTAAACCTCTCTGTACACCCTGAGTTATTCAATTCGACTCGTATAGTAGTCTCACCATGTTCCATCTTTATTTTGGCCATTTCAAATTGCATCATTGTACCTCCAGTCAGGTATGAATTGTACGAAAGGCACCTAATTCTCAGCCTTTCGAAAAGTCCGATGGGTAATACCAAGGAGGTATTTTCCCTCTGGCTCTTTCTTTACTGTGTGCCTTGCTCCCTTTCTGATAGGATGGTTACATCTGTTAATGCTCACCAAGAATAAGGTATACCTAGTCTAAAGATAATTTCTTGCTTTTTCTTTTTTAATCCTTTCCTGTGGAGATCACTTAGGTTCTGTGCAATGATGTTGTCATGGCTGTAGAGGTGAGGTGAATTGGGGGTTGGGAGTGGTGAAGGCAATTAAACCTGTCTCCAAACCTATAATGTATCAGAAGAACTTTCTGAAGAAGAGATTTTACACTATTCCCCTCCACCCTTGCCCTCTGAACTACCTTTCAATGGTCTAAATCAACGCTTAGGAGGAATTATGTCTGAATTCAGATTTAAGAAGGGTGAATTCAGCCAATGATCTTGCTTCGTGTTTTTGCCATGAGCACCTACCTACAGACACCGAACAAGCAGGTTGATGGGGGTCAAATTCGTCTTGGATGAGATAACTCCAGTGGAGTTTAGAGGATAATATGTTTTCAAATCAGATCGCATAAAAAAAAGACTTACACTTCTACAGTGTCATTCACAAGCTCTGGACATCCCAAAGCATTTCAGAGTCAATGAAGTGTTTTTGGGATTATAGTCATGATTGAAATGTAGGAAACAAGGTAAGTAGTATGCACTCAGGAAACTCCCACCAACAGAATGTAGTAAGAATGTTGATTGAAAGGTAGATATTGACTAGGACATCAGAGATAACTCCCCTGCTCTTCTTCAAGCTAGTATTATGGAATTTTTTATATCTACACAGCAGGCAGATGGAGACCCCAGTTTAACATCTCCAAATCATAGAATTGTTACAATGCAGAAGGAGAACATTCAACCCATCATGTCTGGGCTTGCTCTCTGAATGAGCAATTAATTCATTTAGTACGGTTCTCCAGTCTCCCTGTAATCTTGCATAGTCATCCTTATCAGATGACAGTCCAGTTCCATTTTGAAATTGCCTCCAACACACTTGAGGCAGTGCATTGCAGATCTTAAGCAATCGCTGCATGAAAAAGTTATCTTTTATTGTTTTTGCCTGCCATTTCAAATCTGTGCCCTTTCATTCTGGATCATTTTATTTCAGGGGAACAGTTTGTCTCTATCTACTCTGACGAGACCCCTTATGATTTTGAACACTTCTGTCAAGTCTCCTCTTAATCTTCTCTTTTCCAAGGAAAACAGTCCTAACGTTTCCAATCTACCTTCATAACTGAAGTTTCTTACCCCTGGAAGCCTTGCTGTGGATGTACCCACACTCTCTCTAATACTTTCATAACCTTTCTAAAGTACAGCACTCAGTAGACATAATACCCCAACCGAAGCCACACTAGTGTCTTATAAAGTTCAGTATAACCTCCTTGCTCTTGTGCTCTATGGTCCTATTAATAAAGCCTGGGATATTATATGCTTTATAACCATGCTGTCAACATTTTTATTCATTAATGGGATATGCATGGTGCTAGCTTGCCAGCATTTATTGCCCATCCCTAGTTGCCCTTATTCAGAGGGTAGTTGAGAGTCCACCATATTGGTGAGGATCTGAAATCACATATACACCATAAAAGAATGGCAGATTTCCTTCCCTAAAGAACATTACTGAACCACATGGTTTTTGTGACAATCGACAATGGTTTCATGGTCTCATTAGATTCTCAATTCCAGGTTTTATTTATTGAATTCAAATTCCACCATCTGCCATGTCAGGATTTGAACCCAGGTCCCTAAAACATTAGCTGAATTTCTGGATTATAGAGCAGCGATAGTACCAGTTGGCCATTGCCTCCCACAATTTCTTACCATCTTCAATGATTTACATGCATATATATTCAGGACCCTTTGCTCCTGCACATCCCTTTTAGAAATGTACTCTTTATTTTGTATTACCTGCCTATGTTTTTCCCTATTAAAATGAATCTCTTAATGTTTCTCACATTGTACCTGAACATCCATTCCATCAACTTGAAGATGGTCTTGCTCCATGTTTTGCCATGAATACTGACCTACTGAAACCAAACAAGCAGGTTGATGGGGGTCAAATTGATTTTGGATGAGATACCTTCCCTGGAGTTTAGAGGATATATTTTTAAGCCAGATCGCATAAAGAAAGACTTGTCTGATCCAAAAAATGGTAACTCATACATTGCAGCATTCCATCAGTACTATACAAGAGTGTCAGTCTTGATTATTGTAATCAAGCCCTGGGGTGGGACTTGAACCTGGAAGTTAGTGGCTCTGAGGTAACAGTAATACCAATTGTGACTTAAAAAAAACTTGGCTCATGTCCTCCGGAGTATGGAAGATTGAGGGTTGATTGGAACTTGGCCTTTTTATTCTGGTTGGGGAATGTAGAACTTGGGAGTCAACATTTTGGACAAGAGATAAGGAGAAATGTCTTCAGTTAGATGGTTATGAATCTTCAGAATTCACTACCCCCAGAGAGCTCAGTCATTGAGTATAGTGAAGACTGAGATTGAGGAATTATTTTGAATACTAAAGGCATCAAGAGAAATGTGGATAGACAGAAAAGTGGGTTTCTGAGTGATGATCAGTCATAGAAACTCTCCAGTGCAGAAGGTAGTCTTTTGGCCCAATAGTCCCAACTAGGTCCTTTTCTTGTAACCTCACATATTTACCCTCCTAAAGGGTAAAGTCTCCCTGACACTAAAGGGCAATTTATCAAGGCCAATCTACCTAACCCGCACATCTCCAGAGCGTGGGAGGAAACCAGAGCATCTGGAGGAAACCCATGCAGACATGGGGGAGAATGTGCAAACTCAACACAGACAGTGATCCAAGGCCAGAATTGAATCTGGGTCCCTAGCACTGTGCTACCATTCAGCCCATAAAGACTTATTTCCTGATTGTGTCCAGGAAGCTCTGCAGCACCCTGTCGGGGAATTGAACCCTGTTGGAATCAAGCCTAAGAACTACATGGCAACATTATAACTTGCTTTTTATAATTACTCTTCTACAGGACATGAACATTGTTGGCTAGCTCGGATTTTTATTGCCCATCCTGAATTTCTCATGAGAAGATAGTAGTGGTGATGACCTGATTTTACTTTGGATTGCTATACTCGATGTGATGTAGGTGCACCCACAATGCTGTTAGTGAGAGAGTTCCAGGATTTAGGCCCAGCGACAGTGAAGGAATGGTGATGTAATTCCAAGTCAGGATGGCGAGTGACTTGGAGGGAAACTCACAGGTGGTGGTATTCCACTCTCTTTTCTCCTCTTTGTAAGTGGCAGAAATCACAGGTTTGGAAGGTTGAATTAGTGAGTTGTTGCAATCTATCTTGTAGATGGTATAACTGATGTTGCTACGCATGTGTGATGGAGGGAGTGGATGTTGGAATATTGGATGAGATGTCAGTCAGATGGACTGTTGTATCCTGGATGATGTTGAGTGGCCCTGGCAGAACCCAAGCTGAGTGAGCTGTTTCAGAGCTAGTGCTGCTTGATGACACTGTCGCCCACCCCTTCCATTGCTTTGCTGCTGATTGAGAATAAACTGATGAAACAGTAATTGGCCTATGGATTTTTCCTGCCTTATATAGACAGGACATACTTGGGCAATTTCCCACTTGCCAAGTAGGTGCCAGTGTTGTACCAGAATAGATGTAGCAAACAAGTGTTAAGCAGATGCCAGAGTATGCCTTCAGCCTATCTAAGAACAAAGGGCATACTCTTCTGACTTTATCTGCCTATCATTGGGCAAGGTGGCAAGATAGAGTTAAAGGCAAAAAAAAATTAGGTTTGCACCCAGTTTCTCAACCCCCCCCCCCTCAACAACCCATCCTCCCCCCCCCCACCCATAATGTTGCTAGCATTACTCCGTCAGCAAAGTCGGCTTCATGCCCAGAAAGCATGGTGATCAGGGTGGGAAAGGGAACTTTGCAGCCTTGGTGAGCATGGGGGGTTGGGGGAAAGATGGTGGAGGGAAGATGTTGGAGGGGGAACTGAGGAGAATGTCTGCAGATAGAGGTGATTGGGGAAGTGGGGTCTCTGCAGACAGGGTGACCAGGGAGGGGGATCTTTGCAGATGGTGGTGACTGGGGGAAACTATGTAGACGGGGGGATGTTCAGCAAAGGCAGTGATCAGCAAGGGGTGGATTGGGTGGCAGGAGATTTCCCAGTACACTGTGAGATCGGGATGCCTGCACAATGGTACCCCAAGAGCTCAACAGCTGGCTTCATTAGAGAGCTTGTCCTCTGCCCCAAACACATCCAGGCTTTGTTTTTACACAAAGTGCTATAAGGTTGTGACTTGCAGTTTACTGTAAAAAACCAACACAATTCTGTTGAATTTTCTTGGTTGTTCGGACCTTGCGACTTTTTCGCAAGATTGCACCCAAAGTCCCATGCCTAGAATCCAAGATGGGATGACGCATCTCAAAATAACCGTGACCTAATGGCACAATGGGCTTGAGGTACGAAATGGTTTACTCCCTGCCCTGATATTCACATGTTCCTTGTGGTCATATCAAGTGCTAATCTCCTAAATTAGAATGTATAAACGATAGCCTGTTGATTGAGTTAAATGGAAAATGGAGTCTCTGACTCTCACACACCCATGGAACCGTACCAAGCAAGAAATCAAATCCATAGGCAGAGGAAACAGAGACTGAGGAAACAATCTCCACAAAGAGAAATAAAAACGACATAAAATTCACAATATGTATGCACTGTCTTGCATCAATGGTGTTTAATTCAGAAGTGCCGCAGGCTTTGTCTGCATGCCAAGCAGACTCTTAATATTTCAAGAGCAGTCGTTTTCTTCCTGTAAATGTCTTGCCTATTAAAATTGCATTAACTTTTCTTAAATCCTCTTCCGGGACAAAAGATCCAGCGCGGAATGGCTGACTAAGGGATCCTGCCTTTTCCCTGGTGACAGTGGCTTCCTGTACGTGTCAGTAAAAAATCCACAGCTTCAGCCACAGTATGGCAGGGCCAGGGGGCATATCGAGTGCGAGCACTAATCACGCACTGACGTTGATATTTTTGCCAACTCGAACTGCCAGCAAATGTCTGCTCCGCTGAGGACTGTTAAGTGCTGGACTGTGAGGCTCGGTTTCACTGACTGTTGTTGCAGCTGTGTGCTGGAGCATGCTGGGAATTCCCCAGAGCCAGTCTGAGATGGAAAACGTGTAACGTTTACTGACACGGGGTTGAGTGCCCAGGCAGGGGTTGTTTTCATAACTGCAGCTTAAGCAAACATGGCGACAGATTGTTTGCGTGTAATTGTCCCAAATCTTCATCAACTGCAGTTGCTACCATAAGACCAATCCTGTTTGACGCCTTTAGACATGAGGAAGAATTGAACATGCTTAATGGCTGCCCCAGACAGATTCAAATGGAGACTGTGGCAGTTTGAGTTATGCTTGGGTGTGATGATTTTCTTATTTAGTGTGCACACGCGTGCGTTTTCTTGACTAGTTCACACATGACCTGCAAAGCCAATGTGTGACTATTATTACAGGTTCACTGATATGAGGTCTGAATCTTTAGGCCCCATGGGGACGGGGTTCAGTGGAGGCCTGGTGGTTTAAATAAGCACTCTGAGTACCAGGTTCCCCTGTTCATTCTGGGTCGATTTGAAAAGATAAAATGGGAGGATGTGGGGGCTACCTGCCCAAATACATAAGCAGCCATAAGCTCCTAACAAGCCTATTGATGCCAATTAAAGGAGTCTTGCTGGGATTTTCCAGTCAGCCCCCAGATCCCTGTCGGTGCATCCGTTTAACTGTCTAAGGAACATTGGTATAGATCTTGTTGCCCCACCCATTATGCTTTTCCATCATGGAAAAGAGAATGGGGTGGAGTACCAAATAGATTGCCAGATTCACTAATTCCCCATCTTGACTTGGGATGTGATCTAACTGTTCTTGCCATGCTCCCACTGCAGTGAAGTCAGAAAATTTGGCGCCCAGCCAAACCTCCACTTACTACAATGGGATGGGAAAATCTTGTTGACATGAACGGCAGTAACATTCTACTGTTCAAAAAACTTTGTATCCTATTGTCTGTGAGATGACTGTCAAGTAGGGTCCTGTATGTTTTCTCATGTGAATGTAAGAGATCCCATGCATTATTAGTCAGTTTGGGAAAAATTCTTCTCCCATCAACCAACACGTTCATCTAATCTTGGCATGTGGGACTGTTGTGTATACTATATATAGTATATTATGCTATAGTTGTGAGGTTGTTGAGTATACTATATTATACTTGAGGGGCTGTTGTGCATATATACTATGCTATACTTGTGGGCTTTTGTGTATACTAATACAACACTTGTAGGGTTGTTGTATATACTATATATATGTGGGGCTCTTGTATATACTATAGTGTACTATACTCTAGTTGTGAGGCTATTGGGTATACTATACTATATTTGAGGGGCTCTTGTGTATACTACACTTGTGGGTTCTTGTATATACTAATACTATATCTATGTGACTCTTGTGTATACTGTACTATACTGTATATAGGGGCTGTTGTGTATGCTGTACTATACTATTTCTTTTACCTCAAAAGCAATTGTCAATGCACATTAAAGAGCAGTTCATTGTTTGCTAAAGGTTTTGGCAAATCCTCAGAAGATAATATGGTGCTACATAAAGGTGCCCTTCCTTTCCGGAGTAATGCCAATAAAGTGTGTCATTTGCTCCTGAGCATGTAGCGAGGAGGCTGTACAGGTAAGAATAGATTGTGAGGCAATGTTTATATTTAAGGCACACACATGAAACCATTTCTGTAACTCTGTGTTAACAACCATACGTTCACATTATTCAATGGGTCGATTAGCTTAGAGAAGAGATTAGGAAGTTTGAGTGTTTACTGACTGGTACGTTCTGAGTTAACGAACTCTGGGAGAATACACTGGATGCATTTGAAAACCTGATTGAATGAGGAAAAAAATTAATCAAAATATGTATTGTTGATTAATATTCTCAATTCTTTGTTGGAAATGAGTGAGTTATATGGAACTCTGTTATGATCCACTCCACGACCATGAAGCTAACTGATTGTATTTGTGTGTGGAGAAGATGTTCTTGAGTGAGGTTCTGGGAGATTGCTGGTATCTTTGGACCTGTGTGCCAGTTATACACGATGCACTATGGATGAGTAAGAGAATGTTTGCAGTATAAGTTCTGATGAGATGGGATGGTAAGTGAAGATTAAATCCGGTCCAAACTCTGTCTGCATTAGATGGTATAATTGTAAATTGTATTTTGTTGTCATAATCATTGTTATCTCAATAGAAGCATCAGGTAATCAAACTTTAGCAATGCTATGATGCAAATGGCAGCCTACGACAGTAAGATGGCTGCAGTGTTTGCCTTTTAAAAGCAAGTATGCTCTTTAAAGCTGAAGTTTCCCATTCCCTATGGAAAACTTGCTGTATAACCAGTGCTCTGAGTTTCAAACCTTATAAGCCATCTTTGTGAGGGTTGATTATGAGTATTGGCAAGCTATTTGGTCATGGTGTGTACACACACACACACACACACACACACACACACACACACACACACACACACACACACACACACACACACACACACGTACGTGCACATTCACTCTCACATTATTTCCGTTTGGGGTGGCATGGTGGCACAGTGGTTTGCACTGCTGCCTCATAGTGCCAGGAAACCAGGTTCCATTCTCGGTTGGATGACTGTGGGGAGTTTGCATATTCTCCCTGTTTCTGCATGGGTTTGCTCTGGGTGCTCTGGTTTTCTCCCACAGTCCAAAGATGTGTGGGTTAGCTTGATTGGCCATGCTAAATTGACCCTAATTTGGGGAGGAGGCAGTTAGCAGGGTAAATATGTGGGGTTATGGCAATAGGATGGGATTTATGTTGGTGCAGGCCCAATAGGCAGAATGACCTTCTTCTGAACTATAGGGATTCTACGATTCCATGATGAGTGGTGACTCTAAGCAGTTAGCAATTGTACAAAGTTCAAACTTCAAGCTGGCTCCTGGGGAGAATTTAAAGTTTATTTATTATTGTCACAAGTAGGCTTACATTAACACTGCAATTAAGTTACTGTGAACTTCCCCTAGTTGCTGCACTCTGGCATTTGATGGAGAATTTAGCATGATTAATGCACCGAACCAGCATGTGTTTTGGCTGTGGGAGGAAACCGGAGCACCTTGAGGAAACCCACATGGACATGGAGAACATGTGGATTCTACACAGACAGTGACCCAAGCCTGGAATCAAATCCAGGCACTGTGAGGCAGCTGTGCTAACCATTGTGCCAAACTTCATTTGAAAGTGTGCAATATGTAAATTATTCTGACCACTTTGCTGTCAGGTCTGCAACTCTCTTGACCCTTTCATGGCTGCTTCCCGCAATCCATCAGTCTATTAATTTAGGTTATGGTCTTCCTTTGATTCGTATTTCTAGGTTGTACTGCGTGTTGTGAGATGTCAGGATTCTCCCCCTCCCAGAGCACCTTGTCCTCCATTATCTGGGAAACTGAACTGCTAGGTTCAGGTGAATTGAAATTTTGAACCTCTGGTGACTTGATGGTTAATCCTGTGCTGTATTTCCTCTGTGGGTGTCACAAATGTAATATATTTCAGAAGGTATTGACTTCCCATTTCTCTTACCTTGGGGATAGATTGGTCGTCAATCTGCCCTATACCCTTTGAGACACTGCTGCCCAAAGTTGGCTGGGCAGCTTCTGCTGGATTATCCTTGAGCTCTTCAACTGCACTTTCGCTGGTTTAGGAGCTCTCTCTGTCCCTATTTTAAATCTAAAATGAATGTGTTTGCTAACCGGACTTCAGATTCAGCTCTTTCATTATTCTAAACTCCATAGGCCCTTCCTGGGCCACTTCAAACACTACTAACATGGTTTTCCTCTGGCGCCCTAATGAAGGGTCATCCAGTTTGAAATGTTGCCTCCATTCTGTCCCCACAGATGCTGTCAGACCTGCTGAGATTTTCCAGCATTTTCTGCTTTTGTTTCAGATTCCAGCATCTGCAGTATTTTGCTTTTATATTTGACTTATTTTTAGCCTCTTTAACATTTACAGGTTCCATCCAGATCATTTCTATCACTGAAAGCTCACTCCTGGCCTCTGGAATATTCTCTGGCTTTCCTTCTAGATCCCAGTAGACTTCCCTTCAGCTTCCTGTAGCTGAACAGCAGTTTCTGTCTTCCCTTCAGTTTTGCAGTCTCTGTGGTTTGTAATTGATCCCCTGGATGCAGACCCTGGTCTTACACCAGATCAATTCCAAACAGTGATGGCGATTTTGAGCCCGCACTCTCTGTCTGTGGGAATGGCGGCAACAGCTCAAAATCCAGAGAGCGATTCGCGCCAGTGAGTTTCTGAGTTCCAATCTTACCGGCTCCTTACTGGTGAAGTGATGTGAAATACCATGGGCCGCTTGCTGGTCGAATGCATAAAATGCAGGAGCCTCGTTTAATATATTACCATGTCATTAGTCTGTCTGGAATCTGCCCCATCATTGGATATCCAGCGGGCATTTACAACAAGTTCACCCAGATATGATATTGTAGGGGACTCCCCAGTGGCGTCAAGGTAAATGCAGGCTCGAAAGAGAAGGGCACAGCCAGGCAGTGGCCTGACATAGCCCCTTTGTACCACCTCTTACCATTGTTTGACACTGCCAGGTTGGCACCTTGCCAATCTATGGCAAGGGACTGGCCCCAGTGGGAGCCTCATGCTGGGGGTCTCGGGGGGATTTATTTAGATGTGGTAGTGGCTGGGAATGAACGGAGGAGCAGGGGATGTTAGCGATGGCTGTTTAGGGGCACTGAAGGAGAAGTTGGGAAGCTGCTAGTAAGGGTGGGGAGGAATCCAATGACTGGGAAAGAATGGTGCATAGACAAGTGCCAATTCTGAATGGATGTGGCTGGAGGAGGGCAGGGGTTCCTTGAGACTTCTGATGTGCTGGAGGGTAATTTTATTCAGGGTTTGATCAAGATGTTGTCTAAAAATGATACCTCCATTTCTGAGCAGCAGGATTTTCTTGGTGTGTTGAGGTCCTGCCCCTGCATGATAGGATGAAACAAACACCCTTGAATTTTTTTTGGCAGAGGATTATAAGATCTGGAGAGAAAGCCGACCAGTTTCTCTGGAGAGGAACATGCCACTTTTCTCACCAGAAACAACACTCAGGTCAGGACCTTTCATGCTTCAGTGCAGACTCGATGGGCCGAAGAGCTTCTTCTGCACTTTAGTATTCTGTGACTCTCTGCCATGTTTTGGTGAGATTTCCCTAATAGGTCTATTTCCCCCTATAGGTAAGCTCAACATTACCTTGACTGTTACTATCCAGTGATCCACTTGTTCATAGGTTGATCTTTATTAGGGACATAGAAAACATGAATCAGTAAGTTCTTTTGCTGGCACTGTGGTTCTTGCCCTACTTTTGGCAGTGCATCAGCCATTTCCATTGTACGCTGTGTTTGACAAACTCTGCATCTTGGAAAATAATTATTTCCTTTCCAAGATCTTGTGATGAGAAAGAAATTGTTGTCCTTTTTTGGCAGAAGCTTTTTTGGAAAAGAAGTGGGGGTGAATGTCATCAGAGGTGTGGGAGGATAAATATTGTCAGGGCAAGGCAGATTAATATTATCCAACTGCGATGGGGGAGGTTTGATTAAGTATGGGGAGGTGAGGTTTATTGGGGTACAGACAGGAAGATTATTGGGAGGCAGGAGGGGGTTTAAGTATTATTGGGGTGTGAAAAATGGATGTTGATCTATGTTGTGGGAGAGTGGTGGTTGAGCTATGCTGGTCCGGTTGATCTATGTCAGGAGGTAAAGTTGGGCTGGGATGAGGTTGGGATGTGAATGGAATCACGGGCTGAGCAGTGTCAGGGTGTAGGGGTTGAACTGTGCCAGAAGCAGGGTGATGAATTGTGATTTGGTACGGCAAAATTGTGATGAGTGTAATATCAAGGGCTAATGTTACATATGTAAATATTTAGGTAATTCTTTCATGGGGGACATGGGCTTATCTGGTTAGGCCAGCATTTGTTGCTCATCCCTAATTGCCCTTGAGAAAGTGGCAGTGAGCTGCCTTTTTAGAATCAGTCTGTGTGGTGTAAGGTGCACCCACAGTGCTGTTAGGGAGGGAGTTTGAGGGCTTTTACCCAGCGACTGAGCAGGAATGGTGATGTTGTTGTAAGTCAGGATGGTGGGTGGCTTGGAGGGAAATTGCCAGTGGTAGTGTTCCCAGTTTTCTGCTGTCCTTATCTTGGGGGCAGAGGACATGGGTTTGGAAGCTGCTGATGAAGGAGCTTTGCTGAGTTGCTGCAGTGCATCTTGTAAATGGAATAGGCTGCGGTCACTGAGTCTTGGTGCTTAAGGGCTGAATGTTGGAGCTAATAGATAGGATGCAAGTCCAACAGACTGCTTTGTCCTGGAAAGTTTTGAGATTCTTGGAGCAGTACTCATCCAGGCAAGCACTGAGTATCCCATTGCACTCCTGGCTGGTGCTCTGCAAATGGTGGGCAAACTTTGAGAATTCAAGGTGCGAGTTACTTTCTGTAAAATTCCCAGCTTCTGACCTGCTTTTGTAACCACATTATTTATACGGCTGATCCAGTTCAGGTTTGGGTAAACCCCAGAATAGTGATAGTGGGGGATTCAATGATGTGAATGTCAAGGGGAAGATAGTCTCTTGTTGGAGATGGTCATTGTCCAGCACTTGTGTGGCTTGAAGGTAACTTTTAGTCCATGTCTTACTGCATACTGACATAGATTGTTTCAAGAGCCGAGGAGCCTCAAAATGTGCTAAACATTGTGCAGTCATCAATTAACATCCTCATTCTGACCTTATGATAGAAAGAAGGTTATTGATGAAGCAGTCGAAGATAGTTGGGTCTGGGACACTATCCTGAGGGAGTCCTGCAGTGATGTTGAGATTGAGATAAATGACAACCATAACCATCTTCCTTTGTGCCAGCTGTGATTCCAACCAGTGGAGAGTTTCCCCTTGATACCTATTGAACCCAGTTTTGCTCAGGTTCCTTATGTCACACTCAGTCAAATGCTGCCTTGATATCAAGGGCAGTCACTTTCACCTCACTTTTTGACTTCAGTTCTTTTGCCCATGTTTGGACCAAGACTGTGATGATGTCAGGAGCTCTTGTGGACCTCAAACTTAGTGTCAGTGAGCAGATTACTGCTAAGTGCCACTTGATAGCGATACCTTCCATCACTTTGCTAATGATTGCGAGCAGACTAATAGTGCAATAATTGGTCAGTTTGGATTTGTCTTGCTTTTTGTGGACAGGCAATTTTCCACATTCTTGGCAGTTGTATTGGAACAGCTTGGCTAAGGGCAAGGCTAATTCTGGAGCGTTTGGCTAGTGGCAAGGCTAGTTCTGAAGCCTTTAGTACTACTGTTGAAATATTGTTAGGGCCCATAGCTTTTGCCATAATCATCACTGAGGGCTCTCTCAGAACCATTTCCTATGACTGAGTGTTCCCGGTTACAGCGTAAGTCAGCTTCCTTGTTTGTCACTTAGCATTATGACCTTCAGTAGCAGTGACTGCCTCAGCGTTCCCTGCTATTGGGATCGGGATACTGTGGAACAGTATTTTTCATATTGCTTTTGAAGACAAACTTCACACACTGGCCAGCAACTAGAACAGGACTGCAGTCTGACTCGGTTAAGATGTTGGACTGATAAGTTCATTGCTCATACACTTTTTCTCATTATCTTTTCAAACACAAAATAATTCATGTATGTTGCTGGAGAAGTTAATACATAATTGGGCTTGCAATGCAATTGCCCTTCATTCACCATCCATAAATCAGTGCATGTGATTATATATTTTTTTCCACTTTGTACTGTAAAAAGAAGAAAAATCTATTCTATTATTAAGTGCTGCCCGACTCCTTTTGATCTCAGCCCAGTAGCTCAGATTTTATTCATGAACCAGCTGGATGCTCTTGAGCTGAAAATATCAGACTGATTAAAGCAGTTTTGCTGCCAGGACACGGCTCAGGCAGTAACCTTGTATAATCGGGATCTGACAGTCCCTTGTATCTTTCCTCGCACAAGAGCAAAGTTCGTATCATGCTGATATTATCTGTTGATTGTGTTCCAGGACTCCACATTAAGGGGGAGCCGAAGAGCTAATTGCTGCCTCTATTGCTGAACCTTTCTCATAGGCCACGTCCTAACCAGTTGCGTTTTGGCTTCTCCATTCCCACTCCCCTCCCCACCCTGTTTTGCTGCAGAGAATTGCACGGCAGAGTTTTTTTTTAGAGCAACACAGCACGGGAAACAGGCCCTTCGGCCCAACGAGCCCGCGCCGCCGTCATAACTATATAGTAGCAATTCCATTATCATAATATAAAATTAGGTTATTCCTAATATGGAACACTCTCACTATAGGGACAATTTGTTTCCCAATCAGCCTAAGAGCAAATTTTTGGGTTGTGGGAGAAAACCGGAGTGCCCAGAGAAAACCCATGCAACCACGGGGAGAACACGCAAACTCCCGCAGACACCGGCCCAATTCCAAGTGTCTGCACAGCCACATCGATAGCCTCTGAGCTGTCATGGTGCCCTTCTGATGGTCCACATAAAGCACTCATTTACGACATGAAGTACCAGGCAACCCATGAATCAACATCCAAGAGCTGTCCTCGCACCACCTGCCGAATGCATGCTCATTGTTGGTCAAGTATGGACTGAATTACCTGTGGAAAAAAAAGCCGTAGTTAAACAGTCCTACTATATCCCTCTATTTGCATACCGCTCATGTGGCTGTCCAAGAGACCCTTGAACAGCCCTAGCGTGCCTGCTCCCACCACCTTACTCGGCAGTGCATTCCACACCCCCAATACCCTTTGTGTGAAAAACTGTCCTCTAATATTCGTCTTATACATAGCCCCCCTCACCCTAAGGCCATGACCCCTCGTCCTATCCATTTCTGAAAGTGGAAAAAGTTTACCTCCATTTACTCTATCTATACCCCTTATAATCTTATACACCTCTATTAGATCCCCTCTAAGCCTACGTCTTTCAAGGGAAAACAACCCCAGTCTATTTAATCGTTCCTCATAAGACAGACCTTCCATACCAGGCAGCATCCTGGTAAACCTCCTCTGCACTCTCTCCAAGCACTCCACATCCTTCCGATAGTACGGTGACCAAAACTGGATGCAGTATTCCAAGTGAGGCCTAACCAACGTTCTATACAACTGCAACATCAAACTCCTACTCTTGTATTCTATACCCTTTTCTATGAAAGCTAACATACTATACGCCTTCATTATCACCTTCTCCACCTGTGAGGACACCTTCAGAGACTTGTGAACCTGCACCCCTGAGTCTCTCTGCGTCTCTATGCTCCGTATAGTTTTACCTTTTATCCTATAACTCTCCTCCACATTTTTCCGGCCAAAATGCATCACCTCGCATTTATCCGGATTAAATTCCATTTGCCATCTATCTGCCCAGTCTACCAACCTATCTATGTCCTGTGGTATTGCCTGGCACTGCTCCTCTGTACCCGCCAATCCAAGCATCTTAGTGTCATCAGCAAATTTGCTGATCTCACCACCTACCCCAACTTCCAAGTTGTTTATGTAGACCACAAATAGAAGAGGACCTAGTACTGAGCCTTGTGGCACTCCACTAGTGACAGGCCTCCAGCCGGAAAACGAGCCTTCCACTACTACTCTCTGTCTCCTCCTCCCGACCCATCTACATACCCGACCTTGTATCCCATGTGCCTTCACCTTCTCTATCAGTCTACCATGGGGAACCTTGTCAAACGCCTTACTGAAATCCATGTAGACGACATCAACAGCATGTCCTACATCAACTGTTTTTGTCACTTCTTCAAAAAATTCCACTAGATTTGTAAGACAAGACTTCCCCTTGACGAAGCCATGCTGCGTATCCCTGATCAGATCGCAGCGCTCCAGATCCTCATACATCCTGTCCCTAAGGATCTTGCTTAGTCGATTTGTCCCTAAGTTGATTTGCATCAAAGTTCAGGAGATTTTGTGATGTTCCTGATGGGTTGCTGTAATGTGTAAACCCGATGTCAGAAACGCTGTGAAAAGAATTCAGCCTCTCGTTGTCAGATTTATCAATGGCTGCTCTGCAAGTCACCACATCCTTTGGTACAACCTTGCAACAGTGCAGCCAATGGACACAATTAAAGTCTTGGATTTTGACTGCCAGCTACTGCCTTTGTTGATTCCTTCATTTATTTATATATTAGTGTCACAAGTAGGCTTACATTATCACTGCAGTGAAGTTACTGTGAAAATCCTCTAGTTGCCACACTCAAGAACCTGTTTGGGTACACTGAGTGAGAATTTAGCATGGCCAATGCACCTAACCAGCAGATCTTTTGGACTTTGGGAGGAAATCGCAGCACTCAGAGGAAACCCACGGAGACAGACACAGGAGCAGACTCCGCACAGATGCTGATCCAAACTGGATTCAAACTTGAGTCTCTGTGAAGCAGCTGTGCTAACCATTGTGCCACATGCCACCCAGACCAGAAAGGGACTGTAAGTGGAAGAGAACTGGAGTGAGAATTGAGGTGCAGCAATAATAAAAAATTGCAAGGGGAAAAACAAAGAATATGGAGGCCGTCACATTCTCAGAACTTCTCAAAGTGCTTTACAGCCAGTTGGGTATTTTGGAGGTGAAATCACTGTTAGGATGTAGGGTGGCAACAAAATTGCATATAGTGATCAATTGCATAGACCAGCAGCAATGAGGTAAAGGATCAGATAATCCATTTTTTAAATCAGATTTGTGAAGGAATAAATGTTCATCAGGACACCAGGAGAATACCCCCTGCTCTTCTTTGGCACTTCTAGGTCCATTTGTGAGGACAGACAGGTTTTTGGCTTAATGCCTCAAACAAAAGATGGATTCCTGCCAATGAGGTACTCTTTCAACACTGCATCCAAGTGTCAGCCTAGTCTATATTGCAATCAGCCTTGAACCTTCTGATGCTACCACTGAATGAAGTGTTCAAATCCATTTAGTCAAAAAGCACAGGACAGAGAAGACAAGACAGTTTCAGAAAGAAAAGATGCAAGAGAAGGGGTGGTGGAAGCATTGAAGATAAACTTAAACATAATCCACGAAGGGAAAGCCACCAATGCAAATATTTATGGAAAAGCAAACAATAAACTAGGGAATCTGTTTTATTTTGAGAAATTATTTATATTAAAGACATCTGAATATTTAATTTTGCTTTGATTTGCCTCGATTAATTGAATTATTTGAGTTAGATTGAACAGGTTATACAGTTGGGTTAAGTAGAGTTAGATTGTGAGCATTTCAGAACAGCCTGGACTGGATCAATGGACTACGAGGTAGGATTAATTAAAAAGGGGCTCAATAGAAATCAGTTGCAGAATTGAACTGGGTCTGACAGAATATGGGTATAGAATTTGATCAGATTGGCCACTCCTGGCAGGTGGGGTTATCAGGCTGATAGGACCTCTCTCCTCAAATGTTACCTCACCTTGCTGAGTATTTCTAGCATTTCATCTTCCCATTTCATTTTTTCTACCATTTGCATTTTTTGGCTTTTTCTTGCCTAAGGTTTGCAGTAGGTAGAGGGGAACTAGACAGAGAGGAGCAAGCAGAATGGGTAACGTGTGGAGATCTTCAGTAAAAGAAAGACAAGTCTGTATTTGTATAACCCCTTTCATGACTTCAGGACATCCGAAAATGCTTCACAGCCAAGGAAGACATTTTTGAAGTGTGTAAGGTAGGGAACATGACAGCCAATAGGCACCTCTCCAGGTAAGGAGAGAGTATCCCATCACATTCCTGAATGGTGCTTTGTAAGTAGTGGGCAGGTTTGTTAGGAGGTGAGTTACTCACTGCAGTTTTCCTAGGGCAGGATTTACCTCTCAAACCGCTGTCTGTTTCATAATGACAGGAGATGGTCCACCATTGGCTGTCAGTTGGATCTTGTGGTCTTGCCATTGCCAACAGGAGCTTCCGATTGAATGCTTCCCTCACCATAGGGAAATTTGTGATGGAGACTGGAATATCCCATTGATGTGAACAGCTGGAAAATTCCAGATCCAGCCTGTGAGATGCTCCAGTAGCCACAGGATTTATAGGGCTAAATCAATTCAGTTTCAGGTCATTGGTAACCTTCAGAATGATGATGGTGAAGATTTGAATGTCAAGGAGAGATGAACAGATTCTCTCTTGTTGGAGGTGGTCCTTGTTTGGCATTTATATAGCATGAATGTTACTTATACAAGAAAATCTGTTGATCGAGTGAAAAATACTGGCTGTGACCACGGAAGAACTCCCTTATCTTCTAAATAGTGCCGTGGGATTCTTTACGTCCACCTGAAAATAGCAGACTCAAGGATCGGAGTGGATTGAGGAAAGTTGGACAGAATAAGAGTACAAAACAGAGCGGAAGGGAGATAAAAAAAATACTGTGAATTATTCTGATCTTGTCAGTAATTGCAAATAAGGAGCTGGGGCAGACTTCTTGACTCCTGGCAGCACAGATTTTAAGGCTAGGCCTTCCAGTTTCTCAAAGCAGAAGCTTTATTCTGAGAAAAAGGCAATTTTCTTTCTGCTTTATATAGCGATGAGAAATAAAGCAGTTGTATTGTTTTGACTTTGTGTCCTTTTAATAAAATAAAAGCTTATGTGACTGGGATATCACGGTGGCACAGTGGTTAGCACCGCTGCCTTTCAGCGCCAGGGACCTGGGCTCGAATCCTGGCTTGGGTCAATGCCCATGTGGAGTCTGCACATTCTCCCCTTGTCTGTGTGGGTTTCTTCTGGGTGCTCCAGTTTCCTCCCATAGTCTGAAAGATGACTGGTTATCCACGCTAAATTCTCTCTCACTGTTATCCGAACAGGGGCCAGAGTGCGGCTACTTGAGGATTTTCACAGTAACTTCATTGCAATGTTAATGTAAGCCTACTTGTAACTATATTAAATAAACTTAAACTTTGGAGCAATAATATATTTTTGAAAAAAAAGTTGAAAATTGTTGCTCAAAGAATGTTTAAGAATGAAGATTTCTGCATTTCTCTTTTTTTTTGTTACTATTTTGTGTACCCCTTGTAATACCACTGACGATCACTATTTTATTTGCCCTGACTCTGCACTTTGTCAAATAAACCCATGTGCTCTTTAGGGACTGGGGTCATGTTTTGATCTTGCCCACTTAGTCAGGCTTTGTTACACTGCAAATGTTTGCATGGTTTCTCAGGCAGCAGCACTCCTACGCCAAGGGCTCAGCTTTTAATCTTAGCCTCAGTGGTCACAGCTGGCAAGCCTGGTGGCAGTTTGCTGCAATCATATTCGCGGCTCCTGCATTCAGAATGTACTTTCTACCCAATATTTAACCTTTGAATGTGGTATTACCCTTGATTCAGTTGGCAGAACCCTCACCTCTGAGTCAGAAGGTCATGTAAGATTCAAATCTCCCTCCAAAGTTTTGATTATATAATTAACGGTAATAGTTTCCATTCATAGGGTCTCTTTTAATACAGTGAAATGCTCTCCCTTCCCCTCCTCATTGCACAAGGCACATCTCAGGTATTGCTATCAAACAACATTCAGCACTATTGGAATAATGAGAGAAAGCTAAGTGAATTGAGGGATATCATAAAAAGGGCAAGAGAGACATGGAGGGAGCAGTTGAAGGCATGGCCACTAGTGACAGAGCAATTTTGGAAATGCATAAGAGGTCACAGAATTGGGACAGTGCAAAATCTTGATAGGTTCTAGGGCTGGAGGGGATTGTAGAAGAAGGGAAAAACTTCAAAGGATTTGAAAAAGCAAGCCTGAGAAGTTAAAACTTGAGGGATTGCTGAACTACAATGTTGCATGACACTATACTGAAGGAGTGGCCACCACTTGTGGGAGATGTAAAGCTGAGGCTTCTTCCTGCCATAGATCCGTGTAAAAGATCCCAATACATTGTTTGGACACATCCTTCCAATGTCCCAGTTAGCATTTGTGCTTTAACCACAATCAAATGAACCTGTCCTTTATCTCATTGCTGTTTATTAGAATCTGTTGATTATTACAGTCTACTATAAATCGGCAAGTTTATTGGAAGTTTGTAACAATCAAAAATAGAAGCCTTAAAACACAAGGCTTTCAGTCGAAGCATTTTGGAAATTTTATTTGCATTTACTTTCTCTCTCTCTTTGGGTACCATGCCCAAGGGCAGCATGGACAACCATAGACTTCCATTTGATTGGTCTACGTTTATGCATGGTTAAATACTGTAGTGGCTTGCTGTTGGCTTCTACATGTTGAGTGACCAGGCGTCTCTCTCACTGTTACCAACTGTCGTTGGCATAGTGGGAATCTTACTCTCTGCCATAGGCATGTTGGGAAGATTTTCAGGTTGATAATCAACCACATTATGAATGCACCTTCCATGGCCATCTTGAACTTGAGAGCTTCTAGCTCAGAGGTAGAGATACCACCACAAGACATCTAACCAGTTTGCTTTATAACTTTTCATCTCATTTTAAACATTGTGTATAACATAACCAATATAAAGTTGCTTCATTGAACTAACCTGAATTTAAATTTGCTTTTGTTTATTTTGTCTATTTTTAGTGTCACTAGTTAGGCTCACATTAACACTGCAATAAAGTTACTGTGAAAATCCCCTAGCCACTACACTAAGCATCTGTTCGGGTACACTAAGGGAGAATTTAGCATGATGAATGCATCTAACTAGCATGTCTTATGGACTATGGGAAGGAATCGATGCAACTAGAGGAAACCCACACAGACACTGGGAGAATATGCAAACTCTGCAAGGACAGTGACCCAAGCCGAGAATTAAACCTGAATCTCTGGCATTGGAGGGCAGCAGTGTCAGCCACTTTGCCACCCCAAATTGCCACTGGTCTTGTGATTGCGTGGTTCAAATTATGGAGTGATTCGAAGTATTAAATCATCAATTTAATTTTTAGTGCAATTAACAGCTTTGGACTGTAAGGAGCACACTCTACGCTTTCAACCACACACACACTTATCGTAGCAGTGCTGGTTTTGAATGTAATCAAGGCAAGGCATGATTTGACATGTTGCATCAGCATTATGTTAAAGGGATGACAATGGCACATCACCTCATATTACTAGAATAACAGAAGAACCTGCCTCCTGGTGAGAAATAGCATCAAGCCAAGCACTTTGATTTTTCTCCATCCAACAGCTTTCCATTTTTCATTCAGTGAGTGATATCCTTGTGTAGGATTTCATTGTGGAGCTCAATGCTCCAGCTATCACTCTCACTGAACCTCACGCAGCTCCATATGCATTCAGCAGTGGGGGAAAAAAAAAGACCTCCCCGTTCCCCACTGGTGTCAGTTAAAGGGATCATCAGCCACCCGCGGGTTGGTTGTTGATTGATTTTTGTTGGCTGCTTTTGGAACTGTAATGGGACTTAGTGATTTCCAGAGTTATTTCAAGCTGCTGAAGTTTATAGGATGTGAAGTGGTATGGACTGTAGGACTTTGTCTGAAATCTGCTGAAACCACTGGCTCCCAGACATGGGTGCAGCAGAATGCATTCCACATTGAATGGAGCCAAACACAGGGCCTACTGTGATCCAGACAAACTGCTGGAAAAGAAAGGAGGAGGAGGACGAGGGGAAACCTCAGTCAGGAGGCTATTTCCCCACTCAGTATTTTTTGTTAGCCTTTAGTACTTTTATTCCACCAAAAAACCCAATTCAAATTAAATCCAATTCATGGTCCCCATATGAGGGACAAACCAGATCCAAGCTGACAAGTCGAGATAAGGACCCCAACTTGGGCTTGATCAAACAAGGTCCGAGCTGACAGGATGAGGTTTTGCACCTCTTCCCGGGCTTTACCTGAAACTTCACCTTAACCAAAAGACTGAGATATCTATGAAAAATCGCACCCGGTAAAGGTTTGACCTCATTGACTATCCTGATCCTTTACTCCACCCTAGCCTGGGAAAACCATCATCGCAGGCATCAGCAAACCCAGAGTGCAATGGGTTAGCCTCGTGCCCTGCCTGATCATGGCCTCACCACTGCCAGGGTAGCAATCGTCCTACCTGGACTTCAATATGAAGCAGTATGCCTGATGTTACCAATTCACTAAGATCACCCTCAGTGAAATCTGCTGCCAGCTGTAGCCGCAGGTTCAGCCTCTGAACATGGTGAGGGTGGCTTTGTCCACCGATGTGAAGATGACAATGACTATCGTTATGTATCAAGCTTCTTTCAGGCTGGAAACTACATTATTTATAACATCCCCCAGTTTGATGCCCATCTTTGACAAAGAGAGGCCTCTGGTGGCTCTGTATTCTCAGGGGAGCTGAAAAAGTTTCTCTCTATCTTGCTAGAAAGAACCAGATGAGGTGTACGTGGTTTTGCGAGGATTAAAGGCTTCACCATGGTAATGTGCCATCAGCTGCAGGCACTGATGTCAGTGCTTGAGACACAGATACAACTATGCCCCACCATGTACTGGGTATCATGAGGGTGATACTCAGTATACTGCCAACAGCATGATGCCTTCATTCTGCACTGGTCCATTGTGCCATCTACATTTGAGGCATCACAACAAAGGAAAGGCCAGCTGCAAGGTGATGAGGACTACAACATAGTCAGGTATGTAACCAATGTACATGTGGCAGTCTGTAAATAGCAACCCCATTTCACCACACACATTGTGACAGTGTAGATAAGTGAGATGCTTAAACAATATTTCTAGTGCCTGGAGGATGCCTGCTGAATTGATAGAGCATGTCAAGATTCCTATGGACCTGCTAGATCTAACCGAGCTTGTCATCATGAGGTTGCAACCCTCATCACCAGTGATGCGGAGACTAACTGAGAAAGAGAAGGCGGAGGACAAGAAGGAGAAAGGGAGGAGTCAACCATTTTTTCCTGGCTAAGCTAGTAATATCAGAAGAGATAGAAGGCCACTCAGTTCCTTGAGCCTACTTTTTCATTCAGTCAGATTGCAAGACTATAGAATCATAGAATCCCTATTGTAGAAGGAGGCCATTCAACCCATAGAATCATAGAATCCTATCCTATTCCGGTAGTCCCACATATTTACCTTGCTAATCTCCTTGAAACTAGAGTCAATTTAGCATAGCCAAACAACCTAACCCATGCACCTTTATAGTATGGGAGGAAATCGGAGCACCTGAAGGAAACCCATGCAGTCATGGGGAGAACATGCAAACTCCACACAGACAGTGGCCCAAGCTGGGAATTGAACTGGGTCCCTGGTGCTGTGAGGCAACAGTGCTAACCATTGTGCCACTGTGCCACCCACAGTTAATTTATTGCCCTAACTCCGCTTTCCAGCCAAAGCATTGTGTGATTTCAAGAAAAAATAGATATAGCTGTTGGGGCTAAATCCCTTGGGATATGGCAGGAGGGGAAATCAGGAAATTGAATTTGATGATCATCATGATTAAAATCAATGGCAGAGCAAGCTGAAAGGGCTGAATGGTCTACTTCTGTTTATAGTTTCTATGTTTCCATGCTGCCTCCCTTGTAGATCAAAATCTTCTAACTCAATCTTGAATATGTTCAATGACACAGCCTCATTGGTCACGAGGAAAAAAGTTCCAAAGACTAACAATGTTCTGAAGAGAAGAAATTCTTTCTCATCACTGTCTTAAAAACAATACCCCATATTTCCCCCAGTTCAAGATTCTCCTGTGAGGTAAACATCCTTTGGCATCACCCTGTCAAGTGACATCAGAATCTTAATATGTATCAATAAGATATCTTCATCCTGCTAAACTCCAATGAGTGTAAGTCTGACCTTCTCAACCTTTTCTCGCAGCGCTATCCCCTTATCCCAAGAATAGCCTCATAAAGCTTCACTGAACTGCCTTTGATGCAAGTTTTGAATAAGGAGACTAAAATAGCACACAGTACTCTTTAAGTAGAGTGTCACCAATGCCCTATATTGTAGCAAGACTTTGCTACTTTGAAATGGGATGTTGTCTCAAATCCTGCCGTATAAAAAGCAGAGTTATTTGAAAACTGGGGTGACAAGTGATTGGAGCATGAATGCTGTCATCCTGAAAGAGGAAAGCAGGTCCATGCTCCATAGAGCCACTGTCCTTCCCCCTGAGGCATTGCCCTAGCAATCCTCGTAATATCTGATGAATGGATTATTGCAAGCCTTTTTAGCATCCACAGCAAAAATGGCTGCAAATATGAGTTTCCATTACAACAGGATGGGTTTTCACTGCGGCACTCAGTTATTGGGTGGCTTCTGAAACAAAAACAGAAAATGCTGGAAAATCTCAGCAGATCTGACAGCATCTGTGGAGGGAGCATAGAGCCAATGTTTTGCGTCTGGGTCACCCTTTGTCAGAGGTAAAAGAGTTCATGCATTTCCAAACTGGAGGAACAGCATCTCATGTTCAAAGTGTACACTTTACTCAGAGCATCAACTCTCTCCACTTTCACCCCCTTTCCATTTATTTTATTTCATGACGGTGCGATGTGTTTGAATGATGTGACAGTTGTGGTTAGTAGCGGCTGTGAGATGTAGGTCTGATGCTATGCTAAGTATGTGAGGGTGAAGCGAGGATTGAACTGTGATTGGTGGAGATTGTAGGGAGGTGAGTGAAGGGGATGTGCTGCATTAGCAGAGTGTGAGGCTAGTTGTGCTCAACAGGAGTCCTGCTAATTGACTCAAATTAACCTGTTAATATGCTGTATACGAAAAGAAAAATGGAGGTTGGAATACTGGATAAACTCAGCTTGTCTGAAAGCACCTGTGGGCAAAGAAACAGAGTTAATGTTTTGAGTTGAAAATGCGCTTTGACATGTTAACTCTGTTTTTCTCTTTATAGCTGCTGCCAAATCAGATTGAATTTTTCTAGCACCTTCAGGGACTCAGGTTTTAGTTTTTAAATAGCCAGAAGGCTTACCCATACCTTCAGAAACTTGCTGCCGGGTTGCCATTGAGAAGCTGAACTGGACTATCTTTATAAATACAATGGCTACAAGATCAGGTCAGAGGCAGGGAATCCTGTAGCAAGTAACTCAACTCCTGACTGCCCATAGCCTGTCCACGTCTACAAGGCACAAGTCAGGAGTGTGATGGAATACTCCCCACTCCCACTCAAGAAGCTCGACACCACCCACAGCAAAGCAGCCTGCTTGATTGGCATCCCATCTACAAACATTCAATCCCTCAAACACTGACGCTCAGTAGTAGCAGTGTGTACCATCTACAAGCTACACTGCAGGAATTCACCAAGTTTAGACAGCACCTTCCAAAACCATGTGGAAGGAAAAGAGCAGCAGATACCTGGAGTTCCCCTCCAAGCCTTTCCTATCCCGACTTGGAAATATATTGTTCCTTCACTGTCGTTGGGTCAAAATCCTGGAACTCACTTTCTAACAGCACTGTGGATGTACTTACACTACATGGTTTGCCGCAGCTTGAGAAGGCAGCTCATCCCACCTTGAGGGCAATTAAGAATGGGCAATGAAAGGCTTACCAAGCTAGTGAAGCCCACATCCCTTGAATCAATAAAAGAAAGTAAAAGTCATTGGCTGGAGAATTTAAAAAAAGAGATGGTCTAGTGCATCAACTTGTCTCACCTTCGATGGGCTCGGTTTGTACTTTATGGAGTTTAGAAGGCTGAGAGGGGATCTTATAGAGACGTATAAGATAATGAAGGGGATGGATAGGGTAGAGGTTGAGAGACTTTTCCTGCTTAGAAAAGATAGCAGGACTAGAGGCCACAGCCTCAAGATTGGGGAGGGGGGGACGGTTCAGATCAGAGTTGCTGAGGAGTTTCTTCACACAAAGGGTGGTGAATCTTTGGAATTCTCTGCCTGATGAGGTGGTGTAGGCTTCTTCGCCGAATATATTCAAGTCAAGGGTGGATAAGTTTTTGATTGACAAGGGAATTAAGGGTTACAGGGAGAAAGCAGGAAAGTGGAACTGAACCACTGCAGATCAGCCATGATCTTATTGAATGGCAGGGCAGGCTCGAGGGGCTGGATGGCCTACTCCTGCTCCTATTTCTTATGTTCTTAATAAGGTGGTAATAATAAAAAAAGCATATCAAGGAATATTGAGGAAAGGCTGGGAAATGGAATTTTGAGTATTAGTCAGTCATGACTGACAAAGTTGCACAATAGGTTTGAGGGCCTGAACGGTCTACTCTGGTTTCACCAAGGACCACAGTGATCTCTTTTTCTGCATCCTGATTGTGAGGTTTGGATCATTAACATGGTTAAATGGGAGAACTGTTTCATTATAGAGAGGTGATGATAAGTTCTGTATTTTTGTTTTCACCTTGAAAAGTGCTTGATTGTTCTGTGGAATAAAGGACTGAAACGAGTGACTGGGAGAAAAAGAATATTGAATACTAGTTAGGGTAATTAGCTCCAATCTGATTGGTGATTTTTACTTGCCTGTGGAGTAATGTTTCCTTTGTGAGGTGATTTCACCACAATTAATAGCATTCCTCAACCCTGCTTTTCTTCTGCTTTTATTCTTATTAAAATTGCACAAGTTGTTGTCTTGAGCTGAATTATTAAATTCATTATATATTTTTTAAAAATCCGTACATAGCTTATTTAACTCATATGAGGCATTGCCAGAGATCCGAGATAAGAAATCTTGGCAGAGAATGGCAATCTAGCCTTCTCATGTAAAGATAATATCTCTCTCTCCATGAGAGTCTAAAAGCCTTTGGAATTGTTCTTATATTAGTGTTCAAAACAGGTTTTTTTTCCCTTAACCTGATTTTCCGCTTCCCTCCACCTCCTCCCCCCTCTCCCCTTCCCCCTCCTCTCTCCCCTCCCCCATATCTCCCTCTCCCTTCCCCTTCCCCCCAACTCCATGAAGATTTAGTGCTAGGATTAATGTTCAGTGAACCACTTATGAGATGTCAACACATTTATTTATTAGAAAACAGTTACATTGCGTCCCTAGTTTTGTCATGTTGTACGTACATTGTCACAGTCATTCGTTACATGTCTGCACACAATTATTGATTCACTGATATAGTCTTTCACAATGTGTTCTTCTTTTTTGTACGTGATCACTGAATACGATTTGCAGCTTTGAAATGATCTGGGCTTTTTAAAGCTTGTTTTATTTCCCCTGCTTCAGTAATATTATCTGCAGTGGGTCGATCTTGGCAAGCTTGCTGGACTGCAATGGCAGCGTATCCATCAAACTCCTAAGACTCATGCAAGGGCTGATATAGAAAATACCTTCCGATATCGGACAGTCACCGGGGGCATGTTCTGGTTGCTATTGGTTACCTGGATTAGTTTTGTACAGCTATGAAGAACAGCTTGTGCACTTTCACCTCTGACCTCCCATGAATATCTGAGGTCTCCTCAGGGTCAGTGGTCCTCTATTTAAACATCAGACGTGAATAATGGTGCCTGGCGCTTGGCCGACTAGCCCTTCTCCCTTTAGTCATTCTAGTCTCGAGCAGGATTGATGGATGCACACTTAGCTTGTCTGCAAGTACAGTAAGGAATTCAAAAGCAGTAACTATTGCCCACTTGTCTTCTGCTTTGTCTTGCTGACAGTGCACATTTACATATTTGACAATGCTTTGGTTTACGTAAGTAATGAAAAAAAGGTTTTTTTTTCACCCCTGTTGATTCTGATCTTGTGAAGAAGTGTGAGATCTGATGAGATGTTGTAGTTTGACAAATCGAGTTCGGAACTTAAAATTATTCTACACACAAATGCCAAATTATAACCTGGCAGAGAGAAGCAAATAAGTTGCAAAAAGAAAGATTGAGTGGGCAGAGTCCCCAGTGGATTGTAGTGTGAAAGGTGATTCCTTGCTCTGGATCCAGTTAAAGGCTTTCTTTATTAAACAGTGGAAAGATGTCCATCTGTTCATGAACTTTAATGAACCAAATAATTAAAAAAACTTGAAAAACACTTAAACAGGCTTAAAACTTGAAACAAGCTTTCATAGAATCCCTTCAGTGCAGAAGGCCATTCGGCCCATACAATCTACACCGACCACAATCCCACCAGGCCATCTCCCCATAAGCCTATGCATTTACTCTAGCTAGTTCCTCTGACACTAAGGGGCAAATTAGCAACCTAACTCACACATCTTTGGAATGTGGGAGAAATGATATAGAGATGCTGGCGTTGGACTGGGGTAAACACACTAGGAAGTCTGACAACACCAGGTTTAGAACATAGAACATCACAGCACAGAACAGGCCCTTCGTCCTTCGATGTTGCGCCTACCAATATAAAAAGCAATGCCCCTCCAAACTAAACCATTCCCTTCTCTTCCATATACTTATCAACTAACCTCTTAAACGCCACCAAACTTGGCGCATCTACAACTGCTGCAGGCAGGGCATTCCACTCCCGAACCACCCTTTGGGTAAAGAACCTACCTCTGATATCCGTCCTATAACTATCACCCCTTAATTTAAAGCTGTGTCCCCTCGTGCTAGTTTTCTCCATCCTAGGAAAAAGGCTATCACTGTCCACCCTATCTAAACCTCTAATCATCTTATATGTTTCAATAAGGTCCCCTCTTAGCCGCCTCCTTTCTAATGAAAACAACCTCAAATCCCTCAGCCTCTCTTCATAAGACCTGCCCTCCATACCAGGCAACATCCTGGTAAACCTCCTCTGTACCCTCTCCAATGCCTCCACATCTTTCTTATAATGTGGGGACCAGAACTGCACACAATACTCCAAGTGCGGTCACACTAGAGTTTTGTACAGTTGCAACATGACGTTGCGGCTCCGAAATTCAATCCCCCTACCAATAAAAGCCAAGACTCCATATGCCTTCTTAACAACCTTCTCGACTTGACTGCCTACTTTCAGGGATCTATGCACATACACACCAAGATCCCTCTGTTCATCTAGACTACTAAGAATCCTACCATTTGCCCTATACTCTACACATTTATTATTTCTGCCATAGTGCATTACCTCACACTTTTCCACATTAAACTCCATTTGCCACCTCTCGGCCCAGCTCTGCAACTTGTCCAAGTCCCTCTGCAAACTATAACACCCCTCTTCACTATCTACCACTCCACCGACTTTAGTGTCATCTGCAAATTTACTAATCCATCCTTCAATACCCTCATCCAGATCATTTATAAAAATTACAAAACAGCAGGGGCCCCAAAACAGACCCCTGAGGTACACCACTTGTCACCGAACTCCACGATGAATATCTCCCATCAACCACCACCCTCTGTCTTCTATCTGCTAGCCAATTCCTAATCCAATTAGCTAAATCACCCTCTATCCCATACATCTGCATTTTCTGCAGAAGTCTTCCATGGGCCACCCTATCAAACGCCTTACTAAAGTCCATATATACCACATCAACCGCCTTACCCCCATCCACCTCTTTGGTCACTTTTTCAAAAAACTCAATGAGGTTAGTAAGGCGCGACCTACCCTTCACAAAACCATGCTGACTATCCCCAATCAATTCATTTCTCTCTAAATAACTATAAATCCTATCCCTAATAATTCTCTCCAATACTTTGCCCACAACAGAAGTAAGACTCACTGGCCTATAATTCCCTGGAAGGTCTCTCTTCCCCTTCTTGAACAACGGGACCACATTCGCTATCCTCCAGTCCTCCGGAACCACACCCGTAACCAACGACGACCTGAAGATCAGAGCCAGAGGCTCTGCAATCGCCTCTCTTGCCTCCCAGAGAATCCTAGGGTAAATCCCGTCCGACTTATCCAACTTCAAACCCTCGAGAATATCTAGCACATCCTCACTATCGACTTCAATACTTTCCAATCAA